>JAHSVA010000003.1:23192500-24442500 GCA_019915185.1 Eucalyptus camaldulensis
TGGTGGCGATTGTTTAGCTGCTTATTGTATTTTCTCTCACTGTGGTGTGAATCCAACAACTTTCCTACTGCCTAATTTTTTCTGCTCTCAGCAGACAAGCATTCCCGTCCAAAACCACTTAATATTGAGGAAGAACAGTTTTTGAGGATGTTCTATGAAAATAAACTTCGAGAAGTTTGTGGAGCCTTTTACTTTCCTCATAAGGTTCAGGTATGGTCCTCCTTCTGTGCAGTATCACAATAGCAGCTATCATTGATGTAATTACAGAGTAAAATTCTTATATCGATTGTGCTTTGGCAGGCGACAGCTCTCATATACTTTAAAAGGTTCTATTTACAGTGGTCGGTCATGGAACATCACCCAAAGGACATCATGTAAGATTCAATGACGCTGTTTTAATTCTATCTGAAATTATGGCTGTGGTAATCCTATTGCATTGGGAAATTATTTGCATTTATGTTTCTGTGCACGTGTTAGATCGAGTTGCCATTGTATGCAGATGTTATATGAATCCCTATTTGGACTTGCTAAATACACACCGCTGTGTTCAGTTCAGTTGCCTATTTTAGTTTTCTGCGGAATCTGTAGCTTCAATGATCATTCTCATTGTCCTTTTCTTCTTTTGAGCACATTGTGACCATTTTACTGGACAGTCTCATATCTTGGAACTGAAATAAGTGCCTCTGTATGCACAGTTTAACCTGCATATATGCAGCCTGTAAAATAGAAGAAAATCATGTATCTGCAGAGGAGCTTGGTAAGGGAATCTCACAGGATCATCAAGTCATTCTCAATAACGAGATGCTAGTTCTTCAGGCATGGTTATGCCTCCTCAATTGAATCATCTCTTCTATTCTTTTATTTCACTTATTTCAAACTCAGTGCATCTTTTGCAGAGTTTAGAGTTTGATCTTATTGTATATGCACCATATCGCTCAATTGAAGGTTTCACAGATGATCTTGGGGTAATTTTTTTTTATCTCTTCATCATATCCCTGAATAACATTGACAAATTTGCTGGAACAATGTTATAGCTTCTATTATGCTACTCGTTGCTTCTTTTCCCTCAATAATGGTAGTGCTGCAGGATTTCTGCCATGCAGAGGATGACCAGCTTCAATTGCTAAAGGTGATTTTTCTGTATTCTACATACCCTTCAGATATATTTTGCATCTAAACTTGCCTTACTTTTAAAATTAATTTGCATGAGTATGTAATTTGCACATCCTCAGATTGTTTTCAAATGCTTATGATGTAGCTCTCATATTTTGCTTAGCATTATTGAGTAGCTTTAGGCTTCCTATAATATCCTTCCTCAAAACTTGGTAATTACACTGACGATGATAGTTTAAGAGGTCAAGACACGTGGAAAAGTTTAGTGTCTGCTTAAAAAGGCAGCTCGTCTCAAGGCTCAGCTCATTTTCTATCTCCAGAGACTGCATATGATGTAAAATTGAGGCTGCATCACTCATATCGCTCCTTTCAAAATGATGTGACATGAGATGACAATAAAGAAGTCAAATATTTTTTAATATGTATCACAAGTACATTTCCAGTTTCCTTCATTTCAACTTCTGACTATATTCATTGTCTAGACACTCCTCTCTATCAACAAATTAAATCCAATGTATGGGTATCAATGAGGGAGACAGTTGAATAATTCGTGTGGATGGAAAATTAGGTGAATTTAAGATTTGTTGTGGAAAACAAATTGGGTCATTGCCTTAAACCGTTGTTAAATTGAGCGTATCTGTTTGTAGATGAACATTCCATTATATTTGTGTATGGGCAAGGCCAGTCTTTAGCACTTTATGGAACTGTATATCTACCTCAATAAACTTATTCACTTCTTAACAGATCTGAGTGAGAACCTTAGTTGTAAGTATAACATGTGGGAAGTAAACACAAAACCACCCCATGTGCATTAACTTAGTTGCTTGACATTAGAGAAGCATGATTGTTGGAAGGAATTAAGCTTAAAGGCTACAATAAGCAGGTGGGTTGAGCTGACATCTGGCATTTCGCCATACTGCTGGGGGATGTTTGTGCTCAGAAATTTGCATGCTTTTGATGAACTTCAAATAGTGTTATTACATGGCTTGTGCCTTATGTACGTGAGAGCCTCTGACCCAAGCATTATAGAATATTCGTTCAACAGTATATTAAGTCAATTGTTTCTTTTTGTATGTTCCTGTTTATATTCTTCTTCTTATTTATATTACTGCTGCAAATGTGTACTTTTGAAAATAGACTGCTCATATCCATATGTTACACTAATTTTCTGCATTATGGTTCTTGATCATTTCCAGGAAACTGCAAAAGAGGAAGTAGACAAAAGTATGCTTACTGATGCACCGCTTCTCTTTCCTCCTGGACAGGTACTTCTTGCATTTTCCTTTTCTTAAAGTTCTACTTCTACTTGGTTCATGAGCAAATTTTTGGATATGCTTTCAAAATTTAAAATGTATCACCCGGCAACTTGCTTTCAATTTTTGGATAATTTCCCATTAGGTTTATATACTCTATATGAGGAGTATAGATTTTTCCAACTAAAAAGGAGTTGAACTCATGTCAGATGCTTCAATGTGTTAAAATGGGTATCTGGGCAACAGAGAAATATGTGCAGGAGCAATTTTGTAACCTTTAGAAATGTTGGCTACAATACCGGTTATAGTGGATGTGTCTGGAAATTATAACTCTTGAGTGCTTCCAAGGTCTTGGTCTCTACCTCACTGAATAAATTCTTTAGAATTTCTCCATATTTTGATGGTGTAGCTGAACTCCCATGTTATATGCTTAAAGGCTCTTTTATGTTTTCTGGTGCAGCTGGCATTGGCGGCTTTGCGTCGTGCTAATGAGGTGCATGGAGTTCTGGACTATGAAAGGTTAAAAGCTACTCAAATTTTTTTTATGAAACCAACAATAAAAATTACTTGCCATAGACATCTCTGCATTGGGGCAGCTGGTTGTTCTGATTCTCTTGGTACCTTAGTTGTAATGATGATTGAGCCATTTGAAATTTATGCTTCTTTTCAGTTACCTAGAGAACATGCTCGTACGCCAAAATTCCATTCACAGCAGCACAGAGCTCATTCAGCATCTGAATGCGATAGATTCCTCGGTAAATCCTCAAGTTTTCTTGCATTCATCTCAAAATTTGATCCAGCCTTATCTCCAGTAAAAGTGTAACTGGTCTTGCAATTGCACAGTTCTACTTGAAATGCAAGTCATGTGAACAAAGTTCTAGGTATTGATAAAAATTCTCTAATTTGTTCTTCATGCTGCTGACTGAATACAGGTTAGGACATATAAATTCCCTTCTGAGAAGGATATGAAACACATCAACAGGAAGCTGAGATCTTGTTGGGGCCTTAGTTCACATGATGAGTAATTCCTTCAAACCCCTGTCCTCTGATTTCTTTTATTCTCAATAACAATTGGCATGTGAAACCTATGAGATTGATTGATGCTTTGCAGTAGTAAGAAACGAGACAAGAAATCGAAGCACAAATCCAAGCAGAGTGCAGATTAGATGCAAGAGGGGTCAGATATCTCTTGCTTGACAGTATGTCATATGTATCCCTTGTGTACTGCTCTCATTATTTCCTTACAAACTGTTCTGATTGCTTGGTTTGTCCTGTTTTAGACTTTCCCTCAGAAATGCTTCAAGTTCTTAAGAAACTAGTTGTTGATTAATGGCAGGTGTATGCACAGCTGAGGCATCGTCATTAGTGCCACACTCATCCAAATATGCATCTACTGCGACTGTGGTTGCTGAACTTACTCTTCAAAGCTTGTTTTGCATCATGAAAATATTCCACAGTATGGAAGTGACAGAAAACAGTAGGCATCTAGCAGCTTGAAAGAGCTTTTGAAATACAATTGATTTAGGCGCAGTGCTGATCAGTGAAGTTGAGAATTTACATAAACTACTTTGTGTATTTTGTGTTCATCTGGTGGTGTAAATCAGCAGGTCGAGGCAGTCATGTATGCGTGACTTTGGGCTAGAGGATGAAAATTGTGCCATTAAATTTTTCCTCTGTACTGGACCGTAATTTTGTCATGATGGGCGTCCCAAATTATTTGTTGCCTCCAGTTTTAGCATTTCGTTCCACAGCATGGAGTCAAGATGGTGACTTCCCCTCTCGAGGGGATGAGAAAGGGAGTGAGAGTTACGGGTTCTTTTTATTCTATTTACCAAAGATTGAACAAAGAGTAAGCTACAAACTCGATGGACATAGACTATATTGCCATATATAAACCACTCGATTTTTGGATCGATTTCTAGTTACTCCCATTTATCGTTGGAAATATGAAAAGTCATTAACAAATATTTATGTTGGGTTATGTCAATCCTTAGGATATCTAGGTAAGCCAATTTCTGCTTAAAATTCTTCTTAGCATGATATAGAAACCCGAACTTTTAGTGTGTTTTACCAACACTGGTCTTTTGAAACATGCCGCAAGCATATGACGCAAACCAAAATTCTCGTGATTGCAGCAGTAGCCCGGTACTTATATTTTGCATTGTACGAGTTCGCAACTCGGGTTCTATTGATTCTTTGACTTGTGATGCTTCAAACTAAGCTACTTGTAAGTAGCTTTCATGAAATTTAGGTGGTTTCTATCGCCTTAAATGAATTCAAATGGAAAATCATTACCAAGAAACGAAATGGAAATATGTTGCCTATTCTGTTTTCTTTAATCCTCTAGTTTGGACACCGTTGAAAGCTTAGTCAAAATGAATAAAATTGATCATATCTGTAGAATCTAAGTCAAACCGAATTTCATAGTTAATAGTAAGGGAGAAAATAGGAAAATAGGAAAGAAGCTAACTTTGGATGCCAGATGGTAAGATATCACGATACTATGCATCATTAAAAGTTTATTTTAGAAACAAGCAGATACTGAATAAAAGTTTTATTTTCCATCAAAGTTTGGCCAAATTTAGGTTAATTTTTCTTTTTTCAATTGGATGATTTGAAATGCTTAGATCTTATAAGTTGTGGAGCTTTTTAATCATGTAAATTATATATAGTCAATCATAGCGATCGAATGTATAACAAAAATATTAAGTTTTTTTTTTTTTTCCGATTCCAGAATGTGCTACTCCAGTCAATGCTCTCGTGATACCATCATGCATGTGGATTCTAATATCACCAACACCCATAATATCATACTATGCCCCAACTACACTTTGCCACTGATCCATCCATTGATAAGTAGTAAACTAGTTCCTATTTGGTGTAGCGTAAATGAACAATCAAGATCCATAACTCATCCATCAAACGATGAATCATCAATGACACACAAGACATTATCATCACTATCCGAGACAATATCTTTATAGAATCAAAGCACGTATCTCATCACTAAGTCAATCTTACCCAAACTCGACTGACTAATGACCACATTGAATTCATCAATATGATTTGCTACTGACACAACTTCGCCCACATTGAAGTAGATTTCCCATCAAGTAGAGCTTGTTGATTGCAAATGGCTTCTTGTACATGTTTGACAGGACATTCATCAATCTTACAATAATTTTGATCCCAGTTATATCCATTAACTCACATAATATTTTAGCCCTCATAATACCTCATGAAACAATATTTCACTCTTACAAAGGCATTCAAGAATCCTACCACGAGATTAATTTGTTTCAAAACACTTGCATCTTCTTCAGGAGGTAATTCGGGAGCATGCTGCACACAATTGATTATTGCTGCCAAAAGCTTATTTGCTCTCTAATGGGTAAAACCACCACCCGCCTTTTATCAGTTACGTATATTTCGATCTAAAAAAACCCTTTTAGCCTACTTCTAATCCAACAAGCCCCTTGTTTTGCTTTTTCCACAATCGGAGTAGGAATCGAGGTCCTTGCAATAAGGACCGGACTTTGACATTTTTTGATCCAGTCGAGTTTTTTCACAATCGGAGTAGGAATCGAGGTCCTTGCAATAAGGACCGGACTTTGACATATTTCGATCCAGTCGAGTTTCATTCACAGGCACAAACTCGTGATATATATTAACAACATTGAGAGAATTCTCTCTAGATTTTTGCAAGTGAGCGATTGTACGTTTGAGTGCACTTTTGCAAATTGATTTTTTTCGCGTCTCTCATTTATTGTTTTTATTATGTCATAGGCGTTTTAATAATCCTTTCTCCACTCAAAGCTACGGTCTCCATACACAAACAATGTTCATGGATTTCGTTTTCTGGAGAAAAATTAAAGCGATGTAGGGATCCTAGATATTCCCGACTTTAATCGCACACTTACTTTCTGAATGATCCTTAGATTACCAAGGTACTACCACGGGTGACTCGAATGTTAAGGAAAAATGTTTATATGTTGATTATGAGTATGAACACACATTTAATTTCTTGTCCCACTAACTAACTATAACAATTTAATATCTGAGCCATCCACTCAGATTTAGTGGCTCAGATTTTGACTCGCATCTTATTTGGTCCACGAGATTAGTGCTGTATTTCATGGATCCAAAAGTCAACATTTTAAGGTGAGTTTCCCAATCAAAAACATAAATAATTAGATTATCTTGTGAGATGTCACCATCTTTGGATGGATGTAGATTTTCTACCCCGTTTGTGCTTCAATTCCGTGTCTCAAGAGACACCATGTGGCCAAGTAGAGGATTTCATCCTCTTTCCTGGGGAGTTGACCAACACCTCATGCAGTAAGCTGCAGCACCTTAATACTATCACATTCTGGAGCTGTTCCACTCATTTTTAACGTATAGCAGTTTTAACACATGAGCTACCATATATTCTAACTAACTATTTCATTTACATGAGAAAAACTTTTAAGGTTGTAAGTTACACCCCAGTTGTTATTTAGAGGAAGGTTACAAGTATATAAGGCCATTTATAATCCCATATTTAAGCGACAATAGATGTATGCCAATAATTCCTCATGTGCAACTCGAAAAGATGTAGGGATAATTATCATCCATATAGAATAGAAAATCGATAAATAATGAGAATATACACACAAAATATATGATTTATTGGACATAAGTTCTAATAAAATTGCTCTAGTTGTCAAGTAGAAAGTGACTACGTATACATAAGTTCCATTGTAATCCCGTATTTAGGTGAAAGTAACAGATTAAAGCAAATACATTAGAAATTTATGTCAAAAAGATATGCCTAGGCGAAAATAACCCATTAAAGCTAGTACATTTTTGAATATATATGGAAAAGATATGTCTAGAATCATCGACACGTGTTTGAGAGAGACATAGTGGTGGTCCCTCGAAGCTTTGCTGAAACATTTCTGTAAAAGATGTTACCTTTACCATAAGAGTGAATAACCTCTACTTCATTAAAGAAGTACCAATCCAGATGCCCTAAAGATAAACACACACATGCCCGAGATTTGATTGGATATTCACGAAAATCACGGTGTGTAAAGCCACGAAATCGTGGTCCCTGTTTCTAGGAAACCCTAAACCTAGTACAATGTCGGACGACTCTCGGAGGCTGTATGACTTGCACAGCTCACCATGTCGTCCATTCAGCTCCCAGTACCAGCGGTATACTGTTTGCCCTAGTCTTGATGTGTGTAAATGAGAGAGAGAGAGAGAGAGAGAGAGAGAGGTGGTGATATCTGCACTCTTCGTTGCTTTCTCGCACTACTGCATTTGTTAATGGACCTTAACTGACATTAAATTTCGTTTAAAACATGATGTTTATCCACTTCTAATCGATGGGGGTAATAATGCTTTCACATAAAATATTGAGATCTAATCATAGTGAATTCTAGTAAATCCACATATAGTTTACATAGAAACATATTAACCAGGTATTGACGCTATACGTGAAAACGAATTTTTCCATTTGCAGTGGATTAAATAGAAGTTCTGAACGTAGGTATGTTTGAATAAGCCAACATTGAATGTGGCACCATGATCAAACTTCTCAACCGTGTAGCTAGAACATTTTAACAAGAAGTTTTCAGTCAAATTTGTAGTGTCAGCGTACTACACCCAGTGAATATCACATGATTCTATCTGTTTTTATTATTTTTCATAACACTAGTAGTCAGGCCCAGAAAAATTTGTTAAATTAAGACTACCTCAACCAGAATCCACTGACAAGCATGAAAAAATCCTGAAATTTACCCTTAATTGCATTAAAAATCTTGCTCAAGTACCATTATGATGACTCTACCTTATATCAAATTAAGAGTCTTCCCCCTTTTTTGGTTTTAACCATTCTCTTGAACATTTTAATTTTATAGTTCGTGCAAGCTGTGACAGGCTTTTCCATCGCATATATTTTCATTTTGTTCACTGCAATTTCAGTCTACAGGGTTTTCCAAAAAGGTAAAATGAAGTAAGATCTGAAAAGATCTTCATGTGAAAGCACTCTGAAAGTTACACTACAAATCTTCTACTATGAATATCACTGTAAAACACTATGAAAAATGAGAGATCACAGAGATTTATTTTATTTCTCCATATGCATCCATATCCCTCAATAACATGCCAATAAAACTCCAGTGATGCAAACCATATCATATCTGCACAAATTTGAAGAAATGGGAGGAAAAGAAAATTTCTAAAAAACTAAAAGTTCTTAAAGTTCTTGAGGTTACATTTGATGTCTAAAGAATCCAGAGTTACCTTTTAAAGAAAAAACTCTCAATACCCACAATCAAACTAAACTAGTCTGGTCAAATCATTGTGGTGTAATCTATGTTTTCAGCTTGTGTACATTCATCATCTTCTTCATTTGTGAATTGTGAAAAGAAAAGAAGCATCACCTTCAAGCTGGCTCAGATGTGGAGCTCTTGCCCTTGTCAATGAATTGAAACTCTAAAGGAGCAAGACTTTGGTGGGTTTCAACTTGCCTTACTTGCTGCTCTTCAATTCTTAAGTGTAGCTCTCCATCATCCTTATTATCTCCACTTGAAGTAGCTAGGGTTTGATTGTTGTTGCTGCTGTTGCTTCTATTTTTCTCTCTTTCATACTCCCTATATTTGTGCAAGTACCTGGCCATTGCTTCAGCGTAGTTGTCAAACCCTAGATTGCTCAGAGCCCAACAGATGTCGTCGCCGTTCACCGTCTTGCGATTCTCCTTGTGACACCTGTCTGACGCCTCACCCGTCACGAAGCCTATGAACTCTGTCGCGCATTCTTGGATTGTCTGCTTGGCTTCCTTGGAGATCTTGGCACTCGGCGGCAGGATTTCCTTCATTATACGGCCCACGTTTGCGATTGGTAGTAATCTCTCTTGCTCATCAACCATTCTCAGCTTCTTCTCAGAGAGTTGGATATGGTGAATCGCTGAGCTCAGAGTCTATATACACATCTCCGTACGCATATACGCTGCATGCACGCGTATATCACCCGACAACAGAGTTATAATGTATTGACGTGTTCTCTTTTCTTTCGCCATGGGTCCTCAACTTTTTGTTTTTGGGAAACAAAAGTTGAGGGCACATCAGAATATAACGGGACTAAGGAAAGTCTGAGTCTTTAGTTTTCTTTGTTTCCTTAATAATCTCAGTCTGCCCAAATAACCATTTGCGAAGAGATCTTAGGATTATTGGAAAAATTACCAAAAAAGTCCTAATTATATTTGTGCCAATTTAGTTATAAACATTTTAATTTGACAATTGACTCTCAAACCTTTTGACAATTTGCTACTATAGTCCATCTAGCTAATTTTAATCGGAAATTATTTACAAGGATGACAATCTTTCTATATGACACTGTCGACACTAATGCGAACAATTTTTAAAGTTTTTTTTTTAAATTGAATATTTATTTATTTATTTCTTTTTCTTCTCTTTTCGTTTTTTCTTTTCTTTTTTTGTCTTTATTGCTACTAGCAAGGGCCCAACGACCCTCATTAGGGATGAGCATAATTCGGGTGGATGGTTAGCACTTTGGAACCGAGAAACGTCCATTAAAGACCAGTTTTGAATAATTGGAACTGGGCACTACCCATTAGTTTCATGGATTCACCCAAGAACCAAACTGTCGATTTAATCTAGTTCTTGGATAGGCCAAAGAACCAGTCCCACCAAGCTTCATGTACTCAATGCCACGTTTTCCAACAAGCCAAAGTAAAGCAAAAAAGAAAAAACTTCTTAATTGTTGTTGGAGAAATCTTTCCAGGATATTTTGAAGATGACAAAACATTTCTATCAGTCTAAGTCTGGATATCGATAGTTAAAGTCTCAAGACTTTATAGTCTCAAGACTTTGTAATCTCAAGACTCAAGACTCAAGACTCAAGACTCAATATTATTCTCACTGACAGTCTTTCTAATCCAGTGTTGAAGGAAATCCAAAGTCGAGGTTTATGATTGAGGATTTGATCCTATCCTCTAGAATAGATTCTTTGGTTGGATAATCATTTCGGATTCTTTATTTCTTATCTAAGATCGATTGAAGATCCGATGGTCGACGAAATAATCTTGGATTATTCTATTCTTGGAAACCGAGATCCTGATTGTATGGGCGAACAGGATTGATGGGCTATCATCAGATTCCTTAAATAGCTCGGATGATCTTCTTGATTGATTCCGTCCAACGGGTAGATTGGAGGAATTCCTTTGGTAAGTGCCAACGGCTATGATGGCATGAAGGAGTATAAAAGGAAGACGTTCTAGTTGTTTTAAGTATGTGATCGATAGAAAAATTCCAGAGTCTGAAGATCCTTGATTGTTAGTTAAGACTGAGCGAAATTGTATACTGAGAGTGTTTATACTTGGTGACACCTTGAGCGAGTGTGGTAGATCATCTACACCTAGAAATCAAGGAAGATCAACACTGTAACAACTCTTTGATCATAGTGGAATCCAGCCAATCGGCTGTTAGTGCAGAAGAGTGGACGTAGGCTTGGATTAAGCCGAACCACTATAAACCGAGTGTTCAATTCTCTCTTTCCCTTACTCAGTCTTGCGATTGAATTTTTAACTGTTGCAAATTCTCTAATTGTTTAAATATCGTGCAAGCTCCGAGAAATTCTTTTGTATACCTATTCACCCCCCTCTAGGTACTCGTACTAGCTATCTCAATTGGTATCAGAGCCTGTGTTCTTACTTTGTTTGAAGTATTTTACTTCAGAGTAAAAGATCCATGGCTAGTATGCTAGCACCGGGGCTGATGGAGGGGCAAAGCAATACCAGACCTCCCTACTTCGATGGAAAGGATTACAACATCTGGAAGAACAAGATGAAAGCTTTCCTACGATCAAAGGATCCTCTGGAATGGGACGTAGTGGAAAAAGGAATCACTCCTGCTGCTGCATCAATCACTGAAAGAGGAAAAGAAACCGTTGAAACTAGCGGAATGTCTCAAGAAGAAATAAACAAGAGACAAGCACTCGATGCTAAAGCAATTTATTCTTTATATTGTGCTTTATCACCAACTGAATATAACAGAATATCTTCCTGTGTCACAGCAAAAGAAGTCTGGGACAGGTTACATATCACTTATGAAGGGACAGATCGAGTGAAGGAGACCAGAATTAACATTCTTCTTGGTCAATATGAATCCTTCAAAATGAAACCAGGAGAATCTATAACTGACATGTTTAGTCGTTTTACAGATATTGTCAATGGTCTTGAGAACCAAGGACAAAAAATTTCTGATCCCATGAAGGTGAACAAGCTTCTACGTGGACTCTCCAAGGATTGGAATCATATAAAGACTTCAATAAGAGAGACGCAAAGAATCATGCCATTATCTGTAGACGAACTGATTGGAACTCTTCAGTCTTATGAAGTGGAACGAATTAATGAAGACGAAGATCCAAGAGGTAAGAAATCTATTGCACTAAAATCAAATGATGATTCTGATGATGCAGATTCTGAAGATGATATTGATGATGAGGAGCTCGCCCTCATGATAAGAAGATTCAGAAAACTGAATAGAAAAGGCAGAAGGTTCATCCCAAAGAAACAAAGTTCTCAGAGACAGCAGACCAAGTCTGTTGATGATGAGGAACCAAACAAAGAAGTAGTTTGCTTCGAATGTAAAAAGAAGGGACACATCAGACCCAACTGTCCTCTTCTGAAAAAGAAAAGAGGAAAAGCTGAGAAATTTAGAAAAGCTCTTAAAGCCGAAACCTGGAGCGATACAGAGTGTGAAGAGAGTGATGAGGAATATGCCAACCTGTGTCTAATGGCGCAATCAGACTCAGACTCTGGATCAGACTCAGACAGTGAATTTGAAGTAAGTGATTATAAAATCCCTGTCAAAGTCTCTAAATATATTGATGAGTTATGTTTTAGTCTTAAGACTTCTCTTAAAAGGATTTCCGAACTTAAAAAGGAAAACTCAGTTTTAAAACAAAAGGAAAACATTTTAGAAGAAAAGGTAAAAAATTTAGACTTGAATGTTTCTACTCTTAAAGAAAGTGAAAACAATCTTTCAAAAGAAAATGCTTTCTTGAAAACTGACTTATCAAATATTTCAAAGAAATTTTCAATAGGGTCCGAAAAACTTGAAAAAGTCCTTTCAATCCAAAGACCTTATTTTAATAAGTCGGGTCTAGGTATGACAGCTGAAACAATCCCTTTGATTGATTTTCCGAAAGTAAAAGAAAGAATTAAGAAAAGACCATCGAGAGAGGCTTATAAAAATCATTTCAAAAGAGTTTTTGTAAAACCTGTAGGTCGAAATGCTTTAAAGTGTTCTAAGTGTAACAGTCAGGATCATTTTGAAAAAGAGTGTCCTATGGTTTGGAAGCCTGTTAAGAGAGTATGGCCTAATAATGCTCATCCTACTAACACGAAAGGACCCAAGAAAATTTGGGTACCAAAGAAAGCTTGAGACTCTCTTTTGAATGCAGGTCTCTGTCAAAAAGAAGGTAAAATGGTATCTTGACAGCGGATGCTCAAGACACATGACAGGAGACTCAAAATGTTTCATAAAGATTATTAAAGTAAATGGTGGAAAAGTTTCATTCGGAGGAAATAGCAAAGGAAGTATTGTGGGATTCGGAACTGTGAAAATTGGAAATCTCACAATAAGCAATGTCTCTCTAGTGGAAGGACTCAACTACAATCTACTCAGCATTAGCCAATTGTGTGATACTGGTTACAAGATCTTCTTTCAAGAAGGCATATGTTTTGGAATTAGCAAAGATTCGACTCAGTCTTTCATGGGTCGAAGGCATGGAAATATCTACCTCCTTGATGTAAAGCCAAATGAAGAACAATGCTTAATCTCAATTCAAGATGAAGCAATTCTATGGCACAGAAAACTTGGCCATATCAACAAGAAGCAATTAGCCAAAATCTCTTCAAAGCAGCTTGTTCGAGGTCTACCTAAACTACCATACCAAAAGTCTGACTTATGTACTCCATGCATTCTGGGAAAGCAGGTAAGAAATTCATTTAAACAAATAAATCATGTATCTACTAATCATGTAATACAGTTGCTTCATATGGATCTCTTCGGACCAATAAGAACCCAGAGCATTGGAGGTAAGAAATATTGTCTAGTAATTGTAGATGATTACTCTCGTTTTACCTGGGTATATTTTCTTGCAAACAAATCAGAAACCTTTTCATACTTTGAAAAGTTTGCTAAAAATGTTCAAAATGAAAACGGATGTGCTATTTCTAGTATAAGAACAGATCATGGAAGTGAATTTGAAAATCAAAATTTTACAAGATTCTGTGATAAATCTGGTGTTAATCACATGTTTTCCTCTTCGTATACTCCAGAGCAAAATGGAGTTGTGGAAAGAAAGAATAGATCTCTTCAAGAAATGGCTAGAACACTTTTAATTGAAAGTAAAATTTCTTCACGATTTTGGGCTGAAGCTGTTTCAACTGCTTGCTATATTATAAATAGAGTCTTTCTAAGACCTATTCTTGATAAAACCCCCTATGAATTGTTCAAAGGTAAGAAGCCTATTGTTTCATACTTTCATGTGTTCGGTTGCAAATGCTTTATTTTGAAAAATGCAAATGATAGAGTTGGTAAGTTTGAAGAAAGATCAGATGAAGGCATCTTCCTTGGATATTCTATATCAAGCAAAGCCTACAGAGTCTACAACAAAAAAAGCCAGTCTGTGGAAGAATCAATGAATGTCAAATTCCAAGACTCAGTGCAAGATGAATCCAGCCAGACTCAGTACGAAGAGACTGAATACGCTCTAGATCTTCAAATGTCTACATCTCAAGAAGCATCTCAGATTCTGGAAGTCCATCATCAAGACGCTCATGGAGAATCAAATAAAGAAAGAGATCATCAACCTGGTAACTGGAAGCACAAATCCAGTCATCCCAAAGATCTTATTATTGGCGAACTTAATGAAGGAATCCGCACCAGATCAAAAAGGCATGAAGAATCTAGTGCTGTGGCTCTCATCTCCGAAATTGAACCAAAAAGCATAGAAGAAGCTTTATCTGATGAAAGCTGGATCGAAGCTATGCAAGAAGAGCTCAGACAGTTCAACATCAATGATGTCTGGGAATTGACATCTAAACCAAAAGGAAAAACCGTTATTGGAACCAAATGGGTATTCAGGAACAAAATGAACGAAAAAGGAAAAGTCGTACGAAACAAAGCAAGACTCGTGGCCAAAGGATATACGCAAGAAGAAGGAATAGACTATGACGAGACTTACGCACCCGTTGCAAGGTTAGAAGCTATTCGTCTATTACTTGCGTTTGCTTGTTACAAAAATTTCAGGTTATTCCAAATGGACGTCAAAAGTGCTTTCCTAAATGGATTTATCCATGAGGAAGTTTATGTGGAACAACCGCCTGGATTTGAAGACCCAAAGAAGCCAGACTCAGTCTTCAGACTGAAAAAGGCTCTGTATGGTCTAAAGCAAGCACCTCGAGCTTGGTACGACAGATTAAGTAAGTTTTTATTACAAAATGGTTTTGTCAAAGGTAAAGTAGATACTACTTTGTTTATCAAAAAGGAAAACAAAAACTTTTTACTTGTTCAAATATATGTTGATGACATTATTTTCGGATCCTCTAATGAAAGTCTTTGCAAGAAATTTTCTAAGTCTATGCAGGATGAATTTGAAATGAGTATGATGGGAGAGTTAACGTTCTTTCTTGGACTCCAAGTGAAACAAATGAAGGAAGGAACTTTCATTCATCAAGAAAAATATGCGAATGATCTTGTCAAAAGGTTTGGATTGGAAAAGTGCAAAAAGATTGACATACCAATGTCATGTTCTCAGAAGATAGACAAGGATGAAGAAGGGAAGAAAGCAGATCAAAAGCTGTACAGGAGCATGATCGGTTCACTTCTTTATCTTACTGCTTCTAGACCTGATATTTTGTTTAGTGTTTGTATCTGTGCTAGGTTTCAATCAGATCCTAGAGAATCACATCTCATTGCTGTGAAACGAATTATCAAATACGTTGCTTCATCTTCAAGCATCGGTCTTTGGTATCCAAAGAGGGGAGACTTTAATCTTCTAGGATACTCAGATGCAGATCTAGCCGGTTGCAGAGTTGATAGAAAGAGCACTTCTGGAACTTGTCAACTACTTGGAAACAGAACGGTGTCTTGGTTTTCGAGGAAGCAAAGCACTGTAGCTCTTTCAACGACAGAAGCAGAGTATGTAGCTCTTGGAAGCTGCTGTTCGCAAATTCTATGGATAAAACAATAGCTACAAGACTTTGGCATTGAAGACTCATGCACAGAAATCAGATGTGACAACACCAGTGCGATAAATCTCACCAAAAATCCAATCCTTCATTCAAGAGCAAAGCATATTGAGATTCGACATCACTTTATTAGAGATCATATTCAAAATGGAGAAATCTTGATTCAATTTGTTGATTCAAAAAGTCAACTAGCGGACATATTCACAAAGCCTTTGGAGAAGAATCAGTTCGACTTTATCCGCTCGAGACTCAACATTTTGAAGCTTGAAGATGTTAAAGTCTAGAGACTCACCAACTCTAAGACTCTGATCTCTTAGACTCTAAATCCTGAGACTCAATCATTCTTGGCTATAGACTGTAAGTTGTATTTCATCGAAAAGGTACTAACTGTCATTTAGTTATATTAACTCGAAAAGGCACGATCTTTTGTTTAATAATTTTGGCAGTTATTGATTTTAAAAAGAAGTAATCGTTCACTTTCCTTGCACCGATTGAACTTCCTTTTTCAAAAACTGAGTTATATATATACAGTTTTTTTCCCCAATCTTCAAAACCCTAAAAAGCACTCTCCTCCCGATACTGTTTCAACTCTTTGTTCATCGTCGAGAAAGTGGTCATTTTTCTTGGGAAAGCAAGTGAAGGAATCCTCCAATAGACAAAGAAAGATGTCGTCTTCGAGGAAATCATCAAGAATCGCGAGCAGGGGACCACAAAGAATGGAGAAGGGACCGACTCATTTCGATCTCACTGAGGAAGAAGACTTACCAAGTCAGCGACAGAGTCCGATTCGCTCTCCTCCACGTCATTCAGCATCTCCTGCCCCACAAAGTGCAAGTCACAATCTGGAAGAAGAGATAATCGAGGATGCCGACCCAGTAAGAGTTCAAAAGCCCTCCTTTTTGTATACACTTTATCGTGCATTGAAAAGCACAGGTACTCCATTGAACTACATAGATGACTTCCTTAAGGACAAAAATTATGGAAATGAGTATCTTTTTCTGAAGAAAATGGAGGAATGGGGAATTGCCCCGAAAGGAAAAGCAGAAGAAGCACGTGCGAACATTCCAAGAGATCCTCGTATGCTAGGACAAAATCTGATTGACGGGAATGATGATGACAAAATGTTCCTTGAATTTAAACCTAGAATGGGTGTGGCGGCAAAGGTGAAAGGAAATCGGATGGATTTGTTCAAATCCAAGGATCAAGAAAAAGTGTATTCCAGGCTGTTGAAAAGAGGGGTAATCAACCCTAGAAGTGTTGATTTTGACTTCCTGGATTCCATCAACTTGAACCTAAGAGAGAAGTTGAATTTGCTTCAACTTGAAACTTTCTGCTCTGACTCTATAGACGGGTATGATCATCTGACTGCTTATTTCTATTCAAATCTTAGCTTTTTGGATGCGAATAGAATTTCATTCAGTGTTCGAGACAAAGTCTATGTGGTAGATGTGAATATGCTGGCAGACATAGTTGGAGTTGAACGGGGACGCTATCTCCCAATTAAAGTCTCACCTGCTCGAACTACTCTGGATCTTGTCAAAGATAGGGATGTAGATAAGAAAATTATCTATTCCAGGATGAATGCCATCAACATTGTGCTACACAAGATTGTGATCAATTGTCTCAGACCTAAGTCTACTTCAAAGACTTCTGTGTCTCTTTCTGAAGCAAAGTTGATGTATGCGATCAACTCAGGACGGAAGTTCTCTTTCCCGCACACTATTCTTTTCCATATGTACAGAGCAGTGTCAAAAGACAAAGGACAATTGCCTTATCCTGGTCTGGTGACCAAGATCTTCAGACATCTGAATATTGAACTGCCACATACTTTTTGTGTTCGACCGTGTGATAAGATGGTGGTAGGGCTGAAAATGCTAATGAAGATGCGTCTGCAAGAACTCTCTAAGGCAATGGAGAAATTCAAAGTGAAATCTCCAGTCCAATCTGCTTCAAAAGGAAAAGGAAAGAAGGCCATTGGTGCTTCTTCGAAAAAGAGGAAAAGAACTCTTATCCTGGAGGATGAGGATGAAGATGATGAAGATCCCACTATTCCAGCACTGACAAGAACAAGACGTTCTGTGTCTCATTCGACAGAACTTCAGCAGAGCAGAGAAGAAGAAGAACACAGAGAGAAGGAGAAAGAAGTTGAGGAAGAAGAAGAAGAAGTAAAAGAACAGTCTGCTGATAAATCTGGAGAGAAGGGAAATCAAGAGATTGATCATCACTCTTCCCCTTTTGATGTCCTAGAGACAGGGGGAGTTAGCGAGCAAGAGAGGTCTCCACCTCATGCTGCTGAAGATCCAAGAAAATCTCCAGAAGACCCAGAAGAAGTTCAGGTCTCTCAATTGCCTGAAGAAGATGATACGACGATTCCAAATCTGCAAGACCGTTCAGAAGCGCCATCGTCTGCACACACACCTTCTGAGAAAGCCAATGCCAGTACACAGACGGATGATTCTGTAGATCTTCGTAGTATCATGAATATTCTTCTGGAAATGCGTAACCAGATATATATTCTGGACTGTGAAATCCAAGCTTTGAAGCATGCTGGACAAGCATCTTCAGTCTCTCTGGAAGATAGATACAAAGACCTCGCTCTGCAACTTCAAGCCAATGCCAAGAGAGAAGAGGTAGCTCATCTGCGAGAAGATCTGAAGAAGCTCGAAGGAGTAGTCTAGTCCATTGGGGATTTCCAGATCGTGCGCATTCCCAAGCAGACATGACTCCTTTCTCACCCTCTTTTTAATGATGACAAAAAGGGGGAGAACCAATTTGAACAAACATTATTTTAAAACTTTATTTGACTTTTGTGTTTATGTTTATTTTTGAGTATGACTTGAGAACTTGAACTTGAGTGTTAGACTGAATTGGTTGTGGATTTTGATGCTTGACTGGTTGCATTTATATCAAGTATTGTTACATGGTATTACTCATGAAAAACTAACCAATTTGCTGTGGATGCAGAGTCTGGTTGTTTATTAATCTTTATGAGTTAGCCATATTGCTTGAGAAATGTCTTTGCAGGTCAAAGTTGTTCAAATCTTCAAGAAAGTTTTGTCACCATCAAAAAGGGGGAGATTGTTGGAGAAATCTTTCCAGGATATTTTGAAGATGACAAAACATTTCTATCAGTCTAAGTCTGGATATCGATAGTTAAAGTCTCAAGACTTTATAGTCTCAAGACTTTGTAATCTCAAGACTCAAGACTCAAGACTCAAGACTCAAGACTCAATATTATTCTCACTGACAGTCTTTCTAATCCAGTGTTGAAGGAAATCCAAAGTCGAGGTTTATGATTGAGGATTTGATCCTATCCTCTGGAATAGATTCTTTGGTTGGATAATCATTTCGGATTCTTTATTTCTTATCTAAGATCGATTGAAGATCCGATGGTCGACGAAATAATCTTGGATTATTCTATTCTTGGAAACCGAGATCCTGATTGTATGGGCGAACAGGATTGATGGGCTATCATCAGATTCCTTAAATAGCTCGGATGATCTTCTTGATTGATTCCGTCCAACGGGTAGATTGGAGGAATTCCTTTGGTAAGTGCCAACGGCTATGATGGCATGAAGGAGTATAAAAGGAAGACGTTCTAGTTGTTTTAAGTATGTGATCGATAGAAAAATTCCAGAGTCTGAAGATCCTTGATTGTTAGTTAAGACTGAGCGAAATTGTATACTGAGAGTGTTTATACTTGGTGACACCTTGAGCGAGTGTGGTAGATCATCTACACCTAGAAATCAAGGAAGATCAACACTGTAACAACTCTTTGATCATAGTGGAATCCAGCCAATCGGCTGTCAGTGCAGAAGAGTGGACGTAGGCTTGGATTAAGCCGAACCACTATAAACCGAGTGTTCAATTCTCTCTTTCCCTTACTCAGTCTTGCGATTGAATTTTTAACTGTTGCAAATTCTCTAATTGTTTAAATATCGTGCAAGCTCCGAGAAATTCTTTTGTATACCTATTCACCCCCCCCCTCTAGGTACTCGTACTAGCTATCTCAATTGCAGGATCAGCAAAATGATTGGTCTCATATTGGAAATTGAGAGTTGAGGCTCTAAATGAGATAGAGAAACAACACAAACCAGGTGAGAATGAGGCAAGACATGCACTCAACTGATGGGCGTTGAGCTTCATATTAGGGGTTTTAGAGTTCTCATTTTTCTTAAAAATTTCTTCTTTTTTGGTTGGAATTTTTTTTAAAAAAATTAAACATATATATTACTAGTCCGATTTAGGTAAGCGAGTGGACATTTCCACACCTGGAATTTGGAACCAGACCAATTCTAGGCCGGCTTGATTTGGTTCCAGATGGTCCAATAGGTTTCCAATTCTTTTACACACCCCATAATCCTCATCGTCCATTGGATGAGGGCCTACAAGCATTGGCGAGGGTCGCGGCCCTCACCCAGGCCCTCCCCTGCCACAAGTGGCAAGGCAACTCTTGCCCAACCCTCTATACATGTTTGACATGTACCCTCTATTTCAATTTCATCCAGGATATATACATCACATTGGTATAAATTCAGGGTTTTTTATGGCAAAAAAATGTTGAGATATTTGTGTCGCAATTGGTAAGTTTAGGAAATTCAGTAATATAAAAAAAATATAATATTTATATCACGGTGGATATGATTTAGGGTGTTTTATAGTATCAAAACCCTCCTCAAAAAAAAAAAATCCTATTCTCATTAAATTCACTAAGTAAAACTTCCAATCCCGTGTTTCCACAACTTATCATGAGGACCGGGGGCTCCTACTGGTGCACGTTTCAAGTGTTTAGGCAAGGATCCACTCTACATGATTAGTGATAATATCAACAGATTATGATCCCTATAGTGTTCGATTACCTCATTAATAATGCTTTAATAAGGTCCTTGTCACTTGTGTGGCGGCAAAGAATGAACTTTGTTAGTTCATCGTGCTAAAGTGTCGTTCATCTCCAGAAAAATGTGGAGATACCAACGAAACCCGATAGGCCAACGTAGAAATAAGTCAAATGCATTTTTATTACAGCACAATCTGTCATGGAATAAGAATATAGTATCTGCCGGACAGTAATCTCAGTTTGGCCTAAGATTGGACGCTTGGATACATAGTGGAATTGCCACATTGACATATGCCCAAGCATAATCAATTACTTATATGAGATAATGGAGCCGTTAAAGAGTCCTCAGTATAGCTAATGTATGAAAGCGGTTGAAGGAGCCATTCTCTTATAGGAGAACTTGCTGGAAAAGCTCCAAAACTCATGTTTCATGCTGGCCATGTCGTTTATATTTTATTGCTTCGTAGGGTGGATCGGTTTGTCTTTGTACGCCGAAGTCGTACGATTCTAACGTACCCCAGATTGTTTCATCTTGTGAACCTGCCGAGAACTCGAACGAGCGCATGGCTCAAGTGTTGATTGGTTTAGTTCAGTAATTCAAGGGGTCGGTTTTCTTTTACCCTGATGGCAAGTACCAATGGACATCGAGCTATTCATAAGTTTTTGGGGAATCAGCACAAATTCGTCTTTCTAAGATTTAGAAACCAGTAAATGCTTCGATTCTGAGTTTCAATCTAGCAGCTTTTTTTTCTTATATGAAAACTATATCTGTGGAAAAATGTTTTTTTCGAGCGATGGGGTATCAAATAAACTTTTGACTTCGTTGTGCTTCATCATAAAGGTGGATTACAGTAATTTAGGTTTGTTCACCAGTACTTACAGGTTTTAACTTGTAAGACATGAGTCTCTCTAGGTTCCACTGTTTTCAAAGATAAAATAATGCACCATGAATAAAAAAATGATTGAATGTGAAAATCATTCATCTACATTTGTGAGTTCATGATACAAAATCTTACTTTCTATATTTCTGAGTTTATCTATTTACAACTAAGTCAAGGAGGGATAGGAAAAACACTCATGGAGATGTTGAAGTTTGCAGAATATTATGGACCAGAAACCAAATAAAAAAACTTAGCCCTTTGACTTGCTACGAGGGGAAATTTAAATAGTCATTGCTCTTTGATATCGGATGTTCTATTTTTCCCAAATAATTTCAGCTACAGTCAAATTCCACTGACATTCCTCAACCTTCCTTTAATCAAGGACCATCTTCTCGTGCTAATCCACCTTCTACAATTGGAAAAGGCATGTTTTTTAGGTCAGAAATATCGTTTATATTACTTAAAAAAGTCTCACTTGTTGACTCGTCTAGGGTTTGGAGCCTTTGTTGGAGTTCCCCATCATGGAGATAGAGATTGAGAGTTCCACTGAGCAAATAGGTATGGGCAAAAACCCACAAAATAGTCCCTAAAAGATGGTCTCTTTGAGGATCTTAAGAAAATCGTACAGTCTATGTTTCCTCCTTTTTCTTTCTGTTTGCCCCTTAACCTAACTTTTCGTTTCCTCAATTTCTGTCTCTTTCATATTAATTATCCAAATACCATACGATGTGATCTTAAAGAGTTAAGTTAAAAATGCAAAGATTGATTACATTTCTTTTTAGGTCGAGTGATTCTACGTTATAATAGGTGCGACGTGTACATTAAACGTGGGGACCATATAAATGCCATATCACTTTACAAATCACTTTTCATATCACTAACAATATTCATGATCGTAACGGCGCTATTGCCGTGAATAATATAAGTATGCCTTTTTCAGTCTAGGTCTTCTTTTTAAGGGCTAAACGTCAAGAGCTTGTTATCTTTTTTCTCATATTTCAAAAAGAAAAATGTGAGAGGAATCCATAGAGACAAGACTAAAAAAAAGGCCTATACCTCATTAACGTCATCTGGGTCGTCATCACCACTCTGGGGTTTTGGATTTTAATATTCCACCTTTCACGTGCACGAAGCTTTGACAGTCCAAACGGGTCAAGCTGTAGTCACTTTTGCATGTATGCTATCCGAAATGGCTGCTCCAGAGGGATTAGGGTTAGTATTAGGGTTAAGGGTGTGCATCACATATGCTTAATGATATCCCGTTAGGCAATTAAACTTTGTTTTCGAGTGATAATTGTTATATTCTTCGGAGGATTTTTTAAGTATATGTGACTGCACGTTAATTGGATAATATTCTTATGAAAAATCACGATATCATTTATTCATTGAAAATGAATCGAAGAACTTTCGAAATTGATCCTGAAAAAGTTTGCATCATAGATGTGTTACAAACACAAATCTATTGATAAGGAACCATCGTAGACATAAGCTTCGGAGTGCTGCTTTGATAGAGATCGATGGAGATTAGGATCAAATCAAGAACTTAATTAACAAAGATTAAAAACAGCTTAAAGATGGAAAGAAAAAGGAATAACGAACATAAATCCAATGACCCATTCATGGCACCATGAACTTCAAAAGAAATTTATTAATAGTATTGCAGGCAGAGCAAGAGAGATACGTTTCGGCTGTGAAAATATTTGATTTTAAAGCACAAATGTTAGAGCCTCGAAGAGGACTTGTAGGAGCCCTTTACAAAATCTGATGTGGCAAAAATCTAAAAGCTTCAACGATTGGTCACATGAAACTTCGACGAAATGCCCTGTGGCTAGAGCGGCTCATAGGCTGGCAATCCATCGGATATACATCAGTATATCTAACAAATCAGAGGCTGGATTTTGTAGAAGAAGTTTCTGTAAAACTGAAAACTCAAGCGAAAAATTAGACTACAAATATCATTAGGCGAAACAAAGGAGTAAAAATATAATTCTGCGAAAGTGGAAGCAGTCTAAACTTTCCTTTTTAGCATGTCGGATTTACATATGTCAATCTTTAACATGAGCTCATTGATTTTCCGAACTGTATATTCAGTTGAACTTATCTATAAAAGTTAAGTCTCTTGTTTACCTTATGTCCAA
Organism: Eucalyptus camaldulensis; assembly: GCA_019915185.1. Taxonomy (NCBI): domain Eukaryota; kingdom Viridiplantae; phylum Streptophyta; class Magnoliopsida; order Myrtales; family Myrtaceae; genus Eucalyptus; species Eucalyptus camaldulensis. The sequence goes on from JAHSVA010000003.1 coordinate 23,215,987, forward strand.
ATCCATCTTATATTTAGCCCCATTGATACCTAATATTAGTTGATGTTTCCCGTTTGACTTTGGCCATGCTTCTTGCAGGCTGAGCTTGATCTTTTCAGCATGCCCTCACTTCGTTTAGCGGTGGAAGAATAGAGCAACACCTTGTGCAAGTTATAAAACAAACTTTCGAACTTAGTTTCCACACCCTTTGTATTTACGGAATTGCTTGATTCTCCTATCCTCAATTATTCTGTTTAAATATATTATTGTACTCAAATTCTTTGACCAGTCAAAAACATCAATAATGTTAAGAGAAATCCATGTGCCACTTATCCACTATGTCAATATATGATAACCATATATAATAATCACCCACAATTCTTGATTCCACTTATCCATGAAATAGGGGTGAGCACGATCCTGACCCAACCCTGAAACCATAGCAAACTGGACTGAACTGGCCAGTTCTAGGCGGTTCTTGATTCCCCGCTAATAATCAGTCCTGTTGTGCGGAATTGACGGACTTGGCCAAGACTGGCATGTGTTATTCCTTTCATTAAAAAAAAAAAATTACTTCTTTTTTTGTTCTACTAAAGAGTAAGTGGTAATGCTTCTTTGCTTTTCATCAAGGTGGTCGGCAGTGTTTTGGATGTAGTGCAGAATTAACAAGAAAAGAATCTTATACATTTTGCTTACACTGTTCAATTCCTTGATTCAACGTGTTTCCCAAGGAAAGAACTATCGGCATATTCCTCTTCAGTTTGACTGAGTTCCTGATCTCATCAGATTGGAGAAGAGTTATATTTATGCAGATAATTAGAGCTTTTTCTGGAACAGATGGAAGATGGAAGGAGAAAAGGCTTGCCTCTTCGGATGTAGCATTCCCAACATCAAACTACTATTGAGATCTGGAATCTGGTTAAATAAAGTGAACCAAACAAATTGCTAGTCTTAAAAATAAAAACTAAACAAGTATACAACCCGTCCTGACTCCTGGGTGGATAGAGTCGGTTCATAATTCTAGGTGGGAACCGCACACTCAAACCTATCATCCCTAATTAACGCCACTTATCCTCTAATCTACAATATGACAACTAACCTTAAGTTCATAAGCCATTGCTACCGACCAGTGAAAAATTACCTGATTAGAGATCAATGGAGACTAGGATCATATCAAGAGCATAATTAACAAAGATTAAAAGCAGCTTAAAGATGGAAAGAAAAAGAAATAAAGAATACACATCTAGTGAGCCATTCATGTCACCCGGCAACTTCAAAAGTGAGTTATTGATAGTGTTGCGCACAGACAGAGAGAGAAATGCATTTCAAATTTTAAAATAATTAATTTCAATGCAATTTGCACATATAAACATGTTTCAATCATTTAATAGGTTGCACTTAGTCCTTTTTAGGCACATAGGTTAGAGCCTCATGAAGGACTAGCAGGAGCCTTTTAAAAATCTAGAAGCTTCAACAATTGCGTACACGAAACTTCGACGAAATTGCCCTCTTGTTAGAGTGGCTAAGAGGTCAGTAATCCATCGGCGTCTTTTATATATCGATGTATCTAATAAATTAGAGGTACGATTTTGTATAAAAAGTTACTATGAAACTGAAGAAAACGTAAAAAAATTAGAGTACACAGTATTCAACCAAACAAGGAGTAGAAATATTATTTCGCAAAAGAGGAAACTGTCTAAACTTTCCCTTTTAGCATGTCGTGTCTTAGATATGTCAATCTTTACTGTGAGCCCATTGATTCTCCGAATTTTACATACAGTTGAACTTATCCATAAAGTAAAATCTTTTGTTTACCTTATGTCCAAATCCATCTTATATTCAGCCCTTGATCCTCTAATATCAATTGATGTTTCTCATGTTTGAATTTGGTCCTGCTTCTCGGAGGCTTAGCTTGATCATTTCAGGATGCCTCACTTCGTTTAGGGGTAGAATTTTCAAATAGAGCCACACTTTGTCTATAATAGCTATAAAACAAACTTTCGGACTTGGTTTCCACCCCCCTACATTTACGAAAATGCTTGATTCTCCTACCCTCTATTATTCTGTCTAAACATATTATTCTAATCAAATTCCCTCCATTTACGAAATGCTTGATTCTCCTATCCTCTACTATTCTGTTTAAATATATTATTGTAATCAAATTTTTTGAACAGTCAAAAGGACCAATAATGTTAGAGAACAATTTTAGAGAAATGTGCGTGTCACTTATCCACTAACTCAATATATAATTACCATATATAATTATATAATTACCATATATAATAATCACCCACGATTCTTTAATTACCATAGATAATAATCACCCACAATTCTTGACTCTACTTATCCACTAATAGGGGTGAGCATGGTCTCCATCCACCCTAGGACCAGACTGAATTGGCCAATTTTGGGCGGTTTTTGGTTCCCTAGCAATAACTAGTCTTGTTCCCGCTTCTACGCAAGGAACTGACCGATTGGATCGGGACCAGTATGCATTATTCCTTTTATTAAATTTTTCTTCTTCTTTTTTTGTTATGCTAAAGCGCAAGTGGTAATGCTTCTTTGCTTTTCCATCAAGGTGGCTGGCCGTGTTTCGGATGTAGTGCCGAATTAACAAGATAAGAATCTAACTTATAGACTTTGCTTACACCATTCAGTTCCTTGATTCAACGCATTTCCCAAGGAAAGAATTGTCTGCATAATTCTCTTTAGTTTGACTAAGTTCCTTATCTGATCAGATTGGATAAGAGTTATATTTACGTAAATAATTAAAACTTTTTGCTGGAAGAGATAGAAGGTGTAAGGAGAAAAGGCTTGCCTCTTCGGATGCAGCATTCACAACTTTCAATTTACTATTGAGATCTGAAATCTAAAAAGATGAAGTGATCAAACAAATTGCTAGTCTTAAAAAAAATTAAAAAGTACAAAATCGGTCCCCACTCTGGGTGGAGAGAGTCAGTTCACAGTTCGAGGGCAAGAATCAGCCCACCCTCGAACTTAACGCCCCTAATTCATGCCACTTATCCTCTAATCTACAATATAAACACTTCCCTTAATTTCAAAACGCATTGTTACCAATCGAAAAAATTACCTAATTAGTCATAAACTTATTATACTATTGTTAATATAGTCCTAAACCTTTACACAGAGTTTCAATATAAGCATTCTAATCAATTTTTGTTGGAAATCGCCGACATAATAGTTTAGACATCACTGACCACCCTACATGACAAACTGTTGCATTGTAATTTCCGGCAAAAATTAGCTTGAATGACTATATTTTTGGTTGAAAGCTTGAATGACTAAACTTAAATGTGGGGCAAATATTTAAAACTAAATTTGCATAGGTATAATAAATTTAAAACTAACTGGAAAATTTCCCCACTACCAACCTCTTACTTCTTTTTGTAAAATTTAAAATTCAAATTTACCATGCGAAAAGTTCTCATTATCCATGTATTGCTCAATTTGATTAAGCACGTTCGCATACACATTTTTGGGATATCGGTTGCATATTTTGAAAGCAAAGAGGCAAAGAGGAATGGAAGAAAGGGCAACTAATCATAAAAATGTAAACAGTAATAAAGAATTATGTCTGAAACAAGAATATATAAGAAGAAAGACGAGAATCTCTATGCACGAAAATTGGTCAATTGACAACAATGTGAACCGATCATAAAGCAAAATAGGTGACAAAACAACGTCCGTGCGGTTATATATGTTTCGTTACGGTAAGTCTCTGAAGAAATATACAACTTCGGTCGCCTTCTACAGAGAACTTTACCCTCATTAATTCTCTGGACTTTATCCTTAGTCGAAGTTATTGATGAAAATTTAAAAAAATTGTGTTCCTTATCTCCAAGTCCTAACTTGAATTGACCCCATTGAGCCCCTAATAACATTTAACGTTTCATGTTTAACTTTGGTCCAAAATTTATTATTGTACTTGAACCCATTATACCGCCAGCCTCTTACTTCATGATGTTTTTTCTGAGGACTTTAAATTTTAATTTATCGACTTAAGAGTTTCCATAATTCACGTATTATTCAATTTGAATGCTCACTTTCGCATCCACATTTTTGCGATATTGTGTGCGTACTTTAAAGAGCACGAAGCAACCGCGCACGTACATAGCGCCCGCCCGAGATCCAGTTATTATAACGTAAACATTGTCCACGAAGGCTAAAATTCATTGGCTAAGGCCACGTGTAATTGACAAGTGTGTCTGCCATAAAATCCTGTACGGATGTATTATGAGTTAAAGACTATCGTAGAAGGCAAATATTACTTTCAAATTAAACGACAGTGCATCAAAACAAATGAAACTTCCAGCAAATTAGAAATAAAATTGATTAAAAAGTGAATTATTTGGAGAAAATTCAAATTCTTCGAAACTTATTATATTTATACATTTCTCGACCTTGTCCATGAGTTTCTCCACATATATTATCAGTAAAAACAAAAATTCATCGTTTTTATAAGAAGCAAAAGTTGATTTATACAACCTATTAGAAAATAATCATATAGAATCTTTTGTAAGATTTACTCAAGTCTCCCTATTGGGTTTGAAGCCATGGCTAATTTCTGGAAATTAAAGGAGCTGGAGGAGGTTTGGGCCCTAGATCCACCAAGGTATACATATTGTTCACTTTGGACCTAAAAGGCCCTCACGATTTTGTTCCTTTGGGATCTCGCTCACGCATATGCATAGATAAAAAACCTAGAATCTTATAAGTCAGCCGGGACTTCCTCCTTAAGTGATGTGGGACAAGAGATGTGCCCCCTCCTTACGCACATCCAAGGACTAAGGCCCGCCATCCCTCCTCTCTGTGCACTGTCACCTGGGCCATCGTGGTCAAAGTGAGGGATTTCAAGAGAGCTTTGAGAGTTCTACATGCTGGAGATGGGAGCAAGACTAAGGTCATAAACTCATTGCTGAAGAGCCAATTGGTTACTTTTGAGAAATTGTTAGGAAAAGAGAATCCTGGCTGTTCTGATCCACTTGTTCTTCAGGAGTACACTTCCTATCATCCGTCAAACCAGTAGCAGGATGACTTGATCAAGCCTGTTACCGTTTTGGAAATGAAAATTGTGTTATGGTCTGCGAGTGATGACAATGCTTTATTAGATTTCTTTCCATCTGGCAAACTTGTGAAAAGATTGAATATCACTGCCATCACTCTAGTGCCTAAGATTGAGGATGCCTCTTCCATAACTCAGTTTCGACCTATTTCATGCGGTAATACTATGCACAAGTGCATAACAAACTGATTGCAAATTGACTTAAAAAGGTATTTGCCAGATTTCATAAGCTTCAATCAAGCAGCATTTGTTGATGGTAGATCTATAGCTGACAATGTATTATCAGCCCATGAATTAGCATACGACTAATTCTTCTCCTGGAGCTATGATAAAAGCTGACAATACGAAAGCATTAGATTCTGTCAAATGAGATATTTTGTTTGCTGCTTTGTATATCATCAATATTCCTGAGATATTCATTGATTAGCTAAGAGCTAGCTTGTATTGCATCCCCTTATTGTTCTTTTTCAAAATGGTGACCTAAGGGGATTCTTTAATGTGGAGAAGGGCGTGAGACAAGGTGATCCTCTTTTGCCTTATTTGTTTGTCAAAGCTATGGAAGTTTTTTGGCAAATGATTGATAAGGCGGTAGAAAGTGCAGCATCATCAGAAGCGTTCAGGGGTTAAATTGACCCATATTGTATTTGCTGTTGATTTGTTTGAAAGGAGATAAGGCTTCTCTTCTTGAGATTTTCGCTTCGTTCCAAAGATTCCAAGAGCTGTCTGGCTTGAAGCTTAATCCCCAAAATTCTAAGATGTTCTTGGCAGGTTATGATGAAGATAAGCAGGCTGAACCGACTCCACAAAGTGGATTTTAGAAGGGTGCTCGGCTAATGAGATATTTTGGCTTACTTCTCATCTTTGGAAGGTTAAGTAATAACAACTGAAAGCCTCGTCTAAAAAATTACTGATTGAATGAAATCTTGGACTGCTAAGCATATTTCTTTTGCTGGCAGATTACAATTACTTGAATCAGTAATTTACGGCATCATAACTATCGGAGACAAGTGTTCGTGCATCCTATAAGTTAAGACTGTATTGCATTTTTAAGGAAAGGGAAGCCGGAAAAAGCTGAATGAGCTTTAGTGGCTCGCGATCAGGTTCGTCCACCTAAGTCTGAGGGAGGTCTGGGGCTAAGACTACTTATCCCATGGGACACTGTTAATATTCTCACATGTTTATTCCATTAGTCTGGTTCTCTTTTGGTTGCTTGGGTGACGTAAAATCTTCTTCATGATCAGTGTATTTGGTCGACTGTACATAAGGCGGACTGCACCTCTGTATCAAGGAAAATTCTTAAGTAAGAGGTATGTTGAGCCTTATATCAGGTGCTTCATTTGTGATGGAACTTCCACTTCAGAATAGCATTGAGAAAGGGAGATAGCGCTGCTATAATGGATTACTTGCAGAAAGAGCAATCTGAGAATCCATTCCCCTACTCAATAGATTTTGGTGATGATGGTTCCCTAAGAAGTATCTTTTGTGCAGACTCTAGATCGATAGTTGATAATGGGTACTTTGGATATGTTTTCTTTGACACTACTTATAGAACAAATAAGTACACTCGGACCCTTTGCGCAGTTTGTTGGGGTTAACCATCACAGGCAACTCATTACTTTTGGTGCAGCTTTGCTCTATGATGGAGTGCTAATTCCTTCGAGCGATTGTTTCAGACTTCTCTCGCTGTGATGTTGGGGAGAAAGCCAGAGACAATACTCGCAGACCAGTCAGCTTCCATAGCCTATGCAATTGCAGATGTATTCCTCAAATATGTCAATGCTTACCCGTGAGGCAAATCTATCAGACTGCAACTGAAGATCTGAGTTGTGCATTTCATTCAACATGGCAATTTGTATCACATTTCAGTCTTTGCTTATATTATTACAGAGAGAAGGAAGAGTAGTTAATGGCCTGGAACACCATGCTGGAGAAGTACAACCTGCAGAGTAATGAATGGTTACATGGCATTTTTGAGCTGATAGATAAATTGGCAATGATATATGGCCATCATATCCTCGCTTCTGACATGAAAAGTGTTCTACAAAGTGACACAATGCATAATGCTTTAAAGAAGCGCTTGAGCTTCAACAATACCCTTACTTTTTTAAACATTATACACAGTTATCGGCAGATGAGAAAAATCAAGAACTCATTGAGGAATATAAAATGAAGCAAAGCACTCCTGTGCCATAAGCAAATGTCAAGATGATAAGGCAACCAGCCGAGGTTTATACTCTATCGACATTCACGGTCTTCCAACAAGAACTCATGAAGGTATGAGATTGCACCATTTACAAGCATAGTGAATCTGATACTTCAGTAACATATAAAATCCAGTACGGAGCAAAATCTCAAGAAATTTTTGTTACATATGAGGCATTGGAATATACCATTAACTGCCCCCGTATGAAATTTACTTTTGTGGGGATTCTATGTTTGCATTCTTTGTAGGTGCTCAATAAATAAATAAATAAATAAATTAATTAATTAAGAGACTGCAATCGAACTACATTTTGAAAAGATGGACTGAAATGGAAGGGGTGGTACGGCTATAAAATACCCAATTAAGGAAGTTCAAGGTAACTCTCAAGGACCGATTGTGAATCATCGTGCCCAATCGAGTCATAATTTTCATGAAATTTCGACCTTGCAGCAGAGAGTGAGGAAATGTTCAAGCATGCAAACAATGTTTCACAGCAACTGTTAAAGGACTTGCTATTGCTAGGGATACAGAAGAAATGGAGTCTGGTTGCATTGCAATCCCAGGCAAATGCTCAAGGTAAGCTCTGATATTTTAGGTTTAAGTTTCCGGATTCCTCATAATGAAGTTCTTCTCGTTTTGTGAAATAATTTCTCTTTCTCCTACATGAGTTCAGGTTCAAACTTATTTGACTAATAAAGTTGAAGGGAAGATGGGCACCATGTCACTGTTGCTTCTTATTTTCCTTCTTTGTGGTGGCTAAGTTGCAGGAAAATAGGGGACGAAAGATTGAAACTTAAACCTGTGAGCAAGTTTCTGTAGTTAATGTCAGTGGTGGCTTTGTTACTGTCTTCACTGACGCAAGTAGCTATGTTCCTGGGTGAATGCTGATGGGTTTTGCAATAGATACCAGTTTATTGCAATCTCAAAGTGACATTGCGTAGCAAAAGACTCATAGATGGTTATAATTACGGCCAGAAAATGAAAAGAATTTAGGGACATGCTGATCAGATACTGTTGTTGAGGGGAAAAGATCTTCACATGGTCATTATCAGCTACAGCTGGCAGAAACAGAAGCAGAACAAACCTACGTTCACTCATTATGCGACATTCTTGAAAGTTAGAATTCAGCTAAATTAAATATTTCCCTTCAAAGCATCACCTACTACAATCAGTACAGACATTACAAATTCAAACAGGTAATACAAGAGGGCACGCACATCTTGATTTTCAAATCAAATTTTGTGAACCATCAAAGAGAAAATTAACCGACCAATGTAATTTATATAGCTCTTGGAGGTTTCTCCAATACTGCAGAAAGATACACCTCGCTGTCCGACTTAGGAGCAATTGCCCATTTGTGTTTCTTGTATCTGAACTGCAGAAACATGTACATGTAGTCATCCAGATCATTTCTGTTACAAAAGAATCGATCGATCCACAATAATCCTCCCGGCCTCAACACACGATCCCAGTCGAACATTATGAAGTCCATCAGCACTAGATCAATCCACCCGTCCAAGAATCCTGTTGTGTGAATCAAGTCCATAGTGTTGTCAAAAAAGGGTAGCCTCTGGTTCAGCGTCACGTACAGAGGAACCAGGCCTCTTAAGGCAATCATTTCATTGAATGGAGCCCCGAGATTCAGCGCAGTCGTAATAATTGTTACATTGTTTTCTCTCATTCTTGCAGCGAAAGTTCCTGTGCCAACACCAAAGTCCAATCCAATCCGTACTTCTCCGGGCTTAATTGCTAAGATGTCACTGATAAGAAAATCCGTCGTAAGAGTGGTGTTAGTGACCCATTTCAGTTTCTCTTTCTCCATTTCAAAACAGCCGGTGCACTTAGAATAACCCCGCTGCGGGTTCTTGCTAGATAGGCATTCAAAATTCCTGCACCGGTAATTGCTCCACCTCACGTTTCTATGGTCGGGCAGTCTCCACAAGGACTCATTAATGGGGTACGGCTTTTGGTAGACCTTCGAGGCCCGCGTCAAGCACCGCCTGCGTGGGAGAGGATCGCAGCCGCTGATCATGAGCTTCTGTGCCATGTTCCAGTCATCCTTGCAGTAAGAACCGATGTCATAGTCCATATATTCCTCCAATTCGGTCTTGTATAGCACACAAGCATGACCGATCGTGTTGTGTACTCTCTCGCTTCCGTATATGTTGATCTTCCTTACTCTGTTCTCCTTTGGTGTTATGTATTTCCGAATCTCCTCGATTATGAAAGTGTTGATCAACGGCACCTCCTTAAAAGTACTATTTCCTATCCCTTCGCTCTTCGGCAGCCGGATCTGTCTCAGAGCAATATGAGCACTGTAAAGAGGCCTAATCACCTCATCTTCCAGGTACTTCTTGTACTCCAGCTTTGTAATGTTAGAAATAGCCAAAGCATCTTTGTTCTTCTCCATCTGTTGCACCTTGGACTCGAGCTTCTCTTGCAAACTGTCCAACTTATTGAGCACTTCGTCTACTCTATCCGAGAGAGCTTTTAGGTCGAAACCGCTGTGGAAATCCCTCATGCCGTAGAAATGGTGGCATATGTCCTCATTGCGCAAGAAAAATCCGGCCTTGTAGAAGCTAAAGAGGCTCAGCAAGCTCACGAAGATGACGAGCAAGCCTAACAAGATCTGAAACCAAGCCATTACCCTTTTGAATCCACATTTGGGAAGGCAACTGTTCTTCATGTTTGCTCGAAGTAGTGTTTCTGTTTTCCGGAGCTCTGAAGGTTCAACTCGTTTCTCTCACATGCTCAACCTGATGAATGAATCAGATGCCAGGACATCAGAAGTTGAGCTAAGTAATTTGCACATCACCAAAATCCTAGTATAAACTCATGTCAAGTCTGGCTTAAAAAAACCAACATAAGAATGCAAGTTCAAGAAAGATAATGAATTGAAGACATGAGATCTCATCGAAAGCCAATCAAATTTTAAATTGTCTTTTCTCTGCATTTCAGCAATATCAAGGAGAAATGGAATACAGTAGAAGAAAAAGAGGGAAAAATTTTAACAAGATGAAGCCCTGTCGAGAAAGACATACCAAGTTGAGAAAATGAGCTGATTTTGGAAATGCATGCAGCTTTCTGGGCTGGAAAACCTTATACCTCAAGATTTTCCTATACATACAGATGCCTTGGAGGTTAATTATTTTCAGTGAAGTTAAGCAACTTGCTTTCTGAACTAGAGAACAAGATCGAGTTTCTGTAACTAAGAAGCTCAAACTTCATGGATAAGTTTCGGCACCTATAGGACCTCATTAATCTCATGGACGGGGCGAAGCGGAAAGCAAGAAAACCGAGCAAATGGCGAATACATCGAGGCCAGAAGACATATAATAAGATTTAAGAGGACAAGATCGGCGAGTTACGCAATGGTGGGCACGAATCTCGTGATGAAACCACTGAAAAATCATATAGTTTTCGAAAGAGGACGGGAGATTACGAGATTGATGCTTAGTTTAATGTGTTGAACGTTGACTATGGAGGGGTGAGGAGCGTGCTGGGGTCATGCTTTGGCTTGGTTTTTAAGAACCCAATGGATTGGATCAGCACATATTGCGCAATGCTTGTTTCCAACGTTACAAAAATTGACTTTATTTGACTTTTTTCCCTTATAAATTAATTCTCTCAAAATAAAAGAAAAGCCTTTGCCTGATGTATAAGCTTTACCTTTCATCCTTTTACGTATAGACCCATTAGAAAAACCCAAGATTAAACTTTCATTGATTAGTTTTATTTCATCATCAAATATTATCCACATAATAATGATAACTATAAAAAGAATCCAAAGCCCATCAATGTGAGTCTACACATCAACAAATCGTTGTGCAAAAGGAAAGATTGATATGGTGATGGTGGTCTATCATTGAAAAATCATAAGGTCATGAAAGTCATGAACCAAGTAAGATGCGAGCCAAAATCCAAATTAGTATCTTAAATATGTAAGCTTTCATATGACAAGGAAAGCCGACTTGAGTAGATAAACCTCTAAACCAAGGAAAATTTGCTGCCGAGCTCATAAATCAAGTAAGACACCAGCTAAAACCGAGCATGTGGTCTAACATTTGAGTGCTTGCATTTGCTAGTAGGTGAGGATATACCCACGGTTTTCTCCCTCGACTGTCAAGAAAAGGGAAAACTAACGGAGATCCAGTGCTTTTTGTCCTAAAGGGGAAAAGGAAAAGGGACAAAAACATTGAACGACTCTACTCTGTGTCTACTTGTCCAAAACTTGGGCTGACTGTGGTCCCTTCCGATTAAAATGCATGGAGTTGACCAACCATAGAGGAATGGAAAGTGGCCAGTTTTTAGGAGCATTTTGATCATGTGAACACTTGCTATAGTCAAGACATATATAAAGAAACCACAGCTTTAGTGCGATCTGACCTAATTTTACCAAAAAAATATGTTAATTTTAGGCATAAAATCGGTACAGCTAACTCTAGAGGTTCTTTGCTCAAAAAAAAAAAAAAAAACTCTAGAGGTTCATTTTATGGAACCATGCATATGTGTATATATCATTTTAAGAGAGCTGCATAATCTCAAAATTTATTTTATTACCCTACACTTCAATCATTTTTTACAATTTAGCCCTCAATGGTTAAAAATCTCCTATTCATCCCGGAATTTCTAATCATGCGAGGCTTTTGATCCATGACTTAATTATTTGTTTTCATGGTTTTGCACTGCATTGAAAATAATTCGCATTTCTTGGACGCGATTGAGTTAAGCGATAATGTGATTACATGGGCTATATAGAGAGATTAAAATCAAGTGGATATTTGAGTTAGATGGATCGATAGTCACACAAAAATGAATATAACATAAACAAGATCATTGATTTTAATGGTTTTTGTTCGAAACATTAAATAGTTAAATGGGAGCTAACAAAAAGAAAAATAGACTGAATTGACAAATAAAAATACATACATACATAGAGAGAGTGAGAGAGAGAGAGAGAGAAGACAAGTTCCAGATCCTTCTATTTGGACTAGCTATACTGGACCTTCAAAGCCCAAAATAACCTTAAAAAATGATGGACGAGCAACATGGGGTAGGCTGGGTTACTTCGTTGTTTGGGCTGGGCTTCAAGCCTTCAGTCATTTAATTAACTCTATATCTCTTGTTTGTTCGAATTCCTGACTAATTTTTCCCCTCAAATTGACCATCATAGCGTTTCGGCTAGTAATGTACGGACAGTCGAGAGACACGGAGGGAAAAACCTTTGATGCCAAATGTTAGATCTAGCAATCGGGTGCATTCGGATTAAGTCAATGGTTTAGTTCGCACCTTCCTCTCAGGATCAATTGAGCCAATTGACGGCCCATTTCCAGATATTCAAGGAGCCCCTCGCTCTCAAAAATCCAATTAAATAGTATACTAAGCGATTAAGGCTCCGTTTGATAATATTTTTATTTATCTTAATTTCTGTTCTTTTGTTCCTCAAAATAAAATTCTAAAAAAAAAGAAAAAAGAAATCCGTTTGGTAATATCAACTAATTTTCTATTCCTTAAAATAGAAAAGTAGCAGGGAATAGATTTAAAATAGAAATAATAAGTAAAAAATATAAATTTTTATTCTCAAGAATAATTTCTAGAAATAAGTCATTTTCTTTCTTTTATGTTTTTTCTTTTCTTCTTCTTCCTCGCCACCCACCACCCGTTGCCCCTAGTTACTAGTCACCTACTGCCAATCACCACCCGTCACCAGTCTCTACTAATCGCCACCAACCACCGCCATCATTGGCTAGAGGAGGAGCAAGAAGAAGAAACGAGGGAAAAAAAAAAGAAAAATCTTTAAAAAAATTATTAAAAAATTAAAAGAAATTCTACTTTACTAAAAAAATTTATGGGTTGTACAAAAAAAATTCATATTCTTTTTACATTCATATAATAGAAATTTTATATATTTATCAAATGCATTCTTTTACTTAGAAACTGTTCTAGATAATAGAAATAGAAAAAAGGCTATTTATGAAAAAAAATTATTACCCAAAATAGAAATATGACCAAACAAACCCTAAAGCTCATAACCTCCGTAGTCTTCCTTGTAATTGGGTATGTAACCCTCATCAGACCTTATAAGACTTCACATATTATGAAGCTCATATGCTTTGTTCTCAATCTGTTAGTCAAAGGAATGAAACGGATTATTCTAACCAAAACAACCTACGATTAACCCACGTCGAATATCACACAATTTAGCAACTATATGTAAGCGGAGCACAATGTTTCGGGACTACAGAAAAAGGGTTTCGCTTTCTTGATAGAAGGCTACACTACACACCGTGATCATTGTGTTGAACCTTCACCCTTTGCTTTGGATATAGATCATGTTGCTGAATCATATAACGTTCCTGCGAGACACGTTAGATTTATCAATCAAACATCAGTTCACGTTCAAAATTTTCCCCCACCTTCGTCGCTTTTTTCCAAAGAATTGCAAAATTCTGGAGGAAATTTCAAAGAAGAAAAGGTCAACAAGTGAAATCGAGCTACGCATCTCTCTTTCAAATCATGCTCCCCTATGAAGGTCCCTTCGATTAAAATCTCGATCACTTCAGCAGCTCCAATTGGAGAATCTTGATCCTCAGTGATTAAAAAAAAAACAAAGAATGTAATAAAGTAATGAAAAGATGGAGTTTTTTTTTTTTTTCCATTCAGCAATAAAAAGAATATGGTGATGGCAAATTATAGGGATCGTGAGGTTTTGCTTACCTAATCAACAATCACAACCAGTGCCTAAAGTGGCTTTATGCGGCAATGGAGAAGAGTCCAAAAGGCAAATATTTCTACTTGGGAAAGATAAAACTAATAGATTTCAAGCATATGGTCCTGAAGTTAAAGCAGAAGTTGGAAGAGAATTAAAGTGATTTAGATCAATGAAGAAGGTTCACAACAATAGGTGTTCAATTAGGAATCCCGACTTTGATAATCCATATATCTTATTTCATGATTTTCAAACCTAAAAGCATACTCCCCTGCTCAATCTAGCTCTAAGTTTTTGTTTTTCGTTTTTTGAAAAAGGATGAAGGGGGCCGATCAGCTCTAACAATGCCCTTTGGTTATTCTAAGGTTCCAACACCTGAGATGTTATTTTTTAAAACTTAGAGTCATTGTTTTTAATTTGTTTGGACTCATTTGCTGGCTTAATTTATTTTTTTTTATTATGAGATTTCATTCTTTTAAGTGTTATCCGCACATTAATATGTTACATTTTTTATCTAACCATGGGCAGCGCAGTTGGTATGAGTTCTCTCTCCCTCATTGCAGAGGTCGAGGATTCAAACCATCTTGTTACTCAAGTGTCTAAAGTTGGGGGTCCCCCAAGGTTTACGTCTAAATAGCGGCTTATGGTGAGGCCCGACGGTGTCACTGGGTACTAAAAGGTCGTGTGATTCCTAAATAGTGATTTCTAGCGGTTCCTCAGTCAAAAAAAAAATGTTATGTTTTTGAATTCCTATCAAATAGTATTTCTGCTTGCCACTGCTATTTGTTTAACCATTAAGTAATGTACATTTCTTTGTTTTGAATCTAAAAAAATTAAATCTTTCAATAGCTACTATTTGATGATGTTTTGATGGGTGGGATGTTTTATCTATTGACGATATTTTGAATTCGACTTAGATGTGATGGGAAGAGGTCCACAAGGTGGAGGGTCGGTGATGTAAATGCTTGAAAGGTGTTGATTACATCTATGAACGTGACTTCATTTTCAAAGTCTTCCTGATGGGCCAATCCAAGAGTACCGGTTGCTATTTTTATCATATTACGTACCATATCACTTTACTATTGATTAAAGTTGTGTGGAGTTTCTTATTTCGAATTTTAGTATCCTTGAATATACTTTGCCTTCAGTCTTTCATGTAAAATAACAGCTTAAGCTTTATATAAATTGCAATTGGATATGATACCGTTATAATTAGTAACTCCAATCTATTTTAGTTGTTGATAAATTAGTGTTACTAATGACTAAAATGCATGCAAATATGAATCCTTCTATTAATTTCCACAAATTTCGAGCATACTGGCAAAGAATCTACAATATGGTACCTAAATGTAAACTAGTTGCGAAGAACATACGTCTTTATTATTGCACGCTTTCTACAGCGCTAAGTTTAACTAAGAAAAAGGGCCTTATCATATATGAGGATTAGGAGTAATGTGTAATTGAAGAGAAAATGCAGAGACCACAATCGTTACAACAAGAAAAGGTGTGACAATCTGTGCAAAATCGCGTAGGACAGAAAAGACAAGAAAGCAATCCACATGCAAATTTCAATTTATGAGAATATTGCACTGTGCATGGTTGGGTTCGACGGTTACGCACCGAAAGGAACATCTTTCCCTTTTGTGTCACCGTGCAATCTAGCTTCACTGAAAATGGAAGTATTCCTTTTCCGGCTTCGTTATCATTCCCCCCATAGAAACTCTACTGTGTGCATAGGGTTTCATGGGGCTTGAACCAGTGCAAACCAATAACATCGAAGATTGGTTTGGATTGAAGGAGATGTCCGGCCGCTCCAATAAAACCTAAGAGATTTTTCTGATTTTCCGGTAACTCAGCAAAACATTTCTTCCTCATATTGGTCAAATGTGGTCAATGATAGTTAGTACAGATAATTGATTCTCGATCTGCTTTATTCCCATCCTAGAACTGAGAACCGAACCAAAGGGATCAGTTTTCAATTTCCAAAATTGGGGACAAGATGGGAGATCCTTAGAGACGGACCGATCTGGTCACCAATCTAGTCCATTTCTCAAGTGATCTAGTGAAATCAGTCAAATTCAAAAAAGGAATGCTTCGAACTCCATGAGAGGTGAAGAATATCTAGAGAAAGAGAAAAACGAAAAGATGATGGTAGGCGTGAACATCATGAGGTAAAAGGAATAGATCGAATGAGGAGAGGAGACATGTGTGGAAATAAAAAATAAAATAAACAAATTGATCCAAGTGATCCGGTTTGGTCCGATTCTCCCCCGAGAACCGAACATAACTGATCGGTTTGATCCGATCTGGAGAGCTGAATGTGACCTTGATCTACCAGATCTAAATGTGACCACATTCAGATCTCCAGAATTTCTTTCCTAATGTACTTTTTATTAATTGCGTGTTAGTTTAGTGAGATACCGACTTTATGATCCGATTCACTGCCATAAATTACGAAACAAAGCAACCGAAAGGAAAAAGGGACTAAATCAAAAGGTCAGATCGCTATTTTGGTCAATGAAATAAACGCCTCCAGTCTCGTTACACATAGAGTGGGGAAAAAAGTGCATATCTTTCGCCGGGACCACATGTCAAAACCATCACCGAACCAGGGATCACGCAGGCAGACTACCTATCAAACATAGCGGAGAAAGCTAAGACGAAACTCAGTTTTACATGCCAACATGATCCAAGCCGCCCGATATAATGTCCCCTTATCACCAACCCCTGCATAAGTCCCCCCACCACCCCGCCGCTCTTCCTTGGAGGCTCCTGGTACGTAGCCTGTTGGGGCAGATAGTAACCGTTACCCTGCAGCGCTCCTGTCGGCGGAAGGTTCGGCGCCACGTTGAAGAGCTCGCCGAACTTGTAAAAAAATTCCAGTAACCCTTAGGCCATCCCAGATGTCGCCGTCACGCTGCAGCTCATCACCTTGGGCATCCCGTCGTCCTGCTGCTCGAGCAGCTCCTTGACCAGCAACTCGACCATGCCGACCTCTTTGTCGCCGCCGACGGTCTTCTTGGTCATAATCTTGAAATTGAGGCTGAGGAGGCCGGCGTGGGCCGTGGCCTTTTCGTGGACTTGGGTGTGCTACTTACCGCCGCCGGTGAGGGAGACAGAAACGTAGGGGTCCATCCTGTGGAAGTGGTTGATGTTCTTGAGGTCCTTGGCGAACATCACCGTCACCTCCAGGAGCCTCTTCCCCATGTCTACCGCTCAGAAACCTTTTCAAGAAGATGAATGTGAAAAGGATGATTTGGAGAGCTTTTCTCGTTTCAGAAAACTGTGAGGGGTAGGGTGAGTGGTGAAGGAAGGGTAGGTGATAAGTAGGTCAGCGCATGGTAAGGTTTATGATTCTCCCAATTTTTGTTCTTTTATTCCTCGGAACAAAAAAAAAAAGAATATAAACCTGTTTAGTAAAACATTTGTTCCCTGACCACCCGCGAGGGTGGCTCCGCTGGTAGGCTCCATGACCTTCACATTGGAGGCCGGAGTTCGAAGCCCCTACAACGCAAGTTGCAAGGAGGCAAGTGGAGACACTTGGCGATTTACCTGGAGTGCGTGGGTGACAGTTTCCTACGTGTCTCCCCAAGGGTTTACTCACAGCTGTCAGCTGTGCGAGGTTCCCCTAGGTCACCAAAAAAAAAAAAAAAACATTTGTTCCCTGAAATAATTTCTCTATTTTTTTGTTCTCGAGAATAATTTTGAAAAAAAAAAAGTAACTTTTTGTTCCTAGGAACAATTTCTAGAAATAAGCCAATATTCTTTTTTTTTTCTTTTGTTTATCTCTCTTGCCATGGCCACCTTCAATTGCTCGGAGCCACCACTTGCCATCGCCGCCCACCACCCGCCGCCGCCGCCGCCGTCCGCCAGCCGTCGCTGCTCGACACCGCTGCTGTCCGCCAACCATCGCCACCGCCAGTCGTCGCGTCGCCGTTGGCCGCTGCCCGTCGCTGCCCACCGTTGCCGCTGCACAACAGCCCACCACCGACCGTCACTAGCGACCACTGCCGCAAAGTCCATCGGTCACCGACGGCGAGAGGCAATGGGTAGCGAACGGCAACGGCCGATAGTCACGATCCGTGAGCAAGAATAAAAAAAGAATAAATACAAAAAAGAAACTATTGCATTACCAAATGCATTTCTATTCTTTTTTCTATTTCAGGAGTAGAAATTTTGTGTAGTTACCAAACGAATTCTTTTATTCAGAAATTGTTCGCCGGAATAGAAATAGAAAATAACTATTTATGAATATATATATATATATATATATTCCCCAGCCAAGAAGCGTTGTCATGCGTAACCTAGGTGATTGGGGCAAGCGAAGAAGGCGTGCCAATTATGTCTAAAGTCAGTGGTCGTCCATTCCAGCTACAGAAAAATTGATTCCCTCACGTGATACAACTAGAAACAAAACAAAGATAAACCTCCTCCTCCACAACTTTCACCTACTAATAATTCTTTCATTTATGGAACCCATTTTAGTTACAGAGGAGCTAATAAAGTCATCCTAGCTTCGTTTGTTTCGCAGATTTTTCTGAAACTAATAATTTAAAATAATTAATTATTTAAAAATATTTTTATTATCGATAATAATTTATATTTAAATATTTTCATGGACAATGAAAGTATTTTTCGTTCATTAATTTTTGTATGTAGTACAAGCATCATTATTAAGAAAATATTTTTTAAATCATTCATTTTTCACGAAACAAACGGAATCTAAAGAAATATTTTTTTTGATTTAAGCACCTCAAGTTTTATTTTGCACAGGAAAAGTATCACAAAAAATCTAAATCTATTGCATTAATACTAATCCAGTCTTAATTTTTTTAGATCAATTTAATCATAAAAATTTTTATATCGATATTAATTCAGTCAATTTGATCAATTTAGGTCAGAAATTACTGACGTGAATGTCAATCGTTATATATGGTATGACTGGCACTAATGACATTATATATAATTTTTATATTATCTTTTTGAATTTTTTTGAATGTTTTTCTTTGCCCTTTTCCTATTCTCTTCTATTTTCCTTTTCTCTCCTTTTTTTTCCTCTCCTTTCTCTTCCCTCTACCAATCGCCAGCCTCCACGATGACCCACGGCCATTGGTGGCCACCGGCGATGGCTAGACAAGGTCGCTCTCAATAGATCCGATGAGGGGACCTTGCCCAGCCCTCGCCAGAGGGCTTCGAAGAGGAAGAAGGAGAACACAACATGGTAGATGAAGAAGGGTACGAGCTAAAACCAACAGATCCGTGCGAGCCATTTTGGAAACTACCACTGAGCCTCGGCAAGTAACCGCATCATGCGTGAACGAAAGGAGCGATAGCCATTTTCATAGGCAAAGCTAGAAAGCTCCAGATGGGCAGAGCAAACAAAGCACAGGAAAAGAGGAGGAGAGAGAGAGGGATTTTTTTTTTTTTTGTCAGTCCTACTCTATTCCTATGCTACACTCACTCACAAACTTGTGCCCTGCCTCTTGCAGGGCGTGGGAGTCGCAACCCACTCTCGAAACTTACGCGTCCCTATCCCCATCACCCCCTGAGAAGGTGGGGATTTGAACCCCTCACCTCTCCCTTCCATGTTGGAAGGGTGGCCACTAGGGCGAACCCCCAGTGGTTAGAGAGAGGGATTGAAATGGACCAATTTTTGGTGGGGGCTCAACCAATCGCCATAAATTTTGCTTTTGACTCGGATGCAGAAGAAGGCGACGATCCAGACAGCCCACTCTTCTTGGTCTTCTCGTCGTCTTCTCGATAACACGAACATTGGTTGGGAAGCCCTCGTCGACCTCAGGCGAGGGCTATGTGGAGGGGACCCCTGGCCGAATCTGGGAGGGGCAGCATCCAGCCTTCACCATTGGTTGTCGGCCTCCGCCAGTCATCGTGGATGCTAGCGACTGGCAAAAGGAAGAGAAAGGAAAAGAAAAAGAAAAGAAAAGAAAACTAGAAGAAATGGAGAAAAGGGAAAAAATGAAAAAAATTAATAAAAAAATTGAAAAGATAATATAAAAGTTAAGTAAATTATTCACGTTAGCGCTAGCCATGCCACGTAGGACAATCGGTGTTTACATCAGTAGTTTCTGACCTAAATTGATCGAATGAACTGAATTGATACAAATATAAAAAGATTTAGGACTAAATCAATTCAAATGAAAAATTCATAATTAAATTAGTACCAATGCAATAAGTTTAAGAATTTTTTGGTACTTTTCCTTATTTTGGACTACCCTTAGTTCCATCCGTGCTGTGAGCTCAAATGGATTGCTAGCTTGTTTGAAGGAAAACTATTTTCAAGAAATTGTTTTCTGATTTTAAATATTTATATGACAAAAAAATTAATCGATATGCATAAAAAAATTTCTATGGAAAACAAGAAACTTAGAATGGGAGAAAATGACTGTCCCTTCTAATAAGAAGGGAAATCGCTTTCCTTAAACTACTAGACAAGTGAACACTAATCATATTCCTTGAAAAATATTTTCATGAAAAATATTTTTCCTTTATTATGAAGTTTTTAGTAAAATATATATTATTTTAGGCTCCATTCATTTTGTGGAAAACAGCTTCAAGCAAAACATTTTTGGATTTTCTAGCGTTCATTTCTTCTTCTTCTTTTTTTGAACAGTCTAGCGTTCATTTCATGGAAAATAAACTGGTAGGAGAAAACATTATCTATCATCGAAAAAATATCTTTTAAAATAGAGGAAAACGATTTTTACTTTTCAAGATAAGGTAAACATTTTCCTCACTCACTTTTTCTTATCTCACACCTATGTTAATCTTTCCATTTTTTTTTTCTTTTTATTCCTCTCTCTCTCTCTCTCTCTCTCTCTCTCTCTCTCTCTCTCTCTTCTTACTTCTGTCTTGATCAGTCACCAGCCATGACCACAAGCAAGCCTTGGGGCAAGTCGAGGCTCATCAACCTTTGGCAATCTCGCCACTCACTAAATTGGCGAGCTTGAGGCTTGCCTGATTGGTGGCGAGTCAAGCGAGTAGCAAGCTAGGGCTTGAGGCTCGCTTGATTGGTATTAGGCAAGCTTGAGCTTACCTTTTGCCAATCACCAACTATTGTCGTGGCCAATGACCGGCAATAGAAGAAGAAGATAAAAATTATTGACACCTAAATTTTGGCGATCCAATTATTTATTTATTTATTATATAAGAATTATGGATTAATTTTATCCCAAAAAAATATTATAATGCATAGCATATAATTTTAGAAGCATTTATTTGTTATTATTGCATTTTGCATTGGGCTAGTGATAGGTAGATTTGAATCGGTAGTTCTGAACTTAACTAAGCCCACAAAAAGAACAAATTAGCCCAATGTCCTTTTTTTTTTATCTTGTGAGAAATTTAGATTCTATATGATTTTACGGTAGATTTTTTTTGGAATTTAAGAAAATCGTATTGCAATCTTATTTTTAATAATAGGCGATAAAATAAGAATATTTTTGTGATCAGGAGATTATAGGCAAATCTTCGTGTATATTGAAAAAAAAAGGATGAAATATTTCATGAAGATGACATTTTTATTTGTCTATAGGGAGCTTCTCTTCGCTTGGGAAAAAAAAAAAACTCTTTCGTGGAGGTCTCTCTCGGTTTTCGAGGCAAAGAGAAAAGTCAGAAGAGGGAGAGAGAGGAAGACCGGAGGGGACGTGAGAATTGAGATAGGCAGGAGGAGAGAGGAAAAATTAAAAAAAAAAAAAAAAAGGAAAAGCAGAAGAACGCTGTTCTTCTTCTCCGGCGTGCCTGCTGCCCGCGACCGATCCCTTCACCGGCGCGCCACCGTGCCCGCGTTTGCGCCGCCACGCTCTCACAGCCGCGACTCAACACCAGCAGCGCCGCGCGACTCGACGCCTTAGCCGCTCCTGCTCCGTCCCGTCTCGCCAGAAGCCACCACCGCGCGCCTCCAGCCCCCTGACGCCGCAGCAACTCACGAGTTCCCCTGCTGCGCTCGATCGATCGCGCCTCTGCTTCAGTCAGCCCTCCACCTGAGCGACCACTCGAACTGCCTCCACCGCTCTAGATCCGGACGCTGAGCCACTTCCAACGCCTCGCCTGCGACCCGCGACCTGCTGTTGCCGCCGGTCTGCTCGCCGTCGATCCGCCTGTCGCCGGTCTACGCCGGAGCTCCGACGACCGGGACCCGCCGCCCTTGGTGACCTGCCACGAGCACAAGGCTTGGAAGAAAAAAAGAAAAAAAAATACCTTAGGTAGTTTATTTATTTATTTTATTATTTTTATTTCTTTTATAGTTTATTTTCTTAGTGGATTTATTGTTTAATGTATGATTGAGATCCTGATATGAAATACCTTCAAATTAGGGATTGACAGTCCGATTTTCGCGCTTAAAATCCGACTCATAATCTCTTGTAAAATCGACAATCCAATCTCACGCCTGAAATTTGATTCGCGATTTAATTTAATATTGACCAACCCGATCTCATAGGCGAGATATGGTTCGCCAATTTATGGATATCGATCTTGTTTGATCTACTGTTGTGTGGGTTAATTGATTCTTTAACAAATATATTTTGGGTTAGGATTATGTTAGTTTTAGAATATTTCTTGTTTTAGGGATATCTTGCATATTTAGAATATGAGCTTTATGTATTTCGAATTTTTTTTAAATAAAATCAACAGGAATCAATTAATTTAGGACGCTAGTTTTTTACTTACTTAGGTTGCACACTTAATCTCCAATTTTAATTTTAAAAAAAAAACAATCATGTGCGTGTCACGCAAAATTAGTTTATTCATTACATGACGTTAGTAAAGTGCATATTTAGGGTAATGCATGATGACACGGCCCACGGACAAAGCATGATCAAAGATCGTCCGTGACGGGTCATGTCACGTACAAGGGGTTACTCTAGAGCAGCCCACGAACGACCCATGAGCAGAACGAGCGGAAGGCCCATGCATAGCCCATGAGCGACCCATGAACAATGTTCGAGCAGCCCGTGACGGTTCGGCTGGTCGAGTGTCAGACAGACCTGCAATCCTGATCTTGCTTCTGACACACGCCCATGGTCTGCCCAAGGCTTGACGTGCGCGACCCATGGACTTCCCAAGGGCCTGTCGTGTTCAGACCATCGAGTAGCCTTCGAATAGCATGTTGTATAGCTTGTAATGATGATACAGATTCAAAATGAAACATTGGATCAGAGGGACGATCAACGGCTAAGATGCGACCCACTCTTGTATAAATAAGAATCCCTCTCCCACTTTGTAAACAATTCGTTCACAAGCAATATACACTCTCTTTGCCCATTTGGTTCTTGTGTTCGAGCGAGTGTGTGTCTAAGGCTGACTTGGGATCACCAATCCTAAGGCCACAGGGTGTTTGATCGACCAAAAAAGATCGACCCGTGACAAGTGGTATCAGAGCCATCATTCTCAAACGCAATGGCTGATCCTCACGCTGATGCTCCGGTCATTCAAGGCGATGAGCGTGAAGATCGTGGGCATCAGGCCGAGAGGGCTACCCGATCAAAGAAGTCTCATGCTGCCTCGTGTGCGAGGGATCCAAAAGGAGATCTGGACAACCGTTTGACGGCCTTAGAGGAGACCGTCACGGACGTCCAGGTGTTGATGGATGACCTGCATCAGGCCGTCGAAGGAGCGGAAGCCGAAAGGGAGGAGTTCTTGGCCGAAGTGCAAGAGCTCCAAGCCGGCATGGGAGAGCTCCGTGTCGAGGTGCAAGGATCCTTCATGCACGAGCTGCAGCAACAGGATGAGACTTGGGAAGCCGCGATGGTGGCCATACCAGCGGAAATGGTGGAGATGAAGGGCAAGCTCGCGGAGCTTGAAGCGGCACTAGTGAACGGGGTGATCACCATGCAGTCCCGTGCCGATGCACCCAAGCCGAAGGAGTTCAAGGGCTCCCGGGTGGCAAAGAACATGGATAACTTCCTATGGTATATGGAACGATACTTCCAGATCATGGGAATAACCGACGACGTGATCCGGGTGAACACGACAACCATGTATTTAACTGATGACGCACTGCTATGGTGGAGACGTTGGTCGGATGGTAGGAATGGCAATCCTATTGTGACATGGACTCGGTTCATCGAGGAATTTCGGCGAACCTACTATCCCGCCTATGCGGAGGAGGAAGCCCGAGGGGAACTCAAGTGCCTAGAACAGAAGGGCGAAGTTTGTGATTATGTGAAGCGGTTCTCGAAGCTGCTGTTCCAAATCCTGTCCATGATCGAGACGGAGGCGTTCCACCAGTTCATGGGCGAACTCAAACCTTAGGTCAAACAGGAGCTCAAACGTTGTAATGCAACGGACCTCACTACAGCCACTTCCGTGGCCGAGTCCCTTGTTGAATATAGGCCGGCAACTGCTGCCAAGCCCGACTCTCGACCGAGAGAAAATGCCACTAGTGGGGGAGATCGAGACCGGTTCCCTCGACCGAATGCTAGCAAATCGCCTCCGACCCCTCATAGAAATCAACCCGAAGCTAGCCATGGAGGATACCAACGCAAGGTACGTACATACAAATGCTTCTTTTGTGACGGTCCCCATATGGCTCGGGATTGCCCGAAAAGAGGGAAGTTGGCGGCCCTGTGCAAGGAGGACAAGCCGCGAGAGGAGGCGCGGTTGGGATAGTTGCGGATCCTTGGAACGATCAAGGCCAAGAAGGCCAAAGAACAGAAAGGAATGATATTCGTAGATGTGAAGATCAGAGGTACCACGATGAGCGCACTCATGGATACCGGGGCGTCCGATCTGTTCATATCCAAAGAGGCCGCGAAGAAGCTGCATCTTTTGGTCGAGGCAAACGAGTCCGGTTGGCTCAAGACGGTGAATTCCAGAGAAGTCCCGACCAACAGCATGGCCAGGGGCGTGGAGTTCCACCTAGGTCCTTGGACCAGCAAAGAAGATATTGAGGTAATTCCCCTCGATGACTATGATTTCATACTCGATTCGGGATTTCTCGACCGGATTAATGCGGGTGTCATGCCCTTTGCGGATTGCATATGTATCCTGGACAAGCTGTGCCAATGCATGGTCCCGATCTATCGCAAATCGGGACGCGATCGAAAGATGCTATTGGCCATGCAACTATCCAAAGGGCTGAAGAAAGGCGAGGTGACCTTCTTGGCAACATTGATGAAGGGGGTGCGGAAGAAAACACGGTACCAAAAGAAGTATCCCGAGTCCTTGATGCCTTCCAAGACATGATGCCGCCCGAACTGCCCAAGAAGTTGCCTCCTCGGAGGGAGGTCGACCATCGAATTGAGCTGGTGCCCGATGCTCGACCACCAGCCATGGCTCCCTATCGCATAGCCCCGCCCGAGTTGGAGGAATTGAGGAAACAGCTTAAAGAGCTGCTGGATGCTGGATATGTTCGGCCATCCAAGGCCTCGTTCGGTGCCTCGGTCTTGTTCCAAAAGAAGCATGACGGATCCCTCCATATGTGTATCGATTACCGAGCATTGAACAAGCTGACCGTCAAGAATAAGTACCTGATTCCCCTTATTGCTGACTTGTTCGATCAGCTCGGAGAAGCCCGATGGTTCTCTAAGCTCGACCTTCGATCGGGATACTATCAAGTGCGGATTGCCGAGGGGGGTGAGTCGAAGACAGTATGTGTGACCCGCTATGGATCATTCGAGTTCCCCGTCATGCCATTTGGCTTGACTAACGCGCCAGCTACGTTTTGCACACTCATGAACAAGGTACTGCATCCATTCCTTGATCGGTTCGTTGTAGTTTATCTTAATGATATAGTGATATATAGCCGGACGCTTGAGGAGCATGTTGAACATTTGAGTCAAGTTTTTTGGACCCTTCAAGAAAACGACTTGTATGTGAAACGAGAGAAATGTGCCTTCGCACAAAAAGAGATCCCGTTCCTCGGGCACATTGTCGGGGGTAGACGTGTGCGGATGGACACGGTCAAGATCCGTGCCATTGTCCATTGGGAACCACCATCTAAGGTGACTGAGTTGAGATCCTTTTTCGGTCTCACGAACTATTATCAGCGCTTCATTCGGGAATATTCGCGCCTCACCATGCCACTCACGGACATGCTGAAGAAAGAAAGGCTGTGGGAGTGGACGGATCGGTGTTAAGAGGCATTCGAGTGGTTGAAACGGGCCATGACCGAGGGGCCGGTTCTTATGCTGCCCAACTTCACCAAGCCGTATGAAGTAGAAACCAATGCTTCCGATTTTTCCATCGGGGGTGTCTTAATGCAGGAAGGTCATCAGGTGGCCTTCAAGTCCCGAAAGTTGAATGACGAGGAGCGACGATACACGGTCCAAGATAAGGAAATGACCGCGGTGGTGCACTGCCTTCGCATATGGAGGCACTATCTCTTGGGATCCCGGTTCGATGTAAGGACCGACAATGTGGCTACAAGCTACTTCCAAACTCAAAAGAAGCTTAGCCCGAAGCAGACTCAGTGGCAAGACTTCTTGGCTGAGTTTGATTATGCACTGGAATACAAGCCCGGAAAGTCCAATTCCATCGCCGTCGCCTTAAGCAGGAAGTTTGAATTGGCCAATGTGGTGAGCAGGCCCGATTGTCCGTGGGTTGATCGTATCAAGGAGGGGTTGAAGCATGATCAAACGGCCCAAGCTCTCCTTCGATATGCCCAAGAGGGCTTGACGAGGAGATTTTGACTTGAGGATGACCTCCTCTACACCAAAGGACGGCGACTCTATGTGCCACTCCATGGGAAACTCCGAAGGGAAATCCTAAAAGAATGCCATGACTCCAAATGGGCGGGACATCCGGGGATCCACTGCACCATGGCGCTCGTTGAGGATCAATACTATTGGCCGCATATGAGGGACGATGTGGAGACATATGTGCGGACGTGTCTTGTCTGCCAACAAGACAAGATAGAGCAACGGTCCCCCGCGGGACTCCTTGAACCGTTGCCTATCCCGGAACGTCCATGGAAGAGTGTCTCCATAGACTTCATCGTGAATTTGCCAAAGTCTGAAGGGTGTCAGGCCCTCATGGTCGTGGTAGATCGCCTCTCCAAATATGCAACATTCGTGCCAACAACAAAGAAATGCCTAGCTGAGGAAGCTGCCAAGCTGTTCCTCAAGCACGTCGTCAAGTATTGGGGCGTCCCACGTACGATCGTGAGTGATCGCAACCCTCGGTTCACTGGACGGTTTTGGAACGAGCTCTTCAAATTGCTGGGGACGAGTCTCAACCTTTCCACCAGCATGCATCCACAAACCGACGGTCAGACCGAGCGAGTGAATGGATTGCTGGAACTCTACCTTCGACATTATGTGAGCAACACGCAAGTAAACTGGGCACGACTGATCGACGTGGCCCAATTTTCCTACAACTTGCAGCGGAACGAGTCCACGAACCAAAGTCCGTTTGAGATCGTGACCGGACAGCAGCCGCTCACGCCAAGTGCACTCGCCTCAAGGTATTGAGGAAGCAGCCCGTACGCATATAAGCTCGCTAAAGAATGGGTTGAACACGTGGATTTGGCTTGGGCGTGTCTGAATAGGGCCGCGAAATGCACGAAGAAATGGGCTAACAAAAAGCAACGGCATGTGGAGTTTTAGGTCGGGGACTTGGTGCTAGCCAAATTGCACCTCGTCCTTCAGTACAGAAATGTGAACAAAGGGCTGATCCGTCACTATGAAGGCCCTTTCCGAGTGAGACAGCGGATTGGGAAGGTGGCGTACAAGCTAGACTTACCGCCCAAGTTCAGGCTACACCTCGTGTTCCACGTGAGCATGTTAAAACCGTTTCATGTGGACGAAGATGATTCGGATCGGGGCACATCACAGCCAGCGCCCCTTAGGGTGAAGACCTCATATGATCGGGATGTTGAGTGCATCATGGCCGATCGGATCGTACAGAAGAAATATCGAACACCAAGGAAGGAATACCTCGTTCGGTGGAGAGGCCTTCCCAAAAGTGAAGTAAGCTAGGAACCCTCCGAGGCTCTGTGGCAATTCAAGAAGCACATCGAAGCCTTCCATGGCACGGACGCGACGAGGGTGTTGCCTAACTAGGTGGGGGAGAATGACACGGCCCACGGACAAAGCATGATCCAAGATCGTCCGTGACGAGCCGTGTCACGTATAAGGAGTTACCCGAGAGTAGCCCACGAACAACCCACGAGCAGAACGAGCGAAAGGCCCATGCGCAGCC
Organism: Eucalyptus camaldulensis; assembly: GCA_019915185.1. Classification (NCBI taxonomy): domain Eukaryota; kingdom Viridiplantae; phylum Streptophyta; class Magnoliopsida; order Myrtales; family Myrtaceae; genus Eucalyptus; species Eucalyptus camaldulensis. The sequence continues at coordinate 23,244,121 of JAHSVA010000003.1, forward strand.
CATGAGCAACCCATGAACAATGTTCGAGCAGCCCGTGACGGTTCGGCTGGTCGCGTGTCAAATGGACCTACAATCCTGATCTTGCTTCTGACACACGCCCATGGTCTGCCCAAAGCTTGACGTGTGTGACCCATGGACTTCCCAAGGGCCTGTCGTGTGCAAACCATCGAGTAGCCTTCAAGTAGTCTGTTGTATAGCTTGTAATGATAATACGGATTCAAAATGAACCGTTGGATCAAAGGGACGATCAACGGCTGAGAGGCGACCCGCTCTTGTATAAATAGGGATCCCTTTCCCATTTTGTAAACAGTTCGTTCACAAGCAATATACACTCTCTTTGCCCATCCGGTTCTTGTGTTCGAGCAAGTGTGTGTCTAAGGTTGACTTGGGATCACCGATCCTAAGGCTGTGCGGTGTTTGATCGACCGAAAAAGATCGACCCGTGACAATGACATGTTAGCTTAGTTGCATTAATCTTTTCTTATCATTAGATTAGGTCATTTATTAAATATCGTGTGATACATAATCCGCATATTAGGTTGCATGTTGTATGTCATATTAAGGCATTCTTTGACATGTTAGGATTGCATGTTTATTAATTATAGGTTTAGATAATCTCTCCTAGATAGATTGCATGTTTCTTAGGAAAATAAAAAATCATGCACATGTCATATAGAATTAGGTTCATAAAATGCATGTCATTTAGTGATTGTTGCTAGGTCTATTTAATTAGAAATTGCTCGTCATTAGAATCAAGTCATTAGATTAATTTAGATTGCGTATTTAATTATTGTATTTCTTTAAAAATTATTTCATTCATGTCATATAGTTTAGGTTATACTGTCATGTCATATCACTTCATGTTAGATTGCATTGCATATAGACTAGATTCTCATTAAATAGGTGAAAAATAAAAATTGACTGATTGTTCGTTAATTAAAAATCATATCTAGGACTACTGATGTGAATTATGATCTAACAACGCAGATTCTTTCATTGCTATGAGGCAAGTTCTGCATTTTTTTTACTTGCTTCCTTGATTGTTAAAATTGGTGGTTTGCACACCCGTGTGATCGCGTCACATGTTAGGGAACTGAATTAAAATTAATTTAGGCCACCTGCAAAACATTTTTTTTTCAAAATAAAAGAGAAAAGTACCGAAAGGGCGTTAGAGAAATCTAGCGTAATCAAGTCCCCGAACTCGTAATCTCTGGTTCATATGAATAAAGTAAATCTCCCGTCACTTTACTTTGGTTTCTAATTAACCCACCAAAAATAGATTAGTAGTAACTCCTAATTGAAAATCAATTGTATGTTAAGAACTTAAACCTAACTCGCGAATTGGTATAGGCTTGGGAGAGCCCAAGCTAAGTTTAGGCTTAGTAAACTATTAGCCAAATCTTAAGTGATTCACCCAAAAATTTGATCGCGACAAAAAAAAATTATATATATTAAAAATTATTGAAAAAGATTGCATGGAAGAAAAGATTTTTCTTACTAAACAGTGGAAAACATTTTCCCCTTCATTTTTCAGGCTTCAGCTGAATACTGAAAAATAATTACATTCATTGGGAATATGGCTTCATGGAAATTTTTTCTAGAAACGTCATATTTACTACGAAACGAACAGAGTCTTAGTAGATGTTAGATCCGATTTTCACCCAACAACCCAAAAGTTGAAGTTCCTGATTTAAGCATGAGATGTAATCTGCAATATAAATAGCTGAACCCAAGAAAAAGCAAATCGACAGGAGTTGGATAATTTATTACTAGCTAGGTACAAAGTTATTCACTATTCTTCTTCAAGAAGAAAATAGCAAGTTAAACATCAATGGTCCAACGGAAAAGATCTATCTAACAAATTTGAAAATGAATAATTTCAATTGAATGATAAAAAGCATTGATTTAATAACAAAAATATCTATTTGGTATTACCTGGATATTTTAGTTAACTTCTTTCGCCTTAGCTTGTCGAGATTATTGTGTTGCCTCTCTTCATGTATAATGAATTATTAACACCAAAGAAATGATTCAAAAGCTCCCGTGGTTGAACTTCAGCTTCACCAGGATTGCCTAAAGAGAAGCTCCCTTCACCTATGATATTTGACATCTTTAAGAAAACAAAGGATGAAAGAAGGGATCATAAGGGTGGCTAAGGAAAAGATAAAAAGGTCAATATCCTAAAAAACTCCAAACCAGTATTCCTATAACAAAGTTACTTCAAATAATATCGAAAAACTCTAAACTGGTACACTCGTAACAAATTTATTTCAAACTAATTTATTCGATAATAAAAACTTCAAACTGGTATATTTATGATAAATATACATGTCATTAAATTGAATTAATATCACAAAAAAATACATAAATAGTACAATTATGACAAATAGAGAATAAAAACACAAATTGGTAAACTAGTCAACTGTCATGTGTAATCTAATTCAACAATTTGACAGTAAAATTTAATGAAAATTGACATAAGGTAAATTTATCACAAATGTATCAATTTATGGTAAATTTGTCAAAAGTGTGCCAGTTTGGGATTTTTGGTAATAAAAAAAAATTAGTGTATTTATTACAAGTGCACGAGTTTGAATTTTTTTAGAATATTAACCCAAAATAAAATTTGCGTATTTCAGTGATTTTATTTTCTCTGTCTCCTCTCTTTACCTCCGGCTCTCTTGGTTTGTTTCTTTCTTTATGTCTCTCTGTTTCTTGCCTTTCTTTAATTTTTTTTTTTTGGCTGCACTTGATTCTATCTTGTTCTCATTGCTCGAAGGATTGATCCTCATCGAAGTTAGAGAGAGAGAGGAAAAAGATAAAATGGAGAATAAAAATAGAGAAATTTGGGGATTTGTTGCAACTACAGTTTGACAAAGACCGTGAAATTCACCTCCATTTTTGGTGGAGGAGATGGAAGCCATTTAGGGTGCGTTTGGCTGGCACCTATTTCTGTTCCCAAGAACAAAAATTTCTGTTTTTTTGTTCCTGGGAACAAAAAAGGAACAGAAACGCGTTTGGGTGCGTTTCTGTTCCTTTTTTGTTCTTTTGTTCCCATAACCAAAAAAGAAACAGAAATAAGAAACAACAAATTTGTGTTTCTTATTTCTGAAACAAATCTGAGAAATACTTTTCTATTTTCTTCTTCTTTTTCTTCTTATTTTTTCTTTCGCCGGTTGCTGGCCTCGGCCATGGCCGGCGATCGGCCGAAGAGGGCCGGCGGCCTCGCCTAGCCACGGCGAGGCTCGCCGTAGCTGGGCAAGGGCTGACCTCACGCCGGCCTAGGCGAGTCGGCGTCGCCTGGCGGCGGCCCGGCGAGGCCACGCCTCGCCGGCCGCTGGGCAAGCTCGGCCTCGCCGAATCTGGGCGAGCTCGAGCTTGCCCAACCAAGGCAAGGCTGAGCCTCGCCGTGGCTAAGCGAGGCCGCCAACCCTCGTCGGCCGGTCGCCGGCCATGGCCAAGGCCGGCGACCGGCCAAAAGAAGAAAAAAGAAAAAAAAAAAGGAAAAATAAGAAAAAAATAGAAAAAATAAAAGAAATAAAAAAAATTATACAAATTTACCAAACGTGTTTCTGTTTATTTTTTATTCCCGGAACAAGTTTAACAAACGCGTTTTTTTGTTCAAAAATTGTTCCCCAGAACAGTAACACTTTTTTCTATTTCTGTTCCCTGGAACAATTTTTAAACAGAAACGCAAACAAACGCACCCTTAATTGCTTGGCACAAGAATGTGACTAGATAGAGTTTCCTTAACTTAAGTGTAACATTTATATTTATCATGCCAATGGACTGCTAAATGTTGTATCCCCAAATTCCCCCTATTTCTGTGTGTGTGTGCCTATATATATTTTAATTTTCTAGCTTATTGTTGAATTGCACAAGAAGAACACAACTAGATAGAGTTTCCTTAACTCAAGTGTAACATTTATATTTATCATGTCGATGGACTCCTGAATGTTGTATCCCCAAATTACCCCTCTACATCTGTATTTTCTTTTGAATCTGTTAGCTTATCTGTATTTTCTTTTGAATCTGTTAGCTTATTGTTGAATTGATTCTCTCATTTCTCCTAGCAAACAAGAGCACACACAAGCGTGTGGGATATTTTTTTTTTTAAAATTAAAAGTGAAGAAAGTGTGATCTTGAGTTATTCATTTATTTATTTAAGAAATGAATGTAGGTTATTGCAAAATGTGAAATATTTGGGTTGAATTTACAATCTATGAAAAATATAAGGAGTGCATGGTCGTTATGTTAACCCTTCCAAATTGCTGTTTAATATATTGTTCTGCAGTTTATGATTATTATTCCACATCATTAAAGTTGTTTAGGATTTGAGGGATTGGATTTAGGGGTGAGCAATTCCGGGTTTTACACAGGTTTCATTTGAAACTTGAAACTTACCATACATATTATGAAACCTAGAATTTACCCTATTACAGGCTTCAAGGTCTACTTAGGTTTAACTTTTGTTATTAATTGAACGATTACGGTGAATTATTATATTTAATAATCATCATTCATTATTACAATTAATCGATCACAACTTATGTTTAAACACACAAAAAATATGAAGTATTAACAAAGTAAAATTATTAATCATAAATTGAAAGTTCGAACTAATAGTTCTAAATTATACACTTACTATCGAATGCCATGCAATATTGCAAAATCGCGCAAAGGGATAAATCAAGAAAGATAAAAAATTATTCTATGTTCTAGATTATAGATTCTAGATTCCATCCACTAATGTAGAACTTGAAACTTATTCGTCGATATAAATTCATCAATTTTTGAAATATGTAATCTACTCTATATATCTTGAAATTTAAAACTTGGAACTGGACAAGTTCCTAACAGTCGGGTTCTTAGGTTTCAGGTTCTATCTTAGAATCATACTCACCCCTAATTGGAGTATAGGATTTTAGGAAACTTCCTTTTTTTCTCTCATACTAAAAAAAAAGGAAAAAAGAATAAGAGAAATTAATAATTTCTTGAACTAGATTGAGTTAATTATATCGTGTATATATAGAGTATCACTGGGGACTACTTAAGAAGAATGAGGCCCATAAGTTAACTCCAAGAAAGACACAGAAGCTTGGAATCATCAAGCGGACGGTGACCTCGGAAAACCTTAAAGGAGAGCTGCTAGTAACTACACATTTTGTGTTCCCATTGTTACCATCTATTGTCCTCACAAAGAAACCCTAACTAATAGGAATGAGTAATGCTGACCGGTCTAGGAATCATCATGATCGGATTGAACTGGCTGGATTCCTAAAAGTGAAATCAGTTCCAAAGGCTGCCAGACCAAGCCGGACTAATAATTCTCTATTATTTTAAATATTCCTGGCGGACGAGGGCTTCCGGTCTGACTTTTGTCCGCTCGTGGCGATATTTTAATTCTTTCGTTCCTGAAATGCCCCTCGTGGTGGACCGAATATACGAAAAAGCAGCATTCCAGAATCAGCCCCCGTGAAGCGGAAAAGGACGGGAATGGGACCGAATTGCCTTCCTCGAAAAGACTAGACAAAGAAATCATACTCCTGTTCAAGTGCACCGCTCGGGGCACACATGTACTGAGGAGGGGACAGAAAATCAAATGAGTGTAAGCGTTGAAAGAAAAATGAAAATCGACAGTCCGAACCGAGCATAATAAGATGAATTTGTGTCGACTTATTTACTTGATGCATTTGTTGGCTCAGTTCAATTCTAATTCAGCGGCTTGTAATTGGACGATCCGAAATGAATCGAGAACTATATCTCTTTTTATGGTTAACTTTGCTTGTGAAAATAAAGTTGCGAACCTCTATCGATTATCACAAATTTTATTGGATTTTGCCTAGAATTTCTAGAATCCAAGATTTTTTATTGGCTAAGAGCTCAAGAGCACAAGTTTTGAAGAACATTATCAGGCGCCGTAACGTTATCCTCTCGATCTCCGCTTGTCTGTTCACAATCTTTACCGTCATTGACACGTTGTCTTTATTTTTATTTACATGTTACATTTTGAAAAATGAATCTATTTATACGGATTTTAATGAATTTTTTGTAGTTGGAAGTTAGGTTTGATTTTTGATGTTTGAGTATTTACCTTAGGACATGGTAATCTTATGTAACGATTGAAGGCTTGACATTAACATTAAGTTTGTCATAAGGGATCGGGAGAGAATAGAAACGTTCTACAAATGTAATTGTGTTTGGATGGATAGAAAGAAACCGGGGAAAAAAATTTCTCGATGTATTAAAGATGTCGATTATCAAGAGAGTTATCGATTTCATAGTTGCCAGTGACTACCGAGACATCGATTCATAAGTTTATTGTCAATCCGAGACTTCTAATAGACCATCTAACAATCAAAGGCTATTTAAGACAATTTCCTTTGCTGTTTGGGGATTGCCCAAGGAGACCGAACAAATTTAGAGTCTATTTTAATTACTTTGCTTCTAGTTAAGTGCCATTAGTGAGTCTCAGGTATGTTGAATGTGACCTCGATCCACCAGATCTGAATGTGACCTTGAACTCTAGATCAAGGTCACATTCAGCTCTCCATAATTTCTTTCCGAGTCGTTAGTTTAGTGAGATACCCACTTTATGATCCGATTCACTGCCATAAATTACGAAAACAAAGCAACCGAAAGGAGAAAGGGACGAAATCAAAAGGTCAGATCGCTATTTTGGTCACTGAAATAAACGCCTCCAGTCTCGTTACACATAGAGGGGAAAAAAAGTGCATATCATACGTCGGGACTACATATCAAACCATCACCGAACGAGGGATCACGGCGGCGGACTACATATCGATCATAGCGGAGAAAGCTAAGACAAAACTCAGTTTTGCATACCATCAGAATTCAAGGCGTCCGATATAGTGCTCCCTACTTCCATCACCGGCGCAAGTACTTCCATCACCGGCACAAGTACGTCCATCACCCGGCCGCCCCTCCTTGGAGGCTCTTGGTAACCGTACCCCTGCGGCGCTCCCGCCGACGGAGGGTACGCTGCCGCGTCGAAGAGCTCGCCGAACTTGTAAAAAAATTCCAGGAACCCCTGGGTCTCCCCAGATGGCTGCCTCACGCTGCATCTCATCACCTTGGGCTTCCCGTCGTCCTGCTGCTCGAGCAGCTCCTTGACTGGCAACTCGACCGTGCCGACCTCTTTGTCTCCGCCGACGGTCTTCATGGCCATGATCTTGAAGTTGAGGCTGAGGAGGCCGGCGCGGGCCGAGGCCTCGTCGACGCTGAAGGCGACACTGTCCTCCCAGCGGGGGCTGGTGCCGCCGTTCTCGTGGACGTCGGTGTACAGCTTGCCGCCGCCGGTGAGAGAGACACAGACGTAGGGGTCCATCCTGTGGAGGTGGTTGATGTCCTTGAGGTCCTTGGCGGACATCACCGTCACCTCCAGGAGCCTCTTCTCCATGTCTACCGCTCAAAAACCTTTTGAAGAAGATGAATGTGAAACCGATGATTTGGAGAGCTTTCTCGTTTCAGAAAGCTGTGAGGGGTAGGGTGAGTGGTGAAGGAAGGGCAGGCTATAAGTAGGTGACTGGGGCAAGCGAAGAAGGCGTTTTGGCGCCAATCATGTCTAAAGTCAGTGGTCGTACTCGTCCATTCCAGCCACAGAAAAATTGATTCCCTCACGTGATACGGCTAGAAACAAAACGAAGATAAACCTCGTCCTCCACAACTTTCGCTTACTAATAATTCTTTCATTTTTGGAACCCATTTTAGTTACGGAGGAGCTAAGAAAGTCATCCTAGCTTCGTTTGTTTCGAAGATTTTTCCAGAACTAATAATTTAAAATAATTAATTATTTAAGGACATTTTTATTATCCATAATAATTTATATTTAAATATTTTCATGGACAACGAAAATATTTTTCATTCATTAATTTTTGTATGTAGTACAAGCATCATTATTAATAAAATATTTTTTAAATTATTCATTTTTCACAAAACAAACGGAACCTAAAGTAAAGAAATATTTTTTTGATTCAAGCGCCTCAAGTTTTATTTTGCACGGGAAAAGTATCACCAAAAATCTAAATCTATTGCATTAACACTAATCTAGTCCTAATTTTTTTTGGATCGATTTAATTTTAAAACTTTTTATATCGATATCAATTCAATCCGTTTGATCAATTTAAGTTAGAAATTTCTAACGTGGATGTCAATCGTCCCATGTGGCATAACCGGCGCTAATGACATTCTATATAATTTTTATATTATATATTTGAATTTTTATTAATTTTTTATTTATTTTTCTCTTTTCGCATTCTCTTCTATTTTCCTTTTCTCTCCTTTCTTTTTTTGTCTTTCCTTTCTCTTCCCTCAACCAATCGCCAACCTCCACGATGACCCACAACCTATGTAGCACCGACATGCGACACGACATGAGTGTCCGACATGATACGACACGTCGACACGTCATTTCTAGAAAATAGAGAATTCCGTCACATTACGACACGTTATATATTAAAGGGATAATACCATAAAAAAACCAAAATTGGTACACTTGTGACAAATTTACCCCAAACTATTTTTTTGACTACAAAAAACCCAAAATTGATATACTTTTGACAAATTTATCCCAAATCGGTACACTTGTGACAAATTTACCCTATGTTAGTTTTCGTTAAATTTTATTCTCAAATTATTAAGTTAAATGACACATGACAGTTAACCAGTATATTAATTTAGGATTTTACGTTCCGTTTGTCATAGTTTACAATTTTTATGATTTTTTTGTGGTATTAATCCAATTTAGCATACGGTATATTTGTCACAAATTTACCAATTTAGGATTTTTTGCAGTCAAATAAATTAGTTTGGGGTAAATTTGTCATAAATGTACCAGTTTAGGGTTTTTTATAATCAGTCGAGGTAAATTTGTCACAAGTTACCAGTTTGGGGTTTTTCATGATCAAAAAAATAGTTTAGGGTAAATTTGTCACAAGTGTACCAGTTTGGGGTTTTTTAAGGTATTATCCCTATATTAAATGAATATTTTTATTTTTAATTAATTTGATACAAATTCATAAATAAATAATTAATTAAAAAATAGCCTATAATAAATTTATACTAATAATATTAACAAATCAATTCATTTGAAATTTGAAAGATATATACATAATTAATGCAAAATATTTTTTTTAATTTTAACAAAAGTTATCAATGAAACCAAAAATTAATAAGAAATTAAAATCAATTTATTTAAATAAATCCATAATTTTCTACTATAACCAAAATTTATCATTATTCAAAATTTAATATATTTTTTTTCGAAATCATTTTTTAATTTTATATATTTATTTTTCCGGTTAAAAAAATAATCTCCAAAATCCAACCCTTTCGCTCGTCCATTTCCCTCCACCGCACGTTTATTTTAATTTTTTCCCTCCCCCCGCTTGACAGTGACAGGTGAGCTGTCACTTCCCCCCTCCCCTCTCTCTCTCTCTCACGCCATCAGTCCTCCTTTCCTTTTTTTTTTTTTGGATTTCTTTATGAAAAATCCTAGCGAGCGGCCGAGCCCTCCTTTTCCTATCCTCCTTGCCGCGCCGCACGATCCCCTTCCCTTCTCTCCTCTTCCTCTCGTCGCCGATCCATCGACCTCTCTCTAGCCGTCTCTTGCCGTCGCGATGGTTCGTTCGACGTTCGTGGCTTCGTCTCGCCGGCGGGAGTTTGCCTTCTCTCTTCTTTCTCTCTGTTTGGCTCTTTCTCTAGCCGTCTCTCGCCGTCGCGGTGGTCCGTTCGTCGCTTCATCTCGCCGGCGCTCGTGGCCTCTGCTCTGTCTCGCCGGCGCTGGCGATCTCTACTCCCTCGCCCTCTCTCGTCTGCACCCTCCATCATTCTTCCGGACACGCGTCGACACGCGTGTCGATAAAAGTTGACCGCGTGTCCGAGCGTATCAACGTACCCGACACATTCCAACACGTGTCAGACACGACACAGAAGCACGGACACAGAAGCACGTTGTCCATAGAAGCACGTTGTCCATGCTTCATAGCCCACAGCCATTGGTGGCCACCAGCGATGGCTAGAGTGAGTGCTGAACGCGGGGTAGGAGACAGGGTATGGTGGAAGGCGACGGGTAGGTGAGTGGGGGTGAGCGAGGAGTGAGTGCGGAATGAGCGAACAAGCGAGTGGTGGTTTTTTAGGCGTTTTAGTACATATATCTATATATGTAATTTTGTAAAGATAGGCGTTTTAAATAGAAATAATTTTTTTTTATTTTTAAATGAATTTTTAAGAAAAATTTGTATTTGATAATAAGATAAAATTTTTATTTTCGAAATAAAATTTTATTTGATAATCATACAAAATTTTCCTTTTCCAAGGGAAGTGGATAACGGCCTCTGCTCTGTCTCGCCGGCGCTCGCGATCTCTACTCCCTCGCCCTCTCTCGTCTCCACCCTCCATCATTCTTTCGGACACGCGTCGACACGCGTGTCGATAAAAGTTGACCGCATGTCCGAGCGTATCGACGTACCCGACACATTCTAACACGTGTCAGACACGACACAGAAGCACGGACACAGAAGCACGTTGTCCATAGAAGCACGTTGTCCATGCTTCATAGCCCACAGCCATTGGTGGCCACCAGCGATGGCTAGAGTGAGTGCTGAACGCGGGGTAGGAGACAGGGTATGGTGGAAGGCGACGGGTAGGTGAGTGGGGGTGATCGAGGAGTGAGTGCGGAATGAGCGAACAAGCGAGTGGTGGTTTTTTAGGCGTTTTAGTACATATATCTATATATGTAATTTTGTAAAGATAGGCGTTTTAAATAGAAATAATTTTTTTTATTTTTAAATGAATTTTTAAGAAAAATTTGTATTTGATAATAAGATAAAATTTTTATTTTCGAAATAAAATTTTATTTGATAATCATACAAAATTTCCCTTTTCCAAGGGAAGTGGATAACGACCGACCAACGGCAACAAAGGCGAACAACACTGACGAACAATAATTGACGGCAAATAGCTAGCGACCAGCAGACGGCTATAGGTGGCGGCCAGTGATTGGTAGCGATTGGCAGATGGAGACCAACGGCGGACAACGGACAATGACAACGGGCAGATGCCCAATTAGTAGAGTGAACAAGTTTTTATTTATTAATTCTATTTTAAAAATAGAAAATTTTTCATTTCTAATTCAAAATTATTTCTAAACTAAAAATTTGTTTCATAAATAAAAAAATAAAATTTTGTCACCAAAATGAATTCTATACTAAAAATAAATTTGGAATAAAAAAATTATTTCGAAAGAGATAGAATAATTATTATGCGCACTCTTAAAACCAATCTCATTTGAAAAAGAAAATGATGGGGGTGCGCTGTTGTTGCTAGGGATGTCCGGAATTGAATCGAAAATCGAACCAAAAAATTTGATTTTTTCAATTCATTTTAGTTTTCGATTCAGTTCTCATTAAAAATCAATATTTTTTTATTGGTTCGATTTTTATCGGTTAATCGAACCGAACCGAACCACAAACCGGTAAAATCAAACCATTAAAAGTTCAGCCGACACACCAGAGGCTTTGTTTTCGGATCCTTTAGCCAGCTCTCCACGTTCCAATCTTTGTCCATCCGTTACTGAAGCTCCAGACGTTCGTTTTGTACTTCTGCGACCATCGTAGAAGCTCCAGTTTCGCCTAAAACAAATGCCGCAGAGGGGAGGCCGAGTGTCCCCAGTTTTTTTCCGCTTCATCATTCTCGTCTTCTCATCTTTCGCCGTCGAAACACCTCACATTAGTGCTTCGTCCTCGCATACTTGTCCCTGGCAACACACGCATATAAAATGACACCCCTCGAAATCATAAAATCTGCCTTGGACAACCCCACTGCATACGGCTCTGTTTGGTTGTGTGTTCGTGATTGATATTGTCGTTTGCTTGTTCATCGCAAAATTTGAGCTGGAGTTGAACTGGAATCAGCTCAGCAGAGTTTCAATTTACTAGGTCACATCTTCTTCGCTTAAAACTCTAGACGTGATCCCAATTTATTCTAGAGTTGTCTCTTTACCTATGCTCTGTTTTGCCATCTTTTCATTGTACTGCCTTTCCGGATCATCACTGAGCCACTACAGATTGACCGACCGTTTTTTTTTTTTAAGTACGGTAATATATTGAATTTAAATTATTTTGAATTGAAAAAGAAACCAAAAACCAAAAATTAAGAACTGAAAATCAAAAATCAAAAAACTAAAAGGTCGAAAAACTGAACCGATCGAAATTTCAATTCGTTTGGAAAGATTTTTCTGACGATACAATCGATTCAATTCGGTTGAGTTGACACCTCTACTTGTCTCTTCCGAGAGGGAGACGGAGATGTAGGATCCATCTTGTGGAAGACGTCGGCGTCCTTGAGGCCCTTGGCGGACATCACCGTCACCTCAGGGCCCTGATCTCCGTGTCTACCGCTCGAAAACCTTTCGAAAAATATGAAGGAGAAAACTGATGACTTGCAGAGAGCTCATTCGTTATTTAAGGCTTCTACAGAACGAGGGGAACGGTGAGTGTGGGAAAGAGGGGCTGGAGGGCTAGGTGAAGGGGAAGGTGCGTCGGGCAAAGGTGAGGGGTAGGTGGGTGGTCGTTTTCAAGGCCGACAAGGGGGGTTAGGGGTCGGTGGGGATGGAAACGGTGGGCCCTTCTCTTTTCATTAATTGCTTCGTCCTCGTCGCCCGTACGATGGAGGGTTTCGCTGAGAACATCTTCCAAGATAAAATTGACGTCACGATAAATTTCAAATTAATATCCTCATAAAAAGATTTATTTCAATTAATTTCTAATTATAAAAAATCTAAACCTTTATATCTCTAATAAATTTATATCAAATTAATATATTTACAATAAATTTACTTTCTTGTTAATTTTCATTAAATTTTATTATTAAATTACCGAATTTGATTATATTACTACGAATTAGGTGATAGTTGTTTTAAGTGATTGTTGATGATCGATAAAGTATATGGAGATGAATGTATGCAAAATACAGAATAAAATGCGATTGGAACCAAGGTGTGCAAGACGAGCCACCAGTCACGAATCAAAATTGGGATTAACGAAGTTCACCATCAAGGTCTGTGGAAATTACTAGCCAAATGATAAATGACTTTAGAATTGAAAAAGCTCACCACCAAAGCTTGCAAAAAAATCATAATGCTTCTTTGGTGTATAAACAGGTTCATATTTCAAAATGCAACATGTAGATAGAGAAAAAGGCAACGTGTCAATGACCGTGAAGACTGTGAATAGACAAGCAAAGAACAAGAAGATAAGGTGACGACGCTTGATAATGTTCTTCAAAACTTGTGTTCTTGAGCTCTTAGCCAATAAAAGATCTTGGATCTTAGAAATTCTAGGCAAAATCCAATAAAATTTAAGATAATCGATAGAGGTTTGCAACTTTAATTTCACAAGCAAAATTAACTGTAAAAAGAGAGATCTAGTTCTCAATTCATTTCAGAGCCAACAGATCCATCAAGTAAATAAGTCGACACGAATTCATCTGATTATGCTCGGTTCGGACTGTCGATTTTCATTTTTCTTTCGACGCTTACACTCATTTGATCCTTAGTACACGTTGTGTGCCCCAAGCGGTGCACGTGAATAGGAGAATATGATTTCTTTGTCTAGTCTTTTCGAGGAAGGCAATTCGGCCCCACTGACCCCCGTGAACGTCGAGGGCCATTCCCTTCCTTTTCCGCTTCACGGGGGCTGATTCTCGAATGCTGCTTTTTCGTAAATTCGGTCCACCACGAGGGGCATTCCAGGACCGAAAGGATTAAAATATCGCCACAAGCGGACAAAAGTTAGACCGGAAGCCATCATCCACCAGGAATCTTTAAAATAAAAGAGAACTACTAGTCCGGTTTGGTCCGGCAGCCCTTTGGAAGCGATTTCACTTTTAGGAATCGAGCCAATCCAATCCGATCTCGATGGTTCCAAGTTCGGTCAGCCTTGCTGATTCGTAGAGGTGGCAAAATAGGTGGATTGGGTCGGGCATGGATCGGGTCAAAAATGGATCGACCCATATTCCTGTAGTGTAAATCTAGTAATCCATATCTGACCCGACCCGATCCGTACCCGACCCATACCTAACCCGACCCATATTGCTAAAACCCATTAATATTCTAAGAAAACCCACTTCTACTATATGCTAATTGGATTAAAACTTCAAATTAAATTCAAAATAGTAAATAAAATTAAAAAAAAGTTAAAATCTATAAATTGAAATATTTATAAATAATTAGACTATTCACATGCTTGTCTTATTTGAAGTGAATGTACCATTGAATAACTAAAAACTGTAACATGAAATTTTTTTAACTAAACCTAAAAAAGCTCATTTTTATGATTTTTTTATAAGAAAAAAGTATAAAAAAGTATTGTTAAAACATTTTTAAGCAATAAAAATTTAATGAAAATTTTTATAATTCTTTTTAAAATGTTTTAAAAAATTGATTTTTTTTAAAAAAATTAAAATATAATTTTTAATTTTTAATAATTATTTTTTTTCTCTTTTATTTTTTCTTTTTCTTTGGCCAACCGCCGACCACGATGACGGCCGGCGACCGGCCATAGGCGAGATCGAGCTCGCCGGCATCGGGCGGGGCTTGATCTCGCAGAACCGGCGAGACCGAGGCGCTGCCCGACGCCAGCGAGCTCGAGCCTCGCCTGGCCTGTCGCCAGCCGACGGCCAGCCGTCGCCCTGCCAACGATTAGCTAAGGGATGAAGAAAAGGAAAGAAAAAAGAAAAGAAAAAAAAATTGAAATATAAAAAATAATTATAATTTCGATTTTTTATAATTAAAAAAAAACATTTTATAAAATTAAAAAAGGCCATGGCCCATGGCCCATGTTTTTTAGGTTTTAAAAATGGGTCAAAACGTATGACCCATTTTCAACCCACATAAAACTGAACTTAAAATGGGTCAAATGTGGGTTATGGCCATTATAACTTCATAACCCACATTGGGTTTTCTCCCTCGACTGTCAAGAAAGGGAAAACTAATGGAGATCCACTGCTTTCTGTCCTCAAGGGGAAAAGGAAAAGGGACAAAAACATTGAACAATGACTCTACTTTGTGTCTACTTGTCCAAAACTAGGGCTGACTGCGATCTCTATCGATTAAAATGCATGGAGTTGACCAACCATAAAGGAATGGAAAGTGGCCAGTTTTTAGGAGCATTTTGATCATGTGAACACTTGCTATAGTCAAGACATATATAAAGAAACCACAGCTTTAGTGTGATCTGACCTAATTTTACCAAAAAAATATGTTAATTTTAGGCATAAAATCGGTACACCTAAATCTAGAGGTTCATTTTATGGAACCATACATATGTGTATATATCATTTTAAGAGAGCTGCATAATCTCAAATTTTCATTTATTACCCTATACTTCAATTATTTTTTACAATTTAGCCCTCAATGGTTAAAATCTCCAATTCATCCCAGAATTTCTAATCATGTGAGGCTTTTGATCTATGACTTATTATTTGTTTTCATGGTTTTGCACCGCATTGAAAATAATTCGCATTTCTTGGACACAATTGAGTTAAGTGATAATGTGATTACATGGGCTATATAAAGAGATTAAAATCAAGTGGATATTTGAGTTAGATGGATAGATAGTCACACAAAAACGAATATCACATAAACAAGATCATTGATTTTAATGGTTTTTGTTTTTGTTGAAACATTCAAATAGTTAAATGGGAGCTAACAAAAAGAAAAATAGACCGAATTGACAAATATCAATACATACATACATACAGTGAGTGAGAGAGAGAGACAGAGAGAGGGGACAAGTTACAGATCCTTCTATTTGGACTAGCTAAACTGGGCCTTCAAAGCCCAGAGTAACCTTAAAAAATGATGGACGATCAACATGGTTACTTCGTTGTTTGGGTTGGGCTTCAAGCCTTCAGTCATTTAATTAACTCTATATCTCTTGTTTGTTCGAATTCCTGACTAATTTTTCCCCTCAAATTGACCATCATAGCGTTTCAACAAGTAATGCACGGACAGTAGAGAGACACGGAGGGAAAAACATTTGATGCCAAATGTTAGATCTAGCAATCGGGTTCATTCGGATTAATTCAATGGTTTAGTTCGCACCTTCCTCTCAGGATCAATTGAGCCAATTGACGGTCCATTTCCAAGATATTCAAGGAGCCCCTCGCTCTAAAAAATCCAATCAAATAGCAAACTAAGCTATTAAGGCTCCGTTTGATAACCCTTTATTTCTCTTAATTCCTGTTCTTTTATTCCTCAAAATAAAATTAAAAAAAAAAACAGAAATTCATTTGGTAATGTCAACTAATTTTTCTATTCCTTGGAATAGAAAAGTAGCAGGGAATAGATTTAAATAGAAATAATAAGTAAAAAATATAGCTTTTTATTCTCAAGAATAATTTCTAGAAATAAGTCATTTTTTTTTAAATTTTTTTTAATTTTCTTCTTCTTCCTAGCCACCCACCATCTGCTGCCCTCAATTACTGGTCACCTACCGCCAATCACCACCCGTCACTAGTCTCTACCGATTGCCACCGGCCGCCACCATCGTTGGCTAGAGGAGGAGCAAGAAGAAGAAACGAGTGAAAAAAGAAAAATCTAAAAATAAATTATTAAAAAATTAAAAGAAATTCTACTTTACAAAAGAAATTTATGGATCGTACAAAACAATTCCTATTCTTTTTATATTCATATAATGGAAATTTTATATATTTACCAAATACTTTCTTTTACTAAGAAATTGTTCCAAATAATAGAAATAGAAAAAAACTATTTGGAAAAAAATTATTACCCGAAATAAAAATATGACCAAACAAACCCTAAAGCTCATAACCTTCATGCTCTTCCTTGTAATTGGGCATGTAACCCTCATCAGACCTTATAAGACTTCACATATTATGAAGCTCATATGCTTTGTTCTCAATCTATTATTCAAAAGAATGAAAGGGATTCTTCTAACCAAAACAACCTACGATTGACCCACGTCGATTATCACACAATTTAGCAACTATATGTAAGCGGAGGACAATGTTTCGGGACTACAGAAAAAGGGTTTCGCTTTCTTTATAGAAAGCTACACTACACACCATGATCATTGTGTTGAACCTTCACCCTTTGCTTTGGATATAGATCATGTTGCTGAATCATATAAGGTTCTTTCGAGACACGTTAGATTTATCAATCAAACATCAGTTCACGTTCAAAATTTTCCCCCACTTTCGTCGCTTTTTTCCAAAGGATTGCAAAATTTTGGAGGAAATTTCAAAGAAGAAAAGGTCAACAAGTGAAATCGAGCTACGCATCTCTCTTTCAAATCACGCTCCCCTATGAAGGTCCCTACGATTAAAATCTCGATCACTTCGGCAGCTCCAATTGGAGAATCTTGATCCTCAGTGATTAAAAAAAAATTGTAATAAAGTAATGAAAATATGGAGATTTTTTTTTTTTCCATTCAGCAATAAAAAGAATATGCTGATGGCAAATTATAGGGATCGTGAGTTGTTGCTTACCTTATCAACAATCACAACCAGTGCCTAAAGTGGCTTTATGTGGCGATGGAGAAGAGTCCAAAAGGCAAATATTTCTACTTGGGAAAGATAAAACTAATAGATTTCAAGCATATGGCCCTGAAGTGAAAGCAGTTGTTGGAAGAGACTTAAAAGTGATTTAGATCAATGAAGAAGGTTCACAACAATAGGTGTTCAATTAGGAATCCCGATTTGATAATCCATAAATCTTATTTGATGATTTCAAACCTAAAAGCATACTCTCCTGCTAAAGTGTCTAAAGTGGGGGATCCTAGGCTAGCCTCCCTCGATGTTTACGTCTAAATAGTGGCTTGTGATGAGACCCGACGGTGCCACTGGGTACTAGAGGGTCGTGTGATCTCCGGCAATTTCTCGATCAAAAAAAATATATGTTACGTTTTTGAATTCCTATCAAATAGTATTTCTGCTTGCCATTGCCATTCGCTTAACCATTAAGTAATGTAAAATTTCTTTGTTTTGAATCTAAAAATTTTAAATCTTTCAATAGCTACTATTTGATGATGTTTTGATGGGTGGGATGTTTTATCTATTGACGATATTTTGAATTCGACTTAGATGTGATGGGAAGAGGTCCACAAGGTGCAGGGTCGGTGATGTAAATGCTTGAAAGGTGTTGATTACATCTATGAACGTGACTTCATTTTCAAAGTCTTCCTGATGGGCCAATCCAAGAGTACCGGTTGCTATTTTTATCATATTACGTAAAGTTGTGTGGAGTTTCTTATTTCGAATTTTAGTATCCTTGAATATACTTTGCCTTCAGTCTTTCATGTAAAATAACAGCTTAAGCTTTATATAAATTGCAATCGGATATGATACCGTTATAATTAGTAACTCCAATCTATTTTAGTTGTTGATAAATTGGTGTTACTAATGACTAAAATGCATGCAAATATGAATCCTTCTATTAATTTCCACAAATTTCGAGCATACTGGCCAAGAATCTACAATACGGTACCTTAATGTAAACTAGTTACGAAGAACCTACGTCTTTATTATTGCACGCTTTCTACGGCGTTAAGTTTAACTAAGAAAAAGGGCCTTATCATATATGAGGATTAGGAATAATGTGTAATTGAAGAGAAAATGCAGAGACCACAATCGTTACAACAAGAAAAGGTATGACAATCTGTGCACAAACGCGAAGGCCAGAAAAGACAAGAAAGCAATCCAAATGCAAATTTCAATTTATGAGAATATTGCACTGTGCATGGTTGGGTTCGATGGTCACACACCGAAAGGAACATCTTTCCCTTGTGTGTCACCGTGCAATCTGGCTTCACTGAAAATGGAAGTATTCCTTCTCCGGCTTCGTTATCATCCCCCCGTAGAAACTCTGCTGTGTGCATAGGGTTTCATGGGGCTTGAACCAATGCAAACCAATAACATCGAAGATTGGTTCGGATGGAAGGAGAGGTCCGGGCGCTCCAATAAAACCTAAGAGATTTTTCTGATTTTCTGGTAATTCAGCAGGACATTTCTTCCTCGCATTGGTCAAATATGGTCAATGATAGTTAGCAGGGATAACTAATTCTCAATCCGCTGTATTCCCATCCCAAAACTGAAAACTGAACCAAAGGAATTGGTTCCCAATTTCCGAAATTATGGACTAGATTGGAGATCCTAAGAGCCGAACTGATTTGGTCTCCAGTCTAGTCCAGTTCCCGAGCAATCTAGTGAAATCAGTCAAATTCAAAAAAGGGAATGCTCCGAACTCCATGAGAGGTGAAGAAGATCTAAAGAAAGAGAAAAACCAAAAGATGATGGTAGGCATGAGCATCATGAGGTGAAAGAAATAGATTGAAAGAGGAGAGAAGACGTGTGTGAGAGATAAAATAAAATAAACAAATTGATCCAAGCAATCTAGTTTGATCCTGTTCTCCATTGGGAACCAAACACAACTGATCGGTTTGATCCAATCTGGGTCGTTTCTAATTGGTCGGTCCATCTTATTCGCTCTCAATAGTTAGGGTTTCTTTGTCAAGAAAGATTGAAAATGTGAGGACAATGGATGGTAACGATAAGAATACAAAGTCTGTTGTTAGTAGCTCTCCTTTTTGGTTTTCCGAGGTCACTGTCCCATGATGATTCCAAGCCTCTGTATCTTTGTTGGAGTTGACTTTTGGGCCTCATTCTTCTTAAGTAGTCCCCAATAATGTGCTGCGTATATACCATATATTAAGTCAATCTAGTTCAAGAAATTGGAAATTTCTCTATCTTCTTTTTTCTTTTTGGTATGAGAGAAAAAAGGAAGCTTCCCAAGATCCTATACTCCAATTAGGGTGAATATATTTCCAAGGTAGAATCTAGAATCAAAGATCTGGACTGTTGGAAACCTATTCAATATTAGGTTTCATGTTTCAAGTTTCAAGGTATGTAGGGTAAATTTCATGTTCTAAAAATTGGAAAATCTGTTTCGACAGATAGATTCTAAGTTTCAAGTTAGTGCAACCTATAACTTAGAACCTCGAACATATAATCTATAACCTAGAATAAGTTTTTGTCTTTCTTGATCTCAGTCTTTGCGTGATTACAATGAGTGTATAATCTAGAATCACTAATCCGAACTTCCAATTTATGATTAAGATTTTCACTTCGTTAATGTTTCATATTTTTTTTTCCGAAATATAAATTATGGTTATGAATTAAAGAAGCAAGTGGTGATTATTAAAGGAAATAATTTATTGTAATCATTCAATTAATAATAAAAATGGAATCTACGTAGACCCTGAAACTTGTAATGGGGTAAAATTCCAAGTTTCAGGTTTTAGGGCATGTAGGGTAAGTTTCAAGTTTAAAAAAATGAGAAACCTATTCTAATAGCTAAGTTTCAAGTTTCAAATAGAGCTTGTATAAAACCTAGAACTGCTTACTCCTAACTCCAATCCCTCAAAACCTAAACAACTCTAATAATGTTCAACTTCGTGAATAATATTCATAAATAGCTGAACAATAGATTAAACGCCAATTTGGAAGGGTTAACATAACGACCATGCACTCCTTCTATTTGTCATAGATTATAAATTCAAACTAAATATTTCACATTATGTAATAACCTACAGTCATTTCTTCAATAAATAAATAAATAAATAAATAATTGAAGATCACAGTTTCTCCACTTTTAAATTTAAAAAAAAAAAAATTCCCACACGCTTTTGTGTGCCCTTGTTTGCTGGGAGAAATGAGAGAATCAATTTTCAACAATAAGCTAGAAGATTTAAATATATATGAATAAGCAGAGGGGCAGTTTGGGGATACAACATTCAGCAATCCATTGACATGATAAATATACATGTTACAATTGAGTTATGGGAACTCTATCTAGTTGCGTTCTTCTTGTGCCAAGCAATTAAACGGCTCCCATCTCCTACACCAGAAATGAAGGTGAATTTCATGGTCTTTGTCTCCCTGTAGCCGCAACAAATCCCCGGATTTCTCTGTTTTTATTCTCCATTTTATCTTTTTCCTCTCTTTCTTTAACTTTTATGAGGATCAATCCTTTGAGAGATAAGAACAAGATAGAATCAAGTGCAGCAAAAAAAAGACAAAAAGGAAAAGAAAGGCAAGAAAGAGAGAAACAAACCAAGAGAGCTGGAGGAGGTAAAGAGAAGAGAGAGAGAAAATAAAATCAATGAAAGAAGCAAATTTTTATCTTTTCCTTGGCCACCCTTTTGATCCCTTTTTCCATCCTTTGTTTTCTTCAAGATGTCAAATATCACAGGTGAAGGAGGTAGCTCCTCTTCAGGCAATCCTGGTGAAGCAGAAGTTCAACCACCGGAGCTTCTGAATCATTTCTTTGGTGTTAATAATTCATTATACGTGAAGAGAGGCAACACAGCAATCTCCACAAGCTAAGGCGAAAAGAAGCTAACCAGGATATCCGGGTAATGTCATATAGATATTTTTGTTATTAAATCAATGTTTTTTTCTCATGGAGTTGAAATTATTCATTTTCAGATTTGTTAGATAGATCTTTTCCCTTGGACCGTTGATGTTTGACTTGCTCTTTTCTTCTTGAAGAAGAATAGTGAATAGCTTTGTAGCTAACTAGCAATAAATTATCTATGGGTTCAGCTGTTTAAATTGCATGTTACATCCCATGCTTAAATCAGGAACTTCAACTTTGTGTTGTTGGGTGAAAATCGGATCTAATATCTATTAAGATTCCATTCATCTCGCAGAAAATATGACGTTTTTGAAAAATGTTTTCCACAAAGTCATTTTTCAGGACAATATAATTATTTTTCAGTATTAAGTTGAAATATGCAAATGAATGGGAAAATATTTTCTACTATTTAGTAAGGAAAATATTTTTTCCATGCAATCTTTTTCAATAATTTTTAATATTTTATCTCTTAAAATTATTTTTTATTTTTTATTTATAAAAAAATAAATTTTAATGTTTTTCTTTTTTTTTCTTTCTTTTTATCTTCTTCTTTTGCGACCAATTGCTGGCCATGATGACGATTGGTGACCGGTCCACTCACCTGACTTGCTACCAATTGAGTGAATAGCAAGATCACCGAAGGTCAGTGAGCCTCAAGCTTGCGCGAGGCTGGAGAGCTTGAGGCTCACTTGTGGTTGGTTGCTGGCCATGACACCAACCAAGACAAAAGTGAAAAAAAAAAAAAAAGGAAAATAGAGAGAGAGAGAGAGAGAGAGAGAGAGAGGTATAATTATTTTTTAAAAAAAAAGATGGAAAGTTTACCATGGGTGTGAGATAAGACAAAATGAGTGAGGAAAATGTTTTCCTCATCTTGAAAAATGAAAAACATCTTCTCCTATTTTTTTTTTTTTGGTCAAAAACATCTTCTCCTATTTCAAAGACCTTTTTTCTGATGATGGAAAATATTTTCCTCTACTAGTTTATTTTCCATAAAATGAACGCCGAAAAATCAAGGAAAAGTTTTCTTGGAAATAGTTTTCTACAAAACAAGCAAAGCCTCTTTACCAAAAAAAAAAAAAAACAAGCAGAGCCTAAAAGAACGTATATTTTATTGAAAACTTCATAATAAAGGAAAATCTTTTTCGAGGAAAATGATTAGTGTTCACTTGTCTAGTAGTTTAAGGAAAGCGATTTCCTTCTTCTTAGAAGAGAAAGCCATTTTCCCCCATTCTAGACATGTTGTTTTACATAGAAAATGTTTTCTACATATCAATTAGTTTTCTGTCATGTAAATATTGAATGTAAATATTGAACAATCGGAAAAACAATTTCTTGAAAACAGTTTTCCTTCAAATAAGTGTACCCTAAATTGAGTTTAAATAGTACATGCAAGCAATCCAATTGAGCTCACAAGAGGGAAAAAACTAAAGGCAATCTAAAATAAAACTAGAGGCACTTAAATCATAAAATATTTTTTTAGGCTCCATTTGCTTCATGGAAAATGAATTATCTGAAAAATATTTTTCTAAAAACAATACTTGTGCCACATACAAATATTAAATGGACGAAAAATAATTTCCTCGTCTACAAAAATATTTATATTTAAATTATTATCGATAATAAAATATTTTTAAATTATTAATTATTTTAAGTAATTATTTTTAGAAAAAATCTACGAAACAAACAGAGCTAGGATGACTTTATTAGCTCCTCCGTAACTAAAATGGGTTCAGAAATGAGAGAATTATTAATGAGCGAAAGTTGTGGAGGGAGAGGTTTATCTTCGTTTTGTTTCTAGCAGTATCACGTGAGGGAATCAATTTTTCTGTCACTGGAGTGGACGACCACTGATTTTGGACATAATTGGCATCATAACACCTTTTCCCCTTTTTCCCTGATCACACTTGTCCAATCAACAGTAAATCCTGCGGAAAGATATTTAAATCATTCGGCAATGAAAAGCAATCGAAGCCCTCTTCAACAGTGGCTACTTCCAGATGACATTAGCGTGCAAAATAATCTCCCTGAACCCCCATCAACATTGGAAAAATATAAAGAACTTGACTTGTATCCTTGAATGCATATCCAAGCGCGGGATTCATTGTTCTACCCAAAAAACATGCTCACAGCAACGAACCGATTTGCATGCGGGATATGCGACAAGGGCTTCAAGAGGGCCCAAAACCTGCAGCTCCACCACCACGGCCACAGCCACCCCGGGAAGCTTGGGGTGTCCCACGTGCTCCACAATCCTAAACTTTTAATAGCTTTACAGTTTGGTACTCTAAACTTTCATTTATGTGACACTTTTGATCTATGGTGCGTTATGTACTTCATGCTTTCGTGTAGTATTATAAATGATTCGCATTCTTTGAACATGGCTGAGTTACATGACGACCTAGTTGGGCTATGTAAGAAGTATAAAACCGATCCATAAAAAATCAAAATGTAAATTGCATGGTTAGAGATCATAGTCACAAGAAAAACATATATGTAACATAAATAAGATCCTCCATTTCAATTTTTCTTTTTATCCTCGATGGGACATTCCAATAGTTGAATGGGGTCAGAGCTAACAAGAGGTATTAGACCAGGTTGACAAATACCAAGAGGATAAGATGACAACTTGGTTCTCATTTTTCATTAAGGGTGATAATAAATGTTAGGTGTACCTTAGTATTTTTATTTTTAATTTTCTTGAGTATGCACGCTAATTGACTTTTCTTCCCCTCTCGAAGTGTCAATGCTACGGCCAATTCTACATAGAAATAGTGATGGGAAAAGTCCATCCTTTTGAGCTAGCTACACTAGGCCTTCAAAGCCCAAAAAAATTCCCAAATGATGGCAAAAGTGACATGGGTAAAAAAAAAATGATTGGGTGAGAGTTTTTAATTAACGGTCTATTAAGGGTCACAAAAAAAATCAAATAATAAATAATTATAAATTGTTATAGGATCAAATTCTTCAAAAGTTTGTAACTCACAACTAGTTATTATTCTCACAGTAACCTAAAAACTATTATGCTAGGAAAACCTATAAGAAAATATTTAGTGATTACTAGAATTTATATAGACATCAGGGCAGATGAACACTAAGATGAAATAGACCTACTAATATGCCTAAGGTACTTGTTGCAATATGATGAGAGGGCATGATAAGTGACGAAATGGTTCAAGGTTCCCTTTTTTAGTTATTTTTTATGATGGGTTTCATAGGTAGGGCTAGTGACTTGAGTAAAGTTGTAATAAGGTAACCATACTGGAAGATGTGGCTGGATCACCTCCTATTTGGAGAGAGCTAATGCTTGTGTTCCTCTGTTAAATGGTCATCATTACAATAGGAACTCCCATTCTCTAGCAAATACAGCCCTTTTAATCATTTCTTCGCATGTACCTGCAACTGTCAATTGCTAATGTGGCATGTATTTTTTACTCATGTGCAACAATTGGTCAACCATATGTGCTTGCTGAGTTGGAATAAATTAAATAAAAAAAAAAAAGTAAGAGTCTGATTTCTCTTCTTCCTTCTCGACCCAGTTTTCTTGACCGTGCTCCATGGCCGCCATCAACACTTCCAAGAAACAACCTCAAAAAACAGTGGCTAGAGCTCGAATTAAAGTTTCTATGTCACTAATAACAAATAAGGATACTCAAATTTCACCAAACTGAAAGCTATAGAGACAATATTGCCATCTTCAAAGAAATCAAGAACATAACCTTGTGACTACCACCAAAAGGATATTCATACAATGCCCAGCAATGAACTGAAAAAATTCACTACTAAAGCTTCACCGAAGCATTTAGCAACTTAAATCGATTAAAGAGACAAAAAACGAAAGGGTTCTACTGAGAAATCCTCACACTACTTAAATTTCTTTTATTCCTCTATGCTTCGTCTCCGGTGTCTGTTTATCTTTCGCTCTGTGCATCTCTTCATCTTCGTGCCTTCGTATTCAGCTTTGTCTTCCAAAGCAAGAAGCTTTCTTAAATCAACAGCAACACACTTTGACCGTCAAGGAATGCAACAGTTATCCTAAGTGAAAGCACAAGATGTGAGTAGAAGCTTTCATTGCGAACTCCTAGAGCTGAAGGCTCGAGATCCAGACGGCAAACTTTCAAATCTCTAGCAAAGCCTCGTGCATGGCCGCGACAGGCAAGGTCAAGATCCCAGCTATGACTGTCGATGGAGGGAAGGAACTCACATCTGACACGACAACCACGGCAGGGTGAAGGGCTCATGGATGGAGGTTGCAGCGAAGTAGTGAGTGTAATTGATATGAGCAGCCAAATCGTCACTATGATGGAGGAGGAAGAGAGAATTTTCTTTTGATTTGTTTCGGATGCACTTGTTAGGGCGGGCTAGTGATGTTTTAAGTGACGTTGAAGGAAGTACGGGTAGACCAGAATGTATGGAATGAATGTCAATGGATATATGTAAATGCGGGATAGATTATGATCACCACCAAAGCAAAAGGGAGGTGCTACCAACCAAAGATAAAGATTGTGATTGACGAAATTCACCACCAAGGCCTAAAGGACAAACTACCTACTAACGATAAAGGACTTCAGGATAGGAGAAGCTTCACCACCAGAGATGGAAAAATGATTGGCCAAGCATAAAAGGTATCTCGGCTCACTACTAAAGAATAATCCACCTTCCAAGGACAAGGAATCGGAATAAATATTATCTCATACAAAGGAAAGTCTTGTATACTCTCAATATTCAAGTCTTAGCTACTTTACAAATTAAATCTACCTCTAGTTATTGAGATATTGCTAAACTAAAGGGAAGACTCTTGGAATTCTCGAACATTAATAGACTCTTGGGAAATTCACCTGTTTATAACTATTAAAAGCAGCACCAGACTCACAAAATGTTGTCAATTAAAAGACTAAATGCATTTAACTTGCATTAGATTAGATGCACTGACACTTGTTAAGACCATCTAAATTCATGCTCCTGTCTTAGAAGTTGATGAATCGTAGAAGGTCATCAAACGGCATAGAAGTCATTAGGTAGTCAACCAGTAGTGTCCAAGTCAATAATAAGCTCGGATATTGATATCTCCGTAGTTGATCGACATTTTGTCCACTAAAACGATTACTCTTTTGCAGAATCAACATGTTCAACTTGAACCCGTCAAGTCAAAGTGTAGCTGAAATCAGTCTTTGCTTATTCAAATAATGACTGATCAAAAAGTTCGAAGTTGAGCTTGGGAATTGATCAATAAAGCTCGATGCTCCCTCATCAAACTCCCTAGGTTGCTGAAGATTTGTCCTCAAATTTGTCATGGTTGCATCTCCAAGATTGAAAGGAGTCAATTTGCTGCAATTATTATTATTATTATTATTATTATTATTATTATTTGGTAAGGATTTGCTGCAATTATTCTTATCGAAGGAACTTGACTTTTCTGACATCCTAGGTCCCACTATGTAATATTGTCCGCTTTGGACACTGAGTCCTCACAGCTTTAAAACGCGTTGCACAGGTTAAAGAGACCCCAAGCCTTATAAACTAGCCCAAGACTCCCCCCTAAGCGATGTGGGATTGGAGAGACCTCTTCTCCTTCCTTAGGTTGTCACACTCTCCACCCCTTAAAAGGCACAGCGTCCTTGCTGTGGCCCTCACATGCAGTTGGGAGTCGGCTCTGATACCATTTCTGACATCCCAGGTCTCACTATGTAATATTGTCCGCTTTGAACACTGAGTCCTCACGGCTTTAAAATGCGTTTCACGTGAGCTTTCGCTACGTTGAAAACAAAGTCATGAGGGAGGGTGGGCCGGTGGGCCATGCCTCCAAAGCGGACAATATTATGGCTTGGGAGAGGGAAGGCCCGCGGATGACCCTCTACCCTGCATGACACGTTTTAAATCCATGAGGACTCAGCGTCCAAAGCGGACAATATTACACAGTGGGGCTCAGGTTGTTACAATTATGACAAATTTCCAGTGGCCTCTCCAATGAACTAGATGATATATCAGCTTCATAGAAATAAATATCTTCAAGGCTTGCTGAAAAGATGAAAATATGTCAAATATATTTTGATAATTGATTAACACAATGAGGGAAAATGCTTTGGGTTATACGAAATGAAAGTGGCAAGTAATCGCCTCAGCCTTTATAATCATTCTCTCTCCATCTATAGCCTCAACATTTGCCTCAACAAATTTATTTGGAGATTAAACATCCATAAAACCATGGTAGCTTAATGGCATCTAGATGAGTAGCATCTCTCCTTCAATTTGATCAATGATCACGTCTTGCTCCTTGGATTCAGACTCTACATGATATGGATCTTATTGAGTATCTTGAAGTCCCAAGTCAATCTTCTCAATTTCTTGAATGATGATATCCCTTTGGTTACGACAATCCACCTGTAGACATCCATACTCGTGGCACTTGAAGCACTTGCTATCTTCACCATTCGATTATTTTTTAAGCTCTTTAAGGAACTTAGGGGGCTTATCAATATCGTTGTCCTGGTTGGAAGTATTATTAGCTTGGTTAGAATAAGTACCCTAAAAAAAGGACATACTTTTAGTAGAATGCTTTGCTGAAAATCTCGCGCCACCTTTTAGTTATTTCTCTAAGAGGATGAAGACTCTATTTGTCATTGGAGATTCTCTATGACATGGTCACACCTCTATTGTGTGCTTACTCTAAAATAAAGCCTCTTTTTCGACTTGATCGGCCATTTTTTGTTCTTTGAATAGAGTATGAGATGGAATGCAATATGGGTAATATAAAGAATCATTCAAAAGGAGTTCAACCTAGAGCTCCAATATCATTCTACTGCAATTACAGGTCGGTTGAGTGTTGTTTTGAGTGATTGAGGGAAGTATGTATAAATCATAATGTATGGAATGGATGTCTATGGATAAATATAAATGCAAGATGAATTATGGCCATCACTAAGGCATAAAGGACGCATCACCAGTCAAAGATAAAGGTTAGGAGTAAAGAAATTCAACCCCAAAACTTAAAGGATGAACCACCTAGTAAGAACAAAGGACTTCGAGGTAGGACAAATTCATCGCCAAGGCTTAAAGGATGAATCATCAACCAAGGATAAAAGGCTTATTGGCTCACCACCAAGAAAGAATCACCTTCCAAGTAAAGAAATTGGAGATAAATATTTGCTCACATGGAAGCAAATCTCATATATTCTCAATATTCACATTTTGTCTTTACAAATGAGATTACATCTCAATTTATTGAGATATAGCTAAACAAAATATAATACTCTCTGAGTCTCAGAAACTGAATAGACTCTTGGGTGTTCACCTAATTATTACTCTTGAAATCAACACCATAATAAAAACTCACAAAAATCTGTGAATTAAAAGATTCAATAACTGGAATTAAATGCATTTAACTAGCATCAAATGCATTGAAACAACCCTCTAAATTCATGCATTAGTCTTGAAAACCAAACAGTCATGTAGAAGGTCATCAAATAGCGATAGAAATTGATGAGAACAATCTCCAGTCATTAGGTAGTCAATTGTCTCGACGTCGATAATAAACTTGTAATCAATAATTCGGAAGTCAATCGATAACCACGAGATTAACAACTTATCCATTGAAACAACAATTCTCTTACATATGACATTTTCAACTTGAACCCATCAACCGAAATAAGTTTAATTTGATTTCACATTAGAATATATGTATCAAGTGATAATTGGATAAGAGCAAAAAAATGTATGTCACATAGGGTAATGACTTGTTGGGAAGAAACCACTAAAAAAAAATTCGATAGCATTTCTTGGCTATTGTTTGGGCTGGCTTCAAGCCTTCAACATATAATTAACTTTGTATCTTTTGATCTTCATACGAAGTGTCTAAAACTATTCGAATTCTCAACGAATCCTTACAACGCTGTAATCTTCCTATCCTGACGCAAAACGGTAATTTTTGAAGTGCTCCAAATCGATGACTTTGCAGTTTTATATACACCTCTTAAATAATGAGTGGTTTCTTACATTTCATTCGTATTTAGTATCATGTTGTTATAGCAAGTTTTCTAGAGACACGAGTGGAAAAATCTCTAATGCCAAACATCAATCTAGCAATTGAGCGCATTCACATTAAGACTGTTCATTTAGCTCACGGATTCGTCTCAGGATCAATAGAGCTAACCAAGAGATGTATGGCCAGACGTTGTACTCTTAATGAACGATTAAGCTACGTGGAACATCACATAATTCTACAACCAAATGTCCAAGCCGAGGACAACGTTTCGTGACCACACAAAAGGGTGGGTTCCTCCTCTTTCTTGATACTATGATCATTGTGTTGAACTGTCACCCCTTGGTCTGGATAGGCTCGGGATAGAGATCGTGTTGCGGAATCATATAATGTACTTTCCAGACACGTTTAGATTTTCCCATCAAAACATCAATTCGCGTTGAAATCTTTTCCCCCACTTTCCTCACTCTTTTCTTATTTCAGAAATTGCAAAAATTTGGAGGAAATTTCAAAGAAGAAAAGGTCAAAAAGCTAAATCGAGCTGCGCATCACCCTTTCAAATCATGCCCCCTCGGGAAGCTCCGTACTATTTACAGCTCGATGGGTACTCAAGGAGCTCCAATTGGAGAATCCTGATCCCCAGTGATAATTGTTGTGATCACAACATCGTGGAAAAAAGGGTAATTGTCTTTTTCATTTCGCAATAAAAAATGAATATGGTGATGGCAAATTATAGGGATCATGAGCTTTCGCTCACCTCAAACCAACAATCACAAGGTGGAGGATGACGACTATCATCATCAGCTTTATTTCAAATTATTGTTTGATTTCACTTAGCTCTCTTAAAGCTTTTAAGGACAGCCACTGCCTAAGTCTCCCTATTAAGAGACAAGAAAATCTCGGGATCTGCTCGAAAGTAGCTTTCTTTTGGCAATGGAAAATGAGTCCCAAAGGCAAACATTTTCTACTTGGGAAAGGGAAAGCTATTAAATTTCAAGTAAATGATCCTGAAGTGGAAGCAGTAGTTAGGAAGAGATTTCAATGTGATTTGGATTAATGACAAAAAATAAATTGTAATGGGAAGGCTCACAAAAAAAAAAAGGAGTTTAATTAGGAATGCAAGCTATGACAATTCATAATTTTATTTGAGTTCACTTATTTAAGGGTTTTTGAATCTAAAAAGATACTCCTTTTCTCACGTCTAACCTAGCATTAGGGTTTCCTTTTAATTATTAATAAGAAACAATTGGGAGGACCGACTAGCGATAGCGACCTCCCTTTTAAGTCTACCATTAGAGGGTCGAGTCTCTAAACTTAATTTTTCAAAATTTAGGCTCACTTTTTCTAGTCTATTTAAGCTTATTTACTGGTTCAATTCTTAAATTAAGTGTCACCCACATATTGATGTGCTTTGTTTTTTTATTCCTAAGAAATAATATTTCTACCGACCATTGCAGAAATTCAATTTGTCATGAGTATCAATCATTAACTAATGTTCAATTTCTTTCTTTTGAATAGAAAAAAAAATTAAATCTTTCAATATCTATTATTTGATGATTTTTTTATGGATGATATGTTTCATTAGAAAAAGAAGATGACGATAATTTGAATTAGACTAGATGTGACGGAAAGAGGTCCACAAGGAGAGGGTCGGTGATGTAAATGCTGGAAAGATGTTGATTATTTCTCTAAAAGCAACTTCATTTTCAAAGTCTCCTCGATGGGCCACTCCAAGCGTTCAAGTTGCTATTATTGTACTATTTATCATATCACCTTACTGTTGATTAAAAGCGATGTAGAGTTTTCTTTTTTGGCACTATATTTGAACACAAATCGCAATAAAAATAATTTCGTAAATTAGTAACTTCGATCCATTTCGATTGTTGATAAACGGGTGTTACTATGACTGAAAAAGCATACAAAATGCAAATCTTTCAACTAATTTCCTCAAATTTTGAGCATACTTGCAAAGTGTTTACGGTACGACACTTTACATTTAAATTAATGAAGTTATGAAAAATCTATGTCTTTATTGTCGCATTTATCTCATAATATGCTTTTGTAATGTTGGTGAGAGAGAGCAATCACACTTTAATTTGATATATTTTTTTGGTAAGATCACCGAATAAAATTCTATTTTGTGTTCAAGCTTTCTACATCATTAACTAAGAAAAAGAGCCTTATTCTATATGAGGGATTGATGTGGAATCGAAAAGGAAATGCAGTCACCACAATCACAGCAATCAGAAAAGGTGCAACAATCTGTGCACATACGCTCAGCCCAGAAAAGACAAGAAAGCAATCCACACGCAAATTTCCAATTTCTGAGAATATTGCACTGTGCATTGCTGTGCTTGATGGTTACGTGCCGAAAGCAAAATCTTTCCCTCCGTGTCACCATGCATTTTGGCTTCATTGAATTTAGACATATTCCTTTTCTGGCTTCATTACCATCCCCCCTTAGAAATTCTGCTGTTGCTTAGGGTTTCTTGTGAGTTGAATTAGTGCATATGGGTAGCATTGAAGATTGGTTTTTTTTTCTAATTTTCCGTTAATTTGGCACAATATTTACTTCGTTGTATTGGTCAAATATGTTCGATGATAGCTAGGGTTTCTTCGTTAAGAAAGATTGTAGATGTGAGGACAAGGGATAGGTAGGGACAATAAGATTACAAATTGTGTAGGTAGCTCTCTTTTTTAGTTATTACTTTGACTGGTTTTTTTAGGTTACTTCGTGTTTGGTGATTCCAAGCGTCTGCATCTATCTTGGAGTTAACGTATTGGCCTCATTCTTCTTAAGTAGTGCCTAAGTCACCCCAACTTCTAATTTGTTTTCTGGCCAAAAAAATCAAACAGGTTCCGATTTGTTTTGGCACGTTGATGTGTCCCCTAAGGAATAGGCCCAAATTTAGAATATTTCATCTGTATTTAAAAAAATAGATAGACGAGATTGGTCCGGATAGATGGTATGATTCACATGTGGTGCCAATTGAACTACCGGTTGAAACTTTCTCGTCATGAATAAACCTCCTTTTTAACTTTTTGACCAACTAACAAAACACCAATCAACAATGTTATTTCAGAACGACTAATTTTTAGAGCCATGGAATCAAGATTATAAGTCGCACAAGGAACATTCTCCCTTGGGAGACGTGCTCGAATCCTACTTCTTTCTAATAAATTAGCAAATTTCCAATGAAGCGATTTTGCTATTCATATATAATAACTGAGGATTGAAGATGTAAAGATCTAGTAACATAATTTTATACTACTAAACATAAGTTAACTTGTCCAAAAAGTGTGGTGGCAAAAAGCTTGGATAGCATTAGTCCTGGATATCTCCATACGCAGTGTTGGTAATACCTATGAAGTTGATGAATGAATTTTAGATTAGTGAATGCTGCAAGTTAGAAACGGTTGTGTGGTTTTACTGATGAGACAAATGTTAAAACCCAAAGGATTGACTATTTCATGGATTGTCGTAGTATGTTGATAATGACAATTTCAAATGTGGAATACCGATTTATTGTACCTTTTTGTTGTAAAAAAAGGCGATCAAACACCAAGAAATAAATAAAGTAAGGAAATAAATTGGATGTTGGATTTACTTTGTTTGATTGGTGAGACCAACTCCATGGAGAAAGCAACTAATAGATCAAATGTTGTAATGGAGAATACAAGCACACTCAAATCACTAAAACACTCTCGGTATTTCCCAACTTTGGTTTTACTTAACAATTCACATGGTGTTTCACTCTCACAATTACTCATGAAATAATTTCTCAATCGCACGAAAAATTTCACAAAACTTAAGATTTATTGGTTTGAACACTGAAAGCTCCTCTTAAAAAGACTTGCTCCATTTTAAGATGAGGAAACCTACTGATTAGGAATCCTTTGCGGGCTCAAGCTCGATGTATTTTTAGTACTTTTTGTAGGAGAAAATTACCAAAAAAGCTCTAAATCTATTGTATCTCTATCAATTTAATCTTAAACATTTCAATTTACCCAATTTAATCCTAATCCTTTAGCCAATTTTGGGAAGGAATCGTTGACATGGAATTTTTTAAAAAAAAAATTATTGATTTTTTGTTATTTTTCTTTCTTTCTTTTCTGATGACCAAGGAATTCTGTACAGCCGACAGCCGGTGAGCAAACCTTAGGGTGATGCTAGCAGAGGACCCACCACATCGACGTCATGCTTAAGAATCCCTAGCGATACCTCTAGGATTCAAACTCCTCCCTTTCGTGAGAGGGAAAGAGCCCGAGTCAACGACGCCACCGCAGGCGGTGGTTTCTTTTCCTCTTTTTTTCCCCTAAAAAATTTGGCAAAGGTCGCCACAGGTAAGGCAGCCAACCCTCATTGACCCCAAGCGAGGGCCATCGTGGGCCACGAAGCCGTCACCAACAATAGGTGAGGGTTGCAACCCTTGCCTAAATAGCCACTAGCCGAGAGCTTCTTGGTCGTCGCTTGTGACTAGCAAGGTCAGATAAAAACCCTAACTAGATTTCGTAAAGGGGGAAGAACAAATGAAAGATTAAAGAGAAGAAATATAAAAATCATAAAAATTTTCAAAAATTATAAAAATTGTATATATTAGCACCAACCGTGCTACATAAGACGATTGACGTCCATATCGGCAATTTCTTGTCAAAATTAATTAGAATGGCTAAATTAGCAAATTATCAAAATGTTTAGATCTTAATCGGCACAAATGCACTAGGTTCATGATCTTTTGATAATTTCCCCTTTTTTGTCAAATGAATTCATTTTGAATTTTGAATTGATTTTTTTAACAATATTCAGGGTTAAAGTACTCAAATTTGCTTTTGAAATTCACAAACGAAGAAAAGATTGAGGGAATTGGCTTTTTTTTTACTAAATATCTAAAAAATGGTAGAAAAAGTAGAAGCTTTTTGAGTACCCAACAACTCCAACTAACTTTTAAAAAATCAAACATAAATAAAAAAAAATCAAACTAAGCTAAGCTAAACTCTCAAACATGCCACATCATCATTTTGCCATTCATCCCCCAATCACTTTATTACATTACATGGAATTACCCAACCAGGAGCACCTAAGGCCAAACCACATATATGCTATAATGTCCAAAATGAATATTTTGATTGGTCGGCCTCTAGTGTATGATTGCTATGGATTCATTACATTGAAGTTTGTCCTTTTTTCCCTATTTTTTAAATCTCTAGTGCTCTGAACTTGATTGACAACGACCTACGAAGTATTCCTCTTTATTATTTTATTTAACTTAAACTATATTTCATGGCCGAATTGGAACTCCACCATGCCTTCATCCCCATCTTTTCCCTCATTTACTATTTGGGTTTCAGTACAGAGGTCAAGAAGGCTCTCTCTCTCTCTCTCTCTCTCCCCGTGGGTAGTCCAAATGGCGTCCTTATCTGCCGAGCCAGTTGATTAATCCCTCTCAACTTGCTGACTCTTGTCTTGGAAAAGAGACAAGAGAAGCCGCTTTAAAAATGAGGAGTCGTTGGTGACATGAAATGCATGCATTACGAAGTCTTCTTGTACACAAAACCCTTTGTTTATGACTTGAAAAATATGTGCTGGCCCGACCACAAAACTTAATATATGCACGTTCAGTCCTTTACAAGCCGTCGAACTTGAGCTGAAGCAGCTGTTGCGGTAGTTCATTAATATATAGATTAATTAAAAGACCGAAAAGGTGAGGTAAAATAGCAAGAAATATTCGTGGAAAACCAAGAAAAAGAAAGAAAAAGAGAACTTTGTCTTCCACAAGCTCTTGCATCCTGGATTCAAAAGCTTCTTTGAATTGCAACGTACAGCTTTGTTGTCTTTCTACAGGAAAGTGCCCGATTGTACTTGAAACTTGAACAGATCTACCGAACTGTTCCATCAAGAAATTACCACGATGCTTCCAAAAGCTTTTTCAGCCGCAACACTCGCTTACGAGCAACTTGGAACCCGACAACACATGAAACTCATGTTTCAATGACGAATACCTGATAATTGAATCTTATAGCATGAGGAAACAGACACCTGTTCCCTACTGCAACCTTCTCTCTCTCATGCTAGAGACAGTGCATGTGACGCAGCAATGATCATGAATTTGAGCAAAGGTTATTCATCATTCCCAAAAGACAAAAACTAAAGGGATAAATATATTGAAAATCTTAAAACTTGTCACGAATATGTAATTGAGTTCTAAAAGTTTCAAAAAATGCAATCAAATCATAAAATTTGTAAAGTTGATGCAACCAAATCCTTCCATTAACTCCATTCAATTGACAGATGGAAAATGCTAGTAAGTTTTAGAACTTAGTTGTACTTCTTAAAATTTTTCGAACTCAATTGCACTTTCGTAACAAGTTTTAGAATTTTCATTGCACTTATCCCAAAACTATATTAGCTGCAACTAATGAAGCAATTTTGATGAAAGGGATTCGGTCCATGATGTAATGGTGTCTGAGGGCATTGTGAGTCACATAAATTAATTAAGTAAATGATGCCTACACCAATCAGATTTACACAAATAAACAAGGAGAATGCTTGGAATTGAGTATATCAAACGAACCCCATATAAATTTATTTTTTCACCACAATATATAAGTATATGAACACACTGTCTAGTGATTTAGATGACATGTTAGTGATATTAGTTTAGTAATTTATTAAAAAATTAAAACCATGAGCCCTGATGTGAAGCTTTGCAGAAAAAATGCAGTTTATTTTTGGTTGGTTCTACCATGAATGACAGAGTCAACTTCTCTTCCATATATCTTAATTTAGGGCTGTTTGGTCGTGACTGGTAGACTCAACTAAAATGGTAAAAAGGAAAAAGGACTCGTGTAGAAAAAGAAAACGAGTTCCTTTTGGCTGATGCTTTTTGAAAAGTTCAGTCAGCAAGCCGTGTCCATGTTGCAGGCCAGAATATTCAACTCAGTCCTTTAAAAAAGAACGTTGCTCTAATGTAGGAGGCTTCAAAACCAAGGAGAGACAGATTAACATATTATAAAGAGAATGCCAAGACTAAAAAGCCCCATCATATGCATTTATCATGTATTGCAATTTATAAAAGTAATATTTGTCGAGTTTTATACCATGTGGAGTTTGCATGCTAGGAGGGAAAAAGGGGGCAAATATATATATATAAAAGTCCTTTTTTCAAGTGACTCTAAATTTCTCTCAGAAATTTAAAATGTACATAAAAGTGGGCGGACCAATAATATTAAAATCCCTCTCAATCCCTCACAATCCTTTTCCTAGGTTTCTTTCCGTCCATCCGAACACAATTGCATATGTAGAACGTTTCTCTTCCTTCCTGATCCCTTATGACGAACTTAATGTTAATGTCAAGCCTACACTCATTACATAAGAAAACCATGTCCTAAGGTAAATACTTGAACATCAAAAATCAAACCTAACTTCCAACTACAAAAATTTCATCAAAATTCGTATGGATAGATTCATATTTGACTACGTAACATGTGTACAAAGAAAAAGACAATGTGTTGATGTCGGTGAAGACTCTTTGAAGTGAACAGAAGCGGAGAACAAGAGGATAACGTGACGGGGCCTGACAATGTTCTTCAAAACTCGTGTTCTTGAGCTCTTAGCCAATAAAAGATATTGGACTCTAGACAGTCTAGGCAAAACCCAATAAAATTTTAGATAATTGATAGAGCTTCGCAACTTTATTTTCACAAGCAAAATTATCCGTAAAAAGGGAGGCACGGTTCTCGATTCATTTCAGATCGTCCAATGACACCCAATGAATCAAAACTGAACAAAACCAACAAATCCATCAAGTAAATAAGTCAAGACCAAATCATCTGGTTCTGCTTGATTTGGTCGATTCAATTCGGTTCGGATTATCGATTCCCATTTTTCTTTCAACGCTTACACTCACTTGATTTTCTGTCGCCTCCTTGGTACATGTTGTGTACCCCAAGCAGTGCACGTGAATAGGAGAATATGATTTCTTTGTCTAGTCCTTTTCGAGGAAGGCAATTCGGCCCCAGTGACCACCCGTGACCATCGAGGGCCATTCCGGTCCTTTCCCGCTTCACGGCGGCTGATTCTCGAATGCTGCTTTTTGGTAAATTCGGTCCGCCACAGGGGCTTTTATGGGAACAAAAGCTGCATTGATTAAAATATCGACACAAACGGACAAAAGTCAGACCGGAAGCCCTCGTCCGCCAGCAACCTTTGAAATAATAGAGAATTATTGGTGTCCATGGAAAAAAAATATCCGATTTACCTAATTAGCCCTTGGATTTGTCATGCGCACCCAAAATCATAAATAAAATTTCAGGATGCATCATCTGTGTCACGGACATGATTATTCATATAATTGCAAGAAAAATTGATTAGGACAAAAATCACAAGTACAAGGGGATTTGATTATGCTTAAGATAGTGAAGTCCAATGTTCTAGGTCGATGTTGTCTTTCTTTTTAACTTTTTATATAAAATATGGATATTATCCACTAGAATCGACAAATTCTAAGGATGCGTG
Organism: Eucalyptus camaldulensis; assembly: GCA_019915185.1. Classification (NCBI taxonomy): domain Eukaryota; kingdom Viridiplantae; phylum Streptophyta; class Magnoliopsida; order Myrtales; family Myrtaceae; genus Eucalyptus; species Eucalyptus camaldulensis. The sequence continues at coordinate 23,282,065 of JAHSVA010000003.1, forward strand.
CTTAATAATTTCTCTTGAACGTAATTTTTTAGTACTTCATATGTCGAATATGATTAGTGGTCAAGAATACACTACAAAATAGTTCAAGAACTTGGCAATTTCTGTCCTTTCTCCCTTTTATTTTTTTATTTTTTTATTTTTTTGGGGTTTTGGGAGGGGGGGGGGGGGAGTAAAAGAGAGAGCAGAAAAAGGAAGTTTCCTCAAATAATGTAGTCTCATCCCTCAAACCCTAAATAACTTCCAGTGATGTTCAATTCGTATGTAATCATCATGTATTGCCAAACAATAGATGAAATGGGAATTTGGAAGGGTTATTATAAAACAAACATACCCTCCTCGTGTCTTTCATAGATTGATAAATTTGAACTAAACATTTCACAGTCTATAATAATCTACATTCATTCTTTCCACAAACTTGTGTGTTTGTGTCTTGTTCTTGAGTATAAATGAGAACAAGACAAGCTGAACAAAATCCATTAGAGAGAATCAATTCCATAATAAGCCAGAAGATTCAAATTTGAAACAGCTTATGAAGTTTTCAATTTATGCCCCACACAAACCTTTTCATTTCACCAAGACTTCCTGCAAAGGGCAGCAGCTCCTCTCATTTAAGATTTGAAAAGGACCCAAAGTAAAAAAGGCAGAAGCATAGGGGCAATTTGGGAATGAAAGATGCAGCTGTCCCCTTGACATGATATATATGAATATTAAACTGCGTTGAGGAAACTCCATCTTGTTGTGTTCTTCTGGTGCCAAGCAATCAAGGAGCGCTCTCATCTCTCATCAGAAATGAGGGAGAATTCCTTGGTCTTTGTCTTCCTCTAGTCACAACAAATCCCCGGATTTCTCTGTTGTTATTCTCCATTTTATCTTTTTCCTCTCTCCATCACTTTTCTGAGGATCGCTCTTTTGAGAGATGAGAACAAGATAGAACCAAAGTGAAGCAAAAGCCAAGAAAAGAAAGGCGAGAGAAAGAGAGGAAGAAAGAAAGAAACCAAGAGAGTTTGGAAGGTAGAGCGAGAGAGCGAGAGAGAGAGAGAGAGAGAGAGACAAAATCACTGAAATAAGCAATTTTAATCTTTTTCTTGGCCACCCTTTTATCCCTTTCTACCTTTGTCTTCTTCAAGATGTCAAATATCACAGGTGAAGGTGGGAGCTTCTCTTCAGGCAATACTGGAGAAGCCGAAGTTCAACCACAGGAGCTTCTGAATCACCTCTTTGGTGCTAATAATTCATTGTTATCATCAGCTTCAGCCAATAACGATAGTCTCTCTGCGAGTACTCACGATGAGAAGCCGCAACAGCAAGCTCCACAGGCTAAGAAGAAAAGAAGCCTACCAGGAAACCCAGGTAACATCAGTAGATATTCTTGTCATTAATTTAGAGATTCATCTCATGCAGCTGAAACTATTCATTTTCAGATTTGTTGGGCAGATCTTCTTTCTGCTTTCTACCCGTACTGTTGAACTCGCTCTTTTCTTCTTGAATAAGAAAGCTCGCTAACTACATATGATTCAACTCATGTTGATTAGAGTATGTTTGTTCTTGGGTTGAGCTGATTAAATTGTATGATTTATCTCACGCTTTAATCAAGAACTTAAATATTATGTTGTTGGGTGACAATTGGATCTAACATCCGAAGTAAGTATTCAAGTTTTTGGGTTCGACCTTAGGAAAACTAATTTGAGTTTGAGTCTACAGGAACAGTTTGCTCAAGAAATCTACTTTGTACTCACACGTCACTTCCAACAAATGTATAAAATACGAGGGGAGGTAGATCAAGAAATATTGCTTTTTTAGGAGAACTTTACGAGCTCCTCCGTAGCTAAAATGGGTTCCAGAAATGAAAGAATTATTGGTGAGTGAAAGTTGAGGAGGAGGCTCCATTATTGGCTGAGTATTCCAATCATTGTAGTAAACTGTTGGGCTTGCATTTTTGTATCAATCTCCTTTTTTTTTAATCCTTTGTTTTTGCTTCTAGCTGTTTCGGGTAAGAGAATCATTTTTCTGTCAATGGAACAATAATTTGTTGGAGACTACTTTGTGGACATATTTATATAATTAATTAATTAATTTGGTGTATCATTGAGGATATTGTTTCTAGAAATTAGTTCTTTAGTTTATAAGATCCACTTACTTTGGTTTGTAGTTGCGTCCCTAGTTTTATATTTGAGCCATGCACATGAAACATTAGACTCAAAGTACGATATTATTATCTGCTCTTTAAGAATTTACCAAGAGTGTAGCAAAAAATGGATTTTATTAAAATAATAAAATGTGTGAGTGGACGACCACTGATTTTGAACACAATCGGCATCATAACACCTTTTTCGCTTTTCCCTGATCAAACTTGTCCAATCAACAGTAAATCCTACAAAAAGAGATTTGAATCATTTGGCAATGAAAAGCAATCAAGCCGTGTGCAGCAATGGCTTATTTCAAAAGACATTAGCATGCAAAACAACCGCCCTGAACACTCCCCACCCCCCATAGACATTAAAAAATATAGAGGACTTCACTTAAAACTGTTTTTACTGAATGCAGACCCAAGCGCAGAAGTCATTGCTCTATCCCCAACCACGCTCATGGCGACGAACCGTTTCGTGTGCGAGATATGTAACAAGGGCTTCCAGAGGGACCAGAACCTGCAGCTGCACCGGCGAGGCCACAACCTCCCGTGGAAGCTCAAGCAGAGAGGGAGTGCCGAGATCCGGAAGCGGGTCTACGTGTGCCCTGAGCCAAGCTGCGTACACCACAACCCGGCCCGAGCACTCGGCGACCTGACTGGGATCAAGAAGCACTTCTGCAGGAAGCATGGCGAGAAGAAGTGGAAGTGCGAGAGGTGCTCCAAGAAGTATGCAGTTCAGTCGGATTGGAAGGCTCATTCCAAGACTTGTGGGACTAGAGAATACAAATGCGACTGCGGCACTATATTCTCCAGGTTTGTCCCCTTACAGGCCATATGCGCCAGTTAATTATAGATCAGGTCAAAAGTGGTCTTTCTGAACATGTAATATTTCTTGATTCACACAAGCTAGCTAGATACTAGAATAATTTCAAATTGAATTATATTCATTCACATGCAAATTTACCTAAGAATAAATACTTTTTTATATTAAAATTTATGAGGTCTGTTTCAAGAGGGTTCAATAAAATGTGATGCTATTACGTGCATGCATCATAGTCAGACAATTCTAGATAAGTCAAATTGCTAGATATAGTTTAGAATATATCCGCCCCTTATTGACTTTTCCTAACAACTTAAATGGTAGTTATGACCATGTTTTCAAATTCAGGCATTTTACACACCCCCATGCAGTGATAGAGACTTGGTATACACATAAGAACTTATAAGTTTGTACATAAGTCGTAAATTATGAGTTTTTTGCTATTTCTTACTTTCGTTAAAAAAGTCATTGATCGGACTATTGTAGGGGAAGAGCCTGCAGAGACACCAAAACCTTCCACCTTGATATCATGTAGAACTATAGCGAGTCCTGCCTTGTGAACTTAATTATATCTAGGATCATGCCTTTCCGTGCCATAAATTAAGGACGCTAAAAGGTGATGTTGCTGCTGCTTCTGACACGTGTTCTTGATCATCCCAAAACCCACATCTCCCCCTGAAATGAATCTGGATGTCTCGGAGTTTAATATTGATAGAGAGCAGACCATACAGATACTAAGCCCGAGGGAGACATAGGGTGTCATCAACACTGTGTAAAGAAAGTCCAAGGTCAAAGTCGTCCAACGTTCATGACTCGTTTAGATTAAAAATATTCTCTCTCTCTCTCTCTCTCTCTCTCTCTCTCTCTCTCTCTCTAGTGGGCCTGGTTACCTCTATCATCACAGATTAAAGAATGTATTTATTCAGTCCTAGCCGCCCAAGTGCGACGAAAAGAAAGAACGTCAACGTGCAGCTATTTTCGCAGCTAATGAAACTTTTCAACGTTTTGAACGAAAAAGATAGGGAAAGGTTGATTCTTTCCACATTTACAGGCCAGAGAGGTAGGTAGACATATTTGCATGTTCAAAAAGAAATACTCCCTCGAGGAGATAACGTTGCGTGAATTTACTCGTGTGCTCATTCATAGTGCTTTTCTTCATAATTCTTTGCATAATTACGAGGTTGTGTTGTAGGTTATGATTAGTTGTGTTTCTGGCGCACTCTCGTACATTAATTGACTTTTAAATAATATACTGATATTCTTTAATCGAAATGGTTTAAGCTTTTCGGCATGTAATTATCTCTTCTCTTTTGTTGAGACTTTGTAATTAACTAATCTTCATGCTGCCATTTATTCATATTTTGCAGGAGAGATAGCTTCATCACCCACCGAGCCTTCTGTGATGCCCTAACCGAAGAAAACACCAAGCTAAACCAAGCCCTAGCTCCACACCTACCTTCCTCTGTGGGCCAGCAACCTAATAATCTCTCTTCTTCTTCAGTCCCTCTAAGCCAAGCTCAAAGCAACACCATTCCCTCCACTGAGGCGCCTGAGTTCGCCAACCATGCCGACACGAAACCCCCGTTGTTCTCTCTCCCGCAAGGGCTCATCCTTCACCAATCAAAGCCCATGACTATGCCTCAAACCTTGTTCTCCGGCAACAACCTCTTCGGCACCACCAACGCAAGAACTGTCGCCCCGCCACCGATATCTCCCAGCTTGATCCATGGGATGAATAGCCCACAAAGCGGCTCGGCATTCATGTCGGCGACAGCATTATTACAAAAGGCAGCTCAAATGGGCGCAACCGTGAGTAACAACAGCGCGACGAGCTTTGTCTCTGCGCCAATGGCACCGTCGTCGTTCGGGGGAATGTTGCCGAAGCAAGCTCAGCACAATGGAGGCTTTGTGGACCGGTTCATGGAGAAGGGACAAGAAGAGATTAGTGAACAATTCATGAATAATGTGAATAATGGTAGTGATAGAGAGGGAGTTTTTAGTGGATTGTTAGGTCAGAATAGTCATGACTTCTTGAAGAGTTTGGAGGTTGACCATGGGAAGACCACGACGGTTGATTTCCTGGGGATCGGAGGGACGAGATCGGCGGGGAACTTGCATGAAGGTCAGAGGGAGATGCCTCTGAAAGGGTTTATGAGTCAGTTTCAACCACGGAGCACACTGGAGAAACCAATGTGGGAGGTTTAAATAGAACAATTGTCTCGATGTTCATGCAATTAATTAGAGATATTTTTGTCTTCCCTATTTCCATCCTTGACCCAATTTTATCCTCTCCATCATATAATAATTTATCCTAAATTCATGTTGTCGTGCTCAATAGTGAAGCTTTGAGGAATTTCTACTTTTAAGAAAGGTAAGTATACAATTTTATTTTAATGATCACTCATATTGGTCCCTTGGTTATACTGGTGAAGAAGGCCTGAGAATATGCCTAATTCTCCATGTTCTTCTAAGATCTATATCTTCATTGCAGGAATATTCCAAGACTTCCGATGCTTTGTTATTTCATATAAAAAAAAAATTCTGCTGGAAAATATTACCAAAAGAACTTATTTCCAACGAAAATAATTTTCTTTCTGTGTTTGGCTATATCTTGCAAATAACATGACTACAAATAATGAAACACGCATTTGAAAAAAACAAAATCTCCAGTATAACCTCAAGTTGAGGCATCAAGATCTTGGGCACGAGCATCGAGAACCCGGACAGGATGGTAGTATCTTGGAGAAAAGTGTACAAAATTCATAAATATATTGTACTTTTGTCAATTCAATCATAGACCTTTCAATTTTACTAATTGAATTCTTAAGATTTACACGTTTTGTCAATTGAGTCTATTCAGTCAACTTTGGCTAAAAATCACTAAAATGAACATTGGTTGCCTACATGACATGAGTGATTATGATGTAAACAATTTTTAATAATATTTTAATATTTTAAAAGAAATTATTAAAATTTTCTTTTTATTTTTTTTCCTTTTGTACTCTTTTTTTTATTATTATTAGAGGCTAGCAAGGGCTGCTGGCCACTAATCAAGGCCCAACGACCACCACCAACCATTGGGCAAGGGCTACAACCCTGCCCCAATGACCACTAATCAAGCCCTTAACAGTAGCTAGCAAGGCTACAACCCTCCCCAATGACCAATGAGAGCTCAATGCCCTCACATACAACCAACAAGGGCTGCAACCCTCGCCTGATGTTTGGTGAGGGATCGCAAACCTCACTCAGAGCTAGCGAGGGCCGCGACCATTGCCGCAGCAAGGGAAAATTGCCAAAAAAAAATCATAAACATATCGTAAATTATGTCAATTCAGTAGTAAATTTATTTTATTTTTCCACCAATTAAATCCTAAACATTTTGCAATTGTATCAATTTAATCCATCCGGCCAAATTTGACCGGCCGGTGCGGACATGGACGTCAGGCGACACCAGCAATTTACTTTTTTCAAAAATTTTATTAATTTTTTAATCTTCTCTTTTTTCCCTTTTTTCCTTCTCCCTCCCTCCCTCCCTCCAGCTAGGCCAAACACTGAGGCCTTGCCTCCCATCTTCGTTTAGCAGCAAACTCAAGGATGGCCTTTATGTATGGCGCTCTAGATGGCTCTCATAATCTAGCGATACGATTGCTTTTCGGGTCCCACCTCACCACTAGTGGATTGGTGAGGGCTCACCTCGCCAGTGGCTGGGCAAGCTACCCCATCAACAATGAGGCAAGCCCTTGCTGAATCTGGGCAAGGGTGAGCTTGCTAATGCCTTGCCAATGGATTCAACAAGGGGGCTCACCCTTGCTCTATATGGCGAGGGCTTACCTCATCGGTGGCTGGGCGACCCTCACCTGAATACAGCGGGGCAAGCTCAGCCTCAATCCGGCTTGGCCGACCACCTCATTCTAGTGACCAGCCCTCCCCTCTAGCCGATCATCGGAAGGAGGGAGAGGATGTGCAATGTGCCTCTACTACCCAGATAAAAAGATTTAGACCTCATTTAAATTGAATTAAAATTCAAATAAGAGGTTAATTACCAACTTCAAGGTCTAGGGTCTACAGAAAGTAACCAGAGAAAAACGAAGTAGTATTCCCACATTTAGACAAGCCTTCAAAGAGTTAAAAACCAGACAAAAGCACAAGTCTCTAATTTTGTTATAATGTACGTGTGAGTTGTGTTAGAGAAATCTCACATTGAAGAATATAGAACACTTAATATATCCTAATTGGCTCATAACTCATTAGCTTAAACTTTTGAGTAAAGATACGTCCAATTTGATATATTAACAAGCTTGGACTTAGGCTCCCTCTTAACAATCTCCCCAAGCGAAAGGTGGTATCAGAGCTAATGGTCTATTTTGATGTTTGGTGGATGAGGCTAGGAGTAATTTCTAGAAGGTGGACATTGTGGTGTGACAATGCAAACCTGATGGCAAACTTTATATCTTGATGTAGAAAGACATTCACATGTGAGTTGTGTTAGAGTCACATCAAATAATTGATATTGTGTAGAGTACTTGATATATTCTTGTTGGTTCATAACTCATTAGCTTAAGCTTTTGAGAAAATGTGAATCTAACCGGATATGTTAACAAGCTTGGACTTAGAGTCACATCAAATAATTGATATTGTGTAGAGTACTTGATATATTCTTGTTGGTTCATAACTCATTAGCTTAAGCTTTTGAGAAAATGTGAATCTAACCAGATATGTTAACAAGCTTGGACTTAGACTCCCTTTTGGCGATCTCCTCAGACAAAAGATATCGGGCTTTTTCTATTCGCTCTTAACAAATCCAAGTAACCTCCTTTTGGTTTAACAATTGCGTAGTGATTATGCAATCTGTAGACTGGCTAAGGAGAATTTTTTTGTCTCGTGAATCTTTAATCTAGAAGAGGATTTTCCAACAGCTATATCAAAGCTTGGAAGTTTTTAAAAGGGATTCAGAGTTTGCTAGAGAAAGTGGCAAAAATTAGAAACTTCTACTCTATCTTAACTTAAAATTTTACATGCTCATAAGTGTGATTATAGCTTGTATTCTGATTAACATTATCTTATCTTAATTATACACGCGCGCGCGCGCGCGCACACACACACACATATATATATATATGTTGCATTTCCTCCGAAAACCCCTTTTTTGGGAGTATCTGAATTTTATTTTATTTTTTTGATATCATCCTAAATTCTTATTAGAGTTTATTATATGTATGTAAAGAGCTAGTGAAAATGGAAAGTTCAAATATCGGTTTAGACAATTTAAGACAATTTAGTCAACTTATTCAATAGAGACTATTTATGGGAAGCATTCCTTATTGGGTGAGTCATTTAATGTATATAGTGAATTCAACAATGTAAAAATTATAATGTGTGGGACTATTTCTACCCCCTATATGAAAAGCCCACTCCTTTTCGCTAGTTAAACAATATCGCCCTAACTGTTTTCAACGTTGCACAATTTCCTTCAATATGGTTACATTTTTTATTTGTAAGCACACATAAATTATACTAATTTTTCTCAACCCAAAATACGTGTAATTTAATTGTCAATTTAAAAAAAATATCTCATTTCATAAAAATATTTGATTTAATTAAATTTGATTATTTAAATTTGAGCATTAAGGAATTCATTGTGATTGTAATTCGTTAGAAGGGCTTTTTTGTTTCACCTGGTCATCCCATTTTATGTATATATAAAAAAAAGCAATAATAAATTGTTTAATGGTGATCAGCACAACAATAATAAAGTTAATAAACATTTGATTGTATTAAAAAGTTGTTTTTATTAAAATTTCTGAAGAATTTACTTGATAAGTAATCCATAAATTTGCTTGAAGAGGAAAATAACTAAGTTTCTTGGAGATTTCTCTAAGTTTCTTGGAGATTTCTCCTTTCAACAATGCTGACATGTAAAGTATTGAAAAAAATTTAAATAAAAAATAAAAAGAGAATATAGTCCCTTCAATAAGTATGGCGTTACCCACTTAAAATTAAAATAGGGACACATGAGATACATGCCTAAAGTTTACATTGTAATTCGTGCTTTTTTTCCTGCATAAAAATAGAAAAACTAAAACAAGACGCAAAGCGAATAAACGTGGGTTTCATCACTTTAATTTTCAATTTACGAAGTCAAATAACATTATAGCTTTGACAATTATCTTGAGCCCTTGACATTAGTCGTTCTCTCTCCCTCTCTCCTTCTCTCTTGTTTTTCAAATCAGTACAATTCTCTTATTTCTCCTTTATGGTTTCCCAACCATGCCGAATAGGCTTTGCAACCAAGCGTAGAATCTTGCAGTGGCACGGACAGGTCTCTCCATTACGTTGCGTCCGTAATAATGCTACGGAAGACAAACCTGTTTCAGTCAGTGTCTGGACTGCTGTTTTAGAATTGCAGCTTGTTCAACAAAATCCTGGTGCCTGGAACACCGAGGTGGCTTGGGCTCTCTCAACCTTCAAGGCAAAATCTTTTCCATGTTTACTCTTCAAATTGTCTTGGAGTGCCTATCCTTGTTGTAATATTAATGCGGAAACAATAGAATCTTAAAAATTAAGTCAATGCGAAAATACCAAAGAAATAAACGAGAAATAATAGGATATCATAAACTTACATGGTCAAGTATTGGTACCTACATCTATGAATAGCGTTAGAAATAAATAATCTACTATAATCGGAGAAATAAAGTTACAACCGCTCGCATGCTTAAGTATTTCCCACACATAAATTCAAGCTCAAATCTAAAGTATTTATAAATAAATAACTCAATTTAGATAAACTCACGGCACATATCACCAGTGTTGAAGCTCAAAGCAAAACGTTTACATACGGTGAAACAAGAACTGCATTCGTTCTTTGTGCTTTGTACGACGGTTTGCTCCCCACTGTGTGCGGCTTCTTTCTTGTGTAGCGCTCATCAAGAAACCCTTTGGAGTCCATTTGGCGGCTTCAGAAGAGCTCTTTTCTATTTGGCTTTCTTCTCTGACTTTTTATATTCAAACATAAAGAGAGACGTCTAGTTCTTGGTCAACCGGTCAAACTCGAATAAAAGAATGAATCAATCTTGTCGACCAAATCTTGAGATTTATCTCCAACAAAATAATAAACTTACCATTATCCAAAATACCCACAGCCTAAGAAATCCATAACTTGGATTAATTTGTGTGGTCACCTTTTGGATATTTATCCACATTTATCCAACAGATCGAGTTCCGTAAAATTCAAAATCAAGACATAATTTAATAATTCTCCACATTGGCTAAACGTGTAAAGTCAAGTCATAGTGCTTAGAGCTTCAAAAAAAAAAGTCGTGCTTATCATCCATATTGCTCAATGGGCGCTCACTCTCCATAGACGCCAATTATACTCAAGCAAAATTTGAGGTTCGTCAAAAGAATGGGTTTAGTCATTATGTCCGCCAAGTTCTCTACTATAGCAATCTTTTTCGCAATAACATTATCATTCGTTAAGACATCTCAAATAAAGTGGTACTTGATGTTGATATGTTTCATTCACTCATGATAAATTGGATTATACGCCAAATATATCGCACCTAGATTATCATAGTGTATATCGACGGTTTTCTATTTTAACCCAAAGTCCAAGACCAAATTCATAAGTATATCGCCTCATTGCTATAAAAGTTAGTGCTATGTACTCTCTCTCAGTCGAAAACAAGACAACATGATCTTTTAACGACGTTTTCCAACTAATTGCACCACTTGTTAGCATAAACACATATCCTTTTAATGACTTGCAATCATCCAAGTCACCGGGCGTGATCCGAATTTACTTAACTAGTTATTCCACTAACATTATCCACTTTATAGCTTCCTAAAAAGCTTTACTATGACACTTTATATAACGACTAATTATGCTCATAGCTTGTGAAATATTATGCCATACTACCACTAAAATAGGGAACATGGGACATATGCTTATCCTCCTCCTCAATCTGCAGTGAAAGTTTAAAGTATTTCATTAAATGCGTACTTGCAGATTTTGCTGACTGCATATTAAAACATACCATAATCTTATCTATATATTTCTTTTGAAATAAATGTAAAACTCCAGCAGCCGAGTAAGGCAAAACCTCCATACCTAGTATTTTCTTTTCGGCATCTAAATATTTCATCTCAAATTCAACACTCAACTGCCTCTTCAACACATTACAATCATAAATATTCTTACCTGCCATCAGCATATCACCAACGTATAGTGATAAAAATATCAAAAAACCATCCTCCAATCTCCTAAAGTAAAACAACTATCATCTGACTTTTCAAACAATCCCGACTAGTCATGAAAGCATTAAAACACTTATACTAATGCCTAAGATATTGTTTCAGCCCATACAAAAAAAAAAAAAAAATTAACAAGCAAATATGATCTTCCTTACCCGGAATAGCAAATTTCTCTGATTGCCTCATGTAAATCTACTTCTCCAACTCACCATGAAGAAATGTCGTTTTCACATCTAGCTACTCTAGCTAGAGATCTTGTGTAGTAACTAAGGCAAATAAAACACAAACAAAAGTATGTCTTACCACAAGAGAGAACATTGTGTTATAGTCAATGCCCTTTCGTTGTGTACGCTCCTTCGCCACAAGTCTAGCCTTTTCCTCACTATCTCGACACCAAGAATGCCCTTCTTCCTTTTAAAGGCCCATTTACTTTCAACAGTCTTCTAGTTTTTGGGTACTTTAACCATCTCCCATATCTTATTTCGATGGAGTGACTCGATCTCTTCACTCATAACCCCTAACCACTATGACAACTCACTACTAGCCATCGCTTCGAAGCAAGACGAAGGCTCAATTGTCTCCACCTAGTCACCTAAAGTCGATGTACAAGTAATATATGTATAACCATAACGTACTAGTAATTTAATTTGCCTTCTCTATTTATCTATGACTATCATGTGCTATGGCTATGTTGGTTGTTCACTATCACCGACTTTAGGAACTATAGCCTCATCTACAGCCTCTATCTCTATTACCTCCAAGATCTCCGAAGTCTCTGCTTAAAGTTTCACCTCACTAATAACACCATGATATGTCTACTCTATTGATTGTATCTTAGAATTCCTCTACTGAAGTATTGTAGTCTCATTGAAGATAACATCTTTGCTAATTACAAAACCGAGTGATCTAAGATCAATGCACCATAACAGATAACCTTTCACCCCATTTACATAACCTAAAAATATGCACTTCTTTGCCCTCAGCTCAAGCTAACCATCACTTGAATGAGTATACACAGGACATCCAAATATATGTAATCTGGAGTAATCAATAGGTCTCCCGACCACACTTCCTCAAGAGTCTTCTACTTGATGGAGATCAATTAACCAAGTAACCTGTCATGTCCACTGCTTCAACCCGAAATTCATTGCCTAATCTTGCATGCAAAAGCATGTATCAAGCTCATTCAAGCAAAGTTTTGTTCTTTCATTCTACTACACCATTCGATCATGGTGTCTTAGATACTCTGTGATGTCTCACAATCCCCTTTCTCTCACAAAATTTGGTAAAATCTTTACCACAAAACTCTATGTAATTATCGGTTCTCAAGCACTTGATCTATTTATCTGACTATTTCTCTATCAATACTTTAAATTTCTTGAACCAATCGAACACATCATATTTATACTTCAAAAAGTATACTAATTCATTCCTCGAATAGTCATTGAAAAATGTTAGCATATATCAGGCACCTTCTTTTAAAGGAACATGAGACAAGCCTTAAACATCTAAATAAACATATTCAACTAGTTGCCTAGTCAAATGAATAGCTGTAGTAAACTTAATTCGGCGTTACTTCCTAAAGATACAATACTCAAATAAACCTAACTTTTTTGTCTTATGACTCTTCAACAACCTCTTTTTACTTAGCATCGCCATACATGCCTTACTCATGTGCCTTACACACATATGTTATAACTGAGTTAAGTCAAAGTCTAACTAACCTAATAAAACTATAGCAAGTCCAATCATGGTCTCTCTTAGTAGATGATAGAGTATTCACTTTTTTTCCCTTCATCTTTGTCATGGCACCTTGACAGATATTCAATACTCCACTTTCAGCTGCATACCTACACCTGATGTCATCATCTGTCCCCAAAGAAATAAGGTTCTTCTTGAGCTTTAATACATGTCTCACGTCTATCAATGTGGCACCATCTCATTGTACATCCGAATACAAATTGTCCCTATCCCCACAACCTTGTAAGCTACCAAAAAAAAAAAAACTCTATCACCATCTATAGTTTGGTAAGTAGTAAACAAGTTCTTTTAAGACGCCATATGATAAGAACACCTCGAATATAGCACTCATTCGTGTCCTGACGAACTAGTAGTTACATGCAAGATAACATCTACATCACCAGTGCTCTCCTCGACAACGTTCGCCATAACAATTGTGACATTCTGCCTATCACTTCAATTTCTTTGATTTGGACAATCTCTCTTAATATGCCCCTCCTCGTGATAGTTAAAACACTTCATGTGTCCCCTTGGACTTTCTATGGCATGATTTTGACCTGCTTATACCTTTACTACTATTAGGCTCTCAATTTTGATCTCTACCCTAAATCACTAGTTGCTATGCTACCCCCTACGCCAAATTGTCATCTCACAACTTTCTTTGTTACTTCTTAGAGAACAAAGCGAACTTTACCTCTTCTAAGGTAATCATGGTACACCCCTGCAATAGTGAATCAATGAAGTGTTTATATGGTTGTGGTAAAAAAGTTAACAACATCATGCATCGTTCTTCATCAACAAGTATCTTAACAATGTTTTTAAAATCCATCATGAGTGTATTAAATTCATGTAAGTGGGATCTAGTAGACGTATCTTCAATATATCTAAACGGAAACATTCTCTTCAATTTGTACAAGCAATTGTTCAAACCTTTCGTTATATAGAGTGCCCATAATACTGAGGCATTTTTCTCATTAGCCACCTTTATCAACACCTCATTCGACAAATTCAACATGATTGTACTATTTACTCTCTCCATTAACTCTATCCTATTAGAGGCTTTCATTGTAACCAACAACTCATCCTCATCATATAATGCCTTGGACAAATCTTAGGTTGTCAATAGTGCTCGCATCTTAATGTTCCATAACCCAAAATTGTTCCTATTGTTCAACTACTCAATTTCAACTTTCGCCTCAGCCATAATTACAACAACAGAATTTCCAAATAATAATCAGACAAGCAAAAACCCAAAATCACAATCAAGAAATCAAATCCCAAGCTCTGATAAACTATTGTAATATTAAAACAGAAACGACAAGAATTTTGCAAATTAAGTCAATGCGAAAATACCAAAGAAATAAATAGGGAGTAATAAGACACCAAAGATTTACGTGGTATGATCTGAGTATCGATATCTAGATCCATATGGAAAGTAAGTAGTGAATAATCCACTATAATCGAAGAATTAGATTTACAATTACTCACACACTCAAGTTTTCCTGTACCTAGATTAAGCCCAAACCCAAAATATTTACAAATAAATAATTCAATTTAGATATAAACTCACAGTACATATCACTAACATTCAAGCCCAAAGCAAAACATTCAGGTACGATGAAACAAAAATTGTTTTCTTTCTTTTGTGCTTCGTACGACGATTTGCTCCTCATTGTGTGCAACTTCTTTCTTTTGCAACGCCCGTCAAGAAACCCTTTGGAGTCCACTATGTGGCTTCAAAAGAGCTCTCTTCTATTTGTCTTTCTTATCTAATTTTTATATTCAAAAATAAAGAGAGACGTGCACTTCTTGGTCAACTGGTCAAACTCGGGTAAAAGAAGAAATCAATCTTGTTGACTAAATCTTGAGATTTATCTCCAATGGAATGGCAACCTACCATCATCCAAAAAACTACCACCCAAGAAATTCATAACTTGGATTAATTTGTGCGGTCACATTTTGGATATTTATCCAAATATATTCAATAGATTGAATTTCATGAAAATTCAAATTTGAGACATAATTTAACAATTATCGTCCACTATCAATGTTGATTTGATTGAACAAAGGATTAAGAATGATGTTAGCGGAAGGATTCTTGTTTGTATTAGGAGGATAATATGCTTGGACAGTCGTAGGACACTGTTCTAAATGGGACCTCCCTGAGTTGTGTACAGACCATTGAGCATAACAGGAGTTGCTCTTCTGCTTTTTGTTGCTTTTTGCAGTAAAATTCTGGCTTACTAAAAGATTTATATTTGACCTATAAAGATTAAAAAGTTTTCTAGCTTTTCTTGGGCCAAAAAAAGCAAACTGTAAAGATTGAAAAGGTTGGCTTGACTCATGGATTAGCTCCTTGACTCGGCCGAGAGGGCAGCCCAGACCCTATGCTGGAATTTGAATGATTTTACACACTCGAATCGAGGCCAATTTGGCTTGTTCATTCAGATTTTGGTTTGTGTAACTTTCCACTTTCGATCGGTGTACAAACAGGGCCTACTGCTTTTCCATTCTTTGTCTTCTTCAATGCTCCAAGCATTCGTTATTCCTCGTTCCGCTGTCCTGGTTACCGTCCTTAAAGCATCTAATTTGATTCTAATCTCGCCTTCCGCTCTCTTGTTCTAGCCAGTCTGTTTACGTTACTAGAATTCCCAGCGACCCGGAGCTGATGAATCCTGCGGACGGTCATAGAGACCATGGCTAAGGCAGACGTGGTCTTAGGCTCCAACCCAACCACACCCCAACCTCAAATGGCTCAGAACAGAGGGATTTTCTCCACTTTGCAACCCGGTCCAAATTGCCGTCCTTTGGATCAGCTTCTCTTCCTCGAGCTTCTCTGTCCGTCCGATCTGAAATTATTGGAATACGCAGAGATGTGGACTGAGGTGAGTACTGAAGTGGGTGTTGAAACTGAAGTGGGTGTTGAAGGAAAAGCCATCCCTGAGGCTGATTCATCAATGAAGAAACGCTGCTCATTCGGGACCTCCTATATAAAGCATTTCTTAGAGGCTAGCAGTTAGATTCACGTGCAACAAGCGTGCATCCTTTTCTAGTGGGAAAAGTACCAAAAAAGTCCTAAACCTATTGCATTGGTACCAATTCAGTCCTAAACTTTTCAATTGGACCAATTCAGTCCTAAACCTTTTAATATCGGTACCAATTTAGTCCATCCGGCCAATTTTGGCCGGCCGGTGCTGACGTGGACGTCGGCCGGTGACCGGAAGCTGACGTGCAATTTTTATGATTTTTTTATTATTTTTTCGAAATTTTTTATTAATTTTTTTCTTTTTTCTTTTATTTTTCTGTTTTCTTTTCTGCCTCTTCTTCCTGGGGTGGCCGGCGAGCCTCCGGTGAGGCTCCGGTGCGCTCGCCGGCCACTGGGCGAGGGCCACGAAGCCCTCGCCTGCCGCCGGCGAGGGTCGCGGCCCTCGCCCGGCCTCTCCCAGGCCGCCGGCGAGGCGGCTTCGCCCGGATCTGGGCGAGGCCAGCCTCGCCCGCGGCTGGCGAGGCCAGGGCGGAGGCGAGGGCCGCGAAGCCCTCGCCAGCCGCCGGCGAGGGTCGCGGCCCTCGCTCGGCCTCGACCAGGGCCGCGGGCGAGGCTGGCCTCGCCCAGATCTGGGCTAAGCCGCCTCGCCCGCGGCCCTGGTCGAGGCCGAGCGAGGGCCGCGACCCTCGCCGGCGGCTGGCGAGGGCTTCGCGGCCCTCGCCTCCGCCCTGGCCTCGCCGGCGGCCTGGGAGAGGCCGGGCGAGGGCCGCGACCCTCGCCGGCGGCAGGCGAGGGCTTCGCGGCCCTCGCCCAGTGGCCGGCGAGCCTCACCGGAGGCTCGCCGGCCACCCCAGGAAGAAGAAGGTAGAACAGAAAAAAGAAAAAGAAAAGAAAAAAGAAAAAAATTAATAAAAAAATCAATAAAAATTAATAAAAATTTCGAAAAAATAATAAAAAAATCATAAAAATTGCCACGTCAGCTTCCGGTCACCGGCCGACGTCCACGTCAGCACCGGCCGGCCAAAATTGGCCGGATGGACTAAATTGGTACCGATATTAAAAGGTTTAGGACTGAATTGGTCCAATTGAAAAGTTTAGGACTGAATTGGTACCAATGCAATAGGTTTAGGACTTTTTTGGTACTTTTCCCTTTTCTAGTCCCTGAAGAATTATGGACCACTAAAGCTAGATAACCTTATCATATCGGAGAACCCAGGGAATGGTTTCCTCCGAAGATCAGACTCCATGCACGGCATCACGTAAACCTATATTGTACACGTATCTGTCTATAACCCCATCGAGACGGCGAAGAGCTTGATGTTGAGCTCACATTACCACACGGGATGCAGATTCCAATCTCTCCCTCGGATTCGCACGATGGTGCAATCCAACGGCGACCCAGAAGAGAGTTTCAGGGACGCATCGATGCGGCCCAGGAGATCCCCGGCCGAGCAATTCGCGCCTCTGGCATCAACGTTCAGGAGGAGGATCCTTGTCGGCATAGGCTCGGCCTCTCTCGTGGCTCTTGGTGCTGATTTTGGTGGAATCACGAGCTTGATTCTCGGGTTGTCACCAGAGACCGGCCGGGGTCTGAAGTTGGACGTGCTCTATCCTATCAAAGGGTATAGTCGATGCATCGAGACTAGTGAAGGATTTGGTTAGTAAGTTCCTATAACTTGCAGCATTTGCACAATTTTTGGGTAGTCATAGGCTCTAATCTCCTCACAAAGCAGAACACACATACTTCAGCCTCATAATAGTCTTTTGGAAAGAGTCAATGGCAGGGACCAGAAAAAAGAAAAGAAAGTGATGCGTAAAAGGTGGAGAGATATTCTCACTTTAGCCGAAAACAAGGAGAGAGGTGGGGGAGAGCATTTATTCTCACTTTGACAGAGAACTAGGAGCAATACCTCTGCAGCAACCTTGAAGCTAGTTCAGACCAGGGGGAGGTTGATTACCCCTTCTTCATTAAAAAGCTTTAGCCGAACGAAACCCGGCATTAACAAGCCAATTTGTTGGTATCTGAATCAAATAGCTTCTTCAGTAAATTTCTTTCGTTGAATGTACGGCTCATGGAAGGTTCAGATGAAGTGGATCGAGAACCAGTGCACCGGCAGGTCACCTTTCCTGAGCTTGCCATGGGGAGGGTAGATAATGAAGAAGCCGATGTCCTCATCACAGAGAATGGGAGAGCTCCTTGGCCTTCTTGAGAAGACCCATGTGGGTACACCAGATTCTCGATCGGCTTCATCTGAACCTTTCCACGAGACATATATCCAGCGGAAATACGTTCACTTCAGAGAAGCTCTTCAATTCAGGTACAAACAACTTGGCTTGTTAAAGCTGGTTCTTGTTCTGGTAAGGCTTTTCGTTAAGAAAGGGTAGTCCTGTACAAGTGCTGTGTGCACCCAACCTCCCTCTAGTCTGAACTAAGATTCAAGGTTGCTGCATAACTTTTTGCTTCCTGTTTCTTGGTTAAAAAGCTCTCTCTCTCTCTCTCTCTAACCCCCCCACCCCCCACCAACTTTTAGACATCATTTAGCCATCACTGCCGTGAATGGTAGCTAGCTAGACATTCAGTGTAGCAACATCTTCTGTTAAATGAAATAAGGAAAGGGGTGAAGTGACCACTGATCAGTTGAAGACAGTTTTCCTATTCATGAACAGAGTTCATTTACCCAGCAAATTGGGTTGGGGATCAGACACTGCTGTACAGAGCCGCTGGAAAGGCAGAGCTTGAGAGAGGACTTGATCCGCCTCCCTTAAATAGGCGACGCCAGAACGTAAACGAGCCGGTCGTTGCATTTGGCCCTCCCAGCACCAATGGCGAGCTTAATGTTAGCGTCATCGTGTCTAAGGTTCCGCTCGATTTCTCGTGAGTCCTCTTTTCATGACTCTAGCCACAAGAGACATGTACGTTAGCCTCCTCTCATCAGCATCCCCCGTCAGAAATTATGTTCAGTTCTCACTGTTTCCCTCTTAACCAGGATTGAGTCGTTCGGAGGACCGGAAGAGGTTGGACAGGCCATAGTTCAGGCCATCGTGGGATCTAGCCGCCGTCCCGATGTGAAAGGAAGCTTGGTCAAGTCAACTTTGAGAAACGATCCTTCCAAGATGGTCAAGTATTACGAACTCGAGTTTAGAGTAGAAAGCCCCTCATTCCGACGGCATAACATTGCTGTCTGCTGTACGCAAAGTGGTAAATTATACACTCTGAATGCTCAAGCACCGGAATCGGCATGGCCAGAGCTGAAAGCAGACTTTTATACCATTGCTGAGTCTTTTGTACTGACTTCTTGAGAGAGAGAGAGAGAGAGAGAGAGAGTTCTGGAAGTAGAATATGTAATTGAACTCAATCATTTCTAAAGCCCCAAAAACCTTGGGGACATATGGCCCTTTAAGTCTTAATTGCTTGCTTATACGCTCTTAACATAGAGCAGTCGCCGACGAAAACGCACACAAACGGGTATACATTTAAATCGACGACATATAATCCGATTCATTGAAATGAAGCTTGTTTAGCATCTACAACAAGCAAATAAATCCCTACCGCCAATAAAATACATATGGTACAATTTAACCAAGCAAAAATAGCTCCCCTTTGAATGCCAAAATATAATTATCTGTACAAACAAGTGCTGTACAAGATTTAAGAACACGCAACCTGCTTTCGCTTAGTTATCTTCTCCAAGTTTGCCAACACCTCTGATGTAAGATTAGGATCCTCAAACCCAAGCTCTGCCCCGAATCTGATGTGAGAGAATATAGGAATCATAAGAAATTTACTCCTGACAGTGATATAAGTTGTATACAGAGGCTGTTACGAAAAATAATGATATTTACTTAAGAAGTCTTAAGGGAATTGTTAGAAAGTGTTAACGCCAATCACTTCAGAAGCAGCAGTTTTAAGATTGGCCACTCAATCCTAATAGTTGACTCAAAGGGAAAGGAAGCTTATGCTGAGTACTACAATCCAGCAGACAAGATCTGGATTTTTCTTTTCTGGTCACACAGTAAAAATTGGATCAGTTCACTTACTTTGGATCAAGAACCAACTTTTGGACTTCTTTGATAGCTGAACTTGCTGCGTATAACGATATTTTTCCAACCTGCACATAGAACTCCATCACATGTAAGATACAAGAGACAATAACACATGCAACATCATTACTCTAGGTAGAAAATCTGTCATGCTGACCTCCAGAATCTGAAGTTTTGATTCATGATCATTTGGAAGACAGCGAATTTCTTCAGCTAGTCTGAGAGCTTCTCCCAAGCTTTCAGGAGACACGAAATCCAGGCCTAGCTGTACGTTAGACTGAAAGGTACAAAAAAGAGTCGTTACAAATTGTTGCAAGTAAAGTCCAATGAGATGTTAGGATATGCACACAACAATGTAAACTCAAGAATGATCTGATCTTTTAATGAGTAGTTAATAATCTTCAGCTTGAAAAGGTGAAAATGTATTTCATGTGATTGGTCCGCAGACTAAAGACAAATCACGGAACATATTATAATGGAGTTATCTCCAAATCAGATACATAGATGACCAGTAAGCACACAGATGTTTTCAAGATCGCAGAGACAATAAGCACACAGATACATAGATGACCAGTATTTTCAATATCGCAGAGACAATAAGCAGAAGATCAATTGCCAACCCAACACTGAACATGAAGCAAAATAAACACTTTAAGTTGATAAGTAATTGCTCCATATATTAAACTAACAAATTACTATAGTCCCCTCGTCTTCTGAAAAGAGCCCTAGAAAAGACATGGTTCTTCGTCGATCGAAGGGCATTGCTGTGCCTGTTTCAATTGGGAAAAAACCTGTGCAATGAAGTTTTACTTGAGAAGCATCAAACCACGATTGCCATGATTGCTTCTCCTAATTCATAGCAGGTGTAACTACCATGGTTTTCTCAATTATAGCTTACTTACCAACTGAAAATATATCAAAGATATTTGGATTACATAGTTCGAATATTTTTTGAAACTGATAATTACTATAAAGAAATCACAATCTCGTAAAGCTCACAGGTGAACTGTAAAACTAGAAGTATGATCAACAAAGAAAACTTGCCTGGAGATTTCTCAACTGGAAAGGGCATCCAGCTGGGACAAAAACAGCTTGTCCTAGATGCTGTACAAATGACCAAGGCTCCACTCCTGAGAAAGGTCGAAAAAGATTTCCTTGACTTAAGATGTGCAACTCAGAAAACCCAGTAAGTATACAAAGTTGACAATGATTTGAGCAGTCATATGCTGGAGGCTGGTTCAAATGTGAAGCTTCTTATCAGGCTAAACCAGTCATTGACTATAGGGATCCATGGACAGTCAACACACAGTATTGCTCATCATCCAACATAGCAACACCCAAAATTACTTTCAAAAACATTGCAGCATTTTTGTCAGGCTTGAAAAGTTGAATTTGCTGAAAAACTATAAAAAATTATAAAAATACCACAATCTACCAAATTAATAAAATCCTCTCCACAGTACCACTCATATGTTAACAGATTGCCTTAGGAACTGCATAAAGCAGAACAAAAAGTGTTGCTCACATTATTCATTTTCCTTTTTAAAATTTTATTTAACTGGATAAACAAATAAGTTCACCTTGTTTTAAACTCTAAAAGAGCATGAAATGAAGAAGGACAGATATGCCCTTACCAAACTCTTCTCTCAATTTTCTCATGTGCTGAGTGTCAAGGAATATCACATCGTCAAAAAGAGGATAGGTCGCCTGAAACCAAACCAGTCGATTATATGCAGAACAGGCAGATAAAAAGAATTCGAAACAAAGTAACAGATGAAAAAAGAACAAGAGCGGCATTTGGCACTTGTTTCGGCATTTCATTTTTTATCTGTTTTTTGCCTTCTGATATTGAAGAAAAGGGAGTACTAAGAGAGAAACTCACTATATCATCTAAACTCCCTGGCATCCCCAACTCCTTCCAGTGTTTCTGCATATAGTTTATTAATTTGGGTACATCCTGCCTCTGGAATATGTCCCAATGGACACCAGAAGTATTATCACCACAGCCACCTTCATCATCTCTATTCAAGAGTTCTAGATTGGCATTTTTCTCTTCCACCAAAGAGGGCATTCCCATCTCTTGATCCTCAATTCTCTCGTCGGCATTTATAACCAAATGGGCACCATGATCTTCTAGAATATTGTATCTCCCGGCATGTTGATCAGGTAAATGTCTTCCATCCCCACCTGAATCTAGATTCCCATGCATCTGTTTCAGGATAGATTGCCCAGTGGACCTCCGATTCTTCCCTAATTTTGTCTTATCCCAACTTTTACACTTCATTTCACATGTATGTGCCAGCAGATATACCTGAATTTACCTCAATAGTCAGGTAGAAGTTATTTTTAATTTTTTCAGCTTACTCCATCACGACATAACATGCCAAGGACTATTAAAAGAAACTTCAAACTTGCTAAATACAGTGTAAAGGTAGACATTCTGATATAGTAACCAGTAACCATATCTCTGGGCTTTATGCCAAGGTAGCCTGGATCGTATTAATCATGAAAAAGAATCTCATTCAAACAAATTGTAAAGGACCAAACAGACAATAAGGTTGTAACTATTACACGATATAGCTCCCAGAGGCTATTAAGAGAAATTTACCAGGTCACGCATGTTGAAATGCAGGTTGGTCACTGAATCACCTTTACCAAGTTCCTCTTTAGTCCCATAAGAAATATAAATTTTAGGGCCTACATCATTTTGCAGGGAGTAGTGAGGCACTTTCGCCGCCAGGTTAAGAATTCCCCACTTAGAATGAATGTATTCAAGCAAAGGCAGTTTGCTGATAAATTCTGTCCTCTGGTACAACAAAAATTCTTCAGAAGCACCAGGAGAAGGCCAATCCTTCAATTTCAACATTTTTGGAAATCCATTCTCGTGAATATGTCCCTCCGAGTATCCCTTGATAAATTGATCAAGATCAATATCAATCTGTCGCATAGCAGGCACAACGATCAGTATAGATACTTATGACACTTCCACCAAGTGGATTTCCTGTTTTTTATATCATTATCTGAAATATTTTAGTGCATGAGAAAATGAATGTAGTATTGACATCACGAGCTTACCTCTGAAGATTTCAAGCAGTCTACAGCCCTCACTTTTTTGTTCTCATATTTCATTTTCTCATCAGCCATATCCTGGATCCCCCTCCTGATGAGAACAGGATCCCAGCTTGAAATGCATGAATGGTCCCAAACCTGCTTAACAAGGACAGGTTCACCCTTAAACCAGTGTTTTCTGAACTCACTGATCCCTTGTGCTCTAATATCATGAGATGTGGGGCAATACAAGCTACCCTTTTTACCCTCCTTCATAGGAATGGAAGCTTCCTGGCCGAAATTGGACTGGCTCGACCCATCATTTTGCTGATTGGCAGAATCATTAACTTTGCAGCCACTGACCAATTCTTCCACATTTTTAACAAGCTTTGCAACCCAGTTCATCTTGAAAATGCGCGTTAGATTTAGAGAAGGATAACCACAGCCACCGTACTTCTTAGGGGGGCATGGAATACTATCATCACTGCCAGCTCGCCAATCAGGAAAATTATCTGTAAACTTTAATCTTACTTTGGGTCCTTTTACATAATCTACAGATTCTTTGTCCTGAGTACTCCCACCAATCTGATCATTCGCTGATGTTTCTCTTACTCTGTCTCTGGATGCTTCACGAAGATCTTGACAGCAATGAAGACACATATCAAACGGACAATTTGTGCAGTGCCTGTGGTAATCAACAATGGGAATCCTACATATATTGCTGCAGGGAAACACATCCAGTAAACCACCAGCTAAATCTTCAAAAATGAAGAATAAATTTGTTCCTCTCACTGATCACTGCATGGATCGAACCAAAAATGACCTGTTGAACATCAAAAGACTCTTGCCTTTGTACATAAGGAAATAAAGAATGCAAAGTTCTATCCAGAGGAAATTCAATATATAAATCGAAAATCAGCAAAGAAAGGACGCAGTGGCCGGTATCTCAGAAGATGGTGAATGGTAGTCATGACATGTTGTGAATTTTATTTCTCAATTTAAGGATATAACTTACAAACAGTAGTAAGTTACCAGCACATTTGCTCATCTGCACTCAATTTAACCCTGGGAGGATCTATGCCAGGTCCTGTAGAAAAGAAATGGAGCAATCTCTAAGGATAATATGTCATAAGAGAAACTTTCTAGCGTGAAATGCCACTGAAACATCCAACTGTCTTACCCCGCAACCTTTTCTCCAATTCAAACTCAGAGCACTGTTCATAATGGATCTGACGAATTACAGGAAGCACAGCAGACAAAAGGCAGTAAAGATACTGCAACTTATCTAGGACAGGAATCTCCCGTATTCTCATCTGCAGCTTAGAGACAAGTGAATGTGATGGGAAAAACTATAGAATAAAACCTAGACGAATCTCAGCAATCCTCAAAATAAAGTACCTTTATCAGATGCTCTCCACGCAAGCACACCTTGCAACTACAAGCACCACGACATGCAGGACAAGCCTTCTGAAGATCTTCCAAAGAAATGTCTGAGTACCTACAATGTTAAGCCATCCAAATTAGAAAGCTGACAAGACGGAATGATAGGTGCACACATCAAAAAGCAATCCTACCATTGAGATATACAGCTGTCACAGTAACCCCGCCGATCGCATTTCAGGCACCAAATAACTTTGTCTCTGGAATTCCTCCGGCAGTGATGGCAGATATGTCCACCTGTATCTTCAGAGGAATCCGTGCTTCTTTCAGAGTATTCCTGAAAGCAAAAATATTATCTAAATATTAGGATAGTAAAGAAGAAAGAGAAATAATAAACCTAGAGTGGCTCCAACATCTCCCAAGCAACCCAGCTCTCAGTCCAATCAAACATATTTGTCCACACGTGCTCAATGGGCTGCAAGGTTTCAATCATTGAAAAGTTGACTCTGCAGTTATAATTATGCCACCTGGGAGCTGCATGCCCAGTGCCTCTCCAGGTAACCTTTCCCAATATTGTCTCAAACCACCGACAGTTTTCTACATTATTAAAAATGAAAGTGAACAATTACATAAATAACAATTCCCACTCTCTACCAACAGAGGCTCACCGTCATAGGACTAGTATCATAGCTCCTTTGTGACCTGTTCCTGGACGAATTCCCTGTCGGTGTCTTATAAGGCCTCCAATTCTCTTCAAATTCTGTCAACTCTCTTTGTGAATTATCCACAGACCTTCCGAAATTGCGGGAGGAGCTCCGCGGAGGAGTTGTTTCTGGCGAATGCTGAACCCGATTCTTAGACACCTTATTCTTACTTTTCTTCCCCGAAATCGGAAGAGGATGATCTGCAGTTTTCATGTTTATCAATGGCATGTCAAAATCATCATTCTTGCTTTCCAAGTATATATCACTTTCAGCTATTGATTTCCTTTTGGCCTTCTTCATACTAGCTCTTAAAGCGGAAGTAGCAGCCCTCTTCTTTGCCTGATAATAATGCTTCTCACACACTGTTTTATCTGGCATGCACATTGCATTGCATCTCCATTGCTTCCCATCAGACCTCTTGCATCGCATGTCATCAGGGATACCAACATTGTCCTCCGCATTGCCGGAGGCTAAACGTGAATGATCCATTAAAACTTTCTGATGATCTTAAACCCCAAATAAACTTGCAAAAACCCACTGCTTACGAGATCAATCCGCAGGGCTGCATAGCTCGCCTTTCACTCATCTCAGGAGGAGAGTATCATGGACAAGCAAATCCCAGAACAAGAGGGAACAGAGGGGACACAATTCGGACATCTGAAAATGAGATTACGACAAGCAATCTTCAGGTTAAAAACAGAAAGACACAGCACATAAGTATATCTAAACTACAATGTTAAATGTAACTAATTAACCAGGCGAAACCAGCACAAGATAACCAACACAGAAAAAGGCAAAACCAGCAACAATCCCCGCAACAACAACTTCACAGCATGTTCCCCGATCACTCTACACTGCCCTAAACTACCACGGAACACTCGAAACGGCACACCTCGTCAGTTCATCCTCCCTCCACTCGCGGGCAAGACGGAAAAGCCACAAATTTGCTCGCCCGCGGCCTCGACTCAAAACTCTCTACTCGGAGCCAAAGAGGAGAGCGGAACGAATCCCAGATTCGCCACCACTCGAGCCTCCGAATCCTCAATTCGTCGCACCCTAAAGATCGCGAGCACAAGGAAGGGGCACAGTCATCGAACCAGAACAGATCAAAACTCTCACCAAAAATCGCGGCGGCGGCGGCGGCGGCGACGGCGGCGGAACAGCGGAAGGCGACCTCGGTCTAGGGTTTCCGGACAGGCCGCGACGGGCAATGCTCGACGACCTACTGTACTGTGCGAGACACAGCTCGAGCCGAGCGAAGCGCGAGCACGCTGCCGCTGCTTCGATTGATCGAGCTTCGGCCTGGACAGCGATGGAGGATTACTCGAGACTCGAGACGAGATTCTAGAGAGAGAGAGGGGTGGTAGAGAGAGAGAGAGTCGTCTTCTTCGCAGAGCTCGCAGCTCTCTCTCTCTCTCTCTCTCTTTCGTGCCTTCTGCTCTGCAAACTAGCGCTCCAGGCGTGTAAAAATTTCTTTTTTTTATTTCTTTTTTTTAGGAATTTTATTTTGTATTTTTTATTATTTTCCTGTGCAAACTAGAGGTCCGGGAAGTTGAGTTGACCAGAAACTCCGGCCGGCGTGACCGGGCGGCTCACCGTCCGCCGAAGCACCGGCGAGCGGCGGAGGGTGTTGAATATGTAATTTTGATGATTTTTGCAAGAAAAGTCAAGTCAATATCCCATAACGCTCACTTCTTTTCTTCTTTTTCATCTAACTTCCCATTCAAAAATTTGATTAGAAAAAAATAAAAGAAAATGTTGTGAGTTTTAGGTTTTATATATTTCATCGGGCTTGACATGTCTTGTGTCATATAAAATTTAATTAATGAAATCCTTTGACGACCAAATGCTCTTCTTGAATAACTATGTCGATTTTATTCATCAATATCAATATTAAGATTTGATTATCCGTGGCAAGGATTTTCTAATTCAATCAGTGCTACTGAGTCTATGTCGATATATTTATTTGTCAATTTCACAACTACCCTATCATAAATCTATTACAATTTTTTAAACAATTCTTGTTTATTGTATCAAACACGGGCCGCCAAAATTCTTTTTGTCCATGAGCCAAGGGAGCTATATTGGCCGACAATATTCAGGCACATCTAAATGCTCCAAATCACCTCCACTCAACCAATATCTACCAATGAATATTTTCGTCACTGTCATTACAATTAACTTATAGGCCCTGAATCTCATATTTATTGGAAAAACATCATCTAATGTTGCATCAAATTGAAGGGGAGCTGAGTATTTCAATGGATAAATCTATACATCCTCATAATCGATGATGATAAAAGAAGAGAGACGTGTTCACTCATAATCCAAACCGACAAAGAGAGATACCTTGGATGCCGGAATCGATGGAGTGCGATGGAGAAGGGGGGAAACGAGGAGCCACCGGCACTTATCACTGGGTGGGGAAACTCGACCAGATTGGCCTAGCGAACGTCACCCTCTTTGCTTTACTATCCAGAAGAAAAGCGCTAGGCAACAGAGGAGGGGCAGCTCTGGAGGCGCAGAGGAGGACGAGAACAAAAAAAGTCCTAAGTTGTGTGAGAAAAGAGTGGGAAAAATGAATTCCTTTTCTAGTAAAGTGAAAGCATTTTCCTACTTTTCGTTGATCGAAAAATTTTACTGGACCGCTCGATTTTTCATTTCAAACACGGAAAAATTTTGGAAAACATTTTTATGGAAATAAATATGGCCTTAGTCTTGTGGATTAATTATTTGAAGCTAAGCCATTAATGGACACGCCTATGAGGTAGATAATGAATCCTAAAATTTGTGCATGCCCTTTTGGTGTGCACATTGCATTTACAAGCTAAGGGTATGTATGTTTCACGGAACATAAGTAATTTTAAATATATTTTTCTACTAATAACCGATTATAATAATTAGTTAATAAGAAATATTCCGTTATCTATAACAATATATGTTTAAATATATATATGAGCAATGAATATCTTTTTCGTCCATTTTTTTTTGTAAGCAATATAAGCGATGATTTAAAAAAAATCAAATAATTTATTTGTTGCAAAATAAATGCAACATGAAGTACCATAAGAGACTAACAATTTTTTTTTACCCAATTTGAGAATTGTTATACATACGTATGTGAATTATCAGATTTTGATTTTATTTTCAAAGAATTCTTACATCCTTTTCCATAAAAACTCTAAACCTAGAATATGAAATAAGGGAAAATCTCAAATAAGAACCCAAAGTAAGCATAGTTTCTTAAATAAGAATCCGAAGTGACCATTATCCCAAATAAGGGCTCGAAGTGGTTAACAAGTCTCAAATAAGGACCTGAACTTACCGAGCGGCCAAAATGTTCACTGATCGACGAGTATATGACATTTTTTATGGTCGGAATATGGGCAATTTTATCCAAAAAAAGAAGATAGAAATTAACAAATCCTAAAAACAAAAGCCCCCAAACCCTTCACGTTCTTTTGACCCAAAAAAACTCTTCACACTGTCACGTTTTTCTTCTTCTACTCTTCATCGTCTCTCTTCTCTATCCTCTCTCGCCTGGAGAACCGAATTTTTCTATTAATGGAACATGAATTGAGAGAGCGAAAGAGGGAGGAAGGGAGTACTTTTGGAACTCAGGAACCAGGGATCTTACTCCATTAACAGTGAATTTGGGTTCTCCAAACAAGAGGGGACAAAGAACGTAAAAGATGAAGAGTAGAAGAAGAAGAATGTGAAGAGTTTGGGGGTTTTGTTTTGGGGTTTGTTAATTATTATCTATATTTTTTTTTGGACAAAATTGCCACCAGAAATGTTGCACGCTCACTAGCCAGTGAACATTTTGGCCGCCCGACGGGTTCGGGTCCTTATTTGAAACCTGCTAGCAACTTCGGGTTTTTATTTGAAATAACAGTCATTTCGGATCCTTATTTGAAAAAGTAGACTCATTTTGGGTTCTTATTTGAGATTTTCCCATAAAATAATGATATTTTAGGTGCAAGAAAGGGAAATAAATTACCTAAAAAGCGGGATTCTGGCTTCCTTTTTTTTAATAAAATCCATAAGTCTATCGATTTAATTAATACCAGCACGAAATTTCTTCGTTTAAGACAACGATTTTGCAGTGATAAGTTTACCCTTTCATAACTTCTTTAAATATGTTTTTTAATCAATAATATCAATGGGTTTCGTAGTTCATGACTTTAAATTAGAAAAATTAAATTAATTCATCAAATTTTACTTGTCAGTCCTTTTTACCTGTAAGATTGCGATTGGATTATATTGCCAAAAAAACAAAAAAAGGCCTAAGTTTAATCATTTTACAAATATCATACGGCAACAAAGTAAAATTTCAATGGAGGATATTGCCAAAAGGACCTCATATGCAATCATTTTGCAGTGAGGGGTTTCATAACAATTTCCAAAGTGTTAGGAATGTTATTTGATAGGATAATTAAATATTAAATCACATTTTTATCTAACAATTTAAACTTTTTATACAATCGGCAATAATTCCACAAAGTCTCACATCTTAATAGGATATCCCGAGTTATTTCATTACCTTTAGAATACATACTTGCCTCCCTAATTATATATTTTTGAACTTGTTACACAACAAAGAAATGACACCAATATATTGAGGATAAAAGGAATAATAGTACAAATAATCCTTGAACTTTAAGATAGCGTATAATGCGTTCCCTTAATTTTTGGTATATGTTCAAAATTTTTGCAAATTAGATAATTTCCGGCGTCATCATTTTATTAATTCAAGTTTAGGGATATTAATAAATATTTTCATATAGTTCAAAAAACTAGATTGAATATGTAACAAAAATTTAGTGGCTATATTGAACAAATTGAAAATTCAAGAACAATATTACACATTAGAATAAAGTTTATGGATCACATTGCATATTAAGTAAAGTTCAAGAATCATTTGTATCATTTTCCCAAGATATAAAGAGAAAAGATTAACAAAAAACTTAGAAAACCCTTGCAAAAAATATAAGAAAAAAGGAACCTAATCCAAACTTCGTCTTTAAGGTGATCAAGTTAAGCTGAGACTCAATGTCAGATTATATATAAGAAACACAGTTACTGAGTATGAGAACTGATGAAGAAAACGGTCTTCATACCACTTCAAGTGCTCTCAAACCATATGACTTACCCAATTGAGAAGATTGGAGATTTGATTAATCAAAGGTATCAATTATTCCATCAAAATACTTGGGTTGTTAAGAAAAAGTGGGGAAGAGTTCAACTTCATGTTCGAGTCGAGTCAAGTCAGTTTACCTCCCGCTCAAAAATGATTTTGAAAGTCGTGCCCTAAAACTTTGAATGGAGCATCGTCCAATAGCGATGAATGACATAATTCATGTATGTTCACAGAGATTAGTCATATTGAAAAGTTGATATAAGAAAATTGTTATATATTTATGCGTATTTATTTTTTCAAAAAAATAGTAAAAAGATGCGGTTTCTCGATCGTGGGCTTTGGCCTTTGTCACTCGCAAGCTCGAACTCAAAAAGTCAACTCATCGCACGCCTGGCCAAGCTTCACCGTCAAATGCTGATAGCTAAGGTCCAAGCAAAATTGCAACTCGCCATGACGCTAATAACGACATGACTCGTAAAAAACCAAACTGTGTTTTAACTTCTTCTTTTTTCAGTTTTGCAATATTTGTTGTATATAAATAATGGCTGTTCCTGTTATTGAGCAAAACGACACATTAAAAATAGAGGTTAATTGATCGCAAATTAATCATTCGAGCTTCCTTTTTCTTTTTCCTAGGGAGTGGGAAGGAAATGTGAAAATTATTTTCACTTGGAAGTCATTCATGATTTTGTCGGCTTACTTGTCAAAAATATATAAACACATTTCATCTGAATGCTTTAATAATAAGTCACGAGTGAAACTGAGATATAAAATTCGTCATCTTTACTTTTAACTTAGGCAAATATATCAAAAATCACATTTTTCGACGGGTGTTTTTCCCATAATTTTAACAAATCAAACTAAAAAAATGATATTCTCATAATAATTATTAAATCGAGTATCATTTCATCAAGAAAAAAACGATTTAAAAGCCAAAATCGGCTAAATTTATTCTACTCAACTTATTGGCAAGCACGTCTTCCACGCCTCGAAGACAAACCTCGTACCTCTTTCAACATCCTAGCCGACGGTCGACACTAGACTTTTTTTTACTTTTATTATTTTATTTTTTCTTTAAAACTTCTTTATATTTTTCCCCGATAATGAAAAGTAAAACTAAAAAAATAAAAAAAATAAAAAGAAGGCCCCCTCATTTTCCAATAATAATAAGCAGTTTCGCAAAATTTCCGATTCCTCCATCGCGGACAGAGAAAGCTCTTCAGAAGCTTTCAAAATCTCTCTCGTCGAACCCCGTCGACAGAGCTCCGATCCGAGCGATCGAGAGGGAGACGCGACGCGACGCTCCTCCATGGCGGCGATGGCTCGAGCGAGCTCGGGGCTCGCGTACCCGGAGCGCTTCTACGCCGCCGCCTCCTACGCCGGCCTCGACGGATCTCCCGCCGCCGCCGCCGCCGCCGCCAAGGGCGTCACCTCCAAGTTCTCCAACGACTCCGCCCTCCTCCTCTACGGCCTCTACCAGCAGGTGCGCGCGCCCTCCACGAATGCCGCTTGTTTCCGTCGCCCGGATCCGATGCGCTCCGCGCGGATTCCGGCGATTCTCTCGGGGCCCCGCCCGATGCGCGTGCTCGAATTCTGCATGGTCTCGGATTCGCGTCCCGTCTCGATCGCGGTTCCCGGATCCAATGTCGTGCGGGCGAGCCGTTTTCGAGTCCGCGGGCGTTCGTCGGGATTGAGATCGCGTCGCGGCTCTTCGCCGGTTGCTCGTTTGTGGGAGTAGAAATTCGATTCGTGGTGATTTGGTTCTTGCGTGATTCGGTGTTCGAGTTGATCTCTGCAAATCGAGTAATGCGGCGCGTCGTTCGGTTGTCGGTTGTACTATAGAATTGAGTTGTATGTCGTGATGTGTTCTCGATCGTCTGGTTGGAACTTCTGAGCTGATGCTAATTCGAAAGCCCTTGATCCGTCTGTTATAATGGCATAATGGCTTCACTGGGAAGTGAACTGTTAGGGGGGTGGGCTGATAGGTTCATGCTTTGATTGCGCTTAGCTTGTGATGAGGCATGTGCAGTCAAGATCGATCTGTCCTGAAATCAATATCAGAGTAGCGAGGATTTGCCTGATATTGGCGGTATAGAGGCTTAAATTGGAAATAATGGTCCTTTATGTTTCCTTCATTTGTACGAGGTTGGAATTATGAAAGAGGAAGTGCCTTGTAGTTGTTGTTAAGCCTCTGGTACCTCGGGTGAGCAGAGTGGGAAATTCTGATGGTCTCTGTAATGTATTTGTCCAATTAAAAGTTGTTTTATTTACCACAAGTTTGTACTTTCTTGTACTTTCTAGATTTTTTCTTTCCTGC
Source organism: Eucalyptus camaldulensis (assembly GCA_019915185.1). Classification (NCBI taxonomy): domain Eukaryota; kingdom Viridiplantae; phylum Streptophyta; class Magnoliopsida; order Myrtales; family Myrtaceae; genus Eucalyptus; species Eucalyptus camaldulensis. The sequence continues at coordinate 23,314,619 of JAHSVA010000003.1, forward strand.
CAGTACATCCTGATAATACTTTGCCCAGAATTAACTTGTCAAGTTGACACCTCGTTGATTATGCATCTGATACAGGCAACCATTGGACCTTGTACTGTACCAAAACCCAGAGGGTGGAACCCTGTCGAGCAAAGTAAATGGACTAGGTTTGTATTGTGCTGCAACCCCAGCCTTCCTATCTCTTCAAAACACATACAAGCATGATCACTCCCCTTGTTGTATATGATTGTTATTGTAAAGGCAAGAGCTGTAGCATGTATTAATGCAAACTCATCTGATTCACTTTTATTTATTTATTTTGAATTCATGACCTTAGCTTGATTGGACTTATTATTGACGATGTGCTCATTATATGAGATACTGAGCCCTCTCAATTTGATGAGTTGAATCAAGCAGCGATTAAGTTCATGTCTTGAGAGTGATATTTGTGGTTGAGTCGGATGTAGTGCGCATGTGGTAATGGATAGTGCCAGAATGTTCTTCTATCTACTTTTGCACTTTGGTTTATAATGCATTTGTGCCGGAAAGCTTCTCAAACTTGAAAGCTTGAGAGCTGTAACTGAAATTAATTAATTTGGATCTCAACTATTGAAACTCAAAACTAGTGAATCAACTTCAAGTAGCTTGGGTGAATGCTCAATTTTCCACATTTTGTGTGCGTTCATGTCATTCCTCTTTTCCTCTGTTTCAGAAAGAAAATAACTTCACTTGCTTTTCTTATTTTATCCTGTGAACTATAAGATTTCATATATGACATCGTGGTGTTGTTCAGACCCGATATTTTTTCTATATGTTTAGAACAGAATTTCACTTTCAATTTTGCGCAGAAGGATAAGGACAAGGACTACTTGTGACAATTGATAGTTCTATTGTATAAGTGATTGCAGAGTGTAGACTTAGTTTTGGTTAAACTATGATTTCTGATGAGTGCAATATGTTTATGCAGTTGGAATGGCCTAGGAAACATGGCATCTACAGAGGCAATGCGACTATTTGTGAAAATATTGGAGGTTAGTAAGTATTAGTTGTCTTTAATGTTGAATGAGTAAGGTGTTTTTTAGACTTGACAGCCAACGTTTGTTGATTTGCTGTTGTTGTAGGAGGAAGATCCTGGTTGGTACTCAAGAGCATCTAATTACGTTTCTGAACCTGTTTTGGAACCCGTTGTTAATGTGGAAACGAATGTCAGTATACTCTTCCTTTCTGAATTTCGCACTATAATATCCTGACGTAATGGTCCTTCCATGATCCACAAGCTTCTCACTTACATGTTGCATAATGTGGATGAGCAAAATTGAAGGAGTTTTTCTTTAAACAGAAAGAATAGGCTGGTTTTTTGAGGATGGAGACTGTTATTAGTGATGTAGAACTCAGAAGATATAGCATCCCATACATCTTACATTTCTACCATCTTTTAACTGAAGTATCATTAATATGGGATTTGGACAACCAGATAGTTTGGCATTTGGGAGTCTATGTGACTAGATAAATGTGATGTTGCACTAGATAGGCCATGGTATTGCCACCACTATGTGTTCTTTTTTACAACTTTCAGCAGGGTATTTGAGGCATAACTTTGACCCTTCAGCATGACCGCTTGCTCTTCTACTTACATCACAGTGTCTCTCTTTTACGTAACTGCCAGCATTAAACTCTACATCATCTGACCACCTCATATGGACTGATCTTACCAACAATTAAATTTACAATCCCCACTCGAGATAGTAGGGTCAGATCCCCCGTATGTATGTATTCACTTTTCACATGACAGAGTTTATGTGGCATATGGATATGGCTAGCTTTTTTTAATTTGTTGGTTTTAAACCAATGACTCTGCATTGGCCCGTCATTTGTTTTGTTTTGTATATCTTGCAGCATACTGAAAAAGTTGACCCAGTGGTTGAGAATGGGGTCTATACTACTGAGCCAAAAATTACATCCACTGAAAATGGAATCCTGAGTGAAACTCAGGATAAAGATGCCGTTTCTGATAGTCTAGGATCAGTTGCTGTCTATGATCAATGGATTGTACCTCCAACATCTGGTCAACGTCCAAAAGCACGCTATGAGGTGTTAACATCTCTCTCTCTCTCTCTCTCTCTCTGTGAGACATGGTGATGATCTCTTCTGTACAAATAAATTATACTGAACATGATCATTATGCCATCTGCAGCATGGAGCAGCAATCGTTCAAGACAAGATGTACATATATGGTGGAAACCACAATGGACGATACCTAAATGATCTTCATGTAAGCAAATTATATGCACATATGAATAGATTCTTTCTTTTCGTTTACTGGTAACCTTAATAGTCAATTGATTGGACTAGTGGTATCCGTTGATTACTAACGATACATGCTTTGTGCATCTCACAGCGTACATCCTGAATTTTTCAGTGTTACAGATTCCTTTTGTCTTATCAAGCTAACCTGCTGGTGTGAATGTAAGACCGTGGATGTGTACATCCACAGCTTCCCTTACAGCTTGTTTCCTATGACACAATGGATGCAGGTTCTGGATTTGAGGAGCTGGGCTTGGTCAAGAGTAGAGGCAGGGTTCGAGGTTGATTCAGCGGAGTCGCAACCTTCCAGACCTTTAGCTCCATGTGCTGGTCATTCACTGGTAAGTGAATAGCAATATCCACTCCCAAATGGAGAATACTAAGGAAATTTTGAAGTATTTAAATGTTTTGAACCAAAAAATGTAACTCTTTTATAAATCTGGGTGGACCAAATATTTGTGGCCCTTGTAGATTCTTTTTTGATGATGACTTTTTGTTCCTTGTCCTTGTAGATACCTTGGGAAAATAAGCTTATTTCAGTTGCTGGACACACAAAAGATCCTACTGAGACCATACAAGGTACAGGCATCTAGATTTATTCACTGACAGAATTGTTAAAGAAATTCTAAAGAGTGAGAGGAAGAATGAAATTATTGAAATTCTGATAAAATGGAACTTGTAGTTTTTTCCAGACTGCCACTATCATTCTCATGTGAATCTCGAATGAAACATTGTGCCTATTAGAGTCTAGATTTGTATGTATCTTGTTTTATGGTCATAAAGGATAGTAGCAGCCTAGCACAACTTTGAGATATATTTACTGTCCAAAAGACATTATGCGATATATTTACATCCATGCACAGTTTTCTTCAAGTATCAAATTTAATTCATTTTGGTAAATTGGAAAGAAGTACATATCTCTGACTTTGTAGTATACTAGTCCCTCGGCATCGCATGATTTGGAGCACAAAATTAGGTTTTGTGTTACTGTAGCAATTTGGATCCCGAGAATCAGTGTTTACAATGTTCCGTTATAGCAACTAGACTCATACTTTCAAAATATGTGTTTCTTACTTTATTAGATGACATCTCAAAGCATTTCTACTTAGCATGGAATATGACCCATATGACCTAAGCATCTGCATGTTAGACCATATTGTGGAGAACATGACCAAATGAACATATCTTGTTTCAACTCTATACATTCCATAGAGGCCTTCCCTACCTTATATCATGCTGGGACCGGTAATTACCGAGTTTCATTTTCCTTACACATCAGATTGATCCACACTCCAGGGTAAACAGGATAGTCTCCTGCTCTGCATGTTTTTCTGTTAATGACTATTGGGATGATCAGTGCATGATGGTGTTTATGTTCTGACGTAATCTTGCAGTTAACTTTTCTAAGTTCTTTCTCTCTTTTTTAATAAATTACCTACTCTCTGGTTGACAGTGAGAGCATTTGATCTACAAACTAATACTTGGTCATTCTTGAAGACTTATGGGAAACCACCGGTATGAATATCCTTTTTTTATCACTGTCTCATCTCATGCGCAAAAGCATTATGCAACAAGTTATCTTTTTGGCTTATGTTTCCTCTATCGTCGAGTGACAATATGAAGGTTACTTCTGTGTCTATTTTGTTATGTTTCATGCCTTTTGTTCCTATTGCTGGTGTTGTCTCACATCCGAAACAATCATTTTCAGGTGTCCCGGGGAGGTCAATCGGTAACTCTGGTTGGCACTAGCTTAGTGATATTTGGTGGGCAAGATGCAAAAAGATCTCTGTTGAATGATCTTCATATACTTGACCTTGAAACAATGACTTGGGATGAATTTGATGCTGCGTAAGTTGATTATTTTATTCAGCTGATTTGCTGAGAAACCTTACTCTTTAGTGTGTCTGTGGGAGCAATGAGATTTTATCTATCATGCCTCCACAGACATTTAGATTAATTTTCCTGCTTCTCCTAGTGCGCCTCTTTGCATGTGTTGCTTATATTCTGAAGGTCGTGTAAAAGGATACAGTGATTCTCTTCATGAACCAGCTTTGCTTACAAATGTACAAACTTCCTTGCAAACAATTCTTTTTTCCTGACTAGATTAGTGTAGTCATACTGATAATTTAAATATTGAAACTTCCTGGTATTCATGTAGCATTGGCTTCAGAAGCAGCTTTTAAGTTTACATAAATTTTGACTGAATATGATGGACACAGGGGTGTTCCTCCTTCTCCAAGGTCTGATCATACTGGTGCGGTACATGCAGAGCGTTATCTCCTCATTTTCGGTGGGGGTTCACACGCTACTTGTTTTAATGATCTACATGTCCTTGATCTGCAAACCGTAAGATTACTTCTTTCAGTCTAAATGGCATCTTGCTTCATGTTAGAATATATTTTCTAATGTTAAGCATTGGGGTATCACTAGATGGAATGGTCAAGACCCACCCAGCAAGGTGATATACCAACTCCAAGGGCAGGACATGCTGGTGTAACTATTGGAGAAAATTGGTTTATAGTCGGTGGTGGTGACAATAAGAGTGGTGAGGATCTGCAACACTTTTGTTGATTATGTGACTTCTGGTACTGATGTTGAAAGTAAAATAGTGCCGCAGATTTCCTTTTTCCATGAGTTGAAGGAATAGAGAATAGGCCTGATGATTGCGTTTGAGATCAGGACTTGTTGGTTCAAGATTAGGAAAATTTAGAACGTGCTCTTCCACAGTGGACAGTGTTTGAATGAAGAGAATGAGGTGACCAATCATATCGGGCAACAATTTCATTGAAGATAAGCTTATGCTTTAGGTCAGAGTGCATATGGATTGTTACATGGAAGTGTTTAGGTGACACGAGAACCTTTCAATTTTGAGAAAGATTGATGACACACCCTGCATTAAGTGACTTGTTTGCTGCAGAAAACAGTACATTAACAAACTTTCTAGTCTAAGGACATGATTACTAATTCTTTTTACTAAATCTGTCGCATTAGAAATTATATTTGCTTGTTTGAGAGCATTCCCAGTGCCGGTATTATTTGCTTTTGTATGCTTCATTCTTGTCTGGAATTTTACCTCTTTCTATAAACTTTTTGCAGGGGTATCAGAAACCATTGTTCTGAACATGTCTACATTAGTTTGGTCTGTTGTGACCACTGTTGAAGGGCGCATTCCAGTTGCTAGTGAGGTACATTTCACTTTCCTGACTTTTTTTCATCATCTGTGTGGTTATATGTTTGCTTACCGAAGACGACTAGCATACTTTTTCTTCTGGAATTCTGGGGATATACATATTTTTAAGTTTTTAGCACTTTCTTTGACCAAAAGAAAAAGTCTTTAGCACTTCAATAATGAAATCATTGTCTGGCTCTTTGATGACAGGGTTTGAGTTTGGTTGTGAGCACCTATAATGGTGAAGATGTCATTGTATCTTTTGGAGGATATAATGGGCGTTACAACAATGAGGTTTGTCATATTTTATGTGTTTAATGTGTTTGATGTGGATTTTCCTCTTTCATTTTAACGAGATCAGTTTTTCAGGTTAATGTTCTTAAACCAAGCCACAAATCTACATTACCGGCAAAAGCAATTGAAAGTCCTTTGCCTGATAGTGTTTCTGCTGTGCACAATGCAACAAATGCTACCAGAGACTTGGAGTCAGAGGTTGAAGCAGTCCAAGATGGAAGAAGAGAATTTGTTGTGGACAATATTGAGAAAGATCCCCGGGTAATTGACGTTGACTATCTCTTTTATATGAAATTTCATCTTTATATTGCGTTTTTGTTAGTATCATATAAGCTAGCAGGAATAAGTTGTAAACTGAGCATTTGACAGTGCATCATACTAATCTATCTATTATTTTTATGTATTAGTGATGTCAATCCTATTTGATCAAATGCCTGACAAGCTCTTATACATATTGGAAATCCTTGTTATTTAAAGTGACTCGAGAAAATTGCTTTCTAAGGCATTAGAGGTTGACTGCATTCTGATGCATTCAGATGTCCTATATGTGCATCCTTTTGGCCCTTTGATTTCCAAGTTTGTCAAGTTGTTTAAGTTATTGATTGTACACCTGATCTGTATTCTTGATAAATTCTTATACATGTATGATATCCTTTTGATTTGAAATAATTCTGCAATAGGAATTTGTATCTTGAGATATGTAGAGGTCCACCACCTTTTGATCTATTGAGAAGTCCTACCATGTGCACTGTTTTTCCCTTGGATTTCCAAGTTTGTTGCTTTGTTCTTAAGCAATGCATTCTGCCTTATGTATTTCTTCGTGTTACTCATTTATATTCTGGACAGAAATCAAGAAATGGGGGAACTGCAGAACATCTTTTGGCAACCCTCAAGGCGGAGAAAGAAGAATTAGAATCTTCACTCAACAAGGAGAAGTTGTTGTCTCTTCAATTAAAGCAGGAAATCTCAGAAGCTGAGACTCGCAACACTGATCTATACAAGGTATGACTTGCTTTGTATGTTTTGATCACGGCCGAAACATCTACGAGAATCTTCAGGTTTAATGTTTAAGAATGCCCTTTGCCTTGAAAATACAAGAGCTCCAGGGCTTAACATGTTTCAACTGCACATGCAGGAGCTTCAGTCCGTGCGGGGTCAACTTGCCACAGAGCAGTCGAGGTGTTTCAAACTTGAGGTGCTTGCTGGTTCTTAGAAACTCCACTTCCCTTGTTCTGCACGGGATTAGTTCTTCTTGGCTTTAGAACTAATAGTAAAGTTCTGACAGGCGATTTGATGCCTCTGCTGTACATTTATTACAATATCCGAATGCGGTTGCACCTCGTGTTGTTCATCGCAATGGTTCCCCAAGAATTCCCCAACTTGTGTTAACTATGCTTCTTTATAGATATAAATTGACCCCGAATGTAGAACAGGCATTGCAGGAGAGGGGGCGTGGAATAGGATTTGGTTTTCACCTTGTAGGCTGAACTCCGCATTGACACTGACATAGGCACTTAAGCCAATCAGAGTTGTGGCTGCTGCATGAGAAATAGGCTTTTGATTTACAGTCGAAATTCATGAGGCTACTATGTTATTCACTTATGTAGCGCTCAATATGTTCTGGCAGGTCGATGTGGCAGAATTAAGGCAGAAGCTACAAATGATGGAGACGTTGCAGAAGGAGCTCGAACTCCTCCAGCGACAGAAGGCCGCTTCTGAACAAGCCGCACTAATGGCAAAGCAGAGGCAGAACTCTGGCGGAGTGTGGACTTGGATCACTGGAGCACCTCCAAGCCCAAAAGTCGATGATGTCTGAAACTTTTGGAGTCGTCCACAGCATCGACGGGTTTTACCAAAGATTTTTTTCTTCTTTTTCGCCCATTTATAACCCTGTTCTTTATATTAAGAGAATAAAAAGGTGATGCCTAAGATTTTTGCATGAATTTGTTGTAGATTTAGTTTTTTTGCTAAATTTGGGTTGAGTCGGGGCTATGTAATGTGAACAGAGAGAGAGAGAGAAATATAGCTTGTCGTTGCCTCTTTAGCTATTATTGAGTATATTAAGTGAAAAATATTATAGCTATCAGGCATTTACAGTGTCAATTACTTTATTTTTTTTTCCCTTTTTGACATTCATCTTTGTGACTTCACTATAATATAAATCTATGCTGGCATTTTTCCTTAGCATTGGATTTGGGTCTGTTTAATTGCGATTGAACTTTCTCGTATCGACCGACCGAATGTTTCTTGCCGAATGCTGATCAAGTCTCCCTCCGGGGAAGGATCAAATGGCCATGCATGTTCTAACTCATCAAAGATGCGCACGGTGTCGGTATATCGTTCGTCTCATTCTTTGTTGAGAGGAAAGCTGGCCATCCGGGCTAGCATCGAGACGACCTGCCCGAGGCCTGTGGCGTGCTGGAGTTCCCATGCACATTCAGGAAGGATGCAGTGAGCAAATTGGAAGTTGGGGCCGGCTGTTACTTCGCCGCTAAGGCCGGGCAAGCACTTTGCTTCGTCCCAATCTTTCTTCGTTTAGAATTCGAGGCGTGGCTGAAAGGTCACTAAGCACATGGTGTTATCGACCAGAGGTCGGTGAGTCATCGAGGTATATTAGCATAATCAAGGATGCAATTGGTGGAGAATTATTCAACACTAGGAGTGAATTATACCTTGATAAACAAAGTTCGACATCTCTTTTCATGTAATATGTTGATTAATTTCCTCATTTATTATTAATTTTTCAGAAGAAATTTATCAACTAAGCCAAATTTCATTTAATCATCGAATTCATTGGAGAACATGTCAGCTAGCAATTGAAATTGCAGCGGGGTATCGATCATCAGTTGGAATTTTAGAATAAAGGAGGCTTCCGATGTCCAGCTAAAGAGCTCCCAGAAAGCAACTAATCTTCATTGGGACGCCGGAATAAAGCCGGCATGGGTTATCGGGGTGACTTTAATCTAATAAACCATGCCAAGCATACGTTATCTGATTATAACTTTTTTCACGTAATTTATGCATTGTGATTGATTTCGCTCACTGCATTATCTGTACAATAAACCTCCCAGGCCCACAAAGAGAGACATAGAATCATTCAAAACCAAAATACCACTTAACTATGACTTGAAGAAAGGAATTCAACCCTAATTTTCCTTTTATTCAAAGCAAGCACAACGCGGGAGCCTTGAATCTAGAAAATGAGAGTTTTTTTTTTCTATTTTTTAAGCTAATATTTAAGAAATCAACGTCAAATCTCAAGGCTTCGCTCTTCGATATTTATCTAATTAAACATCACATGTTATGCTATGTTTTAGTAGATTTTTCATTTGTTATCCAATGAGCAAATGGTTTAATAGATGATAGATTTGAAATTAGGGATAAGTGGCACTGATTTATTTATCTCTATTCAATTAAAGACTGATTTAAAAAAAAATTAAACTGGAGTTGAATTTATCATACTCGACCAAGCATTGATAATTTCAAAAAGAGAAAAAAGGAAAAGGAGTAATTGACTTTTTCTGGGAATTTCCAGAAGAGCACCGAAGTAAAAAGAGGGGGAGATTGCTTTTGGGTGTGATGTCATAAATAGGACGTCACGATGGCCTTTATTCTTATGCGATAAGGAGAAAGAGAGAAAAAAAAAAAAAAAAAGCGGAATGTACGCGCATCCTCCATCCAGCCCTCCACGCTGTCTGACCCCATCTTTTCATTTGCATTGCTCCTTTTCTTTTCCCCCCATATTCGCCGCAAATTATTAAAAAATCATTTATTATATTAACGACAAAATCGAATATTCTACTCACACGTCGAGATGTAGACACCTTCCTCCTCGTGTTTAAAAACGTGGAGATTCGCAAAATAAATACCTAATTTAATACTTAAAAAAACTCTATAGAGTGTTGGAATAATTTCCTCACGCCTTTTGAAAGAATCCGAAACCAACCCGTATTCCAATACCACGTCAAGTTTCGCGCGATCTGTATAAATCAACCTAAAAGTTAAAATCCCGTGTCAAGTGAAAAAAACATATATAAATGATTTGATAAATAGATAAAAGGAAATAATGAAACAGTGATTTTTTTTTGAAAATAAAAAGGAAGAGGAAGCGTCAGAATTATATATTGTAAAGTTTTTTGCAAAAAAGGCATAAAAAATCAGCAAAATTTCCTTTTTTTTCCTTCCTCTTTTTCGGTGAAATTCGCGGAAAATAGGAAACTTCGTCCTCTACGCGTATAGATTAAATTTAGTCAATTAGTACGCGCGTTGCGGCGTATATAACCCCCCCAAAAAATGGAAACAGCCCCTACGTTCCCGTGTCCGAAAAGCAAATAAATAAAATAAAATAAAATAAAATAGTTACCTAAAAAGCAGTAAAATATAATAAAATAAATAAATAAATAAATAAAATCCCCATGATCCGACGTCGTTTCTTCCTCACCGCAAAATAAATATGCCTTGACGACCACCACCAACCCTCGTTCTGAAGAAGAACACGACAAAACTCTCTCTGCAAATTGTTCGGTTCTTGCCACTACCGATGCCCCCTACGCTTTCTGACGTCTTCTCTTTTCATTTCCATCGCTCTTTTTATTTTTCTTTTTCCCGATATTCGCCGCAAATTATTAAAAAAATCATAGAATAGACAAAAGTAAATCACGTAACGGGAATTTCTTTTCTATAAGAAAAGGACGAGGACGGAGGGGTGTTCCTCCCTCTCCAAGGTCTGATCATGCTGCTGCGGTGCATTGCATGCAGAGCGTTATCTCCTCATTCCCGGTGGGATTCACACGCTAATTGTTTTAACGATCTACATGTCCCCGATTTGCAAACTGTAAGATCACTTCTTTCTGTCTAGACGGCATCTTTCTTCATGTTAGAATACATCTCATAACGTTAGGCGTAGGGGCTTTACTAGATGGAATGGTCAAGACCCCACACCGCAAGGTGATACACCTACTCCTACGCCTGGACATGCGAGAAAATGTGACAATCGGAGAGAATTGGTTTATAGCTGGTGATGGTGGCGATAAGAGTGGTAAGAATCTGCAAGACTTTTGTCGATTATGTAACTTCTGGTACTGATGTTACAAGTAAAAAAGTGCTGCAGATTTTCTTTTTTCACAAGTGGAAGAAAAAAGCGAATAGGCGTGTTGATTGCGTTCGAGACCAAGGACTTGTGGATTCATGATTAGGAAAATTTCGAAAGTGGTCTTCGACGGTGGACAATGTTTGGATGAAGAGAATTACGTGACCAATCACATCATATAACAGTTTTATTGAAATAAAGCTCATGCTTTAGGTCAGAAAGCCTATGGATTGTTACATGGATGTCTTTAGGTGACACAAGAACCTATCATTGTTGTGAAGCAAGATTGATGACTGACCCTGCATGAAGTAACTCGTTGGCCGCAGAAAACAGTACATTGACAAACCTTCTAGTTTAAGGACAGGAATACTAATTCTTTTTACCAAATTTGTTGCATTAGAAGTTGTAATTGCTTGTTTGAGAGTTTTTCCGATGCCGGTATTATTTGCGTCTGTATGCTTTATTCTTGCCTGAAATTTCACCTCTTTCTTTGAACTTCTTGCAGGGGTGTCAGAAACCATTGTCCCGAACATGTCTACACTAGTTTGCTCTGTTGTGACCACTGTTGAAGGGCGCGTTTCAGTTGCTAGTGAGGTTCGTTTCACCCTACTGACATTTTTTCCTCGTCTGTGTGGTCATATGTATGCTTACCGAAGACGACGAGCGTACTTTTTTCTTATGGAATTCTCGGGGATATACACACTTTCAAGTTTGTAGCACTTTCTTTAGCGCAAAAAACAAAGAAAAGTCTTTAGCACTGCAATTATGAAATCATTGTCTGGCTCTTTGATGGCAGGGTTTGAGTTTGGTTGTAAGCTCCTATAATGGTGAAGGTCTCATCGTATCTTTTAGAGGATATAATGGGCGTTACAACAGTGAGGTTGGTTATATTTTATGTGTTTTAGGTGTTTGATGTGGATTTTCTTCTTTCATTCTAACGCGATTAGCTTCCCAGGTTACTGTTCATAAACCGAGCCGCAAATTGACATTACCAGCAAAAGCAATCAAAAGTCCTTTGCAACTCGAGGCATTTGCTTTCTAAGGCTGAGGAGTTTGACTGCATTATGATGCGTTCAGATGTTGTATATGTGCATCCTTTTGGCCCTTCGATTTCCAAGTTTGTCAAGTCGTTTAAGTTATTAATTGCGCACTTGATCTGTATTCTTGATAAATTCTTATACATGTATGATAGAAATTTGTATCTCAAGATATGTATAGGGCCACTACCTTCTGATCCATTGAGAATTCCTACCGTGTGCACTATCTTTCCCTTGGATTGCCCAGTTTGTTGCGTTTGTTTCTTAAGCAATGTATTCTGCCTTTTGTATTTCCTCGTGTAACTCATTTATGTTCTCGATAGAAATCAAGAAACGAAGGAACTGCAGAACATCTCTTGGCAACCGTCAAGACAGAGAAAGAAGAAATAGAATCTTTGCTCGACAAGGAGAAGCTGCTGTCTCTTCAATTAAAGCAAGAAATCTCAGAAGCCGAGACTCGCAACACTGATTTATACGAGGTATGACTTGTTGGAAAAATATGGCTTCGAATTAATAGAGCAATCAAATCGAATTTTAAGGCATGATATCACTTCCTTTAAGAATTTATTCATAGGGAAATTTCCTTCAAAATATAACAAAATCTCAAATGAGATTACTATATAGCAATTTTAGTATTTTCCCAAGGTCTTTCTAGAAAACAATTAAAAACATTCGTAGTTTTGGAAAGAAGACTCGAAAATGATCTCATACTCATTAATCTAAAAAAAAAAATTGACATATATATACCAATGCAACTTTTCGCGAAAGGTTTAGTAAACAAAGGTATCCCTTCAAAAAAAATCGTAAAATGAACAAATGTATCCGCTCAGAACAAATTGCATAATGAACAAATGCAACTTTTTGGGAAAGGTAGGAAATGTGGCAAACTAAACAAGTATAAACAAAAAACAACCTTTGAACTAATAAAGATTAATAAGATAATCATATGAAATGAAATAAAAAAACAAAGGGGTTAGTGCTAAGTGCATAATTATTTGCACATGTGTATGGTAAGGTCTAATCAACACCTAATTTTTTTTTTAAACACACTAAAAAAGCCTCATACTTATTAACCGAGCCACCTCTTCCTACTTTTCTTATGTGAGATAAGGAAACACACACTTAATTTGTTTCACAAATAAACTTCCAACATGAGTTGCTTTGTATGTTTCGAACACGACCGAGATATCACAGGTTCTATGTACCAACTCGAACATCTACAAGAATCCTCAGTTATAATATTTAAGAATCCCCCTCTGCCTTGAAAATAACATATTTCGACCGCGCATGCAGGAGCTTCAGTCCGTGCGGGGTCAACTTGCCGCAGAGCAGTCGAGGTGTTTCAAAATTGAGGTACTTGCCGGTTCTTAGAAGCTCCACTTCCCTTGTTTTGCACTCGGGTCAGTTCTTCTTGGCTCTAGAACTAATAGAAAAGTTCTGACAAGCGATTCGATGCCTCTACTGTACAATGTGCAATTTAGTCCATGAATTTTTGATCGGTTCAATTTGGTCCTTGAACTATTGATAAATGTCCGATTTAGTCATTTGTTACTATTTTTTTTTTATTTTTTATTTTTTTGCTTCTTCTCTCTTCCCTTTGCCGGCTTTGGTGGAGGGAAGAGAGAAGAAGCAAAAAAGAAAAAAGATAAAAACAGTAACAAATGACTAAATCGGACATTTATCAATAGTTCATGGACCAAATTGAGTCGATCGAAAGGTTAGGGACCAAATTGAGCCTTTTTATCAATAGTTCAGAGATCAAATTGAGCCGATCGAAATTTCAGGGATCAAATCGGACATTTGTCAATAGTTTAGGGATCAAATTGAGCCGATCGAAAGTTTAGGGACTAAATTGCACATTAAGTAATAGTATAGGGACCGTTTGTGACATTTTCCATTTTTTATAATATCCGAATGCAGTTGCACTTCGCCTTGTTCATTGCAGTGGTTCCCAAGAATTCCCCAACTTGTGTTAACTTTGCTAAAAGTAAAGAAAAACATATAATATGTAATATATATTATTTATATTTATTAAGAATTTCCCAACTTATTTATATTTATTAGAGACTTTGGAGATAATTCTCGACGAATAACATGCAAAAATTTAAGACGATTTCGTTAATATTTGACTTTCGAATTGGAGCCACAAAGTTACAACCACAAAGTTACAACTCTCTTCTCTACTTTTCTTCTCCCTTGTTTCGGCAGTTTTTTCTCTCTCTTCTGTTCACTTTTTGGACGCACACATGCACGACCACTTCCACTTCTTTTTGTTCTTTTCTTCTTCTTTTTTAATGTCAGCTGGGCCCCACATGAAGGTGGACCCAGCCAACAATGAACCAGTGGGATTTCGGATAGAGAAGACGACATGGGCAACTTAATAACGAAAGCATCCAGTGAGCGTCGGGTGAAGGCGTTCGGCAAGTGATATCAATGAAGTAATCGACCAAATTTCTCAGGCTTTTCCAGACCTAAAGCATGCGGTGGCTGTATCGGCTCGTGCTTTCCCTCTTCGTACGGTCAAGGTCAGACAATGTGCTTCTTTGTTTTCGCAACGCATGGGAGATTAGAAAAACTAACGTTTACTGGTGGTTGTGGGGACTGGTTGGCAAGACTCGTAGGTCTAATCATGGGTCACTGATCTTATTCCCCACGCTCCATTCGTCACGTGTTTTCTTCCTAAATCCCGACACATTGAATGTAGTCAAGTACTGGTGTTTTCTTCCTCTCACCGTGATCAGAAAACTGTGCGTCATTATCTCGTAGGAACCATACTTAAGAAGTAATATATACATAAAAAATCCTCTCCCGATCTAAATAAGCCTTGAAACCTCGGTCTGCACCTCTCGGAGCAAATCTTCTTCTTCTCCGTCGTGAGTTTCTTGTAGATCTTCTTCAAGGTTTCGGGCGCAGACATGGCGTACAGGCCCCTGACGGTGACGAACATCTGGGGCAAGGACCTCAAGGACGTCAACTTCCTTCGCATTCTCCACAAGATGAACCCATACGTTGTCGTCTCCCTCTCCGGTGGCGACAAGCCTGACGATCAGAAGCAGTGTAGCCCTGTCCACAAGAATGGCAGCACCAGTCCCTCGTGGAACCACACCTTCTCCTTCACCGTCGATGAGGCCGCGGCCCGCGCCGGAAGCCTGAAACTCAAGTTCAAGATCATGGCCGAGAAAACCCTCTTCAGCGACAGGGGGGTCGGTATCGTCGAGGTGCTGGTGAGGCAGCTGCTCGAGCAGCAGGGCGGTGACGGGGAGCCGAATGTGGCGACCTACGGCGTCGACGTGTGGCTGCCGTCCGGCGAGAAGACCAAGGGCTTCCTGAGGTTTTCTTACAAGTTCGGCGAGCTGGCCATGTACCCGGCTGCAGTGGCGGCGCCCGCCGAGCACCCGCCGCCGCAGATACACGGGGCGCCGTCGCACCCTCCGCCGCAGGGGTACGAGCATCCGCCGAACGCCGCGCCTGGGTGCGATTACCGACCCCAAGGATATGTTCCCCCCGCTCCCCACACCCAACCCTGGGCATCCGTTCTTCCGCCGCCGGGTTACCCAACCCAAGGACATGCTTCCCACCCCCAGGGGCACGGTCCGTTGGGGGGGTTCGTGAATCCCGCGGTGGTGCAAGGGATTTCGGCGGGGGGCAATATAGGGGAAATGTTGGCGGACGCCATGGACCAGGCCGGAGCCAGTGGTGGTTTCGATATGTTTTAAAACAGAGTTTTTCATTGTTTTTCCGTTTTCCTTCCTTCGCTGTCTCTGTTAATATTTTCGTGTCTTGAGCTATCGGGAAGTGTTTTTTTCCCGTCTGTGTAAATGAAGTATATGCGTTTATTCCATGGACTAAAATAGTGATCTGATTTTTCATTATCGGCTCTTTTCCTTTCAGTTGTTTGCTTTCATCAGTACGACAATGAATTGGATCATGAAGTTGGTACCTCACTAGTATTATGATGCAGTTTAATGAAAAATACATCGGGGGAGGAATGGGGATCTGCGGATGTGAATGCAACCGATCTTTAATGTAGAATGAGTAAGGTTTTTTTTAGGCCTGACAACCAACGTTTGTTGATTTGCTGTTGTTGTAGGAGGAAGATCCTGGTTGGTACTCGAGAGCATCTAATTATGTTTTTGTTAACGTGGCAATGAGTGTCCGGATACCCTTCTTTTCTGAATTTCGCATTATAATATCCCAACATAATGTACCTTCCATGATCCATAGGCTTCTCACTTACATGTTGCATAATGTGGACGAGAAAAATTGTAGTTTTTTCTTTGAAGAGAAAGAATATAGGCTGGTTTTTTTTAGCATGGAGACAGTTATTAGTGATTTAGAACCCAGAAGATACAGAATCCCATACAGCTTCTATTGCTTCCACATTTCAACTGAAGTATCATAAATACGGGATTTAGACGGCCAGATAGTTTGGCATTTGGGAGTCTATGCGGCTAGATCAACATGATGTTGCACTAAAAAGGCCATGGTATTGCCACCACTCTGCCTTCTCTTTTACTACTTTCAGCTGAGTATCTGAGGCATATTTGGACGCTTCAGCATAACCACTTGCTTCTCCCCTTACATCACAATTGTCTCTCTTTTACGTCATTGCCAATGTTAAACTCTACATCAGTTGACCACCTCATACAGCCTGATCCTATCAGCAATCAAATTTACAATCTCTACTCGAGATAGGAGGGTCAGATCCCCTGTATTTATGTATTCACCCTTCACATGAAAGAGTTTACTTGGCATATGGATATGGCTAGCCTTTTTATTTGTTGGTTTCAAAGCAATGTCTCTGCATTGGCCCATCATTTGTTTTGCTGTGTATACCGTACAGCATATTGAAAAAGTTGACCTGGTAGTTGAGAATGGTGTCTGTACTACTGAGCCAAAAATTACATCCACTGAAAATGGAATCCCGGAACTCAGGACAAAGTCGCTGTTTCTGATGGTCTAGGATCAGTTGCTGTCTACGGTCAATGGATTGTACCTCCAACATCCGGTCAACGTCCAAAAGTATGCTATGAGGTGTTAACATCTCTCTCTCTCTGTCTCTCTGTCTGTCTCTCTCTCTCTCTCTCTCTGTGACATGGTGATCTCGTCTGGACAAATATATTATACTGAACCTGATGGTTATGCCATCTGCAGCATGGAGCAGCAATCGTTCAAGACAAGATGTATGGTGGAAACCACACTGGACGATACCTAAATGATCTTCATGTTAGCAAATGATATGCACTTATGAATAGATTCTTTCTATTTGTTTACTGGTAATAGTCAGTGGATGGGACTAGTGGTATCTGTTGATTACTAACAATACATGCTTTGCCCATTCAAGCTTCTCACAGTGTACATCCTGAATTTTTCAGTATTACCGAGTCCTTTTATCTTTTCAAGCCAACCGCTGGTGTGAATGTAAGACCCTGGATGTGTACCTTCACAGCTTCCCTTACAGCTTGTTTCCTATGATGCAATGAACGCAGGTTCTGGATTTGAGGAGCTGGTTCGAGGTTGATTCAGCAGAGTCACTTTCTTCCATACCTTTTGCTCCCTGTGCTGGTCATTCACTGGTGGGCCGAATGGCAATAATCCACTCCCAAATGGAGAATACTGAGAAAATTTTGAAGTCTTTTAATGTCCTGAACCAAAAAAGGTAACTCTTTTCTAAATCCGGGTGGACCAATATTTGTGGCCCTTGTAGATTCTTTTTTGATGATGACTTTTTGTTTGTTGTTCTTGTAGATACCTTGGGAAAATAAGCTTATTTCAGTTGCTGGACACTCAAAAGATCCTACTGAGACCATACAAGGTACAAGTATCTAGATTTATTCACTAATAAAATTGTTAAAGAAATTCTAAAGAGTGAGAGCAAGAATGAAATTATTGAAATTCTGATAAACCGGAACTTATAGTGTTTTCCGGACTGCCACTATCGCTCTCATGTGAATCTTGAATGAAACATTGTGCCTTTTAGAGTCCAGATTTGTATGTACCAGCCTAGCACAACTTTGAGATATATTTACTGTCCGAAAGACACTATGTGATATATTTACATCCAGACACAGTTGTCTTCAAGTATCAATTTAATTCATTTTGGTAAATTGGAAAGAAGTATATATCTCTCTGACTTTGTAGTATACTAGTCCCTCGGCATTGCGTGATTTGGAGCACAAAATTGGGTTTTGTGGTACTCTGGCAATTTGGATCCCTAGAATCAGTGTTCCCAATGTTCTATTAAGCAAGTAGACTCATACTTTCAGATTTTTCTTGCTTTATTAGATGACATCTCAGAGCATTTCTACTTAGCATGGAATATGACTATATAACCTAAGCATCTGGCATATTAGACCATATTGTGGAGAACATGACCAGATGGACATATTTTGTTCCAACTCTATGCATTCAATAGAGGCCTTCCCTACCTTATCATGCTGGGACTAGTAATATACCGAGTTTCACTTTCCTTATGCACATCAGATTGATCCACACTCCAGTATAAACTGGATATTGCCTCCTGCCCTGCATGTTTTTCTGTTAATGACCATTGGGATGATCAGTGACGATGATGTTTACTTTCTGACGTAATCTTGGAGTTAGCTTTTCTTAGTTCTCTCTCTTTTTTTAATAAAATTACCTACTCTCTGGTTGACAGTGAGAGCATTTGATCTGCAAACTAATACTTGGTCAATCTTGAAGACTTGTGGGAAACCACCAGTATGAATATCCTTTCTTTCCTCTACGTCGAGCGACAATTTGAAGGTTACTTCTGCATCTATTTTGTTATGCTTCATGCCTTTTTGTTCCTATTGCCGGTGTTGTCTCACATACAAAAGAATCACTTTCAGGTGTCCCGGGGAGGTCAATTGGTAACTCTGGTTGGCACTGGCCTAGTGGTATTTGGCGGGCAAGACACAAAAAGATCTCTGTTAAATGATCTTCATGTACTGGACCTTGAAACAATGACTTGGAATGAATTTGATGCTGCGTAAGTTGATTATTTTATTCAGCTGTTTTGATGAGAAACCTTACTCTTGAGCGTGACTGTGGGAGCGATGAGATTTCATCTATCATGCCTCCGCAGACATTTAAATTATTGTTCCTGCTGCTCCTAGTGGGCCTCTTTGCATATGTTGCTTATATTCCGAAGGTCATGTGAAAGGATACAGTGATTCTCTTCGTGAACCAGCTTTGCATACAATTTTACAGACTTACTTCCAAACAATTCTTTTTTCCTGATTAGATTAGTGTAGTCATATTGTCAATTGAAATATTGAAAATTCCTGATATTCATGTAGCATTAGCTTCAAGAGCAGCTTTTAAGTTTACATAAATTTTGACTGAATATGATGGACACAGGGGTGTTCCCCCTTCTCCTAGGTCTGATCATGCTGCTGCGGTACATGCAGAGCGTTATCTCCTCATTTTCGGTGGGGGTCCACACACTACTTGTTTTAATGATCTACATGTCTTTGATTTGCAAACTGTAAGATTACTTCTTTCAGTCTAGATGGCATCTTGCTCCATGCTAGAATATATCTTCTAATGTTAAGCATTGGGGTTTTACTAGATGGAATGGTCAAGACCCACCCAGCAAGGTGATATACCTACTCCAAGGGCAGGACATGCTGGTGTAATTATTGGAGAAAATTGGTTTATAGATGGTGGCGGTGACAATAAGAGTGGTAAGAATCTGCAACACTTTTGTTGATTATGTAATTTCTGGTACTGATGTTTCAAGTAAAATAGTGCCGCAGATTTCCTTTTTTCACAAGTTGAAGGAATAGAGAATAGGCCTGATGATTGCGTATGAGATTAGGACTTATCGGTTCAAGATATGGAAAATTTAGAAAGTGCGCTTCCACGGTGGACAGTGTTTGGATGAAGAGAATTAGGTGACCAATTATATTGTGCAATAATTTCATTGAAGATACGCTCATGCTTTAGGTCAGAGTGCATATAAATTGTTACATGGAGGTCTTTAAGTGATGTAAGAACTTTTCAATTTTGAGAAAAGATTGATGACACACCCTGTGTGAAGTAACTCGTTTGCTGCAAGAAACAGTACATTAGCAAACTTTCTAGTCTAGGGACATGAGTGTCAAAAGGCGCATTCCCAATGCCGGTATTATTTGCGTTTGTATGCTTCATTCTTGTCTGGAATTTTACCTCTTCCTATAAACTTTTTGCAGGGGTATCAGAAACCATTGTCCTGAACATGTCTACATTAGTTTAGTCTGTTGTGACCACTGTTGAAGGGTGCGTTCCGGTTGCTAGTGAGGTACATTTCACTCTCCTGACTTTTTTCGTCATCTGTGTGGTCATATGTTTGCTTACCAAAGACAACTAGCATACTTTTTCTTCTGGATTTCTCAGCATATACATACTTTTAAGTTTTTAGCACTTTCTTTGACCCAACAAAAAAGTCTTTAGCACTTCAATAATGAGATCATTGTCTGGCTCTTTGATGGCGGGGTTGAGTTTGGTTGTAAGCTCCTATAATGGTGAAGATGTCATCGTATCTTTTGGAGGATATAATGGGCGTTGCAACAATGAGGTTCGTTATATTTTATGTGTTTTATGTGTTTGATGTGGATTTTTTACTTTCACTCTAACGAGATTAGTTTTTTCAGGTTAATGTTCTTAAACCAAGCCACAAATCGACATTACCAGCAAAAGCAATCGAAAGTCCTTTGCCTGATAGTGCTTCTGCTTCTCACAATGGGACAAATGCTACCAGAGACTTGGAGTCAGAGGTTGAAGCGGCCCCAGGTGGAAGGAGAGAATTTGTTGTGGACAATATTGAGAAAGATCCCAGGGTACTTGATGTTGACTATCTCTTTTATATAAAATTTCATCTTTATATTGCGTTTTTGTTAGTATCATAAAAGCTAGCAGGTTTTAATTGTAAACCGAGCATGTGACAGCGCATCATACTAATCTGTCTATTATATTTATGTATGGGTGATGTCAATCCTATTTGATCAAATGCCTGATAAGCTCTTCTACATGTAGGAAATCATTGTTATTTAAAGTGGCTCAACACATTTGCTTTCTAAGGCATAAGAGGTTGACTGCATTCTGATGCATTCAGATGTCCTATGTGCGCATCCTTTTGGCCCTTTGATTTCCAAGTTTCTCAAGTCGTTCAAGTTATTGATTGTACACTTGATCTGTATTCTCGATAAATTCTTATGCGTGTATGATATCCTTTTGATTTGAAATTATTCTATAATATGAATTTGTATCTTGAGATATGTAGAGGTCCACTACCTTCTGATCTATTGAGAATTTTTACAATGCGCATTGTTTTTCCCTTGGATTTCCAAGTTTGTTGCTTTGTTCTTAAGCAATGCATTCTGCCCTTTTGTATTTATTCGTGTTACTCATTTATATTCTGGACAGAAATCAAGAAATGGGGGAACTGCAGAACACCTTTTGGCAACCCTCAAGGCGGAGAAAGAAGAATTAGAATCTTCACTCAACAAGGAGAAGTTGTCTCTTCAATTAAAGCAAGAAATCTCAGAAGCCGAGACTCACAACACCGATCTATACATGGTACGACTTGCTTTGTACGTTTCAATCACGGCTGAGATATCACAGGCTCTGTCTACCAACTCAAACATCTACAAGAATCCTCACGTTTAATGTTTAAGAATCCCCTCTGCCTTGAAAATAGAAGGGCTACAGGGCTTAACATATTTCAACTGCACATGCAGGAGCTTCAGTCCGTGCGGGGTCAACTTGCTGCAGAGCAGTTGAGGTGTTTCAAACTTGAGGTACTTGCCGGTTCTTAGAAACTCCACTTCCCTTGTTCTGCACTCAGATTAGTTCTTCTCAGCTCTAGAACTAATAGCAAAGTTCTGACAAGCGATTCAATGCCTCTGCTGTACATTTATTATAATATCCGAATGCGGTTGCACTTCGCCTTGTTCATCGCAATGGTTCCCAAGAATTCCCCAGCTTGTGTTAACTATGCTTCTTTATAGATATAAATTGACCCCGAATGCAGGACAGGCATTCCAGGACGGGGTGTGGAATGGGATTTGGTTTTCACCTCGTAGGCTGAACTCTGCATTGACACTGAGACGGGCGCTTAAGCCGATCAGAGTCATGGATTGTTGCATGCAAAATAGGCTTTTTGATTTACAGTCGAAATTCATAAGGCTACTATGTTATTCACTTATGTAGCGCTCGATATGTTCTGGCAGGTCGATGTGGCAGAATTACGGCAGAAGCTGCAAATGATGGAGACGTTGCAGAAGGAGCTCGAACTCCTCCAGCGACAGAAGGCCGCTTCTGAACAAGCCGCGCTAATGGCAAAGCAGAGGCAGAACTCTGGCGGAGTGTGGACTTGGATCACTGGAGCACCTCCAAGCCCAAAAGTCGATGATGTCTGAAACTTTTGGAGTCGTCCACAGCATCGACGGGTTTTACCAAAGATTTTTTTCTTCTTTTTCGCCCATTTATAACCCTGTTCTTTATATTAAGAGAATATAAAGGTGATGCCTAAGATTTTTGCATGAATTTGTTGTAGATTTAGTTTTTTTGCTAAATTTGGGTTGAGTCGGGGCTATGTAATGTGAACAGAGAGAGAGAAATATAGCTTGTCGTTGCCTCATTAGCTATTATTGAGTATATTAAGTGAAAAATATTATAGCTATCAGGCATTTACAGTGTCAATTACTTTATTTTTTTTCCCTTTTTGACATTTATCTTTGTGACTTCCCTATAATATAAATCTATGCTGGCATTTTTCCTTAGCATTGGATTTGGTTCTGTTTAATTGTGATTGAACTTTCTCGTATCGACCGACCGACCGAATGTTTCTTGCCGAATGCTGATCAAGTCTCCCTCCGGGAAAGGATCAAATGGCCATGCGTGTTCTAACTTATCAAAGATGCGCATGGCGTCGGTGCATCGTTCATCTTATTCTTTGTCGAGAGGAAAGCTGGCCATCCGGGCTAGCATCGAGACGACCTGCCCGAGGCCTGGGGCGTCCTGGAGTTCGCATGCACATTCAGGAAGGATGCAGTGAGCAAATTGGAAGTTGGGGCTGGCTGTTACTTCGCCGCTAAGGCCGGGCAAGCACTTTGCTTCGTCCCAATCTTTCTTCGTTTGGAATTCGAGGCGTGGCTAAAAAGGTCACTAAGTACATGGTGTTATCGACCAGAGGTCGGTGAGTCATCGAGGTATATTAGCATAATCAAGGATGCAATTGGTGTAGAATTATTCAACACAAGGAGTGAATTATACCTTGATAAACAAAGTCCGACTTCTCTTTTCATGTAATATGTTGATTAATTTCCTCATGTATTATCAATTTTTCCGAAGAAGTTTATCAACTAAGCCAACTTTCATTTGATCATCGAATTGATTGGAGAACATGTCAGCTAGCAATTGAAAGCGGGAGGTATCGATCATCGCTTGGAATTTGGAATAAAGGAGGCTTCCAATGCCCAGCTAAAGAGCTCCCAAAAGGCAACTAATCTTCATCGGGACTCCGGAATAAAGTCTGGCACCGGTTAGCAGTGCGGCTCTAATCTAATAAACCATGCCGAGATACGTTATCGAATCATAACTTTTTTCACGCATTGTGATTGATTTCGCATACCACATTATCTATACAATAAGCCTAACAGATCCATAAAGAGAGAGGGAATCATTTGAAACTGAAATATTACTTAACTTTGACTTGAAGATAGGAATTCAACCCTAATTTTCCTTTTATTCAAAGCAAGCACAATCAAAAACCATCAATGCGGGGGCCTTGAATGTCCAAAATTAGAGTTTTTTTTCCCTTTTTTATCCATTTTGTTTTAGCTAATATTTAAGAAATTGGGAATTGGGTTCGCGTTATTTTCTCTTCAATATTTATTTAATTAGAACACTACGTTTTAGGAGTATAATTACTTACTTTTTCATTAGTCATCCGATGAGCCAACGGTTTAATAGATGACAGATTTGAAATTTGGGATAAGTGGCACGGATTTATCTATATCTCTATTCAATTAAAGATTGATTTTAAACCCTTTCAAACTGGAGTTGAATTTATCATACGCGAAAAAGCGCAGATAATTTTAAAAAGGAGAAAAAAAGAAGAAGCAGTAATTGACTTTTTCTGGGAATTTCCAGAAGCGCGATGAAGTAAGGAGAGAGATTGCTTTTGGGTGTGACGTCATAAATAGCTCGTCATTTTTTTTCTTTTGGGTCACTAGCACGTCTCGATCGCCTTTATTCTTATGCGATAAGGAGAGAGAAAAAAAAAAAAAAAAGGCGGAATGTACGCGCATCGTCCATCCAGCCCACCGCGCTTTCTGACCTCCTCTTTTCATTTCCACCGTTCTTTTTATTTTTCTTTTTGCCGATATTCCCGGCAAATTATTAAAAAAATCATTTACTATATTAAACGACAAAACCGAATATTCTACTCACACGACACACGTTGAGATGTAGACACTTTCCAACTTCGTGTTTCATAACGCGGAAATTTGCAAAATAAATGCCTAATTTAATACTTAAAAAACTCTACAGAACATCATATCTATCCTCGCCCTCTTTTAAAAAGATTTGGAACCAAGCCGCATTCCGATACCATGTCAAATTTGAGACGATCAATGCCAATGACAAAAAAATATGTATGATTTCATTTATAATTATTGGATAGAAAAAAGAAAAACGTGTACTTGGAATTCTTTTTCCTGAAAAAAAATGACACAAAATCGTCAGAATTATATCTCGCAAAGTTTTTGCGAAGAAGGCAGAAAAAAATAGCAAAATCTTATTCGCAGAAAATAGGAAACTTCGTCCTCTGCGCGTATAGCTTAAATTTAGTCGGTTAGTACGACGCGTTGACCGCGTATATAAACCCCCAAAAAAAGGAAACAACGCCTACGTTCCCGCGTCCAAAAAGTAAATAAATCAAATCAAATAAATAGTTACCTAAAATGCAATAAAATAAATAAATAAATAAAATCCCGAAGTTGCGACGTCGGTTCTGCCTCACCGCTATAAATTCGCCCTGATAACAACAACCACCCCTCGTTCCGCAGAACACGAGAAAAATCTCTCTGCAAATCGTTCGGTTCTCGTCATCTTCATCTTCTTTTTATTCTCCATCTTCTTCAAGAAAGTTTTCGAGCGGCGGGCATGGAGTGCAGGTGCCTGGACGTGACGGTGATGTCCGCCAAGGACCTCAAGGACGCCAACGTCTTTGGCAAGATGGACCCCTACGTTGCCGTCTCCCTCTCCGGCGTCGTCGACAAGCGCCAGAAGAGCAAGCAGCGCACCCCTGTCCACAAGGACGGCGGCACCAACCCCCGCTGGGGCCACCCGCTCTCCTTCACCGTCGACGAGGCCGCCGCCCGCGCCGGCCGCCTGAAGCTCAAGTTCAAGATCAAGGCCGAGAAGACCCTCAGCGGCGACAAGGAGGTCGGCAGGGTCGAGGTGCCGGTCAAGGAGCTCCTCGAGCAGGGCGGAGAGGGCGGCGGCGGGAAGCCCAAGGTGACGACCTACAGCCTGAGGCTGCCGTCCGGGAAGACCAAGGGGTTCCTGGAGTTTTCCTACAAGTTCGGCGAGCGGTTCACCGTGGCGGCGCCGCCCCCGCCGGCCGCCAAGAAGGCGGACGAGCCGATCATGGCTTATCCGGCCGCCTCGGGCTCGGCCGCAGGGTACCCGCCGCCGCCAATGCACGGGGCGGGGCCGTACCCTCCGCCGGCGGGATACGGGTATGCACCGCAGGGGTATCCGTCGAACGCCGCGCCCGGGTACGGCTACCCGCCCCAGGGATACGGGCCTCCGCCGCCCGGGTACGGGTATCCCCCGGCGGGATACGGGTACCCGCCGGCCGCGTACCAGCAGAAGCCTCCCAAGAAGAGCGGCGGCGGGAACTTCGGGTTGGGGCTGGCGGGCGGGTTGCTCGGCGGGCTGCTGATCGGGGACATGGTATCGGACGTGTCGGAGGCCGCTGCGTACGACGCCGGCTTCGATGACGCTTTGGATATGTAAAACTGAGTTTTTTTCCTTGTTATTCCGTCTTCCATCCTTTGCCTTTTTCCCGTTATGTTTGTGTCGAGTTATCGAGATGTAAATGAAGTATATGCGTTTATTTCATGGACTAAAATAACGATCTGACCTTTTATTATTTTTTGGCTCTTGTCCTTTCGGTTGTTTGTTTTCCTAACTTATGGCGATGAATCGGATCATAAAGTTGGTAATCTCGCTAGTATAATGAGGCGGTTTAAAGAAAAATACGTCACGGGAGAGATGGGAAATTTGGTGATGTGAACGTGACCGATCTTTACGATCACGGTTTCCATCCATCTAGATCGAGCATCACCGCTTCGGCGACCTCGACTGGATGGGCCACGAGCAACAAGCAAGTGGAGAGTGTGTCGGAGAGCGTGGGCCGATGGGGACTGGTGGATGCTTTTAAGCATGTGTGGGGGCAAGCAAGGAGGACGCACGGCTGTCGAGGACGAGGACAGCGAGTGCTTTGAGCATGTGGTGGTGGACCGAGGACGAGGACGAGGACTGCTGGTGCTTGCCAGCTCCTTCGAGCAATCATGTTGCATCGATCGAATGCTTTTTTAGCCGCGTTTCATCGTCCAAATAAAAGTTTTTATCACATCATGTGATTGATAACTATCCACAACAGGATAAAGAGGATGGAGCCCCGATAAAAGATAAAGTATGTTATGTCCCATCTTGTGTTTGGTCCTACTGGTCTAGGACGAGATAAAAGGAAATGTAGCTAGGATGAAAAAACTTAGGGAGAGGGGGGATAGAGTCTAATGGGAATTCTCGAGAAGCAACTAGCGAGGAGAACCAAGTTTTCTCCACAACCAACTCCTCTCCTCCTTGTGCAGCCTCCTCTCCGGCAATGGCAACTAATCATGACGTTGGGAAGTTCCGGTCATGGTGAAGGGCGATCACGAGGCCAAATGAGTATAATTCTATTGGTAAAATGCGAAAATGTTTAAGATTCTAATTGACAAAATTGAATGGTTCGGGATTGAATTGATAAAGATATAATGGATTTTTTTTTTATTTGTTGAACAATTTTTCATGTCAGCTAACGTCAATTGTCCATCAACAATCAAATAACAAATGTATAATTTCATCTTAGAAATACCACTTATGTTTGGCTAAAGAAAGGAAAATGACCCTATTCAAAGCACGCACTAGAAAAAAAAATGAAAAAACTAACCAATTAAAATATACGTGAATAGAGAGACATAACATGCAGTTTCTTGAGCCCGTCATTTTTTATATGTTTTAAGGTGATATTTTAGAAATTGGGGTCATGTTGTTTGCTTTTATTTTTCTAATATTTATTTAATTAGGTGTTTAGATAACGAATGTTATCTCATTGATTTAGTAGATAACTAGTTTTTTTTTTATTAGTTATCCAATCAGCAAACGATTGATAGATAACATATTTGATATTTGGGATATAAGTGCACTAGTTTACCTCAATTCAATTAAAAGCGATTTTAATTTTCCCTAAACTGGAATTGAAAATATAATTATGAAGAGAAAATTGAGGCATAATTGACTTTTCTGGAAATTTCGAAAAAAGCGTCAAAGTAAAAGGAGAGTGCCTCTGGGTGATGTCATACTTTTTCTTAAAGTTAATATTACAAATAAATTTTTACACCATCAAAAACTTCATATCAATATATATGCGACAAATTTTTTCTACGTTAGTTTAGATGGTGCCAACCAATGACGAAGAGGCTAAGCTTAACGGCTACAAGCGAGACATAGACAACTGGGTTCGGCAGCTCGGCAGAAAAGTTCATCGAGTCATTGCTTAGCATTCCATTTGCATTCCAACGTGTGGAAGTCATGCTCTATAAAGAGATTTTTGATGAAACTGCCCATCTTAAACATTCCTTCTTAATGCTAGAGGTAAAAATAATGAAAATCTAGACACACTGATGATTCGCAAAATGACTAAAATCTTCATACCAATTGAAGTTCCTCCTTTTTTTTGAATTTTAGGAGGCCTGCAAGGAGCTCATATCACGTAGGCTCTTCTTGAAACTGCTTGAGGCAGTGCTCAAGACAGGAAACAGGGTGAATGTCGGAACAATCCGAGGAGGTGCCGAGGCATTCAAGCTCGACGCTCTGCTCAAACTTGCTGACGTCAAAGGAACAGATGGCAAGACTACCTTACTCCACTTTGTTGTCCAAGAAATGGTTCGTTCAGAAGGAATTCGAGTCTTGGATAGCATCATGGGAAGGATTGATCAGAAGAGCAAGAACCGAACTGCCAGAGAGAAGGAAGAGGACTATCGAAGAATGGGGCTCGATCTCGTGGCTGGGTTAAGCACCGAGCTATACAATGTAAAGAGGACGGCCACAATCGATCTGGATGTGCTCGTGACCTCGCTGTCGAACTTATCAGATGGGTTGGCTAAGCTGAAAAGGCTAGTGAATAACGACTTGGGCACGGACGAAAAGGGTGAGAAATTCATCCACTCGATGAGATCGTTCGTAAGCTATTCGGAGGAGAGCATGAAGGAGCTGAAGGCAGATGATGACAGGGTGCTTTTGCATGTCAGGGAGATCACAGAGTACTTCCATGGAAATGTGAGCAAAGAAGAGGCCAACCCACTTCGCATATTTGTGATCGTAAGGGACTTCTTGGGGGATGTTGGATCATGCGTGCAAAGAGCTGAGATGTCTCAAAGTCCCTAACAGTTCCAACCCTCTCTCTCCTTTCAGATAGATCAAATTGAGATTTCATGGTCTTTGCCTGTGTTCCTTGTGTGTAATCTGTAAGTGCGTTCACTAGGAATTAGGATTGTAACACAAATTTTCTCAGTGTGTGTAGAGTTTTGTACCGTTCAGATTGACATTTTATTAACTTCAAACCTTTTATCCCCTTTTATGATAAATAATATTTCAAAGTTAGCACACCCAAAAATGAAGACATTGCAGTACCAATTTAGGCTTGGGTGATGCATCTTTTATCGATGCCAATTTGACCCAATGACTGGTGGAGAGATGACTCAGCTCGAATACTATATCTTTCTGAAACCCGATGGAACTTTGTGAGGTGAAGCTGTAAACATGTCTTTTGATATTAGCGTGTATATTGTCGAAAACGCTCTACCTATATGACATATAAGGCACGGGAAGGTTACTCAATAAGATGTAAATACTTGATCTGAAAATGGAGGGCTATAGGGATAAATTTTGATGGCTGCGGGCGGACTGTATATATAAATGGGGGTGGTTAAGGGAGTTTTCTTAATGTCTGTAGCTATGGTAATAAAAGATCTCATCCATTACGCCTGTTTTACTTTTGATTTTTTGCTTTGTGGTCTCTGCCTCGTTTACAACCACCCCGGGCGGCTTTTGAAGATGATGTTAATGCTCTGTTCTGGAGCCTCTTTCTCGTCTGTGAAACTCCCTCTCGTTTCGGGTCTTTAACCTGTGAAAAGCTATCGCAAAAGTATACCATTTTGAAAGTATTCTATATCTTTCAATGGAGTGACGAACCGAAAAAGTATGGTAGCGAGCCTTTGATCCCATAGTGCTTGTGACTTGTGAGGTTTTGATTCAGCCAAGTTTTAGGCAGGGCTTTATTCCTTTGGGCTTTAGCAACTGAGTCCGCTATTCTATTCGCATCTCTACCATGACAGGCTTTCTGGATATATGAAAACTCGGTCAAAGGATTACGCCTTCCGGCGAAAAGCGGATCTACTTCCCACGAACTACGGTCTAAGGAATTAAAACGGTGAGGGCTCAAGAACTGAACTCTCGGAAGACAGCATGCGTTGGATGCAACGTGAGAGCTCAAGGGAGCTGGATTTAGCATGGAATTTATGCTAATTCTCTTGTTAAGAATGGGAACGTGTTGGGGCTTTTGCATGGGTTGGGAAGAAGCTCAACTAATGTAATTGGTTACAGCAAAGGTGCATTCATGGTTTGGTCATCGTTGTTCTGCTTCGGAATCATCGCCAAATTGCAAACTGAGTGTGGCTTTTGGTCGTTGGAATCTGCTTATGTCAGCATCGTATTTGGTCTGGTTCTTATGCTCTTAGAGAGAACCTGCTTTATGGTTTTCGTTATCGGAAATGCACGAAGACCCTCCCCCTCGACTTCTGTAATTTTACCCACCATTCCCTCGCTGGAAAACACCAAATCACCTGTAGCCCTTGTCCCTGGCGGCGGCGGCGGCACGTGGGCAGCCCTCCGAGCCAGCTCCTTGCTACCACCACACGTTCTATTGTCGAGGTCGCCGATGCGGTGATGCTCCATCTAAGATGATTATCTAGAGCATTTCATACTAATGCTGTATAGTGTCTACGGCTCAATGCTTGCTCCACTACCTCCCTGCCCTTCTTTTTGGGCGTATAGTACAGGGGTTTGGATGAAAAGCCTTCTTAATGCTTCTATAACAAGAACAAAGGCCGGGGTCGTAAAGATCGGTGAGCCGCTTGCCGAACTTTTAAGCCTTGGGCTTCCCGTCGCCGGCCCAGCCCCGCTTCGGCGCTTCAGCAGCTCCCTGATAGGCATATCGGCCCTGCTGACTTCATTGTCGCCACTGAGGGTGTGCTTGGGCCTTGATCTTGTCAACAGCCAAGGCGACGGCATGGCTCCATTTGAGGGATAAATTTACTCCCTATTCGTTTCCGTTAATTAAATTAATACCATAAAAAATTCCAAAATAGTACATGCTAACAAATGGACAGTAAATCTCCAAATGGGTAAACCCATCAATTGTCGTGTCTTATCCAACTCACTAATTCGATTGTAAAATTTAATAAAAATTAATGGAGAATAAATCCGAAGTATATTAATATGAGGTTTTTGGTGATTTAAAAATTAATTTTGAATAAATGTGTCATTGGCATATTGATTTTGGGTTTTTCGTAATATTAATCTTAAGAATAAATATGACGTGACCTAAAGGCACTCTCTTTTTACTTCGACACTTTTGGAAATTTCCAGAAAAGTCAATTATGCCTTCTTTTTCATAATTATCTATGCTTGATCCCGTGTGAATTTCAACTCTAGTTTAGAAAAAAATAAAATCGCTTTGAATTGAATTGAGATAAACTAGTGCACTGAAATCCCAAAAATCAAATACGTTATCTGTCAGCTGTTTGTTGAGCAGATAACCAATAAAAAAAGTGACTGATTATTAACTAAATCATGAGATAATATTGGTTATCTAAAAACACAATTAAATAAATATTAGGAAAAAAAATCAAATAACATGACGCAAATATCTAAAATATCACCTTAAAAACAATTATGGGATCAAGAAACTCCATTTTATGTCTCTCTATTAATGTACATTTTTATCGGTTAGGGTTTTATTTGTTTTTTCCGATGCTAGCTTTGAGGAGGGTCATTTTTCTTTCTTTAGCCAAGCATAAGTGGTATTTCCAAGAGGAAATAATACTTTTGTCAGTTGATTGTTGATGGATGCTTAATGTTAGCTAAGGCGGAAAATTGTCCACATCTAATTATTATTTGACCGATTCAATTATAAACATTTCAGCTTTGCCATTCAATTTCATCCGAGCTACATCCGCTTTATCTCGTCCTACACAGTTACGGAACATAAGATGGGATAAAACGTATCCTCCATTTTCATCTAGGGCACATCCTCTTTATTTCGAAAGCTGATCAAACATTGACCGAGGAAGCAAAGAAGCAATTTCACACGAGAGAATCATCGAGCCCAGCGTCGTACGTGGCGGCCTCCGACGCGTCCGATATTATTTCCCCGATCAGAAGCCGGGGAAGCAGCGCGAACCCCAGCCCCAGCCAGGAGTTCCCGCCGCTCTTCTTGGGAGGCTTCTGCCGGTACGCGGCCGGCGGGTACCCGTATACCGCCGGGGGATACACGTACCACGGCGGCGGAGGCGCATATCCCTGGGGCGGGTAGCCGTACCCGGGCGCGGCATTCGGCGGATACCCCTGCGTTGGATATTCGTATCCCGCCGGCGGAGGGTAGGGCCCCGCCCAGTGCATTGGCGGCGGCGGGTACCCTGCGGCCGAGCTCGAGGTGGGCGGATAAGTCACGACCGGCGGGGGTGGCACCGCCACGGTGAACCGCTCGCCAAACTTGTAGGCAAACTCCAGGACCCCCTTCGTCTTCCCGGACGGCAGCCTCAGGCTGTAGCTCGTGACCTTGGGCTTCCCGTCCTGCTCGAGGAGGAGCTCCTTCACCGTCACCTCGACCCTGCCGACCTCCTTATCGCTGCCAAGGGTCTTCTCAGCCTTGATCTTGAACTTGAGCTTCAGGCGGCCCGCGCGGGCGACAGCCTCATCGACAGTAAAGGAGAGCGAGTGGCCCCAGCAGGGGCTGGTGCCGCCGTCCTTGTGCACGGGGGTGCACTGCTTGCTCTTCTGGCGCTTGTCGGCGACGCCGGAGAAGGAGACGGCGACGTAGGGGTCCATCTTGCCGAAGACGTTGGCGTCCTTGAGGTCCTCGGCGGACATCACCGTCACCTCCAGGCGCCTGCACTCCATGCCCGCCGCCCGAAGAAGATGGAGAAGAACCGTTAGTCGGCTTGGGCAAGAAACCAAAGCAAGACATAGTCGAGGTCCGCGTCCGCCGATGCTGGCCATGTCCGCGTGACTGATAGTTACTTGCCATCCCTTCGTCCCCACGAGGCCCTTGGGCCCCACCTCACCATCTCGATGTTTGCACCGGATTAAAGTGTTTTATGGTATTAAAGATTCGGAACCAACGACCCAAGTGGAAGCTAACCTCTCTGCCGGCCGACGAACAGAGCTCCGGCGGACCCTGAAGAGATCGAGGAAGAAGAAAGGAGCCGGACGCGAAGAGATCTCGTACCACGCGAAATGACAATGGACGCGCAAAAGCTGTTAATAGTCAATTTATTTCCTTCTTCTTCTTCTTCGTTTCGAGGAGGTGCCTCTCTCGCTCTGCTGCAGATGCGGTTGTCGAGTCCGCAGGAGCATATTTATAGGCGAAAATATTGGGTACCCAAAGGGATCACGGCATCGGTGGAGAAAATATTAAGTGCCTTAAAGGTATCACGGCATCGGTGCTATGAACGACTCAGGCTTGTGTCCGCTGGCAGGTCCAGGTGCGCTTACATATCCTCTCGGAAAAACGCTGACGCACGTCGATGCTGACCCCACCGACCACAGCGCCACGTGGCGCCGTACCCGCCGTCGGATGCTAACGGAACGTCAAGGTATTATTTTTATAATTATAATAAGCATGTTTATATTGGGTTTTAGTGTGATCTATAAGTGCATTCACTAGGAACTAGGATTGTAACACAAATTTTCTCAGTATGTGTAGAATTTTGTACCGTTCAGATTGACATTTATTAACTTCAAACCTTTTATACCCTTTTATGATACATAATATTCAATGTTAGCCCACCCCAAAATGAAAACATTGCGGTACCAATTTAGGCTTGCGAACGAACCAAATTTGGAAGAGTGACAATACTACGGAACACAAGTTTCTGAAAGGAATGGGGAGAACAATCGATGGTCATCCATAATTTCTTGATTCTCAATTTGATTTGAAGTCTATATATTATAACTCTGTCAAGTGGAACACGAAATATTTAAAGCCCTCGACAAGAGCAGGATAACCTCACGTTGCTCCGAGGACAAAGCATCCGACACCAAGTTGTCGAAAAGAGTTGGACGTTGGGCATCGAATTCTTATTCTCTACAAGCTTTTAGTCCTTTCCTCTCATTTTGTTTTGGTTTCATCTCGCCAGGTTCTTTGTTTCATTAGGATTCTTTTCCAGTAGAAGGTATGGAAAACAGTAGGAGATCATCATTCTTTGTCCTAGGCTAGTCTAGGAACATTTGAGATGCATTGCCTTTTCATTTGTCCATCAGTAAGTAGCTATCCTAGTTGAGCTACTGGACTTAAGGATAGAGATGATTCAAGTGGTCAGCCATCAACCAAGTGCTCAAAATTGCCAAATTCCAGATCCTGGCAAAAAGAAAACTGGAAATAATCTCTGAATGTGCATCTGAAATTGCAAAAAGAGCAATACCGGTTTCAGACTCATGATGTTACAGCAATATCCATCAGGAGAGAAAAAAAAAAACCTGTACCGACATAATTTCCCATAGAGGAAGCTAAAGGAGTTAGTTTCCTACAAGCAGGTGATTGCTCCCACTAAAGGCAAAAAATCTTATTCAGACCCGACATTGTCTTAGAATTCTCTGTCTATGAACCTCTTCTCTTCATCTTGGACCACAGAAAACCCGCCCAGCAATTTTCAATGGACTATGGCCGTGCCATCTGCGCCTTGATCGGCTTCTCGGTGTTGTTCATCCTCTGCGTGCCCAGCATCAAGTGGTGGCAGAAGCAATGCCGCACGGTTGAGAAGCTGCGGGTCGTGTCCGAGGCACTTGAGCGTGCAGAGGAAAGGGTGGCGAGGTCCCAAGAGCGGCACGACCAGCTCCTTGGCCAGGTGTGCTCGTTCTACCTGGCTAATGAGGAGCTGGAGGAGGCGCTTGGCAGCGCTTGGAGGGCCATGGACGAGGCCATGGACTTCGCCAGTGGCCTGAGGAAGATGCAGATGAAGCTGATCAGCTCTTTTCCTGATGATGTTGACCTGGTTGTGGTCCTTGAGAGGAGGGGCATGTTGACTAGTGCACAAGGAGGAAGATAAATTGACCATAAACTGTCTAGACACCTTTTCTTCTCTCTTTTTTTTTTTAATTTTCCAGTTTAACTATTTTGTTTTTGTTATAGAATAAATTAAGGTGGGGGAAAAAAGCAATCGCCCTATGAAAATTTAGATCTTGTCACTTACCTTCTTTCTCTCCATTTTTGTTTTTGGTTTTTTAATATTTATTCTATACCCTTAAGTGTAACAATTTTGTTCAATAAACTCATTTACTTGTTAACTCGTAGAACTCAAATAATTTGCTTGGTAAACTTATCTAATTGTTGATAAGCAAAATCAATTGGGATTTTTTCACACGATGACGTGTGACTCTATAATGCTAAATTTAGATGAGACATTCTAATATGGGATGCCACTTCTCTCAAATTAATAATTTTGGGCTTTCAATTTCAAATTTGATATTACCAATGAAATCTATTTTTAATTTTTTTTATCAACAATCAAAACTTTAAATCTTTGAAATTTGCTAATTTTTCGCAAAATAAATCCATCTTAGCTACACGATAGTTACTTGCACTCTAACACAATGCCTCATGACATCAATTGCCCAAAGTACACTAAACTATCATAGATTTTATATCATATGCAGCCAACGTAAAATCATTTGTACATAGAATAAGAATACCTTTTCACGACAAATTAATGCTACATAGGGGAATAAAAATTGGATACCACAGGGGGCAACGATAAAATTCATGGTGGATTTCAATGATTGTCATTGTGCTTTGGCTCAACAATTTGGTTCAATAAACTTCAAACTTTATTTATGGAATGCTTAAATCTTCATCCACTACCATTTCAATTGAGCTCCCAATAAATATTACATTTGACCATGCACACGTGGACGATACATCACTTCGACGCCGGAGGCGGGATCGCCGTCGTGGAGATGCTGTTCCGGTGCAACATACTGGCCCTCGTCGGGGGCAGGTCGAACGCCATATGCCCGGTGAACAAGGTGATGATCTGGGACGACCACCAGTCACAGTGCATCGGGGAGATCTCGTTCCGGTCCGAGGTGAAGTCGGTCGAGCTCCGGCGGCACCACATCGTGGTGATCCTTCTGCAGAAGATATACGTCTACAAATTTGCAGATTTGAAGCTGCTGCATCAGATTGAGACACCGCGAATCCGAAGGGTTTGTGCGTGGTGTTGCAGAGTTCGGGGCTGATGGTTCCGGGCAGGTGAGACTATTAGCACTGTCACGAGTCGATAACAAATTGGTTAATTGATTCACCTACGTGCTGATGATTGGTGCATAATGTACTTTTTTCAGGTTAGGGTCGAGCACTATGCTTCGAAGAGGACTAGGTTTATAATGGCGCATGATTCGAGGATTGCGGCCTTTGCGCTCTCCCAGGATGGTACATTATTAGCAACTGCAAGTAGTAAGGGGACCCTAGTTAGGGTGTTTAATACTCTTGATGGGTCGTTGCTCCAAGAGGTTGGTCCAGAATCTTATGCTGATTGTGTTTTGAAAGTGGGGAATGTGGTGTGCTTGATGTTTTAGTAAAGCTTA
This sequence comes from Eucalyptus camaldulensis, assembly GCA_019915185.1. Taxonomy (NCBI): domain Eukaryota; kingdom Viridiplantae; phylum Streptophyta; class Magnoliopsida; order Myrtales; family Myrtaceae; genus Eucalyptus; species Eucalyptus camaldulensis. Next base: position 23,350,677 of record JAHSVA010000003.1, read on the forward strand.
TTTAAGGAAGCCCGCCATTAAGCATGAACTGAATGATAAAAGATATTATTTATTTCTTTAGCTGAACAGCCATGGCTATTCACAAGATTACTTGCAAGTAGTGGATGAAATGTCCTGCAAATTTGGATTTCAATTCATGTATATATAGTAACTGGTAAAAGATATTGCTTGTCCAGAATTAAACTATGACTTGCCTTTTCTGAGTCACCACCAAGGGGGAAGAATTTTTTATTTTTTTTTAATTGAGTGGCAGTATCTGTGAAGTAAGTTAGGATGTTTACTTGTATGTTGTAATCCAACATCACTCGAGCTCATGTCATTCACCGCTAGTGTTTGGAATTGTCTAAATTTTTATACCTTTCGAATCGTGCTCGTTCTTTTCTCACTTTTTATCCCAAATCGGTATATGTATCTTACTTCCACCGATAAAAGAATACCTTACTTTTGGGATCAGTGCTGTCGTTAATACAAATCCTCTAAATTCTTTTATGGATAGGTTGTAATTGCTAATATGTTATCTATACTATTTACTTAAGCTTTGGCAGTTGTTATTGCTTCTTGATAGGCTCAAATGATGAGACAAATAAGTTGGTTTCTATAGGGAGATATTTTAAACTGCCTTGGTGATGTGTTGATATCCAACTGACAAAAGTTTTAATGAATTCAATTGCCAGTAAGGGCTTATGCTGTTCATAGCTTCTAAAGACCATGAGAGTGATTTTAGTGCATGGTTATTATGCTATATAGATGCTGTGATCTGATATTGTTCTCTGCTGAAACTGTGTTGTGCTTCAATAGGCCTTTAGGATTGTAGAAAGAGGACAATTTGACTATCATATAATCTTGGGCAATATTCTGCTTTATTCTTTGTATGACTGAGATTCAAAGTTCTTCATGTAGGTAAGAAGAGGTGCAGATCGTGCAGAAATATACAGCCTGGCCTTTTCTTCTACTGCTCAATGGCTGGCGGTCTCAAGTGACAAAGGAACCGTCCATGTCTTCAGTCTAAAGGCTGATTTTGGCACGCTGAACAATGACAGATTGCACAATACATCTGAAAGCCAAGTGTCTTCCTCCTCCATGATCTCATCACTTTCTTTCATGAAAGGTAATATGCCAGGAGTTGCTGTATCTTGAAGTCGTGCTATTTGTCTGTCACGTAATTGGCTCTTGAAGTAGAGCTCACTTGTTCATGTCATGCTAGATCTAAATATTATTGGATGAGTTATTGCAGTGGCTAATTTGTATATCATGCTGGGTGACTGAATGTGTTTATGGTAAACCATGATCACTGTATCATTCTCTCAGGCTAGTTTTGCTCCATGCTTGGCAGGTGTTCTGCCTAGGTACTTTAGCTCGGTCAGTGGCTCAGTTCCGACTGCATGAAGGTTTACAGTATGTTGTTGCTTTTGGACACCGGAAGAACACAGTCTTAATTCTTGGCATGGATGGGAGGTAATATCATCTTACTACTCCTCTGTCTTCCTTATTTATGTCAAGTTGGGGTCGTGAAATCCTATAGAATGAGTGCTTTTCATATCTTTTTATAGCTGTCCACATGCTTTAGTGTGGCATACTCAAGACCAAGCAAATAGTACCCCAGTTTTTCACATTTAAGTTAGATCAATAAAGCAGGAGGGGAACGTTATCCTTTACCTCTGGTTCCTTCCTTCCTTTAACCGATGATGAAAGAAAGATTTGATGCACTGCGTTCTCTTCAATAATCTTTAGTTCTTTGTATTCATTAGTGAAAGGTTGAACAACCCCTTAACCCTATTTCGCATTTTAAAACCCAAATTCCACCCTTTGTCACCCGAAGGAAAGAAGGGAGAAGAAATTCTTCCTTGCCAAAAGCTCATCGATCCTCTATGAGAGGCTCTTGAGGCTGCTGTCATCTGCTTTCATTTAAGAGGTTGCTGATTTGAGAATCATGTTGGACACATAGACCGACCTTTTTTGCAGTTGGAACATCTCCCAGTTTCCATCTCTTAATATATCTTGTTGCTTTATTAGAATGCCTTTATAGTCTAATTAATTTTCTTTTTATTGAATGATGCAGCTTTTATCGATGCCAATTTGACCCAATGACTGGTGGAGAGATGACTCAGCTCGAATACTTTAACTTTCTGAAACCGAGGAAACTTTGTGAGGTGAAGCTGTGTACATGTCTTTTGACATTAGCGTGTATATTGCCGATAACGCTCTACCTGTATGACATATATGACACGGGAAGGTTACTCAATAAGTTGTAAATACTTTATCTTAAAATGGAGGGCTATAGGTGTAACATCCCGGGCCCCACTGTGTAATATTGTCCGCTTTGGGTCACCTGCCCTGGCGCGCCCGGGATGTTAAAAAATATTACACAGTGGAGCCTGGGATATTATAATAGGGATAAATATTGATCAATGCAGATAGAGTGTACATATAAATGGGGGTGGTTCAGGGATGTTAAAAAATATTTTGGATGTGTGTGCGTGCGGAAGCATGGTTTTGGTATTAGTTATAGTTTTTAGTTTGTGATGTGTGCAAGTGTATGATATATTTTGTAAATGATGAACAAAGAATAAGGATAGGATATTTTGAGAGATATAGGATATGAGATATGGGGGAAATAGTTTTATTAGTTAAACAAACTAGTTTGATGAAAATATAATGAAGGTCTAAGACCTTTCAAGGTGGAGGTAACCTCTCACCCGGTGGAGATATTTCCCTCACACGGTGGGGGGACACACGGTGGAGGGTTTCCCTCCCACTCAAATGATCATGTACAAGCATATTTATATGCGTGAATCCACCGTCATACATAACCGACTTTGTACAAAAAATAAATATAAAATTACAAACTTGCTTCTTTATCTCATGCTCGTGCGGCTTCTTCGGATCTTCTGGTCTCTTCTCCATTTTTCTGCATTTTTCTATTCCCAGCAGCTTTTGTTGACTTTTCTTTGCTTTTCCCATGCACAAATTTCCCATGCACGTAGAGCTTGTTCTCTTGAAAAACCCAGCAACTTCTATAATATTATTTTATTGTGTGCCCCTCTTTTCTTGATCAACTTGGGCTTCTTCACGTAGTACCAGAAGCTTCTTCAAAATTTGAGAGTCTTCAAGTTTATTCTTCATTAAGCTAGTAGCTTCTAGATTTTATTGAAAATGGATCACCAATTTCCAATAAGGGAGTTTTCTTAATTTCTGTAGCTATGATTATGAAAGATCTCATCTGTTATGTCTGTTTTACTTTTGATTTTTTGCTTTGTGGTCTCTGCCTTCTTTAGCCCCCGGCTTTTGAAGATGATGTGAATGCTTTGTTGTGGAGCCTCTTTCTCGTGAAGCCTGTGAAACTCTCCTTTGGGGTCTTTAACCTGTGAAAAGCTATCTTAAAGTATACCCTTTTGAAAGTCTTCTATATCTTTCGCGGGAGTGACGAAACGAAAAAGTATACGTTAGCGAACCTTTGATCCCATAGTTCGACCCAAAAAAAAAAAAAAACAAAACAAAACCTTTAATCCCATAGGGCTTGTGACTTGTAGGAGTTGATTCAGCCAAGTTTTAGGCAGGTCTTATTCCTTTGCGCTTTCGCAATTCAGTCCGCAATTCTATTTGCATCTCTACGATGGCGGGCTATCTGGATATTTGAAAAACGGGTCAAAGGATCACGCCTTTCAGCGATAAGGGGATCAACTTCCCACGAACTCTGATCTAGGGACTTAAAAAGGGTCAGGGCTAAAGAACTAAACTCTCGGAAGACAGCATGCGTTGGATGCAACATGAGAGCTCAAGGGAGCTGGATTTAGCATGGAACTTATGGTAATTCTCTTGTTAAGAATGGGAACGTCTTGGGGCTTTTGCACGGGTTGGGAAGAAGATCAACTAATGTAATTGGATATAGCAAAGGTTTTTGGATGTTGCTTCGGAATCATAAACAAATTGCAAACTGAGCGCGGCTTTTGGTTGTTGCAATCTGCTTATGCAACAGTCCTAACCATATCTTGCATGATACGAATGTATGTTGTGAATTAGAACCATGTTTATGTCCCGCGTGTCGGGATTCCGAGTCACCAACTGTACCATTGAACCGGAGGGAGTCAAAGAATTTCGGGAGCACCTCACGAGGAGTGACGTTTCTGAGTAACTAGCATCGTATTTGGTCTGGTTCTTATGCTCTTAGAAAGAACCGGCTTTCTGGTTTTCGTTATCGGAAATGCACAAAGACCCTCAAACTTTTGTAATTTTACCATCCATTCCATCGCTGAAAAAACCAAATCACCCGCAGCCCCTGTCCTTGGCGGCAGCGCGAGGGCGGCCCTCCAAGCCAGCTCCTTGCTACCGCCACACGTTTTATTGTCGAGGTCACCGATGCTGTGATGCTCCGTCTAAGATGATTATCTGGAGTATTTCTTGTTTATGCTGTATGGTGTTTACCGTTCAATGTTTGCCCCACGACCTCCCTACCCTTCCTTTTGAGAGGTCAAGGGTTTGGATGAAAGCCCTCTTAATGCTTCTATAACAAGAACAAGGCCGGGATCGTAGAGATCGGTGAACCGCTTGCCGAACTTTTAAGCCTTGGGCTTCCCGTCGCCGGCCTGGCCCTCTTGAGGAGCTGCTTGACCGATGTCATTGTCGCCGCTGAGGGTGTGCTCGGCCTTGATCTTGAACTTGAGGGCGAGGCCGCTGATGCGGGCCACGGCCTTGTCAACAGTGAAGGCGACATGGTGGCTCCACTGGGGCCTTGGGAGATAAGTTTACCTTATGTTTATTTCCATTATATTAAATTGATATCACAAAAAACTACAAAATGATACACCTTAACAAATGGACAGTAAAATCCTAAATTGGTAGCCCCATTGATTTTCATGTATCATCCTAAAATTTAATAGAAATTAATAAAGAGTAAATTTATTAGGGATATATTGATTTGAGGTTTTTGATGGTGTAAAAATTAATTTAAGATAAATTTATCATTAATTTATCAGTTTGGGGTTTTTCGTAATATTAACTCTAAAAAAAATGACGTCACCTAAAACACTCTCTTTTTTACTTTGACATTCTTTTGGAAACTTTCAGAAAAGTCAATTATGTCTCAATTTTATTTTCATAATTATATTTTCAACTCCATATTAGAAAAAATTAAAATCGCTTCGAATTGAATTGAGATAAACTAGTGCACTTATATCCCAAATATCAAATACGTTATCTATCAACCATTTGCCGATCAGATAACTAATTAAAAAAATAACTGGTTATCTACTAAATCATGAGATAACATTCGTTTTCTAAAATCCTAATTAAATAAATATTAGGAAAATAAAAGCAAATAACATGACCCCAATTTCTAAAATATCACCTTAAAACATATCAAAAAATGATGGGCTCAAGACTTTGCATGTTATGTCTCTCTATTCACGTATATTTTTATTGGTTAGGTTTTTTTTATCTCTCTCTCTCCCTAGTGCTTGCTTTGAATAGGGTCGTTTTCCTTTGTTTAGCTAAACATTAGTGGTATTTCTAAGATGAAATTATTTGATTGTTGATGGATGCTTGATGTTAGCTAACACGGAAAATTGTCTAAAAAGTCAAAAAATCTATTACATTTTTATCAATTCAATCTTAAACGTTTTAATTTTATTATTCAATATCATTAATCAGAATCTTAAACCGTTTTGCATTTTGCCAATAGAATCCATTATCATCCAGTCAAATTTTAAACCTTCTTGATTGCCTCGGCTTCGTTCGCAGCCCTATCCCTGCCATTGCTTTGACTTGGACCTGACGTAGCCACCTCCCAATCGCCCTTCACCATGACTAGAACTTCCCAACGTCACAACTAGTTGCCATTGCCGGAGAGGTGGCTGCGCAAGGAGGAGAGGAGTTAGTTGTGGAGAAAACTTGGTTCTCCTCGCTTGTTGCTTCTCGAGAAATCCCATTCGACTCTATCTTACCTCTCCCTAAGTTTTTTTATCCTAGCTACATTGCCTTTATCCTGCCTTGGACAGTCACCGAACACAAGATGGGATAAAACATACTTCATCTTTTATCAGGGCTATATCCTGTTTATCCTATTCTGAATAATTTTTTTTTTTTGATGACAAGAGGAACCAGCTTGCACCGACAGTGTGCCGTAAACCTTCTGGTGACGCTAGCAGGGAAACTACCACCCCGACGCCACGCTTAAGTCACCACACATCGCTTTAGCCTCCCTGCTTTGCAGGAGCTTTATCCTGTTCTGGATAGTTACCAATCATGTAAAAACTTTTATTCGGATGATGAAACGCGGCTTAAAGTACTCGATGGATGTGAGTTGATTGCTCGAAGGAGCGGGCAAGCACCGACAGTCCTCGTCCTTGGTCCACCGCGACATGCTCAAAAACTATGTTCTCATACGCAGGGATACCCCCATTAGCCGGTTTTTGTAGCAAATTCTATTTGTTCTTTGCCGCTTTAGGTTGTGGGGCTTACTAACTAGGGCTAGGAATGTTAGGAATCGAACTAAACCGAAAAAATCGATTTTTTCGGTTCGGTTCGGTTTTCAGTTTGGTTCTCGTTAAAAATCAATATTTTTTTATTGGTTCGGCTTTTATCATTTAACCAAATTGAATCCAACCACAAATCGATAAAATCTAAACATTAAGAACTCGGTTATGAGCTGAGAGCAAGTAGAGACCGCACGCCCGATATCACCAAAGAACTTGTTGGAGGACGCATCCAGATGCTCCAAGGCCGAGCAATCTCCGAGGAAGGCACGCTCACGGAGATGTTGTTCTGGGATATGTCCAAGTACTGCAACTTGTTGCAGCCCGAGACATCCACATCCCCAGTCACCTTGTTCCCACTTCGTATCCCCGAGAGCGTATACACCATCTCTCCCTGCAACTCCCGTTCCGCCCTTTTTCCAATCCTCTCGCGACAGACGGAAGATGAAGTGACCAAGAACGCGCAGAGAGAGAGAGAGAGAGAGAGAGAGAGAGAGAGAGAGAGAGAGAACAGATCTAGAAACCGAAAGACTGCTTAGAGAAGACGACTCCAGCTGAGAGAGAGGGGGAGAGGGGGAGGGAGGGAGGGTGAAGAAACGGAAAAAGAGACGATTTTTAACGAGTCTCGAAGAAACTGTGAATGACTAGCGACAAGAACCGAGCAAGAGCAGAAGCCTGTCCCTCGGTGTGGTCAAATACTCCATACTGTCGGACAGCAAAGCTTACACTTGTTCACTAATTATGACGGTTCGCCAGGGCCTCTTTCCTCCTCTCTTTTCTGCTCACTCGTTGGGGTCCGTACCCGCGCAAAGGGGGGGAGTCGACCGAACATCTCAGCCATTGGCGGGAATTTCGCACGCATCCAATCCCCAGTTCTTGTTCACCCCAGATGATGGTGTTGGGTGAATTCTGACCTTGTATGATCGTGTCGGGTGAGCAACAGCCGCTTTGTCATAGTACTTACTTATGGGCTAACGGGTCACACTTTGGCCAAGTATCCTACAAAGAGACTCCCGAGAGCCAGAAGTATTGAAGGAATGGCCATAGGAATGGGCGCATCATGACATTGTAAGATGTCTCGCCCGAATGAATTAGTTGGTACTAGAAATGTTAGAAAAAGTAAACGAAAAGAGTAATAAGGAGTGAAAAGGATAAAGACACTTCCCACCTAGAAAACAAAGTTGCCACTGATGGTATACTTAGTGCAAGCGAATTCTAAGACCACATCTTTGGAATAAAATCAAGTTAGAAAAGGAAATCCAATTAGAGATAAGCTACCCATAAGCATCATGGCATATGTAAAAGCGAATGGGGATGGCATATGTAAAAGGGAATGAGGAGGCAAGCCCCCCCATCTTCTGCATATCTTGCTCATTCGACATGGCATGAATTACCGAACCTGTACTCAAGAATAGTAATGCTTTGAAAAAGGCGTGATTCGTTAAGTGAAAGACACTAACTGAATAGTTAGAGATGCCTTAAGCAAAGATCATATAGCTTAATTGACTGCAAGTTGAATAAGCTATGTCGATTTGGGGGACTCAGTTCTCCGTGCACCGGACACGTAGCGTACCGAATCAGTTGCGACACGGATGGGATGGGAATGCATGCTACGAAAGAGAGGGTACGGTCCACCGCCACATGCTCAAAGTACTTGCAGTCCGAGAAAATATTGGCTGAAGACGTGCAGAGAAACAAGAGAGGGCGAAGGGGGGGAGAAGGAGAAGGGGAAACAGAGGCAGACTTGTGGGGCCGACATGTGTCGGGACTCGTTCTTTACTGAGTCGGCCTCAGAGCTTCAGCCAATGCTAAGCATCCGCCAGTCCTCATCCCCCGTGGCCCACACCCTCTCCCCTTGCTCGTGGCCCCTCACCGCCTCGTCGCCCTCTACGAGGTCCCCGGTCAAGGTCCCCGAAGTGGCCATGCTCGATCTTGATGGATCGTAAAGAAGATCGTCAAATTCACATCCCCAAATTTCCCATCTCTCCCGTGACGTATTTTTCATTAAACCGCATCATTATATTAGCGAGATTACCAACTTTACAATCCGATTCATCGCCATAAGTTATGAAAACAATCAACCGAGAGGAAAAGAGCCAAAAAAATATAAAAGGTCACGTCGTTATTTTAGTCCTGGAATACACCGACCCCAAAGCTGGGCATTTCCATAGCTCATTACGTGAAACATAGCGGAAAAAGGCAAAGGATGGAAAGACGGAATAACAAGGAACAAGCTCAGTTATTCATGTCGAGAGCATCATCGAACCCATCGTTTTACGCGGCGGCCTCCAACGCATCCGATATCATGTCTCCGATCCGCAGCTGGGGAAACAGCCCGTTCGCCAGCCCTAACCAGGAGTTCCCGCCGTCGCTAGGTATCTGCTGGTACGCCGCCAGCGGGTACCCGTATCCCTCCGGGGGATACCCGTACCCCGGCGGCGGAGGCGCGTATCCCTGGGGCAGGTAGCCGTACCCGGGCGCGGCATCAGGCGGATACTCCTGCGGTGGATCTCCGTGCCCCGCCGGCGGAGGGTGCAACCCCGCCCCGTGCATCGGCGGCAGCGGGTACCCAGTGACCGGCTCGTCCGGCGGGGGCGGCGTCGCCAGAGTGAACCGCTTGCCGAACTTGAAAGACAACTCCAGGACGCCCTTGGTCTTCCCGGACGGCAGCCTCAGGCTGTAGCTCATCACCGTGGACTTCCCATCACCGCCCTCGCCGCCCTGCTCAAGGAGCTCCTTCACCGGCACCTCGACCCTGCCGACCTCCTTGTCACTGCCGAGGGTCTTCACAGCCTTGATCTTGAACTTGAGCTTCAGGCCGCCCACGCGGGCGGCGGCCTCGTCGATGGTGAAGGAGAGCGGGTGGCCCCAGCGGGGGCTGGTGCCGCCGTGCTTGTGGACGGTGGTGCGCTGCTTGCTCTTTTGGCGCTTGTCGGCGACGCCGGAGAGGGAGGCGGCAACGTAGGGGTTCATCTTGCCGAAGATGTTGGCGTCCTTGAGGTCCTTGGCGGACATCACCGTCACCTTCAGGTGCCTGCACTCCATGCCCGCCGCTCGAAAACCTTCTCGAAGAAGATGAAGATGATTTGACAATCAATTCGGGCGAGTAAGTCCGAATAAGCTACCCGCTGTAATTGCGATGATTTGACAATCAAAAGTGTCCCACTAAGTCTGATTGCCAAAGTGGGCTGCAATTCCGAATACATCACTACTAAAGTTTTACTGGCAAATAAGACGAATAAGGTACCCGCTATTTAGTAGTCAAATTATCGCTTTATAAGGTGCTCAAGTTGTATCTCAAAGTATCTTTTCAATTTTAATTTACCAAATAGTATTTACATTTCGTCAAACCCCTTTAAGCTAAAGGCCTTTGCATTTCCCAAAAAATATTCCCCCAAAACCAAACTAAACGAGCTCAACATCACTACTAAAATATTACTTGGCGAATAAGGCAAATAAGGTTACTTTAGTTGTCAAATCATCGCTATTATTTAGTAGTCAAATTATCGCTATATAGCGGGTACTTTAGTAGTCATGTCATCGTTAGAGAGCAACACTCGAGGAGAACCAAGTTTTATCCACAACAAACTCCTCTCCTCCTTGCACAGTCGCCTCTTCGGCGATGGCAACTAGTCATGACGTTGGGGAGTTCTGGTCGTGGTGAAGGGCGATCAGGAGGCGGCTACGCGAGGTCCAAGTCAAAGCAATGGCGGGATAGGGCAGCAAACGAAGCCAAGGCAATTAAGAAGGTTTAAAATTTGGCCGGATGAGAATGATTCTATTGGTAAAATGCGAAAATGTTTAAGATTCTGATTGACAAAATTGAATGATAAAATTAAATGGTTTATGATTGAATTAATAAAAATATAATAGATTTTTTGATTTTTTGGACAATTTTCCATGTCAGCTAACATCAACAATCAACTAACAAATGTATAATTTCTTTTTAGAAATACCACTTATGTTTGGCTAAAGAAAGGAAAATGACCCTATTCAAAGCAATCACTGAAGAAAAAAAAAACAACTGATAAAATATACGTGAATAGAGAGACATAACATGCACTTTCTTGAGCCTATCATTTTTTGATATGTTTTAAGGTGATATTTTAGAAATTGGGGTCATGTTATTTGCTTTTATTTTTCTAATATTCATTTAATTAGGTTTTTAGATAACGAATGTTATCTCATGATTTAGTAGATAATCGGTTATTTTTTTTATTAGTTATCCGATCAGCAAACGGTTGATAGATAACGTATTTGATATTTGGGATATAAGTGCACTAGTTTATCTCAATTCAATTGGAAGCGATTTTAATTTTTTCTAAATTGGAGTTGAAAATATGATTATGAAGAGAAAATTGATGCATAATTGACTTTTTTGAAAATTTCAAAAACAGCGTCAAAGTAAAAAAAGAGTGCCTTTGGGTGATGTCATATTTTTTTCTTAGAGTTAATAGTAAAAAAACCCCAAACTAATAAACCGGTGATAAACTTATCTTAAATAAATTTTTACACTATCAAAAACCTCAGATCAATATACTAATAAATTTACTCTCCGTTAATTTAGATGCTGCCAACCAAGGAAGAAGAGGCTAAGCTTAACCGCCACAAGGGAGACATAGACGAATTGGGTTCGGCAGAAAAGTTCATCAAGTCATTGCTTAGCATTCGATTTGCATTCCAACGTGTGGAAGCCATGCTCTATAAAGAGACTTTTGATGATGAAACTGCCCATCTTAAAAATTCCTTCTTAATGCTAGAGGTAAAAATAATGAAAATCTCGACACACTGATGATTCGCAAAGCGTGACTAGAATCTTCATACTAATTGAAGTACCTCCTTTTTTGAATTTTAGGAGGCCTGCAAGGAGCTCAGATCACGTAGGCTCTTCTTGAAACTGCTGGAGGCAGTGCTCAAGACAGGAAACAGGATGATGTCGGAACAATCCGAGGAGGTGCCGAGGCATTCAAGCTCGACGCTCTGTTCAAACTTGCTGACGTCAAAGGAACAGATGGCAAGACTACCTTACTCCACTTTGTTGTCCAAGAAATGGTTCGTTCAGAAGGAATTCGAGTCTTGGATAGCATCATGGGAAGGATTGATCAGAAGAGCAAGAACCGAACTGCCAGAGAGAAGGAAGAGGACTATCGAAGAATGGGGCTCGATCTCGTGGCTGGGTTAAGCACCGAGCTATTACAATGCAAAGAGGACGGCCACAATCGATCTGGATGTGCTCGTGACCTCGCTCTCGAACTTATCAGATGGGTTGGCTAAGCTGAAAAGGCTAGTGAATAACGACTTGGGCACGGACGAAAAGGGTGAGAAATTCATCCACTCGATGGGATCGTTCATAAGCTATTCGGAGGAGAGCATGAAGGGGCTGGAGGAAGATGATGACAGGGTGCTTTTGCATGTCAGGGAGATCACAGAGTACTTCCATGGAAATGTGAGCAAAGAAGAGGCCAACCCACTTCGCATATTTGTGATCGTAAGGGACTTCTTGGGGGATGTTGGATCATGCGTGCAAAGAGCTGAGATGTCTCAAAGTCCCTAACAGTTCCAACCCTCTCTCTCCTTTCAGATAGATCAAATTGAGATTTCATGCTCTTTGCCTGTGTTCCTTGTGTGTAATCTGTAAGTGCATTCACTAGGAATTAGGATTGTAACACAAATTTTCTCAGTGTGTGTAGAGTTTTGTATTGTTCAGATTGACATTTATTAACTTCAAACCTTTTATCCCCTTTTATGATAAATAATATTTCAAAGTTAGCACATCCAAAAATGAAGACATTGCAGTACCAATTTAGGCTTGGGTGATGCAGCTTTTATCGATGCCAATTTGACCTGATGACTGGTGGAGAGATGACTCAGCTCGAATACTATAGCTTTCTGAAACCCGATGGAACTTTGTGAGGTGAAGCTGTAAACATGTCTTTTGATATTAGCGTGTATATTGTCGAAAACGCTCTACCTATATGACATATAAGGCACGGGAAGGTTACTCAATAAGATGTAAATACTTGATCTGAAAATGGAGGGCTATAGGGATAAATTTTGATGGCTGCGGGCGGACTGTATATATAAATGGGGGTGGTTAAGGGAGTTTTCTTAATGTCTGTAGCTATGGTAATAAAAGATCTCATCCATTATGCCTGTTTTACTTTTGATTTTTTGCTTTGTGGTCTCTGCCTTGTTTACAACCACCCCGGGCGGCTTTTGAAGATGATGTTAATGCTCTGTTATGGAGCCTCTTTCTCGTCTGTGAAACTCCCTCTCGTTTCGGGTCTTTAACCTGTGAAAAGCTATCGCAAAAGTATACCATTTTGAAAGTATTCTATATCTTTCAATGGAGTGACGAACCGAAAAAGTATGGTAGCGAGCCTTTGATCCCATAGTGCTTGTGACTTGTGAGGTCTTGATTTAAGCCAAGTTTTAGGCAGGGCTTTATTCCTTTGGGCTTTAGCAATTGAGTCCGCTATTCTATTCGCATCTCTACCATGACAGGCTTTCTGGATATATGAAAACTCGGTCAAAGGATTACGCCTTCCGGCGAAAAGCGGATCTACTTCCCACGAACTACGGTCTAAGGACTTAAAACGGTCAGGGCTCAAGAACTGAACTCTCGGAAGACAGCATGCGTTGGATGCAACGTGAGAGCTCAAGGGAGCGGGATTTAGCATGGAATTTATGCTAATTCTCTTGTTAAGAATGGGAACGTGTTGGGGCTTTTGCATGGATTGGGAAGAAGCTCAACTAATGTAATTGGACATAGCAAAGGTGCATTCACGGTTTGATCATCGTTGTTCTGCTTCGGAATCATCGGCGAATTGCAAACTGAGTGTGGCTTTTGGTCGTTGGAATCTGCTTATGTCAGTTAGCATCGTATTTGGTCTGGTTCTTATACTCTTAGAAAGAACCTGCCTTATGGTTTTCGTTATCGGAAATGCACGAAGACCCTCCCCCTCGACTTCTATAATTTTACCCACCATTCCATCGCTGGAAAACGCCAAATCGCCCGCAGCCCTTGTCTCTGGCGGCGGCGGCGGCGGCGGCACGTGGGTGGCCCTCTGAGCCAGCTCCTTGCTACCACCACACGTTCGCCGATGCGGTGATGCTCCATCTAAGATGATTATCTAGAGCATTTCATATTGAGCAACTCCCTGATAGGCATGTCGGCCCCGCTGACTTCCTTGTCGCCACTGAGGGCGTGCCGAAGAAATATTGGGTATCCTAACAGTGCCACATCATCGGTGCTCTGAACGATTCATTGCGCTACGTGTCTGGGTGTCAGTCCACGTCTGCTTTCTCTTCTCGTCGCTTCTTTCCTCCCAATAAATCTCGGCTCGGCTGGTGGCTCGGCTCGACTGACAGGAGAGAGGACGGATGAATGGGTAATAAATGCGCGCAGCACTCCCGCTTAAAATTTCTCTCTCCTCGCTTAAATTTTCTGGATTTTGTCTCTCTCTCCTCGTGGAAGAGCAGACAGTCTTCTCTCTCCTCTTTGCTCTCTCTTCCTCGCGACCGAGAAGCAATTGCTCCGCCCTGCTCGAAGCAATCCTCGAGAAGCCTTAAATCTGCGACCGCATGTCAGGTTCGATTTTATTTCCGGGTTTTTATGTTCGCATCTTTGTTTTGGGGGAAAAAGCTTGGCCTAAATCTGCGACCAGAAGTTCGCTGGTTTCTTGCTTCTGATTGAAAGCACAGCAACGCGAGAAAGCTTAGGCGAACCGTTGATGACAAAACGCCAGTGATTTAATTTGCTTGCTGTCCGACCATTGTTTCGTGCAGATACTTGAGCACTTGGCAGATCTCAAGTCTCCTTGGAACTGCCCCGATGGAAGGCCGGTCATGCATCGTTTGATCGACGGCCTTTCTCTCTCCACTCGACGGCCTCATCTCATGGCTCCATTCTCTCAGCGCACTTCTTCCTAAATCGCGCTCTCTCCCGACGGCCGATTTCGCTCGCCTCTCCACGACCTCCACGCTTTTAGCGGTTCTTCCCTCGCGGTTCGGTGAGGTCTCGGGTATGCCCTCGTTCTGCGTCTCTTCTTCCTTGCTCAGCAACACCATACTGCCTCTCTCTCTCTCTCTGAGTCTGTCTCTGTGCATTCTTTCATCCATGAGGCAAGCATTTCGATTAGGGTTCAGGGGTTTCGCCACCCCTTCTTTGAAGTTCGTCCGGGTACTCTCATTTTTGCGTGAACCCAGCGTGAATTTTATAGTCTTTCTTTCCAAATCGGTCCTTCAGCACGTTGCTGACTTTTTTGCACGGTGTAGCTTCGCGGCTACTCCAAGATTCTGGGCTGGTTGTTCTAACGTCTTGCTCGGAAAGCAAAATGGTGTCCAAAAGGGGCGTGTCGAATTCGTCGACACCTGAGTCGGCAACGACTTCTGAGGACAAGAAAGGGAAGAAATCGAAAGGATCGGTGGCTTCAGTTCTTAGTTCTACCAAAAGTCATGTCAAGGTACTGTCTTTTAATCGAACCTATCGTTCCACCCCTGTTTTGGGGACTTGACCATTTCGCATTCGTTTTTTCTGCAGAAAAATTCTGGGGCAAGCATTGGTGAAGCCGTGTTGCCTAATAATGACCTGGCCAAAATTGAGGCAATGACATTTCACGAATTGAGAGCTACATTGAGGTGGGGATGAATTGTTTTAGTTGCAAGCGTGTGATAGTCATTATAGTGTTTCCTGTGTAACCTTTACAGTAAGCAAAAATCAAGTTTTTCAATTTGATGCTTGCAAGGGAGATTATTGAGTAGGGAAGTGAATATTACTGATGGAAAACCATGAGGTCTTGAGAATTTTCCTTCAACAAAGAGCAATTTGTTTATGAAAATGGAATTTTTTGCATCACGCCTTTTCTCAAAATGATAACGAAACCTGTAAGTCCTTTTTTGTCTTTCTATGGTTGTTTCTGAGGCTTGTAAATTGTTGTTGTAAAGCATGTGGGAAGAGTACATGGAACGATTGGGTTGAAGGACTGGCTCCCTACCTACTGTTGCAGTTTAGAGGCATTCTGATTTGTTACAGCAAGTGCATTTGACCCCAATGAATTGTCATATTTTGACCGAGAATGTCGGAGTCTATATAGACATTCTGATGTTTTAATCTAGTTAATTGATATAATAATATGCTTGTAGTAGAGTTAGACCATTTGCTTTGTGTCTATTCGAATGAAATGCTTCTCATCTTAAATAAAGATCACAGCCAATGATCAGTTAAGTTGCTTATGAGATATAATTAGCATCTCAAGTGATGTTGGATGAATAATAAAATCAACATGAGTTGCACTTTGTATGCTGTGAGTTCCACCCGAATCTCTGCAGAAGCATAGTCACAAAAAACAGGAGAGAATTAAGTCTTGATCTCTATTCGATAGATAAATATCTGCTCCAAGCAAAGAGAGAAATTATGTTACTTAGTTGAATATATTTAAGATAGCATGGTCCATAGACTCTGTGCTTTGAAATGGCCTAGCTAAAATGTGATGAAAGATGATCAAATTGTGATATACTTTAAGCCCAAGTATGATAATTTATATTATTGGGCAATTAGAGTTTTCTTTCATTATTGTGAGTGCTTTTTCTCACATTTATCTTCCTGGTACTTAGGACCTTGCAGGGGAAGTCGCTCAGAATCTGCACGAGTATTTTAGAGCTATATACAAGGTTAATCATATTCTACCTGGAATGACATCTTTCTGATGTGAATGACATTCTCTTGCATGAATATCTCTAGGTTTGAAGTTATCTGACATGGCTTCATCCAGGTGGTTACTGAAGCAGACATCGAAGAGTTTGAGGCAAACTATAGAGGTTCTGATTCTGAAAAGAATGATCTTATTGATCTATACGAAAAATTCAAGGGTAACATGAACATGTGGGATTGATATGTCCTTTTTCCTCTCTTTTTTCCTTTCTTATAGATGCCTATCTGACATAAAAGTATTTGAAATCTTTTGTACGTTTTCCTTCACAGGCTTTACTCCCAAGCTTGATTCCCACTGCTTTAAGGATATCATTGATGATGCAATAGCAGCAGGTTGGTTTTTTGACAATTTGATCTCTTCTTGACCGTTAGATTTACTTTTAAACCTCAGAATTTGAGACTTCAAGCAAGGCTGGGCTTCATCGTGTTTTATAGAGTTTAATAACAGCGAGGTCAATATTTAAAAATAATTTTCTTTCACAATGATAAAATTTAGCACAGGTTGCTCATTTACTTTTATGGAGAGCATCCTTTTTTGTCTCTTTATGTTTCTAAATAATGCTGGTCTGAGGATACTGGTGTTTAGTAGCCTAGATCTTATGCGTGCTTGATAATGTAGCGTACACTATCCTGATATAGTGCTTAATGCATGCTCTGTTTCTCTGTGTCCTACAGGAACGTTGAAGACAACCAAGGCATACGAGAAGTGGGCAAAGAAAATTTCCAAAACTGAACCACCTACAGATCCTCTTAGAAAGAGGGAGAAGTGAGTGACACAGCTGCACTGGGCTTTCTATTCTACATAATTTTTGCTTCGATTTCTTGACTGTACTGTTAGTAGTATGTTCTTCTTTTGAATTGGAATGCTAACCTTTGTTTCCCATTTCTGATAGAGCGAAGAAGAAGTCAGGCAATCTTCTTGCAATTATATCTCAGTGCCGTAGCGAGCGAAAGGAGCATTTTGATTCCATGTTTTCATCTTTGGTGAATAAATACGGTGGTGGAATGCAGAGTTCAGAACCCAGTGAAGAAGAGTTTGAGGCTGCAGGAAAGAAACTTGAGAGCTGAAAGTCTGCCAAAAGGTCCAGGCAGAAATAACAGGAACATGTGATGTATTGGATTAACTGTGTATAGCTTTGGTTGCTTTGAGCACTCTCTTATGCTTCTAATTTCTGTAGCCAAAATTGGTGTTTGATTTCCCCTTTGTTTGAATGATATTTTGGGATGACAGATGCTCAATGCACTCTTGGTTCGTTTCCTTATCTTCTGGCAGCGCAAGAACTACATTTGTTGTAATACTAGAAATTGCTGCCTATAGTTTTGTGCATGCTTAAGTTACAGGAACTTTACTTTCCCAAATGGGATTGGACTACTTTTCTACCAAATGGCTGATCATTCTCCAGGGGTTCATTTGAACATTAAAAAGACTGCCAATGAATGTTCAGCAGCTTCTAGATGAAGAAAAACTAGAGAAGCTCAAGTTTTGGATTATGAGTATGGTTTAATTCATTCTGCTTTCTTGATTTCATCAACGCCACCTTTTTAATTTCGGTCTATCGCATAAGGTGATGGCATGAACGAATTGTAGTAAATATTATTTTGACATGAACTCAAGACATTGTTCATTATCCTTGAGAGATTAGTTTGAGTTGATTCCATATTTATGCTATCCTTGAATAAAGGGGGATGTACATATGATCTTTTGAGCAGAAGACTTGCTCAGTATACTTCATCTCAATTGTCATAAAACATTAGGTATATAAGACTGACTTGTTCTCAAATCTCTTTGTTTGCTTGGCAAGACAAAACTCGTTAATGCTTCCCGCAAAACAAGTCGGCATCAAGCAATTTTAGGTTGCACTAAACTCTCAATTCTAAGATGAATAAGGTGAAAGCTTACGCAATTCAGTCAAAATTCTCAATTGCAACTTCAGAGCAATGTCTGTCTAATCAGATTAGAACTGATCAAGATTTTAGTATAATGCCATGGCCGCATCTTGGGGTTAGGAGCAATGTGTCCTACTTGACTTAGCTAGAAACAGTTGAAAGGAGAACTAGAATTTAACTGGGTGTCCAGCGTAAGGACGATCAGCAAGTTGGGAATTGGATATCCATTTTGTGCAGATTTTGTTTGCAGAGCCTAGGCCAGTTCACATGCTAAAATGCACAAGAGACGTTTTGCATGCTTACGATTTGCCAAATCTTAACTAGTAATACTTCAAATCACAAATTTTTACAACCAGAATGACACCATCCATCCGAGATTCCGAGTGGCATGTCGTTAGAGACACAAATTCCGTACCCAGAAACAAATAAATTGTGCTATCATAAGCTGTGTTGCAAATGCTGTTTACATGAGAAAATGTCCTCAATGCTAAAGCTTCAAGACATGAGCTAGCTGGCATGCTGCGCTCACAGGAAGTCAAACTAGCATCAGATTAGAGTCTGAGACCCTTCAACGCAGCTCCTGCATTCTAAGATATTATCAAATTCTTATTTCCTTGATGACGGATGGGGATTCCTTTAGCAATAGCATCCTGGGCAGCGGTCCAGTGATCAGAGGGGCAGCCATGCATATTAGAATAGTGATGCTGATGCATCATCTCGAAGAGCAACCGGAGGTCATCCATCTAACTCATCTATTTAGTGCAAACTGCTTTGGATTAGGGCCACCTGCATAGGCCAAAGGTCTAGATTTAATCAGTTCATGAGATTTGTCTTTATTGCATGATCTCTAGGTAGCTGGATCTTCTCACCCGTGCTGAATTATAGGAAGTTGCTGCACCTGCAGTTGAACCCGATCAAATCCACTTGCTTTCATCAGGTAGTGCACCCAGTAGGTCCAAAACTTTTGAATAACATTATAGCTGAATTACCACTTGCATTGGATTTTGGTGAACTCCGATTGAGGAGACTTTGATATCCAGCGCAACCCTTGCACAGCCCTTGCACCAGCAACTGTGTGCTTCCCACTCTTGCCAGAGCTTCCCGTTACAATGCTGCTACCAGGACAAGCTGCAAGCTTAGCTTGTTCTTGCCTCGGCAGCATGTCCATGTGGCACTTGGAAGTTGGGAAATATATTGGCTGTGGTGGCACTTCCAAAAAAGCCTCAGTTATTGATGGAAAGGATGGGACCTTTTGTAGTCTGGCATCTTCACTTGCCATAAAGATTCCTATAGAGTGAGAGAGAGAGAGAGATAGTAAACAGGGGCTTCTGCATTCTTAAACCTGGATAATTCAATCTGAACACAAAAATCATTGATCACTCAATTCCCCTTGACTAGATTATATGACAGTTTATAGAGTGAGAGAGAGAGATAGTAAACAGGGAGAGATTCACTACTTACGGATTGATTGCTCGCCCATCGTTCATAATAATGAGTATATCGCTCCAATGAGTTTTTCGCCATCTCTCTTCTTCTCTCAGCCTCATCATACTACAAAAAGGTATTTTCACACAACCAAAACCTACAATGTTAGTTCCACGGTGTTCACATAACTTTGCCCGAGAAAAGCCAAAGTTTTTCAATTCCTACCGCTCCCTCTTGCTTAGCGGCCTCATAACGATTGCAGGCATAGAAACCACCAGTTCTCTCACCATGGTCAGACCATGCACCCAGACAGAGCCTGTTTGCAAAAGTAATATAGAACAAGTAAGGCATACAATACGGGTTCCAAGGGAATTACATTGTATCACAACAAGAATATACCCAATAAAAATGAGTACATAAAAATAAATGAAAATGCTCCATTTAGAAGAAAATAACCTTACTAGCGGAACTCAAATTTACAAGGAGGTGTACAAGTCATATGCATACACCCTTGGTTTTTCTCTATTGGCCGCTTACGCTTTGGACAAGGCTTTGAATTGGCTAGAATTCTGCATATCATTTCATATCTGTTAGGAAAGCCGAGCAACAACCACATATTTGCACATAATGACATTTCTGGACACTTGAATCACTATTTTATTTAAGACTTCCTCAAAATTTTGCATCCAAATTAAGAAAATGTGGCAATTATTGGAGGGAGCACGACTGTCCAAATTCATTCTTAAAGGCAAACCTGAGGTAGGATTGCCAACATTTCACGTGAAATAAAGAGTCATATTCTTCCAGACATTCTGTAAAACCTTAGCTCTATCCTGTCATCCCACCTTAACAAAACATATTGCCACAACAAATCATGAAAGATACAAACAACCGGCACTAGGTTGATCAAACTTTAGCATGTCCCATCACAACATTCTCTACAAGGTCAATTTTATTTCTATAAAAGAGCTTCAATTCCATTCACACAGGTTGTCAACATGGCACCAACAAGTTCACAAATAACAAACTCTCCAAACATATATTTTCAGCATGAATCCCCGGCCTGCTCTGATAAACTGGGTATGACCCAAAAGGCAGACAAAATAACAGAGAGATAAGCCCGATAAAACCGTCCGGAAACAGGATAAAAAGACTCCATTTTGACAACACCATATCAGTCATTAAAAGTATTCTAGAAAACCCATCCCAGTCAGATCTGTTGAAGCGCCTCCTACCATTACTAGCTCAATCAAAGCTTCGAAATGTAGCAGAGTGATTGGACTCCATTTCCATCGGTCCCATCCACCACCCTCAACAGAAAAAAGACCTTATCCTATAAGTTGTCATATTATACGTTTGTCGAGGTCAGAAGGATGATGAATGTAGAATTTTAAAATCAAGCACAAATATAGACACTTAAACAAAGTCTACCTGGTATCTCCAAAAGATTTCCCACCGCCCCACCCCCCCTCCCAAAAAAAAAAAAAAATCAACTGGAAAACTATATAGGGAAAATAACACTAGTCAGTTTCCATGCAAGCATTGACTTGTTATATAATCCATATAGATGGTTCTTCCCGCCTGTTGGTAGTTCTATATCTGTATAGGACCAGATGGGAGTAATAAACATGCATAAATAAATCAAAAGGAGAATTGCAGTGGCTAGACTTAGTATTTTTCCTAAAATAAGAAAAAAAGAAATGACACATTTAGAATTGCTGTATGTTCAAACTTCAAACTGACATGGGTGACATCATTATCCTCCAGACAAATCATCCAATTTAGCATTATTGGATCTCCTCCAGAGAAAATATGTGAATGCACTAACCAAGGATTCCAAATTTAACTACAGAAAGGAGATAATTGTGGAACTCCTGTATGTAGTCGACTGGTTGATTTTAGAATATCTCATACTGCTGATAAAAGCATGCCAAAATAGGACTATCTATGTCCAACCTACTAAGTAAGTCACATAAAACATTCTTGTTTCTTGAAAGAGGAAAGACCACACAATCCGTTGTACACCATTGTCATAGAACCCAAATGATGGCAAATTCTACATGCTTAAAGTTATATGTACCAGTTCATGTTTTCAGATTCAGCACCTGTTCTTCATGGTCCACTGTGCCACAGTGCCACAATCTACTGGACAGTGAGCTTCCTTTGTACACTGCAGTAGATCAAATCAAAAGGATGTCAACACACTACTTGCTACATATTGATACAAGAAATTTCCAAAAAGAAGCTTACATTCCAGCAAAAGTTGAAAGAGCATTGGCAGGAAACATTGTAACCTTCACTACCAGCAATATATTCTACAGCGTATTCACAACCAGGGGCAGGACACCACTTGGTCTGGCAGTAGGAAAATGAGGTAAAGGAAGTTATATTTCATTTAAGAGGCACCCAGTAGTGCAAAGTCATTATCACACATTAAAAATTAAAAAAAAAACTTCAGACAAAGAAAAAGAATACGGTTGCACATATACCTTTCTATTGTCTTCAATGTACGAGCGAAGAAGATATTGAGAATACTTTTTCTTATCTTCTTTAGGTGCTAATAGATTTATCATGTCTTGACCGACGGCAACACCACAAGATGGATCAGGACATCTCAATGTTTAACATCCAGGACCATCGTTTATTGATGTGCTTATGTAACCTATCACAATGCTCGCATTCATTAATGACAGCAAAGACGCAGAAGTAAAAGCATGTAAAATTCTAAGGTGCACAGTTAATCCAAAGAAATACTTCCAAGAGAGTCATATCTATCAGCTGAAGACAAACACACAGAGATGATGTTTGGTAATAGTCACACATCTTTTTGTTGGGGGTACTTCTTTTCAACAAAATGATAGAGCTAGGACTGCTTCAAAATACAGTAACCAAGAAACAAATCTCCAACATCAGCTACAGAGTGCTATTGCCTTTTCCAGTCCCACTCACATTTCACACATTTTCATTTTCCTCTACAGTCTACAGGAACTCAAAGCCCCTGCAGGCCACAGCTTTTCCAAGAAGCAACCCTCAGAAAGATATGACCAAGGGATAATAAAACAAATTATAGCTGTCACCTTGCAAACATACACATCCGAATAAACAAAATTAACATTAGCTGAGGCCTGCTGGTTAGAGACTTACCATGAACATGTATGCACCATCTTAAATTGATGATTATATTCTCAAAGACCTAGATGGAAAGAAAAGATAACATCATTTTGGATAGCAATGGAAAAATCTATTAAATGATTAAAGAAGTTCATAAAAAACAGCTCTAACACATTAGTTCTTGAGGAAGAAGTCCTACCGTAATCACCAAACATGCTCCAAAATCTCAGATTACTTCAAAAGGCAAAAGAGCCAATATTCAACCATAGATTACAATAAACAACAAAAGAACCAAGATATGTTAACAGTCATTCTTTAGATCACTAGCTATAGATAGTGAAGATTGTGAAGAGATTGCATATAACAAACCAAAGATTGGGATGACAAGAGCGGGAAATCAGACAAAACCTTAGTACTGTTAAAATTCAAGTAAATAATCGAAAGAGTCAAGGCAATGCTAAATGTAGAGGCAAATAATTGAGTGACATCTCAGATATATGCTTCCATCCTTAGACTGGAGAGACCAGCATCTGTAAGTTCACTTATGTAAGAACGACATTGCAGCAAACTATGCACTTGACGGCAGCATCGAGTCATGAATCACCAGAACTAAGCAGAGTCCTTGTCTTACCTGTTGCTTATTGCCGTCAAGTCGACCAAACGATGCATGACCGGCCTTCCATCGGGGCAGTTCCAAGGAGACTTGAGATCTGCCAAGTGCTCAAGTATCTGCACGAAACAATGGTCGGACAGCAAGCAAATTAAATCACTGGCGTTTTGTCATCAACGGTTTGCCTAAGCTTTCTCGCATTGCTGTGCTTTCAATCAGAAGCAAGAAACCAGCGAACTTCTGGTCGCAGATTTAGGCCAAGCTTTCTCCCCCAAAACAAAGATGCGAACATAAAAACCCGGAAATAAAATCGAACCTGACATGCGGTCGCAGATTTAAGGCTTCTCGAGGATTGCTTCGAGCAGGGCGGAGCAATTGCTTCTCAGTCGTGAGGAAGAGAGAGCAAAGAGGAGAGAGAAGACTGTCTGCTCTTCCACGAGGAGAGAGACAAAATCCAGAAAATTTAAGCGAGGAGAGAGAAATTTTAAGCGGGAGTGCTGCGCGCATTTATTACCCATTCATCCGTCCTCTCTCCTGTCAGTCAAGCCGAGCCACCAGCCAAGCCGAGATTTATTGGGAGGAAAGAAGCGACGAGAAGAGAAAGCAGACGTGGACTGACACCCGGACACGTGTCGCGCAATGAATCATTCAGAGCATCGATGACGTGGCACTGTTAGGGTACCCAATATTTTCTCCCCTCCCCCTCTCTTCGTTAAATGCTTCGTTCTTCTACTAGCCGACCATCACTTTTCAGAGGTGCTTCTTCGTACGAGCGGGAGAAGAAGCGTGCAGGGAGGGATAAAAGCATTTAATGAAGGGAGCGATGGGGAACACGAAACCTTCTCCGATAAGTGACGGTGGGCGAAGAATGAAGCATTTAATGAAGAGAGAGAAAGGGTGAAAAAATTTGATCGAAAATAATGGTGGGCCCGCCTCCACGTGGAGCAATGTGTCGCCTCTTCATTGGGCTGGCGTACGGTGACCTGGCGGTCCGGGACTACTTAAATATTTTCTCATGCTTGGACCTTGATCTTGGACTTAGAGGGCGAGGCCGCCGAAGTGGGCCGTGGCCTTGTCAACAGCCAAGGTGACGGTATGGCTCCACCGGAGCATTGAGGGATAAATTTACTCGTTATTTGCTTCCATTAATTAAATTAATACCATCAAAAACTCCAAAATAATACATGTTAACAAATGGACAGTTTCTGACCAAAAAAAAAAAAGTAAATGGACAGTAAATCTTCAAATGGTAAATCTTTTAATTGTCATGTCTTATCCAACTTACTAATTTGATTGTAAAATTTAATAGAAATTAATGTAGGATAAATCCGAAGTGTAATAATATGAGAGTTTTGGTGGTACCGCGGAGAAGAGAGAGAAAGAGTAATATTCTCTTGACAAAGGCGGACTTCTGGGGCCTTTTTTACGACATATGTCGTAAGATAAATAGACTTGTTTTTTACTAAATTGACCTAGATCTTCAGCCAATATTAAGCATCCACCCGTCCTCATCAAAATTTTCTTGGGAAGAGAAAACATTAGGCTTCGTGGGAATGAGACGTGAAATATTTGGTGGGCTTTGCAGAGGAGTTCGGTTCCTTGCGGAACAGTAGGACAAGACCTCCCGCGCAGAGGAGAGAGAACTCGATTTTTCACATTTTGCTGCACTCCTTTTTTTTAAATAAAAGGGAACGAGCTCGGACTCTAGCGTGGCTCTGCTGGGCGACACGTGTTGCCCGGTGAATGGACTCGGAGGAAGCCACGTTGGAGTCAGAGCTGCAGACGAGGTCCCCGGTCAAGGTCGCCGACGTGGCCATGCTCGATCAAGATGAATCAAAACCGGAATCGTAAAGATCATGGCATTCACATCCCCAATATCCCACCTCTCCCCTGACGTATCTTTCATTAAACTCCGTCATTATACTAGCGATGTACCAATTTTATGATCCAATTCATCGCATTAAGTTACGAAAACAAACAACCTAAGAGGAAAAGAGCCAAAAATTAAAAGCTCAGATCACCATTTTAGTCCTATATAAACGTATGTATTTTATTTACAGATATGTACTTTATTTACAGACCGAAAGTAAAAAAAGAGTCTCGATAGCACCAGACGCGAAACATAATGGAAGAAGGCAAAGGATGGAAGGCGAAATAACAATGAAAAAAACTTAGTTTTACATATTGAGAGCATCATCGAACCTGGCCTCCGACGCGATGGCCGCTATCATGTCTCTGATCAGCAGCCAGGGAAGCAGCCCGCTCGCCAACCCTAGCTCGGAGTTCCCGCCGCCACTAGGCGTCTGCTGGTACATAGTCGGCGGGTACCCGTATCCCGCTGGGGGATAATCGTACCCCGGCGGCAGAGGCCCGTATCCCTGGGGTGGGTAGCCATACCCGGGCACGGCGTTCGGCGGATACTCCTGTGGTGGATACCCGTGTCTCGCCGACGGAGGGTACGGCCCCGCCCCGTCGGCCGGCGGGGAAGGTGCCACCACAGTGAACCGCTCGCTGAACTTGTAAGAAAACTCTAGGAACCCCTTGGTCTTCCCGAAGGGCAGCCTCAGGCTGTAGCTCGTCACCCTGGCTTCTCGTCGCCGCCCTCGCCGCCCTGCTCAAGGAGCTCCTTGACCGACACCTCGACCCTGCCGACCTCCTTGTTGCCGCCAAAGGTCTTCTCGGCCTTGATCTTGAACTTTAGCTTCAGGCGGCCGGCACGGGAGGCGTCCTCATCGACGGTGAAGGAGAGTGGGTGGCCCCAGCAGGGGTGGTGCCGCCATCCTTGTGGACGGGGGTGCGCTGCTTGCTCTTCTGCCGCTCGTTGAAATAGTTTTTTTTTTTCTATTTCTACTCCAGGAATAATTTTTTAGTAAAATAAGATATTTGGTAATTATACAAAATTTCTATTTTTGGAATAGAAAAAGAATTGAAATGCTTTGATAAAAATTTATAAATTTTTCTATTTATTTGTTTTTTCTTCTTACTCACGAATTGCCGATCCTTGATCGCTGCTGCACGACCACCACAAAATCGTCACATGATCGCCGCACAACCATTGCACGACCGCCGCACGACCACCGCACGATCATTGCACAACCGTCGCACGACCGCCGACCGTTGCCGCCGACCACCACCACAGGATTGACGCCTACAACCCATTGACCGCGAGAGGGGGTAGTAATCGGTGAGCTATGGGCGATGGTCCTACAGCAATGGTCGGCAGCAATGGTTGGCAGTCATGTGATGGTTGGCGACGGCAGGCTGCCGGCAAACAGTGGCGGTCGTCGACTAGTGGGTTGTGGGCGACGGTCGGTGGGCTATGGGTAGCGACAACCATCGCCAAGAGTCATCGACAGTGGCCGCGGGTCACAGAAGGTGGCCAACGGTTGGCAGGCAATCGGCGGTGGCCGCAACAAGAAAGAAGATTAAAAGAAAAAAAAAAAACTTATTTCTAAAAATTGTTCCCGAGAACAAGAAGCTACTTTTTTTTTTGTTTTTTGTTTCTGTTCCAAATCTATTCCTCAGCCATTTTTATATTCCAGGGAATAGAAAAATAAGTTGGCGTTACCAAACAGATTTATATTCCTTTTTTGTTCCGAGGAACAAAAGAACAGAAATAAGGAGAAATAGAAACGTTATCATGCAGGCCCAGAGTGATCGCTGGTGGTGCTTCGAGCATGTGGTCCAGGAGGAAAATATTGGCTTGGAGCCCTGAGCAAGACAGGTACACAACCGACACAACTGGGCTCTGAGATTAAGTCATCCAAAAATAAACTCTTTTATTTTGCCACACACTCTTTTGCCCCGCACTATAAATACGCCTTGATAGCAACCGCCACCCCTCACTCTACAGAAGTACGCGACAAAAATCTCTTTGTAGGTCGTTCGGTTCTCGACATCTTCTTCTCCATCTTCTTCAAGAAGGTTTTTGAGCGGCAGACATGGAGCACAGGTGCTTGGAGGTGATGCTGATGTCCGCCAAGGTCCTCAAGGACGCCAACGTTTTCAGCAAGATGGACCCCTACGTCGCCTTCTCCCTCTCTGGCGTCGCCGACAAGCACTAGAAGAGCAAGCAGCGCACCCCCATCCACAAGGACTGTGACAGCCTAAAATTTCAAATTTCGTTTTCGATTAAATAAATTAGATCTTTTGTTGATGTACCAATAGTACTATTCTCTTAACTGATCACTCACGAGATAATTGGTCTATCTGGGAAAGTAATTAAGGAATCTAAATGTAATAGACTTGAGAATTCGACTAGAAATCAACTACTCAATTGTGTTGGTTTGCAAGAGTCATTACGGCACTATCAAAAATCGATCAAAGATCGGAGATAGGTCGATTTGACTGAGATATGTGATGAGAGTGTGGGTAATTCCACCTGATTGCAAAGTACTCATTGATGGACACTAAATCGATTTTTCTATTATTTTGGTACCTAGTGTCCGTAATTGAAATCTCGAGATGTTCACGACAATTAAAGGTCACCAATGTGTCGAAGATATACAGTGTGACTCAAGATAAATTGATCACGGGTCAATTGCAAAAAAAAATTCCTAAAATTTACCCAGTAGATTATGTCACGCTAAAAGCGTGCCGAATTGAAATTAACCAGGAATTTGAACCCGATTTCAGAAATTGAAAGTTCTATTGTGTCACGATCTATTTTAGAATCGTCAATTCATCCTCCGAAGAATTTTTGGAGATTTTGGGATTTTATGAAAAATCAACTTGGACGTTACGAAAAAATAGCAGAAATTTGGATGGGCCAAATTAAATGCAATTTGGACTTCCAAGCCGAGCCTTTAAGTGTTGGGGGCTTGCAGAAAATTACACAAGATTTTTCTTCATTGAAATTGAATCTCAATTTGGGAAATTGAGTGAAAAAATTAAACCTAAAGTGGTGAAATTCGATTTTGGGCGAGGGGTGGAATTTTTGGCATTTAATTGGATAATGTATGGATTAATCAAGTTGGAAAGAAATGGGAGACACGCAATTAATGGAATAGCTATGATAGTTGACCCCTTTTTCCCTTCTTCCCAATCTTTCCTCACACGCCTCAGGCCTCTCCATCCTCGTGCATTCCATTTCCCCCGACCCTTCTTCGGTTCTGCCTTTTCTCTCTTTCATTTGCTTCTTTTGTTTCTTTTATTTTTCCTTCGATTTCCTCCTGCCATTCAATTGGAAACCTTCGCCCACGACCGTCTCTCCTTCAGCCTCTGCCGATCTGCCAGCAGCCCACCTCCACCAGGTTTTGTTCCTCCAGTCAACTCGCTTCAAGCGGCTCCCAGGTGTTGACCGAAGCTCTTTGCTCCTCCACGCGTCCGCTCCATTGAAGAGCCCTTGTGTTTCCTTTGCCCTCGACCAACCCGCTGCCTTCTCCATCAGTTCGTGTCTTCACCCGGCAACAGCTTCAGCCACGCGTCTTCATCTTCGGCAGCTCGAAGACCCCAGCGAAGCAGCATCACCGTCCACGAAGCAGCTTCCCCAGCAGCTCCCATCTTCGCAGGCTCAGTCCAGCGTCTTCAGCAGCAGAAGCCCACGCAAATTTTCGGGCCCAGCTTTGGCCGAATAGTTCAAGATCTCTCGAGCCCACGCTGCAGCCCAAGAAGCCAGCAATTCGGCCCTAGAGTCCAGCATTTCAGCCCACGAATTCAAGTGCAACAGCCCAACTTCGGCAAGCCAAATTCGGCGACTCCCAAGCCCAAGAATTCAGCAGCCCATTTAAAGCCCAGCCTAAATAAAAAACAAATCTCATATTGGGCTGAGATTTGTTGGGCCAATTTTAGGCTCGGTCCAAGCCCATGGGTGTTGTTGCGAGCCCAAGTTCGGCCGCCATCACGCTGTCATCGCGGTGAACCAGTTTCCGCAATACATTGATGAGTTTATGCACTTCTTAATAGGCTAATGACGTCTAACGGGTGTTGTGTTTAGTTTAATTTAATTAGAAACTAGATGGTTAGTTAGATTAAATTAGTGATTTAATTATACAATTATGCATGTTAGGTGGTTAGATTAGATTAAGTGAGGCCTCGTAGATAAATCGTATCATTTATCTAGAAGGGTTCGGGAATTTTCCGGGCTTGTATCAGTACTTAATTTAGTGATTTTGGCCTATGTTAATATTTTTAGAATTTAAATTGAATTATTTAATTAATTTTAGAAATTAATTAATTATTAATTATTTTTCTGGAAATTATACTAGAATAACCGGTGACCAAAATTTTCTGTTGATTGCAATGGTGTGGTTAATTTCTGTAATTGAGTGCTATATTTTGCAATTTGAATTTAAGTTGTGATTTTGGGTAATTATCCCAAAATTGTATAATTTCAGTAATTATTTATAAATTACTAGAACGTCGGTTTACAACACCAAAAATGTTTTCAGACTCTGTAGAAATAGTGGAATTTTCTAAAGTAAAGATATTACATTTTTTTGCTCAGGCCAACTGTGTATCCACACATGATTATTTTTATCGAATACATTGTAATACAGTGGAATTATGCCAAGTTGAGGATTTAATTGAGGAATTGATATGCAAGGCACAAGATCCTTGGCCATGACTAATGTATCGTGGTTCAGCTTCGAGAAGCATTAAGACCATTATAGATCTTTAGCGACTTTGGTAAGCAAATGTTATTAGCAGCTTCGATGAGCAATAATTGATTTAGCAGTTTCGGTGGGCAAATTTAGACATCAACTTTGGGGAGTATATCTATTTCAGCTTAGGCGAACAGTGTTTGAATCGATAAAGTTCATGGATAGTATCGATTGTATCGAGTCGAATCATTTGACTGACTGATGGTTGAATGGATTGACCAATCTTAGTGGTATAGAGTCGATTAGATCGATTGATCGATGACTCATTTTGATTTAATTGAATTAAATTGAATTGAATTGCTTGGTCGAGTATTTGATTATACTGACCTGCAATGTGAACCTAAGGCGAGGTAAGTCCCTATGATTGTGTGATTGAGTAAAATAGGACGCATCTAGGCGTATTTCACTCATAATCGGGGTTTAGAGCATGAACTCGCTAAGATTTATATCTCACCTTATCGTGGGCTTAAATTTTCAGGATCATCGAGCAGAGGACCTAGAGCTGAGAGGAAGTGATTTGAAGTGTAGGTTAGTTAGGACCGCTTCTTTTTGGAAAATCAGTCTTTGTAGTCTTTTATGTATAGACTTTTGTACATGACTCAGTATGTTTATAAAGGCTTTGTTTGTAAAATTGTTGTCCTGCTTTTCTATCCCGAGATGGTTGCTGTGAGGGGATTTATTTTCGCTTCCCCATGTGCATTAAAAAGAAAGGGTTGGCGGCTTGTCTTGGGAAGTCGCAAAATTTTATCGACCAGAAAGGGATGGGCACGTACTCGAGAATTGGGGCTGGTGAACAGGTTGCTCGGCGGGCTGCTGATCGGGGTCATAGTATCGGACGTGTTGGAGGCCGCTGCATACGACGCCGGCTTCGATGGCGCTCTCGATATGTAAAACTGAGCTTTTTCCATGTCATTCTGTATTCCTTCTTTGCTTTCTCCATTAATGTTTCATCTCTGGAGCTATTGAAATGTCTTCTTTTTTTTCTTTTTTTCTTTTTTGGGTCTGTGTAAATTAAGTATATGCGTTTATTTCATGGAATAAAATAACGATCTGACCTTTGATTTTTTTTTTTTTTTGGCTCTTTTCCTCTCGGTTGTTTGTTTTCGTAACTTATGGCGATGAATCGGATCATAAAGTTGGCAATCTCGCTTGTATAATGATGCGGTTTAATGAAAAAT
Source organism: Eucalyptus camaldulensis (assembly GCA_019915185.1). Classification (NCBI taxonomy): domain Eukaryota; kingdom Viridiplantae; phylum Streptophyta; class Magnoliopsida; order Myrtales; family Myrtaceae; genus Eucalyptus; species Eucalyptus camaldulensis. Next base: position 23,381,672 of record JAHSVA010000003.1, read on the forward strand.
ACGTCACGGGAGAGATGGGAAATTTGGGGATGTGAACGTGACCGATCTTTACGATCCCGGTTTCGATGCATCTAGATCGAGCATCACCGCTTCGGCGACCTCGACTGGGGACTTCGTAGAGGGCAAGGGGGTGGTTATGGGCCACGAGCAAGTGGAGAGTGTGTCGGAGATTGTGGGCCGATGGGGACTAGTGGATGCTTTAAGCATGTGTGGGGGTAAGCAAGGAGAAGGCACGGCTGTCGAGGACGAGGAAGCCCAAGGCTTACAAGTTCGGCAAGCGGTTAACCGATCTTCACCATCCCGGCCTTGTTCTTGTTATAGAATCCTTGACCTCCCAAAAAGAAGGGTAGGGAGGTCGTGGGGCAAACATTGAACGGTAAACACCATACAGCATAAACATGAAATACTCCAGATAATGATCTTAGACGGAGCATCACAGCATCAGTGACCTCGACAATAAAACGTGTGGCGGTAGCAAGGAGCTGGCTTGGAGGGCCACCCTCGCGCTGCTGCCAAGGACGGGGCTGTGGATGATTTGGTTTTTTCAATGGAATGGATGGTAAAATTACAGAAGTTGAGGAGGGTCTTTGTGCATTTCCGATAACGAAAACCAGAAAGCCGGTTCTTTCTAAGAGCATAAGAACCAGACTAAATACGATGCTAGTTACTCAGGAACTTCACTCCTCGTGGGGTGCACCCGAAATTCTTCGACTCCCTCCGGTTCAACGGTACAGTTGGTGACTCAGAATCCCGACACGCGGGACATAAACATGGGTTCTAATTCACAACATACATTCGTATCATGCAAGATATAGTTAGGACTGTTGCATAAGTAGATTGCAACAACCAAAAGCCGCGCTCAGTTTGAAATTTTCCCCTGATTCCGAAGCAAAACCTCGATGATCAAACCATGAACGCACCTTTGCTATATCCAATTACATTAGTTGAGCTCCTTCCCAACCCGCGCAAAAGCCCGAAGACGTTCCCATTCTTAACAAGAGAATTACCATAAGTTCCATGCTAAAATCCAGCTCCCTTGAGCTCTTATGTTGCATCCAACGCATGCAGTCTTCCTAGAGTTTAGTTCTTCAGCCCTGACCCTTTCTAAGTCCCTAGACCAGAATTCGTGGGAAGTTGATCCCCTTATCGCTGAAAGGCGTGATCCTTGGACCCGGTTTTCAAATATCCAGACAGCCCGCCATGGTGGAGATGCAAATACAATTGCGGACTGAATTGCTAAAGCGCAAAGGAATAAGCCCTGCCTAAAACTTGGCTGAATCAACTCCTACAAGTCACAAGCCCTATGGGATTTAAAGGTTTGGTTTTGTTTTTTTTTTTTTCAATTTTTTTTTTTCAGGTTGAACTATGGGATTAAAGGTTCGCTAACGTCATTCCCATGAAAGATACAGAAGAATTTCAAAAGGGTATACTTTAAGATAGCTTTTCACAGGTTAAAGACCCCAAAGGAGAGTTTCACAGGCTTCACGAGAAAGAGGCTCCACAACAAAGCATTCACATCATCTTCAAAAGCGGGGCGCTAAAGAAGGCAGAGACCACAAAGCAAAAAATCAAAAGTAAAACAAACATAACGGATGAGATCTTTCATAATCATAGCTAGGGGTGAGCATGGTCCGGGTTGGTCCGGGCCACCCTCTAACTCTAGGACCAACCCGTACAGTGTCGGTTCTCGATTTTTAGGACCGATGACTGACCCTATTGAGCCTGGGACCAAGGACCGGACCTACCCAATGGATTCGGTCCAATTCCAGGGTTACCCGGGACCGATCGATAATTTTTTTCGTCTTATTTTTTATACTCCCTAAAAAAGCAAACCTACACATTCAAATTACACATCCATCGACAATGCGGCATTGTGCAACTAAACATATTTAGCAAATTTAAGATGACACAATAATAGAAATTTTGTACATGCTAACCGCTTATCGAGATATGAGACAAGATGAAAAGTTTATGTAGTCATCTATCTTTAATATTCATAACATCATATGCAAAAGCGTTTTCCTGCATTTGATCATGTAGCAAATCACCGTAGCAACTGCAATAATACTCTACTCTTCAAAAACTTCTACCATTTGACACAAATTGAAAAGCAAAGTGCAGCTGAAATTCATTAGTAAAATATAATTAAACCATAAAAAGTTCAAAATACTTAATATAAACCATGAATATATAACTTCACATCTTGTTAATTCACTTAAACTTCTAAACACCTGAAAACAAAACAAACGACACATAATTAATACTCAACAAAAGTTTTAAATTGAAATTACTATTAGTGCTATTGATAGAACATCTTAATATAATATAATATAACAGACATTTTACTTAGGTTTGAGTATATAAAAGAATTATAAATAATATAATATAATATACAAGGTTGGTCCAGGGTTGGACCGACCCAAAACTCTTAGGACCGAGGACCAATCCGCACAGTGTTGGTCTTGGAATTTCAGGACCAAAGACCAACCCAGTCCCCTTGGGAACCAGACCAAGACCGACAGGGTTGGGCCGGTCCAGGGTCGGTCCAGGGTCGACCCTAGACCACTGCTCACCCCTAATCATAGCTACAGAAATTAAGAAAACTCCCTGAACCACCCCAATTTATATGTACACTATGTCTGCATCGATCACTATTTATCCCTATAGCCCTCCATTTTCAGATAAAGTATTTCCAACTTATTGAGTAACCTTCCCATGTCATATATGTCATACAGGTAGAGCGTTATTGGCAATATACACGCTAATTTTAAAAGACATGTACACAGCTTCACCTCACAAAGTTTCCTCGGGTTTCAGAAAGTTATAGTATTCGAGCTGAGTCATCTCTCCACCAGTCATTGGGTCAAATTGGCATCGATAAAAGCTGCATCATTCAATAAAAAGAAAATTAATTAGACTATAAAGGCATTCTAATAAAGCAGCAAGATATATTAAGAGATGGAAACTGGGAGACGTTCCAACTGCAAAAAGGTCGGTCTATGCGTCCAACATGATTCTCAAATCAGCAACCTCTTAAATGAAAGCACATGAAAGCAGCCTCAAGAGCCTCTCATAGAGGATCGATGAGCTCTTATAGAGGAATAATTTCTCCTCCCCTCCTTCCTTCAGGTGACAAAGGGTGGAATTTGGGTTTTACAACGCGAAATAGGGTTAAGGGGTTGTTCAACCTTTCACTAATGAATACAAAGAACTAAAGATTATTGAAGAGAAAGCAGTGCATCAAATCTTTCTTTCATCATCGCTTAAAGGAAGGGTAAAGGATAACGTTCCCCTCCTTCGGTTTTATTGATCTAACTTAATTGTGGAAAACTGGGGTACTATTTGCTTGGTCTTGAGTATGCCACACTAAAGCATGTGGACAGCTATAAAAAGATATGGAAAGCACTCATTCTATAGGATTTCACGACCCCAACTTGACATAAATAAGGAAGATGGAGGAGTAGTAAGATGATATTACCTCCCATCCATGCCAAGAATTAAGACTGTGTTCTCCCGGTGTCCAAAAGCAACAACATACTGTAAACCTTCATGCAGTCGGAACTGAGCCACCGACCATTCTGAGCTAAAGTACCTAGGCAGAACACCTGCAAAGCATGGAGCAAAACTAGCCTGAGAAAGATACAGTGATCATGGTTTACCATAAACACATTCAGTCACTCAGCATGACATACAAATTAGCCACCGCAATAACTCATCCAATCATATTTAGATCTAGCATGACATGAACAATTCAGCTCTACTTCAAGAGCCATTTACGTGACAGACAAATAGCATGACTTCAAGATACAGCAACTCCTGGCATATTACCTTTCATGAAAGAAAGTGATGAGATCATGGAGGAGGAAGACACATGGCTTTCAGATGTACTGTGCAATCTGTCATTGTTCAGCGTGCCAAAATCAGCCTTCAGACTGAAGACACGGACGGTTCCTTTGTCACTTGAGACCGCCAGCCATTGGGCAGTAGAAGAAAAGGCCAGGCTGTATATTTCTGCACGACCTGCACCTCTTCTTACCTACATGAAGAACTTTGAATCTCAGTCATACAATGAATAAAGTAGAATATTGCCCAAGATTATATGATAATCAAATTGTTCTCTTTCTACAATCCTAAAGGCCTATTGAAGCACAACACAGTGTCAGCAGAGAACAATATCAGATCACAGCATCTATTTAGCATAATAACCATGCACTAAAATCACTCTCATGGTCTTTAGAAGCTATGAACAGCATAAGCCCTTACTGGCAATTGAATTCATTAAAACATCTGTCAGTTTGGATATCAACACATCACCAAGGCAGTTTAAAATATCTCCCATAGAAACCAACTAATGTGTCCCATCATTTGAGCCTATCAAGAAGCAATAACAGCTGCCAAAGGTTAAGTAAATAGTATAGATACCATATTAGCTACGACCTATCCATAAAAGAATTGAGAGGATTTGTATTAAAGACAGCAGACAGCAGTGATCAAGTAAGGTATTCTTTTATTGGTAGAAGGAATATACATGATAAAAAGAGAAGAATTCGAGAGGTACAAAAATTTAGACAATTCCAAACTCTAGCGGTGAATGACATGATCTCAAGTGATGTTGGATTACAACATATAAGTAACCATCCTAACTTACTTCGCAGATACTGCCAAACAAAAAAGAATTCTTCCCCCTTGGTAGTGACTCAGAAAAGGCAAGTCGCAGTTTTATTTCTGGACAAGCAATATCTTTTAACAGTTCCTATATATACATGAATTGAAATCCAAACTTGCAGGACACTTTCATCCACTAACCGCAAGTAATCTTGTGAATAGCCACAGCTATTCAGGTAAAGAAATGAAGAATATCTTTATCATTCAGTTCGTGCTCAATGATGGGCTTGCTTAAACAAGCTTTACTAAAACACCAAGCACGCCACATTCCCCACTTTCAAAACACAATGAGCATTAGATTCCAGACCAACCTCTTGGAGCAACGACCCGTCGATAGTGTTAAACACCCTAACCAGAGTCCCCTTACTACTTGCAGTTGCTAACAACCTCCCATCCTGGGACAGAGCAAAGGCCACGATCCTCGAGTCGTGCGCCATTATGAACTTAGTCCTCTTCGGAGCATAGTGCTCAACCCTAACCTGAAAAAAGTACATTATCCACCAATCATCAGCACGTAGGTGAATCAATTAACCAATTTGTTATCGACTCGTGATGGCGCTCATCGCCTCACCTGCCCCTTCTGAAGCCCGGGACAGACGAGCACCATCTGCCCCGAACTCTGCGACACCACGCACAAACCCCTCGGATTCGCGATCGTCTCAATCTGATGCAGCAGCCTCAGGTCCGCAAAGTTGTAGACGTATATCTTCTGGAGCAGGATCACCACGACGCGGTCCCGCCGGAGCTTGACCGACTTCACCTCGGATCGGAACGAGAGCTCCCCGATGCACCGCGACTGGTGGTCGTCCCAGATCATGACCTTGTTCACCGGGTACATCGCGTTCGACCCCCTCCCGACCAGCGCCAGTATGTTGCACCGGAACAGCATCTCCACGACGGCGATCCCGCCCCCGGAGTCGAAGTCCTGGCGGAAGATCTCCCTGAACGGATCGCAATTGTAGATCCGGAACCCGTTGTCGGTCCCCACCGCGAAGCACCCGAAGTCCTGATTGAACGACGGGTGGAGGAGGCTCGGGACCCGGGACACGGCGGGGACCTGGCCCGTCTGGATCCCGATAGAAACATCATTAATTCCATCAGAGTTTTTAATAAATAAAGAGGTCCACCTTGGTCAGCTCGTGCTCACAAAAACGAAGTACTCACCTTTGCTACAGTCTCGGTGTCCGAGTCGGTGCTGGACGTGGACGGAGAGTGCAAGTTGAACACCATTCTCGGGAAGGATCGGCAAAAATCTATCTGGATCGATTCTGAAACTGACGGGAATTTAGGATCCACAGCAACGAAGACGTAGCAGATATATGCGAGTTTCCAGGTTTGAGGGATACGCGTTCAGATTCTGATATGGCAGAAGGGTCGGAAACTTCCTCGTCGAAATAGACAGCAAAAAGGAGAGACAAAAGAATTGTGCTTTTTCGAAGAAACTGTGGAAGCGAACAGACAGTCCTGGGTTGGAATTTGTTACTGCTAACGGTCCGGAACCATAGCTAAGAAACAAGCCAAGACTTAATCCACGACGCAAGTTGAGAAAATAAAAGTACGGTGCAGGAAAGTAAAGCAAGTTTATTTGATTTGTACGAGGGGCTTCTAGTAGACGAGCGTTGGTTTTTATAGTACATGTGCCATAACCGTTCCTGAGTAGCTTTTCAACAATTGTACCCATGTTCCTCTATGTCCGAAAATCCTATGCCCACATTCTCAAGATGCCATGATCTTATTTTCACATTGTCGTTCCTTTAAAAATGTGTGCCTTTTGCTACTAGACCCCAATCACTTCATTTTTCAACAACTTCAAACTTGTATATGCAACTTGATGCTCCTTATATGTTTATTTTTCTCTTGACACCTTTGATAATTTGTCGGTCTTGCTTAATCGACATTATTAACCATACATTATCGTATATCAACAACGATCGGTGACAAATCCTCGATGTGCACCAATACTGATACCTTGTGATCGTCGATGGGTCACGTGCTTGATAATATTTGATGTCTCAATCATGTGTCTACTCATATTGACGACCTGGTTATTTTTTTGTACAAACAAAGGGAAGTTGATGACTTAATCTCGATTTGTCCCAACTCACCAACAGAACAAATCTTCACAACAATTACGTGCATGTCATATGCCATATTTCACACCATGGTCGAGGGCATTTTTATCATAAAATGCCATTTATCTTGCCAATTGGAGATTATAAAAAAAAAAAAATCCTAAAACTATTGCGATTATGTCAATTCAATCATAAACTTTTATTAAATTATAAATCTTTTACGTTTGTATCAGTTTAGTCTATTTGATCAATTTTGGTTGGAAATTGCTGACATAGACATTAACTCGCCTATGTAGCTCAACCGGCATTGACTTAGACAATTTTAATAAATATTTTATTATTTTTTAAAATTATTTGTTCTTTCTTTTCTTTCCTTTTTTTTGTCTTTCTTTTTTTTTCCTTCCCATGTTCTTCTTCCTCTAGCCAGTCATTGACAACTAGCCAGAGGCGAGGGCTGACTAGGTCGACCTTGCCAATTCTAGCAAGGTCGAGCCTCACCCCTGACCGGTCATCAGCGATCATTCTGAGTCAAGGCATATTGGAGTTTTCTGGCTTTTCATCCTTATACATCTTTCTGCTGTTAGTGTGCAGCCATTAACATGTGCATAGGAAGAAATTGGTCGGTGAACTACTCTGAGTCAAGGCATAGTGGAGTTAAAAATATGCAGAGAAAACTATCCAAATTTATCGAGACACAATAGAACCTAATTTTAGAGTAATGATAAACATGGAATATGCTTAGGGCAAACCATCATCTACGTCACAGGTCCAATTCTTCTTGACGATTATCACCTTGTGGAGAAACTTGCCAACTTTGATAGGGAGAGGATTCCATAGAGTGTTGTCCATGCCAGGGGAGCCTGTGCAAAGGGATTCTTTGAGGTCACTCATGACATTTCTCACCTTACCCGTGCTGATTTCCTTCAGGCACCAGGAGTTCAAACACCTGTGACTGTCTGTTTCTCCATCCTCATCCACGAAAGGGGCGGCCCTGAAACCCTGAGGGACCCCCGGGGTTCTCGTGTGAACTTCTACACAAGAGAGGTGAGGGTTGTTTTGGTAGTAGACGTGAAATAAGGGAATAATAAATATTGATATCACTACAGTCAACATTTAGTACAATAAAACCACCCAGAAAATGACCACAACCATAGTAGTTTGTATCCAAATACAAATCTATATCGCTATTACAGAAGTTCACAATAAAACCAAGCTTAATCAACACCAAAACAGACACAAAATTTCGACGAATCTCCGGAGCATATAGAACATCATGTAGGAACAAGTTGCGTCCACCACGCATGTTCAATTGGCAGGTGCCAATCCCTTTAACTTCAGCTCTGGAGTTGTTTCCCACATAGATCCACTTAGTTCCAGTTCGTATTCATCGGAATTCCACAAAGGATCCTCTATCCTTCGCTACATGGCCTGTTACTCCTGAATCTACAGTCCACAAAGGATTGGATTCAGCCAATAATACGGAACATGACACATAAGCAAAGTTCTCAAATGTACAAGAGGTGTTTACCTTTTTTGGCTCACGACAGTCGCGAGCATAGTGACATGTCTTGTCACAATTGTAACACCTTACCCTTGACATTTTCTTCACTTGATGACGTTTTCCTATCTTATGTTGGTTAACTCTTGATTTCTTGCAAGAAGGACTTGATCATTTGCATTCACACATATTGAATGAATCAATACGCTTGCGCTTAGAGTTCAAAGCCCTTTTTGAGCTAGAACCAGCATTGCAAATATCTATTTTTGGCTCACATGCCGTTAAGTGGTCCTCTACCAGCTCAAGGTGGCGCACATCATCCTCAAGATCTTCCATAACATGGTCAAGAGCTTCTAGTGCTTCTTGCTTTTCCAACACATATTGAATCTTCATATTCAATATTTCACAATTGTTGCCGTTCATATCAGCAATTACGTTCTTAGTTGCTGCAACCATCGATCTGAACACATCAAACATATATGCACGAATAATTAATGCCTATCATTTATGCATCCACTTTGCACAGACCCATCATATCAATGAATAATTTCAAGTAAGGTTTCAGAATCAAAAGGTCACTATGTTTCCAATCATCCTCCAAAAATCCTAACTTAAAACTATTATTAATATAATTGTCTTATGCAAAATAAATTCTATGAAGTTACAAAAACTTCTATGAACTACCTACAACAGTCAACAATAACAGAAAGCAAATAATATCTAATATCCAATAGAATAACAATGCTTTCACATAATACAACTATCCATTACACTAAGCAATATATACAGAGAAAAATATCAACATGGAAAGAGATATTTACACCCATAAAACATCTCATAATTAATCTAAGAAATAAATAGGGAATGTCCCTTCTAATCTATCAGTCAAAATATCTAAGAAATTTGAAGGCACATTTGCCAACCATGGAAAAACTTTTGGAGAGCTTTCAAGTTGCCTCCAAGGCGCATTCACTCTGCACCATGTGGCGCTCAATCTAATGGTTAAAGTTTTGGTTAACTCAATCCTATAGTACTCTCTTACAAAAGCTACCACTAACCTGCTATAACCCGGGACCACGTTGACCTCCCATAGCCGATCTAACACTACTTGCCATTCAGGTGGAAGAGTGTTCATCAAAGTCAGCACCTCCTCAAAATCCGGCATAAGATAACCATTCCAGATGATTTCCTGTATCATCTGATTGACCCTAACCACGTCTGATACTAAATCACCGTCATGCCCCCAATAATCAGCTAACTCTTTCATCAGCCTTTTAAGTCTAGCTCTTCCTTCGTCCGTTCTCGGGATTGCAGGTATCCGTGCATAACGCATCATAGTTCCTGCAACAAATGCAGAACCAATAAATGGATCATTTATAATCCACAATAAACAAAATGAAAAATACATAATTTTTCATGATTCATGCAACAAATGCAGAATAAAAAATGGATTAACTCTAACTCACACAGACATAAATTGAAAAAGAAACAAATTCTTTTTTTTTTCCAGGTCAACGACCAATGGTCAGTCAACGGTCGTCGATCAACGGTCAATGGGCGGTGGGTCGTCGGACCGGTTGGACGAACCAACCGCACGCGCCGCGCGCGTGCGCGTGCTGACATCACGCAGACGTCAGCCGACACGTGCCGCGCGCGTGCCAGGCGTCTGCGGGTCAGGTCGAGTCGGGTCGCCGGCCAGTGACTGCCCGGCCAACTGTCGTCGGCGCTGACGTCATTAATGACGTCATCCCAGCGGTTACCAACCATTTGGTGACGTCATGCTGACGTTAGCACGCGTCGGTTCGCCAGCTGGCAGCATCGCGCACGTGCCGGTCCGTCACCAGCGAGTGTGGCGCACGCGCTGGCAGAGCCAGCGCTTCAAGCGCGTGGTGCCCACACGCAGCGGCTTCTAGCCGCGCGTGTGGGGGCATGTGGCGTCTCCCGGCGGCGGTCGACATGTCGACGGACTCGTCTCAACGAGCCCTTTCACCCTATGCCTTCAGAAATCGATTTCGAGTTACAGAATCTCAAAAAAAATCGACGAACAGTGTTCGGGTGTCGGGATTTTGCACCCCGATCCGTGTCGGCCGAATACTTTCGCGAAAATTCAATCAAAAAACTTGAAAAGGGTTGGGAAAACATGAACTCGGGCTCTGATACCAATGTTGGGATTAACGGATCCCCAAAAACCGGATTCGACACTAAATCGAACCCCTAAAACGAATGCGGAAGATGAAGCCTGGGAAAATCACGTATCACCGATCCTAAAGCACACCACGGATTCGAGTGTACCTTGTTAGCCACAGATTAAACATCAATGCTGAAGTGAAGAAGAGAAATTGGCCATGTTCGATTCGATGACGACAATTCGCTTGGAAGGGGAGAAGAAAGTTGCCTTGTGCTTACTGTTCTTTTTGGAGGGAGAGAGGGAGGAAGGAATGTACGTAATGTCAAGAGGTACGTTCTCCCTCTCTCTCCTCCCTTATATATGTCCCTCCAAAAAACAATTAATCGCGCCCCTTCATCCATGGGCCCTACTCTTGTAGGCTGGGCTTTTAAGCCCAACATGGACGGACGGGCCTTAAGCCCATCAATAATAAAACCATCATACCCACCATTCCATCACTGGAAAACACCAAATCGCCCGCAGCCCTTGTCCCTGGCGGCGGCGGCACGTGGGCAGCCCTCCGAGCTAGCTCCTTGCTACCACCACAGGTTCGCCGATGCGGTGATGCTCCATCTAAGATGATTATCTGGAGCATTTCATATTGAGCAACTCCCTGATAGGAACATCGGCCCTGCTGACTTCCTTGTCGCCACTGAGAGTGTGCTTGGACGAGAACATATTAGGTTGTCTCGGACCGCCAGGTCACCGTGCGCCCGCCCCAATGAAGAGGCGACACATGGCTCCACGTGGAGGCGGGCCCACCATTATTTTCGGTCAAATTTTTGCGCCCCTCCCCCTCTCTTCGTTAAATGCTTCGTTCTTCTACTGGCCGACCATCACTTTTCAGAGGTTGCTTCTTCGTTTGTTCGAGCGGGAGAAGAAGCGTGCAGGGAGGGATAAAGCATTTAATGAAGGGAGCGATGGGGAACACGAAACCTTCTCTGATAAGTGACGGTGGGCCAAGAATGAAGCAAGCATTTAATGAAGAGAGAGAAAGGGTGCAAAAATTTGATCGAAAATAATGGTGGGCCCTCCACGTGGAGCAATGTGTCGCCTCTTCATTGGGTGGGCATACGGTGGCCTGGCGGTCCAAGACTACCTAATATTTTCTCGTGCTTGGACCTTGATCTTGGACTTGGACTTGGACTTGAGGGCAAGGCCGCCGACGTGGGCCGTGGCCTTGTCAACAGCCAAGGTGACGACATGGCTCCACCGGAGCATTGAGGGATAAATTTACTCGTTATTTGCTTCCGTTAATTAAATTAATACCATCAAAAACTCTAAAATAACACATGTTAACAAATGGACAGTTTTTGACCAAAAAAACAAAGCAAATGGACAGTAAATCTTCAAATAGGTAAACCCATCAATTGTCGTGTCTTATCCAACTTACTAATTTGATTGTAAAATTTAGTAGAAATTAATGTACGATAAATCCAAAGTGCATTAATACGAGAGTTTTGGTGGTACCGCGGAGGAGAGAGAGAAATAGTAATATTTTCTGGACAAAGGCGCACTTTTGGGGCCTTTTTTACGACATGTGTTGCAAGATAAAGCATCACCAGTCCTCATTAAAATTTTCGTGGGAAAAGAAAATATTAGGTTTCGTGGGAATGAGATGTGAAATATTTGGTGGGCTTTGCAGAGGACTTCGGTTCCTTGCAGAACAGGAGGACAAGACCTCCCGCGCAGAGGAGAGAGAACTCGATTTTTCACATTTTGCTGCGCTCCTTTTTTTAAATAAAAGGGACAAGCTCGGACTCCAGTGTGGCTCTGCCGGGCGACATGTGTCGCCTGGTGAATAGACTCGGGGAAGCCACGCTGGAGTCAGAGCTACAGCCAATATTTTCTCCCTGGTCAAGGTCGCCGACGTGGCCATGCTAGATCAAGATGAATCGAAACGGGGATTGTAAAGATCGTCGCATTCACTGACGTATCCTTCATTAAACTCCGTCATTATACTAGCGATATACCAATTTTATGATCCAATTCATCGCATTAAATTACGAAAACAAACAACCTAGAGGAAAAGAGCCAAAAATTAAAAGCTCAGATCGCCATTTTAGTCCCTATATAAACGTATGTATTTTATTTACAGATATGTACTTTATATACAGACCGAAAGTAAAAAAAGAGTCGTCTCGATAGCACAAGACGCGAAACATAATGGAAGAAGTCAAGGGATGGAAGGCGAAATAACAAGGAAAACAACTCAGTTTTACACCATCATCGAACCCGGCCTCCAACGCGGCCGCTATCATGTCTCCGATCAGCAGCCGGGGAAGCAGCCTGCTCGCCAGCCCCAGCCCGGAGTTCCCGCCGCCGCTAGGCGTCTGCTGGTACGCGGCCGGCGGGTACCCGTATCCCGCTGGGGGATACCCGTACCCCGGCGACGGAGGCCCGTATCCCTGGGGCGGGTAGCCGTACCCGAGCGTGGCGTTCAGCGGATACCCCTGCGGTGGATACCCGTGTCCCGCCGGCGGAGGGTACGGCCCCGCCCCGTCGGCCGGCGGGGGAGGCGCTGCCACGGTGAACCGCTCACCGAACCTGTAAGAAAACTCCAGGAACCCCTTGTTCTTCCCGGAGGGCAGCCTCAGGCTGCAGCTCGTCACCTTGGGCTTCCCGTCGCCGCTCTCGCTGCCCTGCTCGAGTCTTGACCGGCACCTCGACCCTCCTAACCTCCTTGTCACCGCCGAGGGTCTTCTCGGCCTTGATCTTGAACTTTAGCTTCAGGCGGCCGGCGTGGAGGCGGCCTCATCGACGGTGAAGGTGCGCTGCTTGCTCTTCTGGCGCTCGTCCACGACGCCGGAAAGGGAGACGGCGATGTAGGGATCCATCTTGCGGAAGACGTTGGCGTCTTTGAGCTCCTTGGCGGACATCACCATCACCTCCAGGCGCCTGCACTCCATGCCCTCCGGTCGAAAACTTTCTTATGGAGAAGAAGATGATGAAGGAGAACCACAGGATTTGCAGAGAGATTTTTCGTCGTGTTCTTCTGCAGAACGAGGAGTGGTAGTGGTTATCGAGGAGAATTTATAGTGCGGTTGCGTCAGTTGTGTAGCTGCTCCAAGCCAAGATTTTCCTCCGGGAGAGATCACTCTGTCCCTCCTCTGCAATTGGTCTACCGCCTGCGCAACTGATAAATTGCTTTTTTGGTAACTATTTATTTGATTTTAATTAATTTGCTTTTTGGACGCTAGACGCTGTTTCCTTTTTTAGAGGGGTTATAATATATACCCGCGTCGTATTAATTGACTTAATATTGTCGGTCGCGTCGGTTCAAAGATAAAGGGGAGGCACAGGTGTAGCTTGATTATGGAGTAGAGTGGTGAAAATGAATTGTGACGGTGGTATAATCGTGGAATATGGTAACGGGAAAATAGGAGTAGTTGCCCATGATGAAAGTGTTGGAGGTAATAGGTTTGAGAGAGAAGAAGTAGTTGCTTGAAGTATTACACCAAGAGACGTCAAGTTTGGAACGCTCAACAGTGTTACCTCCAGCGTAGGGAAACCCTAGAGTTTTTATATGCACGTTATTGGGCTTCGGCCCATATGGACCCAAATAACCATGCTTTTACCTATTGGGCTTGTACGTGAACATATTATTTTGGACTATATTAATAATATATCCAACAATCTCCTCCTATGTTCACCATACAGCACAATCCAATAAGTTGGTCAGTGTAATGTTCAAACAAATATGAATCATCCACATTTAGTCCAAGACAATCAACTCGGATCGGTCAAAGAGTATTCCAACAATAAAGTATTAAACTAAATCATCATGTGCAAACTAAATAAGTGAATCATTCTTATCATGAATCTGTTCTGAGATTAAAAATCCAAATCCCAAAATAAATCTCAGATTCAGTTCACAGCCAATATATGCATATTGATCAAGTATAAGTAGGCCAGTCAAAATAGTCTAAGGCCTTACAAATATAAGAAACAAGCATAATAATGTCCACAAAATAGAAATAGCAAAATGCAAGTCTCAAGTAAATTGACTTCATCAAAATAGGCAATAGCAGGTAAACTGTCAAGTCCCCACACGCTCTAAGTGATATATATTCATTCATCAAGTAGGTCATCCTGGTCAGGATCCCACTCATTAAGCTCTCCTCTATCTCTACCATCCCCTGTAGAATGTCAAGTATGAATTTCATATTATCATGAATTCAATCAATTGAATAAAAACTTAGCACCATTCCATCAGGCGAAGAAGAACATATATTGATGTCATAAAGCATCATAATATCATGTCATAAGCATCAAGCCAGTTTCATAAATTATGAACAAGACCTAAACAATGTGATTTACAAAGAGCCATCAACTTAAGTTTATTTGTAGGAGAATAACTATTGTCTAGTTTCAAAGAACAAGACCAATAGTCAAGTCACTTACAACAACCTAGTCATGTAATATCAAGTTTCAATTAAGAACAAGACAAATAGGCTTCTTATGTAAACAATTGTTTCTATGTTTCAATTTGGAATGTCACAATTACTGATTCCTTAAAGTCAAATAATCTAGCATCAAGTTTGGAATGAGATCATTTAACCAAAAAGGATAGTCCAATCTAGTTGAATTGTATCATCAAGTTTGGAATGACACAATTTTTTCCAGATAGAACATTTGAATTAGGTTAAAGTCATCTTCATCAAATTTGGAATGAGACAACTCACCCTCTTCAATTAGTCAGCAACTGTGAACATCAATGAAACATATAAATTGTGCTTATCATTGTAGCCAATAAAGAAAGATTTGATAATTCAAAACACAGGTAAGTAAATGGTAGTTAAGACTTGCCTATATAGTCTTTAACCCCAGTTCCCCCACTGTTTTGAATAATCGATCTTTAGGCATACCTTTGGTGAGAGTATCGGCTATGTTATCCTTCGATCTCACATTGATCAAGGTGATAACCCCTTCTTCTCTCAGATAATTCAACAACGCATGTCTCAGTCTCACATGTCTTCTCTTTGAATTAAAGAGAGTATTCTTGACGACTTGGATAGCTGCTCGATTATCACAAAATAGGCTTAAAGAATTAATCTTTAGCCGAGTCAAAGGAATATCCATAATCAGATTCTTTACCCACTCTGCCTCTTCACCGGCTGAGGCTAAAGCAAAAAGTTCCGATTCCATAGACGACAATGCAATACAAGTCTGTCGTTTGGATTTCCAAGTAATAGCAGCTCCACCCAAAGTGAATACATACCCACTAGTGGACTTACTATTTCTAATATCTGAGCACCATGAGGCATCAGAATATCCATCCACAAATGGAGGATAACCAGAATAATAAAGCGCATAATCTTTAGTACCTTTAAGGTATCTCATTAGCCTATTAAGGGCATCCCAATGCTCTTTACTAGGATTACTAGTAAAACGACTCAGCATACCAACTGTAAAGGCTATGTCAGGTCTAGTGCAACTCATAGCATACATAAGACTACCAATCAGTTTCGAGTACTTTAACTGATCCACGCTGGTCCCTTCATTAGGACTCAGTCTATTATTATAATCACATGGTGTCTCACTCGGTTTACACTTATCGTATCCCTAAGTAGAAAGTAGCTGCTCAATATAATGAGTCTGGCTAAGGGAGATGACTTGCCGTTCAAAGCTTACTTTCATACCAAGAATGGTATTAGCAATACCAAGATCTTTCATGTCAAATTCTTTAGCTAAAGTAGCTTTCACGTCACTCACTACAGAATGATCGGAACCAAGAATTAACATGTCATCAACATACAAGCAAATGATGACTATCTTATTTGACATAGAACGATGGTAAAGGCATTTATCTGAATAACTAGACTGAAAGCCATAACTCTTTACCACTTCATCAAATTTAAGATGCCACATCTTAGGTGCTTGTTTAAGACCATATAGAGATTTATTTAATTTACAAACTTTGTCCTCAAGACCTTTCATAACATATCCTTCTGGTTGTTCCATGTAAATTTCCTCATTTAAATCCCCATTTAAGAAAGCTGTTTTTACATCCATTTGATGCACTACAAAGTGTTCAATAGATGCCAAAGCAAGAAGAATTCTTATAGTTGATAGATGGCACACAGGTGAATAGACATCAAAATAGTCTATTCCACTCTGTTGTTTATAGCCTTTAGCTACTAAGCGTGCTTTGTATCTGGCTATTGATCCATCACTATTCAGTTTCTTCTTCAACACCCATTTACAGCCGATAGCTTTAGCCCCTTTTGGTAAATTTACTAGCTGCCAAGTGTGATTCTGCAGCAGAGAGCTCATTTCATCATCTATGGCTTCTGCCCACAGTAGAGATTCCCTAGATCTCATTGCTTCTTGATAGGAGAATGGATCATCCTCAAGATGGTAAGCAACAAAGTCTTCACCAAAACTTTTGGGAATTCTCTCTCTTGTAGATACTCTAACTGGAATTGGTTCAATAGCCAACTGTGTGGAATTAGTGTCAGAAGGGCCTGCTTCAGATTCTACAGGAGATTCTGAAATCATATCTGTAGATCCAGAAACATTCAAGCCTTGATCTCTGATAAACTTGTTTTCAAAGAACACTGCATCTCTAGATTCTATCACTGTGTTAGTAGATAGATTTAAAAACCTATTTGCAGCGCTATCTTCTGCACTACCTAGATATACACAAGTAATAGTTCTAGATCCCACCTTAGGTTTTTTAGGATCTGGTATACTTACATAAGCAATACAGCCCCAAGTCTTAAGAGTATCATATCTACAAGGGCGCTTATGCCATATCTCATAAGGTGTCATGGACAACTTAGAGTGCGGCAACTTGTTCAAGATGTGATTAGCAGTTAGAACTACTTCTCCCCAGTAGGAGGAAGGCATGCCAGCTGTAAGTAACATAGAGTTTAACATTTCAGTTAACGTTCTATTCTTACGCTCTGCAACACCATTTGATTGGGGTGAATAAGGAGCAGTGGTTTCAAGTATTATACCTTCTGAAGCACAAAATTCCTTGAACCTTGACATAGTATATTCTCCTCCTCTATCACTCCTAAACCTCTTAATTTTCAAGTTGAGTTGATTTTCTACTCTAGACTTGAAAATCTTAAATTTTTTAAAAGCCTCATCTTTCGATTTCAACAAATAGACATGACAATATCTAGAAAAATCGTCTATGAATGTTATTAGATACTTCTGACCACCTTTAGTAATGTAATTTCTAAAATCACAAATGTCAGAATGTATTAGCTCAAGAAGTTGTGTGCTTTTAGAAATCAATTTAAAGGGTTTTCTAGTAATTTTAGCCTGTGCACACACTTCACACTTATCAAATCGAATAGAAGTATCTAATGGAATGTTATGAGTTTTAGCTAAATGTTGCATTTTCCTGTAATTCACATGTCCAAGTCTATTGTGTAGCAACTTTGGATCGATCAAAGTAGAATTCACATGGTTTATGCTATCAGTATTTAAACTCAACCTATACATACCATTAACCATGAATGCACAACCAAAATAATATGAGTTAACAGATAAAGTTACTCTACCATTCATAGTTGAAAAAGACATACCAGCTTTATCAAGTAAACTCATAGATATTAAATTCTTCTTAAGTAAAGGTACTACTCTAACATGTTTCAGAGTTAGTAATTTACCTGAAGAAAGCACCAAATTTGCAGTTCCAGCATGAGTCACCTTTGCCTCACCACCATTGCAATTTTCCACAGTGTCTTTCACTTATGTGACCTCAGTGAGTAAATTCTTGTCATTTGTAGCATGACAAGTAGCGCCACTGTCCAACCACCACTCAGAAGAGATGCTGGCCTTTCCATTCTTCATCATTCCAATAAAGGCTCGAGGCTCAGATCCTCTAATAAGCATATTGGCCTCATTATGTGGTGTGTCGTTATTTGGCTTCCTTGGCAACTTACACTCTGCTGCCCAGTGACCCCACTTTCCACAGTTATGGCACTTGCCCTTCTTCTTCTTTTTGAAGATAGTCTTTTTGGCCTCTAACTGTAAAGAGGATTCACCTTTTGGTGACTTGGACTTTTTCTGAGGTTTATTGGAGTGTGAAACTAAGTTGGCAACTGACTTTTGTTGTCCCACTTGTTCCAAACTCTTCCTAGTGATATTTTGATCCTCAATGTGAATATACCTCTTTAATTCATTCAGTCCCATCTGTACCTTCAGTCTGTGCATTTCAGTCTTGAAAGAACTCCATTCAGTTGGCAGTTTGCTCAACACAAGACCAACAAAGAGATTATCGGACATATCAGAATTATCATCTTTCAGCTTGTTCCTCATGTTCTCAAATTCAACTAACTAAGAGGTGATGCTTGAATTCATAGTGAATTTAAAGTCAAAGAATTTCTCCGCTAGGAGAGTTTTAGATAACCCCTCTTGTTTTTGGAACTGAGCGTTCAAGTGATCCCATATCTCTTTCGCCGTCTTATACTCACTATAAGTCATAGCCAAATTAGGATTCAGAGAGTTCAGCAAGTAATCTCTACAAAAATCCTCATCTTTGTTCCATTGATATTCATTCACATCTTCAGTGGTAGATGTAAAATCGCACAATACAGTATAGAAAATGTCACGTTCTTTCATGCCAAATTGAACATGTAATTTCCAGCCATGAAATTCAGTAACATCAAAAGATTGCAACTTTATAATATCATAGGAACTACGCTTTGTCATTTTAATCAAAGCAAAGTGTTAGAAAGAGTGCACCTTGAAGTTCTCAGAGCAACAAAGTTGAATAACTCCCCTAACCTTGATCAAACCGCTCTGTAGAGATGGAATTTGCCAAAACAAACCCCAAAAACGGATCTGGAGCGCCCAAAAACCTTAAGATGGACTGCCCTTGTTGCTAAAACTCGCTGAAAAATTTCGCCCCCCTAAATTCGCTAGAAATTTCGTCTCCAAAATTCGCTAGAAATTTAGATAGAAACTTCCGGGTGCCATAACTTCTCCGTCCGACCTCCGATTGACGCGAGTGACCACTCAAAACGTTCGTAGCGACGAGTAGATCAAAGCCCAAGTGGTTTCACCCTCTTAAATTGGCTATAATTATTGGGTTTTTGAATCAAAGATTTCGGTCACCCGAATCTTCAAACTCAGATCCTGGCCAATATCACCGTCGAAATCGAAAGTAAATTACAGCCGCGAGTTCGTCTTGACGAAATCTTCAAGAACACACTTTACTCGCTCAAATCCAACACACGAATATAATACTTCAAGATTGTTGGAGGTAATAGGTTTGAGAGAAGAAGAAGTTTGGAACGCTCAACAGTGTTACCTCCAGCGTAGGGAAACCCTAGAGTTTTTATATGCACGTTATTGGGCTTCGGCCCATATGGACCCAAATAACCATGCTTTTACCTATTGGGCTTGTACGTGAACATATTATTTTGGACTATATTAATAATATATCCAACAGAAAGAGTAGTTTTGCTAGTTGGAATAGGGGTTTGCAGTTCAGGCAAATGATGTAGAACTTGCGAAATCTCTTGCAATCCAAAGTGGTCTTCAAAAAGTTGCTAAAGACGGTTGTAGAGAGCTCAGTATGGAAACAGATTTCAAGCAAGTTTTTTAACTGTAGACATTTCAAAATACTCCATGCAAATGGACAGTCAAATTCATAGTCTAGGACGCCAGGGACAATCTTAGAAGCTTTGAAGACATTCCATGGAACTGTGTTTCTTAGATCAGCTAACCAGCCTCTCAATTAGGTAGCAACTCATGCAAGAGACAGAGCCCTTAAGGAAGACTTGATGACCAATATTCCTCTTGCTTTACAGATTTCACTTGATGCTGATTGTAAAGAGAAGAAACCTCTGAAGTTTATTTAGGCCCAAAAGAGATAAACAAACAAAAAGAACACATTCCTTATAATCTCTCTAGCTGCACCAGTAACAATTGCAGCCGAAGAACTAAACATCCAACTCTCGATTGTTGTCGAAACATAGCCCAATCCCATATAAGTTTCACACAGAGAAAAGATAACTCGATTGGCTAAGTAACAATCGCCATCTTCTTCCCCATCTTCTTCAAGAAGGTTTTCAAGCGGTGGACATGGAGCGCAGGTGCCTCGAGGTGATGCCGATGTCCGCCAAGGACCTCAAGGACACCAACGTCTTCAGCAAGATGGACCCCTACGCCGCCGACAAGCGCCAGAAGAGCAAGCAGCGCAACCCCGTCCACAAGGACAACGGCACCACCCCCGTTGGGGCCACCCACTCTCCTTCACCGTCAATGAGGCCGCCTCCCGCACCAGCAGCCTGAAGCTAAAGTTCAAGATCAAGGCCGAGAAGACCCTCGGCGGCGACAAGGAGGTCGACAGGGTCGAGGTGCCGGTCAAGGAGCTCCTCAAGCAGGGCAGCGAGGGCAGCAACGGGAAGCCCAGGGTGACGAGCTACAGCCTGAGGCTGCCCTCCGAGAAGACCAATGAGTTCCTAGAGTTTTCTTACAAGTATGAGCGGTTCACCGTGGCGGCGCCTCCCCCGCCGGCTGCCAAGATGGCGGACGAGCCGGTCCTGACTTATCCGCCCACCTCGAGCTCGGCTACAGGGTACTAGCCGCCGCCAATGCACGAGGCGGGGCCGTACCCTCCGCCAGTTGGATATGGATATCCACCGCAAGGGCATCCGCCTAATGCCACGCCTGAGTACGGCTACCTGCCCCAGGGATACGCGCCTCCGCCGCCAGGGTACAAGTATCCCTCGGTTGGATATGGGTAACCGCCAGCCGCGTACCAGCATAAGCCTCCCAAGAAGAGCGGCGGCGGG
Source organism: Eucalyptus camaldulensis (assembly GCA_019915185.1). Taxonomy (NCBI): domain Eukaryota; kingdom Viridiplantae; phylum Streptophyta; class Magnoliopsida; order Myrtales; family Myrtaceae; genus Eucalyptus; species Eucalyptus camaldulensis. The sequence goes on from JAHSVA010000003.1 coordinate 23,402,834, forward strand.
AACTTTAGGCTGGGGCTGGCAGGCGTGTTGCTCGGCAAGCTGCTGATCAGGGACATGGTATCAGACATGTCAGAGGCCGCCGCGTATGACGCCAGCTTCGATGACGCTCTCGATATGTAAAACTGAGCTTTTTCCTTGTCGTTTCGTCTTTCCTTCTTTGCTTTCTCCATTAATGTTTCGTCTCTGGAGCTATCGAAATGTCGATGATCAAACCGTGAATACACCTTTGCTATATATCCAATTACATTAGTTGAGCTTCTTCCCAACCCGCGCAAAAGCCCCAAGACGTTCCCATTCTTAACAAGAGAATTTCCATAAGTTCCATGCTAAATCCAGCTCCCTTGAGCTCTTACGTTGCATCCTACGCATAGTCTCCCTAGAGTTTAGTTCTTCAGCCCTGACCCTTTCTAAAGTGCCTAGACCAGAGTTCGTGGGAAGTTGATCCCCTGAAAGGCGTGATCCTTTGACCCGGTTTTCAAATACCCAGATAGCCCGCCATGGTAGAGATGCAAATAGATTTGCGGACTGAATTGCGAAAGCACAAAGGAATAAGCCCTGCCTAAAACTTGGCTGAATCAACTCCTACAAGTCACAAGCCCTATGGGATTAAAGGTTTTGTTTTGTTTTTTTTTTTTTGGGGGTCGAACTATGGGATTAAAGGTTCGCTAACGTTTACTTGTTTCGTCACTCCCATGAAAGATACAGAAGAATTTCAAAAGGGTATACTTTAAGATAGCTTTTCACAGGTTAAAGACCCCAAAGGAAAGTTTCACGGGCTTCACGAGAAAGAGGCTCCACAACAAAGCATTCACATCATCTTCAAAAGCGGGCCGCTAAAGAAGCCAGAGACCACAAAGCAAAAAATCAAAAGTAAAACAGACATAACGGATGAGATCTTTCATAATCATAGCTACAGAAATTAAGAAAACTCCCTGAACCACCCCCATTTATATGTACACTCTGTCCGCATCGGTCAGTATTTATCCCTATAGCCCTCCATTTTCAGATCAAGTATTTACAACTTATTGAGTAACCTTCCCGTGTCATATAATGTCATACAGGTAGAGCATTATCGACAATATACACGCTAATGTCAAAAGACATGTACAGCTTCACCTCACAAAGTTTCCTCGGGTTTCAGAAAGTTATAGTATTCGAGCTGAGTCATCTCTCCACCAGTCATTGGGTCAAATTGGCATCGATAAAAGCTGCATCACCCAATAAAATGAAAATTAATTAGACTATAAAGGCATTCTAATAAAGCAGAAAAGATATATTAAGAGATGGAAACTGGGAGACGTTCCAACTGCAAAAAGGTTGGTCTATGTGACCAACATGATTCTCAAATCAGCAACCTCTTAAATGAAAGCAGATGAAAGCAGCCTCAAGAGCCTCTCATAGAGGATCGATGAGCTCTTGGCAAGGAAGAATTTCTCCTCCCTTCTTTCCTTCAGGTGATGAAGGGTGGAATTTGGGTTTTACAATGTGAAATAGGGTTAAGGGGTTGCTCAACCTTTCACTAATGAATACGAAGAACTAAAGATTATTGAAGAGAAAGCAGTGCATCAAATCTTTCTTTCATCATCGCTTAAAGGAAGGTAGGAACCAGAGGTAAAGGATAACGTTCCCCTGCTTCTGTTTTATTGATCTAACTTAAATGTGGAAAAATGGGGTACCATTTGCTTGGTCTTCAGTATGCCACACTAAAGCATGTGGACAGCTATAAAAAGATATGAAAAGCACTCGTTCTATAGGATTTCATGACCCCAACTTGACATAAATAAGGAAGACAGAGGAGTAGTAAGATGATATTACCTCCCATCCATGCCAAGAATTAAGACTGTGTTCTTCTGGTGTCCAAATGCAACAGCATACTGTAAACCTTCATGCAGTCGGAACTGAGCCACTGACCATTCTGAGCTAAAGTACCTAGGCAGCACACCTGCAAAGCATGGAGCAAAACTAGCCTGAGAGAAAGATACAGTGATCATGGTTTACCATAAACACATTCAGTCACCCAGCATGACGTACAAATTAGCCACCGCAATAACTAGTCCAATCATATTTAGATCTAGCATGACATGAACAATTGAGCTCTACTTCAAGAGCCAATTACGTGACAGACAAATAGCATGACTTCAAGATACAGCAACTCCTGGCATATTACCTTTCATGAAAGAAAGTGATGAGATCATGGAGGAGGAAGACACGGGGCTTTCAGATGTATTATTGTGCAATCTGTCATTGTTCAGCGTGCCAAAATCAGCCTTTAGACTGAAGACATGGACAGTTCCTTTGTCACTTGAGACTGCCAGCCATTGAGCAGTAGAAGAAAAGGCCAGGCTGTATATTTCTGCACGATCTGCACCTCTTCTTACCTACATGAAGAACTTTGAATCTCAGTTATGTAATGAATTAAGTAGAATGTTGCCCAAGATTATATGATAGTCAAATTGTCCTCTTTCTACAATCCTAAAGGCCTATTGAAGCACAACACAGTTTCAGCAGAGAACAATATCAGATCACAGCATCTATTTAGCATAATAACCATGCACTAAAATCACTCTCATGGTCTTTAGAAGCTATGAACAGCATAAGCCCTTACTGGCAATTGAATTCATTAAAACTTTTGTCGGTTGGATATCAACACATCACCAAGGCAGTTTAAAATATCTCCCTATAGAAACCAACTTATTTGTCTCATCATTTGAGCCTATCAAGAAGCAAATAACAACTGCCAAAGGTTAAGTAAATAGCATAGATACCATATTAGCAATTACGACCTATCCATAAAAGAATTGAGAGGATTTGTATTAAAGACAGCAGTGATAAAGTAAGGTATTCTTTTATTGGTAGAAGGAATATACATATACCTATTTAGGATAAAAAGAGAAAAGAATTCGAACGGTACAAAAATTTAGACAATTCCAAACATTAGCGGTGAATGACATGATCTCAAGTGATGTTGGATTACAACATATAAGTAACCCTCCTAACTTACTTCGCAAATACTGCCAGAATTCTTCCCCCTTGGTAGTGACTCAGAAAAGGCAAGTCGCAGTCTTAATTCTGGACAAGCAATATCTTTTAACAGTTCATATATATAAATGAATTGAAGTCCAAACTTGCAGGACACTTTCATCCACTAACTGCAAGTAATCTCGTGAACAGCCACGGCTGTTCAGGTAAAGAAATTAAGAATATCTTTATCATTCAGTTCATGCTCAATGGCGGGCTTGCTTAAATAAGCTTTACTAAAACACCAAGCACGCCACATTCCCCACTTTCAAAACACAATGAGCATTAGATTCCAGACCAACCTCTTGGAGCAACGACCCGTCGATAGTGTTAAACACCCTAACTAGAGTCCCCTTACTACTTGCAGTTGCTAAAAACCTCCCATCCTGGGACAGAGCAAAGGCCGCGATCCTCGAATCGTGCGCCATTATGAACTTAGTCCTCTTCGAAGCATAGTGCTCGACCCTAACCTGAAAAAAGTACATTATCCACCAATCATCAGCACGTAGGTGAATCAATTAACCAATTTGTTATCAACTCGCGACAGCGCTCATCGCCTCACCTGCCCCTTCTGAAGCCCGGGACAGACGAGCACCATCTGCCCCGAACTCTGCGACACCACGCACAAACCCCTCGGATTCGCGATCGTCTCAATCTGATGCAGCAGCTTCAGGTCCGCAAAGTTGTAGACGTATATCTTCTGGAGCAGGATCACCACGATGCGGTCCCGCCGGAGCTTGACCGACTTCACCTCGGACCGGAACGAGAGCTCCCCGATGCACCGCGACTGGTGGTCGTCCCAGATCATGACCTTGTTCACCGGGTACATCGCGTTCGACCCGCTCCCGACCAGGGCCAGTATGTTGCACCGGAACAGCATCTCCACGACGGCGATCCCGCCCCCGGAGTCGAAGTCCCGGCGGAAGATCTCCCTAAACGGGTCGCAATTATAGATCCGGAACCCGTTGTCGGTCCCCACCGCGAAGCACCCGAAGTCCTGATTGAACGACAGGTGGAGGAGGCTGGGGACCTGGCCCGGCGGCGGGGACAGCAAAGCCTGAGCTTGGGCCTGGGCACGAGCTCGGGGGGAGGGAAGGAGGGGCGGGGCGGGGTCGTCGCCGCTGCCGTCGTCGTGGTCGGCGGCGGCGGGATCGGATTGGAATCCGTAGTCGGAGGACATGAGGGGGGCGGGGGAGGGGGGGAGGCGGGCGGGGCCGGGCGGCGGCGGCGGCGGGGGCGGGGGCGGGGGGGAGGAGGGGGGGCTGGAATTGGGGAAGGGGATGGAGTCGGAGTCGGGGTCGGGATCGAAGGCGAAATCGGGGGGGATTAGGGTTTGCGGGGGGGAAAGGAAGGCGGGGTTGCTGCTGGGGTTGGCGGAGGAAGGGGAGGAGGAGAGGGTGGTCATGGAGAAGGGTTGGAGTTGCAGGTTAGGGTTTCGGGTTGAAGAAGATGAAGATGAAGATGAAGATGAAGATGGAGGATGGAGGATGGAGGAGGTGAGCTTACTTTTGCTTAACGCTAGGCACAGCGCAGGGAGAAAAGCACGTAGCTTCCTCCAGTCATTGATTAGATTTTTGAGAGATAAATACACACCCACATATATAGATATATATAGTGTTTTTTTATGGGGGCAATTTTATTTATTTTGGGGGTACAAATTTGTTGGTGAATTTTGTAATTAAATATGCATTTTGGGTCATTCCAACTCTTATTTCAAAATAAAACGAAAGATAAGGGAAAAAAATTAATTTATGTGTAGTTGGAGTCGCGATTTATAAAATTAGCCATATGGAGCGATGAACTCAAGCCATGTGGGTTGTGTAATTGAAAGCATATTATTTATTAAAATTTGTTATCTGCACATATTAATAGTGATGTATTATTGTCCACATGTGCATGGTCAAATGTGATATTTATTGGGGGTTGAATTGAAGTGGGAGTGGACGACGATTTAAGCATTCTATAGATGAAGTTTGAAGTTTATTGCAACAAATTATTGAGTCAAAGTAGAATGACAATCATTGAAATCCATAATGAATATTATCCGTGCCCTCTTCAGTATCCAATTTTTATTTCCATATGTGGCATTAATTTGTGGTGAAAACATATTATTATTCTATGTACACATGAATTTACGTGGGCTACATATGAGATAAAATCTATGATAGTTTAGTGTACTTTGGGCAGTTGATATCATGAGGCGTTGTGTTAGAGTGCAAGTAACTACCACATAGTTAACATGCATTTATTTTGCGAAAAATTAACAAATTTGAAAGATTTTTTGCAAGTTTTGTGTTTAAAGTTTTGATTGTTAATTAAAAAAATTAAGAATAGGTTTCATTTGTAATATTAAACTTGAATTTGAAAGTTCAGAGTTATTAATTGGAGAGAAGTGGCGTTCCATATTAGAATGTCTCATCTATATTAAGCATTATAGAGTCACACGCCATCATGTGAAAAAAAAAATCCCAATTAATTTTGTCTATCTACAATTAAATGAGTTTACCAAGCAAATTATTTGAGTTCTGCCAGTTAACAAATAAATGAGTTTATTGAACAAAATTGTTACATTTAAGGGTACATAATCAATATTGAGAAACCAAAAACAAAAAAGAAGAGAAAGAAGGTAAGTGACGCGATCTAAATTTTCATATGGCAATTGCAATTTTTCCCCCACCTTAATTTATTCTATAACAAAAACAAAATAGTTAAACTGGAAAATTAAAAAAAGTTGTCTAGGCAGTTTATGGTTAATTTATCTTCCTTCTTGTGCACTAGTCAACGTGCCCCTCCTCTCAAGGACCACAACCAGATCGACATCATCAGGAAAAGAGGTGATCAACTTCATCTGCATCTTCCTCAGGCCACTGGCGAAGTCCATGGCCTCGTCCATGGCCCTCCGAGCACCGCCGAGCGCCTCCTCCAGCTCCTTATTGGCCAGGTAGAATGTGCACACCTGGCCCAGAAGCCGGTCGTGACGCTCTTGGGACCTCACCACCCTTTCCTCCGCGCGCTCGAGCGCCTCGGACATGACCTGCAGCTTCTCGACCGTGCGGCATCGCTTCTGCCACCACTTGATGCTGGGCACACAGAGGATGAACGATGCCGAGAAGCCGATCAAGGTGCCGATGGCGCGTCCATAGTCCATAGAAATTTGCTGGGGGGGGGGTGTTTTTTGTGGTCCAAGATGAAGAGAGGAGGTTCATAGACAGAGAAGTTTTAAGACAATGTTGCGTCTGAATTAGATTCTTTGCCTTTAGTGGGAGCAATCACTTGCTTGTAGGAAACTAACTCCTTTAGCTTCCTCTGTGGGAAATCATGTCGGTACAGGCTTCTTTTTTCTCCTGATGGGTATTGCTGTAACATCATGAGTCTGAAACCAGTAATGCTCTTTTTGCAATTTCAGATGCACATTCAGAGATTATTTCCAGATTTTCTTTTTGCCAGGATCTGGAGATTGGCAATTTTAAGCACTTGGTTAATGGCTGACCACTTGAATCCTCTCTATCCTTAAGTACAGTAGCTCAACTAAGATAGCTACCTGCTGATGGACAAATGAAAAGGCAATGCATCTCAAATGTTCCTAGACTAGCCTAGGACAAGGAATGATGATCTCCTACTGTTTTCGATACCGTCTACTGGAAAAGAATCCTAATGAAACAAAGAACCTGGCGAAATGAAACCAAAACAAAATGAGAGGAAAGGACTAAAAGCTCGTGGAAAAAAGAATTCCATGCCCAACGTCCAACTCTTTTTGACAACTTGGTGTCGGATGCTGTGTCCTCAGAGAAACGTGAGGTTATCCTGCTCTTGTCGAGGGCTATAAATATTTTGTGTTCCACTTGACAGAGTTATATTATATAGACTTCAAATCAAATTGAGAATCAAGAAATTATGGATGACCATCAATTGTTCTCCCCCTTCCTTTCAGAAACTATTGTTCAGTAGTATTGTCACTCTTCCAAATTTGGTTCATTCCCAAGCCTAAATTGGTACCGCAATGTTTTTATTTTTGGGTGTGCTAACATTGAAATACTATTTATCATAAAAGTGTATAAAAGGGTTGAAGTTAATAAATGTCAATCTGAACAATACAAAACTCTACACACACACTGAGAAAATTTGTGTTACAATCCTAATTCCTAATGAATGCACGTACAGATCACACACAAACACAAGCAAAGAGCATGAAATCTCAATTTGATCTATCTGAAAGGAGAGAGAGGGCTGGAACTGTTAGGGACTTTGAAACATCTCAGCTCTTTGCACACATGATCTAACATCCCCAGGAAGTCCCTTACGATCACAAATATGCGAAGTGGGTTGGCCTCTTCTTTGCTCACGTCTCCATGGAAGTACTCTGTGATCTCCCTGACATGCAAAAGCACTCTGTCTTCATCTTCCTTCAGCTCCTTCATGCTCTTCTCTGAATAGCTTATGAACAATCTCATCGAGTGGATGAATTTCTCACCCTTTTCGTCCGTGCCCAAGTCGTTATTCACTAGCCTTTTCAGCTTAGCCAACCCATCTGATAAATTTGAGAGTGAGGTCACAAGCACATCCAGATCGATTGTGGCCGTCCTCTTTGCATTGTATAGCTCAGTGCTTAACCCAGCCACAAGATCGAGCCCCATTCTTCGATAGTCCTCTTCCTTCTCTTCAGCAGTTCGGTTCTTGCTCTTCTGATCAATCTTTCCCATGATGCTATCTGAGACTCGTATTCCTTCTGAACGGACCATTTCTTGGACAACAAAGTGGAGTAAGGTAGTCTTGCCATCTGTTCCTTTGACGTCAGCAAGTTTGAGCAGAGCGTCGAGCTTGAATGCCTTGGCACCTCCTCGGATTGTTCCGACATTCATCCTGTTTCCTGTCTTGAGCACTGCCTCAAGCAGTTTCAAGAAGAGCCTACTTGATCTGAGCTCCTTGCAGGCCTCCTAAAGTTCAAGAAAGAAGGAACTTCAATCAGTATGAAGATTTTGGTCACTCTTTGCGAATCATCAGTGTGTCAAGATTTTCATTATTTTTACCTCTAGCACTAAGAAGGAATTTTTTAGATGGGCAATTTCATCATCAAAAGTCTCTTTATAGAGCATGGCTTCCACGCGTTGGAATGCAAATGGAATGCTAAGCAATGACTTGATGAACTTTTCTGCCGAACCCAGTTCGTCTATGTCTCCCTTGTAGCCGTTAAGCTTAGCCTCTTCTTCCTTGGTTGGCACCATCCTCACCAATGCCTCTAGCTGTTGCAGAGACAAACTGCTTCCTGTGTTTTTGTCATTCAAGAAAACTTTAGGATCAAGCCCAAAATCGCACATAATTGTTGGTCAAATTGCAAATTCGAATCAATGAATCACTCAGGGCTTGCTACCTGAAGTTCGAAATGATTACCTCGAATTAATGAATCGCAAACTTGCTCGGGGCTTGCATTTAAGGCCTTAGAAAGTATGGTAATATTCTGGAGTCTCTTTGGCTCAAGGAGATGCTTACTTGGGGATGGCGTTCTGCTTCTCATCTCATCGCTATTCAATTGATTTTGTAAGTTGTAACCAAAAAGTGATTCTATCATCTCCTCGTCCAACCTATTTCATCTCATTATCAATCACCCGCAGATCAACAAAAGAAACTGCTCAAGAAAAGGATTTAACCGTCACTATGGTATGCAAATCACTTACTCGAATGAGCTTGACCTCATCTTGTCCCACACCATGGAACGATCCGGTGTGGCCCTTACTTTGTCCCAGTGGAGTGGCTTCAGTTTTGGCAGAGGCGCTCCATCTTTGCCCGTTGTTGGCATAAACTGAGGAAATTGAGATGGTGGAGGAGGAGGGCCTTTCACAAAGCTAGTGTTTCCTTTAGGAAGTGGTGGCGGGCATGGCGGTGGCGGAATTCCTGGTGGACATTGTGCTGGTACGGGATTTATCGTGGGCAATTGAGCTGAGTCACTCTTGGGAGTCAAGTCTGATCCTGAACAAGAATCTGAATTCCTGGAAGGTGACAAATCTTTCTGTTTCGAAAATGATGGAGACTTATAAGCAGTTCTGGTGGACGAACTTGGGGAGGAAAAATGCAAGGGGGGAAACCGAGAGGAGGGCGGCGGGGGCGGCGGCGGAGGTGGTGGAGTAGGCGGAGGAGGCGGAGGTGATGGTAGGCCTTGAGCAATGGGAATCATTTGACATTCTACAGGACCTGTATCTGTATCATTATTCTGTTTGGTATCGTTGCCAGGACCATGCGCATTTGATGCGTCCACTGAGTCGGCTAGGAAAGGTGTTATTCCCCCAGATGAGTTTCGAGATAAAACTTCCGATGTTTCACTAACACTACTACATTTCAAGGCATCCGACATCCGTGCCTTGGGGGAATGGGAATCCCCAAAAGAATGAAAAGATTCATCATCAGATGAATGATTTTCAGTGGGAATGATCTTGTCGCCGGCTAAGGGAGAATCGCCACCGTCCTGGTCATACTTTACCGACTCCGCATCGTCGTGAACCGACTTAATTTCCCTAGTGGAAGAACTACTAGGAGTGATATCCGACTCCGATTTAACCGGCTCTTGATTTGGTGCTTCAGTCTCTAGCCTAGCTTGATTAGTGATATGCAATGATGAACTAGTGACAGATTCAGAACTCCGTTTCAAAGACTGCTGTTCCAAATCCACTCCCAACGACTCGAGATAAAAAAGATCGAGGCCAGGGTTGACGCTTACCTTGCTTGCCAAGTTCCGCGTGCTCGCATTCTTTGACCTGCCTCTGTTTCCTCTTCCTTTCTTACCACATGACAAGAAATTCTTGACACTCCTGCTTCTGTTGTGCTTCTTGGATTTCCCGAAGAAGCATACGAGCCCGAGAACGCAGCCTAAAACCACGACTCCTGTAGGCACGAGAACAGCAACCAAAACACGGCTCTTGTCATTAGCCTCCTTGTGAAGTGTGTTATGCTGTTGTGGCTTTGCTCTGCTATGTGGTGGAGGATGATGAGGACGCGGGTGAACGTGCACTGCAGGAGCTGGAGATGGAGCTCGAGCTTCGCTAGGAGATGATGAAGGTGAAAGTGAAGGTGAAGGTGAAGGAGAGAAGTATTCAGAGAGGCCGAATGGGGGCCTTTTTGTGATGAACCTCTTCACTCCGAGCAAAGCCCTGAACTTTTCCACCACAGTAAAATCTCCCCTCTCATCTCTCTCGTCCTTGCCGGAGACTTTCTCGATCTCAACCCGGTCTGCATTGCCATTCTCCCTTCCTCCTCCATTGAAAGACACCATTTCCCAGCCACGAAGACTGGTCTTTTCAGCCGCATTCAAAGAACCATCATCAAGCAGAAAGTAGCTACATTGAAAGGACAGGAGCAAGAAAATGAAGAAGGTGATGATGAGGGAGATCATGAGGGAGATCTTCAGCCCGCGACCCATCTGTGGTGCTTCCTCTCTTCAAGCCAGAAGCATCAGAGCAGGCAATGAATACAACTTTCTGGTCATAAATTTGGCTCCTTTATGTTCCATCTCTGAAGAAAATGATGCGCTTCTGTTGCGTCGGAGAAGAAGGTGAAGAGGTGCGTGCCTTTGTCCTAAGTCTTTAATGCTACTCCACGGAACCCCTGAGCCTGGTAGTTGCACTGGGCCTTCTTTTACTTCTCTGTTCATGAATTTATCTCTCCCTTTCTCTTTCTCTCTCCTCCATTAATTCCCCTCTGCAAAAGGGCTCTCTTAAACTCGCATTGCTGTGTCTGTCTTCCTTGGCCACCTTATCATTTTTAGGAAAGATTCCCCCTAATGATGCCCATCTCTTACATGCTCCTTTTTGGTCATTATGGAAAATCCGCAGGCACGCATAAAACTCTCTCTCTCTCTCTCTCTCTCTCTCTCTCTCTCTCTCTCTCTCTCTCTCTCTCTCTCTCTCTATCAAGACACGACACAACACAACCACCAGTTTTGCGGTTCAGTAGTGGAAGCATCATGCGATTTGCAGGTGAGTTTAGAACCCTTTTAGGGAGCTAAAAGCGACCGAATCAAGAAGATGTAATCCAACCATCCCGGCGGGTCCCGTGTAGGTTGGACTCCCTGCCTAACCCTTGCATTACAGTAGGTTGAAACTACGAAAGAGGAAAGAGGAAAAAGATATGGAGAGCGACGAAATGGGCCCATCACATCGCTGTCTCCTGCCACGAATCTAACCAGAGTCTCTCAAATGCTAGTTTACGGGAGGCTAAGACAAGACCACCAGATCGCCACCACCACCCACCAGTCTCTTTCCTTAAAACTTCTGCTTGGCTCCACTTGCAAGTCATTGTTTATCTTATCATGATGTTCTTCCAGATTGAGCAAAAGTCTTGAGAGGAAAGTCTTGATGTTGAATGTAGACTTGCCTGATTATAATTTAGTTTCATGACCTACAGGACATGTTAGAAGCCTGCACAGTGTCCCACACCTAATCACAAACAGGCCCACCAACACACTTAAAGAACGTTTCCCGCCGTCTCATTAGCTCGTCTAATTGGACCCGCCCTGTTTAACGGATAATGCTGAGGTAATGCTAGATATATTGAGACCTCCTAGAACATCGATGTGAAAAAACATCTGAAATGAAAGATGGGTCGTGTGCAGTATTTGGTAAAAACTTGCCAAGATCATTGTATAAACCAATGCTGTTCATACCTAGACTTGCTACAGTGTTAGCAATAACACCCTCACCGACAGCATTGCAGCATCGTAGACCAAGAGTTTCTTGCAAGGACACTGTTGGAGCGATCAGAGATGGAAGACCGAATAGGTTGGCACATGATTGGAGTGTGATATCAATGTCAAGAATCGGATAGAAGAGTAATAACATGGAGTCGAGTCAGCATGGCCTTAGTCTTAGGGACTGTCGCCCCTGGCATTGGTCACTTTGGTCCAAGAACTGAGAAGCCTCGTCCGCCGCTATTATTGCGAGGATTGAATTGCGTGTCTTCTCTTTTGTTTTCTTCTTTCTTGGTCACGGATCTGTCAATGGAATGGTACATGTTCCGCAGGAAGATGATGGAAGCAAAACGACACTCGGACAAAGGAAGAACGACAAGAATCTTATGGAGAAGAACCTGTGCGTGACGGCAGTAGGAACAAACAGTGCGACAGTTTCTGGAATTTTGATATTTCGTGCACACAAAATATCTAGCGCCAATTATTCCTGTATCCTCAAGTCAGATGTGGTCTTTTTGTATTTAATTAATTAGATCAAAAATATGTCGTAGAACAACAGCATACATTAGAAATTAAGGACTACGATTTCATAGGGGTACTTCATATTTTGTTTGGTAGATGACCAAACACGGCGCCCTTGCACCAGATTTATTTATAGAGTCCCCGGATAAGTTGAGAGTTCAATGTACATTGAATAGAATCGGACTGTTTATGATCCATTTTCGCACTGGCCCGTACGGCGTGCCGCAAGCTAGACATTAAATTTTTCATTAGCAAAATCGGCCTGCCATAAGTCCAATTCCATCTTGGAGGGCTAGTTTACTTTTGTAATACGATGCAGAGGAGCAAAATCCAAACAAGAGACGAACTATAAAGAGCGACTCAAACCCAACATATCACAAACACGATTAACTCGAAACCCGCACCACTTTTCTTAACAAAGATCCAATCATTTTCACATTGATGGATAGAACGACTAACAAAAAATGACACAAATAATTTTCAAACTTTTTCTTAATCTATAATGTAGTTCCTGAAATTTTAATTTGTTCAGTGTGATCCTTAAACTTTAACATAGTGTGTAATGAAATCCTTGAATTTTTAATTTGTTTAATGTGGTTCTTAAAAGTTTGATACATGTTAAATTTAGTTCCTGGACTAGATAACCTAAGGATTATATTGAATCCAGAGATCCAATAATTTAGAAACTAAATTAAATATATACTAAAAGTTTATGAATCACTTTGAACAAAGTAAAATAGAATAACCACACCGCCGTCTCTCTTCTGGCAAGAACGTCTTGAGCTTATAAAGTCGAAACTCCTATGTCAACTATATACTAAGACTCATCCAAAAATATTAATGGCACATGCATCATCACGTGACATTTATGATTACATAAGTCATGCATATTAAGTTAAAATTTATGGATTATATTGAATAAATTATAAATGTAGGGATCAAATTATATATCGGCTGAAGGTTCAAAAATTATTTGTGTAATTATCCCAACGACTAATAATGAATTACGACCAACTGGTTAGCATTAGTCAAAGGGTTGAACCCGAAACAGACGTGGGTCCAGTAAGAGCTTATGAACCCAACTTTACACGACCCGATGATAACCTCAGCTCTAGGCCTTCTTATCAGGATTGGCCCATGATGCATGAATTCATTTCTAATACCCACTTTTTCTTTTCCTCTTTGGGCTACGCATTGACAAGAATAACTTCATCTTCAAAGTTTCTTTCTTTCGGCAAAACAACAATATCTAGAGCTTATAGCTACAAAAGCTTGAACTGTGATGGAGGCGATTTGCAGGTGTGCTTTTCAGATCTCTAGCTGTCTCACTTCTTCAAGGGGGAGTCCAGTGAAAATGTAGACTGGGTTGCAAAATCCAAAAGAACAAAAGCCTTCCTAGAAATTGGACTACATGCCCATCTCAAGTCTTTTAGGACTTACTTTGCTTGGAAGCTTAGGCTCCATATCCTTCCTTTTTATCTAAAAGAATGAGAAAGGTCCTTTTTCAGTCCAAAAAAAAGAAAACTACAAAGCTTGAAGCTTTAGCAAAGAAAAAGGGAAAAACTGCAAAGTTTTGAGAGGTTGGCTTGAGATATGACTATAACAAAGTTTGATTCGTGCAATGGAATCTCCTAGTTCAGTGCATCGTGTTAAGATAAACAACATGCGTGCTTCGGTCACTTGTATGCACGTATGTTGATCTTTTTGTCGTTGTTAGGACCCACATTAATGTAGAACGAGATGAGTTTGGTAGTTAAGCGTATCTATTAAGTAAATCCAAATGACAATTGTGATTCCACCGGATAGATTTTAAGAAAAAAATCGGGGATTGAGACAAGTGAGAGTGGTCTTTGCTATCAACAGGAGCAACTTCCATGAAGTTCCCATCAAATTATACTTCGCCAAGACGTTTTGGCCTGAGTTTCTAACGTGTGGAAAAATTAAGATGTTCTTTTTTGACCATTTTTGTACTATTCAGTCGCTTTCTTATACAGCATAAGGAACTTTACCGCAAGACTAAGAAAGTTGTCCAAAGGAAAGTTATAGGGAAAATTCGAGAGAAATACTAATTTTATCCCTCAAACGTCGTTGAAGGAAGGAACATGTAAAACGAGTTTTTCAAAATGATGTGGACATTTCCATGCATCAGATGATTCAGATCAGGCTTCATCCATAGACTGAGGGGTTTGACCTCTAGAGTTGTTTACGCAAGATCGTTACATATAAACCAAGAGCTTAACCACTCATGATGTCTTGGAAAGTTGCTCCGGGGATTTGTCAAGAAGCATGGAAGAGTCGCATCCCCTTGTCCACTGATATGCACTCGCAAAAGGCTATTCTAGGCCTATGGGCAGTTGGATATATATTCATGCACATGAGCGATCATGATTAGACAGTTTTTAACTATCTGCCTAGCTAGGTATGATAAACCAAAGATTCTTGCTGTTCTCACCTAACCTATTAATGAAGTAGTTTCATAGTGAAAGAATCTCCGGTGGTAACATTGGGTTGTTCATGTGGTTAGCAAGCGGGTAAAAAAAGGTCTTGAAAAGAGAGAAAGGACAAAGCAAATTCAAGGAACGAGATAGAAAATGAATGCGGATTTATCTCTATATCGCCGCGTGAAGCTTCGCAGAAAGGTCCGAGTCCTCCCTTTTACGGTAAATTTGGTCTCTAATAGCCCTACAAGCAGAATAGAAGTGGGTCCTGAAAAAGTCCATCGTAACGAGGAATTTATCCGTGATCCTTAGGAGCCGAGTGAAGTTTCACAATCGCGAGTTCATGGGGTTTCAAAAGATTCTGGTTTTCCATTCAGTTTCTTGAAGCAGACCAATCCAAAATATCCCTTCTTAATCTCAGTTTTGCTTAAGAGTTTTCTGTCGGCAACCCAGAAGAGCAAGGTGCTTCAGAAAGTGCACATTTCAATTTCAGCTTTGCTTACTGTCCAAGTACTTCCACCACAAGGGGAGAAGCATACAGCGTTTGGTCATAACACATTTTTGCATACATTGCATTCATTTAAAAAAAAGTGTGTGACATGCTTTTTCCTGAAGTGCTCGAGCAGGGCCGGTTAGGCCAGCTGGGACAATAATCTTTTATGTAGACTAAAGCTGTGGTTCAGCCATTAAAGTTACTTTATTTCGCATTTAAAGAAGGAAATAGGAGGTATCCTTGCCCATCAAAAAGCATGAAATGCTAAAGATTCATTGGTGTCCACCATGAAGACATTAAAGCCTCAAAGATGAAACTTTAGCAGAATTCAGAAGACCCTTTTGAGATGATTATCACCTAACTAAACAGGTGCCTTGTAATAATGCCAGCCCATCAAGCACTAATCTGTGTAGGCCCTACTACTAGATCTCTTTCTTCCAACCATTTCCTCCCTATAAAATGCTTCACTTCCTCAACATCTCTCTCTCTCTCTCTCTCTCTCTCTCTCTCACACACACACACACAAGAGGAGTCTCCTTCATTGGTGCTCTCTAGGATGGCAAGCTCAGAAGTGAAGAAAGGCACAGAAGATGGGGAAGAAGCTGCAGTGCCTTTAAACTTCAAGGTAAACAAACCGTAATCATGTGCAGTTTCAACATGTAGTCATCAGATTGAGCTAAGAGCAGATTTTGTGCAACGACTGATTAGAATTTCTTTTCTCTCTGCGACTGATTTGCAGACTTCGGTGTTGAGAGTCTCCATCCACTGTGAAGCATGCAAGCGCAAAGTCGATAAGATTCTAAGAAAGATTCGTGGTAAACTGAAAACTCAACTCCCCTAAACTCTCCTTGCTCCTGTTAAATTTCAGTGTGCCTTGATTGATTCATCCATTCAGCTTTCTTATTCGAGCGTCGGCATCGACACGCTTCTCATTTTTCTGGTGATTATATTGATTAATGGGTCCATTCTTGAATTCTCATAGATTAAGAACACTGCATTTGTTGTTTTCTGCTGATCAACCATGGTTTAGGACCTCTTGTGTTATTCCTTTCTGATTCTGCAGCATTCAACAGTTCCTTCTCCGTCCTTCTCTTTCTATTTTCACTCATTTTAAGTTGTCAATTCATAGTGTAATCATTCTCTAACTTCTGCAATCAAAGCCAAAGCCAATTAGACCTGCTTCATATCTTGCCATGACTCATGCTCAATTGCTCACTACCGAGAGTCACGTCGATACTATAGTAACCCGAAACCTTTCACGGTTCCTTTTCAATCCTCAAAACGAAACTAATTGAACCGATGCGAACCCCATCTCCGAATTTCGATCTTGCGAGTCCGGTTCAGTTTCGATTACTTAAGTCTATAATCTCTCTCTAATCAGCCTTTTTTATCTATTCAAACAGGCGTTTTCAAGACGGAGATCGACCTGAGGCAACAGATGGCCATCGTGACGGGGAACATAGACGCGGATACCTTGATCCAGAAGCTCAGGGAACGAGGGAAGTACGCAGAGCTATGGCCTCAAAAGCCGGAAAAGCCGGAAGAGCCGCAGCTTAAAGCAAAGAACAAAGAGAGACAAAGCGACCCGAATAGTGCTAAAGAGCCCGAAAAAGAGGGACAGAGTGTGAAAACGGAAGCGCCGGAGAAAGACCAAAGTGACAAAGTAGCCAGCGAAGGCAGTGGCAAAAAAGCCGGTAAAGAAAAAGCGACCCAAGATGGCGAACCGGCGACCGACGGAGCCGGCGCCAAAGCGAAAGAGGCGAAGCAGGAGGTGGAGGAGGAGAAGGCGACCGCGTCGGCGGCCGAGAAGCAGCCGGTCACTGGCGGTGGTGAGGGCGGCGGCGGCCATGGCGGTGCTGGAAAAAAGAAGAAAAAGCAAGGGCAGAAGGGGAAGAACGCGGCGGACGGGGAGGGTGCCAGCTCCGGCGAAGCGCCGGCGAGCGCTGGGCCAGGATCCGGGGAACAGAACAATCATGGCCAAACTCCACAGCCCAATGGGGCCGGTGGCGGCCGTCCACGTCAGCAAGCCGGTCAGCAGGCCGGTCCGCATCCGGTTCCGCCGCATGCCTACGATGCACCCGCCGGCCCGTGGCCTCAACGCGAGTGGCCCAATCATGCCGCTCCACAATATCCCAATCACTGGTACCCGCCGCCGCAATATGTGCCTCCGCCGTACTGGCACGATTACCACGCCGGGCCTCCGCTGGTTAGTCACCACACGGCGAATCCCACCCGCCCGGTCAGCCACCGCACGGAGTACGCTAGCACCTCCTATGCCGAGTCGCATTACGCCTCCGACCCGCCGCCACACCCTCATTTGTATGGGCCTGCTATGGAGGAAGAGCACCGGCCGCCGCACTATTCCATCAATTATCATCCGCAATCGTCTAACTCGTTCGAGATGTTCAGCGAGGAGAACCCGAATAGCTGCTCGATTATGTGACGAGTCGTGCTAATTGAAAAAAAAAAAAAAAGTTTGGGAGATGGTAGAGAATATTCGGGGTAGGAGTTTATGCTTCTTGTGTAAGACCATTCCATGTTGAGCTTAGGAAAAATTTAAAAGTTGGTTTCTTAGTTTAAGAGGAATTCTGGTTGGTCCCCTTTTGTTCCACCATGTTTGATGTACATTTTTATGTTTATTACAACTTAGATCCCTGAAATTTCCGAATTTACTTTGCCCCCCCTGGAAATACCACTTAAGTCTTGCGCTACCCCCACATGGCATTAGTCTTTTTTCTAGCCTTGCAGTTTTTCCGGTTGAACCGCACAGGGTTTGTCCCTTTATAAGGGGGGAGTTATCCCAAAAATCTTAAATTTATCGTACAACGCCGATTCAATCTCTAAACTTTTCAATTGTGTCAAATTAATTATAAATCTTTTAAAAATATGCTAACTTTGTACTTATGGCCAATTTTGATCGAAAATCAATAATCCAGTGGTCTGTTCAATGCCAACCATTGTATATGATAGTCAAAGCTAGCGTTGATTTTTTTTTTTTTTTTGCAATTCTTTAAATTTTATGAATTTTTTTCTTTTCATTTCTTCCTTGTTTCTCTTTGTTGATCTCTGGCAAGGGGCTGCCCTTGTCTAAGGCTCGTGAAGGGGAAAGAAAGGAAAAAAAATGATAAAAAAAATTACATAAATTATCTATATTAGCATTGATCATGTCATATAAAAAAGTTGGCGTTGACTCTATTGTCAAGTTGGTGATTTCCAAACTAAATTGGCAAATCATTAAAAAATTTAGAACTAAATTAGCACATCATTAAAATATTTAAAACTAAACTAGCTTGATTAAAGCATTTAAAACTAAATTAACCTTTGAACAATTACAATTTTCTGGATAATTTTCCCTTTTATACAGCCTTCATTATTGGTTTTAAAACATTGATTGTTACATGAACAGCTTATAAAGGGATAAATTTGATGACTAGTTCAAAACTGATTAGGTATATTTGCGATTGCAATAATTGCCGAGCATTAAAAGAGCTAAGACAGGGAAAATTATCGATAAAGCTCTAAAGCTATTATATATATTTCAATTCGATCACAATTTTTTTTAATTTAACCATTGCAATCCTAAATTTTTTGATAATTTTTCAATGTGATTTATTTGGTCAATTTAGGTTGAAAATGTTGATCATCTTACCTAACACAAACCAATGGCTGACATGGACGGTATCAAATGAACAACGTCATTTTGTAATTTTTTTTTTAAATTTTCTCGATCTTTCATTCTCCTTTCTTTCTTCATTTTTTTAATCCTTATTTTTTTCGTCGCTATTATCCATCTTCTTCCCTCCGCCAGTTAGGGCCGGTGTGGGGTCTCCCCCGTTGACCACGTGTACATGTATTTAAGGACTTGACGGCTGACCATTACAATAAACAGCCAAATCCCAAATGTTAAAAAAACCGTGAAAAAAATTAAAAGCAGAAATAATTAAATTTACAAACACAATATATATTTAGTGTAATTCTTAGAAATTTCGTGCGGGGGAAATAAAATGATCCACGTGCGGCCATCATCACCGTTAATTTTTGTTGTTGCAACTACCTCCACTACTTCCCTGATCAACAAATCAACGGTGAACAACGTGACATGTGGACTAATTTGTCTCCTTCTATAAATTATCCTTACATTAGCTTATGGGATAATTATAAAAATATTCCTTATATTTTATTCAAATGCACAATTTGATCATTGATTTTTTATTTATTTAATGTGATTTCTGAACTTAACTCAATGTATTCAATCTAGTCTCTAAATTGAATATTTAACAAAAGTTTAAGGATCACATTGAATAAATTAAAATTTTATAGCACGGATTACATATAGGGTTAAAGTTCACAAACCACATTAAACAGATTAAAAATTCATGGATCATATTGCACATTAAGATAAATTTTAGGAATTATTTGTGAATCCAACTTCACAACAACAAAATATTTCAAATGCTGAAACTTTGCATATGAAAGCTTTTCATAACACTAAGTACGAATAATTTTACACAAAAGTTATATATTACATGATATTCTGATAGGTTGGCATTCATTTAATAATTTTTTAATTCGTGTTGAGAATGTCGATAAATGACAATAGAGTTAGTCGCTTGGTTACATGATTGGACACAGTGTAATATATCATTTTCATCAAGGACACACTCTAAAAAGGACAAACTATTCACTCTACCTGCCTTGACCACCTCATGATCACATCAAGCCATCATTTTCTGATGAATGAAGATTTCTTTAATGGGCGAGTACCGGGGGTTAAATGAAATCTCGACCTAATTCCAAGAAAGATTAGCATGATCTGTAAAGGTCAGAGCTGCTTTACTTTTCTCTGTTGTGAAAAAGATTATGTCTTTGCTTTATGTCCTCATTGGAAATGATTGCAATTAGTCTCTCCTTTCGAATTTGTCCTTCCCTTTATAAATTTTAATTAATACTTTCCAAATTCAATCAACACTTCCACTGCTGCCTCCACCACGGGTGTGTGCGGTTGATGATTGATTGCGGGACTCGGTTTATCAAAACCACAGCAGTCCAAAATTGGCTGTTTGAGATATACTACTGTGGACTTTTTGCTGGGGCCCCTCGGGCATTGCTCTCAGTACTCTGTTGAATATAAAGGACTGTTAAGATTTGGACAGTTTGATCCAAGATGTTTAAGTGTTATGCTTAGACACTTTGGGTCCGTTCGTTTCACGGAAAATAACTTACAGAAAAACGTTTTCCGATTTTTTAGTGTTTGTTTCATGAAAAATAAACTACTCAAGAAAAATGTTTTCCAACAAGAAAAAAACAACCTTCAAAGATGAGAAAAATATTTTTCATTTTTCAAAAGTGGAAAACATTTTCCATAACTTCTCCTCATTTTCATTAATACATTTTTGTTTTATTTTTATGGTTTCTTTTTCTTTTTCCTTTTTTTTTTCTTTTCTTTCTTTCATTTTCATCTTTCTTCCTTTAGCCTTGGTTGATCGCCGGCCGCCATCGGCCGCGAGCCAGCTCGACCCTTGCCCCAGGCCAGCGAGGCTCCGCCTAGCTCAATCTGACGAAGCCAAGCTCGAGCCTCGCTAGATCGGGCGAGGCAAAGCTCTCGCGCGGCCTAGGGTGGAGCTCAAGCCTCGCCAGATCCGGCAAGTTGGGTGGGGCTTAAGCTTCGCCTGAGCTCGCCAGAGGTTCGTTGGACTCTGGCAACTCGCGAGCTCGCCAGATCTAGCGGCAGAGCTCGAGCTCCCAATCCAGGCGAGCCTGCCGACCGTGAGCTCCGACGCGAAGAGGAGGGAGGGAGAGAGAGGGGTAGGTGCAGCCGCAGAAGACGGAGAATCAACCACCGTGACGCGAAAATGAACCGACTCCCCACCGGCGGGCGGCCGTCTCGCTTACAGATCCGATCACCAATCTCCCGACGCTAGACGGAGGAAGAAAGGGAGGCAAGGAGATGACAATTGGGGGAAAACAAAAAGCGCCCTGCGCGACGATCGCTGTCAATTAGTGCGAGGAAGCCTTCGTCATCACCATCAACGTCGCCACTGTCGCGAGCCAGCCAATCGTCATGGATTGAGAATCGTCGGCAGAGGAAGGAGGAGGAGGAAAGAGGAAGGATAAGAAAAAGAAAATAATAATAATAATAATAATAATAATAATAATAATAATAATAATAATAATAATAATTTTGATTTTTAAAAAATACAAATAATTAAAATGTAATTTTTTTAAAAAATATAAAAAATAAAACTAACTTTTTGATCAATTAAAAATAATAATATTCAATTTTTGATCATTTTTCTCAAATAATTAAATTAGCTAATGAACGGTAAAAAGTATTTTTCACTCAAAGTTTAAGTTTTGGCCGAACACCGAAAAATGACTTTTAAGAAAATGTTTTCAAAAAACGTGATATTTTCCGCGAAACAAACGAACCCTTCAATCCAAATCCAAAATAGTTTCCACTTTTTATAGGTGAGGAACGAGACTAATGCCTTGAATGCTTCATTCCGAGATACATGGTACATTTTGACCATTGGCCATTTACCTCGTGATTGATCCGCATGGCTTCATCCTACTTTGAAGGGAAAAACTAATTCATTCACTCTTCAGAAAGGGAGGACCGGTCTCAATAAACCTAGAGATATCGCCCAAAGGCGATTTGGCACTCTGCAGAAGGTCAGGCATGATTCCACCAAGGGCCTGATCTAAATAAGCAATGGCGCGAACCCTTTTTACATCTTTGCCTTCTGCAGATAAATACAGTCTAATCATCTTCAGCAGAACCAATATCGACGAAGGGAATCGATGCCATTCATTCTTCTTTCTTTATCATTCCGTTCTGAAAATATGCTTTGTTCATAGCACGAAGAGTTGGTTATTTGGGTTCGGCCTAGCTCCAGTAAAGGCATAATCATCAGGTGACCTAGAGCTAGAATTTATATTGACTAAGTAAACAAAGACCTAGCCATCAGTAACTAGTCCAGAACAGTTGCAAACTAGGATAAAGATACACCCTCCTCATAACATTAAATCAGCAGAGATGATTGTTGAGAAAAACAGATAAGTCGCATGTATTCCAACAATCAACACGATCGGTTTCCATAACTGAAATGTACTAACAAAAAGCCCAATTTCACTATGACATATCTCGCTCTCCATCAAAAGGAATACACCTCTTCAGGTGAGGTACGGCTGCATTCGAAATTACTGTCGAAGTTCAGCTTTCTTCTTTTGCCAGAGCCTGTCGACGGCACTATCAGCATCACCCTGCAAATTGAGTTCCACATATGCTCAGATCCGGATTCAAAGAAGACACTTGCATGAAGATGGGGGGGCTTTCTTCTATGATTTCATGAATTACAAACACAACAGTGCAATATTAAGGAAAGTGATCGAGCCTAAAAATAGTTCCATAGTTCTTCCTACTGGTACAGACAAAATAGTTAAAATGCATCCAGCCTGAAACAAGTGTTACCATACACGGCTCATTTATAAATTGCCATTAACACATCTTATTATTTCTTTAAACAAGTGATGTAGTCACATACGATTCAGGCCACCAGAAGTAAAATGAACTCCATCAATACATACAACATTTCAGAAGGAAAGTTCTTTATTACAAGTCTAAGGGGAAAATAGTATTATAATTATGTATTTAGATGACCTTTAAAGAAAGAAAATACAAATTATCCAATATAAGCCACTATATCACCGTCTAGGCTTGATAAGAAAGATTTCAAAAAGTACACAATACCAATGAACCTGGGAACAGCACCATTCATATCAACCACTACGAATAAGCACAGTTGAATGTAACCCAACAGAATAACCAGAAAAGGGTAACTATTATGAAGGTCTACACAAAGGGAAGAAGAGGAACCTGGGATCTAATGAAACCGCAGAGAGCAAAAGTGGTGAATTGGTTGGTGTAAACACCATCGGGACCCAAGTGCCCAATGTTGATCTGGACAGACGCATGGTCCTTTGAGGTGATAAGCCTGTTCGTGGCAGAACTGCAGTGAAAGAGATTCTGCATCAGAAATCTCCTCCTACTAATTGACTATCATTATCAGCTAAGAAGGCCCTGTTGCATACCACTTCCTGGGGATGTAAAGGTCCATGTTTTGTCCTTCCTCGTTCTGCATCTTGAAAGGCTGTTTTCTAGACTCCAAACACTGATCAAAACATTCAATCAGAGACAACCCAACCAAATAAACAAGTCATCAAAAGAGAGATGACGCAAATGTCATCATGGGCTTTTCGGAACATAGTTCTCTAACGCAGTCTCGTAAACAAATCTAAATATAAATCAAACGATTACAAACATATGTTGCAACAGAGAGACATCTGTGCAATGGACACTTCAAGGGCAGTCACAAATTCTTTCAAGGATAGAACACCCACAGGCACAGACCAAGCGAGGCAAGCATCTTGTCCAACTTTTATCGAATGGAAAAGTCGGTAAACCTGACGTAGCATATAACAAGTAACACGCGAAAGCACGCATTTGCTCCTGGCACAGAACATAAATTGTCCTGCAAAATTACAAAAGCCCAAAAAAATGTCCATGCTTCGTACTTCTAACTCCCCGAAGCGATTTACCGACGTTCCAACCAGCCAATCCATCTACTACTTCGCTCGTATAGCAACTTCCCACGGATTCTTTTTCCCGATAAACAATACCCATTGAAGCAACGACGCATTTACAATCCAACGAACCCCGGTTCGCAAATTCCCCTCAGGAAAACTCTCTACCCGCGGAAGTGACGATTTGCTGCTGATACTTACAGAAGCCAGCCTAGAGCAGAGCACGTCACGGCTAATACAAATCAACACTCCCTTTCTCGGTCGAAGCGCAACTCCAGTTCCCTCAAGTTCAGACAAAACCAGCTCATAGCTACTAGATCTTCATCGAGAGGTCGCAGTTCGACGAATCGATGGCGGAATGCAGATCCGACGGTACGTCGATGTAGAGAGAGAAAGCAACGCGACTCGCAGAGGAGAGATAGAGAGAGAAAGTGCGTACCGAGAGGGAGAGGGAGAGGGAGGACGAGGGCGAGCAGGGCGACCGCGACGATGAGGGCTCAGGCGAGTGATGGCGGAGGGAATGCCGACTCGCGCTTGCTTTATATATGAGGGCCGCTGCGAAACCCTAGGGTTCTCCGCTGGTTGGACCAAAATACCCTCCCCTCCACACGCTGTGTTTTTTCCTAAGGGAGGCGACGTCGTATAGATGGCGGAGCAATAGGAATTTATTTAGCTTGTAAATTGGCTTTTGATTTTTGTTTTTTGTTTTTTTTTTTAAAATCTTGAGATGATTAGCATATTTGGCAAGTGAATAGATAAGAGGAAGGGTGTAGGTAAGATTTATCTTGTAAATTGAGATGATTAGCATATTTGGCAAGTGAATAGACAAGAGGAAGGGTGTAGGTAAGTTTTTTCTTGGAATATCATAGATAGAACACATAGAATGCGTCAGCCTATTCTGAATATTCACTGGTTTTTGGGCAAAAGACTCAGGTTCTGTCTTCAAAATATAGCATGATGATATTCTTATCTTCCTTGTCTTCTTTGATTTTTGTCCCCTTTGGGTGATTGGTGATACAATTTCCTCTATTTGTTCTCATCCTCATCCGACAAGTCGATAATGTAGCAATCATCAATCATCTTTGTTGATGTTGTCACTATGATGGGATTCACTAGAGAAACCTATAGATTTTATTTCTAAAATGATCTTTTGTAATGCAATGAATTTTTTTTGGTGATCTAATGCCGCTAAGTTGGCTTAGACTAGTGATTTTTGCCAGAGAAAGTCTGTAATTTTGTGATTAATGGGTGATTGGGTATTTGGGGGATTTTGCCAAGTCAACCAATTTAGGACTGATTGCTTAGAAAGGTTCTTAGTAACTTTAACATTATCTCACCACTTAATTTTAAATTTCCTAAGTAAATGTTAGATGTATGAAGAGTGAACTGGGCAATGATAGTAAAATTTCAAGGTGATTATCCAAGGAACTCAGAAAATTAATGAAAAAGTACATGAGATTAGAACATTTTGATTCATGATCAGTAGATTTGAAATGAGTGTGAAAAAATTTTAGCTTTAAATTGTGGAGGTAAGATTTCAACGACATGATCGTAATGACCCTACCATCTTTGGAACCAAAAGGGTAAATACTCAATAAACCTAGGGTTATAAGAAAATTAGGTTTCAATTTAGGCACGAGCATGCACAAGTAGTTTCCATTCTTTGTGCAACAAGATAAATCATAATAAAAAATATACTTTTAATTGGATGGAAAAGTATAATATTGGGATAAGTGTATTAGAAGTTATAAATTTGGTACAAAGTACAGTTGACTCCCAAAATGTTCAAAAGTGCAAATAAGTATTAAAACTTATAAAATTGGTCCAATCAAGTTATTCCATCTATTACATTTTCAAAAAAAATTTAGACTCTATTACATTTTCGCATTAAATTTTAGCACATGATTATTTTTATTGAAAGTTTTAAAACTCAATTACACTTTCCTAATAAATTTTAGAATTTAATTGCACTTTTTGAAAATTTTAGGACTTAATTGCATTTTTGTAAAAAGTTTAGGACATCAAATACTCTTCTTCTTTTTTTATAGTATTTGACATTGTTTTCTTATTTTAAAGGTTATGCCAATTCTTTTTTTATGAAATAAATATTATGTAGATATTTTATCAAAAAAAACATTTTTTAAATTGAGAAATAGAAAATGAGAGAAGAATTTTATTTATTTCCTTATAAATAGTGCAATGATAAAGTTGGTTGCTGCACCGTAAACACAACTGACAAGTTTCAATGAGTGCAATTTCTAGAGGATGGTAGATTTTGTTGTCTTCTTTATTTTTACCTCTTTATAATCCTTTTCCTTTGATAAATTTTATAATGTCTTTCCGTTGAAGCTAAACTAATCACTATATGAGGGCTAAACAGAAAATTCAATGAATGAGAGAAAGAGAACTTTGGTTTAATAATACTAGGTCTTAGGCACATTAGCTACGCATGTATGATTGATTTTGTGTTCTTTGTTGTGCAATAAATAATTTTTAAATCAACATCAAACTTTGAAAAATTGTGCAAGTGAGCATGAACAATCAAATTGATCTATTTGTGAATAATGAAAAGTTTTCATGTAGTAAAATTAAAATGTAAAGTTTATAAAAAGATTTACTAAACTAAGAGGTTG
Source organism: Eucalyptus camaldulensis (assembly GCA_019915185.1). NCBI lineage: Eukaryota > Viridiplantae > Streptophyta > Magnoliopsida > Myrtales > Myrtaceae > Eucalyptus > Eucalyptus camaldulensis. The sequence goes on from JAHSVA010000003.1 coordinate 23,429,195, forward strand.
GCGGCTATTAAGTGGTGCAAATTATTGGATAAATAGAGTCAAAATTGTTGGTGATTATCTTTTTTAAGGGAAAAAATGTGAGGTGGGAGAGGATCATTATTCACTGTAAGGACAACTTAGAAATTTACCAAAGCAACTTTTAGTGAAAAGTGGGTGGTTAATTTTTTTTCCCCTTATCCTTTTGCTTTGGCCAAATTTGTATGCTAATGTCACTTGCAACATCACCGAGTTAAATGGGAAATCTAAATGCGCGACAAAATCCACTTTCGGCCTAGATATATAAATATTAGAGGTGTCAAAAAGGCTCGCACCGATCCGACCTCACCGACCCTACAATATGGGGTATTTTGGAACCGAGTCTTAATTTTCTTAGGATCAAGATTATTTATGTTGATATGTGTTGATATTAGTAGGCTTGGGCTAGAGTCTAGTCGGCCTGGGTTGGCACAAGCCTTTTGTGACACTAGCACCGAGCCCAATCCCTCTCTCTCTCTCTCTCTCTCTCTCTCTCTCTCTCTCTCTCTCTCTCTCTCTCTCTCTCTCTCTCTCTCTCTTTTGTGCAAGGGAGACGAATCCTAAATCTAAGAAACACAACAACGATGACGGCGCCTCCATCATCCCAATTTCTAGTCACATAACTTCGTAATAATTCTATAAAGCTTCCGCATAATTTCCTTTTGATTCGCTTTCTTCAACTTCGGCATCACTAGACGAAACCCTAGATCCACACCACTACTCTGTCGAGGGGGGAGGGGGAGAGAGAGAGCATGAAAGAAAAGAAATCATGGGGAAGATCTTGGGGTGGCGTGAGGAGCAGGGGCTGTCGTGGGGGAGGAAGAGAGAGAGAGAGGAGGGAAGGAATTGAGGGAAGATTTTGGGGGTGGCATGGGGGATAAAGGAGAGAGAAACGATTTTTTTGGGACGAGAGTTTAGAGAGAAAAGAGGGGAAATAATTTTGAGCTGGAAAGTTGTTTTTGTTATAAAAATAAATAAATGACCTAAAAAGTTATTTCGAAAAATAATAATATTGAATGTTAAATAATAATAAATTTTGATGATTATAGAATATCATAGATTTATTTAAATAAAGTTGATTCTTTTTTTTTTTTGTTAATCATTAGTCTTACCCATAATTTTTATTAAAATTAAAAACATGTTCCCAAATATGGTTACGCATTAACTATGAATATGTTTTTCTTATTTCTATGAATAGATTGTAAAATCTATATTTATTTATTTATTTATTTATTTGTGAATTTGAATTAAATTAATTAAAAACAAAAATATTTATTTAATAATAATTTGTCTTAACGTGTCGGAATTCTCTATTTTTTAGAAATAACATATCGGCGTGTCGTGTTATGCCGTGTCGCATGTCTGTGCTACTTAACCTGACTCTCTTCTAAATAGGTTTTGGGGGAGCAATTGAAGTATGAGATGACTGAGGTTGTGAACTCACTAGCGGTTGTGATGGTGGCTTCGGCTTTGGCTTTATAGCAACATGTTTTTGGGATTGAGGCTGAGAACTTGCTTGGGGGTGCGATGCTGGCTTTGGCTTTACACCAATGTGCTTTCGAGGATAAGTTCTTAATGCTTGAAGCTACAAATTGTCCTGGAGTTACAATGGTGGCTTTGACTTCACAACAACATGCTTTCGAAGAGCACTTTGAGATGATTGAGGCTGTGCACTAGCTTGGTGATGCGCCTTTGCCATTGAAACTCCTAAAATTACTCCTTTGTCCAGTTGTTTCAATAATCTTGTATCATTAGCCAGGCTAAAGAATGGGTATGTTTTTAGTTCAATGAGACAATCAGTTCCCATTGTAAAGTGTTAAAACATACTCACATTGAAAATTTGAAGGTTGTTTTTAGGATTTGTGTAAACACCAAACTCTACCATTTTCTTCTTCTTCGGTTGTGATTGCCCTTGTATCATTTCCATTTTAATGGTAGATCTTTTAAACTGAAAAAGGAAAAAAAAATCGAACGTGAGAATATAATCACAACACATAAATGCATGGGTGGTGAGGTATTACTCACTGGAATTTTTTGAGGTCTGTTGCTAGCTATTGCATTGTCTTGAGCACGAAAAAATCCTTATCGTTAATTAACACTAGCTTTAACAAAAGAATTGGTATGTCCACTACATCCACTTACATTATTAGTAGCTCAACATCCTCTTTCATTTACACTAGATTGAGCAAAAGCATTGACTGAAGTATCTTGCACTAGTCCACTGAGTTATGTATAAGCGTCGATTACTTGTACAAGTGCACTAGCTTCTGCAGAAGCAATGACACGGCCTTTGGATCCTCCTTGAGTTGTATTTGTCATTATTGTAGCTTTAACCTGCATATATACCTATCATTAGTAAATCGAAACCTTCACATCATTTACAATTATGTCCAACTACACGGCAAGTAGAACAAGTCATTCACTTACCTTCTTTAGTCATTTTGTTCTGTCTTATAACCTCAAGTGATTACATTCTTCTACTTCTTTTTGGCCTGCTAGGCATCTTGTTGTTCAGTAGGGGCTGAGGGGCTTCTTTATTAGTTTTGCCCCAAAATTTCTATCCTCTCATAGTAAGCATCATGAATTGATAAACACTTAAGTATTTGTTATTGTTGAAGCACCCAGCTAGGTAATCACCTGGATCATTTTTTTTTTTTTTGTGGTTTATTGCACATATGGCATGGCAATATGGAGTTCCACTAACTCTCCAAGCTCTACAAGAACAAGTCTTCAAATTAAAATCTACAACATATTTGTCACAATCTTCCATAATATCATATCATTAATTTCTATTCCATATTAAATGGCAATATATATGCTTCACTAAGATTGTTATCAACAACATCACATTTTATGTTGGTGTCAAAGAAGGCTTTAAACCAGTGCTTTGACTCAATCTGGAATAGATCATCATGACCTTGTGAAGTCATTTCCTTTAATCTCTGTCTATGCACCTCAAAATCTGACATATTAGTACTCTTAGCACATTTCCAGAATTATCTCATCAACTGATTTTCTTTGTATTTTTTACACAAATTAGAATATATATATATATATATATATATAGACACACACACACACACACATTCTATGTTCTACATTTGGCAAAAGTTCAACTGTTGAAAGAATGAGGCCTTGATATATAAAAAAAGAAAAGAAAACATTAATATTGGAAATCGTTAGATACATTGTTGCAAACAAATTCAAGATGAGCGATAGTAGTATTACATACATTTTGTTGGTCACTTATTATTGCCCAACCATTACCATTACTCATGCCAAGATCTTCCTTCAACAAGTTGATAAACTAGCTCTATGTGTCCTTATTCTTAATTCTTACAATTGCCCATGCTATTGGATACATTTGATTGTTAGCATCCCTCCCCATAGTACACAACAACTTACCCTTGATCAATCCTCTAAGAAAACATCCATCTAATCCAATGATCTTTCGACACCCTGCCAAAAATCATTTCCTACATGCACCAAAGCAAATGTAAGCCATATCAAATAATGGTAATGAATTTGGTAGTGGTCTTTTAACTTTAATTTTAAATGTACTCTCGCTTGGCTTACAATGTAAATCTCTCCCAAATAATCGTACATCAGTGCATACTCCTTATAATTGCCTTGTAATTCCCTGAACACTTTTAGCTTTGTTCTCATGCATTGACTCACGGTGACATTTATCCCCAACTGTTCTCTAACTAATATCTTTAACTATAGTGCATTGATTTTAAGCATTGCAGAAATGAGAATCATGAAGTGTTTAGTTAAGAAAGAACTAGAAACTCTCTTATTCTCGAAAGTGATAGCACAAATATGCTCACTAATGTACTTTTTCAAATAAAATGATCCAGTTTTGCTATAGAAAGCACTATGAATCATCTAGTTACAATTAGCCTAGGCACACCTAGCTCTTACAAATCTAGTGGTGTTCTTGGTGTATTTAATTGCTCTTTGCTCAGCCACCGAGTACCTCAAAATTGCATCTTTTAACTCACTTGAATCTTCAAATGTCATACCAACAACACATACTAGATTATTATCATTTCGGTCATACGATGGAAACATACTCCTCCTTCTTGAAATAACATCATTTTCTTCTTTTTCACTCTCATAATCTAAATCTGAATAAAGATTTTCTTCTTCATCTGAATCATAATACTTTGTTTTGTATCCAGAAGCATCCACCATTGGAGGATCAATTGATAATGGAGTTTGAGAGTCAATGTCCAATTGAGAAGTTTCTTCAATGTTAGTTCCAATTTTGAGTGTATGTCTCGTTGAAAATTTCTTTAAATTTCTTCTTGCATTAACCAAATCAAAATCATCATTATCACTCGACTGTTCAACATCCACCAAATTACATGCATCATCATTCTCATCATCTAAATCCCTACTTTCACCCTCAACTTGATTCCCATCACCATCGGCATTTTCAATTATATTTTCAAACACATTATCAGCCAAATATTAACACTTTCCATATTCACATCAAACAAACCTTCGGTTTCCATCTCAACTCCCCTTGTCTTAGCAAGAATTTCTTCATCATCGACATGCTCAACATACAATTCAATATTTTCAGAGTGAAGATAATAATAAAATTGATCTATCACATTGGAGTTATTCTATAAGTACCTAAAAGTTACTCTATCTTCAATAATATTACTTCTAGGAACTCTATAAAAGAGTTTTCAATTTTATGCCCACACAGAACCTCAACAGCTTCAATTATGTTGGATAATGAACCATTACTTAAGTATACTTCAACAACATTGACTCTTCCATCTAAGTATTCTAAGGGCGGTCCAACTTGAAATTTACCTCTAAAGAAAACAGTGACATAAACTTTGTTGATGCCCATTCGACCTACAAAGGAATAAAAACAAATAACACTTTCAATAGTAAAATTTCAACTAAAAACTACTAATGAATTCACTTGTAAAGAGAAATGGGTAGAGTAAACATACCCATGTTGATGGATGACCTTGAGAGTAGTCAACCTTCTAATAAACTCATTTCAAAGACAAGCATCAACAAACCAACATCAGCAAAAAAGGAGCTGAAAGTGATAGTAAACTGAACTAATTTAAAAGAAATGAAGTCATCAATCTTCATGTACACATTTCACAGATTAGTTTAGCGCAAAACTACATCACTTTACTCTTGTGATGTAAACATTGCCAAGAGATTTCCTTCATTTTAGCTTTTTATACTAGATGGCTCTCAGGCTATTAATTTGCCATTAATTCATGATGTCAATCAACAATTTTCAATTTTTTTTACTAAAAAAGATAGACTAAAATGCAACTCAGCAAAAACATGTATAATAGATTTCATCTCCCGGTCACAGAAAATGTACATTTTCATTTTATATATGTTGATTTCCAATTTTATATTAATTATAGCAGTCTCCCTATTTCAAGTCACTGAATAATCATCATGCATATAAACTCAAGCTGTTTCCTACTTGTTATGCTACCAAGGGATGATCTTACACATACAGGCTCTCGTTTGTTTTGCATCCAATAAGATTAGTTAAATCTACTTCACATAAATATTTTAAGAGAAAAAGATATTTGTTTCATGAATTGCTACGTCTCAAAAACAAGAACTGATGAACTTACTTCAATTTCACGAACACAAGCCTTATTTACAAGTTGCTGCTGAAGTTTCTACTGTGCTATTCGACAGAGCAAACGGAGAAGCAACCATTGGTGTTGACTGGCGGTGGTGAGGACATCAGAAGGCGACGGAAGAGGATAACTGTCCAGGAATTGTCCAAAACTTGAGCATGAATCCTGTTTCTTATGAGGGAAATCGATTGCGAAGCTTGGTTATAGTGAGTGCCTCCATCGTCGACGTCGCTCGATCCACCACCAAGGCTCTTGTGGGACAAGTGTCGTGCGTACTCGCACCAGGGTTTGATGAAGAACTGCAACTCGCGAGGCACCGGTAATCTGCGTCGAGATTTACGGCTTTGGGTTGTATCAATTCGGATGGGGAAGAAGGGATGGAAGAAAAACGCAAGGGTAGATGTCGTAAAAAAAAACGGAGGGGGAGATGTCGTCGTTTTGATAATGGGCAATATCCACAAAGCTATGTCGTTTTGCTGACTTGCACAATTTTTCTTGCCCTAGTTGCCACATAGGAGAGAGAAAGTATTAAAATAAGTCAAGTAAGCTTTTATCGTTAATATAAACTAACGATGTTAATGGAAGGACTCAATTGAACCAACTTAACAAATTTTAGGACTTGATTGCATTTTTTGTAAGTTTTAAGACTTAATTGCACTTTGTTAACAAGTTTTAAGATTTCTGCTAAACATATCCCTAGAAAGAAAGAACACATAGTCTTTTAGCGGTAAAGCTCAATACAATATATCATTGATGATGATCTCATTTGCTTAGAATTTTATTAATCCACACTTTGTGAAGATTCGCACTTTTCACTATGAATGCTTTTCCCTATGGGTTTGGCCATTTCGAAATCTGTCGAGCACTGTTCATGGTTTGCTCTCTAGCTGCTCGATCGCTGCATTGTAGCTCGCGAACCTGGAGTTGCTGCGTCCGCCTGTTTTGACCAACGGTTGAGGCTGATTTTCGGCGACAAGAGGCGCCTTTCACCGCTCCTTAAACCCCACCGAAGCATCTCCTGGTACATCCCCTCTTCGCAGACTATATTGAGATCGATGGGTTAGGGTTTTGCGGTTCTGTTTCGCGAGTCTGCTGTAATGGAGTCGGATTCGGTGAAGAACCGAGCAAATGTTGATGGGCTGAGTAGTCGATCTTCCCTTTCCCCTAAGATTGAGTGACCCCCTTCGGGTGCCCCTTCGGTGATTGCTGGAAACCGTAATACTCGTCCTGCCCTTTCTGGTCCTGCAAATTCGCGAATTCCACCCGTGTCTGTTAGAGGAAGGCCGAACAGCAGGGGAAGATCTAAGACAAAGCGACCCTTTTCTAGAGGTGTTTCGAAAAATCCTGGTGTTCGTTCTTGGGCTGCAGTAGTGAGTGCTGCTAACAAGGCCTATGATCTGGATTATTCGCCCCCGCAGATTGTAGACGGTAAACCAGTTGTTCATATGGACGAGTCTGATAAGCAAGCAGCGGATCCTAAACTATTTGACTACATTGTTGGTTACTTCATCGGTAGGAAACTACCGTTTAAGGTTGTGGATGAGGCCCTCAGGAGAGCCTGGGGACAGGCGTTGCTCGAAGTTCTATCCAACGGTAGAGGATTATTTCTTCTGCGTATTCCCGATAAGGAATTTAGGAGGAAAATTCTGGAGGGCGGTCCTATGACAGTGGCAAGAATTCCATTTGTGTTGCAGCAATGGCAGCCGGGAGTTGAGCTTAAGAAGGATACACATATGTCTGTCCCAGTATTGGTAAGACTGAGAAATCTTCTCTTTGCCTATTGGTCTGCCCAGTCGATTGGTAAACTGGCGAGTGCTATCGGTAGACCACTATATGTGGATCAAAGAACGGAACAGATGTCTATGCTATCATTTGCACGTGTTTGTGTGGAAATAACGGTGCAGCAACCACTTTATGAGACTATAGATCATACCACGGATGGGAAAATTGATGTAGTTGAAGTGGAGTTTGAATGGAGACCTCTGGCTTGCCTTAAATGTGGTATTTTCGGTCACACCTGTAGGGATACTGTTCCTGTCCCTGGTTCTGAAGCTTATGCAGAAAATGCAAGTACCTCTAAGGACATCCCTCAAACTACTTCATTGTTGTCCAAAGGCAAAGGAGTGGCCTTGCTGCATTCATCCTCACAAGGTGGTGATATCCCACTCAACTTACAAGGTGGGCGAGTTAATGCAGAGCCTTCTGTGGTGGCGAATGATAATAGAACTCTGCTGTGTGGTGAGTCGAGTGCTCCCCGGGTAGATCTTCCAGGACCATCTGAGTCTATGGCTTATCACCCTATCATTGCTGAGTCCTCTGAACCTGAAAAAACTACTGATATGGAGTGGAAGCAGGTGAAGCGGAAAAACAAAAGGAAAAAAAAGAAGTAGGCTCAAAGAGCTGCCGTAGTTGCTGAGGCTACTCAAAAGGCTGAAAATGATAAGGCTTCTTTCAGTCTTTCACCTCTTACGGAAGAAGGGCAGGTTTTAAAGCGAGACTCCGGTTCTCATTCGGAAGTTCCGCAGGGTGTGCAGCATAACCCTGTAAGTGTTGAACCTCCTTCTTCGACTAACTCTCCTACTGTGGATTCTTCATTGGTTGTGGAGGAGAGCTCTGAGGACATATGTAATCCAAGTGCCCATGAGGAGTCTTTAGACGATGATTCCTCCTATAGTGCCAAGCCTTCGGTAAAAAAACCGCCCTTGCAGCGGCCTGCTAATCTCCAGGATCAGTTCCTTAAGCTTTTGGATGATTCTCCCCTTCCTGTGGGTCTGAAAAAGGCCTCAGCGGCCTCAAAGACCTCTAGAAGGAGGTAAGTCTGCTCTCTCGGTGTTTTTTGATGTTTTTTGGATTCTGGAATATTAGAGGTATTCTTGATCCGTTAAGGCGTGCCGAGCTTAGGCGTTTTATAGCGGTAAATAAGCTGTGCTTTGTCGGCTTGCTGGAGACTAAAGTTCCGGATGAGTTTTTTGAATCTATCTCTTCCACTCTGATTAGGGGTTGGAAGTGGGTTGCAAATTATAATTGCTCTCCTCGTGGGAGAATTTGGGTTGGGTGGAACCCTGAGCTTGTCTCGTTTTGCCCTATCTCTATTTCTGATCAAGTTATTCATGGCTCTATCAACTGTATCCTATCTGGTTTGACTTGTTCTGTCTCTGCCGTATACGGTGAGCACTCTTTTGTCCATCGGAGGCCGCTTTGGGAGGACTTACAGCACTAAGATGAGATCTTTCAGGATGTGCCATGGTTAGTCGCTGGAGATTTCAATGCGATAAAAGATCCTTCGAACCGTGTCGGAAGTTCCACCAACTGGATTCCGTATTTTGATGAGTTTGCCCAATGTTTGGAGCAAACTGAGTTGGCGGATCTTAGATTTGTGGGGCTCCGTTACACCTGGTCCACTTCGGTTGGAGCATTGAGAAAGTTGAGGAAGATAGATCGTACTCTAGTGAACAATGAGTGGAACTTTCGATTCTCATTTTCTGAGGCGTCGTTCCTTAATCCAGGTATCTCTGACCATACGCCAATAGTGGTCAGAGTCCTTCATATATTGTATTTAGCGATAAAGCTCAATACAATATATCATTGATGATGATCTCATTTGCTTAGAATTTTATTAATCCACACTTTGTGAAGATTCGCACTTTTCACTATGAATACTTTTCTAGTTTTTTCATTTTCAATTAGATGTTCAAAAACTAATACAAGGGTAATTTCTTCATATCCATCAAATTTCATCACATCATTATAGAATTAAGAGTAATAGACTTGAGAGCAATTGACAGTACTTTAACCCAATGACTTAATGGTTGATGCCATCTCTCCAAGTTGTGTTGAAAGTGCAACATTCTTGTCATCATTGTTGGAACATCTTCAGCTTTTATGAGACCCCTTTTATGAAGGCTCAGTAGAGGAAAATGTTTTTAAACCTTCATCAACTCATTAAAGTTATCGCCTAAGTTGATAGGTGAGGAGTTAATTTCCATTACATCAATACCTCCAAACTGTTTAGTAAAGCCTCTAATGGCCATATCTCCCAACTACCGCTGCCATATCATTATACATATCAATTAGCTTATTCAAATACTTTTCATGAGAATGATGAACCTGCCAATGCACGGTATTCATTCAGTTATTAGTTATATCCTTAGATATGAATAGAACTTTATAGACTATGCTCAAGGACAAGTGCAACACCTAAAACATGGTACATGAAATACTCTCATTCATTTAAATGCAAACAAAAGAATAGCAAATGGAGAGTAACAAATTTTGGTAAAGGACAAGAGACAAAGCAAAGTCATGATGATTTATGTGTAATTCCTCCGCTCATAAACTATTACAAGACAAACATTCAAATAATAACAAGACATTATGTTGAGTACTACATCCTAACTCCAGCAAACTAGATAATCTTGTAACAAATTTTTCGTTATGCAAAGATAATAAATAGATTACAAATATTGGCAACAACTGAAGCATTTTTCATAGATGCAAATAAAATAAAAAATCAACACAAGTTCCAAATATGTTCTTCTAGCTTTCTCAAGTGATTTACAATGTTTTAGAATTACTTGAAATAACTGAAATACAAAGTTACTAATATGAAAGTCAAAAGTAAATCACGCATTGTAAGTGGTAACAAATACAAAAATAGCAGCAACAAGATATCTCGTGGCTTCAGCTACACAAAGTTCACTACAAAGTCGACAATCTGCTTTTGGTGTATGTATATATTCAAATAGATGCGGGGAACGGATAAATTCATCCATCTTGAAAATAGAACAATTGATTATCTTTACATAGTTCAGTTAAGAATCGAGTCTAAATTTCCATAAGTTAAGCATATCAAACAATTCTCTTTCAAATAGAGAGATGATTTCTACAATAATCTCCACATACAATTTTGCAGTCCAATATGTTAGTAAACACACTAAAGTTTATATATATATTTGGCTAAAAAGGTTAAGAAATTCTCTCTTTAAAATTGATTTCATGAAATCACCCCCACTACAAATGCATGTGTCCAAGCAAATACATGCAGCATAATGCCGATTGATTTAACAAAAGCTATCATATCACAAAGTACCCATTAATGTAAACTATAAAGAGACATATAAGTTGCTAGTATGAAAGTCAATATTAAATTATGCATTGCACTTATAACAAAAATAGAAATAGTAGCAACATGATAACATGTGGCTTCGGTGAAACATGGGTGACTAACAAGTCAACAATCTGCTTTTTTTTTCTTCAGTCAAGTTGATTCCATGAAATGATCTAGCATAACAAATGCTTGTGTCCAAAAACACAAATCAAAAGAAAACCGCACTTGAGCATATTTATTGATTTTTTGCACCTATTTTCATATCTATACTGTATTTTTTATGGCAATTGCACATCCATATATCAAAGATCTTCACTAAATTTACTTATTCATGAGTTTTTCTATGCATGCTTTCTCTTGACATGAAGGCCCATCATAAAGACTTGCTTATATGATATATCACGTCGTTTCCAACAACCAATATAAGGAAGGTCCATAACTAAATTAGCAAGCAAAGAAGACACATGAATTGCTTTTGTGTAATATTAGCGAAAAGAACGTATTGAGTAAGTGATGAGAATAATTAGCAAGTCATATTGACCAAATTCTTTTTTCCCAGTTATGACCATTTTTAACTTGTCATTCCAATTGAATCCATTATTGTCACGTATCGTTTGAATCATCTTCCAATTGCTTTTGACTGTCTTCAAATGGTTCTTAACATGGTCAGGCTCACAACAAATACCAAACTTCTCGTTTATTGTATTGACAATTCGAGTAATTGAAGAGGGTTTGAATGTGCTCGAATGCTTGTTTCCTTTACTAGCTTCATCGACGAGAAATTTCAAGTAACATACGTTCCATAGACTTCGACCATCTAAATTACTTAACATTTTCATCATTTGCCTTACTTTTACCCATCATGATAATCAAGCAACAACTTTAAACAGCAGAATAAGAAAAAATATGATGAAGAGGGACACATAGTAGATATTTAAAGATAATTATGATTAAAGAAATGGAAACCACACTTCAAAATAAAGCACTCGAAAGAAACAAAGGAAAACTATTGGCTTCTTCTAACATTCTAATAACTAATCCACATTGCATGTGCAATCCTATTCCTTTCACATGCATATATCCTATTTTCTTCTCTTTTCTCTCTTTGAGAAAGTTGGATTATTGGGTTTTCTTATTGAGATTTCATTTGTCTTTTCATCTCTTCCATGATAGAGTCCTTGGGATAAGCTTCCATAATAAAATTGTGAATAATACAACAAGCTAATACAACATTGACTTGTGTTCCAAATGACCAAAAATGTTCAAAATCCAATACTCAAAAACACTTATTTAGAACTCCAAATGCTCTTTCAATAGTAGTTTTTAGAGATGAATGACGTCGATTGAATAGTTCCTCCTCGTTTCTAGGTGAGTGATTACTGAACTCCTTTAAATGGTATCTAACACCACAATAGGAAGAAATAATGTCATTTTGGATTATGTAACCAATATAAGCAATATAATACTTTCCTACAAGTTATAAATAAGTTTATTACTAAATTACTAATCTCAATTCAAAAAATTTGCATAAATTTCATTTTCTTACCTCTATGAATGTTTAATCCATTCGTCTTTGAAAGTGTAGCAAACAAAATACGTAACTCATTGGTAGTGCGCTCCCAACTAGCTAACACATAAGAAAATCTTAAGTCAAATGTAACAGCAGCTAATACATTTCGTGTCGTTCCATCCTTCCAACCATGAAATTTTCCTTGAATTTCAAGATGAACGAATGCACATATATAAGTTCTATCTATTTCTCCAGTACAATCCTAAAATAATCAATATAATTACCAACAAAATGCTGATGAAACTTCTCAAGCACTTTATAAAGACTTGTTTTTTCAAATTATATGGATAAAATCTTTGACTTTTACTTACCTCAGGAGGAGTAAAATTGCTTGGTTCTTTCATCACATATTTGTATAATTTCAAAATTGCCTGCAAGATGATTTTGAAATATCCATGCATGGTATTTATTGATCTATGAAATCTTCCCCCAATGACTCTAAACCTCATATTATGTCCAATGATATGGCAAATTACCATAAATTGCTCCCTAATAAAGACATTTACTCTAGAACGCAACAAGTTACTTGTACCAAGTACCTTACAAAGCTCTAAAGAAGTATTCGACATCATTTGTATTTGATTTATACAATGAGTATCACCACTATATAACACTTAATTTATATGTAACTCTATTTCACAATCTCGATTTATGTGACGCTCTCTCGGTAAGTGGTTCTCTGAAAGATCATAATCATTTATAACTAATGTGATAATTGTCATAATTGTTGCAACCACACCTGTTACTGTCGTTTGAATTTTGTTATCATCCATCTATATTAGAACACACTGATCATGAAATACAAAATACATGTAAAATACAAGAAGGGCAATACTAAAAGAGTTAGAAATGCACGGAACAACAGAAGTTGCTTTTCAATAAATTGGGTATGTAAGTACTCGCACATTAATTCAGTCATATTTCTAAATGAATAAAATAACTAGGTCATTGATAATCATGAAAAACTTCTTTGCTCAATTTTATTTCTAAGATCAAAGCAAGGATTGAAGATCTATGGGAACAAGAGGAGATGTACTGGGGAATGAGATCGAAGATAAGTTGGCTCAAATGGGGAGATAGAAACACCAAGTATTTCCATGCTATTGTGATTCAAAGGAGGCAAAGAAATAAAATATCCATGTTACAAATTTCATGAGGGAAATGGAGTAAAGACCCAATCACTCTTAAAACAGCAATAATGGACTTCTTTGCAAGCTTATATAGCTCCGTAAAATCTCATAATTTCCAATCCATTATTAACTAGTGTTCTCATTTGATTGAGAAAGACTGAATAAAGTCTTAACAGCCAAAATCACCTTGGATGAGGTTAAAGAAGTTGTCTTTCAACTCAGAGCAATTAAAGCATCTGGGGCGGATGGTATTAATGGAAAGTTCTACTAACATCATTAATTGAGTCTCCAAAAGATATACTCAAAATGATGGAGGAGTTTATGGAGTCAAGAAACATGAACCCGCAAAAAAAATAAAAATATGATTACCCTTATCCCAAAAGATTGGACCAATGTCGACCCTTTGTAAATTCTTATATAAAATCATTTAGAATATGTTAGCTAACCATTTGAAATCATAAATACCTCAATTGATTGAATTGAAACAACTTGCCTGTAAGTGGAAGGCGAATCTAGAATAATATCCTGATTGTTCAGAAGGTATTGCACCAGCTACGCATCAAAAAATGAAAGAAAAAATTCCAAGTAGTCTTAAAACTAGATATGCATATAGCTTATGATAGAATTTAGTGGGATTTCTAGGAAACTTGTAAGATCAAAATGGGTTTCTGTAGAAGATGAGAATTATGGATTACGCAATGTATCACCATTGTCTCCCTAAGTGCGAAATTCAATAGGGAGCCATTGCCTTATTTCCAACTGATAAGAAGAATTCATCAGGATGGCTCTCTCTTACCTTATTTGTTTATACTTGTGGCTAACGTCCTCTCATTTCTTCTTAAAAAAGTAATTGATGATAGTAGAGTGAAAGGAATCGAGCTAAATAGATATCGCCCAAATCTTTCCCACTCGATATTTGCTAAAAATTCGATCTTTATTTTTAAATGGAAAAGTTATAGGATGCCGATACCTAGTTAACATCCTCAATCAATACTATTTTGCCACGGGCGAAGGAATCAACCTAAAAAAATTAGTATTTTCTTTAGCTTGGATTGTCCCCAAAATCTTTGTAGAAATATGGACGGGAATTGAGAGTCCTAGAAATTGACAAAACTGAGAAATATTTGGGTATTCTTTCAAATTGAGGCATGTCAAAAAAAAAAAAAAACTTGGATATTGGTAAGAGTAAATATGACGCTTGAAGCATTGAAGAAAGAGATGATGTCAGAGGTAGAGAAGGAAATACTTTTAAAAATGATTGTCCAGGCTCTCTCATAATATACCATGTCAATTTTTAAGGTTCCATTTTCAATTTGTAGAGCTATTGAACTGAAGATTGCTTCATTCTGGTGGAAAAACAATGACTTGAAGGCTAGCATACACCGGAAAAACTAGGATGTAATGAAAAAAATGAAGGATAGCGAGGATATGAGATTTGAAGATTTAATTATTTTTAATTGGGTTATGCTTAGCAAAGAGGTTTAAAGGTTGACACAATCACCTTCGACACTTTGGTGTCAAATTATGAAGGGCCCCTACTATTCCAACACTGACTTTTGGTATGCAAAGAAATGACAAAGATCATTTCAATGATCAGTTGGAAAGGGAAAATTGATTAAAATCCAAGAAGACAAGTGGATGAAGTGAGCACAATTGCATAACCAACAAACCAAGATGAACCTAATTAGCAATTGAACTAATAGACAGTAATCAAGCTAAATGAAAAGAACAAAGCCTTTGCAACTTGTTTGATGGCAATATGGTGGAGGAAATATTGGGTATTCCCATCCCAACAACGGAAGAAAATGATAAGGTAGTATGGACAGTACCACATTAGGAATCTACTCTGTTAAAAGTGGGTATAACCATCTTATAAAAGAAGCAGACAACCCAAGCAACCATCAAGCTTCACCCTCAAGCCAAATCCTATGAATCGTATGGTCTAGAGTATGGAACTTAAACACTACCTAGAATCAAATTATTCCTATGGCAAATCTGTTAAAATGCCCTACCTACAAAGAAAGACTTGTTTAAGTGGAGAATTTTACCTAATCCGTTGTGCCTGGTGTGTATGACAAATTGGAAACTCATGAGCATCTATTTCTCTTTTGTACCTAGAGAACCAAAATCTAGTCAAATCATAATTTACAAGTGCAAATCCAAGTAAGCGAACTCACAAGCATTGATCAATAGATTTTAAGCTACAAGAGTGATGCACTAGCCCCACCGCCTCTTGAACTCATCGCTTAAGTGCTCTGGTACCAATGGAAAGCATGAAATAGGGCAATCTTCAAAGCTAAAACACTAGACCCACATGAGACAGTAGACAAAGCACTCACCTTGCACGAAAATTTCAAGGCTTAGAGTGTGAAAACAAGGGAAAAAATTAGATCTGAAGTGGACTTGACCTGCAAGCTAGAAGCCGTCGAAGAAGGAAGCCTTTAAGCTCAAAGTGGATGCCACACTAGTCATTGGTTCTATAGCAAGTACAGTGGCCGACGTGTGACGTGATGCTCTAGGGAAACTTCTCGTGGCTTGGCACAACAAATCAAGGCTCACTGACCACTTTAAGCAAAAGCCCTAACCATTTGGGAAGGGGTGATTTTCTTGTACGAATGAATGAGAGAGAATGGAAACAAGATAGTTGCTAAAATACAGTGCAAAAGCCAAAACTTGGCATAAGTTAATACTTAAGTGTCAAAACTTTTAAAAAGTAGTATAAGTGTTTTTCTTTTAAAACTGGGATATTGAAGTGCCAAATCCGGTGAATGTGGCTAGAAATCGGATGTGGTATATTTTTAATAATATAAGTGATTTACGTGACACGCTAGAAAGTTGACTAAGCAACGAAGATGCAAAACAACATCATTTTGTCCCAAAAATCAAATTTTAATGTATATATTAATTAAAATAAATTAAAAGAACTAACTTTAAATATAAAAAAAAATAGTGCAACGTTCGGTGAGGGCCTACACAGCCCTCACCAAATGCTGCTACTATTGTTTTCTTTTTAAATAAAGTTAGTTATTTTAATTTATTTAATTATTATTTATATTAAATTTGAATCCAGAGGCAAGACAACACCTTTTTGGTTTATATAGCCACGTCAGTACCAAAAATGATGTCGTTTTGCATTTACCCAGCTACGTCAGCATGCAAAACGATGTTGTTTTGTACTTCTCTCATTAGAAAAATGTCCATCAATAATTTGGTTAGAAATTTTCGCCGTTGGTACTTAAGTGTACATTTTTAAAATTTTTGGTACTTTAAGTATCCACTTGTTCTAAGTTTTGGTACTTACGATGTACTTTAGCCCAAGATAGTCAAAATGGAAGTGGAATTTGACAACTGTTCAATTGTTCAATTCATCACGTGTATAGACCCCCCCCCCCCCCCCCCCCTCCTTGGGATATCGAAATACCTATTAGAGAATGTGGGGCCTCTTTTTCTTCCATGCCTCTTGTTTGTTTATCCCACTATTGGGTCGCTAAAGCCCAATACCATGGGTCTCTTCCTCATTGCTGGATTTCCAAGCCCCCTCAATCCCTCATAGATATTATAAGCATTGATGCCCAATTGGGCTGCTCCTTTTCTTTACCTACTTAAATAAAATGGAAGGATGCCTTTTAGACCCAAAAAAAAAAAAAAGAAAGGCTTTATAGAACAACATCTCTTGACTAGGGCAATTTAGAATTTCATTAGTGAGGCATGGCGTGACCTAAACTAAGAACTCGTCCCAAAAAGCAAGTGCGACATTGACTCGGGGAGACTTAACTCACGGATAATGTGGAAACGGGCTTTTGGTTTGAGTGTGAGGCATATGGGCCTCATCGCCCATTAAAACGGCCCAAAAATCATTGGTGGGGCGGCCGCTACCAGACGAGCTTCGCAGCGCGAAGTTCGCACCAAGAATTCGCCAAAACAAAAGCATGTAATTGCATATTGCCATATTGCAAACATAAGCATCGCAAGCTGATTCTTTCTGTTCTCATTCCACCCCTATTTCATTCGCAGCAGCCAACAATCATCCATAGAATGTCGAGCTTTCACATCTCAACAGTGCGAAGATATTCAGGTAATTTACCATTCGAGTCTTGAACTACCCATCTCTCGTACAAGGGGAGATCCTTTCTCGATCAAACCAAACCGTGGTCCACGGTCCAGAGTCCATGTTCTGTCGCCAGGGACAATTTAGAGCACGTCAAGTTTTATTACATGCCCTGACCCTTGTGATGAATGTTCGTGATTAACTTGGCGCGTCATGACTAGGTCCGATCAAGTATTCGCCTCGAACACACCTTTGGTAGTACGAGGGGTTCATTTGATGTCAGAAAAGTACCAAGAAAAGCCGGGCTATAGTTCTTCAGAGGAAATCCCTTCTGTAAGTGAACATTTACAACTTTCAAGTCTTGAATATACCTCAAATTCTTGCCAGCAGTCATCTGTTTATCGGTGATGAAGTGTAGTGGTCGAACAAAACCCTCGATCTACCATGCCTTTTCTGGTCGAATCTTTCGCCAGTTCTACTTTCCATTGACTTGAGTTTGCAACTCCACACCAGTACATGCATTAGGTCAGGGTGAAACCGGTTCTTTCATTTCCTCTCGCAGAAGTAGCAAAGGAACTCTAGGCCAAACTAAAGTGGAAAGCAAGCGCACTCCAGAAATGGACTGTCGTAGAATTGTCAGTTGCTTCTCAAACTATATTTATAACAAGATGGCTGCAAATGTTTGAGCTTTTAGATTGGAGACTTGTCTGATCTAGCAGCTCGAACTTTCTGATGGACCGATGGTCGTTTCGCAGTTTGCACTTGCACTATGCCCTTTATATTATCTCTGTACTGCTATGGAACTCAGCTAAGAGACATGACCACCTTTTCTTCTTTTGGAGAACTCAAATCTCTAATAAAACCCTGTGTAGTACTGACACTTCTGAGAGCCTTTGTATCGTGTCTAACACTCTAATATCCGTCCAACACGTGATTAACGAATGTTGAAAAATCCGACACGCGGTCAACTCTCTCCGACAAACAAATCCGGAATTCAGACACATAATTCCAACATGCATGAGGTCAATTTTTAAATTTTCAATACTTGAGGAGTCAAAATGTAAACATATAAACCCACCCACGCATAGCTGCGTTGGTTGAGACGTACCCCCTGATTTGGCACCAGGTTAGGGGTTTGACTCATTGAGTCATCACAACTCTCAGAGAGAGTAGTTCCGTGATTTAAACAGGGGGCCTCGGCACTGGGTTGCTGTGCCAGTCTCCCCCGAAGTATAGTCGATGTTATGCTTCTAGTATTGTGCTCTCGAATGTGAGCTAGGCCGAATCTTCGACATCAACTAATAATAATAATAATGTGAACATACAAAAAAAAAAGATGTAGGGTTGGTGGCTAGGCGCTGCTGCCGCAGCCACCGTCGGAGGGGGTGTGGCAAAGGGGGGGGGAGCAGCCTTCACCAGCCAAGCAAACGTCAACCAAGCAAGCATTGGCAAGGCTCGCCCAGATCTAGACGATGCTATGCCCTTGCTTGAGCCTAGCAAGGGTCATCAACCCTCACCTATGGCCTAGGGCTAGGGAAGCTCGCCACCAACGGTGAGGGCTAGCGTCGTCCATATCTAGGTGAGCCTTGCCCTAGCCTCCCCTGGGCCAGCAACCCTCGCCGGCCCCCTCCGACAATGGTTGGGCATGCCATTGACAAGGGCAATGGCAGCGGCAATGGTGTGCCCAGCATGCCTCTCTCTTCTTTTTTTTTTCATTTTCTTAGAATTATTTTAGCTTTTTTAAAAAGTTTTTTACTATGAAAAAAGTAACAAAAATGCCACATAGGATAAATAAATAAATTTAAAAATACCACTTTAGTACTTTCCTTTAAACAATATTTTTCCCTCTGTGTTTCATGTATTATTGTAATGGAATGAAGTTGAATTTGTCAAAGTAAAAGAATGAATGATATTAACAAATGTTGAGTTAATGTTTCTTTATTTACTTATTTGCTTATGTATTTAAATATAAAAATATATATTTAATATATAAAATGTCGACGTGTCGTATCATATTATATCACATGTCACATGTCCGTGTCAGTACCACATAGATAAGAACATTCGTTAAGAGCGGTTATACTGAAGAATGGTGAAAGCTGACTACGTGGATACGAAACATACCATCCCGTAAAGATGCCCTTTCTCTAAGGGAAAATAGTTCCTCAGTTGCAGGCAACTCTCGATACTCGCACTTTATCTTGGCAGTTGTCTTTCGGAGCTTCTTAATAAATGCTCCATTCTTAAACTGCTGTCCTGATTGGTACTTTGGCAAGTTAGACATGAATTTAAACTACGAAATATCAATTATTTACTTGGCCATTACCCTGAGAATAAGCTGAACCCAAGACCTGTCCTGTCCACATTCACTTAACTGCAACAACTTTTACAAGAGCGCCAAGCTCATGGGGCCATTTTCTACATTCTGCAGGTAAGAAGTAGGAGAAAAAACAGGCCAAATCACCTGAGTTTCGATGTGGCATGGCGGTGCTGCACTCGGTCCCAGAAGAAAGACACTGATGCGGGTTCAGGCGGCGAGCAGAAGTGATCCAACCGCATTTGATTAGAATGGCATGTAGAATGAACATTCAGAGGGAGGATAAGGGGGATATCTTTATCCAAGATCCATGTCGATACAGATCCTAGGGTCACTGCCAGATGCAGACTCTTATCCTCCGAGCCATAAATGCACCACGGCCAAGTGAGCATCTCTCTCGACGTCGTCTGTGAGAGCGCCCCCGCAACTACCGTTAAGCAATCAAATAGCACAAGTTTGCAGTTTTCAATACGCCCCCACTTTTCTCTCAGACAGGTAAACACTCATTAATACAGCCTATCTTGGTTTAGTTGCTTCATTTCTAGGGAATTGACCCCGTCTGGTGTCTGTCTGGAGGAGTTTCATGTATGTGATTGGGATTGTGATGGTCGTTGGGCCATGGAAGCCTGCAGATCAGACAGAATAATGGGAAAAATCTCAAAGTGGGGACTTGCAGGTTACCATCAAACACTTCAAGAATTGGCTATGGTAGGCCCCCCATCTTGCATCCTGCCAAGCATGATCTCCCTGAGATCCATGCTTACATTCCAGGATGTCACTGAACCATAATTCACTCCAAACCTCTTCTTTTCTGCTTATTTTCTAGCTACCTTTTAATACTTCTCGCAAAACAGCTGGACCAATGAAGCATTCCGACCCATTACATGTTCCAACGTTAAAAAGAACAGAAATTAGTGCGTATCTGCAAAGGTCAAAGCACTCGGTCGGTACGGCATCGCGTAGCTACCGGGGCGGGGAAGACTTGGGAACTAGACTTGTCTACGGCTCAGGCTCACGATCGAGCCGAATGCAGCATGATATCGAGTTCTGACGGGAATGTCTGTCGCTTTCGGGGTTGATTTCTTGATGTAGATTGGGAAGATTTAAATAATACCAAGATGGTAGGGGGATCATATGGCATAGAATAAAGAAGTCAAGCACGGAATTTGTCTCATGGAACAGCTGGCCTTGAGGTTTGAGAACGCGCAAGCGCCGCTCTAGAATCTCTCTCTCTGATTGATTGGCCTTTGCCGGATTTCCCCCCTACCTTTCTCGCGGCTTCGTGCACGTCACTTTGTGGCCCTGAAAAGGGGAGAAAAAAATTTCTCGGCCTGCTTATCATTAGACTCCAAAAAAAAAATTTGATTAATTATTAGTCTTATGCCTCGACAATGATGTCGCATATTTCTACCTCTGTTTGTTACTAACTACGTCGCTGAATGGGGGCCAAATTTGAATATTGGCTTGAAGTTGGTGAGTTTTTTACGATGCGTGAAAAGGTGGAGTCGCGTCCTGATTGAAGTTGCAATTTTTCGGAGGGAATTTGGGGCCCTTTTTTATTTATTTTTTTTTAATGCACCAAGATGAAAGGGAGAAACTCAAGATGGGCCTCATGGAGTTTATTATTGATTGATTGATGGATCGATGTGTTCCCCACTTCTACCTTCCCTACGTGATTGCCATGATGTATTGTTTGGAATATTCTCCTATTGGCTTCACATTTTCAGTTTTATATGGCCGACAATTGTTACTTTGAAAATAGAAACCTTATTAAAAAGAAAAAAGGCTCATTAGAGTGCCCAATTCGATACTCGTGTTCATTATAATTTTAAAAAATCTTCTTTTTTTGGCCATAAATTAAATTTCCTTTGATTTTAGGAGTGAATATATCAATGATCGTTAAGCTGATATGAGGTCGCTGTGAGCCTCAATTGGAAGAAGCGGCCCTCAATTCGAGGGAGTGTAGAGAGAGAGAGAGGAGTGCGTGTAAAAAGAGAGAGAAGATGGTGGCGGTACGACAATTGTCGTCGTGGGAAAATAAGATTAAGAATATATTGCTTTTTTGCTGAAAGCAAAAAAAAAAAAAAACCCTCTTATTTTTTTAGATAAAGGAAATGGAAATCCAACTCAATTTATTTACTTAGTTGGTGCTCACTTGTTGATCCATGTCATGAAAAAGCAAACGGCATGGTAATGAACTCGGCGGGAGGATTGCATTAGCGGATTTATAATAATTCTGAGACCAAATTAAACAAAAAAAAAAAGAAATTCAAAGACAACGCTAAACATCGAAAGAAAAGAATTCGAAAACCACGGACATCATCAACCACTCAATTTTACGGTCCTTGAGCAATGGCCTTTCCATCATAATCATGTCATAAGTAATGACATGCGGTCTATCGTAATTCCTATAAAAGTGTCATAAATTTGCAAAAGAAAAAAAAATTGAAATTATAGAGTTCTTTTTTTTTGGGTCATTAAATTATAGAGTTCCATGATGAGGAGATTTAAGTTTTAATTCCAACGGTCAAGATTTGTCTTTTGTGCCTCTGACAGGTCAATCCAAACATTGGTGGTTGTCAGGTCACCCTCCCCAGCATCAGCCCCTTTATAAAATCTCCAAGCTTGAGAAATCACCAATCCATCATTCATCACCTCCTTCCAACTCCCTCTCAAAACCAAAGACACGAGGATCAGAACCACAATGGCCAATCTCAAATCCTTCATGATCCTTGCACTCCTGATCGCCGTCGCCGCCCTCTCCATCGCCGACGCCCAATCAAGCGAGGCCGGCCACCTTGGGTTCATACCCGCCAACGGATCCCGGCAGTGCACGGGCTCTCTGGCGGAGTGCATGTCCGAGGAGGAAGAGTTCGCCATGGACTCCGAGTCGAACCGGCGCATCCTGGCATCCAGCAAGTACATCAGCTACGGCGCGCTGCAGCGGAACAGCGTGCCCTGCTCCCGCCGCGGGGCTTCCTACTACAACTGCAAGCCCGGTGCTTCCTCGAACCCGTACAACCGCGGCTGCAGCAGCATCAGCAGGTGCAGGAGCTGAAGCTCGGAAAGATTCACCTCAATCAATTCTCTGTCTGTACTTCTTCTTCTTCTTCTTTCTCTTTGAAGAAAATTACTTTGTGGATTTTTATGGGTTATACATATCTTAATTTGTTTTTTCCTTGCCTTGATGATGAGAAAAAGTCAATGTAACAGAAGCTGTGTGCCATTTGGGTCTTGAGAATTTGACTCTGATATACCGAAATCAAATAAGAAAACGGGGGAAAGAGAGATCTGTCCTTGAGCCTGGAGTGATTCTGAGATTTGACCATGTTTTCTGGTATAAACCTTTGAGCCAGTCGTGAGTTCAAATGCAAACGAATTGTCTCCGATAGCCCATATAGCATGAAGTTCTAGCGAGGGTGCCGACGGCGTCGACCGATGAGCTATCTGCTTTCGAATGAATGCACGTCGGAAAGCAAATGACCGTCGAAACTGGAGCTTCTGGAACTCAGACATGTCGATTTCCAGACTGATATGCGAGTTTTAGAACTTCGGAACCGGGATTCCAAAGCTCCAAGTCGTGCCCACTTATCGGTCGGCAATCGGCGATTCGATGCTCGATTTAGTGGACGCCGAGATCGAATTCTACTGTGCATCTTCCGATTTGAATTTGGTCTTTCTGCAAGATGAAGCTGGATTCTTTTGTCTTCTTTACTGTGCATACAAGGAGAGGAGGGAGTCACGTTCATGTCTCTTTCGGAGAAATGATTATGAAATTCGAAACGATCAGTGCTTTGAGCTGGCGCGTTGTCGATGATGGGTCCATAATTCGTAATAAATAAATAAATAAAACGGTGAGGCCCCACCTTACCGAAAGTCAAATTATTTGTTTTTCTTTCGAAATGCAAATGCAAAGTCCAAAACTGCATGATTTTTCAAAATGTGAATCGCCATCGACGCCGAGCTTAAAATTTGGACGGCAACATGAAAAATAGGTTAATAAACTCAAATCGGGTCATGACAATACACTAAACCACGAGGCCTGATTGATGGACTATCATACAAGGTTCTTTTATTGGGATGCCTATTAAGCTCGTCAATCGTGAATTTCTAACGAGAAGAGTTTGAGCGAAAGATGCGACATGTGGCAAAAGTCGATTGACTTGAAGCATGCATATCAATTAAAGACGGTGTCAAGAAGGATCCCTCAACGGAGGAATGACTATTGCTAATGAATCGACAATGTGTGCATTATATTTTTTTTATTTAAATTTTTCATTCATATTATATTTTCAATTTCTTATCTATTTAATTTTCATTTATTCTATTTGAATTTGAATTCTATTTATTATTATTATTATTATTAAATATTTTCTTTCTATTTTTGTAGATTATTCCTACGGTAGTGTGCATTAGGTCCATTTGAAGATATAAGAAAAATCAAACAGTGAGACGATCATAAAATCGCAATGACGCATTATTTTGACCCTTAAGAAATGAAGATGAGGAGACTATTCTAAAATATCGATTTAGATTAGACTTTGCTTAGAGTGTGTAATTTCAATTTCGAATTGCATTAGGTTTTCTGGTTTCCAATGTCCATCTTTGATTACAAAAGCATTCCCGTCCTATTTTATAGGTCTTTCTGAATTTCCGGAATGCACTCCGGTCTATCCATTAGTAGTTAATGGTCGGTTTCAATTATCGAGCAACACATGACCTCCGAGAATTTGGGCCGTTTGTTCTAATTTCATAAATTTCACACAATCTCCATATCGTGTCATTGTTTGCACACCATTCAGTAGTTCGAATTTCACAAAGTCCTTGAGAGTCCGAGATCATGCTAGTATCATTTACTTCTTACTCGAAGTTATGTTTGATAATTTAATTGGCCATTGACCGTTCATGATCGAAAATGAATGATTTGGAGTACTTTTGATTCCCCCATCACATCACTCAATGTCATGCTTTATGTGGTCCTAACATAATTGTCGATGCATTTACTCAATCATGCTCTTCTTAAGTCACATTAGTTTCGCTGAAAATGAATAATTTATAATATATTTTTCAAAAAATAGTCACTTGTATCGCTTGAATAATTAATTAATGAAAAATATTTTCATTATTAACAATAATTTTTATATAGATATTTTCATAAACAATATAAATATTTTTCAATCACTTGTTTTTGTAAGAGATACGAGTAATAATTATTAGGAAAATATTTTATAAATCATTTATTTTCAGCAAAATAATAGAGGTTTAAACTTGCATTATCCTGAAAACCAAAGGATGGTGTATATCAACGGTATTTAAACAGAGATCCTTCCATTGACACCCTTGGATAAAGCAATAAATTTTAGTTTATGGGTTATTTTGCTTTGTCTCCACCAATTTCATATGCTTCATCGTCACTGGCTTTGTCACCTTCGCCTCCTATCATGAAATTCTTGCAAACGACTTGCGGCTGGAGGGAAGTCCATACATTAGTCTAGTTGGAGGATTAATCAAATGAGAATCATTTCAAAGTGTGCACAATGTCATCAATTGATATGATATATGACTATCGATAATAACTTGTCATATCGTTACCGTCGAGTCATTTGCTTCCTTCGGTAGAAGCCACTATAGACACATTATCTAAAGTCACGCACAACATTCATTGTGTACGGCGTTCACCTAGTATCTTTCCCAAAAACACGTTGTTCATGGTTCATCGGACTAGGATCGTCCGAGTCAAAGGAAAAAACCAGGATTGACTTCGCACTTTCTAATAATGAAATTCAATTTTTTCCGAGCCCAAGAAGCCTATGATTTCTTCGGAAGACTGGCCCAAATTGTCAAGTTTTCCATGTGAGCGGCAAGAACGTTGTTGGGCCATGGCCTTACGAGGTACCTTAAAAAGCCTCGAAGTTCGTCCAATTCCACCTTGAAACAAGCCCGTGTTGTTATCTCTTGCTGCATAAATAAGCCATTCGCAGTTTTTTAGCCTTACATTTTACTCTTGCCTGATCGTTCTCGACAAAAGTCAATCTTAGCTCTTTTGACGGCTGCATCCTTGTTGATAGCTTCCTTAAATCGCTTAGGGCCACTGAATACTGCGAACTGAGGTATCCCTGTGATTTCATCGTATTATAAGCATATGTTCTTCCTTCTAATCACCTCTTCTCGTTCTAATTATTCTTCATCACTCATCAGAAAAGCTGCAATTAGAGTTGCTTAGCTCAAAGGGTTCGTATTGGGCTCTATATAAATCTTCACATTGGGTTGTTGTTGTTATAGCCTCTCTCCTCCTCCTTTTCTCATTCTACTTAATTAAGAAATTTACCGTTAATTTCTGTAGGCATCTCTAACAACCTAACAACTTCACATGCATTCTCTTTCTAAAAGATTTAGTTTTTCTCCGTAGCCGCTTCATTATCAGACTACCATGTGCCCTCAACAAGCTTGTCATCCTCTTCATTTTCATGATCACGCTCATTAGTAAGTATTACAATTGCCTCGTTTAACTTCTGTGTTTATCCATCCCTCAACTAATCTATAACCGATGCCAACTCATAAATTCGAGACCCCAATAGGCCCATCGATTTGGCTAGCAGTCATACGAGTCCTCTACAACTTCAATATATGTAGCCACACTGTTCCCTACAGCTTTAACTTTTTCTCTATGGTCTCCTCTAACCACGTCTTCATTAAGTTCGGTATATCTCACTTTTACTGCCAATATTAGCCCAAAGTCCTACTGTTTTCTGTATAATGCTATCATCTTCATTTAGTTTTAAAACACTCTCAAAATTCTTCCGCTACATTTTTTTTGGGCCGATCTTCTACTACATTAGATGGAGGAATTTTTCGTAATAACTCATATACTGTATCAAGTGTAAAATCTCAAAATAGGTTAACTCATCTAGATCATAAAGGCACTTGCTATTGTGACCCTCCATTTACTTTACTTTTTCTTTCACGAACAAACCTACCCCCATTCCATGGAGTAACGAAAATGTCACACCAACCATGTGAATCTGCAGAAAGCAGCACATAAATGTCGGCTAAAATAAGAAAAACGCACACCATTTAATATATTTCTATAGTTTTATGTAGTATGAACAGAAAAAAACATCGAAAGTATGATATAAAGTCAACAAAAAACAAAGACAATTTGGGCCACGTTTGAAGAAACAAAGAACTTCTATCTAAAGCTATCATAAATTGGGCCCGCATTAAAATAATTGAAACAAAACTTTAGTGCATTCAATATTGTTTTGATACTCTTACAAGGCACGGGATGACACAACTAGCCTTAGTAAACTATTCATGTTTTACTTCATTACGGCGATTTGATCGAGTAAGATAAACTGTGCATTATCATCTTCAAGTTATCCCTTAATGTGAAACCCCCAAATCCAACTCCATGTCTTGAATGGAAAAATGTCGACACTTGTTCCCAATAAGAATTGTAATGCTTACCTTATTCTTCTTGCCCTTGTCGACATTCTGAGAGACCAACAGCCCTAAAACCCAAGAGTTGATGTGAGTATCGTAAAGATCAAGTGTCTTAAGTTTGAGTCATTCTAAGATGAAATTTCTTAATTGGATTATATTTTCTAGTTTAATGTGAATATATGATGCGTAAAAAATTCACGTGTATTTTTTTTTCCTGTTCATTTAAACTCAGCAGTTGAAAGCCATATCAACAAATTTTGTTAATTCGAATTAATGGAATGATGATCATGAATTTAATTTATGGACTATATTGAATATTTGGCAATAATCCAAAACTCACATTGAATGAATTAAAAGTATAGAAATAACATAACACTCGAAGCCAGAATTGAGAGATTTTTAGTATTAACTTCCCAAAAAGTGACGAGTTAGATTGACGTAAGGTACCACAATTAAAGGATAATCCATTTATTTTACTTCGAGGAAATGCTTGGTGGTTTTTCATCAAAATTTTGGAAAGAAAGCTATAGAAAATGTAAAAATATTCTAAATGGCCATTATGTTGATTTATGATCTCATTATCTTTTACATAAAAGTCTATCTTTTATCATTTATTTCTGTATAACAAGAAAAAACAAAGAAAATGGTGAAAAATGAATTAACTAAAATGTTAATATATGGAAAACATGAATTCTCAAAAATTGTCGAAATACTTATAGAAATAATAAGATCTTTAAAATAAAGAAATACAATTAAGTAAAAAAAGAAAAGCACCTCAATAACAGAAAGGTCAAATAACAAAAATTGAACACCCATTATGTACTTTTTAAATGGTTAATTAATGTAAAAAATGATTGATCAATAAAACAATATTTTAGAAAATCACCTTAGGTTGTTAATCATCTCCTCTTATGTATTAAGGACATCATATTTTTATATCCTCTTAAAATTTTCTATTAATGAATCATTTTTATAGTAATTGATCGTTTCAATATACATAATAAATAGGGTTAATATCCTGAAAAACCCCAAACTGGTACACTTGTGACAAATTTATCCCAAACTATTTTTTTGACCATGAAAAACCCCAAACTGGTAAACTTGTGACAAATTTACCCCAATTGACTATAAAAAACCCTAAATTGGTACAGTTATGACAAATTTACCCCCAAACTAATTTATTCAACTGCAAAAAACCCTAAACTGGTAAATTTGTAACAAATATACCCTATGCTAAATTGGATTAATACCACAAAAAAATCATGAAAATTGTAAACTGTGACAAACGGAGCGTAAAATCTTAAATTGGTATACCAGTTAGCTGTCACGTATTATTTAACTTAATAATTTGAGAATAAAATTTAACAAAAACTAGCATAGGGTAAATTTGTCACAAGTATACCAGTTTGGGGTAAATTTGTCAAAAGTATACCAGTTTGGGGTTTTTGGTGGTCAAAAAAATAGTTTGGGGTAAATTTGTCACAAGTGTACCAGTTTGGGGTTTTTCAGGGTATTAACCCTAATAAATAATATATCTATGTCTTTTTAATTTTGTTATTGTGTCTTTTTTCCTTATCTAATTATTGTTTATTCCTCTACTTACGATACTCTGTCTACTTGTATCGACGTGTTGATATTTATGAAATGGCAACAATTTTTTTCATTATCTAATATTATTATGATATTTGTTCTCTTATTTCTAATGTTTTAGTTGACTCATCATTCTCGCATTTTATTTTTTTTATAGATATTTTCAGCAATTAAGAGTCAAGGAAATTTTGCTTTAAAAAATGAGATGAAAATATACTCCGACTCTTCAAAAAAATCACGTGTATCGTGCATTTTAAATTATTAATGGAAAAATAAATAAAAATAAACGGTTATAACAAAATAAAAAGTTCAGAATTTTAGATGGATTTTTGGGTGGCAATAAGAGCGTACTTATTCAGGATGCTTTAGGACAGAACAGCAATGACGCCGCGGACTCACCTTAATTATAGGTTTTCTTCGGACAAAAAAAAGATAAATCGAGAGAAGTTAGGATTTTTTTTATGGAATTAGGCCCTTCTAGAACCATCCCTTCCCTTCCGACGTCGACGACGACTTGGGAGACCGTCCCATCATCGTCCCCCCGATGACGTCATTTCCTTGCCCCGCTAGGCCTCCCCTCCGACGGGAAAAAGACTTAGCGGCTAAGCAGTCAACGCCCCCCAAAGACGGCGTCAACGTGCTACACCGTCACCGTCAAGCTCTCTCTCTCTCTGCCACGAGCGTCGACCAATCGCGAAGGGCGGCGACGCGCTTTCCCCCTAAACCGGGGGCCGCACGACCGCGGTTCGTTCCCCCACACGGTCCGAATCGCTGGGCGCATAAATAGGGGGCGTTTCTGTCTCCATTTTCCATCCAACTCGATTCTCGCCTACAGACCCCAATTAAAGAAAAAAAAAATCTAGACCTTCTTTTTATACGTAGCGTCGAATCGTGTATTCCTTCCTCGCGGTGAATTCCTCACCTCGCAACCGTCCGAACAGCGATCACCACCAAGTCCGTCCGATAATCCTCAGGCGTTCGAACCGGGTTTTGCCGATGGCCGAGAGCGATCTCAAGAGGCAGCCAGAGATGGTGAGTTTCCGTCTCCGCTCCTCCTCTTTTTCGTCCCTTTGAAGTCGAAAATTGATCAGCTTTGTTTTTTTTTTTTTTGGGTTTTGCGGGATCTGGTTTGGTGTGGGAGATTAGTTTTGCATTGATGCCGGTGCTCTGTGTTGAGTTTCTAGGTTTTTGGATTTAAATTTTCCTCTTTATAAGGCGGGTTGGAAAAATTTGGGTTTTTGGTTTCATCTGGAGACAATTCGCGGTGTTTTTTGTTTCTTCTTGTTGAATATGGACGTGAAATGGAGTGTTTTGCGGTCGCGATTAGTCGTGATTGAGGATCAATGTCTCGAAACAAGAAGTGTGACCTGGAATGTTTGCCAAAGCTAGTAGCTTTACGTTCGCAGAAAAATTTGGGTATTTGGTTTCATCTGGAGATAATTTGCGATGTTGTTCGTGTTTTTTTGGTTCAATATGGACGTGAATTTGAGTGTTTTGGTGTTGCGATTAGTTCTAATCGAGGATTTATGTCTCAATTAGTAAACTACGGAGATGTCTCGAAACAACACGTGTGACCTAGAATGGTTGCCGAGCTAGTAGCTTTGCATTCTTATCCAGTAATTTCCAGCATGTTTGTTCTTCGCATCTCGTGTCGTTTTGTGTGAATGCAAAGAGAACATGGATGGGGCGTTTGCGGTTGGAACATTTTGAAATTTTCGGTCAAACGGTGGATGATGATTCTATCGTGTTGTGCATTACCATCTTAAAACTGACATTGTGCATTTTTCCCACAGACCAAGGAAGAGGAGCAGAGGCTGAAGTACCTGGAGTTTGTGCAAGTAGCTGCAGTTCACACTGCGCTGTGCTTCGTGAGCGTCTATGCTTATGCCAAGGAGCGGTCAGGCCCCTTGAAGTCTGGAGTGGAAACTGTCGAGGGAACGGTCAAAACTGTGGTCGGACCCGTCTACGTTAAGTTCCAGGATGTCCCAATCGAGGTCCTCAAATTTGTCGACCGCAAGGTTCGTTTCTTTCTCATTGATTCTGCATGAGTTGACGGACAGTTTTTTCTCTATCACTGCAAGTTTGTTAATTCCCTCGGGGTTACTGGTTAATGGATTCAACAGTGTGCGGAGTACAAGACATGGGCGACCGTTCATAAAACGGTTAGCCCTGCCTGAGTTTGGTGTATATCTCCGTTTGGGCAAGTGCCTTGTGGTCGAATACTGGTTAAACCCAAATAAAAAGTAAATGTTAGTGACTAGCAATAAGGTAGTATGAAAGTGAAAAACGGAGAATTAAGGGGCTTCATTTGATCAGTTGCTCTGTAGTAGGTCAGTTGCGAAGTCTTCGTTGAATAAACTATGATTTATCTGTTTGCATAGTCACGCTAAATGTGCAAATTTGTGCTTGTGCCGTTTTCATTGTACTGAGTGGGAAGTATTCTTACGATGCAGATTGATGAGTCAGTGACCAAGATTGACAGACGTGTACCACCCGTTGTCAAACAAGTTTCCGCCCAGGCCATGTCTGCGGCTCAGCAGGCTCCTGTGGCAGCTCAAGCCATGGCTCATGAAGTCAAGCGGGCTGGTGTGGTCGACACCGCCTCAGGAATCGCCAAGTCTGTGTACACCAAGTGTGAACCCACCGCTAAGGGGCTGTACTCTAAGTACGAGCCCAAGATGGAGAAGTGCGCTGTGTCGGCTTGGCACAAGCTCAACCAGCTTCCTCTCATCCCCCACGTGACTCAAGTTGTCATGCCAACTGCTGCCTATTGCACCGAGAAGTACAATGAGACGGTGCGCAACACCGCGGAGAAAGGGTACAAGGTTTCTAACTACCTCCCCATCGTCCCCACTGAGAGGATTGCGAAGGTGTTCATGGGAGGCACTCCGGAAACACAACCGCTGCTCCCTGCTGGAGGCGAAGTTGATGTTGCCGCACATTGATTTCGGTACAAAGATTGTTGGTCTTACATTTTGAAATCATCAATGGTGTCTGTGGACCTTTGGTTCATATATAACTTATAGCTGCTTATATCTTGTAAGGCTCTCCATCTGAACGTTCCGTTCCGCATGTGGAGTCATGTTGTTTGTTTTCGTTGAGCTACAACTGGGTTGTTCGATATACCTCTGTATATAGTCCACTCCTTTCTTGTCTCGCTCAGATTGGTTTTGAACGATTTTTCTTTAATTTCTTCCTTTGTTCATCTTATTATCAGAACAGATTTCTAAAATTGAGCTCCTGTGGAATGCTGCTCCATGTGCATTACGTTGCCCGATTTTCATGTGAGCTAGTCGCTCAGTTTAAATATAATCATTGCCGTGCGCTGCATCGATACATGAGCATGTCCTTGAAGTAAACACTTCTGGATATTTGAAAGCTGAGTGTGTCGAAGCAACGGGGGATCTTTTCCGGACGTGCAATGCGCGACTTCGATATACTGGATCTTCAGCTGAAAGTTCTTTGCGCTGACCAGTGATCACGACCGAATATCCTCTTCATATTGCTACAATGCTACTTACTAAGGGTGTGTATCGTAAAAATTTCTATTATTGTGTTCTCGAGAATAAACTTTGAATAGAAATTCGTTTGATAAATTTTTTATTTCCGGAAATAGATTTCAAGTAGAATCGAGAATTTGTTCCTAGAACAATTTTAAAATTAAGTCAACCAATTTTTTCTCTTTTATCTTTTTTTCTTCTCTCTTCTTCTTTTACCACCATCGTCACCAATTGCTGGTGACCATTGCTGATGGCTCGCTAGGATAAGGCAAGGTTTGGCGAGCGAGCCTCACCTAGGCCTTTTCCAGCGATCGGCAAGCCTTGCCTAGCCAAGCAAGGCTCAGCCAAGCCATGCCTAGGCAAGCTCGACTGCGCATGGTTGGGCAAACTTGATCAAGCCTCGCCTAGTTGCCAACGATTCTTCAGCAAGGTTGTTGACCAGAGCTTAAAGAAGAGCTTAAAGAACAATAAGGGAAAGAAAAGAAAATAAAAAAGGAAAAAGTGATCCAATTATTAAAAAAATTTAAAAAAATTGTTTAGAATAAAAATTTTGAGGATAATACCA
Source organism: Eucalyptus camaldulensis (assembly GCA_019915185.1). NCBI lineage: Eukaryota > Viridiplantae > Streptophyta > Magnoliopsida > Myrtales > Myrtaceae > Eucalyptus > Eucalyptus camaldulensis. Next base: position 23,462,122 of record JAHSVA010000003.1, read on the forward strand.
AACGTAATTAATAGAAATACAGTTACCAAAAGATTTAAAATGTTTAGAAATTATTTTTGAGAATAGAATAAAAAAGAATCATTTCAAATTAAAAATTATTTCTAAGAACAAAATGATTCCCTAATTCGTTGTAAAGCAAGTTTGAATTGATTATTTTGGCAACTGTCATGATCCCCATGAAGATAATTAGGGGTGTGCAAAATACCCGACAGTCGCTTGGAATCGGCAGTTCTTGAAGGAACCGGTCCAGTTCTCGATTTCAATTTATGGGAATCAATGGGTACCGGTCCGGTTTTACGATTCTATGAGTGGATCCGCTTGCCCGCCCACCCGAACCGGATCAAAACCTTTTTAATATTAAAAAAAAAAATACTAAAAGAAACCCTAAATCTCATCTCACTCTCTTCTAGGGGTGTGCAAAAAACTCAGAAACCGCTCGGACTGTATTTATAAATTCGCTATGTTTACTTCTCCCGCCGTTCACATCTCCACGTACTTAAATTTGGTTTTTTTTTTTAGCTTGCTTTGATGTCACGTAGTCATTTTATGTTAGAAACCAAAATTGTTTCGCGTCACAATCGATTCCATAGATCCACCCGAGAACTGGACCGGACCGGCGGTTCGGTTCCCGCGTGGATCCATACAACAAACGGATGGATTCCGGTTTCAATTTTTCGGAATCAGTCTTTAATGGGCGGTTCCCAGTTCTAGGTCGTGAACCGTCCGCCTGGACCATGCGCATCCCTAAAGATAATGCTGCACATTCAGAACATCGGAGTGGGAGATGTGAGCAGTAAACATATCCAAGAAGCTTTTTCTGACGTTTGTTTGGAGAAAATTATCAAATAAACATTTGAGAAAATTTCTTGAGCATAATCCTAGGCTCCCGGTGCAAGCTCGGTTGCCAGACTTGAGCCACGCCTCAGTTTGGGCGCCGGCGACCCGGGCATTAGAGCCAGGTACTCGAGCGCGGTAGTCGGGTGTTGGGCACGGGCGCCGGGAACCAGGCTTGGCCCCAGCCCTGGAGAAACCCGGGCACGAGTGTGTACTCGAGCTTGGCAACCGGGCATCCGGGCATTTATGGACGCAAGGGACTCGAGTCTGACCTTTTGGGGTCTTAAAAGTTTCTGATTTTTAAAAGAGAAAGTCTGTTCCGTGACTCCAGCATTTTTTTTCGAAATCACGAAACTTGCTTTCGTTAAAAATCTCATTTATGGACGCCCGGCTTTGAGCGGGTCGAAAATCGGGGACCCGACTCATTTCGTAAAAAGGTTCGGTCCCCCGCAGCCTCGGCCGCCCGCCCGCCCGCCCGCCGCTCCGCCGGCGTTCTCGGAGAGATGGCGGGCAAGGCCGGCCTCTCCCTGCGGCTCACCTTCCTCCTCTCGCTCTCCCTCTCCGCCTCCTACTCCACCTGCTCCTCCCACTCCTTCCTCTCTCTCCGCTCCTCTTCGCCTTCGCCGCCGTCGTTGTCGTCTCCGATCCCCAAGGCCACTCCCTCCGACCTCCTCTCCCTCCTCGGCCCCGACGCCTCCGCCCGGTCCTCCGCCTGCTCGGTCAACCCAGTCGTCGCCGACAGGCTCCGGTCCTGCTTCAAGTTCCTGGTCCCTTTCTCTCCTCCCCCGACGACCCCGAGGTGCTTCTCCGCCAGCCGGAAGCTGATCGCCGGCGACGGGATTGGAAGCCGGAGGGTCGAGTGCGAGCGGCGGAGGGAGGAGGACCGGCTCGTCTGGTGGCCGCCCGAGCCGGTCCTCGAGCTGGCTCGGCTGGCCGTCGACTCCGGCGGCGACGTCGGAGCTATCCATCGCGCCCTCGATCCCACGCCCCTTCCTGTAAGTTGTTTCTGGAACCTGGAAAATCGCTGTAGAATCGCCTGTAGTAACGTACACGTTTCGCTAAGGAACGATTCTGGAGCTGATTGCTTGAATTTGAAAATCATGCTTTTGCACAATTTATCAATGCTCGAGTCTGTCTCCATGGTTGTTAGAACTCAAAGGTTCAATTATATACTCTTATGGGAATCTTTAGCTAGGATTCATTCATTGGCAAATGAGTAAATTTTCCTTTGAAACAATTCGGTTTGTGCGAGATGAGAAGAAGAGATCGATTTTTCTTAATTGTTCTGTGCCAGGGTCTTGAAATTTGCTAATATCATGTTACTTATGACTGACATAGGTTCCTGATGTCGAAGGATTGAAAGAGAACAAGTGCCAGCTCACGAGAACGCCCTATGGAAGGCGCTTCATTAGCGAGGTTTGCATTATTGTATTGACAGTCTGTTTCTTTCCCAAGACTGGAGGATAGTGAAGCATTTCTCTAGTTTTCTTTTTCAGGAGCTGAATGCATACCTTAAGTTTTTATTTGAGCTCATCGAATCCCGTGGTCCCGCCGTTGGGTTGAACGTGACATTGAGCCGCTATGATTTTTTCCATGGTCACCTTTTTCTCGCCAACAACACTGGGAGGCTTGGTATATTGTAAGTCGGCATACTTCTCTTCGGTGTGATTGTACTCCTCTGAGTAAAGGAGGAAATTCATATATGTTGCGCATTAAGCATGAGATGTATCTGTTTAAGTGCATTTACTGACGTTAGAGTTTTGTTCGTGGTAGGTTTCATGCTAAGGAGTACCCCTCCTATGACAAGGAAGTGTTTCCATACTATATGGGTTATTGCCAAACAGGTAAAAACCTTGTACAGGCATTATACATATACCGTCCTTCATTCTTGTGCCAAACTTCTAGTCTGCTGAAAAATTAGGTACAGTCTCATGGGTTGAAATCAAAAGATTAAGCAAATGTTTTGGAATGGAAAAATGCAGTCTTGCATATTGCATTGGAAGTTATTAGTTCTTTTGTCCAATCCATGTTCTTGTTGCTCAAGTTGTCAGCTGCATTTCATGTTCAAATGTAATTTATGATGATTCGATAAACTTGCGGAACATTCTTTGTCCAATTTATGTTATTAGTTCTTTTGTCCAGTCCTTGTTCTCGTTGCTGAGGCTGTCAGCTGCATTTCAGGTTCAAACATAATTTATGACGATTCAATGAACTTGCAGACCATTCTTTGTCCCATCCATGTTATTAGTTCTTTTGTCCAGTCCATGTTCTTGTTGCTGAGGTTGTCAGCTGCATTTCAGGTTCAAATGTAATTTATGACGATTCAATGAACTTGCGGAACATTCTTTGGCTTGCTCCATTACCAAGCAGTTGCACTGATTCTTGGTTGTCGCCAGGTAATTCTCTGTGGTACCTGAATGTAAAATATGTTTTTCTTTGCCAGAGAATGTAAAATATGCCATGTCTTAAGAGTCAGCTGAACCTTTTCCAAAACCTGATGAATCCAGCTTTTGTTTGCAAAACATCTTGATATGGCTTGTTTTGTTATCTCCTTTTAATTCATCGCAATTGCATGGATATCTATATCTTTTACTGGTATTTCAGCTGACATTTGAGATGCTTGGTGTTTGCATTGACACATGCTTCATTTTGCAGTCCTTTTGTTTTACAATTTATTGGCTCTCTTGAATTGGGTGGGTTGATGAAACAGGAGTCCTTGTGGTGTTGGATGCTCGCCCGGATGGAATTATATACCAGGATCTGATCCCTGAATACGTACAGTTTGCTAGGACTTTATACGAAGGTTTCTTTTCATCCGTTTTCTCTCTTATTTAAATTTCGTTTGTAGATTAAGTCAATGAGAAAATTTTTGACTTTTGTTGGGAACTTTTGTTCTGACATTATGTTTTGGACAGAATTAACTAATGCCGCTTGGTTTTGCTGACCAGATGATTTAGGGGATGTTGCAGTTGATGTCAACTATTTGAATGTAGGAGCTTTGAAGCCGGATTATCAAATTTTCATCTGCTAGCAATCTTCCCATGGCAACCCACATTTGGGCAATCGTTCATGTAGGTGCCAAAGCAACATTCTTGCATAGTTTCCATCAACTGCAAACATTTCGTTTTCTCAGGTTGTACTGACTCTATCATTTTATTCAAATTAAGGAAACAAATGTCGTAGCTTGTTTTCTTATTCACTGTCCCGCTGAAGTGATGAAAAGGATGCTGACTAATACACTGATTTCTTGAGCGCAGAGCCAACATCCACGATATGGAATATGCTTTAAGCTGCTTTATATCCGTGTCTACGTTAACTCTGCTTCAAATTGAAATCATCTTACATACTTCTGATATGAGGGACGTTCTCTTGCAGGGTTGGAGCAGAGATCCCATGTGAAATGTGCAGCGCAGGTGGGAGAACAAACCGTGCCTGCATCAAATTGATTCCAGTCACATATTGACCTGATTCTCAATAAGGTCGGATCTGTTCTTTCTATTTTCGACAAAGAAACCTCCTTCCCAAGAAGTGCTGTCTTGCAAGAGTTATTGAAAAGGGAACTAAGAAAACTGAACTTGGGAGTGCCTGCATGGAACCGGAAGATTTGAGTTGATCTGAATTCCAGCCGTAGGCGTGTTGAAGTTGATTTGATACGATTCATTACGGGTTCGAGTCTGCTGGGGCTACAGCCGGTAAAAACTCGAAGTAGCCCCATGAGAGTCGAATTTTAGTACATAAACTGACTTGTTTGCTTATTTTCATACCAATGATTTTATTCATGTCATCATTTATTTGAATGGACAGTCGTGTTGTATCATAAGAAAAATAATCGAGCTGATTCGAGCTGGTCTGGTTTTTAGTTCCGTGTAACCCTGTAATCCGGTGGGCTCGGAGCTAGATCATTCTCGATGTTACTTCATAAAGAAACGAGAAAGGATAGATTGACAAGGAACGAAATAGAATCTTCAAGCCTTGTGGTCTGTTTTGTTTTTTTTTTCTTTTTGGCCTATCAATTTTAATGGTTGGTTGTGATATTAAAAAAACTGTAGTAGAGTCCAAGAATATTAAGCCAAATATTAAATATGTATCTAAATATTCAAGTCAAGAGCATCATTTGTATCACTTTTCTCTTTCCGGAATGACCTTTTGCATCAAAAGTTAATAACTATTCGCTATTAATCAAGTTTACACAATTTACGAGTTTTAGTAACTACCCTTTATAAGGCCATTAAATTAAATAGTTACTCAATTTTATTTTATTTTCGAAGAATGGATTTACTTATCCTCATATTAAATCCAATTAAGATCATGCGTATGTTGGAATGCCAGTATTCTTGAAACAGACAGTCTTATTTTATTTTTTTCCGATTTTATTGTGGAATAATCTCTTCCAATAGGGAAAGATGATTTATTTTTTTTTTGTCAGTCCTACTCTATTCCTACTCTACACTCACTCTTAGACTTTTGCCATGCCTCTTACAGGACATGGGAGTCGAAACCCCCTCCTAAAACTTATGCGTCCTCGCCCCATCCCCCCTAAGAAGGTGGGGATTTGAACCCCTTACCTCCTCCTTCCATGTTGGAAGAGTGGCCACTGGGGCGAGGAAGATGATTTGTGCATGCGTCTATGTGGCTATTTAAGTCATTATCTCACTTTTGATTTTCGGATATCACCACTGAAGGAAATAATTAAAAGACAAAAAAAATGGCATTATTAACATGTCTCCAATAATTTTTCATATTATCCAGCTCTTTTTCTAATTACTCATCTCGTTCCTTTTGCAACAATCACTACAAAAACGTATTTGGTAAGTTTTTGTTTCTAGAAACGGATTTTAAATAGAAACAATAAACAAAAAACAAAAATTATTTTTTGTTCTCGAGAATAACTTAAGAAATATGAATCAAGAATTAGTTTTTTTTTTTTTTCCCTCTTCTTCTCTTCTTCTCCTAGCCCGTCGCTAGAGTCTCGCCGGCCCCAGCGAGGTTGCTGGCCACTGGCGAGGCCCTCCTAAACCTTGCCAACCACCAGGGAGCCCCCCACCAGGGAGCCCCCCTCGATTCTTGCCCACGGCTCGACCTTGTAGGTGGCCAGGCGAGGCCAAGCCTTGCCTAATCATGACAAGGCTCCCCTGAGGTCAGCGACCTCATCTGCCTTTGTTTGGCCGATCACCAACCGACAACCGAGGAAGGAGAATAAAAAGAAAGAAAAGAAAAAAAGAAAAATGTAATAAAATTATTAATAAATTTAAAAAATACCAAGTCATAAAAATATACGGGATCATACTAAATCTATTTTTTTATCGGGAATAGAAATTTTGTTTAGTTAGCAAACGTATTTAAATATATAAATTATCTAATAAAAAATGACTTCTCAAAACAGAAACATTATCAAACGTGGAATGCAAAAATAAAATATATTGATCGTCTTTTCAGATTTTATTAAATTCATCATCCGTGAAAAGTAACTTACGTCATTGAATTATTAATATATAATATTAATATTAAATACACACGTCACTTTAAAATGGTGGATTGTTGGATTGTTGGATTGTTCTAGAAACTTTGAAAGCAGGGTCCTATCTTCAACTCCAGTTCCTTTAAAATGGTGGGGCCCCCTCCACCCTCCAATGTCGTTTCCACGTAGGCCCCAGCGGGGTGGTGGGCCCACTTATGTTTCCCCATTCTATCCGGAAGAGTGTGCGCACTGCGCACCCCCCTCCGTCTTCCCTTATAAACCCTCTTTCTCGCTCTACGCTCGGGCTTCTCTCTCCCCTCTCTCCGCGCATTTCCATGGCCACCACCGCTCTCTGATCTCTCTCTCTCTCTCATGGGCGTGCAGTGGTTCGAACGAGGCGATCTGTGGAAGAGCAAGGCCCGGTCGCTGCAGCTCCGGCTCCGGGACCGCTTCAGGGTCGTCGCCGTCGACAAGCACCGTCGCCGACCGGCGGCGGCGGCGGCGTTGCTCGCCGACGGTTACTTCTCGTCGACCGTCCAGCGCTGGCTCCGGAGGTTTCGGGACTTCCGGAGGGATTCCCTGCCGTCGTCGTCCTCCTTCTATGTCAAGAGAGGTACTGTGCGTTTCTACGTTTTGGTTCCCGAACTCGTGTCGTGAGCGTGGGCGTTTAGGTAGCGGGGCGGTCCGGATCGGTGAAATGGAGTCGAGGATCGAGGATGTTTCTTCCTGGATTTTCATCAGTTTAGCCGCTGTCATTGCATTTGAATAGCTCGATTCACCCTGTAGCTTTTTAGAATACTTAGCCCAGGGGACTCTATGTGATCCCCGTTGATCTCTTTGAAGTTGCTCGCCAAGCTTGTCATAGATGCTTCGACTGATATGGAACCTGTTTGAAATATAATGCGGTCGTGGATTTTTTCAATTCCTGTTGTTGAATATAAATGCGCAGGAGGTTTGGATGTCTAAGATTGAGAAAGTACCTTTTAACCTGTTCTGTATATGCGAATACTAGAACTTGTGCCGTGTGCGATCTTGTAAGTCAAGCAACAGCTGAAAAATAAATTGAAGAATTTACACTGTTTATTTGGGATTAGTTTTAAGGATATCAGAATTTGCTGGCTAGCTTCCATCATGTGATGATCAAGAAAAGTATGGCAGTAAAACCTTATGCATTTTAAACCTCATACATAAGAAGCCAATAATGCGTCTTGTAGTATACTTGAAGAGTATGATTTGGTTGCAACATAACGTATGGATAATACAGGGATTTTGCAAAAGACAGGATAAATAATTTAACAATAGATAAGTTGGTATGTTCTTTATTCTATTGGACGGTATTGAATTGAAAAACCAACTTCTTATCCATGGTGATGGGCTGTGTTAAAGCTTAATCAATGAGATGAAACCGTAGTCACAACTAGTCTCATTGAAATATTATGCATCTGCATAAGAAAAAAGATTGAATGGAGGAAAAGTAAGGATCTAAAAGTCCTTCATTATCAGCTATATTTTCTTATATTCTGTAGATGCTTTTTAAAGTTGAACCAGAGAGTTATTGTAAAGTCCTTCTAGTTGGATCACATCGATTGCCAAGAAATTATTTTATGAGAAATTTTTATGATAAACAAACTAACAGGGGAAGTGATTGGTCCCAAAAAAAGAAAAAAAAAAGAATTAATGAATGTAGTGGGAACCAAGAATCCCAGAGTCAATTGCAAGGAGATAGCATTTAGCGGAGCTGACCAGCCAAGTAATTTAATAAGTAGTGTTATGACATGGGTTAAAAACGCGATCTAAGCGAATCCTTGTGTAATTGCTAATCAGATGGATTGTGGACATCAACTACAGTAACTTTCAATACTTCTCTCTTGTTGATGTAGTTATTCAACAATTGTTTTTGACATGATTAATGTTAAAAACCAATGATCCGAGAGTCTGTTAATGATGGACTTAATCTACGTATACCATACAAGTTTGAGGAAACGGGTGCAAGTATAGGGGTGGATAGATAAATATTAAGCAAAGTGGGATGATGAGGAACCGATATAATGTAGAAATCAATTGCAAGCTAATTTCCATAGATGACTACACATAGCTTGCCGCTGGACGTGGGCCTTTCCTCCATAATTATGGAATCTAAAATCCGTATGGTGACCAATATGCCAGCAGATCACTGTGGCGCCACTGGTGTGCCACATTAAGTTTGTCAACACTAGTACAAGGCATTATCTATTGTAAAGAAATTACATGTTGCACAATGAAGTGACAACAATTGTTCATTGCTTTTGTATAAGATGATGATGACCGCGACCCGAATTAGTTTTCAACTGTAAAAACCAAAGATGATTAAAAGTTGAATGACTTTTTCTGATTTTTGCTGTCGCAAATTATATGATAGAATAACCTTATTGATATTTGTCAATTAAACATTTTAAAGGCAGCCTTGTGTTGCGACCTCAAGTTGATGAAGCTAAACTCTTCAGCACATCTGATTAATTACTCATCAGATAACTAAGTTTAGTATATCATTCCATTTCAGGTACTTTTCCTTTTTACCTTGTATGCTTGAACCTCTGGGGCCTTTTTGGACCTTTTAAATGCTTTTTGTTTGTTAGGTAATATTTATGCCTTTAAATTTATCGTATGGCAGTCAGTGAGGAGTTAAATGCTGAAGAAGATTCTATCCTCCTCCGAATGGTTCAAGCTGTTGCTGTGCCTGTTCTAGGGAATATGTGCCATGTGTTTATGCACGGCCTAAATCGTGTTCAGGTGGGACCAGTTTGCTTGGGTGGGAACTGTCTATCCTTTTTGAAGTCTCGGGCATGAAATCACTCAAATATTTTTGTTATGACAGGTATATGGTGTAGAGAAGCTACATGATGCGCTGCTTCACAGACCTAAGAACAAGTCCCTTCTCACAGTATAGATCAGCCTGCCTGCAAATGGGCATCTTAGCTCTTCCATTTATTATCCTATTAGCATGGTGGGAGAGATGACTAACCAAAGATCTTGTCATTTAGGTAAGCAATCATGTCGCATCTGTGGATGACCCATTTGTCATTGCCTCACTTCTCCCTCCAAGTGTTCTATTGGATGCTCAGAACCTGAGATGGACACTTTGTGCAACCGATCGATGTTTCAGCAATCCCATTGCTTCTGCTTTCTTTCGATCCGTAAAAGTCTTGCCAGTTTCCCGTGGCGAGGGGATTTATCAAAAGGTAATGCTATAGAACTAGCTGGAGGCTCTAGGTAGAGCATAGCATTGCTTTTTTCTATTGACAGTATTTATTCTACCCAATTTTTTGAATTGTAGTTTTGCGTTTTGTTATTGCATTTGTGCATACTCCTTTACTTCCATCAGCTTGGGCGGCTGTATAGAATATGTATGATGGCTTGTTTGTCGGCTTTGTTGGACAGGTGTATTTTTTTGGAAATGAATCTGTCTCATCATTTCTCTTTCTGTGTTTTGTCATCTTTGGTTCATGCCTTCGTATTTAAGTACTGCATAATTTCAAGTCCTTTTTGCCTTGCTGTGTTTAATCTGTGATAATGTTTCCATTTTTTTGGAAGAAATCCCATGTTGATTGTAAAATGTGACGCTTTCCAGTGTTCAATAACATTCTTCGAAATGAAGTTCTTCACTCAGTGTTTCTCTTTCAGTCACTTAATTTTTACTGTGGCATACGTTAATGACCAGCTAAGGATTTTCTGTAAATTGCAATGATACCTTCCATATTTAACAATTGGGAACTGTGTCCTCTGCCAACGGTACTCAAATGTATTTACCATGAGTATTATGACAATGTTGTCACTATATGTTTTGGGGCTTTAAGGCTATCATAATTTAATACTTCTCTCTCTGTCATACACTTTTCAGGGTATGGACATGGCTATATCAAAATTAAACGGTGGTGGATGGGTTCACATCTTTCCTGAAGGCAGTCGTTCTCGTAATGGTGGGAGAACCATAGGATCAGTGAAGAGAGGCGTCGGGAGGTGACATATTAGCATCTGATTGTCAATTTTTATATCCCTTCCCCTGTTATTGTGGCCTATGGCTGTTTCATTCCTTCTCATCTGGTGCCTTCCATCTACCAATTGGGCGATACTCTTTTTGGCATTAGAAGAGTTTGAATTTTTCTTGATGCATGAAATAGCATCTTATCACCCTGTTCAAAATTGGAAGAAACAAGAATCAATTTATTCCATCATTCTAGTCAAACTTGGTTGGGGTGAAGAGTGCCTCTTTAGATGGTTTTTTGATTGGTAGTGGGAAAGTTAGTGCTGTTGCTACCAGGTGAAGGGGGTCCTCTTTAGATGATTTATTTAACCCTGTGACAATGAGCTGTCTTGGAGCTTGACTATTAAACTTCTTAGTGGAACTTTGAGTTGTTTAAGCTCAACTATTCAATTTCTTTTGCTTTTACATCTCTTTGACCCTTAATCTAGCTGGTCATCTGCCAGAATAGATCTAGACATATGTTATCTGCTGTATGAAGTTATTGGCTGCTTGATGTTGATTGGCTTTCCATTGTTATTTACTGCAGGTTGGTACTCGATGCAGACAGCATTCCTATGGTTGTACCTTTTGTGCATACAGGAATGCAAGATATCATGCCTATTGGAGCCAATTTGCCAAGGATCGGCAAGACGGTATGTAGCCGTGTATTGATGGAATTTTCTTCCATAAAATTTGACTCAGTAAGAGTTCTTCCATAACATAGGTTGTTTTAGGGCTTATCAAATTATCAAGCAACTTAACTTCGAGCAAAAGTTTAAAGCTGTCACATAAACCCCTGAAGGTCTTGACAAATTTTAAACAAGGATGTTATTTTAGTTCTTTTGGAACTACTTCATATTGTTAAACCGCATTGGTTGACTTGTCTTCTTCTTTATTGACCTTTGAGAAAAAGCTTTCTGAGTAAACGTGTTACTTGAGTCTGGGGTGCAAGCTCTGTGAGGATATATTTTCAGTTATTTGATGCGCTATTGAAATGAAGGCTGCCTCACCTCTGATGGAACATACTGGTTTGTATTGTGAGTGTGTAGGTGATCGTACTTATTGGTGATCCTATTCACTTCGATGACCTGCTCAATATGGAGGGACTTGAAAATGTTTCAAGAGGCAAACTTTATGACGCCGTGACATCCCGAATTGGTCACCGACTACAGGAGTTGAAAATGCTAGTTGACAAGTTAGCATTGGAACAATCGATGCAGTTATGCACTCACTCTATGCAGAACTCAGAAAGAGTTGCTGGCATACTGCAGCAGGTTGACTGGGAGTCATTTGGCATCGAGGCCGATGCAATTTCTGAACACCATCCGTCGACACAAAATCTGCTCATTCAACCAGAAGAATGTATCTGCAGCCCAAAAGATAAAGTGGGCACAGATCGGTACTTCAGGATGGGTTTCTCTTACGAAGGGGGGGCCTTCATGTCGAGAATGCGCGGGTATATGGACCCGTCAGAGCTGATGGGGTTCGCTGCGAAGGGCTTGTTCATGAACGTTTACAGGCCAAAGGAGAGGTTGGAGGACACCAGACTCCTCGGCGCTCTCAAGGCTTGGAAGCAATACCTGGAAGATCATGTACTGCGAAACTGGAATACCTGTTAAACAAGAATATAAAGTGAAGCATAGTGTAAATTGATATGATAGTCCAGGGCCACCGTTATGGCTTAACATTTTTGGCTAGATTTGCAATTTCTATGATTTTAAGGGGGTGAGTAAAGAATATGGCTGTGAATGGAGCGAATGATGTGATCATAGAAATCTTAAAACTTGTGGGTCTTCAGCAGTGTCTGATTAGAAAAGAAAATGATGGAGATTTTTGCATGCGGTTCTTGTATCGTTATCTACTCAGGCGCGATCATCTGTGGTCACCAGTCAAGGTTGAAAAAGAGAAAAAAGCTAAAAGAGCGGAAAAGAAATTTCATGTTTCGATCCGTTTAAGCTCGAATTATCAATGGTGCGCGTAACCCCAAAACGTTAATTTCGGTGAAATTACAAAATATGATTATTATTTTTTTTAAGGGAAAAATATTGCGGAAAAAGAAGAAAAGATTAAAAAAAAAATGTTCCGATGCCGGGAATCGAACCCGGGTCTTCTGGGTGAAAGCCAGATATCCTAACCGCTGGACGACAACGGAACTCGATGCGTCTCTTCCCTTTTAAATATATATATATATAAATAAAATTTGAGCCGACAACGATCCAACAGATCGGTGACCCAAGGCCCATGTAAAAAGCCCATGCTGCTTCAGTCCCCGACCACCCGCACCGACTGCAACGATCCGCGTGAACAGAGAGCGTCTTCTGCCGGATTCCCATTGCCTGGACCGCGCGAATTACGATGCTGGCTTTCGGTCGTTCTCACGTGGTTCCATTTTCTCTTTTTTCCCCCCCTGCTTTTCAGCGGGCGCCCACTAGCTTGCGCTCGAGGGTATATTTCGAATCCCATTTCGGGTGGCGTCCGGATCTGATTTCGTGTTCGCTTTCTTCCTTTCGGTGGGGGGTTGACGACGATAGGAGGAACATAAAGAAAAAACGAGCGTGAGACAAAAGCTCTCAACAAGCAACTTGAACTTTAAGTAGAAGACGAAGATTGTCCATCTTAGCCGGCGCAACCACCATTTATTAAACAGAAACACGTCATGCGTTCCGAGATTCCGTCCCCCTCCGCGACGTAAACGTCAATCTCTGCAGCTTGAGCTTTTATAATTCTTCTAAAGGGAGTAGGAACGGTTTGGCTTAAAGGATGACCAGCGCGATCTCTCCGCGTACAAGCTTTTTCCTTCGGGGGACGTGGAACTCGTGTGCCATCGGTCGATAGAGATGACCCCCCGGGGGGGGGGGTGTTGTTCGGGAGGAGTTATCGCGCCCCACGTGGGGATCTTGATTTGCGCAGGATTCGCCTGATGTCTAGGTGACCTGAGGAATCAGGCGTTGCTTGAACGGGGGTGTCTTGACAATTTAGATTTGGTAATATGCTGGAGCGGAGCATGGAAAGGTTTCTGAGTTAAGTGACTTTGAATTTATCTATCCTTAGAGGAATCCACTTGATTTTTTTTTTGGGTTAATATTATTAAAAACTTCAAATTAATACACTTATGATAAAACTTGCTTAAAATTAATTTTTTGACTATAGAAAATCATAAGTTGATATACATATGACAAATTCATCTTAAATTTAATTTTTTTATCACCAAAAACTCAAATTGATATATTCGTGACAAATTTGTCCTCTGATGTTTTTTGTTAAATTAGATTAATACAATGAAAACCCACAAACTAATATGCCAATAAAGAAAACAGAGGGTAGAATTCAAAACATGTACATTTGTGACGAATTTAACATCCATTAGTTTCCATTAAATTAAATTAATACCATGAAAAATCATAAACTAATACACATGTGAAAAAACGAAGGGTAAAACTCTTAAACCAATACTCCCGTCGACTGTCATGTATATTTCAACTCAGTAATTTAATAATAAAATTTAATATAGATAAATTTGTTATAAATATATCAGTTGTGGATCTTTGGTAATCAAAAAATTAGTTCGCGGTATTATCATTTTTTTTCTTTTTAGTTGGAATTATACAGCGGCATTTAAGAATGATGAATTGCGAAGTATGGTTGGTGAAAGTACCTAAATAATGAATGCTAGCTAATCGATGTCACAAGCAAACCAAACGACTGCAACGTGAAATCGTTATATTAAACCTTCATGAATTTGATCAAGACACATTCGATTACGAATTAAGAAGGAGAGAGAGAGATTGTCTAATGGTGGGTCCTAATCTTTGACATTAACAAGTTGGAGAGCTACCGGAATTCACTGAACATGTCCTAATGGCGAAATTCTTTCCAACCGCCTTGATGACTGCAAAGACTAAGCACAAGAAGCGACATCAATTGAGTTAGACATACGTAGGGGAAACGGTAAATATTTGCGACAGAATCAACGCCCATCAGATTCTCCATTGATGGCTCGTGAAAGTTTGGTGGTGTTGAGGTTGATAGCCATCATATCCAATTATCAATTTCATATTGTTTTTGTGATCTCGGTAGCTAATTATTTCGTCTTATTTAGCTAATTATTTCGTCTTGTATTGTTGAAGAACTTGGCAGTCTTATGATTCTATTCCGGCTGTAGCTTTTAGTTAAAGCAATTTCTCTCTTGCCCAATTTTTTTGTTCTTGTGTCCGAGTTCGCAACATGATTTTTAGCAAATGACTGAACCTCAGAAGCGATAAAATCGCGAGCCCAAAGTTTTATTTTTTCTTTTATTTAGGATTTGTTTGTAGTGATTTTTATTTTTTTTATTATTGCTATTTTTTCAAATTTTGCGGTGCACGTATCGTGACTTTCTTTGATCTTAAATACTTGAAAGTTCTATGATGTATAAATGTAGATATATGAATTCATAAATAAAACTTTTAAATTTTAATAATATTTCATATCTTAGCGGAAAAGCAAAAAAACTTTTGTTTTACTTTTGGTGAGTCCAAACAAACCTGCCCTTATTTATTTTCCTGCTTTGAGAGGAGCAGGTGGGGTATAGCGTAGGTATGAGTTTGGCAATGCTTTGATTCTAGTACTTCAGATTTGGACACAAATTTTTTACTCAAGGTGTTTCGAAAAAAAAACGAAAAAAATTGTTGTTTAGATGATTGATTTTTGGTATATTTTCATAAAGCAACTTTAACATAGAGTAAAATTTATTTATTAAAAAAAAAAAAAAAAGAGGAGAGGGCAGAAGAGTGAAGGCACGGCAAGGGTAAGTAACATTGCGACTGCGTAGTGCCATAACCAAAGCCGCATTGTAGCAAGGGTTGTTGAAGCCTAGGCAAGGCAATGTCGGTATTGCTTGGATCCAGCCAAATCTGTCTTGCTGGATTGCGTGACATCGATGTTGCTTAGGATAGCAAGCCATCGACGGGTGTCGATCAAAGATTGCGAGACCTCAGTAAGGTTATGTAGAGGTCGCTCAACCTAGATGAGTAAGATCTCGCCTATGGCTTGTACAACCTCAACAAGGTGATGTTAGAGGTCAAACGGCCCAACCTCCGACATCCATGTGGTGGCGACACCACCGTCTTGAGGGGAGAATGCAGATGGAGGGCAAAGGTTTAAACATGATTAATTGATAGGGGCAAAATAAAAAAAACCAAAAGCACTTCTTGAAGGGCCAAGGTGCTTGCCAAGAACCCTTCCAAAGCCAAATCAGGGGCCTTTCTCTGAATTTTGAGCATTTTCAAGGGAGCTTTAATTCAAAATAATTTTGCAGCAAGCACCAAAGCTTTGGAAAAGCATTTGCAAATCTACCCACGATTAATTTTCCTTTTCCTTTTACTAAGATGAAGAAAAGAATAATAAGGAAATTAGCGATTATTCTTCAAAAGCAAACAATGAAAAAAAAAAGAAGGGAAAATTCTAATAAAGATCTGAAGTGGACTTTATTTCTAATAAAGGTTTGAAGTGACTATATTAGTATCAAAGAATGACCTAAAGTGATCATGATTATTTCAAATAAGGGCCTATTGCCGATTGCAAAAAAATTCCGATCGATTAGGGATATTTTTATCTAAACAAATAAATTTAATTATATTAAAACTTAAAAAAAAAAAAAGAGAGAGGAACACAAAGGCGAGAGGCGGGAGGGGCTACTACACCATCACCAATGGGGCGGCATTAACAGCCAATGAGGTCGCCAATCCTTAGGCGAGGGCTAACGACCTTCATTGATTAAAAGTGGGGCTTGCGACACTCTCTTAATGCTCTCAGACCCGGGTGGCAAGGTCCAAGGGCAACTAGGCTAATGCGAGGCCCAGCAACCCTCACCCAAATCTGAGAGAGGGGTGCCACCTTTCCCATCTTTGGCGAGGGGTAGTAAGCCCTTGCCTCTACTTGGCAGGGTCTTTGGCCTTCACCTAGGCATGATGATCCCCCCTGGCTATATTTGCTGCCCTCGCCCCATTGGCTATGGGGGTGGCGACCACAAGTAAGAGGGAGCCCTCTTGCCTATGTTTTCCTTTTTTATTTTTTACTTTTTAAATTTTTTAGTTTTATTCAATTTTTTTAATAAAAAATAGAAAAAATAAAGAAAAAACAAAAAATAAAAAAGATGAAATTACCCTTCATAGCTGATGAGTTTTATGCCATTGTTTGAGATTGATATGATCCGTTTAGACTCTTAATATTCACTTTGGGTTATTATTTGAAAAAATGAGGGTATTTCGAACTCTTATTTAGAATTTTCCGAGAAAACAAAGAAATAAAAGAAGAGGTCATTATCAGAAGTTTGGATGATTCATTTAAAAAACAATGGAAAAAAAAAGAGAAAAAAAGTACTCGAGCAATAATTTACGCTATTCTTCATATAAAGAATTAGGACTAAAAATCTACAAAATAAAATTAAAAGAATGATAGGCAGAGTGGGGCCGTCCGACGATGTTGAACACATCCATCTTGAGTACGCACGAAAGTTTGCCCGTCACTATTCCTAAATTACCTCAACAACTTTCTCCAGACAATTGCTAATTACAGTACTAAACAATTTAATTTCTTAAATTCTGACTACACTCGGCACGCCGGATTATTCAAATTATACGGAATTAATTGTTTAATAAGCACTAATAACTAATTGACAAATCTTAATTTCTGTCCCCGGTCAAAACAATGGAGAACAGGAAGAAAAAAGGAAAAAAAATAAAAAATAAAGAAGGCGGGAGAGAGAGAGAGAGAGAGACCGGGGAAACAATAGTCAACCAAATTTAATCCAAATTCGGACCAATCGCGGCCGCGCAGCTGTCGCTCTCGGACAGCGATGTCTTGGTCCCACTACCCGATCCTCAAATGCAACGAGCACCCAACCCCCTCCTCTCGCTCCTGTACACAAATAATCCATAATCTAAAGTTAAAAAAAAAAAAGAAAAAAAGAAAAAGGAAGCAGAAAAATAAAATAAAAAATGACACAAATATTTCTTAAACTGTGACTTAGCCTACAATTCAGCTTTCGACTTTTAATTTATTCAAAAATAATTATAGACTTAAGCTTAATTAATGTAATTTTTTAACTTTTAATTCATTCAATATAATTTTCAACTTTATTCTTAATCTTGAATTCATCGAGAAATTGGTTTCTTTTCTTCATTATTCTTTTTTCGCCATTGGACTACACAAAAATGTTTAACTTGGTTCTCAATTTTGAATTCATGAAAGGACCACATTAGACGTCACTTTGTACAAATTACAAATTTCACGAGTCATATTGAATATTTAACTAAATTCCAAAGACCATTCCAAACAAGAAAATTTAAGGACAATGTCTCTCATCGAGGCTATAAGTTTATGAACCACAGGTGTCATCTTCCCAAAAAAAAAAGAAAAAGAAAGAAAGGGCCAAAAAAAAAGAAAAAAAAAAAAGAAGAAGAAGAAGAGAAAGTTGGGTATCGGACGAGCCTACCAATAATAATTAAATCCGAATTCCAGCGACTGCTCCGCCATTTCCATGTTCGTCCCTTCTTCCCTCGATCGGTTGCTGCACCATCTCTCCTCCCATCCCCATTTCTCTCTCCTCCATCGATTCATCCTCCCGCCTTGGCAACGCTCCTTCGATTCAGCGTCCCTCGATCTCTTCTGCGGAGTCGCAGGCCGGTGGGGAGGCTTCGTTTCCGCTTGATTTATACCCGGAGCTCGTCAATTTTTGGGGGAAAAATTGGATTAGGGTTTGCCTTTTCGACGTGCGGTGGTTGCTGTTGGGCTTGATCGATCGATCGATTTGGTTGGCCGGCCGGTTGGCTGGTTGGCTGGTTGGCTTGTTGGCCGATTGGCTGATTTTTTTCCCCCAATTTCTTCGAGATATGGGGTTGAAGGGCAGCGCCGGCGACGACGACTTGGCGGTCGACGACGGCGAAGGCGGAGGCACGTCGGTGCCGTGCTCCATTTGCCTCGAGGTCGTCACCGACAATGGGGATCGGGCGTGGGCCAAGCTCCAATGCGGTCATCAGTTTCATTTAGGTGAGGCGTTGACGAAATTTTGGGTTCCCGGTATTTTTTTCATTTTTCATGGGGAATTTGAGTCTCTGAGATCCCGATCTGCTTGAAGTCTTGCTCGTTTTGTTTTTGCCTGGGGCGATTTTGAGATGGCTGCTTCGGCTGGAATTTGGTGAATGTGAATTAATTGGCTGGGATTTGGTTGAGTTTGATGGCTCTTGCCGCAATATGCAATCTTTCTTTCGCTCTGAGCATTTCAAAGGAGACGGAGAGTGCTTTGATGAGTTTGGGATGATGCGATGGGTGGATCAGTTTATTCGAGAGATTTGTTGGTCTTCGCATCTTGATCTTGAATTAAGGATGTTGTTGGAAAGGAATTAGATCGATTAAATGAGGTCAACCGAGAGAACTATACCACGACATAAGGCGGGGTTGCCAGATGTTACTAGTGGGTAAAGTTATGTGAGTCTAACATGTTGCTTCGTGCATGGGCTGTGAAGATGGTATTTTTTCTTCACAAGCGGTGTTAATTCAGGATCAGGTGGCCACACATAAAAGTAAATGACTAGTCGCTTTCGCGCACAAGCCTTAAGATGTGGATTTGATCCAAGTTTGGGAGATTTTCTTTGAGTTATGATGGTTTCATGGGTGCAGTGATGGTTAAGAAGTTAGATTTGCCCCAGCAAAGGGAAAGAAAAGGATAATAACTCTGAATTTGTATACCGGCCCTAGAAGTAAAATTATTTCTTCGAAGCGTGTGCTCATACTATTTAATGACTCACCGGATAAAATGACAAGGATCCTAGTGATGGTGAGAGCTTTATTTAGGAAGAGGGGGTGAATCATTCTAAAGGTTTCGATGCTAATGGTTTGCATGATGCTGGATCCTTATCTAATTGCTTAACTATTTTTCTCATCTGTTGCAATGACACTTTTTGCTTATGACTTTGACCAATTTTTAAAACAAATGACAGCATCTTGCTGAGAATTCAGAGCTCTATGGCTGGAATATTTTTGAGGGAATATCAATGGTCTGCATGATGCCTGATTTTGTGGTCCAGCTCAGTTGGAGTCATTTTGGTTTTCCATTGGCAGCGACAACCTTTAATAGTATATGATTTTGGCTGATATTCAAACCGGCTAGCTTTCTCTGGGGCTGATTTCAGTAGAGTTCAAAACTATCAATTGAATAAGAAAAGAGGGACCAAAGTTCCGACTACAAGATGCTTAATCTTTCTTCTGGTTCAGATGAAATATTCATATTTTGAGCCTTTTTTTTTTTGAAGATTTTGTTCATTTTCTTTCAACTCACCTCCGTTCAGATTGCATTGGTTCTGCATTCAATTGCAAGGGTGCGATGCAGTGCCCAAATTGCCGCAAGACTGAGAAGGGACAATGGCTTTATGCTACTGGTTGCCGTTCACTTCCTGAGTTTAGCTTGGATGAATGGGCCCATGAGGAGGATCTATATGACTTGAGTTATTCTGAGATGGTAAAGAAGCGTTTGAATGATGATATTCTTTCTCATGGTTCTATTAATGTGCTCACTGTTATTTTTAATTTTATAATGGTTAATGCATTCCTTCGTACTCCTGATGGTTGCTGTTCAGGCTTATAGTAGTTTTGGATATTGGCATTCCTCTCTCTCTCTGTCTTTTAGAGTCTGTTTTATCTTAAGGAAGTTCCTTTTTATTTTTATTTTTTTAAAATCTTTTAATTAGGAAGCTCTGTGTATTTTTTCTTTGAGGCTTATGTATTGCTGCCCTACTTTACAGAAGATAGTGTTAACTTGCTGTAGAACAACATAGAGTAAAATTATTAGTTGACATCTTATAGAATTCCAATACATCAGATGTACATTTCAGTTGGAACCTGATCATGGTTACTCTCTCTAATCATTCTTAAGAAAGGAATGGAAAAAGAAAAAGGGCCATCGGTCCAAATTAATTGGCATCAAGTTTAAGAGTACCATTGTTGAGATCTCTCTAGTGGGATTTATTATTCGTTTACATCAAGGTATAAGGAGTATAAAAAGTATATTCCCCCTAAAATCCATGACATTCCTTTCTTCTTTGGAACCTATAGAACGAAGTTGCACTACTCTTCATTTTTTGATTGAAGGCTAAGAAAGTTTGTCATCTACCGATGATGCTTGTTGCTTGTGTACTTAGTAGATTTTTAGCAAGTATCCTGCATCACCCTGAATAATGTCTCCCTACAGTGGAGGCCTCCACTTTTTGTGACTTTATGAAATTGAATTTAAACTCTAGGTATAAGATTGGTTTGCAAAGGAGGTCCTTAAGTGATGTGACGGACTTAGGTTTAAGGGTTTATGGAACAGCATATTAATGGACTCGAATTCAAACTCGAACTCAATCTGATACAAATAATTGGTGCTTGAAACTCGGGCTCAATCTTGATTAGGATCAAATATCAATTTTGTCTGATCTTGACACAAACAAATGATTCGCCTTGACTCAAACAAATGATTCAATATTTGACATGAGCCAAGCAGACTTAATATCTGGTGTAAAAAATAGAGAAAATACAGTCTCTGCCATTAAATTATACATGATTGAAAGTTATACGTCAGTTTCAGAATTGCAGTCTTGAAAATAATGTTGTTCAAGTTCAACTAGCTTGTGAGAGGCTCAACTTGTTTTCCCTGAGTCCATCTTGCTGTTAACCACACAAACCAGTATCTTCTTAGACTATCCAATGTGTCTTTTATATTTTGAATCTTTAGCAGTACTTTAGAGGTGATTCTGTAGTCGAGACTCATGTCATTATGTAAAATGAATCAGTTGCTCTAGTTGCTTCATGTGATGGTGTCACACGGTGCACCACTCAAGACTGTAAAGTCTTTCTGAGAAATTGCAGTGGGGGAGCAAGAGCTCTATCTAAAATACGAAGACATTGGGTCCCCAAATGAACTAATAAACCATCGCTTATTTGAATCCGCCAAGAACGTACTGTGCAGTTCTCTTCAAAGAGGCCAAATTCTTAGTTTTTATATTAATTAATCTATTGGCAAACATCATGAAGGTTGGTTGCAGGCCAATCATTTCCACATTTAGGATAGAGCTGAGCCCAACTCCACCCTGCATAGTTGCACTGAAAACAGAGATGTTCGGCACTTTCATCTTCAAGGATGCACAGGCCACAGAGTCACGGTGTTGAGGCCACGTTTTGGTATTGGTTCCAGCTAGTCCTTTTATACCCGGACCAGATGACCGGTTCATTTGGTTGAGCTGGGAGCTCTCTGGCCATGCTTTCAAGTTATTTGTCTTAATCGCCTGTGGTTAAAACAGTGAATGAATTTTATTGGCTTGCCGGTTCACTTGGTGGATGGGCAAATTGGACTGGCCTCCAACCTGGAGATAGCTGAGTTTGACAAAAGTGAGTATTGGACTAGATATGAGGAGCTTTGTTCTGGTGCTTTACCATATGGGCTTGAGGCTACTTTAGTAGGGAAGTGGGTCTTTCTTCGCTCATTCAGCTGATGTCATGATATCGCAAAACAATTTGCAATATTGGAGTGAGTTTCAAAAACTGTAATGTTGGGATCACATTCACACTACTTTGCCTTATGAATGAGTGTGCTTAATGTGTCCATTGGTTTAAGGACAGGCCTGCATATTGAATGGTGGAGGCTTTTGCTCCCACTCACTTTTCTGATATTTAAAGATAGTCAAAGGTTCCTAAGTTGTCCTTGATTTTTTGACCTAAAAGGAATAAATTTTGTTAAATTAAGTTTCCTAGAAGATGCAAATTGAAGCCAATATTTAAATTTGTCGTTTCAATTTGCCCCAGCAAACCGATAGAACTTTTTAACAAATTGAAGCCAATATTTAAAATTTTCATTTCAATTTGCCCCTGCAAACCGATAGTACTTTTTTACAAATTGGCTTTTGCCAGGGATTTTAAGTGTGAGAACATTACTTTTCTTTGGATTACTTATATTACCTGAGACAAATACACTTGGTTTATTTGTAGTGTGTGACAACATAACTTTTCTTTGGCTCATGGTGACAACACTGCTCATCACTTGAGACATACACAATTGATATATTTGTATTATTTTGGTCAAATTATCCCCCACGAGAAACTTTTTGTATCTGTCCTCTGCATGAGTCACAGATGTTATATTAATCTTTTTTCTAGATAATGATTCAAGTTTGGTTGAACCACCAGCTGGACTTCAGTGGTTCTTTGATATGCCCGTGTCTGAGAACACTTGTTTCCTTTGGTGGCCGTACATAGTGGAAAGAAGTTTTGCTGGGATTGTAGGTTTTTTCAATTGTTCAAGTATCTTCTATCCCTAATGACTGGAGTTTGGTTCTGGCCAGGGCTAAATTGGGAAAATCTTCTCTTTTGGGCTTGCACTGTTAGGGCTATCCTTTCTCTGATGAACGTGTATTTCTTTTCATTGAGAAGCTTTGTCAATAAAAGAACTATGTGGTCAGAAAATGAGACAAATTTTAGATTTTTGCTCTCTTATCACAAAATTTTGATTTTTTTTTTTTTCATTTTCCATTTAAATCCCGTTCCTCTTTTCTTCATTTTTCAAGTATAGCCTTTAGAGTTCATTCCTTTATTTTGTACCATTGACTAGGATGTATTCAGAGTCCTAGAGTGAACAAAGTTGACAGGTTTGCGAAGGGCTTCTAAATTCTTGCAGATGCTCACGGTGGTGGCTTATTGATCCATGTTTGTGTCCCAATTCTTTCACGACATTACTTGCTTGAGTGGTCTCTCAATTTTCCTGTATGATACTAACACCATGCTTGTTGTGAATTGAATTGCGAGACCAATTATAATTCCTGTCCCACCTTCAAATGGTACCTGGATATTTTGCAAAGGAGCGAACTCAGTGTTGCAATCATTTTTTACCAAGTAGTCATGTTCTCAGGACAAACTTGTGCTTTGTGCACTTATTTACGGAATTTATCATTATATTCTTCTTTTTCAGTGTTGTCTGATTTTGTTAACTCTATGGATGTCATTGCAGACCTTTGGGGTTCACTGGTGTCCATATGGGCAATTACCGAGGTTGCCTTCTTTTGAGTAAGAGTTGTTTCGAACTCTAATGTTGGCATCTTATTATTTATTAATTATGTCTCCAATTATCCCAATTATCCCTTAATTCTCAATTTATGACATGGAAGAACATTTGAAGACTTCCACACTTGGTACTGTAAGCAAGAGCTTTTCATGATTATATTTCTTGAATTGTGGGAAGCTCCTATAAGTAAACCTTGTAAATGCACCAAAATAAAGGGGAAATTTTTATTGTAGTTTTCTTGTTGGTAGCTGAAAAGACTATCTCAGCTACTTACTCAAAGGAAACCATTGAAAAATGGTTGTCAGATGTTTCAAGGTGTTTATATTCATGATCAGTTGGTGCATACATAACTTAATAGTTAATTGTTTTCTTATGTGAGAAGTGGAATGCATTGATCAAAGGGTTGGAACATGAGGCTAGATAAAATTAAACTTAGTGGTGAGGATGCAAATGATAAGGTTATGTAACTGTTGGATGTCATTGACAGATTAGGTGTTGAGAGAAGGGAAAAGAAAGCAAGTAATAAGAAGTTGTTGATAGGCGCCCTTTGATCTCTTCTAGTGCATGACTGGTCAATTGTGTTTGGATAGTAAATTTATTCTCTGTGCAAGTTTTATGGGCTTACACATTACCCATAGCGACCGGGTGTTGGCATAATTCCAGTTTAATTGGCGATTGATGAATGGAAGGATGCAAAGTTGACTTCCATGGAGTTGAGTGGCAGATGTCCATACTTAGGGTGTTGTCGACAAGCCCTTGCATCCATGAGGAAGATAGGTCGGTTTGGAGTTTTATTTTCCCCACTTTTCCTTTTTTATTGAACAGAATGAACCTAGTTGAGCTATAAGACTATTTTAAAGAATGTTGAACTGATATAAATGTAAATTCGCTTTTCTGTTTGTCTTATCTATTGGGTATAAATAGGTCGAGCATATCTTAATTTAGTCAGGATCAGTATACTTTGAGTCAAACAGAGAATTCATTTTGTGATGGACTGGACATATCTATGGGTAAAAGGCACCTTGTGAATCAATGAGAATGGGGTGGGCCCGCTCATGCATGTTTGTCTTTGGGGTCCTGTATGAATGAACCATTAACATGACTTAAACTTCATCATTTATTATGATTCTTGTGGGCACATCTCTCTCTCTCTCTCTCTCTCTCTCTCTCTCTCTCTCTCTCTCTGTGCAGTAAGAACTTCAGTGTTCTTTGTTGTTACTTCACAGGATTTTCTTTCTGATATTCAATATGATGTTTTTGCAGTGAGGGGGAAATTTCAGCACCTGCATGTAAGATTTTCTTGACATCTTGAGCGTTAGTTTTCTAATTTTAAAGTTATGTAGAGGGTGTATTACTTATCAACACCGAAATACAGATAATGATCTCCGGGTGCATCATGCTATGTTTTCTGAGCAATCCTCTGTGTCATCTGCTGCTCATCCCTGTCCGTACATTGCTTATTTCGGGCCAATTCACCCCTCCACCTCTAGTTCCAATGGGAGCATTCCAGATGGTACAAACTTTAGTAACCCTTGGAATGGCCCATCGTTACCTAGTGAAGTTCCAAATTCTTATGCCTTTCCCGCCATGGATGTTCAATTTCATAGCTGGGACCAATCTCCTTTCTCGACCAGCAGCAGGCGTATTGGTAATGCTGATCAACCTTCAATTCCACCTACTACTGTTCAGCGGTCCTCTAGGACAAACTCTGAATTAACAAGACCCACATCGTTTATGCATCCGTTCCTTGTTGGCCACAGGTATGTATTTGAGAATAATGCCTAGAGTGTACTTTTCCCTTTAAAGCAAAAGTACTTTTAAAATTATTTAGAGCTGCTATGATTGGGAATTGGGAGACTGCCTGGTCTATCCGTCACCAAATAATAGTATTATTCTAGCTTTAGAAGGCTTAGTTTCATTGGATTGTTGAATAGACAGAATTATAATTACGTTCTCTCAATTGAGGAACTGTTTTCAGGTAGTCCACTTGGTGGGCTGCCAATTATATTTGGCCTTTAATGAGAAATCATCAGGTTAAAGTCAACTAGCCAGTTGTGTGATGGTACCAAATCACCACGCTTAATTGCTTACGCCTTTTTCTAAAATGAGAATGTTTCATTTTTCTATAGTTCGGGGGCTAGATCTGGGAGCTCAGTACCATCATCGCTGATTCCTCCCTATACGGGCAGCAATGCTCGAGCTAGAAATAGAGGCCAAGCTCTGCCGGCATTCTACCAGCAACAACCTAGTCATTCTCGCACGCCAATTGCTCCTGGGACTCGGCGATCTACAACTCACAGAGGAATGAGTCACATGGGTTCAGTGGCCTCCTCGTCATCTGAACAGAGCAACGGCTTCTATTTTATTCCGGCAAGTTCCTCAGGCACAAACTTTCAAGAACCTGAAAACCCTCTATCCGGTCGTTTTCACGCGTGGGAGAGGGATTATTTGCAATCATTCCAACCGAGCCAGGTTGATAGAGAGTCGACCATCTGGCATTTCCACCAGCCTGCGAGTGGATCAGAACCAGGCATCAGGTCCAACAGTTTCCGCCTAAGGCACGGGTCTGAGAGGACTCCTCACTCATAGACTTAAACGTTATCCCTTTTCCCCCATGAAGCTAAAGCTAAAACTGCAAGTACACTATGAGTCAGAACTGATATGTATGCTTGAACAATACTTCATGCTTGCTGTCTGTGAGTCTTATTCCAATCAGACTCTTGATCTGTGGGGTGGCCAAGAAAAGAACAATCTTTTGGTAAGCGACGTCCATGCTGTGCCGTGGTGGACTGTTTTAAGTTTCTTTAAATACTCTTCTTATTCAAGATCTGCCAAAAAGAAAATGAGATAAAGCTCCGGGAACGCCTGGTGTGGGACCTAGCACCCGGAAATTTCCAGCCTGATCACGGAGTGGAGGAAGCATTTTTAGGTGCAAAGTGGACGGGTGATTCCTCGCCAAAACTATGTCGGTCTGGGCAGGCATAGTTACTAGATCTACCCCAGGGAAAAAAGAAAGGCTAGAATACCCACCGGAGAACCGGATTGGCAAGAAATGTGAAGGCCTTGGAAGTGTAGTTCATATGGGATGTTGCTTGATCTATGTTTTGGGGATTTGCGGTTTGCAATGTGTTTGGGAAGTGCCCTTTTGTTTGCAGATCAGGGAAATAAAAATGAACTCATGATCTCAGTTGTGCAGTGATTTCTGCGTCAAACATTTCTAGCAATTCTATGCCTTTCCCTTTTCTCTTCTCGATTGGCCTTGGTGTTCAGTCATGGCATTTGATAATGTGGATGTGATGGAATTAGATGATGGTGCTTTCCTAACAGCTATGGTGCTGTGCTCTACGACCATCAAGATCATTCTCTAACCAGCCAAGAAGACTCAAATGTTCATCATTTGGGTGAACATTGAGAATTGAGAGACCAAAGCAACATAAGATTCAAAGTTACGGTGAGATCAACTTAAGGTAGGATTAATATTATGAAAAATTTTAAATTAATACATCTATGATAAATTTGTTTTAAATTAATTTTTGAACATTAAAAATCTTAAACTAATATATTTGTCGTCAATTTATCTCATTAATTTTTTGATCATCAAAAATCGTTATTTGATAGGCTATTTGTTAGTCTTTGTTGAATTTGATCGCCTGTGATGATAAATGGAGGGTGAAACCTCTAATTGGTACATTTGTTAATTGTTATGTGCCATTCAATTCAGCAATTTGATGGTAGAATTTAACGAAGAGTAAATTTTATTATAAATATACAAATTTGAGAAGTTTTGTGATAAAAAAATTAATTTATAGTACATTTATCATGAGAAGATCCTAAATAAATGCATGAATGGGAATCATTTTTTTAAATGAGGAATTGAAATCAAACTTATTACAGGCTAGAAGTCCCCCCATCTTCTTAAATAACAACATGAAGTGATTATAGTTGTTTTAAATAAGAGTCTAAAGAGGTATTTTCATCCAAACAAATTTTAAAATTTTAAATTTAATTAAATTCGATTTAAAATTTTAAATTTAATTAAATTCGATTTAAAATTTTAAATTTAAAAAGATAAAAAATTCTTTTTTTTTTTCTAAACAATAAAGCAAAAATACATATAGGTGAGTAGCCGCTGCCCCATTACTGCGAGGGCAGCAGCTAGGGTGGGGCAAAGGCCACCACACCTATGCAAGACACCCTCGGCAGCTAGGGTAGGGCAAAGGCCACCACACCTGTGCAAGACACCCTCGGCAACTAGGGTAGGGCAAAGGCCACCACACCTGTGCAAGACACCCTTACTCGAATTGCGCTCTCCTGTTTTTAGCAATAACCTAGGCTTTGACCATCGCCACTGCTACACTATAAGGCAGTGGCCACTAGGAGTGTGTATGGTCTGAGAGGGCAGTTCCCAACTTAGAATTGGGAACAGTGCATGGTCCGAGTGGGTGGTTTTCCGACCTAGAATTGGCATCCGTTCACTAAGAATTAGTTCCGAAAAATTAGAACCCAGAACTGCCCGCTAGTTGTAATTATCCACTCGGGAACCGGATCACTGGTCCAATGTAGTTCCCAAGTAGATAAATAGAACCGGTCTAATCTCCGCGCCTTCCCCTTTTCGCCCCTCTCACATTTACTCATTTTGGCTCTTCCGACCATGGTTGCTTTATTCTCCTCAAGTACTAGCGCTACTCAAACACTTGGGGACCGTTGAATCGAGTGCTTGTGACTAGGGGTGTGCATGGTCCAGGCGGGCAGTTCCCGACCTAAAACTGGGAACCGCTCGCTAAGGACTGGTTTCGAAAAATTGGAACCGAGATCTACCTGAGAACCGGACAGCTCGAGTGGATCCATGGAACCGATCTTGATGCGAAAAATTTTGGTTTTCAATATAAAACGGTTGCGAAACAATTTTGGTTTCCCGGACCACCGGTCCGGTCTGATTCCCAAGTTTTGAGCTCTAAAATTCCAAGTTCTAATCTCCAAAAACTAAAATAATAATTAATAGATGAATGCTCAATATTAAATAACAGTCAACTACATGTGAATGATAAAAAAAAAAAAAAACTAAGTGCGGTGGGGGAAAAAACCCTCAAGATGACTCATGGATCTACCTTGTAATATTCACCAACATCTGCCATTGTCGACTCAATTTTCATGACTTTCGGAGGTGCAACAACAGAAGTCGCAACATCTTTGGGGGCCACATTTTCTACCAGAGAATCTGTCAATTGAAAGAAATCACAAGCTCCATGTCCCCGTGTTCAAGCCAACACAAGTTAAATAAACAACAACCAAAAGTGCAATCTTGTGAGTACCAGATGATTAGAACCAATGAGCACAAAGGAAGAAACAAGATTGGCACCTAGCAAACTTGCAAAATATGGAAGGGGACAATTTCCACGCAATCTGCAGTGACTAGGAAGATTTGCTACACTTCTAGTAATTCATAGATCTCAATAGGTAAGAGTAAGGAAAAATTTATAAAATAGGATTCCCATTGCCACCCTCCTTAACTGCATTTCGCCAGACCTACTAGAGGATGTGATGGAAGTTTTGAATAAGATGCAACAATGAATTCTTTTATGTCAAAATTCTGCCCAAATCATCTTAGAAATTCGATGAAAATGTTAGGGACAACAAAGTTTCTATGTTTTACACACAATCTATGAAAAAGTCACAATGGGCCAAAGAACCACCAAAATTGCAGCTTTGGATTGGGCTTCATTTACATAATTGCTACCTCAAACAACAAGCAAAAAAAACTTCAGCTACAAGATCCATCAACTCCAGCAAAAAGCCCCCAACTGCAATCCCCAACTTTTGGTTAACAACTTGTTGGTACTAGCCAATGAGAAATGGGTACAATCTAAAAATAACTATTCATCGAAGTATAACAAGATTCAGCATACTTCACCACTTATTCATTTAGTTACTTTTTGGTGTGAATGAGAATTGAAAAAACTACAGGTCCTAAAAAGTACTTCTGCGAGAGCAACACCAAAGGTAGCATGCATGAGCTACTAAAAATTAAACTCAAACAATTATTGAAAATCTCACCACATATATTCCTCCCACTTCAACTTGTAAACTCTATGGACCGTCAATCTCCTTGCTAACATCATCCATATCTAACAAAAAGAAGATATTAAATAAAGTATTCAATTATTAGATAATAGATGTACAAAAGAATTACATGATAAACTGATATGGATTTATCCAATTCAAACTTTTTCGCATTTTCGATACATTCTTCAACATTAATCGGCTCACGAATTGCTCTCAACTAATCTTGAGTGCAAATCAAAACTTTCACAACTCCAGGAGTCAAAGAACTCCGAAAACTATCAAGCACACGATCAGAAGTACTGAAAGTTGATTCTGAAGCAACGGTAGTAACGGGAATAGACAAAATATCCCGAGCCATCAAAGATAAGATTTTAAACTTTTGGCCAGCAACACTCCACCATTTCAAAATGTCAAGATCACGACCATCTTCAAGTTCAGCTTTAAGATATCGATCGAGCTCAGATAAGTTACTATTGGACTTTTTCTTCTCCTCATTAAGAAAGTCATAATACGAAGGCTCTTGTACATAGAAATTTAAATTACAATCGTTCTCTTCATTTCCCTCATTGAAATAAGGATCGCAGCTACTATCGATATTAGTAGAACTTACCAATTCGCCATCCAAATTTTTGTCTCTAGAAGTGTGACAAGATTTCTCATAAAATTTAAACACGTGTTCCAAGGCAAACTTCACCTTATCAAACATCTCATCAACTTTTGCAGCATCATCATAAATGAGTCTACAACAATACCTCACATAATTCAGTTTTTTTCTAGGATCCAATGTTACCGCAATCAATACCATCATGTTGATTTTTTCAAAACTTCCATAATATTTGTCAAACTTCTATTTCATTTTCAAGCTCATAACTCTCACCCTATGATCAAAAGCCTTCGTTGCTTCTCGCAAATATTTGTACAAAGAAGTTATCCCCACAAAATAATCATTTGAAGTGATATACAAAGTTCTGGACATCTTCTTGGTGGTATCATAAAACTTCTTCAAAAAATTAGAAAGAGCACTAGCATTTTCCCAATCAACACTACTTAGAGTATCAGAATTAAGCTCAGTTAGGAAAGAAACATATTCTTCCTCCATCCTTTCAAAAGCTTTTCTTAGCTTTATGACACTCTCTAACATTAGGTAAGTGGAATTTCACCTAGTTGAGACATCAAGACAAATTGAACCCTTATAAGCAATTCTTGTAATTTCAATGCAATCTCGAAATGTCTTAGCTTTCATAGGAGAACTTCTCACGTACCTAACCACGTTTCGAATACGTGTAATGGAATCACATATCTCGGCCAAGCCATCATTCACAAGTTTAATATATGAGCCGTGCACCTCATGTGTAAAAATTCGCCATCTAAGATCAATAGCCTCTCTCTTGAAAAATTTTCTTTCAAATAATTAATGGTCACATAATTTGAACTAGCATTATCCACTGTGACTGTGGACACTTTTTTTTTCTATTCCCCACCCATATATGCATTTTTCAACTACTCTCCCAATATCCCCGCCCTTGTGACTAGATATCATCACAAAATGGATGATCCTTTTGTGTAATTTCCCATTTTCATCAATAAAATGTACAGTAAGGCATAGATAGTTTAAATTTTAAATGGAACTTTATGTATCAGTCGTAAGGGCGATCCTAGAATTAAGCTTACGAAAGGAAGCCTTCAATTTTCTTTTTTCACAAAAATACAACTTCATGCAATCCCTAGCCACCGTAAATCGCGACATATGCTTGAAGAGAGGTTGTAATTGATTCACATAATCACGAAATCCAACACGTTCAGTAATCGAAAATAGTTGTTCATCAATTATAATCATCCAAATAAGCATTTGCTTATAAATCTCCTGATCAAACTTCCATGTCATTAAAATTCCACCACTCCCAGTACTACTAGTAGTATTTCCTCCTATCATTTGAGTTCCATCTACTCTTTGTGATGCAAACAATTTTTGCCTTTTATCCACATTGCGAAAATACTTATTGTACTTTCTCAAGTGCTTCAACATATTTGAAGTCCCATTATCAACGTGGTATGAATACTTGGATCCACAGTAATTGCAAAATACATCAACTTTCCCATTTGTGTGAGTTATTCCTCTTCGAAAATGAAGTCAAGCGGCTGATTTTCGCTTACTAGGAGGACATGGACAAGAACCGGAGGCCTGATTTGTTTTGGATGTTTCTTCAAAGTTTTCACCTCCTTCATGTTCTTGTGATGTTGATTCCACTATTGGCGTTATTGTATCATAGTATTCATCTACTTCCATTGACATGTTATTGAATCACCTGAATCAAGTAACGCACTATGGTTAGCCATCAAATGAAGATAAGACATTTTTAGGATGCTTATTATCTTTAAATATTATAAAATCCAATGTCAAATAGAGGAAGGAACTCAAAGAGTTGATCCTTTAACATAACAAACGAAGAAAAAAGGTGGCTAATTGGGACAATCAAAGAACCTAAAAATGGAAGGGAAGTGGAGTTCAGATTCATCAAAGAGAGACTCGCACAATATACCTCATAGTCAAAACTTCTGATCTGTTGAGATGATTGTTATGGCAAGTTAGACTTGTACTACAAGTGCAATAACATTTTCTACAGAAATTGTATGGCAAGTTAGACTTGTACTACAAGTGCAATAACATTTTCTACAGAAATTGCATCGATATAGCAGTATATAGCTCATAAAAAACACACACAACTATCAATTGTCAACCCGCTGGCCATGCATCAGTATTAGGTACAGAAAACTACTTATAACAATAACTCAAGTGAATCCAAATTCGAAGAGGGTCATCAGAAATGAAAAAAAAAAAAACATCTTCCAGAAAATAGTTGAATGTAGCTAAATATTTCCCACGACCATTTCTCTGCCTTCTGAGGTGAAATGGTGACTTCCCATTTCTTTGCCAACAGCCAAAAATATTTCCCACGACCATGAACATAGAATTTACTAACAATCAAACATACAAAAAATCAAAAAACACAGCAAAAGGGAAAAGCAACTCAGGATTCTACAAATTCAAGCATGAGCACCGTTGAAGACAAAGCACCAAGATGAACAGCGATCGATTCCCAAAACAAAGACTTGAACACTTCACCTATTGGGTAATCGAACTGAAGTACAAGTTCGCAAGCGAAAGATGAATCGAGAGGCAAGTCGGAAGCCGATAATCGTACCTTGTTGAGTGACGGAAAAGGGGCTCGGTCGAGATGGACAGCAGAGGTGGAGGAGCAATGGCTGTGGTGGGTGGCGATCGGCGCAAGGGGGCGGACAGCAGCGGCGGCGTCGATGCTTGGTGAGGAATCAAAGACGAAGGGACTGAGCGTCGGCGAGGGGGCGATCAGCAGCAAGGGGGTGGACAGCAGTAAGGGGGCGGACAACAGAGGTGGAGGAGCAGCGGTTGTGGTGGGAGGCGACCGACGCGAGGGGGCGGACAGCAGTGGCGGAAGAGCAGCAGTGGCAGCGTCGACACTTGGGGAGGAATCAAAGACGAAAGGATCAAGTGAGGGGGCGGATAGCAGTGAGGGGACGGACAACAAAGGCCGAGGAGCAGCGGGCCAGCGACTGTGGCGGGGGGCAATCGGCTCGAGGGGGCGGACAACGGCGGAGGAGGAGCAACGGCAGCGGCAACGGCGTCGACACTCGGGGAGGAATAGAAGACAAAGAGATTGAGCGAGGGGGCGGACAACAGTGAGGGGGCGGACAATAGAGGTAAAGGAGCAGTGGCTGTGGTGAGTGGCAATCGGCACGAGGGGGCGGACTGCGGCAGAGGAGGAGCAGTGGCAGCGGCGTGGATGCTAGGGGAGGAATCGAGGATGAAGAGAAGAGACTGAGGAAGAAATAGAGAGAGAATCGAAGATTGAGGAAGAAACCAGAAGAGATGAGACGCGAATTAGGACTTCACGAATTAGGGCTTCGTAACTTTCGTTTAGTATTTTTATTATTATTATAAATAGGTACCGGTCCGGTCTGGGTGGGCGGGTGGGCGGATCCGTTCACGGAACCAGGAACCGAACCGGTTCCCACCGATTCTCAACAATTGGAACTGGGAACCGAACCGGTTCCCTCAAGAATCGCTGGTTTCGGGCGGTTCTAGTCTGGTTCTGGGTGGTCCGGGCGATTCTCGGTATTTTGCACACCCCTACTTGCGACCCTCGCGCCGTCCGTCCCGACCACTACCACCATCTTTGTCACCGCCTCCACTATTTCCCGCTCCTCCCTCGAGACCAACAATGAAGAGAACAATGGGAACAATGAGCCATTATTAGACTTGGAGTTTGCCCTTGTCCTTGAAAATGAGGATGATGGGGGGAGGCCTGAGGAGGGGGAGGAGGAAGATAGGAGGTAGAAGCGGGACGAGCCCAATAACAAAGAGAACGATAGTGACAATGAATGTGGAGGTGGCGACGTGGAGAGAGAGTTCAAGTGCGAGGGGGGGAAAGAGAATCAACTCACTATTTCGCCAAGTTCGAACTAGGACTCGAAGGGATATGAGTAAATCCGGAGGTGAATTAGAGATGAAAAGAGAGCTCGGAGAGATTTTGAACTAAGAGAGATGAGATGGAGTAAGAGAGTAGTGAATTGAGACAAGATGGTAATTGAAACCCTACATTTTAAATTTGCTAATTTCGAATTTTTTTAAAATATTAAAAATTAATATATATTATTATAATATAACCGGTTTTGTTTGAGTGGGTGGGTGAGTAGATCCGCCCATGGAACCACTGATAGGAGCGGCCACTAAGGGTGTGCTAAAAGAAACACAAGTAAGAGCAGTTACTAGGGTTGTGCAAAAGAATCGGAACCCATTTGAACTGCCTAGAATTAGACCGAAACCACCCGGAACCGATGGTTCTTGTTGGGAATTATTGATCCCCGAAAACCGGATTCGACACCGAATCGAACCCCTAAATCAATGCGGAAGACGAAGCCCGGGAAAACACGTATCACCGATCGTAAAGCACACCACGGATTCGAGCGTACCTTGTTAGCCACAGATTAGACACCAACGCTGATAGAGGAAGAAAATCTGGCCCTGGTTCGATCCGATGATGCCTTGAAGGAAAGACAGTGTTGCCGTTTGCTTACTGTTTTGTTTTAGGGAGAAGAAAGCGTTGGAGAGAAGAAGACGTACGTTTATCCTAAAACGTTGTCTTCTCTCTCTCTCTCCTTCCTTTTTATACCTTCCCCCTCCACGGGCCCTATTCCCGTGGGCCGGGCCTTTTGGGCCCAATTTGAGCGGATGGGCCTTCAGCCCATCTCATAAATCCATCATCTCCCACTCGCACATGGTGGTACAAAACCAACATGGGCGGACAGGCCCTACTCAGCCCCATCAGAGAAAAATCCATCATAGACTCTCACTTAACATGGTGGGCCGAACATAATTCTCTTTTCCTCTATTCAACATTCATACCGGTGAATAATCCGTGCGACCAGCATACTTTAAGAGCTCGTTGCCATACATCTGTTAGGAATACATAGCAGCTCATAATGGGCATCACTTCCTGAGTAGATTTAGTATGCAGTACCCTAGATCGATCGATCACATTTATATCTCTCTTGATCTCTTTTAAACAATGATATATATATTGTATTCACAATTATAATTATCACAAAGACAGTCATAATTGGTTAACCGGTGAATACAAAACTATAATGTGATTCTCCAAAATCAATCTTTCTCTTTCCTTCAAACTCTCAATTTCAGTCCAGCTTGCTTTTCTAGAAATGCCCCATTAGATCGAATCAAAACCATGACCATTGGCAACATCCTAAGATAGCAAACACTAAATAGAAATCTTGAGAATAAGTAAGAGTCATGAGGGGACTAAGAAATTGAGGAACTCTCTTCCTCAAGAGTCTCACACGACATAAAAAGTTGAGATCAAAACTTTTGCCACTCTTATTGGTCGTCTCATGCATACGTAGTATGAAATACGTATTACGGTATTAACTCCTTTCCCATGGAGCGTATGTCTACATTGTTC
Organism: Eucalyptus camaldulensis; assembly: GCA_019915185.1. NCBI lineage: Eukaryota > Viridiplantae > Streptophyta > Magnoliopsida > Myrtales > Myrtaceae > Eucalyptus > Eucalyptus camaldulensis. The sequence continues at coordinate 23,497,563 of JAHSVA010000003.1, forward strand.
AATACCGTACAGATGATAGTTCAGACATACCCAATGTCTAACTTGAGTTCACCTATCTACTCATTCACCAAATTCATCAGAACTCACATCTGGCATCATAGACAGATAAAGTAAAATATGTGGGGTATTTTACTTTCGGACATAGTAAGTATTATGTCCTCATCTTAACACTTAGTTAAGGCGACATACGTGTTTTAAGCTTGAGCTCTCAATTATCACCTAGATAATAAGCTTAAAAACAGTCTCATCTCTATTTATCACACAGTAAATAGAGGCGATTACCCGTGTGAGTGGGCTAATCTCATCTGTCCGACATACTTCTTCTAACTTAAAGTAATGCACTGAGCATTAAGATGCATAAAGATCAAACAAAGATTCATAGGCATTAATGATGAAAACACAAATTCATCAAATGTGAACTTTTAGAGAAATTACAATATTTAGTACATCATCCTCTACGCAATCCTAGAGATTTCACATGGCCACAAAACACATCTCTAGGTATTGGCTTTGTCATAGGATCTGCTACCATTCCATGCGTAGTATGTACTCTAAGTTCACATCTTTTCGTGCAATCACATCCATGACAAAATTATACTTGGTATCTATATGTTTGGTCTTGCCATGATATTTGGATCTTTAGTGTACACTTTTGCTGCTTGATTATCATAGTTAACTAATAACAAATCTGCAGCACTTCCAATAACACCTAAATGATCCAATAATCTCTTAAGCCAAACATCTTCTTATACTGCTGCTGATAATGCCACGAACTCAATTCCATCGTGGACAAGGCTATATACTTTTGTTTCTTACTGCTCCAACACATGGTGCCATTATTCGGTAAGAGAACAAACCTAGAGGTAGATTTCCTTTCATTTAAATCTCCTCCCTAATCAACATCAGAATAGCCTTAGAGTCGCAGATCCTTTCCATAATAACTCAACATATAATCAGCAGTCCACTTTAGATACCTCAGTATTCACTTAACGGCTTTCCAACGTGCTTGACCTGAATTGGATTAGTATCTACTCACCATTCCAACTGCAAAACATATGTCAGGTCTTGTACACATCATAGCATACATAAAGCTTCCAACAGCACTAGCATAAGGAACATGTTTCATTTGTTCCTTCTCTTGTGGAGTCCTTGGACACAGTCTATGGCTCAATCCTTCACCTTTTGCAATAGGAGCGTCAATGGGTTTACAATCCCATATCATTCAATTCAAAATTTGGAAGACAACCAACTTTTGACAGTATTGACTAGCTCCATATTGCTTCCGGCAATTAGTATATCATCAACTTATAATGATATGATCACAAATTGATCCTTGGATCTTTTGATATATACACAATGATCCTCATCTATCATTGTAAAGTCATATGCCATTATGGCATTATGAAAACGTATATATCATTGTCTTAACGACTGCTCAAGGCCATATATCGACCCCCAAAGTCGACATACCTTTTTCTTCTTGGCCTTTCACTATGAAACCAACAGGTTGTTCCATATATATTTCATCCTCTAAGTTTCCATTGAGGAAAGCAGTCTTTACATCCATTTGATGTAACTCAAGATCCATACTAAATACTATTGCCAGAACTATGCGAATCAAGGCAAATCTTACTATAGGAGAAAAAATATCTTCATAATCAATTCCTTCCTATTGATTATACCCCTTCGCCACAAGGCGAGCCTTATGCCTTTCAATCGAGCCATCAGCCTTTCGCTTTATTTTGAGAACCCATTTGTTCCCAATGGCTTTGCATCCTTTTGGAAGATCAACCAGTTCCCAGAATTGGTTTGATTTCATTGACTCCATTTCCTCTTCCATTGCATTAATCCATTTTTCCTTATTAGGGCAATTCAGAGCCTCATTAATATTTCTTGGCTCATCCTCATCTTGTGGAGCAACCATAAAAGTTTCCCTTTCAATGTCAAAACATCGACGGGGAATACTTTAGCGACTTGTTCACCGTATGGGAGATTGTACACTTAGCACATCATTCCCCATTATGCTCCCACTTGGATTAGGTAATGATGATGTCGTCACATCAGGTGGTTGCAATTGAGAATGAGTTGAATTCAATTCATCACATCTCATATTACTCCCACTTGGATAAACACCACTAATATCATAATCTTAATCCAAGGTTTCAAATAGGAAGTAATCTTCCCCTATTTCGCCCTTTTTAGGAAATTCATCCACTAAGAATGTGACATCCTGTGATTCAAATTCAGTTACTCTCCCACTTTCCTGCTCACCTACGAACACATACCCTTTTGAGTGTTCGGAGTATCTCATTAAAATACTCTACTTTTATATGGGACTCAATTTCCCAAACTTGTGAGAGGACATATGAGTATAGACAGCATAACCCCATGGCTTAAGTAAACTTAAGTCCGGTTTTCTACCTATCCATAACTCATATGGAGTGGAACTAACTGATTTGGAAGGCACCCGGTTAAGTATTTAGGCAGCAGTTAACAACGCATCACTCCAAGAAGTGATATGTAAGTTAGCATACGCCATCATGGACCTAACCATTTCTAGTAGGATTCTGTTTCTTCTCTCTGCAACACCATTTTGTTGAGGAGTATATGGAATAGACAACTGTCTTTCTATTCCTTTTTCATCACATAATTTTCTGAACTTATCAGATAAATATTCTCAACCTCGATCGGATTTAAATACCTTTTATTTTCCTGTCTAATTGATTTTCCACCAGGTTCATGAACCTTTTGAAACAACTTATCGCTTCAGATTTATGAGAAATCAAATAGACACATCCGAATCAAGTAGAATCATCTATAAAAGTGATGAAACAAACAGCCCCTTGCCTTCCTTTCACATTCATTGAACCACAAACGTCATAATGGATTAAATGCAGAGGAACGTTAGCTCTTTTACCTTTTCCAAATGGTTTCCTTGTCGTTTTCCCTTCTAGGCAATGCTCACATATGGACAAATCAACTTTTTCAATATTGCCCAATAAGCCCTTTTTGGCTAGTCTTTTCATATGTTGTTGGCCCATATGACCAAGTCTAGCATGCCATCATATTCACATCATTATCATATAAGATAGAAGACGTGAAACAAGGGGATAACATATTGACATCATCACAGTCAACATTTAGTACAATAAAACCATCTAGAAAGTGACCACAACCATAGTAGTTTGTATCTAAACACAAATCTACACATTTATTATGGAAGTTCATACCAAAACCAAGCTTAACCAACACTAAGACAGACACTAAATTTCGACGAATCTCCAGAGCATATAGAACATCAAGATGCGTCCACCATGCATGTTCAATTGGTAGGTGCCAATCCCTTTAACTTCAGCTCTGGAGTTATTTCCAATATAGATCCACTTAGTTCTAATTGGTATCGTCGGAATTCCATGAAGGATCCTCTATCCTTTGCTACATGGTCTGTCGCTCCTGAATCTACATTCCACAAAGGATTGGATTCAGCCAATAATTCAGAACTTGACACATAATCAAAGTTCTCAAATGTACAAGAGGTGTATGCCTTCTTTGGCTCACGACAGTCGCGAGCATAGTGACCCTTCTTGTCACAGTTGTAATATTTCACCCTTGACATTTTCTTCAATTGAGGACGTTTTCCTCTCTTGTGTTGGTTAACTCTTGATCTCTTGCAATAAGGACTTGATCCTTTGCATTCCCACATATTGAACGAATCAATACGCTTGCGCTTAGAGCTCAAAACTCTTTATGAGCTAGAACCAGCATTGCAAATATCTATTCCCAGCTCACATGCCGTTAAGCGGTCCTCTACCAGCTTAAGGTGGCGCACAACATTCTCAAGATCTTCCATAACATGGTCAAGAGCTTCTAGTGCTTCTTGCTTTTCCAGCACATATTGAATCTTCATATTCAATATTTCACAATTGTAGCCGTTCATATCAGCAATTACATTCTTAATTGCTAAAACCATCAGTCTGAACACATCAGACATACATGCACGAATAATTAATGCCTATCATTTATGCATCCCTATTTGCATAGACCCATCATATTAATAAATAATTTTAAGTAAGGCTTCAGAATCAAAAGGTCACTATGTTTCCAATCATCCTCCAAAAATCCTAACTTAAAACTATCATTAATATGATTGTCATATGCAAAATCAATTCTATGAAGTTACAAAAACTTCTATAACTACCCACAGCAATCAGCAGTAACAGAAAGCAAATATTATCTAACATCCAATAGAATAACAGAGCTTTCACATAATACAACTATACATTACACTAAGCAATATATTCAAAGAAAAATATCAACATGGAAAGAGATATTTACATCTATAAAAAAAATCTCACAATTAATCTAAGAAATAATTAGGGAATGTCCCTTCTAATCTATCAGCCAAAACATCTGAGAAAACTGAAGGTACATTTGCCAACCATGAAAAAACTTTTGGAGAGCTCTCATGTCGCCACCAAGGCGCATTCACTCGGCGCCATGTGGCGCTCAATCTAAGGGTTGAAGTTTTGGCCAACTCAATCCTATAGTACTCTCTTACAAAAACTTCCACCAGCCTCCTATAACCCGGGACCACGTTGACCTCCCATAGCCGATCTAACACTGCTTGCCATTCAGGTGGAAGAGTGTTCAACAAAGCCGGCACCTTCTCAAAATCCGGCATAAGATAACCATTATTGATGATTTCCTGTATCATCTGATTGACCTTGACCATATGTGATACTAAATCACCATCAAGCCACCGAAAATCAGCTAACTCTTTCATCAGCCTTTTCAGTCTAGCTCTTCCTTCGTCCGTTCTCGGGATTGCAGGTATCCGTGCATTACGCATCATAGTTTCTGCAACAAATGCAGAACTAAAAATGGATCACTTATCATCCATAATTAATATCAGAGAAAATACATAATTTTCCAAAATTCATGCAACAAATGCAAAATTAAAATGGATAACCTACAACCCACACAGACATAATTGAAAAAAGAAACAAATTCCTTTTTTTTTTTTTTTTTTTTTTTTTTTTTTTTTTTTTTTTTTTTTTTTTTCGGGTCAACGGTCAACGGTCAGTCAACGGTCAACGGTCGTCGGTCAACGGGTCAACGAGCGCGGTCGGACCGGTCGGACCGGTCGCGACGGTCGAACCGGTCGGACCGGACGGGCCGGTCGGACCGCTCGCACGGACCGCCCGCACGTGCCTCGCGCGTGCGGGGGATGACGTCACGCAGACGTCATCCGGCACGTGCCGGGCGCGTGCCTCGTCCGCGGGTCGAGTCGGGTCGCCGGTGGGTCGGGTCGCCGGCCGGTGACCGGCCGGCCAACCGTCGTCGGCGCTGACGTCATCAATGACGTCATCGCCGACGGTTATCGACCGTTGGTGACGTCACGATGACGTCAGCGGGTGACGTCAGCACGCGTCGGTCCGCGGACCGGCGCGTGCCGCTTCGCCGGCCGCCGGCGCGCACGTGCCGGTTCGTCACCGGCGCGTGTGGCGCACGCGCTGGCCATAGCCAGCGCTTCGGGCGCGTGGCGCCCACGCGCAGCGGCTTGTGGCCGCGCGTGTGGGCGCGTGCGGCGTCGTCCGGCGACGCACGACATGTCGCCGGACTCGTCTCGACGTCGCCTTTCACCCTGTGCCTTCAGAATTTTATTCCAACTTACGGAAACTCAGAAAAATGGCCGAACAGCGCTCGGGTGTCGGGATTTTCGCCCGGTTCCGTACGGCCGAAGGGATTTCGCCAAAAAATCAATCAAAAACATCAGAATTGATCGGGAAAAACGTGAAACAGGGCTCTGATACCAATTTTGGGAATTATTGATCCCCGAAAACCGGATTCGACACCGAATCGAACCCCTAAATCAATGCGGAAGACGAAGCCCGGGAAAACACGTATCACCGATCGTAAAGCACACCACGGATTCGAGCGTACCTTGTTAGCCACAGATTAGACACCAACGCTGATAGAGGAAGAAAATCTGGCCCTGGTTCGATCCGATGATGCCTTGAAGGAAAGACAGTGTTGCCGTTTGCTTACTGTTTTGTTTTAGGGAGAAGAAAGCGTTGGAGAGAAGAAGACGTACGTTTATCCTAAAACGTTGTCTTCTCTCTCTCTCTCCTTCCTTTTTATACCTTCCCCCTCCGCGGGCCCTATTCCCGTGGGCCGGGCCTTTTGGGCCCAATTTGAGCGGATGGGCCTTCAGCCCATCTCATAAATCCATCAGTTCTTAAGGAAGCCGGTCCGATTCCCGATTCCAATTAATAGGAATTGGTGGACTAGGGAAATCACTGTTCACTATTAATTTATGTCCTTATTTGAACTAAGGTTCATTTCGGATTTTTATTTAAAAAAATGATAACATTTTAAGTCTTTTATTTGAAATTTTCCCATTTATCATAAATACACATATTTGAGTTTTTTTTTTTTTTTTTGACCTTTAGCTTCCTAATGCCTTTTCTGCGTCACCAAGCAAATCTTACAAAGTCATAGAAGTCGGCGGCCAAATCTTACAAAGTCATAGAAGTCGGCCTTCAGACTGTGCATGATAATCATTATATTTCCTTATTTTTCTATTTCTAAAAATAAATTTAGAACATAAATCTATTTAGTAACGTAATTTCATTTTATTTATTTATTTTCAAGATAAGTTTTTAGTCCAAAAAAAAATTAAATAAAAATAAGAAGTTAAACTTCTCCATTTCTAGAACAAAATAGAAATCGAAACTCTTTATCATCACTCCCCTTAACCGCCCGCAACCATTAATGTACAATTTCCACATCAAATGCTTTCAATTCTCACGAAATAGCACAGCACGAGGAAATGGAAAAAAGACATTCAAGAAAATCTATCAAACTAATTTCTATTCCTAAAAAAAATATTATATCATTATTAATCTTTTATCTCTGCTTAGAAACTCATCTAACGAATAGGAACAAAAAAATTCCATTTTTAATCAAAAATTATCCCCAAGAATAAGATTGTTCTTAACTTAATTTTCTAAAGATTGGACCCCAAAGTCACAACCAAGGCAAAAGGGGTCCCCAGCCATGTAACTTAGAAATCAAGATGCGCTCTTATCTCGGCAAAAATGACCTAATCCAGGCGGGAACATGGTATACTTTTCCAACAAAGGCTCGACCATCAAACAGCCAAATAACTTTAGACCAAAAAAAAAAAAGGCCAAATAACTAGCTAATGCCTGGTCAACGATAGTCATACCAATATTTGTACTCAGCGGAATCGCATGCATGTGCCCCAGAAACACGTTGCCAAACCAAATCTCAATCTAATCTCAGAAGAGAATGCTTAAAGGTTGTAACATGACAAAATAGTACATGATCTTTATATGGGTACCGGACCGTCTAATGATGTCACTGACTCCTAAAGATAATAATACTGGGTACGATGAAGTCTGTCCGCAACAACTAAGAGTGACTACGTATGAAAGCAATACATAATTTGCCCAATGATACCCCGGATCTGAAAGCATATGAATTTGTCACCAATCGGACAAAGTGAAATCTATTCAACCAGCTGGTGTTTCCAGGATCTTGGTCTTCAACCAAAAGATGTTTCAACTTTCTTCCATCCCAAGAGACTGGAATAGTCAGAAAGCCATTCTCAATAGTATTCCCTAGAGTCCACTGAACGGCTTCTAGATCGAAACTGACAAAATAAAGACCACAATCAGATGCAACATAGAACTACTTACATAGCATAAATGCATTATCAACTGCGCACGTGGAGGGGGGGGGGGGGGGGGGCGCTGAGAGAGAGAGTACCGAAGGTGAGCGAGATTCAGATAAGCTTCTTCTCGAGCTTCGACTAGTATGTTTTCCGCGAGAAGCCTGTACAAATATGAAAAGATAGTGGAGGATAGTGTCAACGCAGCATATGCGGAAGCATCTTGACTCAGATTTCAGTTTTCAGTTTCCTTCAACACAAAGCTTCTCAGCAGGGAATAAAAATGAACCGACTAAACTTTCACTTACAGGTGACAGTGGAGTTCTGGATCTTGAACGAGATCTGCAAAAGTGTCAAGATGTTAATACCATAGTAAACCACTTAAAACACTTTGAGACCTTTTGAGTATGATCAGGCTCAGCATCCAGCTGCCTCACGTCACAGTTGACCATAGTCAAATTTCCAAAAAGAACCCAAAGCATTATCCTCTTCCAGCCAGAGAAGAATATATTGCCTTTCACTGTCACTTACACTACAATCAACCTAAATTTCTGAGTCATTGACGGAGGGTCGAGCCCGGTTTCTGGACGTGAACATGCATTGCTGATCCGTAATACCAGCTGCATCGCATTAGAATCTATCTTGAAATCATCACATCCATGCATAACGACAACTCAGAGAACACCCAGTGCCAGATGGCATACAATGTCTTACGATTAATTCAACATTGGTGTAGTTCCAGTTCTGTAGCCACTCATTCCAAAACAGGATTTTTACCTCAACAACTTACAGAGTAGCACCACATCCCATGAAGGTCCTTATGAGGGATCCCCAGGATGCCAGAAGATTCCTGATCTAGCAAGCAAACATGTCAAGTCTCATAAACAAGACAAAAGGCATGACAAGGGATAGCACAGTAGTTTCCTATCTTCAGAGTCCAAATGGGGGAAAGAAGTCGCAACAAGGAAAGAGAGCAAACAGTAGAATATTTTTGAGTGGACACATTGAAATGGACAGAGAACACTTTGGAATTTTTGGCGACGGCAAGCTAAGATTTAAGATAACTGTGGACTGAATGCTTAAAAGTTAAGGATGAATCAAATTGTCCGCAAGTGCAATATAACCTTGGTGGTAAAGTTCAGAGCTGAGCGATATGAAGACACAAAGGAAGCTGCATGAGAGAAGTAGGAAGAAAGCAAACTTACTATAACTTGAATGAAAGCCCAAATCCAGCTCAAAGAGTACCACTACTCACTGAACTGAGAGCCCAAAACCAGCTCACAAATTTACCAAATTAATACATGGCCAAGAAAAGCCAAACCCAGAATGCAGTTTACCAGACCAAGCACCAAATCAGCTGGGATGTTTTTCTTAAAAGAATGATCCTTTTCATATTTAGTTGGACCAAACTAAGCTTTCTAAACAAGTAGGTCTGCCTGGATGCTCTCAAACCGCAATATTATTGGAAGAAAACTCTGATCCATGAACCACCTGCCGAGAAGAACTCAAAAGGCAATGAACAAGACTGACTTCCCCATCAAGTCAATCTTTCTGTCCCTCTATTCCATAGTTCAAAATCTTTTTGGTAAGCAAAAAGTGTAGGCTGACAAATAAGGAAACCAGGGATGTGACATTGTGCAGCTCAGATGTGCCGATGGATAATTTTGGTTAAAAAAACCAAATTTAGAGAGGCAATCTAGAATCGTCATAGTTTGAAGATTACACCTCAGGAATAAATTTTTTAAACATACACCATGCTGGAAATATTCAAAAAAGCTTGAGATTACTATTACAAATAAAAATTGGAAAGAGACCAAGCCCAGGAAACAGAAAGAAGCTAGGACAATGTGCTAACTGCTTCAACTGCATATGCCACAACTTCATGAAGTGCTCAAAGTTAACTATGGAATTACACAATGGTCATGTAACTTTTTATGGGTAGTGCTCACATACATGACATTTACTAGCATAGCAACAGAGCTATATTTGTTTCATGCAACCACACAGAGTTTGCACGTGCACAAATGAGAGTAGTTACCGGATCAAAAATTATACATGTAGGCAAGAATGCTAAGCATTACTTATAGAACCCTAATCCCAATTCACATTGTCAACTGGCTGGGTAAAACATGAAAAGGTAAATATGTGCACCCCAAAAAAAGCAAAAATCCTCGTAAAATCATGACCATCCAAAAGTATCCAATTATAGTCTTCAAGGCAATCAAAGAGTATGTGAAAGCTATTAATTTCATCGAATTCCAGCCATACATGCACTCATTCTATCAAAGGAATCTGAAAATTGGAGTAAACTGAAATTGAACATTATGAAAGTCACTTACCTTGAGTAAGAGTGAGCATAAGACCCTGAGCGGGATCTAGAAGAAACGGACCTTGCTGGAGATACTGATGGAGACCGTCTTGAGTATTTTTTCCTAGGAGACCTGCTGCAGAAGCAAACTGATTCGACTCAGTCACAGTACATCATCATATTTCTTCAGTAATTGTCAGCTTTGCCAACATAAATGAGACAAACCTCCTGCTTCTGTCACTGTAGCTACGGCTGTAGCTAGGGCTGCGACTCCTTGAATAGCGGGGGCTACGACTGGGACTCCTAGAATAACTCCTCCTTGAATCATACTCTCTTACCTGCACAAATACAACAAAGAGAGGAGAACCATTTAAACATATAAACAGCACACAAAGGAAGTAATTTGGAATGTCACCCCGGAAAAAGGCAAGGTTCACTCTACCCGTATATAAGCCCGACTGAAGGCATTCCTGAATAAAGTGTCATCGAGTTTCTTGATCTACAGAAGTAGTAAAAACAACATATGATGTGAATTGTTTGAAGGAACTCTTCAAGGTAAAACAACACGAGATGGAATATGTATTAGACAACTCACGGCATATTTCATGTCATCATAGCTTGTGTAATCGACAATTCCAGTAACACCTGAAAAATTTAGATCACATGATATTAGTGAATGTCGATGATGAAAAGAACAAAGACATATACAGAGTTTTTTGCTGCATACCATCGCGCTCACGGAATACTTCAGAAAAACAGACATCTCCTGCCCGACGCATGTGATCCTACTCATTGGACATATTCTCGGTATAAGTAAAATTACCAAATGCAACCAATAAGCTAAATAGAAAACATACGACATGAAGTCTTACCTTCAGGTCCTGCCATGATGCTGAAGAAGGCAATCCAGTGACCAAAACTGCAATATAGATTAGAGTTTTTTAGTTTCAATCTGCCAGGATGCATTTTAACAAGGCACCATATGAAGAAGCTACAAACCACGATAGTCAGAGTGCCTGCCAACTCCTCCACGGCTACTTCCACTGCCATATCGGTCCACAGATGAAGAATATCCTCGCCCACCATGTGCCAGCTCAACCTGCAAGATGCAAATAAATGATAGTCTGCTTCTTTTCTGCCCATGCAGAGTAATCTATGCATGACGTAAGACAGAGAATGTTCTACAGAAAAATAAATGAAAAACGTAGAATGCCAAGTCAGGAGACTCACTCGCAGACGGTACCCATCAAACTTATATCCATCACGACCACGAATTGCATCTTCAGCATCACGAGGGTCTTCAAACTGTATTAGCATAAAAATTTATCCCAAATAACAGGAGAAAGATGAGATGTATTAGAACTTATGCAAATATTCTCAAAAGCAACAAAAGATCATGCCACTGACATTGGACTTCAATCCTCACCTCAACAAAAGCATAACCTGGTGGTCTGGGAGGGATCTTTAAATCAATGTCAACAATGGGCCCATACTGTAAGGAGATTGTCAATCATAAGTGAATAATAGAAATTTATCAGAACAGAGCTCAATAGACAACCATAAACTGAATCCATCGATAGGATGGTCACAAGGTAGTACATTTAAAGGTTACTAAGGAATGAAAATATCAAATTAGAGCATTGGCATCACATTTTGTTGATTGTCCTTGACGAAATATTCAAAGGAGCACTTCAAAAATAATGAGAAGTCTCAAATCTCCATAGACGACAACATGGTCATAAAAGTCTCTGCAACCATTTACACAGTGAAATCCATTTTATTTGACAGGTTTTCAAAGCAAGTGTTCGGCACATGATAATGAACCGTGTAGCAGAAACATAAACATACATAAAGTTTGCGCCCCCCCCCCCCCCCCCCCCGGGGGGGGGGGGGGGTGGGGGGAAGAAGTTTACGAGTAGGTGATTTCCAGTTGAAAATCCTGGATAAATATTTTGAAAAGTTCTGAGACACATTTCCTTCCTTCAATCAATTCTAATGAAAGCTACTTCTGTATGTTTTGTAAATTTTTAGATTACAAATAATTTTGCCTGCTTTCAAGTGCTAAAGCCAAATGTTCAACAAGTATAGAACTTAGACCTAAAAAGGAAAAAACAAGTATAGAACAAGAGAGTGTGCCCAATAAAACTCTTTTCCTGATTGAACACACAGAAACTCCCAACCTCCATATAGGTTTAGCACTTCCAAAGCATAGATACATAGGTTGGATGTTGTATCAAGTGATATTTCCTAACTATGTGTCCATTTCTCTAGTCGCCAATAAAAAGCACCTCCAGCTCATTAATCTTGATCATGTTAATGTACTTCTCAACCTTATATTCAATGATCTAAGCAATGTGCATTTGACCTTTGTAAATAAACCAAAAAAACGGAAAAGTTCAACATGGCCAATGCACATATTATGCATACCCACAAGTGATATTTCCTAACTATGTGTCCATTTCTCTAGTCGCCAATAAAAAGCACCTCCAGCTCATTAATCTTGATCATATTAATGTACTTCTCAACCTTATATTCAATGATCTAAGCAATGTGCATTTGACCTTTGTAAATAAACCAAAAAAACGGAAAAGTTCAACATGGCCAATGCACATATTATGCATACCCACAAGTGATATTTCCTAACTATGTGTCCATTTCTCTAGTCGCCAATAAAAAGCACCTCCAGCTCATTAATCTTGATCATATTAATGTACTTCTCAACCTTATATTCAATGATCTAAGCAATGTGCATTTGACCTTTGTAAATAAACCAAAAAAACGGAAAAGTTCAACATGGCCAATGCACATATTATGCATACCCACAAGTAATATCATCAATTTTCAGACAACATGAGTAGAAAGATTAAATTAATAAAAATCCATGCTTCACAGAATCTTGAGAAAAGGGCGCAGCACGGCCACCTTATAGAACAAGTCCTCAACTTCCCTCATCCGGACATCCCCGGGCAGATTCCCAACATAGATTGTGCAGCTAGAACGGCGGCTCATTTTCGCTTTTCCTGAACAGATGAAAATTTTACCATATCAAGAAACACACAAATCTTCCACTGGGCACCTCATATCCTAAAATCAAACGCCAGATATCAGCGTCCACGAGTCCCATCTCATTCCTAACAAATCTCATAAACCGACAAATACCACACGCGTCTACCCTCCAAAAAGTATAATGCACAAATAATATTCCTTAATAAAAAATTACATACATACATATATATGGACGCCACGCAGACTCTTAAAGCTTACCGGAAGCAACACTACAATCACCTGAAATACAGTCATCTACTGCTCACCGCAAATTGAGAAAACGAACCAATAAATAAATAAATAAATAAATAAAAAGTATACACTACACAGGTCGATCATATCCAAAAAACGCGACGCAGCACCGAATCAGACTCACGAGCCGTCGGAAATCAACGCGGCGAACAGCTCCGACCGCCGGGCAGCGCCGCCGGCAGATGCTGAAACAGAGAACTCCGAAAACCTCGACGCCAGCAGGCGAATCGGAGCCGACGGATCACCTCTCTACCTAGTCGACGATCGCGAATCCGAGCGGCGACGGAAGCCGATCGGAACCGAGCGGATTTCGCGGACCGGCAAAGCGCGAGGAAGGTTCGCGAGGGCGAGAGGGTTTACCTGCACGAGGAGCTCGCGGAGCTTGACAAACTAACTTTGATCGATGGATGCTTCGAGAAGAGAGGGCGATAGAGAAGGAGGAGGAAAGGAAGTGACGTGATATAACGGGAGTTTCTGGTGCGGGCGCTCGCTCTCTCCCGGCCGTTGGATCGTGTGGCAAGAGATTACACGCGGTGCCGTCTCAGTGTCTTTGATTTGTCTTTTTTTTTTTGTCTTTTTTTTTTCCTTTTTTTCTTTTTTGGGGTGGAGATGGTTTCTGCCGGCATTACTGGGGCCCGCCCAAGCCCAAATCCATTTTTGGGCCCGGCCCAAATCCCGCTTCAAGAGATAGCAATGTAGAGGCGAGGCCCATGAAAATACTTGCGTGGGCCCGGCCCATGATGAATTTGGTGTCGGTGGATAACCCGCCGCCCTGGCATCGGATCCAAGTGGGAATATCGTTGCAAAGATGGTCGCCCGACCTTGCAATAAATGCTCACGATTCACGTGCCTTTCAAGACAGAGAGAAATGAGGGCCAACTAGATATGTTGTGGTGCAAAAGGAGTGGGGCGAGGATGGATCTAGTCACAGTCGCCTTCGAAGTCGCCCCTATCTTCCAGCATAACCCTTCTTTTACTCATAAAATCAGTGCTTAAATTGTAGAATTAATACAGCATGGATCTTGATGATACTTCTTTTTTACTATGTGACCAATCAGTTTTCCTTGCATACTAGAAAAATTAGAAGTTAGATGCCATACCTGCGTGTATTTTTTTTTTTTTAATCCAATTCTATTCAAAATATCTCGTTAGAGCTATTCCTTTCTTAATGGGATTGCTTATAAAAGTTGCATAACTAAATTTGTCAATGCGCACGTAGTAAAGGAGCTAATAAAGGGAGATGAAAAGGGGTTTTGCAAGCCTTGGACTTTGTGTAATATAGCATTGTAAATTCACAAAAGAATAAAGTAATTCCAATAACTTCATAGAATACTTGAAGTAGCCCTTGATATAGTAGTAAAAACAAGCCCTGCATATAGAGATGTCAAAATAGGTCTTAAACCCATATATGATCTATTTAAATCGTAAATAAGTCATATATGGGTCACTTACTTTTTAAAGAGACCGGTTAAATGAGTTTGAAAATTAAAAGCTCAAAATAAATGGATTTTAAATGGGTACCCATTTCCAAAACAAGCTCCACATTCTCTCTCTCTCTCTCCCCCCCCCCTTTTTTGGTAACTGAGGATCCGCTAGAGCATGCCCTTGTCAGCTTACATCGAGGATTCGCTAGAGCATGCCCTCATCGGCTTATGCCGATTCAGGGTCACATGGGCCTCCACGATAGAGGACCTACAGCGCTTATACATCGGGGAGAGCTAGCCCAGTAATCTACCACTAGGGCCCCCGGTTCAATCGCTAGCAACATATGGTTTCGAACCCTCGACCTCTATGCATTGGAAGGAGTTGATCTTAACCAATTGCGTTGCCCACGAGTGAGATCTCTTTCCCCTTTTCACTTTATAAAAATTGAAATTATAATTATTTTTTATATTTATGTTTTCTTTCCTTTTTTCTTTTTACCTTCTTTCTCCTTCTTTGGCCAGTGGTCAACATGGCGACGGCCAATAATCAACCAAGCGAGGCTTGAGCCTCATTAATCTAGCTAGCCTTGAGCTCTCCAGCATCAAGCAAGCTCGAGCTCACTGGATTTAGCAAGGCGGAGGCCTCACCGATGTCTAACAAGGCTTAAGCTCACTCGACGCTGGCGAGCCTCGCTTGAGGCTGATGAGCTCGAGCCTCACCGGCGTTGGGCAAGTTTGAGCTTGCCTATGACTAGTCATTGGTTGTCATTATAGCTGGTGGTCGACCAAAGAAGAAGAAAAAGAAAATAGAAAAAAAAATTATGGTTCGAAAAAAAAAATTAAAAATTCGATTTTAAAAAAAATCATAATTTTTTTATTATTAAATTTGTATTGCATGAAAGTATTTTAGTAATAACTTAAAAAAAAGTTATCTTAAGTTTAGTTAAATAGGTTAAATATGAATTTGATATTAGTTAGATTTGGTATGGGTAAAAACTTTTGTATTACAATAAATGAATTATAAATGGATTAAATTAGTTGATTTAAGTCAAACTATTTATGATTCGACCTAAATCTTAGCCCGATTCACTTATTTGACAAGTCTACCTGCAAATGGATCGACTTGCCAAATTTTTGCTGAAATAGGATCAACACAAAGAAAAGTGCTTGTTATTCGTAGACTATTAGGAGCATCCCGAGAAATCCGATTCGAAATATAGGACAGCTGGAGAAGATAAGAAGATATGGCCGGTTGCTGAACTTTCTAGGCTAGTAACATAGGACCCCCGGTTCCTATCTTTTTCCTAGTCATCTCACGTTAACTTCCACATTAGCAAGGCTTAGCTTGATTAAAAATTGCGAAAAAAGCAAGTAGAGTTGCCACGGGTAAGATGACAAGGTAACCAAGCCGAAAGCAATGGAGGACCAATTCTAATTGGACCAATTCTAATTTTTTACTCATGGGATTTTGTTAAGATAAAGTTGGTCGGAGGAGATTGTGACCATTGGTACACGTTACCGTTTCGACAGGACATTGATAGAAAGCTTAGCAGACACAAGGATCTTGTCGATTCCAGAGGCACATGTGAGAATGTGACTACCCTAGCTATAATTGCATAGGGGGTGTCAGTACAGTAGATAAGCATCTAGTGACCTTTGTTTTTAGTACAATGAAGCCCCTTGGTGGTTTAAATAATCCTTTTGGATAATTTGTCTTTCTTCATGACCAGGGGCACGTGCACAGGCTCGGCATCTTGGAGGGACATGCAGCAACCTACGAGCTCTAATAACATATTAAGTCCAGGTCTTTGACCTGTCTATATAACCATAACGCAATGCAACTTATATACAGTTGACGTGATTTGAACCAGTAACCTGTCGATTATAAACTAGAAATCCTTAACACCGGTGGTAATGCCGAGTATGCAGTGGTAAGGGTAGCTTTCCCCTCCTATACACGAAAAAAATTTGAGGATAGCACCAAAATTTATCCCCGCTTTTTACCCAATTACCACTTGTCATCTATCTTTTCTCAAAATGACAAGTTTACACCATTCGCTTAATGCAGTTAGCTTTGGTTTGTAGAGTCATAGAATTTATCAAATTGAGATTTTTTTTTTCCAAACATGTCATTGCACCATTTAGTTGGCAGTGTAATTCTTACCAAAATGAGCAGTCCTACTTAAACACATGTTCACCACTTTAAAACAATTCATTAGTACAATTTTAGGGAACAGTGAAGCTAGCAAAAATCAATATGCTCATAACATTAAAAGCAATTTGACAGTATTAAATTCCATGGTCGTAATCTATTTATAAATGAATATGTTATTGCGTATTCGAGTCATCGCACTAGAGGTTTCTTTCAACTTTGCTAATCCTAGCAACGCACGGATCAACTACACCAATTTCGAGTTCCTTGACTAGATCTGTGTAGGAATCAAAGATGACTCGATCGAAACTCTTCCCTGCACTCTTCTTTTATTGCATTTAAATGCTCATGATTTCACACCATAAAATATCAAGAAACTAATAAACCATATTCTAAATGGACCGACAATGTGATGTGTATGTGACGAATCATTATCCATAGTAGAAGAAAGCAAGAGGAGGTCTTTTTAGCAATAAGGTCCATTTTGAGAAGTAAAAAAAACTAAATTTACCTTTTTTCGTCTTTGTTGAAATGGGCCACGTAAGTATATAATTTGTCATATCTCAAGTGGGATGCTATTGGGACCACGAATGCCAACTGGAGTGGTAACTGACCAAAAATAAAATAAAAATTGGAGTGGTAGGCCCATCTTAATTTAATTTCCTGCCACGTGGAACTGGAGATAATTGATTATGTTAATTTTTTTGATCGAAATTATGTTAATTGGATAGTGAGTTCAAATTAATTTTTCTTTTCGTTTCCGCTCAATTGAGTGATTATTTTTAACTTCGTGGTGCACATAATTGGGAGAGACTATTTCAATAAATAGTAGGAAGGCCAGGAGAGACAATGGCATGTACTTGATCTGGGGACTGATCACAATGACATAGCACAGATAAATTATGGCGAAGATTTTACTAGAACAGTGCATTCACAAGTGGCGATGGTCTATTACACAGACCCAAAGAGATAAAGAAAGATATTAAACAAGATACAAACAATAAAATGGGAAAAAACCATGAAAATCCTTAAATTATTCTCCATGTGATACATTTACTTTGAATTTTTTTGTAACATAAAAAATCCCCAAGCTATATCTACTATGACATGTTAATTTTAAATAATTTATTGTGACATAAAAACTCCAAACTTGTAATTATGCATACGTTTACTCTCCGTTAAGGTTTTGTTAGATGATTTTTCAGTGAAAATAACGTAGTTTTTATTAAAAGCAATTTTGTGTAATATAACAAGGTACATTTACAAAAGGATTAATTCTTTAAAAAATCCTAAATTGGTACTTGTGTAATAAATTCACCAAAAACTAATTTGTTTGACCTCCAAAAACTCCAAACCGGTGCATTTGTAATAACTATACTATCCATTAAATTGGATTAACACCACAAAAATCACAAAAAAAATGTACAATTGTAACAAACAAATAGTAAAATCCCAAAGTAGTATATCGTTAATTGTTACGTGTCATTTAACTTGATAATTTGATTGTAAAATTTAACGGAAACTAATAAAGAGTAAATTTATTATAAATGTACCGGTTTAGAGTAAATTTATCAATTATGTAGCAGTTTGGGGTTTTTTATGGTAAAAAAATTAGTTTAGGGTAAATTTGTCACGTGTATATTAGTTTGAGATTTTTTAAAATACTAACCCTTTACAAAAAGAATAAAGTACATCCGAGGAGGTCAATGAAAACTTAAAGTAACTCTTAATATAGTAGTAAAAGCAAGACCTATAGGCGGATTGACTTGCCAAATTTTTGCCAAAACAAGATCAACACAAAGAAAAGCACTTGCTAAATTGTAGGTTGTTAAGAGCATCCCAAGAAAGCCTGGTTCAAAATTAGAGGTGTTAAATGGGTGGGTCGGGTCATTAATAGTCTGACCCAAATTGACCCATTAACTCATTTATACTTAATGTAAATTTTCCGACTCATACTTGACCCAACTCTACCTGACCCATTTAACTAAATTTAAAAAAGCTTATTTCTTATATATACATTTAAAAATAATGATATTACTAAAATAGTTTTATACAACATAAATTTAATGGATAATTTGATAATTTTTAAAATAATTATTTAAAAAATCAAATTTTAATTATTTTTTTTATTTTTAAAAATTAAAATTAATTTTTTTTAATTTTTAAATATAATTTCTAATTTTTAATTTTCTTTTTTCTTTTTTGTTCTTCTTCCTCTTTGGCCTGCCATCGGCCACGACGATGGCTAGCCACAGGCAAGCCTCGAGCTCGCCGGCATTGGGCGAGACCTTCGCCTCGCTAGATCTGGCGAGCTCAAGCTCGCCCCTCGCCGGATCTAGCGAGGCTCAAGCCTCGTTCGACGCTAGAGAGCCTCGAGCTCGCCAGATCGGTGAGCCTCGAGCCTCGCCCAACGCTGACGAGCTCGAGCCTTGCTGGATTCAGCAAGCTCAAGGCTCGCCTAGCCAGTCATCAGCCATTGCCATGTCAACGACCGGAGGAAGAAGAAAGAAAAAAAAGAAGAAGAAAGAAAAAGAAAAAAGAAAATAAAATTAAAATAAAAAATAATTATAATTTCAATTTTTTATAAATTTAAATAGAGAATACAGAGTCTCTCTATAAATGAGTTCATTTTTAATGGGTTGATAAATATTTTGAATAGGTATGTTCTCAGATTTATTTAAGATCCATATATCTTAACCTCTTTATTTTCAAAACCCATTATGGGTGTTTTGGGAAATGAGGCTTGACCCATTAACGACCCATTTAACTAGAAATGGGTTTATAAATGGGTGAGCCATTTAACACCTCTATTCAAAATATAGCATGGCTCGAGAAAATAAGAAGGACACGGCCAATGAACTTTCTAAATTAGCAATAGAGGACCCCCAATTCCTATCCTTTTTCTAGTCATCTCACCTTAACTTCCACATTCGCAAGGCTTATCTTGATTTGAGCTTGCAAAAAAAGCAATTAGAGTTGCCAAGGCTAAGATGACAAGGCAACCAAGCAGAAAGCTACAGAGGACCAATTCTAATTCGACCGATTCTAATTCTTTACTCAAGGGATTCCCGTTAAGATAAAAGTTGGTCGGAGGAGATTGACCATTGGAGCACGTTACCTTTTTGACTAGACAATGATAGAAAGCTTAGCAGACGAGGATCTTGTCAATTGCAGAGACATATGTAAGAATGTGACTACCCTAGCTACAATTACATGGGGGGTTTCAATAATAGTAGATAAGCATTTAGTGACCTTTGTTTTTAAGTAGAATGAAGCCCCTTGGTGGCTTAAATAATCCTTAGGATAATTTGTCTTTTTCCATGATCAAGGGCAGGTGCATAGGCTCGGCATCTCGGAGACGTGCAACAACCTACAAGCTCTACTAAAAGATTAAGTTCATATCTTTGACTCATCCATATAACCATAATGTAGTGCAATTTGGGTACAGCAAACGTGATTTGAACTAGTAACCTGTCGATTCCAAAATTAAAATCCCTGATAGTGATGGTGGTGCTGGGTATGCAGAGGTAGGGACAACTTTCCCCTCTCAAATGCGAAAAAATTGGGGGTAGTACAAAAAACTCTCCCGCTTTTTGCCCAATTACCACTTATCATCAGCTATTTTCAAAACTACAAGTTTGCGCCATTCACTTAGTCAGCGCATGGTAACGTTTCTGTTTCTCCCAATATCTGTTCTTTTATTTCCCAAAAAAAAAAAGAATAGAAATCTGTTTGGTAAAACATTTGTTCCCGGGAACAATTTCTCTAATTTTTTGTTCCCGAGAACAGTTTTGAGAAATTAAAAAAAAGTTGCTTCTTGTTCCCGGGAACAATTTCTAGAAATAGGCCAATTTTCATTTTCATTTTTTCTTTTGTTCTCTCTCTTGCTGCGGCCACCTCCAATCACCTGGAGCCACCGCCATTGTCGCCACCATTGTCGCTAGCCGCTGCCACCCGCCACCGCCCGTCGTCGACCGTCATTGGCGGTGGTCGCCGGTGATGGTCGGCAGCGGCCGGTCCTGTGGCGGTGGCGAGTGATGGTGGGCAGCAGCGGTGACGGGGGTGACAGCAGCGGCTAACGGTCGGCGATCCATAAGCAAGAATAAAAAATAAATAAATACAAAAAAGAAATTGTTGTCTTATCAAACGCATTTCTATTCTTTTTCTATTCCAAGAGTAGAAATTTTATGTAGTTATCAAATAAGTTATTTTACTCAAAAATTGTTCCCTGTAACAGAAATAAAAAAAGAACTATTTCTTAAAAAAAACTCTTCCCCGGAACAGAAGTATTGTCATGCGCAGCCAGTTAGCTTTGGTCAACATGTCCTTGCACCATTTAGTTGGTAATGCATTCTTACCAAACGAGCTGTCCTAGTTAAACACATGTTCGCCACTTTACAATGATACATCAATGCCATTCCAGGGAACAACGAAGCTAGCCAAAATCAACGGTGCATATAATATAAGTTTTGGAACGTTAAAAGCAACTTGACAATGTTAAGTTCATGGTCGCTTATCTATTTACAAATTAATACGTTATTGTGTCTTTTATTTGACTGACCACACTAAAAGTTTCTTTTAGCGCCACCAATCCCATTGATGGTTCAACCAATTATGCCAATTTCGAGTTCGTTTATCAGATTTGCACAGGAATCAAAGATAACTCGATCGAAACCCCGCCCATCGCATTTCTTTTATTGCATTGGAATGCCCATGATTTCACACGATAAAATAACAAGTAACTAAGAAACCATAATACTAAAAGGACCGACAATGTGATGTGTATGTGACGAATCATTATCCATAGTAGATGAAAGCAAGAGGAGTATTTTTTTTTCTTTTTTAACAATAAGGTCTATTTTGAGGATTTAAAAAAAAACTAAATTAAACCTCTTTTTTTTTGCATTAGTTTTTTTTTTTGGTCGGTTTGTGTTAATTGAAATGGGCCACGAAATATATAATTTAGCATACCTCAAGTGGGATGATATTGAGGCCACGCATGCCAACTGAAGTGGTGGACCCAACACCAATTTAGTCTGCTACATGCAAGTGGAGATCATTAATTATGTCAATAGGATAGTCAGCTTAAATTAAATTGTCTTTTTTTTTTCCTGCTCAATTGAGTGATTTTTTTTATCTTCATGTTGCATATAATTGGGAGAGATCATTTCAATAACTGACAGGAAGGCCAGGAGACACAATGTCATGTACTTGATTTGGGGACTAATCACAACGTCGTAGCATAGATAAATCATAGCGAAGATTTTACTAAAGCGGTGAATACAAGTAATGGCGGTCCTTTATATAGACCCAAAGAGATAAGAAAATATATAACACAAGATACCTACAATAAGATGGGAGAGAACCATACAAAACCCAAAATTAAGCTCACCGTGACATATTTATCTTGAACTTATTTTTGTGATATCAGATACCCAAACTATACCTACCATAAACTATTTCTTATGACATTAAAAATCCAAAATTTGTGCATATTTGATATATTTACCCTCCGTTAAGGTTCTATTAAATAAATTTTCAATTAAAACATCATCTTTATTTCACTAAAGATACGTGAGCGTTCTATGCACACCGTTTGCTTTTTAGCATTTATATGGGCAAATTTTTAATGGTTCTTATTAACAGAACTTTGATGGAAAGTAAGTGTGTTACATAGGTATAAGTCTGAGATTTTTATTGACGCAAAATTTTGTTTAGAGCAAATGTGTCATATTGAGCATAGTTTAGAGTGCTTTTGGTGGCTTTTGCCCATATATTTAATATACTCGGGATTCGGTAAACCGCAGAAAATAGCAAATCAAATGTTCAAACGGATGGAACTCAAGCTATTATCTAACAAATTCCATTCATATTAATCCTGAGCAACAAAATCAAGACTCTTTTTGTGCTGTGTTTGTAGGGAAAGTTTTTTAAAAAGTCATAAAACTATTCTAATTATGTCAATTTAATCATAAACTTGTTTTGATTAATTCAATCCTAAGTTTATGATTAATTCAATTCTAAATTTTTTGCATTTTGCATTTGATTTGGTAAATTGCGGACATAGCGGATCGAATGTTGAAACGGATGGAACTGAATATATTTCCTAACAAATTCCAGTCATATGATCCTGAACGACAAAAATAAGGCTCTTTTTGTGCTGTGCGCGTGCGCGCATCACTAGAGTTTGCACCAAAAAAAAAAATAATAATAATCAGACAGCGCATTCTGGACCGTGTGTGCATATCACTTTAGTTTCCCCCAATTGGCCTTTTGGCTACTCCAGCACGACATCATGCGATGGGCCACGATGCTGCCCCCGGTGACATAAACATAACAAAACATTCACGTCTCTCGACTCATTTTTATCTCCTTGATTCAATCCAATAACATATGTCGCCTCTATGTCGATTATATTCTCGAAACATGACAAGACGACATGCGAACTTCTTAGGACTAGAAAATCCCCAATTTAGATCTATTTTACGGATGCCGATTCGGTTTTAAACTTTATAATTTTGCCAATATGATCTTATATATTTACGTGAGATTTCACTATAGTCTTTCCGATTAATTAATGTTGGAAAATGTCCACATGTCCACGTTGGATGTCGACTCTAGTAAAGTTAGGATAGATGATAATGACTGGATATCATGTCAACATTTTTTGACTATAATTAGCCGAAATGACTACATTAAAATTTCATGCAGAAATTCGATACTACATTGATAAAACAAAAAAGTTTGGAAGTGAATTGATATTCGTACAATGAGTTTATAACTAATTTGATAATTATCCCTACTAAAACTCTAAACTTCGATCAACCTCAACTCTTTTGTCCATATTAGGCATTATTACATTTGAATTCAACTACCCAATAGCGATGATTCAACTTCAACTTGTAAGTTGCGTTGGACAGTCTGGATAAAATAACGAATTATCATATCTAGTGTTTGGTAATATTTTTTGAACTAAATAAACTCAAATATATTCGGATAAAATATCAGATTATCCAAATACAAAATCTCACGTACAAGTTGATGGGATAAACTTAAATTGGATAATTTTTGTATTTTTTTCAAATAACTTTAACAATTCTATTACTTTCCAATGAAGTGATGGAGTGGCACATCGGATATTGATTTGTCGGCATAGCATGAGGACCACCACCAAGATAGTTGATTATCATCACTTCCAACCATCACACAATCACCATTGCCTTCGACCATACCGATCTTCACCATCGGTCGGCGATTGTGTTTCTATGAGTAACGGTAAAAAGTAGTGTAAAGATGATTACAGTGCACGGTTTGCATAGATCATCTTTTCCACCACCTCCCTATTGTATACGGTTGAGCCTCACCTTTCTAGTGTGACTCACGAGCCGATTATTCACTTACTTCTTGATGACCATGGCTTCGAGCGTCAAGTTCCACTTGCTTCACATCTGAAATGCCGCAACGGTTTCATGATGTAGGCTTACCCCAGAACACACCTCCTTCTCGTCGTTGCCTCCCTCGCCTCCTCCGGGAAGGCACCGCTGCCGCTTTCTTCGGCGGTGGAGTTCGGTGGCACGAAGTGCCTTTGGCTTCTCATGGGGCTGTACTAGAAACTTTGCGAACTCGTGTCTGTTGAGAATCGCCATGCTTCAAACTTGGGAGCAAATTAGACTCATTTAAAATTTAGATATTTCAATCTCTTTATTTTTAAAATCTACTATAAGTGCTTTGAGAAATAAGGCTTGATCTATTAATAATTCATTTGAATAAATATGAATTCATAAATGAATTGTGTACCCAGACGCGTCTACTCTCAAGGTCGACTTTTCCAGGAGTGTTACTTGTTGACCAGGGTGGTCGAGAGGGTTTGAATCATTAAGGATTAAGATGAAGTGGAAGCATAAATATTTGTTAGACAGATTACCTAACGTCGCGGCCTGTCGCGCTCACTCTAATCCGAAAATAAATGGATCATCTTCGACCCAAAAAAAAGGGTTCATCACGTGACACGCACGTGCTCTGACTAACTCTGATCAAACTCCACGTGTCGGCCATCCGTTCCAAAGTCCCAGTCACCGCGGAGCCCACGCGTCACCATCAGGGTCCCCCACCTCCTCGCACACTTGCCACTCACATCATGCAGTGTTCCCCTCCCAGATCGAACGGTCCAGATCGCATCGCCACGTCGCGACCTGTTCGCCTCCGTTGCCTCCATAAATATCACGCTTCTTCCGCATCCTGAAGAGCCGATCACCGAGCTAGCGAGCCGAGCAGCAGATCCGAATTCGGTCGTCCGCCGCACGCCGCCTTAACGCCCGCCCGACCGCCGGCCGTCGCCGCCCGCCATGGGCCTGCTGGACCACCTCTGGGACGAGACCGTCGCCGGACCGACGCCGGACAGCGGCCTCGGGAAGCTCCGGAAGCACAACACCTTCAGCTCCCGATCGAACTCCGGCAAGGGTAAAGAGACTAAGAAACCGGAAAACCCCGTAACTATTAACGAAAATCGTAAACCCTTGCTCGAACCGCCGACGGTTTGGAGCTCAACGCGAAACTGAGCTGTTTAAATTTGATTTCGGAAAATGATCACATCGCTACTGCGCACGCGTGGATATGCGCGTGCGGTGTGAAATCCTGTCGAGGAATTCGATGATTCAGTTTGATTTTTTGTGAAGAGACTTCGTGTGAGGATGATCGAGTCGGTGATGATTTCTTCTTCTTGTTGTTTCTTCTTCGTTGAAATCAGAGACGGAGGCTTCGAATGCGAGATCCTACGGCGACGGCGCGTCTCAGGAAGCGGTGAAGAGGGTGACTCGGAGCATCACGATAGTGAGGCCACCGGGATACCAGTCCGGCTCGCCCCCGGTCTCTCCGGCCGGATCGGCCACTCCGGGCTCTCCTTTTTCAGGTAACATCAATCGTTTTCTCCCCCGATTTCTCATTCTAGAGTCTGACATATAAACGTAGATCAATTCATATAGAGTTTCGATCTGATGGTCTGGTCATGTCGAATTCCATTCCTCTCGTCGACTCATGCGTCGTTCCGTCTAGTCCGATCGGGTTGAAACTGGGGTCTTCCGGCGATCGCGGAGACGAACGGTCGGAAAGCCTCTAGAAATCGCCGGAGCGAAGACCGCTGGTCTTGAGAGAGAGAGAGAGAGAGAGAGAAAGAGAGAGGAGAGAGAAGAGAGGGGGGAAGGAGGGTGAATTCTGTCTTTTTCGTTGGACTTTTCCTCCCGATCATTTCCATGTAGTGGATAATGATTGGGCAGGGTCTCTTTCTGAAGGGCGCATTATTTCTAGGGCCGGCCACAGCTGGTGGAGTGACGTTTTTGTCCTCGTTGACGTACCCCCACCAATAATGCATGATTTCCTTCTCTGTTCCCTTATAAACGATCATGCTAATTATATCAAGATTAGCATACTATTTCAAACTGTTTTTTTTTTCTTTGGTAGTGATATAATGGATGTTGATCTGAACTATTGAGCCCATCTTAGCACTCACTTGGCTCGATCCGCATAACATTATCGATCGATCTATCGACCTTGTATATCGGGTAGTGAATGAAATGGGCACCGTATGAAATGGGCGGATGATGTGATAGCGATAGAAAAAAGGCACGGTGTCTGCACTAGGCGTGATTAATTAGCTGTGGTGATTTATGGGTTTTGCCCTTAAGCTCTGCCTGTGGTCCAATTCGGAAAGGGTATGCGCATTACCATCATGTCTTTAGCCAGCGAGATTGTTTTGGGTATTCGGACCGCCATTCCTCGCAGCAGCGGTTGAGGCTCTCTGCCTGTTCAGCGGGAACATCGTTGAAACAGGATATAGGAATGTCATGCGAGTGCTCAGTGCCTGCTGGCTGGAGTCGTCGCGCATTTGACGTTCTTCGAGCGTCCTATCTGGCTTGCATTTGCTATTTGCTAGGTGCATCTGCTGAGTTTCTGCGCTCGCTCTGCTTCATCTCTATTTGCCTCCTAGCTGTGAATGTTGTATTAGGTCCTTGGTGGGTGGTGATTCATGCTGACAGTCATGTTTCTATTTGGGTCCCGTATGCTTTGGTCGGGTTGACGACGGATGATTCTTGCTCCGTTTTTAGATTAGATTTGTTTGCACCAACTTTAGCTCACCCACATTATCGTTCACATCGCTTTGTTCAATGGCTGGATAATCTTATGAGCGGTGATGCTCAGGAAGCAGAGAGCCCTTTCGGTTCCGGAGAAGATCTGCGTCGGACGCGTATGAGCAGACAGGCGAAGTTGGACCAAAAGGCTCCCCTCCTGTTTAAGTCCACCGACATATAATCTTTTACACGGCCAATATCTTAAGGGTGCCGAGCTCCTTGTAACATGTTAAGAGGATGTCCTTCTTAGGCGTAGAAGCTCTGGTGGAAGCTCTGGGATCGTCGCATCGACTAGAACTAGCCTTAGCTCGGGCGTTGCCGGTCCTAGACGTAGAATGTTAGCTGTAATGAAGGGCATAGTCGAGTGTGTGTGGTTTTGAGACTCTGTAAACGTAGTCTCGTGTGTCGTTTGCTCCTTGTGATGTCTGATCAGCTCTAGTAAGAGCTTCTGTATTTCCCTTCTCTGCATTTACCACTAGAACGTTCAAGTATTTTCCTTGGCCACCAATGTCTCAGTGGACCCTTCATGTGCTACTTTCTAAGTTAAAACTAAAAACTAGGGGTGCTAGAATCATGAAATTTCGTGCATTTTGAATTCATCGATTCATCGTGCCAAATTGAAATTCTCAATTATCGAGTCAAATTGAAATTCAATTTAAACTCTTTTTTTCCTTACCTCTTATTCAGTTCGGTTTCCGTAAATAGAGTGAAAAAAGGAAAATTGAAAAACGGAACTGAGTCTAGTTCGGTTGGGTTTGTGATTTGGTTTTGATTTGGTTCGATTTAGCTACTCGTCTTATCAGTTTGGATTTCCCAAAGACCTAAATTGAACTGTCGGACACCCGATTTAAAACTGAGGCCACAAAATTTTTGCTTTTTGCGACATGCAAGGAAATAAGCATGATCTCTTGCGTGCTCTATTTGTTTGACGAAAAACATTAACAATGATGATTTTAAAAATATTTTCTTAAAAAGGATAAAAGCCACTAAAACTCTAAACTATATCTATTGCCTTACATTTACCTATAAAAAGTTTTATGATATCAAAATCATATTTATCTAATGTTAAAGTTTTGTCGATTGAAACTGTACAAAAAGCAAACGGTATTGACATGTCGCTCATGTAGCAATAGGACTTGTATCAACACATTAGAACAACCAAGAGAACTAATTGTTCATATCAATCTCTTGTTCCTGCAAAATAATGAGTGACATTTAGCAATATATTATGATTACTTAGTGTGAAATGTTTTCAGAACAAAATGAACCTATCATCTTTGACGATCGTGTAATTCGATCATTTTATTTCACCATGTCTCGATCGAATAAAGGCCATTAAATTATTGGTCAAGCCACCAATTCGATCATATGCACAAATCTAATTGATATGTATTCTTCGAGATATGAACCATTCATTCTCAATTATAACCTGGGCCAATGATTTCAATACAATGCCACGATTATATCGCATAGAACATTAATTTTGTATATCTATATATAACAAGAAGACAAATTCCATATTGCACATGCATGTGTTTTCATATGTGAACAAACTATGACTATCAAGTATATAGACAATTCGATGAAGCATCAATATACACATTTGTAAACTATAATCATTCAACATACAAGTTAGTATCATGCCTCAGGTGTAAGGATCTTACATCTAACTAAAGCATGAACAATCAAATATTGACCATGCTAAAAGCTTTTATGTCGCCAATCGTTCTATGTATGTCACGTTCAGTGAACTTGTCCAAGACAAGCACTTGTGTTCTAACTAAGATATCATAATACCAATGACTTGTGAATCATTATTCTCTCAAGTATCCAATACTGAATGGTGAAGCCTGAGAACACATCTGTCTCAATAAGATCATCAATATTCTCTCAATGATCCATCGACCGGGAATTGTTTAAGATTCATGAAAACTGTAAATTTGTCACACATATTCTTCACATTTTAAGAATATGTTCGGTCATAGCTGATTTTATCGATTTTATTCATATAAATTGGACGATAAATGAAAAAAAACTTATTTGCCATTAAATAACCCTTAACATGTAACTATGGCATAGTTGCTTTAGGGTGTACAGTCAACAGCATTGTTGTGGTTGCCCATTAAAGGTTTTGAGTATCCATCTAATCTTTTAGACTTACCTCAGGGTGTTGTTGGCTGGCTAATGGCTTAGTCCCGATGGGTTGGAACATGTGGGATCTATTGACATGTTATTCAACATTCATTCGTTCAGAAAATCATCAAAAAATTTTCAATTTAATTATAAACTTTTTAATTGTGCCAAATAAGTTATAAACATTTTTAAATTTCGCCAATTTAGTACCTTTATCATAATAAGACCATTATCTTCTGCACCATGGTTTTCATTATTAGATCGTCTTCAATGTATGTTGAAGGTTCTTCATATCAGTCTTGTTAAGCACTGGATTATTTATTGAATGTTAACGGCATGACTTGTTTGCCGACGAAAGTTTTCAAGCAATTCCTCTCTAAAACGAAATAGTCGCTATCAGCTTGGATATAAGACACGTTAAAATTCCCAAAATGTCGTCATACCAATTGACTCTTTAAGTTAAGAGTACCGTTGAGACACGGAAACTAGTTTACAAAGCGATATGTATCGAATAATGACATCACTTTTTATATGAATTTTTCAGAAATATTGACAATGTGCTCAGCTCTATCCGTCTGAACCGGATGAATCGGTCAATTTCGGACTTCGTTAATCGTTTGATTTGATGTCTCGATCAGGACGTTAGAAATGTCATAGTCGTGGCCTGGTCTTTAGCCATCATCGTTGCTCAATTTTGTCCTCAATCGGGCAAGTGGATTTGCCTCGCGTTGCGGTTTTTGGATAATCATTCAGAAGTTCCGGCGGCTTATCTTCCCTGAGGTCAAAGGATCCATTTTCTAAGAAGACACAGTTTGACCCGGTCAATCGCTACCCTCCAGAATTCAAATAACCAGACAAAACCAACCGTCAAGACCAACCGTTGACCGATCGAACAGGGGACTTCCGGGTCACCACGAACCGTCCATGGCCGGCTGGTCCTGGTGGTTTGGCGTCGGTCCGCAGAAGAAGGGAAGCTATAAAGTTCGAGACTTGGGATAAGCCGAAGAAAATAAGGCGAGTTAATCATATCCGGGCTATGCAACGGTCAAATTTGTGCATGAGTAACATTTCATGCTGTGTCAAGAACGCCATGCACGCTTGACGGTTTCAAACATTCCCAACCACGAGTTTGGAGATCAAATTGTTACCGTCAAATACGTCGGGCCACCATAGAATTGACCTGACAACGACCTGGGAAATCCAAAAGACTAAACAAACTATACACTTCTAAAAACGGTAGCAAAGTCCTAGTTCAGGCACTCGAAAGTACAAGGACCGATCGTATACTTCTCTTGAAAGAATCGAGATACGCAAGAAATGGCGGGGATGTCCTTTGAAGCCCGAAAGATGGTTGAAACTAGAGCTACTACTGTCAAAAGGTGAATGAATCCACTGGTTTAGATACAAAAAGCTCTTTTGAAGAGCCAATCTACAAACTCTAAGAAAACAAGCTGACATTCCACAGACAAAGAAAAATGCCAAACCAAGATCGACCCAAATGCACTCTCTGTTTGTGCTTCCAAACAGAAAACCTTGAGGAGAAATCTAAGAAGCGAACAAGGAAAAATTTCCTGACTTGCACAGCAATTAGCATGTGTTGATTGATTTACAGATTGTACAAAGACTTACATCAATAATGAGCGCCACCACACGTCCATGTATTTGGAAGACGGCGATTGCTGAAGCAAGAAGGCTTCCTCTTTGCCAACGGAATCTACTGAAGTGTAAATACATGCAAGGTCATACCAAGGTTGCTATTTCTTGGGCTTGAAGTTGAAGAAGTACTTGAAGGAAACCTCCCAATCCATATCACACCTTCCCAAGTTTCGGAGGCTGCTTAAAAAAAAATGTCAGAAAAAGAGTCGACATTGTAATGTCTTCGTCGTGGTGTTTGTACAAGTAGACAATGAAGAAGAAACTGGAAATGTTAATACCTTCTTAAGAGTTACTTTGCTCGAGGATGCCTTGTTGTCAAGTGGTTTTAGTATCTCAAAAGAGCACATTAAAGACTCGTCGACACTCAGCAAGGCGCCTGCATTGTCAAACTCCCCGCCATAGTTTGGAGCCGAAAATATCGTCACCAACCTCCGCTTAGCAAAGAACTCATATCCGTCCTCCACAACCTGCAATCGAATTCGAGAATTCACGTATCTGTCAGACAATATCTAGCAATTGTAAGCCTAAAGGTTCTCCATACATATGGATCTAGAGAGCTGCAACTAGACGCAAGGGCTCAAACTTGAAAAGTAACCAGTATCATTTTACACAACGGTCGGCATTGTTACTCGTATCACTTTTTCCCTTAATGAGCATGACTGACATCATTTTAAATGTTAGTTGCCGCGCAAAAAACGGCTTACTTGATGTCCTCGGCAGATAAGGTCAAGGTCATTCTTGTCCAAGAAGTCAGCAACCCGATCAGCCCCAAAAGTACACGAGACTCCACGGTCACTATCTGTCCATCCTGCAGTGCTAGGATTAGGGTCAGACCAAAGCAGATCGCAGAGGAGGCCTGTGTCCGGAATATCAGTAGGCCTCTCAATTTCTTTTATTTGATCCAAATTTTGCAACTCTGGAGAGAGACCCCCATGCATACAAAGTATCTTCTCGTCGATGAGCGCGGCTACGGGCAAACAGTTAAAGCACTCGGTGAACATTTTCCAGAGCCTAACATTGAACCTCCTCTTGCACTCATCGTAAAACCCGTATATACGATTAATCTTCGCATCCTCATGGTTCCCCCGCAAGAGGAAGATCTTATCCGGGTACAATATCTTGTAAGCTAGAAGCATGCATATTGTCTCCAAACTCTGTTTGCCACGATCAACATAGTCTCCAAGGAAGAGATAATTCGAGGCAGGAGGATAGCCTCCGTACTCGAATAACCTCAACAAATCTT
This sequence comes from Eucalyptus camaldulensis, assembly GCA_019915185.1. NCBI lineage: Eukaryota > Viridiplantae > Streptophyta > Magnoliopsida > Myrtales > Myrtaceae > Eucalyptus > Eucalyptus camaldulensis. The sequence goes on from JAHSVA010000003.1 coordinate 23,529,596, forward strand.
GGTACTGTCCGTGTATGTCACCTGTATAAGGAGAGCTGCATTAGGAAGACCAGCAAACAAAGAGCAGTGGTGATCATAAGAAAACATCAATTGCATATCCCAAAGCATGTTTTGGTTAATTACTTTCTTTAGCAAACTGCAAGAGAAGCTACCCATTTCCGAACGCGTTAGTCACCCCTCTATTCGTCAAAATTACATCGAATGAAGTATTAAGGATCCACCTCAACTTGCATGCATTTCATACCATACAAAAGGATCAAACTAAGATAGAAAATTTCCTCCAGTACAAAAGAATGCGCCGCAGCTTGGAACACGAAACAAACAAAAGGTAACAGGTCTCCCGACTCGAATTGTAGCTAAATCCCATTTTCCATTTCCTAATCAATCATATTCAGAAAACCCAAAGCTCCACCGAAACAAGGAATACCTCCACATGGCCAATTTTTTCGCAAACCCACCAGAACAATCTGCCTGGGGAACCAGACCCATCGCCCTCTCAGACAAAAGGGTCATCCTAATTCAAGCTAAACGACCACACACTCGATCAAATTCATCCTATAATCCTGTCCTAGAAGTGCCCAATAAGCAAAATCAACAGAAAAACACACGCACAAACACAAACAGAACAAAGAAATGATTTTTCCACCCAACAGGGTAACAGAGAGAGAAAGAGAGACGAACCACAGATGCGAATTGGAGCATGGAGCTCGAGGAGATTGGGCTGGGACAAGAAGATTTGGCGGGCGTTGATGCACAGCTGCCGGATCTCGGCCTCGGACAATTGGACTTGCTTCCCTCCTTTGCCGTCCAACAACCTCCTTATTATGTCCTCCAACACCCCTCTGTCCATCATCCCTTCAATCGTCATCTTCATCATCTTTCCCCGCCTACTCTATTCACACCCTATAAAATTCAAACGAAGATCAAGAATCTGGGCTACCCAGATAGAGAGAGAGAGGGCCAGAACGGATCGATAATTTTAGCTTCTTGAAGGGAGGAGGAGGTACGGTAATGGGCATGGACGAATTGGGAGAAATGGATCGCAAGTCGAAAACTTTTTGGAGAGAGAGAGAGAGAAAGCGAGACAGACAGACAGACAGACAGACAGGACAGGGAAGGAGGAGGAGAGAGAGACAGAGATGGTGGATAATACGGAGAGAAGAGGGTCACGAGGGAATTTAACGAATCTATCCATTTGGATCATTGACGAACGTTCCTGTGACATGAGAAATTTGGAGGGGCGCCATTGGAACAACCGAAAATCGTCCGACTATCATAGCGCGTCTTAATGAAAAGTTTAAGAAGTAATGTCACGAAAAACTTTAATCTAATGTGTTTGTGATAAATCTACTTTAATTTAATTTTTTTAATATCCAAAAAATCTCAATATACATATGATAAATTTACTTTATAGCCTTCATTAGATTTTACCATCAAATTTCTGAATTATTTATTTATCTGAGGATGTAAGATTTTTCATGATATTACTCCAATTTAACGAAAATTAACAGAAAGTAAATTTATTATAAATATACAGGCATGAAGTTTTGGTTGTCAAATAATTAGTTTTTGATAAATCTATCATAAAAATATACTAGTTTTAAGGGTTTTTGATAGTCAATAAATTAATTTAAGGCAAATATGTCATTAGTGAATTAGTTTGAGACTTTTCGTGGTATTCACCCAAAATTAAATCTTCATGTGAAATACATGTAAAAAAGGAAGTTACTGTGTCGACGGTAGCTCGGTGTTCGATGATCATCGTCATTATGCATTTTCGATCACAGTTAAATTCACGCGACGAAGGAATATAACTCGTAATGAAAGAAAGGCGAAATTGATTTGAGGGGTAGAGAGGGTGTTGCCATATTTATAAATTGGGAGATAATAAAGGGTGCGGAACAAATGATGATAATGACTTTTGAATTTTTAGCATAAAGTTTCGATTGGTTCGATTTGATAGTTATGGCGTGCCGAGTGGGTAAAGCATATGCGTTTTAGCAAAAGAAATTGTGTCCGTTGAAACCTTCAAGAAAAAGGCCAACTGTCGTTACGCGTAATTTTGCACTAATTGAGGTCCGTAATCTCCACGAGGTCTAAGAACCAAATAAAGGGCTAAATCAAAGGGAGAAGACTCAAAAGAAAACACAAAGTAAAAGAGCAATGGTCATAAGTCCCATCTAAAACTTGAGTTTTGTCCGTTGACAGTAGAATGTCCGACCTAAAAAGTTATATTATAATCATGTGTTTAAATGACTTGGGATTATATTTAATACTCCCGCTCGCGTAAGCCAATGCCTTAGACATGCATGAGACATGCGGAAGATATTGTGAAATGGGCAAGGCTCCTATTTTTGTGCTGGCCGGTTGAGCATTGAGTTTGAGAGGGGAGCATCGGGATTTGAACTTTCAACACAATGCTATAATATCATGCTGTAAAGGCCAATTCGAAAAAAAAAAAATAATCTGTTAAATAGATGGTAACTAATATATAAGCTATATTATAACTGCATATTTCAAAAAGAGCTAACGTCACTAAAAATCCAAAATTGATATTTTTGTAATAATTTTACCCTAAATCAGTTTTGTAACCACCGAAAATCCTAAATTAATACACTTATAATAAATTTAACTCAAATTAATTTTTGAACCACTAAAAACCCCATTATCATATGTTAGTTTTCGTTAAATTTGATAAATACCACAAAAATTATAAATTAATATGTCTGTGACAAAGAAAAGGTAAAACCCAAACTGATACATCTATCAACAGTTATGTGTCATTTAATTTAGCAATTTAATGGTAAAAATTACGAAAACTAATACATGGTAAAATTGCTAAAGGTGTATTAATTTTGGATTTTTCATGATATTAATCTTACATAAAATCCAGAGTTATGATTCATAGTGTGAAAATGAAGCTTTGCGAGAGAATAGCATTCGATGCCAAAGGTTATGATTCTTAACACGATGGTGTTGATAATGATAATGAGAAGATAATAGGACTAATCATCTCGACCATGGCGACACGAAAGACATTCTTTAGTCATTGAAAAGAAAAAAAAAAAAAGGAGTGTCCGACGCACACGACGTGCGATCGAAGTCTAGAAAACGCACGAAATTGACCAGGAGACGACGCACGAAACGTTTGGCTTTCACGAGAAGAAAGTGGATGTAAAGATGAAAAGGACGTTCGACAGTTTTCGCAAGCAATCTCCTCCTCCTTTTTTATCAAATCTCCTACCTGTTGGACCCCATTTTTGTCGGCTTAATGGTAAATCATAAGTCTAGATTAAGTTTTGGTTTGTAATTTCGAATCTGGCTAGCTCTGGTTGGACTCTTCGCGAGATCGGATGGCGATGCACTAGACACATGTCCATCTAATCATCGCCCGTAACGACTCGTCACATCATAATCATCGTGAATGATAACAAGATTAATTGTTTCTTAATATGACTGCTGGATTATCGGGTTTAACCTAGATAGTGAGCATCTGTTCCTCCTCCTTCAAAGCCTATGTAATGTCATTTTTTTCTGGGTGCATCTAAAGGGTTTGGGAAGCTTGTATTGGAAGCGGACTCCATGAGCGTTTTGTCACTTTTATGGTCGCATGACCCCTTCAATCACGCCAATGACAACCTGTCTCTCTTTGATAGGAAGTATTTGCCGACAAATTGCTCGTACTTACGAGAAAAGAGTGACGGTTGTGCCGATTGATCCATCGATTGGGCCTTCTTTTTTCACATAGATAATCTGCGTAGGCAAGTCGTACACGATGACAGGCCGTCGACGAAATTAGATCACCTTCTCAAAGTTGGTTGGTATTACTTAAGGTCTTTGATCGTCTCAGAAAAAAGAAATCTTAAAAATTCAATAACATTCTCTTATAGCTACTTTTAATAACAACATGCTCTAATGCCAAAGGATTTTTCTTATCATCACTCTGTAATTCTAGCGATGAATATAATAAATTCTTTGGATGGACAACGGTTTTGCGACTTATTATATTAAGAACTTTAATTAGTAAAGACTAATACGCGTGTAAGAAACAAAAATTAGTGATTGTAACATGGCGAGCTTGCAAAACGTGAGGGGAAAATAATTGTTCTTGATTTTTAATAGGCACTGCTCGGAACAGGGGATATAGAGCTAACTTGTGGTTCCGAGCAGTGTCGTAAGGCGTGCTAAATTTGCAGTGGGCATTTCACCCACCTTTACTCATCTTAGATGCATGTGGCTACTATACCAGCCTATTCGGTTGTAATCGATGCAAACACCGACGTGAGTCTACATTCTCTACTGTGAAGCCCCATAATTCTCTATTTATTTTTGTTTTCCCGACAAAGAAGGAATATGGAGGACAGTGTGGGGCCTCTCACCCCAGGGCGGTTCTCCCGCGTGTTACAACAAGAAGGAGCTCCGTAGATGTGTCGAAGGAATTACCAGTCTTATGTTGATGCGGAATAAACCCTGAATGCCCACTGATGGTGTACTTAGGCCCTGTTTGGTTCAGCATTTGGAATGCTCGTTTGGGCTCTAAAGTTCCTTGGCCAAATGCAAAGCTGTTTGGTTCGTATTTTTGCGTGACTTTGGCGAGATGCAATTGCATCTACAAGTGGCTCTAAGGGCCTTTAGCCCAATGCAGCTCTTGAGGTCCTTTGGCAAGTTGCATCTTCGGAATGCAACTTCCGATATTATTCATCTCTCCGGTGGAGAAACCAATCGATCGCCTGAATAAAAATAAATATAAAAATATATATTTATATAAAAATATATATTTTATATTTTATATAAATATATAAACATATCGATTTTTTTATATTTTATGTTTATATATATTTTATATAGATATAAACATATCCATTTTTTATATAAATATATTTTATGTTTAATAAATAAATAAATAAATTTATAAATATAAACATATCTATTTTTTTCTCCTATTTTTATATAAATATATATTTATATAAACATATCTATTTTTTATATATTTTTTATGTTTAATAAATATATTTTATGTTTATATTTTTATATTTTTATATAAAAATATGTTTATATAAAAAACATAAACATATTTTTTATTCAGGCGGTTCGGCCGCCGAATTCGGCGGTCCGGTATAAATATATAAACATATATTTTATGTTTATTTTTTATATAAAAAATATAAACATATCTATTTTTTTATATTTTATGTTTAATAAATATATAGTTATAAAAAATATAATATATATTTATATATATTTTATATATTTATATAGATATAAACATATCCATTTTTTATATAAATATATTTTATGTTTAATAAATAAATAAATATATATATTTATAAATATAAACATATCTATTTTTTTATATTTTTTATGTTTAATAAATATATTTTATGTTTATATGTTTATATTTTTTATATAAAAATATGTTTATATAAAAAATGTAAACATATTTTTGCTTTTTTAATTTAATAAAAGTTAATTACAAATGTAAATTTTACCAAACGGTATTTTGGCCAAAGTTGTTTCTCAATGCAAATTTTACCAAACGACATTTGCATTTCGGAAAACCCCATTTACCCAAAGGTATTTGCATTTCTGCAAATGCATTCCCCAAAAGCCGAACCAAACGGGCCCTAGTGTAAGCGAGCTCTAAGATCACATCTTTGGAATAAAATCCAGTTAGAAAAGAAAATCCAATTAGAGATAAGTTGCCCATGAGCATCATGGCATAGGTAAAAGGGAACGAGGAGGCAAGCCCCCCCATCTTCCGCATATCTTGCTCATCCGACATGGCATGAATCACCGAACCTGCACTCAGGAATAGTAATGCTTTGAAAAAGGCGTGATTTCCTCCTTGAGGTAGACCTATAGTTGAATAGAAAGGCTTAACTAAGGGCCCCCAGTTTCCAGGGCCCAAATAAAGAATCCGGGTCAACCCGAATCGCGGCCCAAAACCGAACAGGAGGACCGAACCGGGTCCGCTAGCGAATTAAAGGTCTCCTCAAAACCCTAGCTCCATCTCCATCTTCTTCTACCTCCTCGCAAAGCAGTCGCGCGCCGTCTCAAGCAGAAGCAGAGAGAGCTCGCCCCAGCCGCATCAACCATGGTCTCCCTCTCTCCCTCTCTCTCTCTCTCTCTGCTAGCGCTACACTCGCATAGCAGCTCATGGCGATCTCCTCTTGCAGGGTATCGATTTAGTCGCGGGAGGCAAGAGCAAGAAGACCAAGCGCACGGCGCCGAAGTCCGACGATATCTACCTCAAGCTTCTCGTCAAGGTCCGTCGGAGACTTCGTAGCGCGATTTTGTCTTCTTTTTCATCATTAGTTTTTAGTTGTGGGGCGGGGATTCGGCATTAGCGCGATCGAATTTGTTTTCCGGAACTCTGAAAATCATGGAAATAAACGCGGCCGCAAGCTGAGACTTTTAGGGTCTCATTTAGTCGTCGATATCTCTTCGTGCTTGCATTCGCTGTCTCTTGATTCGACCAAGTTTGATCTTTTTAGGTTTAATTGATCTTTACGAACGTAGTTCGCCGTCTAGCGTCCGTGGGTATGGGTAGCAGATCTGACTATTGTGGAGAATTGAGGTTGGGATGTTATTTTTCGTTACCCGAATCGAGTTATGTATAGTGAAGTTAGATGATTCCGGCTTTGTTAATCTGTTGGAGAGAAGGCGTGTGTATTGTGGTTGATGATGACGTCTTGGCGTCGGGAAATGGGCACCATCTCTTTGGTCATAGGATCTGTTGCTATAATTTTTGTCGTAGCAAGTCTGATATCAATGAAAATATCTTGCCTGCTATATGATTTGCTAGATTTGTTCTCCTGAGGAGGCTAGACCTCGCTTTTGACTATTGAATTGTGAATCGAACAGCTGTACCGGTTCCTTGTTCGGAGGACTGGAAGCAAGTTCAATGCGGTGATTTTGAAGCGCTTGTTCATGAGCAAAGTGAACAAGGCCCCGCTTTCCCTATCAAGGCTCATCCGGTACACGCAAGGAAAGGTTGTCAATTTTTCTTGGATTTTTGCTCTGTTGTGGATGATGAACTTGAATTGAGTTAAACATTATGTTTTTCTGCATCTGGGATAATGTGCGATTCTTCTGTGACCTGCAGGAGGATAAAATTGCTGTTGTTGTGGGCACTGTGACTGATGACGTCAGGGTCTATGATGTGCCAGCTTTGAAGGTCACCGCTCTTAGGTTTACAGAGACTGTGAGAGCCAGGATTGAGAAAGCAGGTGGTGAATGCTTGACATTTGATCAGCTTGCTCTCCGGGCTCCCCTTGGACAGAACACGGTACGAGCTTAGGCCCTTAATTGCCCTTGCTGATGTTCTTGTGATGGTACAGCAGCAGCCAAATTTTTTCACCTAACAAAGTGTTTAACGTTCTGTGACATATAATTTTTTTTTTTTTGAAAATGATCGTTGGACAGATGACATTCTTATTTGGCACTCTTCTCCATCAGCTTTAGCAGGATGTACAATATGTCTTTGTCTATATATTTTATAGTTTGAGGAGAAAGAGCAGTTGTGTCTGAATGATTAGATTCGATTTCCTACTCAATTGAGGTTGTTTGCAGAAAATATCTTACCAAATCATTTTCAAGTCATTGGTGGGTCATATGAGTTTTGTCTTTTTCTTTTTGATTACTATAGTGAGGTTCAAGATTTAGTTGTCAATGGATGCTTCCTGTTTCTTGTGGAAAAGTATAATAAGCCAAGATTGGAGATGGAGCAATTATTTAGATTCACGATTTTTTTTGCGTTTCCAGATTCTTCTCAGGGGTCCAAAGAATGCTCGGGAAGCAGTGAAGCACTTCGGCCCTGCTCCTGGTGTGCCTCACAGCCACACAAAACCATATGTGCGGTCTAAGGGAAGAAAGTTTGAGAGGGCTAGAGGAAGGAGGAACAGCAGGGGGTTCAGAGTTTAAGTTCCATTTTGATATTTGTGAGCAGGACATTCCTTTTGATTGGACTCTTCAAATTTTGGCTGGAGTTAGGAACATGGGCACCTTTTTTTTTTGTATCGACTGTTGGGATATGCTTATTTCACCAGGTTCATTTTTAGAAAGCTTCATCTTATTACGTCTTAATGAGAAATTGGTGTGTTCTAGAAGTAATTGGAACATTGGTTCGTCTACTTTCTTTAATGCGATGGTTGGCAGTTGTTAGATTTGATTCAAACTTCTACTTCAGGTGAATGAGCTTGTGTGTAGTCTGTTTACTGTTGCCATAGGACAACTCTCCACAATGACATTCTGCTTACTGCTTGGTTTCCCTTAATGTCATCTGGAATTTCTCTCCTGCCGAACATGGTACGTGAGTACTGTAGAGCAGAGCTTTAGGATCAGGCTTTGTTTACATTTATAGGCAATTTAAGATTGTTCAATGCTATAGATGGAAGTCTATACCGTTCAATGCTATAGACGGAAGTCTACACCGGCCCTCGATTTTTTCAGCAGGTCAGAGACGAGCCTTTTCGCAAAAAGGGATAAACTCGGTTGAACCGAGGAAGGTTCCTCCCTGTAATTAATTGGCTTATCTTGAGTGTCTTTATCCTCTCGGGAAGATGTTAGCTTTATGGAGAAACATCTCGAATTTAAGGGTATCTTGGTGAGAGTCAAGCTTCTTTGCTAAAATTTCCATGGAGCATCGGTGCTTATTGACCTGCTGTGATGTTCACCTCTTAATGTTCTCTGCATACTGAACTCGTGGTCCAAATCAACTGAATGCAGTCGAGTTCTACCTGTGTTTTTCCAAATATCGATGCTTCGCAATGGCAAATTTGGCATAGGTAGAATGCCTCGTGTTAACGTGCAGAACTTGTGATTCAGACCAACGAAATGGCGTGAGTTTGAATCACGACTTCTTAGCTGTGTTTGCTGAACGCATTGGCAATTTGGCAGGCATTATGACACGCAAGGCGAGTTTAAGAATTGAGAATTGTCCTGAAGCTAGTGAGAAAAAGAGCTGCTTTGCCTGGCCAACCAAAGCAACATTTCGTTTCATCATTGATAGGTATCTTCCAAGCTAACCCGAGGTCTAAATTTTGTATTTCAACAGAAAAGCAGCAGCAGCAGCAAGAAATGAACGCTGGAAAATACATATCGCACTTGACGGAAAGGGACCCTGTCATGATTCAAAATGGAAAACGAAACTTCGGAAATACTACTGAAAGGCGGCATAGACGGCATCAATCAGAACTTCTTGATGAAGTTGTGGATGTGAGAATTGACTTCCTCCGGCCTCTCTTGGTTGATGAAGTGGCCGGCGCCCTCTATCACCACGACGTCTTCCAGGAGAGGCACGTGCTTCTTGAACCCGCTGCCATGCACGAACTCCTTCACTCCAGGAGTCGTGTATGTCATGTCCAGGTCCCCAACTATGAACTTCACCGGCACTCTCACTCGGGCGTCGGTCCATGGCGCCGTTAGCTCCCAGTTCCTGCACCATCGGGGTCTTCCTCGGTTAAGGTCTAGGGGGGTGAAATTTAATGAGAATTAATATGGCTCAACACGATTTGACATCCACCGTCAACCGTGTCTCATAAATTGTATTCACGATTCTTTTCCATAAATGAAGAAGCAGAGTAATTACTAATGAACCATGGGAAAGTAAATGTGACTCGAGAACGTACAGATCCAGGGCGCGGTAGTAGTTGAGGCCTCCAATGAAACCCCGCTTCTCGAACTTGCTGGTGTAATAATCAAGGTCTTCCTCCGAGAGCCAAGAAGGTAGAGCCATCGGCTTGCCGGGACGGCAGCTGAAGTCTTGTCCTTTAGGCCACATGGGCGGACCGGGCTTGCGCTCCGTGAGGATCTTCCTGAGCACGTTCCTCACGCCGAGGCGTTCAATGTCGGATTCAATGTCTCCAGGTTCCTGCAAGAAAGAAAGGAAAAGATCGAACGTACGGTTGCGTTCTCCCCTAAGCGAGAGCAGGAGTTTACATGAACAGTTGACCAAAATTCCTTTGTAATCTGAAATAACTGTCAATTTCGTACAAAGTCAAAACTCAATCTTTGTTACTTCGTTCAATTCACCTGGCTAGCTAGTGAAAATGGCATTTCTTTAGATGCAAGTTTCATTTATAAACACCCTTTTTACCAAACCAAGGGAACAAACAGAGAGAATTGAAGATTTGCTCCAAGAATGACCATTTCTAAATCAAGAAAACCACCCGGAATCCGGCCAAGAAAATCAAGGAAGTTTCCAGAAGAAGGGAAGAGCAGACCTGGAATCTGCAGATGTAGTAGTCATCGCCGAAGCAAGCCCGCAAGGACTCGACGGGCTTCGCCGCCGGATTCCTCGGCCGGAACGGCACCGTCAGGCACACGTACGACCTCACCCGCTCCGGCCTGAACATGCAGAGGTACCACCCGACGAGCGCCCCCCAGTCGTGCCCCACCACGTGCGCCGCCTCCCCCAAGCCGAGCTCGTCCATCAGCGCCACCACGTCCCCCACCGCGTGGTGGCACGTGTAGCGCTCCACCTCGGCGGGGGCCTCGGTGTCGCCGTACCCGCGGAGGTCCGGGGCCACGGCCCGGTACCCCTGCGCGGCCAGCGCGTGGATCTGGCGGCGCCACGTGTACCAGAGCTCCGGGAAGCCGTGGAGGAGGAGGACGGCGGGGCCGCGGCCCTTCTCCGCGACGTGCATGGTGATGCCGTTGACGGAAAGGGTCCTGTGCTCGATCCCTTCCATGGCTGGCGCTCGTGGGAAGAGAGGTTGGAGTGGCGAACGAGGTTTTCCCGTGGAGGGTGTTATGTAGAAGGGGCTAGACAGTCTCAGGGGGTCATAAATGGCGGGTGAAGACAGTAAAGGAAAAGTCGTTGGAAGCCTGTCGTGGGAAACCTGCGTGAAGTGTCGGAGCGTAGTTAAAGCTCTCCTGGAATAGGGACAAGGAAGGGTTGGATGGGGTTTTGCGAAGGCGGTGACACCTTCGCAAGCAACGTTAATGTCCTAAAACCGATGGGGACGACGAGCTTTAGTCATGGAACGAGTCTTAGGCTTTTTTATCCATGCCAGGGAAGAAGAGATCAAAGAGAGGATTCGAGCTTAGAGGAAGAAGACCATAAGGATATTCTTCTTCTTCTTCTGCTGCTCTTTTCCATGGAATTTTAAGCTATTCTAGTTTTGATTATCATTAGTTCGTTCTGTAACGTACGTAAAACTCGCGTGTGCTTCTCTTTCGTCGCGATTTCGAGACTAATTTCTTGTTTATGGCGCATATATCGATGGGAAATGTGATGATCGAGCGCGGGACAGGAACACGCGGCGTTGACGTGAGACGAACATGTAAAGGAATTAGCGAGGAAATTTAGATGAAATTGCTCCGTGGACTAGTGTTCCCATCCACATTTTCGTCGCAGCACTTAAGATGCGGTTTTCCCAGACTGATTTCCCGCTATCATTTCGAAGAGATGCGCCTGCTAAGCTTTGAGATCATCAATGGCTTAAATCGTACCGATCCAGCTCGGTGCACTGGGGCGAACCGTCGGAAGCAGTACTCGATGGGGTACCACTCGACTGAGATCAGGTCCTACGTCATCGAACTTCGCACGTCTACCACGCGTTGATCTCCGGCGGCACTTGGTCGGCATTTCGGTTCATAAGTTCCTCCATAGACTTCCTAGGGGAGACATCAACCCGCTCGAGCAGGGCTTGGCTTTGCCATTTTGGTGAAAGGCAAAGAGAGGTTAACATCTTGTGTCCTTAGTTGTCTTTGATTCGTTGATGACTAACCTTTTTTTATCTTTCGCGGGATAGAGACGTCGGCATTATGGCATTCCGCCGTACCTGATTTTCTGGTAGGGCGGGGGCGATTGTATCAATCATAGTCAACTGTTCGGACGGCGAGGGTCATCCCTTAGACGTCGGTAAAGGCCACCCCGGCAGGCGGGGTGACCCCTAGAGCAGGTGGTCCGGACCTGACGGGACTGAACACGACGATGTCCCGGTTGCTGACACATTCATTGTGGAGCAATTCGAAGCGCATTAGGAACGGCACGTTTTGCTCACCTCTCTATACAACACTTTCATAGAGCAATTTCAACTTCCCCGCATTTAAAGTCCGTTTTGTCCGTATCGACTTACCGCGCGATCTGATCCCGAAAATTCCACGTCCAGCCTGGACACCTCCTTTTTCCTGACAGCACAGTTAAGAAATCGGAGACACGGTGATCCGACTCCCACGTCGAATTTTAGTTCGTTCATCCTAATTTTTATCCGGCATGATAGGGCCGTGAAAATAGGGTTACTTCGAGTGGCTAGGCAATTTTTTCTTGTTTGATAATAATAGAAAATATGGGAAGCTTTTCCATGGCTAGGATCTCTTCTTCACTTCGTTATTAATTAATCGTGTTTAACATGCAAGAATTACTGCAAATTCCACGCTCGCAAATCATGATTAGTCCCACCCCTCTTCTCCTCCTCCTCCTAACCCTGCTCGCGCCCTGGCCAACTCAGGTGCAGCTGACCGCGGCCACCGACGTCTCTGGCATGATCGCTCAGGTCTGCGACCACACCCTGAACAAGAGGCTGTGCCGGTCAGTCCTGGAGACGGGCGGCGAGGCCAGTGACCTCCCGGGCCTCGCCAGGATCGCCCTGAGGGCCGCGCTGGCGAAAGCCAGTGCCGTCTCCGACCGCATCACCGACCTCGCCCGCGCAGCCCGCTCCGATCCCTTCGTGCGGCAGTGCCTGGCGGACTGCTCCGACGACTACCAGGACGCCATGGACCAGATCGAGGACTCCCTGTCGGCGCTCGACTCCCGGGGCTACGACGACGTAAGCGCGTGGGTCGGGGCGGCGATGAACGACGCCGACTCGTGCGAGGAAGGGTTCAAGTCGAAGATGGGGTACCGCTCGCCGCTCACCGATATGAACGCCGCGTTCCACGACATATGCACCATCGCGCTCGCCGTGAACAACCTGCTGATCGAGACGTGATCCTTGAAAGGGTTCGTTCTCGCGTCGACCGGTCGGGCTCGGTGATCGGACCGATGTATCAGGAAAGGGGAAAAGAGAGGCATTGAATTCCAAGAGCAGTACGCAATAAATGGCGCGGCAGCAGCAATCACGTGACAAGAGGGCTAATCGAATGAAAGAATGCATCAGAATCTGCATGCATCGCATTCATGTCCTCGTCTGCCAAACCACATGCAAAAGAGGCGCACGTAAATGCACCGTCACCACCTTGCCGCGTCGTTAGTAGCATTAGTCACCGTAAATTTTTTCCAAGGTCAATTCATTTTAATTAAAGTGCCGTTTGAGATTGACATCTAAAGTTATTAGGCCGGAGCTTATGACGTCAGGCCCTGTTTTGGTTAAAGATATCATGGGATCGTGAATTTAGAATGTAGCATAACTTTCAGAAAGGAAATCCATTTGTCAGCTGACTTGCTAATTATTATATCGGTAATGTTTGGACACTAGTTTCTTTTCATTACTTATTAGAGAGTTATCTCGTGTTTTATTAGGTGATAATAAGAATAGATTCAACATTAATTTTTTGGTATTCGATTTTAACCCTCTTTTCATTGAAATGAAAAGATGCTGCTTGATAAGAAGGGTCCGGGGACCGTTTTGCAAATTAATGGGAGTACTTTTTGATAGAAAGGACCCCAAAGGACCGTTTGATAAAGACTAGGGCAGATCCTCCTGTTCTTTTTTGGATCCAGTTTTGCGTCCCAGGCCTATCAACATGCATATATAAATGCACCGAAAACACAAGTTCTTTCTGCACATTAAAACAAGCTTGATCGTATAAAAAAAATAAATATCAAACCGTACTTGTAGCGTTTGTAAATATAAATGTATAATAAATATATTTATCTTTTATGAAAATATTTAAATATTAATAATTGTGATAATACAAATATGGGAAAATTTCGATTAAGGATCTTTTTTTTTTGTCCTACTCTATGCTTACTCTACACTCACCCTCAGACTTTTGCCCTGCCTCTTCTATGTTAAAAGGGTGGCCATTGGGGCGAATCTCAATGATTGATTAAGGATCTGAAATGCTATTATTTTATCAAACAAAAATATAAAGTGAACTTTATTTTAAGTAAGGGCTTAGAGTGCTATGATTTTCTCAAATAAGGGAATCCCAATCTCACCGACTAGGTAAAGGCATTTTTGTCCTTTATTTTATTTTTATTTTATTTCTTATTTTTTTTTTTTTTTTTTGTCTTTTCTTTCCTTTCTCAGGTGATGGCTGACTATCGGCGATATTCAAAGAAGGTTGGTCTCGGAGCGACCTTAGTTTTGCTAATTTTACCTTGCCGTGTATTTCATAAAAGTCATCCCTTAATTGTTGATCTATGACATACTTTAAATTCGGATATTTTGAATTTCATATGATAAAAAATATATTTGAAAAACGACTAAATCCATAAATCTGTTTTCCGGACATGAAACCGACCTTTTCGAATGCTTCTCGAGGCATGTATTTTAACTTTGAATACTTATTGGGTATCTGTTGAACTCACGCTGTTGACTGTTGAGGCTCTTCACAAAGTAAACTTGTTACTCATGAACAGATCATATTTATCTAATGCAGAGTTCTTGAGCAAAAATCGTGGATATTGTCTAGGTTCGGTTCGGCCTCGGAGCTACCTTGGTTTTGCTAATTTTGCCTTGGGTTGTCTTTCATAAAAGTCGTCCCTTAATTGTTGTTCTTCGACATACTTTAAATTTAGATTTTTTGAAATTTGTATGATAAAAATATATTTGAAAAACGACCAGGTCCATAAATATGTTTTTCGGACATGAAATCGACCTTACCGAATGCTTCTCAGTGCACGTATTTTAACTTTGTATACTTATTGGGTATCCGCCGAACTCATGTTGTTGACTGTTGAGGCTTTTTACAAAGTAAACTTGTTACTCATGAAACAGATCATATTTATCTAACGCGGAGTTCTTGACCAAAAATCGTGCATATCACCTAGGTTCAGTTCGGCCTCGGAGCGACCTTGGTTTTGCTAATTTTGCCTTGGGGTGTCTTCATAAAATTCATGCCTTAATTATTTTTCCACGACATACTTTAAATTCGGATTTTCGAATTTCGTATGATAAAAATATATTTGAAAAACGACCAGGTCCATAAATTTGTTTTTCGAACATGAAGCCGACCTTTCCTCAATTTCCATTTTCCACAGAATTTTTGAATAAGAATTTAGGCGAGTATCCTTCATGAAAGTTATAGAGTACATCCTAAGCTACCACATATAAAATTTTCATGGTTTTCCGAACCCATTAATTGGCAAAACATTTATCTTTTTGTTCTGTCATGTTCGGGAATTTCCTACTGTTTCGGTTGTGGTTACTAAAAATCAAATAACACTGTATAAGCTGAATTGACTTCGGGACCTTCACGGAAAATGTTCCTGGGGATTTTGTCTATTTTATGTTAAAATTTCGTTATTTTTTGAAACCCATTTACCTAGACCACATTTACAATTTCAAAAAGTGTGCAAAACACCAGTATAGTGCAAGTTTTGTGGATTTTGGGATGGAACTCTTTTCACGACTTATTTGGTTTTGCCTACTAATTAGTTTTATACAAGTTCGGTGATCTATAAGTGGATAACAATTTGTTGGTTCCAAACTTGAGTTCCCTAGTAGTAATAAGGTCAATGCTATTTTTGAATTGAATTATTGAATTGCTGCATCATAGTATGGGAGTGTGACTTGGGAATACCGTTGATCCTTGAGATAACAATACCCGAATTGTAATAGGGATGCCTGGAGGGGTAACTAGGTTCTTTCGAAAGCCTAAGTGGTTCCCCCTGATGTCCTCGCAATGCTGGATGGATGCGATGCTTGACGGGTAACGGGGTTCTCCTAAAGATCGTGCAATTGAATTCATATTGAACATGATCTTGGCATTTTCAAATTCCATTTGAGTTACTAGTCTTCTTGCTTTAGAAAATCTATCTTTCTTATTACTCTACTATGTTGCTTTTGAAGAAGGTTTCAAGCAAGTTGATTTTCAAATGAATCCCTATACTTTATATTGAAGTTTTCCTTGCCATTACAGTGATTAGTTTATGTAGTATAGATTGGTGAACTTTCTGCTTCCTAGGTTTAGGCTCACTATTGTTGATTATCCTTTCTTAGATCAGCAGTAGATATGCCAATTCTTCCTGCCTTTTCTTCCATTAGTTATGGTGCCCTAGTAGACCTCACCTGGAACATGTCCGTGTTCATAGATCTGAATTTTCTGCACGGCACCTTTAACTAGTGTATATTGATACTGACCATTGATATAGGAGTCCCCATGGGCCTAGTACTCTTGGGGTTCATTACTGTTTATACACATGTTGGAGGACATCTTGTGGAGCTGATCCCACATCCAGGCAGTGCTGGAGATATCGATGATGGAAGTACGATAGACTAAGGCAGGGGTAAGACAGTGAAGTAGCATTTATTCGGGCAACGATTTTTTAGCGTACTAGTGCCAAAAGATAGGTGGCGAGGTGTGCTAAGGCAGTCCCAAGAATGGGTAGTACCATGTACGTGCTTTTGATGTAGTTTGAGATGATATATCCTTTTTGAAATCCCTTCAGTATACCCAATCATGTCATCTAAAGTAAATAAAATCAGAAATGAAATGTATTAGCCTGGTTTATATTTGTGCGTGTGTTCCTTTGAATGTTGATTGTCCCGAAATGTTCCTGGTACATTTATGCTTATGCTTGCGAAGTTGAAAGAATAGATCCTTGTCCATTTATGCTTATGCTTGCAAAAGTGAAAGAATAGATTAACCATGCAGGGATGACTTGCTAGGGGTGTCACAAAAATGCTGGCGGATGGAAGCGAGGGAATGTCTATAATACCTGGATTTAATCAGATACAATTTAAAGGATTTTGTAAATTGATTGATGATGGCTTAAAGAACTTTATAAGTTTCCATCACTTTTTGAAAAATATCTTCTAAATTATTATTTTTTTACGAAACAAATGGAGACTAAACTATTTCTTAGTTTCACAAATATTCCCACTCTCTCAAATTAATCTTCATCTTATAAGAATGGTTGATATTTCTTTAAAGGGTTAATACCTTGAAAAACCCCAAACTGGTACACCCGTGCCAAATTTACCCCAAACTATTTTTTTGACCACCAAAAACCTTAAATTGATATACATTTGACAAATTTACCCTAAACTAGCACACTTGTGACAAATTTACCCTATGTTAGTTTTAGTTAAATTTTCTTGTTAAATTATAAAGTTAAATAACACGTGACAATTAACTGGCATATCAATTTGGGATTTTACACTCTATTTGTCACATTTTATAATTTTTGTGATTTTTTTTGTGGTATTAATCTAATTTTTTGGAGGGTATATTAGTCACAAATTTACTATTTTGGTGTTTTTTGTGGTCGAATAAATTAGTTTGGGGTAAATTTGTCATAAATGTATCAGTTTAGGGTTTTTTTATAGTTAGTTGGGGTAAACTTGTTACAGGTGTACCAGTTTGGGGTTTTTCATGGTCAAAAAAATAGTTTAGGGTAAATTTGTCACAAGTGTACCAGTTTGGGGTTTTTTAAGGTATTAACCCTTCTTTAAAATACATACATGTCAACATACTTGAACTTTCTGCATTGGATATTATCACGGAGGGTCAATTTCAATTGACGTAAATGCGTGAATGGATATCGGTAAATATGTCGGTAATGGTTTTTGATTTTTTGTGAAAGGAAAAGTAATTTGCAGCGTGAGTACGAGTTTAAAGCTTATCTTTCTTTACCTCATTCCTTTTGCCTCTCTTTCTCAAGAAAAAACAAAAGTACTACTGAACGCGGGGCGTGCTGTATATGACGAGAGCCAAACGACATTTCCATCGTCAAAGATGCAAACAGTTAATCGAAAACGAAACCCTGCAATCGACATGAACGTTATTTATCCATAAAATATGAAACGATTAACTTTTTATTTCAATCCTCTGTTCACGGCCACGAATTGCCGCTGCTGTGTCACGCACGGAGAGAAGGCCAAGCCAATTTCTACTCCAAGTCACGTACCCTACAGGTGGTGGTCTTGCCTCCCGCCAGCACCAAACCGCATCCCAGCTGCTGAAGGAAGACCCCTCGACTGCACCAAAGGAGGCGGCTCGAATGCAAAAGCCACCGCTCACCTCTTTTCATCCATTCTTCCTCAGCCGCTTACTTGTTTTCCCTCTGCTCGTACTAAACTAAGCAGCCGCCGCACATCCCTCCGTTCACCAGCCAGCAGCTCAGCTCAAGCAGCACGACACCACGTTTCGGGACTAGAGGCAAGTATATATCCTCTGTTCTATCTTATATGGTGAAACGCGGACTCCTTGAGTGCCATAACTTTGCAAAAAGGATACTTAAGTGCCAAAATCGGAGCAAAATAATTCACTTGAGTGTTAATCCGGCCAAATTACATACGTGGCATTTTTCCAGCGAAGCGAGTGCAAAACGGTGTCGTTTTGCATGCTGACGTGGCCAAATAATACAAAAACGATGTCGTTTTGGGCTAACGTGGTAAAAAATAATATAAAATTAATTAAATTAAACTTAAACTTAAATTTAGTTAAAATATTTAAAAATAATAATTTAAAAATTAAAAAAAAATGGGGGGAGGCGGCCACCGTCACTGCTTTCCGGCCGTCGTTGGGAAGGGCTGGCAACGGAGGGAGGAGGGTCAACTGGGTTGTCTTTCATAAAAGTCGTCCCTTAATTGTTGTTCTTCAACATACTTTAAATTTAGATTTTTCGAAATTTGTATGATAAAAATATATTTGAAAAACGACCAGGTCCATAAATCTGTTTTTCGGACATGAAATCGACCTTACTGAATCCTTCTCAGTGCATGTATTTTAACTTTGTATTCTTATTGGGTATCCGCCGAACTCATGTTGTTGACTGTTGAGGCTTTTTACAAAGTAAACTTGTTACTCATGAAACAGATCATATTTATCTAATGCGGAGTTCTTAACCAAAAATCGTGCATGTCCGGTTCGGCCTCAGAGCGACCTTGGTTTTGCTAATTTTTCCTTGGGGTGTCTTCATAAAATTCATGCCTTAATTATTGTTCCACGATATACTTTAAATTTGGATTTTCAAATTTCGTATGATAAAAATATATTTGAAATCCATAAATTTGTTTTTCGAACATGAAGCCGACCTTTCCTCAATTTCCATTTTCCACAGAATTTTTGAATAAGAATTTAGGTGAGTATCCTTCATGAAAGTTATAGAGTACATCCTAAACTAACACATAAAATTTTCATGGTTTTCCGAACCCATTAATTGGCAAAACATTTATCTTTTTGTTCTGTCATGTTCGGGAATTTTCTACTGTTTCGGTTGGGGTTACTAAAAATTAAATAACACTGTATAAGCTGAATTGACTTCGGGACCTTCACGGAAAATGTTCCAGGGGATTTTGTCTATCTCATGTTAAAATTTTGTTATTTTTTGAAACCCATTTACCTAGACCACATTTACAATTTCAAAAAGTGTTCAAAACACCAGTATAGTGCAAGTTTTGTGGATTTTGGGATGGAACTCTTTTCACGACTTATTTGGTTTTGCCTACTAATGAGTTTTATACAAGTTCGGTGATCTATAAGTGGATAACAATTTGTTGGTTCCAAACTTGAGTTCCCTAGTAGTAATAAGGTCAATGGTATTTTTGAATTGAATTATTGAATTGCCACATCATAGTATGGGTATGTGACTTGGAAATACCATTGGTCCTTGAGATAACAATACCCGAATTGTAATAGGGATGCCTGGAGGGGTAATTGGGTTCTTTCGGATGCTTGAGCGGTTCCCTCTAATGTCCTCACAATGCCGGATGGATGCGAGATGCTCGGGGGGTAACGGGGTTCTCCTAAGGATCGTGCAATTGAATTCATATCGAACATGATCATGGCATTTTCAAATTCCATTTGAGTTATTGGTCTTCTTGCTTTAGAAAATCTATCTTGAAGAAGGTTTTCAAGCAAGTTGATTTTCAAATGAATCCCTATGCTTTATATTGAAGTTTTCCTTGCCATTACAATGATTGGTTTATGTAGTATAGACTGGTGGACTTTCTATTTCCTAAGTTTAGGCTCACTATTGTTGATTATCATTTTTTAGATCAGTAGTAAATATGCCAATCCTTCTTGCCTTTTCTTCCATTAGTTACAGTGCCTTGGTGGTCCTCACCCGGAACATGTCCGAGTTCAAAGATCTGAATTTTCTGTACTTCACCTTTATCTATTGCATATTGATATTGACCATTGATGTAGGAGTCCCGATGGGCCTAGTACTCTTGGGGTTCATTACTGTTTATACACATGTTGGAAGACAACTTGTGGAGCTGATCCCACATCTAGGCAGTGGATGACGATGATGGAAGTACGATAGACTAAGACAGGGGTAAGACAGTGAAGTAGCATTTATCCGGGCAACGATTTTTTAGCGTACTAGTGCCAAAAGATAGGTGGCGAGGTGTGCTAAGGCAGTCCCAAGAATGGGTAGTACCATGTACGTACTTTTGATGTAGTTTGAGATGATATATCCTTTTTGAAATCCCTTCAGTATACCCAATCATGTCATCTAAAGTAAATAAAATAAGAAATGAAATGTATTAGTGTTACATCTAATTTTGGAAAAATAAAATTGCATTTTGAACAAATAAAAAGAAAAAAAATAAAAATGGGGGAAATTGATTTGATTAATTATGCATGGAAAATTGAAATTCTGATGGATATTCGGATTTTGTTAAATGCAAAAGATTTAAAAATTAAGTGAATAAGGAGCAAGAATTTTTGCAAAATAGAAGAAATTCGAGCAAAATCAAGCTAATTGCGAAATCATGGTCTGATTTATAACTCTGATTTAATGTGACCGGAAATGGAAACTCAGAAAATGCCATACAAAGCGGCCGTTTGGAATCATTATAAAAGAGAAGTCCATTTTTTGTAACAAAAGGGGGGGGGGGGGGGGCGAATTCGAAAAAATTTGAGAGAAATTCTTGTTCGGTCGAAAATTTAAACACAATAAGGAGAGCTTGTTTTCTTTCTCCTTTCTTTCGTTGGGGAAGAGGGAAAAGTCAAAAAGAGAGAGTGAAAGACACGTGAGCGCAGAGAGTGGACGTGCGAATAGGCAAGAGAGAGAGAGAGAGAGTAAAAAAGAGAAGTAAAAAAAAAACGCCACTGTTCATCTTCTCCGTGGCCTCCCTTTGCCGCGTGACCGACCCCTGCGCCACTGGTCTCCGAACTGCACCCCCGGCCTCCGCCGCATCTCCGCCACCGCGCCTCTCCCCCGCCGGTGATCCCTGCTACCCGGATCGACGCCCACTGCCGCGCCTCTGCACCCGCGACTTGCTGCTGCCCAGCCCGACGCCGGAGCTCCGAAGCCTGCCGCTCCAGACCTCGCCGCGCCACCGCGCCGCTCGCCTCAGCCCAGCACCCGACACCTTTTCGGCCCCGCCTTGACCGCCCGTTGCAGCAACCTGCACTGACCCCCTCTGCTCCGCCTGCAACTGCACCACTGCCCAGTAGCTCGAGGCGCTGCTGCTGTTCTCCGCCAGACGACCCAACCCCGTTGCCTCCTGCTCGCTTGTCACCGAGGCAGAGTGTCGCCCGATTCGACGCACCCCTGCGCCGGAGCTCGACGCCGTCGCCGCCCAGCAGTCCGCGACGCCCCGACGCCAGCCGAGCCCCGCACCGCTGCCGACGTCGCCACCCAGGGACCCGCGGTCCAGCTCCGCCTCCGCCGCTGCTCCGAGCTCGAGCCCCTCACTGTCGTCGTCCGCCAGCTCCCGCCGGAGTCCCGACGCCGGCCACCGTCCGTCCGGCGCCCATCAACGCTGCAGCAAGCCTCTCTGTCTTTAGGTGGTTTAGCTTTTTCTTTCTATTTATTTTGTTTTATTTTATCTCATTTTAGTTTATCTATTTAAGTTGTAATATTTGATGTCAATAGGTTTTGTAGGCATTATCCGCTAGGATTTTGTCCAGAATTAATATAATTATTAATTTAATCTGAGAGACATCGGATTATTTTTTTAATTATACTAATTTTAGGGCTTTTTGGTATAATTTTAATTGTTAAATCATTATAATTACTAATTTGATCCGTAAGACTTCGGATCAGATTTTTAATTATTTTGATCTCTTTATTGCAATAATTATGGTTAAGATAATCGTTAAATTGACCTGTGAGACAATAGATTATTTTTTCGATTATTTTAATCATTTATTTTGTTGATAGCTTAGATTTAATAATTACTTATCTTTTAAAAAAAATAAAAAAATCAAAAAAATCAAAATTTTGCACGAGCATAGGTTTAGTAAATCAGACATGTAGGTTTAGTAAA
The DNA here is from genome assembly GCA_019915185.1 of Eucalyptus camaldulensis. Taxonomy (NCBI): domain Eukaryota; kingdom Viridiplantae; phylum Streptophyta; class Magnoliopsida; order Myrtales; family Myrtaceae; genus Eucalyptus; species Eucalyptus camaldulensis. The sequence goes on from JAHSVA010000003.1 coordinate 23,551,933, forward strand.
TTAGAATTGTCTTAGGATTACATATTTAGGGTTGCATTTTTTAGAAATAGGTTAGGATTGGACCTAAATTAATTTTTTAGATAATGTTCGCACATTTTAATTATCTCATTTAAAAAAAATAGTTTTCTGAGATAGGAAAGGGTTTAAGTCAAATTAATCCCTAGAATAAATTAGAAAATCATCATTTTTTAGATAGTTTAATTAAGGTTTTTATTAATTCCGAGTTTCAATAAAAAAAAAAAACAAAAATACTAGGTGCGTGTTGACTGGTTTGCATAATAGGATCATTCAATCAGAATTTGTTCATTAGTGAAGTTAGGTCATGAGGGCATAATAATTAGTTTGCATAATAGGCCAATTTAATTAGAATTTGCATATTAATAAGATTAAGTCATTTAGTAAAAAATTGCATTTTTATAAAAGAATTCTAATTTTCAAGAAAACCAAAAAAAAAAAAAAATTTGTTTGCTTTGTGTGATGCAATTTATTTATTGAATGCTTGAGCATCTGTGTGATTACCATACTTGCATGATAATGATTTAGCTTAAAATAAATCCAAAGTTGCATGAAAAAAATATTTTGAAAATTAAAAGAAATGGTACCGAAAGGGCATTAAAATTTTTTAGTGTAATTAAGTCCCCATACCTTTAGTCTCTAGTTCGTAGGAGTAAAATAAATCTCCCTTTATTTTACTTAGGTGTCTAATCGACATACCATAAACTGATTAGTGTCGACTCATAGATAATAACTTCTTGCATATTTAAAAATTTAGACTTAAGTCGCAAATTGGTATGGGTTTGGGAGAGCCCGAGCTAAGTTTAAAAGCTTAGTAGTCCATTAACCTAGTTTTAGGTGGTGTACTCGAAAAACCGGTCGCGACAATTAGCCTGGTTTATATTTGTGCGTGTGTTCCTTTGAATGTTGATTGCCTTGAAATGTTCCTAGTACATTTATGCTTATGCTTGCGAAGGTGAAAGAATAGATCCTTGTCCATTTATGCTTATGCTTGCTGATGGATTTTTCTTTTTTTGATGGCCCTGAGTTGGCCCGTCCACCCATGTTGGGTCCAAAAGGCCTGCCCCGTGAGTTGAGGGCCCATGGAGGAAGTTATTTAAAAATAAAGAAAAATCAGAGAGACGGTTAATAAGAGATTGAAGGGTTACGTATTCTAAAAAGGAATAAGAGAGATTACGCTCTCTTGCTCTCTGACTTACGTTTGCTCTCTGACGCACGTCCTCTCTTAGAAGAACTTACGTACTTTCAGATTGCTCTCTCCTGAAGAACAGTTTATCCTCTGAAGAACGGCATAGTTTATCCTTCTTTGATTCGCAACACCGGGGTTTAGTTTGTGGAAACAAGGTACATTCGTTTATGTGATGTGCCTTAAGATCGGTGATTCATGAATTTCTTGGGCTTCGCTTCCGCTACGTTTGTGATTGATTTTGTGTCGACTCACCGTTTTGGGAGTCCGTTTCCCAAATCTCAACCCAACATTGGTATCAGAGCCTTTTAATCATGTTTCCCTATTACTGTTTACGTTGATTGATTGTTTTTTGGTTAAACGTCATTGTTAATCGTTTTAGAGAAAGATAAGCCTCGACGCTGTACTGTTTCCCCCGTTTTTGGTTTATCCGTAGATCGAATTACGATTCTAATTGCTTAAGGTTGAAGTGCACAGCGATGCGAGAATTTCGAGTGGTCGCTCGCCGCTGGATGCCGCCAGACATGCCGTCACGCGCGGCTGAAGAGTTCGTTGCACGCGCCGAGACGGTTCCCAGGCGCGTGTGACACACGCGCGAGCGGTTGAAACCACAGGCGTGTGCAACGCATGTGTGCGGTAACCGCACGCGCGCACGACAACTGCTTGCGCGTGCAAGGCACGTGCCGGCTGACGTCACCGTGACGTCGGCCGGCGGTTGCCCACGCACGCGTAGGGCACGTGCCGGTCGATCGGATCGATGAGGCACGGTCGGCCCGACAGGTTTCATCGGGCCGACCGACCCAACCCGACCCGTTTGACCCGACGACCGACCCATTGACTTGACCCGGTCATGCGTTGACCATTGACCGACGTTGACCATTGACATGCGTTGACTGCCGTTGACCACCATTGATCGTTGACAAAAAAAAAAAAAAGAATCTGTTTCTTTTTCAATTATGTCTATATGGGTTATAAGTAATCCATTGTTTATTCTTCATTTGTTGCATGAATCATGGAAAATTATGTATTTTCCCTTATGTACATTAAGGATTATAAGTGATCCATTTTTTTGTTATGCATTTGTTGCAGGAACTATAATGCGTTATGCACGGATACCTGCATTCTTGAGAATGGACGAAGGAAGAGCAAGACTTAAAATGCTGACGACAGAGTTAGCTAATTATCGGTGGCATGACGGTGATTTAGTATCACATGTGGTTAGGGTCAATCAGATAATACAGTAAATCATCCGGAATAGTTATCTTATGCCGGATTTTGAAAAGGTGCCGGCCTTGATGAACACTCTTCCACCTGAATGGCAAGTAGTGTTAGATCGCCTATGGGATGTCAACGTGATCCCAGGTTATAGGAAGCTAGTAGTAGATTTTTAAAGAGAGTACTATAGGATTAAGTTAACCAAAACTTCAACTCTTAGATTGAGCGCCACATGGCGCAGAGTGAATGCGCTTTGGAGGTGACATGAAAGCTCTCCAAAAGTTTTTCTATGGTTAGCAAATGTGTCTTCAAATTTCTTAGATATTTTGACTGATAAATTAGAAGAGACATTTTCTATTTATTTCTTAGATTAGTTTGAGATGTTTTGGGTGTAAATATCTCTTTCTATGTTGTTATTTTCCTCTGTATATATTACTTAGTGTAGTGGATAGTTGTATTATATGAAAACATTATTATTCTATTGGATGCCAAATATTATTTGCTTTATGTTATCGTTGACTGCTGTGGGTAGTTCATAGAAGTTTTTATAACTTCATAAAATTTATTTTGCGTAAGGTAATTATATTAATAATAGTTTTAAGTTAGGATTTTTGGAGAATGATTGGAAATATAGTGATATTTTGATTCTGAAACCTTACTTAAAATTGTTCATTGATATGATGGGTCTGTGCAAAGTGGATGCATAAATGATAGGCATTAATTATTCGTGCATATATGTCTGATGAGTTTAGATCGATGGTTTCAGCAACTAAGAACGTAATTGCTGATATGAACGGCAACAATTGTGAAATATTGAATATGAAGATTCAATATGTGCTGGAAAAGCAAGAAGCACTAGAAGCTCTTGAGAAAATTATGAAAGATCTTGAAGATGCCATGCGCCGCCTTGAGCTAGTAGAGGACCGCCTAACAGCATTTAAGCTGAAAATAGATATTTGTAATGCTGGTTCTAGCTTAGAAAGGGCTTTGAGTTCTAAGCGCAAGCGTATTGATTCGTTCATTATGTGGGAATGCAAATGATCAAGTCCTTATTACAAGAAATCAAAAGTTAACCAACACAAGAGAGGAAAACGTTATCAAGTGAAGAAAATGTCAAGGGTGAGATGTTACAATTGTGACAAGAAAGGTCACTATGCTCACAACTATTATGAGCCGAAAAAGGTAAACACCTCTTGTACATTTGAGAACTTTGCTTATGTGTCAAGTTCTATATTATTGGCTGAATCCAATCCTTTGTGGACTGTAGATTTAAGAGCAACAAACCATGTAGCGAAGAATAGAGGATCTTTCGTGGAATTCCGACGAGTACCAACTAGAACTAAGTGGATCTATGTGGGAAATAACTTCATAGCTGAAGTTAAAGGGATTGACACCTGCCAATTGAACATGCGTGGTGGACGCACCTTGTTCCTACATGATATTCTATATGCTCTAGAGATTCGTTGAAATTAAGTGTCTGTTTTGGTTTTGGTTAAACTTGGTTTTTATATGAACTTCCATAATAGAGGTGTAGATTTGTATTTGAATACAAACTACTATGGTTGTGGTTATTTTTCTGGATGATTTCATTGTATTAAATATTGACTATGTTAATACAAATGTTTGTTATTCCCTTCTCACGTCTCTTAATTCATATGATAATAATGTGAATGTGTGATATGCTAGACTTGGTCATATTGGCCAACAACGTATGAATAGACTAGCCAAATAGGGCTTGTTGGGCAACATTGAAAAAGTCGATTTGTCCATATGTGAGCATTGCCTAATAGGGAAAACGACAAGGAACTATTTGGAAAAGGTAAAAAGAGCTGAATCTCCTCTGCATTTAATCCATTTTGATGTCTATGGTCCAAATGAATGTGAGAAGAAGGCAATGAGTTGTTTATTTTTATCACTTTTATAGATGATTATACTCGATTCGGATATGTCTATTTGATTTCTCATAAATCTGAAGCATTAAGTTGTTTCAAAAGGTTTATGAACTTAGTAGAAAATCAATTAGATAAGAAAATAAAAGTATTAAGGTCCGATCGAGGTCGAGAATATTTATCTGATGAGTTCAGAAAATTATGTGATGAAAAAGGAATAGAAAGACAGTTGTCTATTCCATATACTCCTCAACAAAATGGTGTTGCGGAGAGAAGAAACATAACCCTACTAGAAATGGTTAGGTCCAAGATGGCGCATGCTAACTTACTTATCACTTTTCGGAGTAATTACTTGCTGCCTATATATTTAACCAGGTGCTTTCCAAATCAGTTACTTTCACTCCATATAAGTTATGGACAGTTAGAAAATCGGACTTAAATTTTCTTAAGCCATGGAGTTGTGCTGCCTATACTCATGAGTCCTCTCACAAGTTTGAGAAATTGGGTCCCAAAGGAAAGAATAGTATTTTAATGAGATACTCTGAACACTCGAAAGGGTATGTGTTCATAGGTGAGCAGGAAAGTTGGAGTATAACTGAATTTGAATCACGGGATGTCACATTTTTAGAGGATGAATTTCCTGAGAATGGTGAAATAGGGGAAGATTACTCCCTATTTGAAACATTAGATCAAGATAATGATATTAGTGTAGTTTATCCAAGTGGGAGTAATATGAGAAACGATGAATTGAATTTAACTCATTCTCAATTACAACCACATGAATGAGATGACATCATCATTATCTAATCCTAGTGGGAGCATACTGGAGAATGATGTGCAAAGTGTACAATCTCCCATACGGCGAACAAGTTGCCAAAGTATTCCTCGTCGACGTTTTGACATTGAAGGGGAAACTTTTATGATTGCTCTGCAAAATGAAGATGAGCCAAGAAATATTAATGAGGCTCTAAATTGTCCTAGTAAGGAAAAATGGATTTATGCAATGAAAGAGGAGATTGATTCAATGAAGTCAAACCAAGTTTGGAAACTGGTTGATCTTCCAAAAGGACGCAAAGCTATTGGGAACAAGTGGGTTCTCAAAATAAAGCGAAAAGCTGATGACTCGATAGAAAGGCATAAGACTCGCCTTGTGGTGAAGGGGTATAATCAATAGGAAGGAATTGATTATGAAGAAACATTTTCTCCTGTAGTGAGATTTACTTCGATTTGCATAATTCCAGCAATAGTAGCTAGTATGGATCTTGAGTTACATCAAATGGATGTAAAGACTGCTTTCCTCAATGGAGAATTAGAGGAAGAAATATATATATATATATATATATATATATATATATATATGGAACAACCCGCTAGTTTCATAAAGGAAGGCCAAGAAGGAAAGGTATGTCAACTTTTGAGATCGTTATACGGCCTTAAGCAGTCATCGACACAATGGTATATGCGTTTTCATAATGCCATAATGGCATATGATTTTACAATGATAGATGAGGATTATTGTGCATATATCAAAAGATCCAAAGATCAATTTGTGATCATATCATTATATGTTGATGATATACTAATAACTGGAAGTAATATGGAGTTTGTTAATACTATGACGAGTTGGTTATCTTCCAACTTTGAGATGAAAGATATGGGTGAGGCTGCATACATTATTGGAGTTAAGATTTCAAGAGACCGTTCGAAGATGTCGTTATCTCTTTCGCAAGAAACATATATAAATAAGGTTCTTGAACGATTTCGTATGCAAGATTGTAAATCCATATACACTCCTATTGCAAAAGGTGAAGGATTGAGTCATAGACTGTGTCCAAGGACTCTACAAGTGAAGGAACAAATGAAACATGTTCCTTAAGCTAGTGTTGTTGGAAGCTTTATGTACACTATGATGTGTACAAGACCTGACATATGTTTTGCAGTTGGAATGGTGAGTAGATACTAATCCAATCTAGGTCAAGCACGTTGGAAAGCCGTTAAAAGAATACTAAGGTATCTAAAGGGAATTGTTGATTATATGTTGAGTTATCAAGGAATGGATCTGCGACTCTAAAGCTATTCTGATGCTGATTGGAGAGGAGATTTAGATGAAAGGAAATCTATTTTTGGATTTGTTTTCTTACTAAATAATGGCGCCATATGTTGGAGCAGTAAGAAACAAACGTGTATAGCCTTGTCCATGATGGAAGTTGAGTTCGTGGCATTATCAGCAGCAGTATAAGAAGATGTTTGGCTTAAGAAATTTTTGGATAATTTAGGTGTTATTGGAAGTGCTGCAGATTCATATTGGTTAATAGTGATAGCCAAGTAGCAAAAGCGTATACCAAAGATCCAAAATATCATGGCAAGACCAAACAGATAGATACCAAGTATAATTTTGTCAAAGATATGGTTGCACGAAAAGATGTGAATTTACAGTACATATTACGCATAGAATGATAGCAGATCCTATGACAAAGCCAATACCTAAAGATGTGTTTTGTGGTCATATGAAATCTCTAGGATTGCGTAGAGTTTGATGTACTGGATTGTAATTTCCCTAAATGTTTACATTTGATAAATTTGTGTTTTCATTACTAATGCCTATGAATTTTTGTTTGATTTTTATGCATTTTAATACTCAGTGCATTATTTTAATTTGAGAAAGTATGTCAGACAGATAAAAGATTAGCCCACTCACACGGGTAATCGCCTCTATTTACCGTGTGATAAATAGAGATGAGACTGCTTTTTAAACTTATTATCTATGTGATAATCGAGAGCTCAAGCTTAAAATATATTTGTCATCTTAACTGAGTGTTAAGATGATGACATAATATTTACTATATCCAAAAGTAAAATAACCAACATATTTTACGTTATCTGTTTATGATGCCAGATGTGTGTGACATCCAGAATTTCATGTTCTGATTTCGATTGGATAAGATGGGCCTTTCGTCAACGTGACTATAGTGTTTTTCTCTGAGTTGGCCACTCACGAGATAACTGACCTATCCGGTGAAGCCATTCAGGGATTTTAAACGCAATAGACTTGAGAATTCGACCAGGAATTGACTACTCGACCGTGCTAGTCTGCAAGGGTCATTACGGCATTGTCAAAATCGATCAGAGATCGGAGATAGGTCGATTTGACTGAGATATGTGATCAAGTGTGGGTGATGCCACATGATTGCAAAATTCTCATCGATCGGCACTAAACCAATTTTCTGTCGTTTTTGGTACCCTGTGCCCGTATTTGAAACCTTGAGATTTTCATGATCATCGAGAGTTGCTAATGGGTCGGATGGGTTCATTGTGGTTCGAAGAAAATCGACCACGGGTCAATTGCGCCAAAAAGTCCTAGAAGCTACCCGGTAGGTAAGGTCACACTAAAAGTGCGTTGGATTGAAAATAACCGCGAATTTGAATTCGATTTTAGAAATTGAAAGTCCTGTCGTGTCATGAGTCATTCTAGGAACGTCGACTCACCTTTTGAGGAAATTCTGGAGAGTTCGGGATTTTTCGGGGAAATCGGGACGGACGATTCGGAGAACGAGCAGAAATTCAGATTGGTCAATTCGAAGAGACTTTTGACATCTGGTGTAAGTGAATCGGTGAATGGAAGTTGTTTGGGATTTTTCTGAATTCAAATTGAACCTCAATCGGATTTGTTTGTTCATAAAATCGAATACTGAGAAAAAAATGAAATGGAAGTCGGTTTTGAAGAAAATTTGCGGGATTAAAGGACTGTCTTCAATTGGATTTCGAATGTTTAAGTCGGTTGAGAAATTGATCCTAGGGTGACCAATTGACACAGTGATTTTGAAATGGATCAAGAATTGTATTTGTGGGATTGAAGGACCGTCTTATTTGACTTTCAACAAAACTTCAATTTGATCAAGTGGGTATAGAACTTAGCTTAGCTTGACCTATTGAAATCGTTGTGTGGAAGTTGAACAAAACAATAACTTGGTTTTGTTTTGTTTTATCCTTATTTTTCCTTGAACCCACACCCCTCGCACGCACGCCTCCATTTCTCCCTCAGCCGCACAGATCTCTTTTCCTCTCTCTCCGCGTGCGAACTTCCCCACCTGCACGTTCTTCTTTTAGTTTTCTATCTCTCTCTCTTAGCTGCCCACCGATAGCTTTCCCCCTGCAGAAATTCAACCTCACCTTTTTATCTTTGACCAAGCTTGCACTTATCCAAGAAACAAATATCTCTCTCTCACGTCGCTTTCCTTTTCCCCTCTCCCTTATCTCTTTCTTTCTTTTTCTCTACGGAGCAAGCCCCGTAGCAGTCTTCACACATGTTTCTTCCATGTTGACCGCTCACGCCAACACACCCCACGCCGGTCAAAACCCCCTTGATGAAGCCCTCAATTGAAGACGCCAGCAACTGATTTCCTTCTGCTTCACCGATCCACGCATCTTCATCATCTGCTACAGCTTCACTCACCGAAGCATCCACCAGAGTCAATCAACAGAGCCGGTTTGTTGACTCTTTCATTGGCTCTCTTCCATTCGGCCCACAACCCACCGAAGCATCGCCTTTGCACCTTCAGCTTATGAAGCCAGCTTCTGCCGAGTCTACTCCAGCGAACTTCTTCCAGGACGTTGACTTCCGTGGCTTCTTGGATGTGCGCCCCTCTGCCAGCAACGCTAGCTGCCATCCCCTCGTGCAGCTCGACTCCATCGAATTCCCTCAGCCAACCATCCGCGTGAGTTCCCCAACCGAAGCTGCTTCCTCGACCGTGTCTTCAGTTCCACCGAAACCCGGCAGCTCACGTCATCTTCTCACCTGCGAGCTCAGCAGCTCTCCAGCGAAGCCCCACGGGTCCAGCAGCTGCTTCCATCTTTGTGGTTTCCTTGCTCATGTCAGCCCCTCTCGAAGACGAGCCACCGAAGCGGCTTCATCTTCACGTGTCTTCAGTGGATTGAATTCTTCAGCTGCTTCAGTCTTCACTCGATCGTGCGAGCAGCCCAGCCACAAGTCCAACAGCCCAGCGAACTTCTCTCGGGCCCAATTGATACCAAAGTTTAGTCCTCAAAGATTCGCAGCAGTCCAGCAATTTCAGCCCATAATTCAGTGAAATCCAGCAAATTCTTTTAAGGTCCAAGCCCGCAAAGTCAGGCCCACCGAATCAGTGGACTCAGCCCAGCTCGAGCAGCGAGCTTGTAGGCCGATTTCGGCCCCGGTTTGACCCCGGTTGGCGGACTCGCTTTGGAGAGAATCGAGCCTTGTCGCGTGCTCGTCGATTTGATCCGATCAAATCTTTAATCAAGTGAGTTTTACTCACTAATGCTTTATTAGTTTGCTAATTATGTCTTAGGGTTGGTTAGATTTAATTACATGCACTTAGGTGGTTAGATTAGGTTAGAACAAGTAATTTAGTGACTTAATGATGCATGTTAGGTGGTTAGACCTAGCTATTAGCAAGTAGAAATGTTTGGTTATTTATTGAATGCATCTCGGGATTTTTCCCGACCCGTTTCGGGCTCCAATAAGGCAATATGGGCCTAAATTGGATTTTAATGTTTATTTATTTATTTTCGAAATTTATTTATTTAATTAATTATTTTTCCAGAAATTCAACCGGGATGGCTAGTGACCAGAATTTCGTGCTGATTGTCGTGGTGCAGACCGTTTATTTATTTGAGCTCTACGTTGTGTGGAATTGAATTTATTGTGGAATTTTAGGAATTGTCCTAAATTGTTTGTTATTGAATATTTGATTGATGGATGGCTGAGTATGGATATATAGCGCCAGTACGTTGATGGGCTATATAGTAGGGAGAACGGTGAGACCTAACTGAGAACATTATTGGTTGAGACTAATCAGGTACGATATTATTGGACATATGTGGTTCGGTGATTGGAAGTATCACTGGCGAAAACGGCGCCTTAAAGAACGCACGTAAATGACTTATAGACAAACGTGGTTCGGTGGTTATGGGAATATCACTGGTGAAAACGGCGCCTTAAAGAACGCACGATGTTGTCTATAGCCGATGTCACCTTGGCGAAAACGGCGCCCTTGAAAGGACACGTGGTTCGGTGATCGAGGTTATCACTGGTGAAAACGGTGCCTTAAAGAACGCACGGTGTCGGTGATCGGTATGTCATTGGCGAAAACGACGCCCGAGAAACACATGTGATTTGGTGAATGAGTACACCACTGGGAAATCATGGTATGAGTGGGAATGACCCAGAGATGGTCTAATTGACATGTAATCGACTTAGTCGATTGGCCAGTGCTTGATTGGATGTCGTGGATTGTTTGAATATCTGTGTTTAACATTGAATTGCAGGTTGGAACTGAGGCCAAGGTAAGTCCTCTGGCTTGTGCTGTGCTTAGGCAACCGTATGGCGTATTAGTTTACTAATCGAGTCGTAGGGGGTAGGACTCGCTGAGACGTGGTCTCATTGGTTATTGAATAACCATTTCAGGAACCTAAGGAGAAGCTAAGGAAGAGGAACCTGAAAGGGAAAGACTTTTAAAGAAGAAGATGATCCAGAGAGGGATCTTGATTATAACCCGGATGTGGACTGAGATCCCATCCCTTTTGTAAACCCTGTTTTAACATAGATTGGTGTGAGACAAGTAGGTTGTGAATAGTATTGTAAATATACTATGAGTTGTGCTGTTAATGAAAGTGTGGTTATGAATTTCAATATGAAAAAAATATGGCCTACTTTCCTATCCCATTGTTTTATTGTCTGGGGATAATTTATATGCTTCCGCATGTGCTTAATATATAAAAGGGTCGGCGATGCGTCCTGGGACGTCGCTATTAATCGACCAAGGTAAGGGATGTGTGCGTGCCTGAGGATCGGGGCGTGACAATGTGAGTTTTGATGAATTTATGAATGAATAGATATGTGAACTCAAGTTAGACATTGGGTATGTCTGAACTATCATCTGTACGATATTGAAGGTGTAGACATACGCTCCATAGGAAAGGAGTTAATACCATAATACGTATTTCATACTACGTATGCATGAGACGACCAATAAGAGTTGCAAAAGTTTGATCTCAACTTTTATGCCGTATGAGACTCTTTAGGAAAAGAGTTCCTCAATTATAGTGCCCTCATGACTTTTACTTATTCTCAAGATTTCTATTTAGTGCTTGCTATCTTAGGATGTTGCCAATGGTCATGAGTTGATTCGATCTAATGGGACATTTCTAGAAAAACAAGCTGAACTAAAATTGAGAGTTTGAAGGAAAGAGGAAGATCGAATTTGGAGAATCACATTGTAATTTTGTATTCACTGGTTAACCAATTATGACTGTCTTTAAGATAATCATAATTGTGAATATATATATATATATATATATATATATAATTGTTTAAAAGAGATCAAGAGAGATATAAATGTGATCGATCGATTTAGGGTACTGCATACTAAATCTACTCAAGATGTGATGTCCATTATGAGCTGCTATATATTCTTAACAGATGTATGACAACGAGCTCTCAAAGTATGCTCGTTGCACAGACTATTCACCAGTATGAATGTTGTAGTGAGGAAAAGAGGATTCTGTTCGGCCACCATGTTAAGTGGGAGTCTATGATGGATTTTCTCTGATGGGTTTGAGTAGCGCCAGTCCGCCCATGTTGGTTTTGGACCACCATGTGCGAGTGGGAGATGATGGATTTTTCTTTTTATGATGGGCTTGAGTTGGCCCGTCCACCCATGTTGGGTCCAAAAGGCCCGGCCCGTGAGTTGAGGGCCCATGGAGGAAGTTATATAAAAATAAAGAAAAATCAGAGTGGCGGTTAATAAGAGATTGAAGGGTTACGTATTCTAAAAAGGAATAAGAGAGATTATGCTCTCTTGCTCTCTGACTTACGTTCGCTCTCTGACGCACGTCCTCTCTTAGAAGAACTTATGTCCTTTCGGATCGCTCTCTCCTGAAGAACAGTTTATCCTCTGAAGAACGGCGTAGTTTATCCCTCTTTGATTCGCAACACCGGGGTTTAGTCTGTAGAAACAAGGTACGTTCGTTTATATGACGTGCCTTAGGATCGGTGATTCATGAATTTCTTGGGCTTCGCTTCCGCTACGTTTGTGATTGATTTTGTGTCGAATCACCGTTTTGGAATCCGTTTCCCAAATCTCAACCCAACACTTGCAAAAGTGAAAGAATAGATTAACCATGCAAGGATGACTTGCTAGGGGTGTCACAAAAATGCTGGCGGATGGAAGCGAGGGAATGTCTATAATACTTGGATTTAATCAGATACAATTTAAAGGATTTTGTAGATTGGTTGATGAGGGCTTAAAGAACTTTATAAGTTTCCATCACTTTATGAAAAATATCTTCTATTTTTTTTTTTTTTACGAAACAAATGGAGACTAAACTATTTCTTAGTTTCACAAATATTCCCACTCTCTCAAATTAATCTTCATCTTATAAGAATGGTTGATATTTCTTTAAAATACATACATGTCAACATACTTGAACTTTCTGCATTGGATATTATCACGGAGGGTCAATTTCAATTGACGTAAATGCGTGAATGGATATCGGTAAATATGTTGGTATTGGTTTTTGATTTTTTGTGAAAGGAAAAGTAATTTGCAGCGTGAGTACGAGTTTAAATCTTATCTTTCTTTACCTTATTCCTTTTGCCTCTCTCTCTCAAGAAAAAACAAAAGTACTACTGAACGCGGGGCGTGCTGTATATGACGAGAGCCAAACGACATTTCCATCGTCAAAGATGCAAACAGTTAATCGAAAACGAAACCCTGCAATTGACATGAACGTTATTTATCCATAAAATATGAAACGATTAACTTTTTATTTCAATCCTCTGTTCACGGCCACGAATTGCCGCTGCTGTGTCACGCACGGAGAGAAGGCCAAGCCAATTTCTACTCCAAGTCACGTACCCTACAGGTGGTGGTCTTGCCTCTTGCCAGCACCAAACCACATCCCAGCTGCTGAAGGAAGACCCCTCGACTGCACCAAAGGAGGCGGCTCGAATGCTAAAGCCACCGCTCACCTCTTTTCATCCATTCTTCCTCAGCCGCTTACTTGTTTTCCCTCTGCTCATACTAAACTAAGCAGCTACCGCACATCCCTCCGTTCACCAGCCAGCAGCTCAGCTCAAGCAGCACGACACCACGTTTCGGGACTAGAGGCAAGTATATATCCTCTGTTCTATCTTATATGGTGAAACGTGGACTCTTGGAGTGCCATAACTTTGTAGAAAGGGATACTTAAGTGTCAAAATCGGAGCAAAATGACTCACTTGAGTGTCAATCCAGCCAAATTACATATGTGGCATTTTTCCAGTGAAGCGAGTGCAAAACGGCGTCGTTTTGCATGCTGAAGTGGCCAAATAATACAAGAACGGCATCGTTTTAGGCTAACGTGGTAAAAAATAATATATAAATTAATTAAATTAAACTTAAAATTAAATTTAGTTAAAATACTTAAAAATAATAATTAAAAAAATTGGGGGGAGGCGGCCATCGTCGCTGGGAAGGGCCGGCGACGGAGGGGGGAGGGTCAGCTGGAGTCGCCGGGCCCTAGCCAGAGGCTGGTGACCCCGACCGACTGGCGGCGAGGGTCACCGGCCCTCGCCCTACTGGGCCAAGGGCTGTTGACGATCACCGGATCTAGGCGAGGGCCGCGACCCTCACCCAGATCGGCGAGGGCTCGTGGCCCTCGCCTAAGGGGGAGGGGGGGAAGGAGGAGGAGGGAAAGCAACCAGCGGCTAAGGAGGAGGAAGAAAAAAAAGGGGGGGGGGGGGAAGGAGGAGGAGGGAGGCAACCGGCGGTGAGAGTTGGGGCTGTCGAGCCCTAGCCGAGGGCCTGTGTGCCCTTGCCCAGATCTAGGGAGAGGGCACGCAGGCCCTCGCTGCCGGTTGGTTGGCCGAGGGCCAACCCTCCCCCACCTTTTGGTGATGGCAGCGAGGGCTCAGCCCTCCGCCGCCGGCTACCTTTCTCCTCCTCTGTTTCCCTTTTATTTATTTATTTATTTATTTAAGAAATATAAATTATATTATTATTTTATTTTATTTTATTTTAATTAATTTTTATATTATATTAAAATTCAAATTATACCAAAACAATGTCGTTTTGGCCGATTTAAGGGTTTTATTTTGGCCAACACTTGAAACGACGTCGTTTTGGGTGAATTAGAGCTGACTCAACTCTCTAGCAAAATATATTAATATTTAAATACCACGTATGATTTCCGGCTGGCTTCACCGGAGGTGGCACTCAAGTGTCCCACTTTTCTTTAAATGTGACAATTAATTGTATTTTTCGTAAGTTATGTCACTTAAGTGTTCCTTTGGGCAAAGTTATGATAGTTGTAGTGTACTTTTCTCCTTATATGATCCGCTTGTTGTTTGGCGTTTCCTCAGATTTTCAGTGAATTCTGTAAATGTCGCATATGTTCGTATCTAGTTGGAAAATTCGGAAAAGTTTATGGTTAGGTGTGCTATATGCTATGGTAAAGTGATCTGCGATCGAACATGCGATTGCGTGTGTGCAATAAGCATGCGTCTATATTACTGAAAGATTGAACAGTAGCCTCAGAACTGAAATTTAAGATTGAAAGTCAAGCTGAATGCTTCTTAGTGCATGTATTTTAACTTCGTATACTTATTGGGTATTTGTCGAACTCATGCTATTGACTATTGAGGCTTTTCACACGGTAAACTTGTTACTCATGAACAGATCATATTTATCTAATGTAGAGTTCTTGAGCAAAAATCGTGGATATCACCTTGGTCCGGTTTGGTCTTGGAGCAACCTCGGTTTTGCTAATTTTTCCTTGGGATGTCTTTCATAAAATTCATCCCTTAATTGTTGTTCTATGACATACTTTAAATTCGGATTTTTTGAATTTCATATGATAAAAATATATTTGAAAAATGACTAGGTCCATAAATCTGTTTTTCAGACATGAAACCAACCTTTCCGAATGCTTCTCAGGGCATGTATTTTAACTTCGAATACTTAATGGGTATCTGTTGAACTCATGCTATTGATTGTTGAGGCTTTTCACAAAGTAAACTTGTTACTCATGAACAAATCATATATATCTAATGCACAGTTCTTGAGCAAAAATCGTGGATATCGTCTAGGTTAGGTTCGGCCTCGGAGCGACCTTGGTTTTGCTAATTTTTCCTTGAGGCATCTTTCATAAAAGTTGTCCCTTAATTGTTGTTCTATGGCATACTTTAAATTCGGATTTTTCGAATTTAATATGATAAAAATATATTTGAAAAACGACCAGGTCCATAAATTCGTTTTTTGGACATGAAACCGACCTTTCCGAATGCTTCTCAGTGCATGTATTTTAACTTCATATACTTATTGGGTATATGTCGAACTCATGTTGTTGATTGTTGAGACTTTTCACAAAGTAAACTTGTTACTCATGAACAGATCATATTTCTCTAATGTAGAGTTCTTGAGCAAAAATCGTGGATACCGCCTAGGTTCGGTTCCGCCTTGGAGCGACCTTGATTTTGCTAATTTTGCCTTGGGGTGTCTTCATAAAATTCATGCCTTAAATATTGTTCTATGACATACTTTAAATTCGGACTTCTCGAATTTCGTATGATAAATATATATTTGAAAAACGAATTTCGTATGATAAATATATATTTGAAAAACGGCCAAGTCCATAACTCCGTTTTTCAGACATGAAACTGACCTATTCTCAATTTTTCCACAGAATTTTTTTTATTAAGAATCTAAATGAGTATCCCTCATGATAGTTATAGAGTACATCCCAAACTACCACATATAAAATTTCCATTATTTTCCGAACCCATTTAGTTGGCAAAACATTTATCTTTTTGCTCTGTCATGTTCGGGAATTTCCTACTGTTTCGGTTGGGGTTACTAAAAATTATATAACACTGTATAAGCTGAATTGACTTTGGGACCTTCACGGAAAATGTTACTCTGGATTTTGTGTATCTTATGTTAAAATTTCGTTATTTTTAAACCCATTTACCTGGACCACCTTTGCAATTTCAAAAAGTGTGCAAAACACCTGTATAGTGCAAGTTTTGTGGATTTTGGGATGTAACTCTTTTCGCGACTTATTTGGTTTTGCCTACTAATGAGTTATATACAAGTTCGGTGGTCTATAAGCGGATAACAATTTGTTGGTTCCAAACTTAAGTTCCCTGGTAATAATAAGGTCAATGGTATTTTTGAATTGAATTATTGAATTACTATACCATAATATGAGTGTGTCACTTGAGAATACTATTGGTCCTTGAGACAATAATACCCGAATTGTAATAGGGATGCTTGGAGGGGTAACTGGATTCTTTCGGATGCTTGAGCAGTTCCCCCAAATGTCCTTGCAATGCCGGATGGATGCAAGATGCTCGACTAGTAATGAGGATCTCCTAAAGGTCATGCAGTTGAATTCATTTCAACATGGTCTTGGCATTTTCAAATTCCATTTAAGTTACTGGTCTTCTTGCTTTAGAAAATCTTTATTTCTTATTAGTCTGATATGTTGTTTTTGAAGAAGGTTTTCAGACAAGCTGATTTTCAAATGAATCCCTATGCTTTATATTGAAGCTTTCCTTGCCATTACAGTGATTGGTTTATGTAGTATAGACCGATGGACTTTCTGCTTCCTAAGTTTAGGCTCACTGTTATTGATTATCATTTTTTAGATCAGTAGTAGATATGCCAGCAATTCTTCTTGCCTTTTCTTCCATTAGTTACAGTGCCTTGGTGGACCTCACCCGAAACATGTCCGAGTTCATAGATCTGAATTTTTTGCACGTCACCTTTATCTAGTGCATATTGATATTGACCATTGATGTAGGACTTCCGATGGGCCTAGTACTCTTGGGGCTCATTACTATTTATGCATGTGTCGGAGGACATCTTGTGGAGCTGATCCCACATCCAGGTAGTGATGGAGATGATGATGATGGAAGTACGGTAGACTAAGGCAGGGGTAAGACAGTGAAGTAGCATTTTTGAGATTCGGGCGACGATTTTTAAGCGTACTAGTGCCAAAAGATAGATGGCGTGTGTTCCTTTTCCTTTGAATGTTGATTGTCCATTTATGCTTATGCTTGCAAAGGTGAAAGAATAGATTAACCGCACAGGGATGACCTACCGGGGGTGTCACAAAAATGCTCGGGGATGGAGGTGAGGAAATGTCTATAATACCTAAGTTTAATCAGATACAATTTAAAGAATTTTGTAGATTGATTGATGAGGGCTTAACATAAGAACTTTATAAGCTTCCATCACTTTTTGAAAAATGTCTTCCAAATCACTTATTTTTTACGAAGCAAATGGAGACTAAACTATTTCTTAGTTTCACAAAGACTAAACTATTTCTTAGTTTCACAAATATTCCCACTCTCTCAAATTAATTTTCATCTTATAAGAATGGCTGATATTTCTTTAAAATACATACATGTCAACATACTTGAATTTTCTACATTGGATATAATCACAGAGGGTCATTTTCAATTGACGTAAATTCGTCAATGGATATCAATAAATATGTCGGCACTGGTTTTTGACTTTTTGTGAAAGGAAAGTAATTTGCAGTGTGAGTACGAGTTTAAAGCTTATCTTTCTTTACCATATTCCTTTTGCGCGCTCTCTCTCTCTCTCTCAAGAAAAAACAAAAGGTACTATTGAACACGGGCCGTGCTGTATATGACGAGAGCCAAACGACATTTCCATCGTCAAAGATGCAAATACAGTTAATCGAAAACGAAACCCTGCAACGGACATGAACGTTATTTATCCATAAAATATGAAACGATTAACTTTTTATTTCAAAAACTGAAAAACAAAAGTGGCAGATTCCCCACACCCCCCCCCCCCCCCCAAAAAAAAGAAAAAAGAAAAGATAAATCTCTTGATTACGCCTAATACAAACTAAACAAACACGAATTCATAAAATCCAGGAACTCCAAAAATGTTTAAATCTCTTAAGTACTCGGTTTACTTCACGAAAAATCGATTTTTGGAAAATGGGTTTTCTCTAACTTTTTTTTTTTTTGACGAGGGTTTTCTCTAATTCGATCGTATCTCTTATTTAGGAAAATGGGTCAAAATATATTTCACTATTTAGACAAAAAACTGCTACTAATTAAAAAAAAACTTATTTTCTTGAATAATCAGCTCGAAATTTGTGAAGCCCATCCCCGTCGAGAGACGAACGAGAAGAAGCAGTGAAAAACCAGAGAGGAAGAAAGAGGAGAACTGTAATCCGATTACATTGGAGCACATCTCCGTGGGAGAAAGACAAGAGGAGAAGGCTCAAGCAGATCAGGATCATCTCGCTGTGCGCACACATAAAATCCTCGAAATCATTCGCCCCCGACGGCTCGCGCCGAGGGATTTCCAGGAAGAACTTACGTGCGGTCGATCGCGGAAAACACATCAACAACAAACGAAATCTATCAAAGATCGAAAACGAGAACGGCCAAATCGAAGGGTCGAGAGAGGCGCCGGCTCCGCCTCGGGTGGCCGTTCGGATGCGGCGGCCATAGGGAGCACCAGGAAACCCTAGCAAGCTTTTGGAGTTTCGGTTGGAAATGGGGTCGTGATTTAAATAGGCAGGGTAGGGGGATGCACAATGACGAAAATGTCCTCCAGAAGCTGTGATCCGGTCTTGGGCTCAGTTCGCAGTCGGTGGATCGGGTCATGGCCGGATCCAGTTTGCTCGGGGCGAGGACCGACGCTCTTCTCCCAATTTTCCAATTAGGATAATGAGACGAATAACTTTTGAACTTTGATCCAACATGTAGTAACATGGTAAGAATACTGCATCTCTCTCCATTTTTTAGACTTTTCTATGACTAATATCTACAATGATTAGTTGTAGCATAGGAAGAATCAATGTTTTGTGTGAGTCTTCGTATCATATTGGACACTTCGATATATATTCGATACTGTTCGACATTCGATCAACACATGTCGGAAAATTAAATAACTAGTTAACTTTTCCAATATTCTCAAATACTAGAATTGAAATTTCGACATATGCGTTTTCAATATATGATTCCGATACATAAGATAAATTTTAAAAAATTTCATTAAATGAAAAGTCAAAATGTATATATATGTGAAAAATAAAATAATGAAAGTAATAAATGGGGAAAGAAGAAAAATATAATATTCTCTATTCTTCTGACTCTTACTTCTTATTATGCACAATTCACCCCAAAGTTTTTTTTTTCTTCTGACTTTTCTGACATATAATTCAAAGATGTGAATTGCTCATTTTTTCTCCACATTTTGTGGATTATTGGAATGAAGTTGAATTTGTTAAATTGAAATACTGAATAAAATTAATAAATAGTGAATTAATTTTTTTATTATAAATTCATTCTAGGTTTTTTTTTGTAATTTATTTATTTGTGAATTTGAATCAAATTAATTTGATTAAAATAATCATAAAAATGATAATTTATTATGAATATATAAAAATATATATTTAATATACAACGTATCTCAACGTGTCGGAATTCTTTATTTTTTGATAAACGATGTGTTAACGTATTGTGTTGTATAATGTGTCAATATCGGTGATACTTAGTCGTAGCTCATGATATTCAAAGTTTCTTTGTGTTAGGTAAAATGAGTGGTCAAAATCACTTAAAAAAGCACGTAAAGTTTGTAATTGAGAAGAATGCCGTGTTTGTTAGATGGGTTCACTCCTATGTGGAGGAAGCCCAATGAGTTGCAAGCCCAAAAAGAACTTGAGCCCATATAATAAGTTATATGAGTAAATAGGGTTTCTCACTATCTATATAAAGAGGTAGCAGCAGAAAAGGAAATAGTAACAAGAGAAAAAGATAAAGCAGAAAATCTGGGGTTTGGGGCAATATTTGATTTACATCAAACTGACGTCGGAGGTCGATTCGTGGTCCGATTGAGCTGAAATTTTGTCAGCATGTTTGTGGCACAATTTAATCGAATTTGAACGGTTTGATTTTCGTTTGAAGCTCCATACATCAGGTTTTTCGTGGATTGATCAAAACCTGCGTTTTTGGTCAGATTTATCCTTGATCTCTTGTGAAGTTCATGTGTATTGCCAAGAATTATGTTCTTGAGGTGCTTGCTGCTATGTACCTCTACTATTTGCTAGAGAAGAACAATTTTATTGATAGTGAAGATTTTCAGGTGGACCCTGGTCCCTTGGTTTTTTATCTCTCTCACGATGAGGAGGTTTTCCACGTAAAAAATCATCTTGTGTTCGCGTGCTTGGTATTTATTTTACTATACTATATCGATTCCTATTAAGTTTACACAAGAGGGGAGATTATTTTATTCCGCTGCGTTGATTTGATATTGTTCGAATATTACCGTTCTCCCATCAGAGTGGTATCAGAGCAGCAGGTTATTGCTTGATTTTTCTGCCCTGTGTTAAACAATGGAAACGAATACAAGTAGAATGGTTAGACTGAATGGTTCAAATTATCATATCTGCAAAGGGAAGATGGAAGATCTTTTATATGTGAAAGATTTTTATTTGCCTGTATTTGCTGAGGAGAAACCAGAGAATAAAACTGACGCTGAATGGTCTATATTTCATCGTCAAGTGTGTGGTTATATCAGGCAGTGGGTAGATGATAATGTTTTAAACCATATTATTGAGGAAACACATGCACGCAGTTTATGGGATAAGCTCGAACAGTTATATGCTCGAAAGACTGGGAATAATAAGTTATTTTTGATAAAACAGATGATGGCTTTGAGATATCACGATGGTACTCGTTTGACTGATCATTTAAATTCTTTTGAAGGAATTATAAATTAGTTGGCCACGATGGGAATCAAGTTTGATGATGAGATACAAGCACTATGGTTGCTTGGTACTTTGCCGGACTCATGGGAGACGTTCCGAACATCTTTGTCTAATTTTGCCCCGGATGGTACAATTACCATGGATTTAGCCAAGAGTAGTATTTTGAATGAAGAGATGAGAAGGAAGACACATGGATCGTCCTCTTCACATTATGATGCCTTGGTTGTTGAGAAAAGGGGGAGAAGTGAGTCTCGAGGTCCGAGAAATAGAGATAAAAGTCGAGACAAAAGCAAAGGTAAGTATAATAAATTTGCTAATGTTGAGTGCCGTTATTGTTATCAGAAGGGACATATTTAAAGGTTTTGTCGCCAATTAAAAAGGGAGAAACAAAAGGAGAAAGGTAAAGAGAAGAAAAGTGATGATAACAGTGATGACAATCGTCTCGCTGCACTTAAAGAAGACTTTCTCACTATTTTTGATGGTGATGTGGTGAATTTTGTTTCTCATGAGACCAGTTGGGTAATTGATAGTGGCGTATCCGTTCATGCTACATCTCGTAGGGATTTCTTTACATCATACAGGTCGGGTGACTTCGGATCTGTGAAGATGGGAAACAATAGACTAGCTCAAGCTGTAGGCATCGGTGATGTGTGCCTAGAAACCAGCAATGGCACAAGGTTAGTATTGAATAATGTTAAATATATACCTGATATCCGCTTGAATTTGATTTCTACAGGCAAGTTGGATGATGAGGGGTATTGCAACACCTTCAGTAATGGTCAATGGAAACTTACCAAAGGTTCTCTTGTTGTGGCTAGAGGTGAAAAATATTCTTCGTTTTATATTATGCAGGCAAAGTTGTCTACAGACAAAATCAATGCAGTTGATAGCGAAGATGCAGCTAAGTTATGGCATAAGAGGCTCAGTCACATCAGTGAGAAGGGTTTGTCAATATTGGCCAAGAAGAAGCTCCTTTCAGGATTGAAAAGTTCATAGCTAAAGAAGTGTGCTCATTGTTTAACAGGAAAATAGAACAGAGTTGCATTTAAAAGCTCCCCTCCTTCAAGAAAGTCAGGTATATTGGATTTAGTGCATTCTGATGTTTGTGGTCCTATGAAAACAAAATCACTTGGTGGCTCTCTTTATTTTGTTATTTTTATAGATGATTTTTCAAGGAAAAATTGGATTTATACCTTGAAAACTAAAAATCAAGTGCTAGATGCTTTTAAGCAATTTCAAGCTTCAGTTGAGAGACAGACTGGAAAAAAATTGAAATGCATTAGAACTAATAACGGGGGAGAGTATATTGGACCTTTTGATGAATACTGCAGATAACAAGGTATTCGACATCAAAAGACACCTCCCAAGACGCCTCAGTTAAATGGCTTAGCTGAGAGAATGAACAGAACACTGGTTGAAAGGGTAAGATGCTTACTTTCACAATCAAAGCTACCTGGATTCTTTTGGGGTGAGACTTTAACTACAGTTGTGCATATATTAAATCTTACTCCATGTGTTCCTTTAGAGTTTGATGTTCCTAATAGAGTTTGGACAAGCAAAGAAGTTTCTTATGATTATTTGCGTGTATTTGGGTGCAAAGCATTTGTACATGTTCCCAAAGATGAGAGGTCTAAACTTGATGTGAAAACACGACAGTGCATATTTATTGGTTATGGACAGGATATGCTTAGCTACGAATTTTATAATCCACTTGAAAAGAAAATTGTAAGAAGCAGAAACGTTGTGTTTATGGAAGATCAAACAATAGAGGATATTGAGAAATCGAAGATGATTTCAGCACCACATGTTAGTGATAATCTGGTTGATTTAGATCCAGTTCCTCTTACAAATATTCCTACACAGGTTGATGAAGAGCAGCAGGAAGTCAATGTTCCAAATAACGCACATGTTCCTGAACATGTTGAAATAGATAATACTATTCCTGAACCAGATGCTCAATTAGATGTTCCACTGGATGTTCCAGTCCGGAGATCCATTAGAGACCGACGACCTTCCACCAGGTATTCTGAAGATGAGTATGTATTATTAACTAGTGTAGGTGAACCAGAGTGTTATGTAGAAGCAATAGAAGATGAGTACAAAAGCAATTGGTTCGATGCTATGCGAGATGAGATGCAGTCACTTTATGATAATCATACTTTTGAATTGGTGAAGTTACCTAAAGGTAAAAGAGCTTTGAAGAACAAGTGGGTATATAGGTTGAAGCAAGATGAACATACTTTACAACCACGGTACAAAGCTAGATTGGTTGTTAAGGGATTTAGTTAGAGAAAGTGTATTGATTTTGATGATATATTTTTTCCGGTGGTGAAAAT
Source organism: Eucalyptus camaldulensis (assembly GCA_019915185.1). NCBI lineage: Eukaryota > Viridiplantae > Streptophyta > Magnoliopsida > Myrtales > Myrtaceae > Eucalyptus > Eucalyptus camaldulensis. The sequence continues at coordinate 23,575,353 of JAHSVA010000003.1, forward strand.
ATCTTCTATCCGTGTGGTATTAGGCTTGGTAGCTAGCCTAGATTTAGAAATTGAGCAAATGGATGTTAAAACGGCCTTCCTACATGGTGACTTGGAGGAAGAGATATATACATGGAACAACCTAAGGGTTTCAAAGTGAAAGAGAAATAGGATTATGTGTGCAAATTGAAGAAAAGTCTCTATGGCCTAAAACAAGCACCGAGACAATGGTATAAGAAATTTGCGTCAGTTATGATAGAACAGGGCTATAAGAAGACTTCCTCGGATAACTGTGTGTTCGTCCAAAAATTTTCTGATGATGACTTTATTATTCTCTTGCTTTATGTTGATGATATGCTGATTGTTGGCAGGAATGCTTCAAGAATTGAGTTATTGAAGAAACAGTTGAGCAAGTCTTTTGCCATGAAAGAGTTGGGCTCGGCGAAACAGATTCTTGGCATTAGAATTACCCGAGACAGAGATGCTAAGAAGTTATTTTTGTCGCAAGAGAAATATATCGAGAAGATCCTTCAGAAATTTTACATGGACAAGGCTAAAGTGGTTAGTACTCCTCTTGCTGCCCACTTTAAGTTAAATATGATGCAAAGTCCTACGACTGATAAAGAGAAGAAAGATATGGAAAGTATTCCATATGCTTCAACTGTAGGAAGCTTAATGTATTCGATGGTATGTACATGCCCAGACTTGGCGCATGCAGTTGGCATTGTTAGTCGCTATTTGTCAAATCCAAGTAGAGAGCACTGGAATGCAGTGAAGTGGATTATGAGGTATCTTCGGGGAACTTCAAATTTGAAACTTAGTTTCGGGATCGGGAAACTTGAGTTAGTTGGATACACAGATTCCGACTTGGCAAGAGATATTGATACTCGTAAATCTACTTCTGGTTATTTGATTTCTTTTGCGGGTGGAGCTGTGTCATGGAAGTCAAGATTGCAGAAGTGTGTTGCACTTTCTATAACCAAAGCTGAATTTATTGCAGTGACTGAAGCTAGTAAAGAGATGCTATGGATGAAGAAGTTCTTAGAAGAACTTGGGTTCAAGCAAAAGAGGTATGTGCTATTTTGTGATAATCAAAGCGCAATTCATCTCGATAAGAATTCATCTTTTCTTTCTAGATCGAAACATATTGATGTTAGATATCATTGGATAAGGGATGTTCTAGATGAAAAGTTGTTGGAACTTGAGAAAATTCATACGGATCATAATGGCTTCAATATGATGACAAAGACACTACCAAGAGAGAAGCTTGAACATTGCTGTTTGATAGCAGGGATGGTGAATCCCTCCACATTGTCGTGAGGGGGAGATTTGTTAGCTGGGTTCACTTCTATGTGGAGGAAGCCCAATGAGTTGCAAGCCCAAAAAGGGCTTGAGCCCATATAATAAGTTATATGAGGAAATATGGTTTCTCACTATCTATATAAAGAGGTAACAACAGAAAAGGAAATAGTAACAAGAGAAAAAGAGAAAGCAGAAAATCTGGAGTTTGAGGCAATATCTGATTTACATCAAACTGGCGTCGGAGGTCGATTCGTGGTCCGATTGAGCTGAAATTTTGTCAGCATGTTTGTGGCACAATTTAATCGAATTTGAACGGTTTGATTTTCGTTTGAAGCTCCATACATCAGGTTTTTTTGTAGATTGATCAAAACCTGCGTTTTTGGTCAGATTTATCATTGATCTCTTGTGAAGTTCATGTGTATTGTCAAGAATTATGTTCTTGAGGTGTTTTCTGCTATGTACCTCTAGTATTTGCTAGAGAAGAATAATTTTATTGATAGTGAAGATTTTCAGGTGGACTCCGGTCCCGTGGTTTTTTATCTCTCTCACGATGAGGAGGTTTTCCACGTAAAAAATCATCTTGTGTTCGCGTGCTTGGTATTTATTTTACTATACTATATCGATTCCTATTAGGTTTACACAAGAGGGGAGATTATTTTATTCCGATGCGTTGATTCGATATTGTTCGAATTATTACTGTTCTCCCATCAGTGTTGACCTCTTATGGATCACTTCTTTTGTCCCGTGTTGGTGATAGCCTAGCCTTCTCCACTTATGGATGTGCCCAAAAGCAGGAGTCCTCTGTAGTGAAGTGAGAGGAAGAGAGTTGTGTTGAGTGTAGTCTGACGCGCGATGTGATCATAGTGTGGAGAGAAAAGTAGCGAGTTTATTGAGTGTTAGACCTAGAGTTATGTCCCCGGCATGAATGTGTGCTTGGGTACATGTGTACTTGAGTGAACTTGTAATAATATAGAAGAAAGTTTTTATTGTAATTGGGCGACTACATGTTTCTCGATATTTAGTATCAGAGCTATGCCATGTGACTCAACAAGTGGCATCAGAGTAGACGGTTGGGGATCGTGAACCCAGCGAGCAAGATCATTGAGCAAAGGAGTGGAGTACGTCGGAGTTCTATCAGTGCACAATTTGGGATTGTAAAGTTTGTTGGGCTAGGACTAGACTTATTTGGTATAGTGCTAGGCATTGTTGTTAAGTCATGATGTCAGATTTCTCATATCCGATGAACATCGTCGAGAAGCTCAATGACTCTAATTATAATAATTGGAGTACCTACATTACTACTACCTCCGATTATAATAATTGGAGTACCTACATTGGTACTACTTGCTGAGATAAGACTTATGGGGCATCGTTGGTGGCAACAACACCACACTACCCACAAATGATAGCGAATTAAAAGAACGGAACATCAAATTAGGTAAGGCTCTTTACATTGTTGCCATGACTGTTGAAGATGAATTATTGTATGACGTTAACAAAGCACGACGGTAAGTCAATATTTCTCTAAAGTTAAATCTATATGTGAAGATATTTCAAAATTACATCCTTAGAATGCCATCTCCAAGACAAGAATGAGAAGAATTATTATTCATGGATTATGACCGGAGTAAAACGGTATCGTTACGGCCACCCATGGATGGGCAAATGAGCCAACTCTGACTGAGTTGGAGAACATATTGGCCAAGCCTTAGATAGACAAATTTCCAAGGTCTCGGTTAAGGATGCTGAAAGTGCCCTTTTTAGTAATAAGAGAGGGTTTAAGTGCAAGAGTAGATATGATGTTGGCACAAGAGACGGCAAATCATGGAGAAGTCATGGAGATTGGCAAAGGCAACTAGAAGGGAAGAGTTATCAACCGAGGGGAGCTGGTCAAGATTGCGAAGAGCTTGACGATGAAGACGAGAGCAACAAAAAGCGTAGCAACCAGTGTTATGTTTGTGGCAAGGTAGGACATATTGCTAGAGTTTGTTGGTATAGGTGGGAAGAAGGGAATGTCATAACTTCCTTTAAGAGGGAGATTGAAAGCGAAGAAAAATGGGACTTCCAAGCACCTGTTACAGTGAAAGAACAAGAAGAGCTCACAACCGCCTATATCATGGATACAGATTAGAAAACATCCCTTGTCATGTCCTCGAAAGAGAATGAGCCAAAAGATGATATGAAAAAGCAAGTAGCTATGCCAACGAGTAGTTGTGAGAAGGAATCGCAAGGGACGTAGGAAATGACAAAGAAGTTAAAAATTGAGAAGGCAAAGATGGAGAATATGTTGAAGAAGAGGGACGAGATGCTAAAATAGGAGGACAAAGAGCTCGAAATAAAAGTAAGGGAGTACGAGAACCTTCGGTGGGAGCTTAAGAAATTGCAAAAGTTGAAGAAGAAAAAGAAATGCTGGCCCGAGAAAAGGGGGTCATCTCCGAGGCGCAAGGGTCATTGGAATGAAATTAAAAAGAAGGACCCGAAAGCAAAGATCAAAGAGACTTCAAATATTGTTAAGGCGAAATGGAAGAGAGTCGGTGCTATGGAGAAAAAGCCCTATGAGAAAAAAGGATCAAGATGCCTATAATGGAGTGTTTCAAAAGGAATGGAATCAGTTGAAGCAACAGGTGAACCGCTTGTGAAAAACTAGGCCACATGAGCTGCGATCTCAAAGATCTTAAAGAAGAGTTATAGATTAAGTAAGATGAAGGAAAAAAAAAACTAAAGCACAAGTCGAACTGGCAACGTTGAAATCTGAGCTTCACAAAGCCCGATCAAAAGATGCGATCGAAGAGCCAGTTGAAACTAGAGCAGACAATATCAAACTAGTTGCCTTGGTTTAATATTGTCTTGATGAACGTTAAAGCACAGGTCGAAATCTTGATGAATGTTCAAACTGTGCTACCATTAATTTGAGTTCGGGGACGATATTGAACATTTTCATATAATCTAGAAATTAGTTAGAAAAAAATATATATTATTGAACATTATGAATATGACCCACTTTTTTTAAAACAAACGCAATACTCAATGAACGGGCTAATATCCATTAGTGCATGTCCACAGTTGGATTTATGAGTAATAGTCTGTATGATTCACTTAGATCATTATATATATATATATATATATATATATATATATATATATATATTAGTTAAATGTGCAATGTGGTCCATAAACTTTAATTCAACATGTAATAGGGTTCTTGAATTTTTAATTTGTTCAATATAGTCCCTAAACTTTAGTACGTGTTTAATGTAGCTCTCAACTATATGAAAATATTCAATATTATCCTTCAATTAATTCAAGTTGAGGGACAACATTGAAAATTTCATATAGTTAGTGACTAAATTAAAAATGTATTAAAAGTTTATATATCGCATTAAATAAATTAAAAGTCCATGTACTACATTACATATTGAGTTGAAGTTCAGAGATCACATAAAAAAAAAAAAAAAAAAGAGTTTAAGGACCACATCACTTATTGAGCCAAAGTTAATGGACCGTTTTTGTCGTTATCCCTAAAAGAATCACATGTAATTCTTATTTCTCGGATGATTCCCATATTTAATGCATGCCCATATTTAATGCGTGAGCTCATTAGATCATATATGTCAGCACGATTGAGCTCATTACAATGTCTCTACTCTCGTTAATGTTAAACTTAGGTCTCACCAATGGATATCCACGGAATATTTCAAGTGCAAAATACGACGGACGCTAAAACGTAGATCGGAATAAATGCAACTTCACATAGAGTCCGAATTGCATGTACTCGGCTGAATTCCATGGCCATCCCCAAAATCAAGGAAAAGGCGACCTTCCCTTTGTTAGAACAATGGTTAGACTTAGACATCAGGCAAAACTCGGCCAAGCCTGATCCGACCCGACCCGACCATCGGACCTAGAAATGTCCCAATGTCTTTGGCCTGAGTTCGCTTAGGCTAGCGGCTGATCACGACGCGGCGCCTCTTGAAGCGCAACTACTGTATTGCCGTCCTTAGGAAGTACAAGGTTAAAAAGCTTAGATCGCACAAAAGATAAGAGAAAAATCAAGGGAAAATGCTGCCAATTTTCGAGTGAAGTAATATTACTTCAAATCATGTGTAACAATTATTACATCATTGACCGATCATTTCAAAATTCCAATATATAGTTCACAAGATTAGGGAGGATTCCAGTTTAGACGGCCACCATTCCGGCGGAGAATGGGACGCCGAATTTCGGGAGCCAAGTGTTGCCGCGCAGGAATGTTCCAACGGTGAAGTCGACAGCGTGGGCCGGGGTGATGGTCTTGATGCCCTTCCACTTCACGCGGCCGGTCATGCTCGATCCGGGCCCGCGGTTGCCGAACTCGCTGTAGAAGCAGGTCTTGATGCCGAAGTCTCCCATCCAAGGCAGCCAGCCCTCGGGCTGGATGATGTCGTCGATGAAGGATTGCATGATGATGGTCCTCGAGTACTCCTTCCACGGCCGGCCGAGGAACGACCTGGAGAGAAACGGGAGGGATTTGTTAGGAAGGTTTGCTCCGTGAACTCGCCGAACCGAAGGAGCTCCAATACGTTCGACCGGACCCCGAATGGATGATTTTCGATTAACATGATCTTAGGTGTGTGTATGCTCTAGACGTTGTGAGATTTGTTCGATCTTCATGTAAATATATGGTCTACTATATGATTAGCGGATTTTGGCGACGTTACGTCGGACTCGACGTCCGGTCCTCTCACCTGAATTTGGCCTTGACAGGAACGTAAGAGGCGTCGGCGGTGATGGTGCAGTTCTGGAGGATGATGGCGGAGGGCTGGCGCCTCTCCTTCCGGCCCTGGGCGGTGACGATGCACTGCTGGTTGTCCAGCGGCTTGCGGACGAGCATCTTGCAGTTCTGGAAGATGGCGGAGGCGTCGCCGAAGATGAAGTCGATGGTGCCCGAGATGGTGCAGTCGCGGTAGAACTGGCGGTGGGCGTGGGTGTAGAGGGTGTCCTGGTACCCGTCCATGTGGCAGTTGTAGAAGACGGAGAAGTCCGACTGGACCCTCAGCGCCACGGCCTGGTGCTTGATGGCGCCTGCGTCGTTCTCGAACCCGATGTCCTTGGCGAGGAACTGCTCACCGAGGACGGCTGCACGACCATCGCGAAAACCGCAGTTAGGTCCCATGGTCGTATCGTCCTAGGTTAATGTCACCGAGATCAGAGGTACGAAGTACTTACCGACGGTGGCGGTCTTGAAGGTGTTGACGCCGTCGACGTAGTTGCTGTTGTAGACGATCCTGGTCTTGGTCGGCCCGTCTCCGATGAGCGTCAAACGCCACATCTTCTTGTCGAAAATGATCTGCTCCCTGTAAACTCCCTCCTTGACGTACAGAACGAACGTCTTGTTGCTCCTCAGCGGGATGTCCTTCAACGCCTCGGTGATGGTCTTGTACTTGCCGCTCCCATCCTTGGCGACAACGAGGTCCGGCTTGAGGTTGACCCCGACCTTGGCCTGGAGCAGCCTCCGCCTGACGGGGTCCATCCACATCGGGAACTCGCCGTGCCCGAGGACCTGGACCTCGCTGTCCTGGAGGAGCCGGCGGTTGCCGCTCAGGAAGTTAAGGTTTAGGTTCGCAAGAACTGAGGAGATCTCGGTGACCATGGCGAGCCCGTTGCTGGTCAGCTCGGCGGTGGCATTCAGGGCCTTCCTCATCTTCTCGCCAGCGTCGCTGGTGGTGTTCTCGAACCCGTCCAGGCAGGTCTCCTGGTAGGTGATGGAGGCACCGAGCCAGGTCTTCAAGTCAGCCAGGAAGTCGTCGACCTTGCTCATGTCAAGGCCTCCCAGCTTGTCGAATGAGCTCTGGAGGTCGTCGATCGCGTATTCCATCAGCTCCTTGCAGTTCTGGAGGGCCTGCGAGGTCCTAGGGTCCTTGGCGAGCTCCTTCAGCGTGACGGACTTCTCGGCCGCCTCAGAGATCTTCTTCATGGCGACGTTGAACCCGGCCTTGATGAGCTCCTTAGGGTCGGTGACGTTCGGACCCGCGGTCTCAAGACTCTTCACGCACGACTCCTTGTAGTCGGTCGGCTGGCACATGGCCTCGATGGCCTTCATGGAGGCGGAGACCTCCTTGGTCTCGCCCTGCTTGCTGTCGCCCTTGGACATGGTGACACCGGCGACCACCGCAACCACGGCGACCACCAGGATCAGGGAGCTGACCGCCACGATGGCGAGCTTCTTCTTCTTCCCCTCGCTAGCCATCTCTTTTCCCTCAATAACAACCTTACAAACTATCTAAATTCTCTTCTAAAGAAACCGAAAAAAAGGAAGATCGGTAATTTATAATTCGATCAAATGAAGGGATCGTTTTACCAAAAGAGAGACAAGAGGCCCTCTTGTCCCTAGTAGCCGTGATGATCATTCGAGGATGGAAGATGGGGTGACTTTTATACGGGAAAATGGGTTTTGGAATTGGTTGCGGAACCTGTGGCCTGGAGAGAAAAGAGGCGTAAAAAATAGCTGAATTGCCCAAATTAAGCATGCACAAATCGTTCCAATTCATGGCTTGCCTCGTGTTTCGACCTAACAATATATAGGCTGGCTCTGGTATGTGTCTCTCTGGTCAAAGTTTTGACGTGAAATTAACGAAAAATCAAAGGGAGCTTTGGCCCGTATATTATAAAAGGAAAATACGTTCGCATGGCATCTATGCTCGCGCGGGAGGTGAGGAATTGGATACCCGTGTTACGAAAGGATCGATCGTGGAATCGGATTTCGTTTAGAGTAGAGACACGATAAGATAAATTTGATAATGTATAATATCCGCAAATTTTAATACATTCCTAAGTTTTTTTTCCCATAAATGGAACGCTTGGACAAAGTAAAAAGTTCACCGTATACAGCTAAAGTCTATTACCCCCCTTAAAACACACATGACAAATCTCTCCACATTCTCTAGGACTTTTAATTGCTCAATCCGGCGCTAAATTTGACCCCGGTGGCCGGCAACCATGCGGTCCCGTCGATGAATGTACGGACTGAGAAGAAATCGGCGGTGGCAGCGTCGCGGATGACGTGGTAGCCAGGCCACGCGACTCGGCCCGAGAGCGAGGCGCCAGGCCCGTTATTCTGGTACTCGCCGTACCACAGCGTGCTGAGGGCGAAGTTGCCGTACCACTCGAGCCAGCCCCTTGGCTGGACCTGACTGCTCATGTAAGTGTTGAGGAAGACGGTCCTCGAGAATTGCTTCCATGGCCGGCCGAGGTAGGTGGGCTGGGTGGCCAAGACGTAAGAGTCCTGGATCGAGAACCCGGTGCTCTGGTAGGGGCTCTTCCTTCCCTGCGCCGTGATGGTCACCTTCTGGAGGGGCAGGGGCACCCTGGTAAATATCCTACAGTTCTGGAGGACTGCCGCGCCATTCCCGAAGATGAAGTCGATGGTGCCGTGGACGTCGCACTCACGGTAGAACTGGCGCAGGGAGTGGGCGTAGAGCGTGTCCTGGTAGCCCTCCATGCTGCACCTGTAGAATGCGGACTGGTCTGAGTCGACGCGGAGCGCCACTGCCTGGTGGTTCCGTGGCCCTGCCGTGTTGCGGAAGGTCATGTCCCGCGCTATGAACCCCTTGCCGGACACCGCTGCAATCGAGAAAATGTGAAATATGATAATGGAATGTCAGATTCCCTTCGTTTTCAAAAGCTTACATATAGTTTGTACATTTAGGATACTCACCGACAGTAGCAGTCCTAAAGGTCGTCCATCCCTGCATAAAATGTCGATTACCGGTGATGATGGTGGCTCCGATGCCATCTCCGACAAACATTATGTTTGTTTTCTTCCTCTTCAAGTCGATGTTCTCGCTATAAACACCCTTCTTGATGTATATGACATACCTCCTGTTGCTATAGCTCGGAGTGTCAATGATTGCCTCCGAGATGGTGCGGTAGCGTCCGCTCCCATCTGAAGCAACCACGGCATCTACGTGCATGCCAACCGGGCTTGCCTTGAGTAGCTCTTGATCGCCTTCTGTCATCCATGCCGGAAACTCCGAGGCTCCATGGCTGGAGTTGGTACGAGGTGGCGGGAACGGTAAGCTGTGTAATTGGCAATACATGGTCAGCACATTCCCGATGAGCTGCGTCACTTGCTTCAGGCTCCCCCTAACGAAATTCTCCAGGCGCCCATCTGTGCCCTCGAAGCCTTCGAGGCATGTGTCCTGGTTGCTCAGCGCGGCGCTGAGCCACGCCTTCAGGTTCCCGCCGTAGTGGTTGTTCTTTGAGCCGGCCTGAATTCTTTTCATCTCTCCCATGGACCAGGCGATCTCTGAGATGGAGTAATCCAGGAGCTCCTTGCAGTCCTCGATCGCGACTTGCTCGCGGTAGCTCACGGACAAGGCGGTGAACCTTGAGATCGACTCGACGGCCGCCCTCGCTTCGTTGAGAGTGGCCTGGAGCGCAGCACTGAGGACCGAATTGGAGTTGGCCGGCCCTGCATTGTTGAGCTCGGCCTGCACGTTGAGAAGGCACGAGCTCTGGTCTTCGATGTGGTTGCATACTTGGGGAAGCAAGGCTTGAATGTCAAGGGTCTGTTCTTTTGGGGAGGTTGCTTGGGACAGAACTTGAAGGGTTGGTAAGAGAAAGAGGATGAGGAGGGAATTCAGTAAGGCCATTGCTGGCTGTCTGAAAGCTGGAAGGAGAATGGAAAAAGCAATGGGTGGCCGTCAGAACGTGAACTGAGGATTTATTTATGTCATAAAGTTTGAGAAAGTGCTAGTGGGATTGTTTGGTCTGAAAGGAAAGGGTTAGTCTTTTGGAGTCTTACATTTACCTTCCCTTTGTGCTTTTTCTCTGGAGGAAGTCACGCCTTGTTCACAGATTCCCTGCCCTTTTCACTGCTCGATGACGCACCCAGCAAGCGATGCTCCTCCAGGACTTTGCGCCGACGTCCTGTTTAAAAGCATTAAAGTGCTGGGTGTGCCGCCGCATCTCTTATTACACGAATTAGTCGGCATGGTTAAAAGCAATGGAATTTATTCAAAGGGCTCGCGTAGGCAACTTTTGAACTTGATCACATAGACAAGGTTGGGATCCTTGGAAATCAGGGCGATTTATGAATTAATTTTATTATCAGTTCAGATCAAGCTGTATAAAGCAAGAGTCCCAGGTACAATAACTTCCAAAATCCCAAAACCCACCTACACATGGTTTTCACCAAGAAGAAAAAGTACACCTTGGATTGGACTTAATACTATGGAAAGAAAGGTTACTCCTTTCTGTATCTCGATTGTCGGCAAGGGTGTTGGTTAAGTGAGTCTGATCTTCGTGCAGCATAATAAGCTATAGTTAAGTATAATATAGACTGCTCAATACACCAGTTGAGCCGCCCTAGGGCGTATCTACTTCCGGAAAATATGTGAATGCGCTTGATTTCTGATACCGAGCGCATGATTCTAGGTGTGATCCGTCTACTAATCCCATCTTATCTTGCAGCCTCTAGAATGCAACGTCTCGCGTACATCTGAGGAAAGCTTGAATCTTAAAGCAGCAAGCAACTTGACCTTTTTTATCCTGACCCAGCACGTCCGAAGTGCAAGCTCAAAGCCTTCAACTGTCACTTTGTTGAGATGCACCAACTTCGCCTCCTGCAGGCGTGTCAAGTTGCTCATCACCATGCACAGCCCCATATTAGAAATGTTGCAGTGGCTTAAGTTTATCTGTCACAAGCGTAGTAGTTGAGCAACATCAGATCACACACTCAGCAAATTAAAGAACTAATTAGAACCGACCCCAATATTCAGGCCTAGCTAGCAGCTCTTGAACAATATATAACGGAACCATTCTTTAGCCTTATTAGCTAAGCAGCTTTCATTTTCGAGATCAGCTTCTAGGTAATATACATGGAGGTGAGCAGGCTAAAAATTGTTTGGTTGTAGGAGCATGTGGATGAAACCTGTCTCACCTTTTAACAAGTATTTAACAATTGTCAAGAGAAGGAGGTTTGATGTTTCGTGGGTGAGACAACAGATTGTTTGTGCTGTTAGATATAGAATGGCAAATTTGAACATTTAGAAAGAAGGTTGACAAGTGACAATCAAAGGGACATGTAGGAAATGGGAAAGCATAACATAGTTCGCTTCTTTAAACGTAGATGGTCCTTAATTTATTATTGAGCATGTAGCAACAGTAGCAGGTAAGTTGCACCCTTGCTCTTTATTTCTAGTCAAGGATACTGATGATTACCTATCGAAAAAGGTTACCGATCGTCTTCTCTCCTTTACTACTTTAGGCAAAATTTTGACACTTCCTCACCCAAAAAATGACAGTGAAAGGAAGGAAATAAAAAAGGTTGATATCAGTAAACCCACCATCTTTTCTCTAGTTTTAGCGTGGTACAAAGAATAGCCTACTTAAAAGCAATAGAAAAGGGACGTTAACTATCTATGTTCTACTTGTGAAACTGTTACTTTTCACAGGCGGCACTTTTCTAGGTAAACAAGGGAGTTTTTATGATAAACTCAGTGGACCAAGTTGAAAAATAAGAGAACTTGATGGGCTTTCATGAATTTTACCAGATGTTGGATCTGAGAAATTATGAGACAAGAAATACTCATAAGAATGCCCCTAAATTATTTGATAAATATCCAAAATCTGAGGAAAAAGCACATTGGCCCTCACGTTTCCATGAAATGGTACATTTTCAAACAGCTAGAAAGTTATCTCCCTCGAGGCTTTACTTTCATACTCTTACCATTCCTTATAAAAATTGTTATGATGAAAGTTCACTTATAGAGTTCTGCAGCAACTGTACCTGTCGCAAGTTCCGTGCGTAGTAGGCAAGTGCCCAGAAGCCTGAATCATCAACATTTTCACAGTATTTCATGTCTAAATCGGCCAATCCCTTGCATCCAGCTGCAAGTGCCATCAAACCAACACCTGTCACATTGAAAAGGCCACGCATCTCTAGGTCCCAAATTTCTTCCAATTGGCCAAGATATTCCATCCCTCTGTCCGTAACATCAGAGCAGTATGACAAATTGAGCCGCCTCAGCTTCTTGCAACCGCTTGATAGAGCAGCTAATGCATCGTCTCCAATTCCGTTACAGCTACAGTCCATATCAAAGACACATTAAGAATTTTTTACTGCAAATACAAGTCTAAAAGGCAAATATAACCTGTGTCAACATATTACCGGTAAAGATCAATCTCACAGATCTTCCTGCATTTAGAGGCAATATGACCTAATCCTTTATCTGATATAGTTGGGCATAGTGCCAGCTTTAAGCATGAAAGTTCTAAACAATTAGAAAGATATTCAAGTCCTGCAGGAGAAGGGGAGATCTAATTAATCGTATTGAACAGAGAAAGTTTCAACAGTCAAACACGAATTTCAAAAGGAAAGAGACGCACTAATATCCAACAAAAGTAGAAGTGTGCAAGAAGCACAAGGGGCGAGATATGCTTTGACAAAAGGAAGTACTTGACAATCAGCAATAAGGAAGGAAATTACATGCTAACAGGAATTACAAAGAATGTGCGATTTCTTTGGTTTTTTAGGAATTTTCCCAAATTACCTGTATCATTTATGCCACCACAATCAGTAAGATCAACCTCCTCAAGTAGCAAACAAAACGATCCAAGGTAATAGAGACTCTTCTCAGTGATCATATTGCAAGATTCCAACTTCAGACACGTTAGGTTGCGGCAAGAATCTGATATTGCAAAAATTGCTGCATCGGTTATGGAATGGCAACATGTCAAGTCAAGGACCCTCAAGTTAACACAGCCAGAGACGAGGCGCATGAGCCCCAGGTTTGTTGCCCCTATGCACTTGCCTAGTCCAATTTCCACCAATGACGTGCAATTGCTTAAGGCTTTAAAAGCAGAGTCTGAAACTCGAGCCCCATCAATTTTAATGGCATTCAGATTCTTCAAATCTTTAAAGCAACGGAGAAGGATTGATGAGCACTCCTGTTCACATGTCCGGATAGTTGATGAAATTTACTTTAAAAAGTACAGAAATGCAGAGCAAGATGCACAAGTCGTGAAGCTGGAGAAACCACTAACCGTCAAGCTGTAACTTGCATTAAGCTGCACGAGACCTTCATGTCCTTTAGCAACAGAGACCAAACCACAAGAACTGATGCCATTGCACCTTGACATATCAATGACCTGCGAGCATCAAAGTCACCCCGTAGCATCATGGACCTGTGAAACTTTCCATGATCCTTAAAAATGAATATTACTCGCAGGCAACAACCATTACCCGCAGCAAAGGGCATCCACCCCCGAGGAATTGCAATCCAGTGTCATCAATGAGAGAACAGCCCACCAAAGCCAAAACTTCCAACTTTGCTAGAGAACCAATTGATTGCAGGGAGTCGTTTGTAACCTAAGATAGCTCAGAGGTGAAAGTATTTGAAAAACAACACAATCAGAAACGCAGAAAACAGAAAATCCTTGAGCAACATTGCATTGCACTTCATGATATTTCATTCTTAAAATCCCTAAAATACAAAGGCATCCACTGTTCTAGAAATAAGAAAAGCCTGCCATTCAGATTCGAAAATTATATATCTTAAAGCACATTGTTTTCCATGAACCAGGTCCAACCTGCATCTCTTGTTCACAAGCATATGCTCATATAGCATCAATGCGTTGCACTTCATGATATTTCATTTCTTAAAATCCCCAACTCACAAAGGCATCCACTGTTCTAGATAAGAAAAGCCGGCCATTCCGATTCAAAATTATATCTTAAAGCACAATCTTTTCCATGAACCAGGTCCAGCCTGCATCACTTATTCACAAGCATTCATAGCATAGATGATGCAAGAAGCAAGAAAAAAATATTAGTGAGAGAGAGCACAACGTTAAATCTTCCCAAATTCAACCAACCCACATGGGAACCTTCGGAAATTGCACGACACACAATACGAAAAAGCATCTCTTTAAGCACTGCTAAAAATAGAAACCTTCTACATGCAAAGATTTAGAGTTAATACAATCCAATAAAATTAGACACATTTCAAGAAATTGAGCATTCCAAACATCATCTTTGACAAATGCACCAAGAAATGAAGGAAGGGCCGCCGTTAACCCTTCGCTTGCAAATTAAAGACGAAAGACAACCGAGGAAAAGCTCGCGATGCCTTCAAATTTAATCACAAAGGACAGTTAGGCCGCCTATAAATTCAAGGAACAACCCACCCAGCCATATCCAGGAACAGCATTTTTTTGACTTTCTAAATTTGAAACGAGAGCGAAGAATCGAAAGAAGGTCGAACCTTAAGATAGGACAAGTCAAGGAACTTCAAGTCCACGCACTTCTTGCACAATAGATCCACCCCTAGATCACCAATCTCCATGCACCACTTCAAGCTCACCTTCTCCAACCTCCCGCAACCCACAGCGATCTTGGCCAACCCAACGTCCGTCACTCCCAGGCACTTGTCCATCTTCACTTCCCTCAGCCTCGCCCCGCACGACAGCGCCGCCGCCTCACGGTCCCCGAACCCGCAGCAATGCGACACGTCGACGCTCTCCAGATAAGCGCACGCCCTTATCACCTGCTCCAGCCCGTGGTGACCTAGCCCGGTGGACCGGCTCAGCACCAGCTTTCGCAGGCCCCGGGTCCAGGCCAGCGGGTCGCGGCCGGGAGGCGACAGCGAGGAGGCGGCGGCGCGCGGGAACGCCCACGGCGAGCCCTGGCTCATCAGCAGCACCGCGACGGCGCCGTCGTCGATCCGGGGGCAGACGGAGAGGTCCAGCGTGTCGAGGCGCGGGTAGTTGGCGAGGAGGGAGCGGAGGAACTCGACGCGCAGGACGCGGAGGGAGGAGCGCGTGAGGGCGTCGATCCGGTGGAAGTCGCGGCACACGAGCCGCCACGACTTGCGGTCGGCGTCGGAGGCGAGGCCCTTGTAGATGCGGACGAGCAAGTCCTCCGTCAAGCTCTCGAGCGACGCCATGAAAGAGCGCGAAGGCGAGCGAGCTAGAGAGAGAAAGCGAGAGAGAGAGAGAGTCGAAGAAGAGAGAGAAAGCGCAGAGAGATTCTGGAGAAAACGAAACGGTTCGTAGGAGGAGGAGAGAGAGATCAGCGGAAACGCGGAGGTCGGGAGAGCGCGTTTAGGTGGGGACGAAGAGGAAGAGGAGGCGGAGGTGGAGGAGCGGGAGGTGATCGGGCGGAGGGAGGGGCGGAGGCGCTCCGGGACGGCGGCGGCTCGGGGCGGATTTCATTGCTCAGATCGGCGGCGGCGGCGGCGGCGGCGGCGAGCGGCGGAGGAGCGGAGTTGGTTAGGATATAACGACGAAGTCTCCCGGGAGAGAAGAGAAATGTATGCGTAGAGAGAGAGTGCGTGTGTTGCGTGTGCGATCCCATGCGGAGCCGCCCACTTAAGCAGGCCCAGCGGCGGGGCCCGCGCTGCAAAGCCAAGCTCCCCCCGCCTGTCGTTGGATCTTCGGGATCGGGGCGGGTGGATGCGGGCCGCGTGGAGGGGAGGCGGCGGGGGTTGCGTGGGCAGGGCCGCAGGGGATTGGCCGCCCCGCCCTGGGTGGGGATGATGCGAGACGTGTGTACGGTGGGGAGGGACGGAAAGGGTGCGGGTGGGGGCGGGGCCCACGTGAACGTGCAAAGGACCGTACCTATTTCCGTCCCAGCGAGTCAAAAGATAAGAAGAGAACCGGAGCCCGACAGATATATAAATTGCGCCCCCCACCCCCCGTGGTGGGGACCATCTCTCTTTTTCCCATGTTCTAATATTCATGGTTTTCCAACAATTCCTCTTTTTTTTTTTCTTTTTTTTTTGTCAAAATTAAAAAAAAAATACAATTCCTCCTCTCATTTTTTCCTATGATAAGAAGACGACATCTCCTTTTTTTCCTCCCCTAAATCCGAATGATTCGGATTGGAAATTCGTCCGTTGCCTGTGTCGTGAACCGGCTAACCTAGGGTGGTCCCCATCCATTACAATTCGCACGCATTCCGTAGAATTTGAACACCTCATGTCTAGGTTCATTTAAATCTCGATTCAAGTAAATTATGCATTATGATGCACATTTAACATCTTGCGACCTTCAATTGAGTAATCATAATCCGTCTAAAATGGCGGCTTTGACCTCGAGAGAACTTGAGGAAGAGAAACTGCGACAGATCATTTTCTCTGCTTCAGAGATTGACCATCTCGAAAAGGACTAATAAAAGTAACTAGTGCCACATGTTAGCCTATAATTGAAGGAGCCGATGCTGAGAGAAATGCGTCGATCACAAATTCATAATCCTTTAAAAAGGTTGCATCAACGAGAGTTATGGTGCACTTATTTAAACGCACTCAAAATTTGGAATGATGCAAGTTCGAAAGTACTGATTGTACTTCATGTGAGATCGGTGGTCCGATGAAAATTGTACGATTTCCTTACTTGGTTATCGAATTAGGGAGGTTTACTTAGATCCAAATCTATGCTAAAAAATTCAAACAAAAATAATACAAGTACGTATGTGATAACATGAGGGACTGATCACGCCACATAATTGATATAATCAATAGATATATTCTTTTGCTTTTGGGGGGTCAGCTATATATTAATTTGTAATTATATTTATATATTTATTTTATTTTATTTTATTTATTTATTTGTTTTTCTTTTGGGGGGGTCGTTGTAACCCGCGTCGACTCCGTGGGCGGCGGCTTTTCCCTAATGGGGGAAGTGGAGAAGATGCTGCTCCGAGGCTGATGCCGAGAGAATCGGACGTGGACCGCCTGCCACAAATAAAAAAAAAACTGCCCCCACATCTTTATTTATTTATTAATTCCTTCTTCTGCAGCGAGTCCATAAAGTCTACGTATATATTTGAATCGATCCAATCGATCGAGGAATCGGGCACCGCGCTTTATTCTATATAGCAAGCTACACATGTTCATTAGGATTGGAAAAGCCATTCCAACGTCTCGGATTTTGTTTATTTTGCAAAAAACAAATAATTTAAGAAATGTTTTTTCTTTAAAAATTGATCTGAGTCGATGAAAAATGATTTCATTATCGATGGTAATTTGTGTCTAAACATTTTAGTGGATGATGAAAATATTTTTTGTCCCCTTGCTTTTTATAAATAATATGAGCAATCGTTTTTTAGAAAAAGTATATTTCAAATCTTTCATTTTTCACCAAATAAACACACCCATATATGTGATTTTTCCACCGTCAGAGATATGTTGACCCTGGATGGGAAAATTTTGTATGGATTGTACATAGTATGGTGTTAAATCTTTTGCCAAAATATAAGTATTTCATTCCATTTGATTGCATCACGTCGATATTTTGGGTCACATAAGTCTAGCGTATTTCCTTTTCTTGAAATGGGTCCCGACACACATTGTGATTAAAGTTATCCATATTTTTTTTTTGGTAAAGGTAATAATATTATAAAGATGGACAAATGTACAAAGTTATCCATATTTATTTTCGGTTATATATTTGCGTCTTAAGTGTTTTTTCATTTTCCTGGATTTGTTGATCATTACGGAGACGAAAAGACCATGAGACTCCGACGCCTTCTTAAAAATACAATAGAAAAATATTGATGATGATCTTTTTTTTTCCTTAGTTGTTGGGTAGTACGGGGTCAACCGTTGCGTATTTCATTTAATCCAACCTATCTAGAAAATTTGAAGAGTACTCTCTCTCTCTCTCTCTCTCTCTCATATCGTCACCATGTATTCAAGAATTTACTTTTAAAATGCTCTAGATAAGTTGTCAACATGAGATCGACAATTTTGAAGGTCACTTTTCCCATTCTGACATGCTTTGACTGATTCAAACAATATAATTTAAAGTTTTATTTTTCTTTTTCTTTTCCCTTCTTTGTTTACTTAATTTTACTTGCCCATAATTTCGTATCAATTCCAATAATAATTTCATCTTTTCTCCGAAATGCTTGATATCGAGTCAGCAGATAAAACAATAAGACATGGAAGAGGAAATTCCAATTTTTCTTCTCTGGCCTCGCTCGAAGTTGAAGAAATGAATGTAATTTCTAATGAAAAAAAGAAGAAGGTGAATTCATATAGTTAATTGGCCAAACGAGGTTGCGGGTATTGCTTAAATAATTTATTTTACGCCAAAGATATTTTCCAGCATTGTTAAAAATGTCATTTAAGGCATCTAAAGGCTCTGCCACCATTTATTTATTTATTTATATATGTCGTCATATGGTTCCTTGCTCTAATTGCTCTGAGCAAAAAAATAAAAGTCCTTATTGTATCCGATAGTCTTGCTATCTAGGTCAATCGATTCTTCACGTGTTAGGCAATCATGTGGCTGCCATGCGCACATGAAAAGTTGGGTGATTATCCAGAGATCGTAAAGTAGGTGGTAATCTGGTGAGAGGTTACAAATTGGAGTGATTATAGGATCAGGATAAGATCGAAAATTGGTCTTAGGAAATGGTCACATACCAAGTTTCCATAGTTATCAGTTCCACTTTAATATCATATGATTCGGTTTTTAGTTCTTGGGAAAGAACCGAATTGGGAATTGAAAATCTGAATTAGGAATCCGGAACCCATGAACCGGCAACATGTACTGCAAGAAAGTACCCATTCTCGAAGAAGGATATAGCAGTACAATATGTCGAAGAATTTGCCAATTTCAAAACGAGAAACAGTTACAAAAGCATGTTGCTTGCCTGAAACGGACAGGAAGAGGAACAACAAATGGGCCAGAATAACAACATGAGCGGTAGGCATAATCGTGGAGGCGACTGACATATCTCAAAATGATTGAGCAAGATTGTTGAGCTATTCCATGAAAAATTAAATATACTAAAAGCATGGCATATGGAGTTCTGCCACTTACAACTTCCCTCCCTTTTCTAAAAGCACAACAAATTGGCATATAATGACTAAACTGAGGAACAAAACCTGAAAATAGACGACGGAATACTGCACAAGCAAATTCATCAGGGTGGGATGCAACATTGCCATATCATATTCTATGTTAGTTGAATGCTTTTAAGTTGGCCTGTAGGGGACAAATTGTTAAAAAAAATGTTAGGCTGTAAGAGAATAATATGGGCACTATAGTTAGTACATTTTCTAACAAATATAAATTTTCGAAGTACAAGCTGAGTACAATGATGTCTTTGTTGTCTGGCTCGGGGAAAGGGAAGCTCGAACCTTCACTCCATAGGATGACCATCGCATCATGAACTATAGATATCATCCAATCATTTATAGCATGCCACCAAAGGGTTCCTTTCTCGTTGGTACTGGTTTGATTCAATTTTGTTACGTGTTTTGAGTATTTTATTGTTTATTTTATTTTTTGTGTTTATCTTTTATGGATTGTTACTATGACAAAATGGGGATTTTTGTTGTTAGGTTTATTTTCTTTTTGCTTAAGAAAAAAAATGAAACAAAAAAAAAAAAAACTGATTCCTAGGTAAACCCTGAAACATATTGAAAGGATAGATTTGAAGTTTCAAATTCAAAAAACTGTGCAACTAGTTCCAACAGGGTGAGTTCTTGGTGAAACTTGATCAAATCCTAGGACCACTCACTCACAATTGCAAAAGACACTAGTTAGACAAGAAATTGTTAATGTAAAGTCGATGGTGACTGATAGGTTGAAAGGGACGGTGGAAGTGGTGGTTACTCAAGCGACTGATTGTAAAGTTGAAATTATGATTGAAAAATGAAATTTATGTACTCGATTATAAGATGAACAAGAGTTTAGATACTTGCATGTCATTATTCCTTGATTACGATGCACGATGGAGCGGTTGTCATATTTCCTTCATGGGGATTAACGTTCTTCACTGCTCTTAGATACAGTGAATCGGCTCATAGCTAGATGACCGGAGCAAGAAAATCCGATGTAGCATGGGTCGACACGGTTCAGATATAGAGCCAAATCGAATTAGACCAAATTATTTTTGTTTGGAAAAGACTCGAATCGAACTACATCAAATGACGATTATTTGATATCAATTAATCCAATTAACTTAAAGATAAAGATATAAATTCTCCTTTTCTCGTAACATAATAGCTGTAATGAGAAAAAAAAAGCAAAAAAAAAGAAGAAGATGAAGGCAGAATTCGGTTTGACTTAGTTGTGGGCTGGAATTCCGAAGCCACAAACATGAATTGGAACAGCAATTTCAGTCTAGTCCGGTTCGATTACGGCAATTTCGGTCTAGTCTGGTTCGATTCAACGGTTCAAACAAATTTATACTCTTCCAATAATCAAACGGGTTGAGTCAAGCTGGGTCAATTCATTCTCGAATAGGAGAACCATAGATTGACAAACAACCTCTGCAATCGCAATGCGGACCTGTTTCTGAGCACGTAGAAAAGCCCAAACATACTAGATGCCGAGTCGGGCTCTTAATAAATAAGCTTTTGAATCGCTTCTTAATGTCGAAAAATAAATAAATTGACAAGCTGATTTAAAAACTGAGAAGCCAAAATTAGAAACAGGGGTCAACATCCCGAGCTAGTTTATTTGATGCAGCGTACGGCCAAAATTGATTCGCTTCTTTATTTGATGCAGCGTACGGCCATGATACTTCCACGATGTTTTAAAATTTGAACTCCTGAATTATATATTCGGTCCACATGGCATGCCTTAAAGACAACATGTGCATGGATACGTATGGAGTGATTCATATGTGATTCATTGCCTACGTAGCGAACTTAAGGCACTAGAACATAGGATTTGGTGTTTTTCCCACTGTTTTGTTTTTTTGTTTTTATATGCGTATTGTTTCTAATATCGATGAAATGGTATTGCTAGCAATTAGAGAGGAATAGAAGAAGAATAAACGTATTGGGAGATGAATACATAACATTGTTTGTTATAACTAGAAATTAATAATTCAAGAAAGTGATAACAATAGTATTTGGAGGTGAGGTACGATTAACCAAATCTCTTTAAGACGATTAGTTCTTGTCAATGGTGTTAACTAGCTTCACAAACTTCGCATCCCAATACACAATACCTCAAACATGTTGGTATTGACATCATACAAACAAGACTGTCAAACACTTTTTGAAACCAACACACTTAGAGAAACTTGACGAGAGGAGATGCTAGTGTTTTTGCTTCTACTTGGAATGAAGATTTTGAAGTCTATTTATAGAGTTTTAGAATTCATATACAAAAGCGGTACATGAACCATGAATTAAATAGATACAGGAATCTAGAAGATACATGAATTAAATGGATACGAGATCAAAGAGATACATGAACCATGAATTAAATGGATACATGAACTTGAGAGATACACAAATTAATGAGATACATGAATGGAAACAACGTATCTCATTTGCTATTTTCGTTGATTCATTAACTCACCGTAAATACAACAGGTTCTAGCGTGTACATACACATCATCCTCTAACATATATATATACCCTTTTAAGTAAGGATACATGTATAAAGCAAGATGTGTGTTTGCACAAGATTAGCCAATATATATTATTGATTTGTATGGCAAGCCTTAAAGATTACATGGGCATCGGCAGGTGATGGACCAAATATGAATCTCCCATAGATTCATATTTGGTCCATCGCCTGTCAATACATATGCATCCTTAAGACAGTGTCACTTATCAATTGTCATTTTTCTTGTTCTATTGGATTTTGTGTTGTTTTTTTTTTTTCCATGCCATTTCTAATGTTGATCAAATAGCCCCCACACGTACATATATACACTTTCTAGTGAGAATATATGCATATATGAGGATGTGTTATTGCACTAGAAGAGATACCATATATGAGAATATATATCATTGGTTCATATGGCAAGCCTTAAAGACAACATATGCATCAACAGGTGATGGATCAAATATGAATTTATTAGGTGATTCATATTTGATCCATCGCCTGTCAACACATAAGCATCCTTCAAACGTTGTCACTTATCATTTGTCGTTTTTCTTGTTATTTTAGTTTTTGTGTTGTTTTTTTATCCATGCTATTTCTAATATTGATCAAATAGCCCCAGCATGTACATATACATCATCCGCTATCAGACATATATATCCTTTTGAGTTAGAATGTATGCATATTTGAGGATGTGCTATTCCACCAAAAGATACCATATATGGGAACATATATTATTGGTTCATATGACAAGCCTTAAAGACAACATATGTATCAACAGGCGGAGGACCAAATATGAATCTATTGGGTGATTCATATTTGTTCCATCGCCTGTCAATACATAAGCATTTTTAAGACATTATCACATGTCACTTGTTGTTTTTCTTGTTATTTTAGTTGTTTGTGTTGTTAATTATCCATGCTATTTCTAATATCGAACAAATAACCTCGGAACTTACATGCACATCATCCTTTAACATACATATATGCCCTTTTGAGTGAGAATATATGCATTAATGAGGATGTGCTACTGCACCATAAGAGCTCAAATATGTTAGGATATATATTGTGATTCAAATAGAAAGCCTTAAAGACAACACGTGCATCAACAGGTGATGGACCAAATACGAATTTGTTGGGTGTGATTCATATTTGGTCCATAGCCTGTCAATACATAACCATCCTTAAAACATTGCCACTTATCACTTGTCATTTTTTTTTTTGTTATATTGGATATTTGTGTTGTTTTTTTATCCATGCTATTTCTAATAATGTATGCATATACGAGGATGCGCTACTGCACCAGAAGAGCTAACATATACGAGGATATATATCATCGGTTCATATGGCAAGCCTTAAAGACAACATGTGCATCAACAAGTGATGGACCAAATATGGATCTATGGGAAGATTCATATTTGATCCACCGCCTATCAATACATAAGCATCCTTAAGACACCCTTACCTATCAGTTAACTTTTTTCCCATTATCTGGGTTTGTTGTGCTGTTCTTTTAACCATTTTGTTTCTAATACTGATCAACTAACCCACACATGTACACATACATCATCCTCTAACTTATATATGCACTTTTGAGTGACCATAAACGTATGTATGAGGATGTGTTACTGCACCATAAGAGCCAATGTATATGGCGATATATATCTTTAATTCATATGGCAAGCCTCAAAGACAACAGGTGCATCGACAGGTTATGAATCAAATATGAATCTACGAAATGATTCATATTTGATCCATCGCCTGTTAACACACAAGCATCCTTAAGACATTGTCACCTTATAATGATCGTTTTTCCTTGGTTTTTTATGCCTTATTTTGTATCCACGAGAGAGAGAGAGAGAGAGAGAGAGAGAGAGAGAGAGAGAGAGGAGAGAGAGAGAGAGAGAGAGAGAGAGAGAGAGAGAGAGAGAGAGAGAGAGAGAGAGAGAGAGGATGTGTGACTACACCTAACTTAAAAGAGATAATCTATTATCATGGTTTTTTTATGCCTTCTTTTGTATCCACGAGAGAGAGAGAGAGAGAGAGAGAGAGAGAGAGAGAGAGAGAGAGAGAGAGAGAGAGAGAGGAGAGAGAGAGAGAGAGAGAGAGAGAGAGAGAGAGAGAGAGAGAGAGAGAGAGAGAGAGAGAGAGAAGATGTGTGACTACACCTAAAACTTAAAAGAGATAATCTATTATCAAACTGAAACTTTCCTCAAAAAGTATTTTTCACAAAACATGCATCTTGTTTGCATAAGTCTAAAAGTATAATTTATGGTGAAATGCATGTGTGAGTAGTATTAGAAAAATTCCCACCCTGGAGAATTGGTATGGTATGAAGTAATAAATATATCATAATTGGTCCATAACTCATTGACTTAATCTTTTTATTGATAGTGAGTCAAATTGTATATATCAATGGCCTTAAACTTTTTCTAAAACTTTGAAGTTTGATTTATGGAAGATATTTCTTAAAGCTAAAAAAAAAAAAAGCCCATCCACGAGGAGAAGCTTTCGAGTCTTTTTGAAAGAACCATGTGACATTCGTCCACCAATGATTGGATGGAAGAGCGTGGTCTTTCAAGCAACTCGAAATTTTTCCTAGGTGATCATTCAAACATGTATGCATTTATGTGTGTATGTGTGAATGCAACTCAAAATGCATATAAGTCTATAACGTGCTTTTCGAATACTAAGCGCTTTCAATGATCTTTTGGAATTTGAAACTTACAGATGAAAAGGTTTCAATGATATGAGTCATGCTCGTCTTTGAAAAAAAACTACGAAAAGACACCAATGCTTTCCATGCGTATTACAAGTCTAATGCTCTTCTATCTTCTCCATGCATGTTTCAAGTCTAATGCGCGTTTCATTGACTTGATCTGTGCACTTCATATGCGTAAGATGTATGAGTTCACCTTTCTGGATATCCTTATCTGGCGATTGAGGCCAAGAAAACGCCAACGGCTAATATTCTCTCCAATTTATCTTATGCTATCCTACTTACCATATCGAGGAACGACAATGCCCAGATGTAGCCAGAAGCTGCTAGCTCCAATCCGCATCATCATTGGATCGATACGAAGCTGCATGTATCGGGAAATTACGATGGATTTCAGGGGGGGAAGAGGCTGGAGCTGGATCGAAGCAGGAATTGCCCTTTGGGGGAAATTAGATGGACAATTCATCTTTCGTTTGCTTGCTCATGGAATGGTCTGATGCATGGTGATTGAATATATAGGAGATCGGGTGGAGAGAGTTGCGGCTGACGAGCATCGTTAACATGACGACATGATTCGATTTTGGCGTGGACCGGGGATAACTTGTGACAACACACCGTGAACATATGGTGACATCTATCACTGGGGAACTACGGAAACTGGGAACTTTGTTATAGCTGTCTCATGCCTGGACTGGATACACAAAAGATTGAATCAAATGTTTGGAAGGGATTCCATTTTCCAAAAGTATTTGGTCCAAAAGATCGAAGAGAGTTTTAGATGCTTCTCGAGCATGGTGTCATCGTCCACCTAAGACGAGCACCGCGTGTCGAGGTTCGCGACATTCTTGTCCAACTCGCCGAGGGGTGATTGGCTCGAGCAGACTTGAAAAATGGCCAGGAAACGGACGATAGTGACACGGCTCACGCTCAATTCCTACGATTCTGAGTATAACCGAGGCAGGAGAGGTATGTTCAATTCCCTACGACTCTGAAAATATAAACAATTCCATGTTCGAGTCGCTCGATCACCCAATATTTAGGTGCTTTAGATGGACAAGATGGGTTTGGTCCAAGCGCCTAGCAATTTTGTCGATGGTGGCAATTATATCAAACAAGACCATCATTTCCCTAAATTACTTAATGATAAGACATTCGCTACTTAAAATTCCCTACGAGAAATATCATAGTATGTGGTCTACGTTGCAAAATCTAAAGGGTCCTGGAGATATAAGACATTTGCTACTTAAAATTCACTATGAGAAATATCATAGTACCTGGTCAACATTGCAAAATTTAAAGGGTCCTGGAGATTTATCTCAATGGCTTTGTTTTGGTGGATGCTGGAATAGTCTCCCATTGAAATCTTTTACTTTCTATTCATCTATCAAAATGGCCAAATTGCCCTTCATGTGTTGTGGGATAGCTCCCTTATCGTTGGCCAAATTTAGATTCGGGGTACAAGACAGTTGTACAATTTAAATATGAAAAATAGGTGAGAATCTTTGCGTAGCACCTCCCTTTTTGCCCTTCATCCTTTTCTAATATATGTAAGATTCTTGTACAAGGCCATGCATATTGAGGCAAGCAAGTGAATGGTCACATTTGTCGCTTGATACTCATAAAAGCCAAAGAATTTCTAAGATTGCTGCCCTGTTGAAGGATCGCTCAACATTGGAGGCCATTATCAATGCAAACATAATAGCATATGCGCAATATTATATGTTAATTCTAATGATGTATTTCTTAATATATTTCGTTTTTGAAAATGCTTTCGATTGGTCGGAGGACAATTTTTAAGGTTTTCCATCCAACATTTTGTTATAACCCCTTCCAATGTAAATTTCGCTTATAAATATTTTTATTTGTGGGATCACATCGATACAAGTCCTTGTCTCAACACTATACTAACGCATGCACTATAAAAGGCTCTCTTATATACTTGAATCAAACTAGATGATCATGGCAATAGAAATTACTGTGCCATGATGGTTTTCCTTTCTTTCTATCTGAAATTAATGCTGTAAATAAAATAAAATACAAATGAACAAAAAGAAAAGAGAAGAAATCTTAACTTAATGCTCTCCATGCCTCTCGTTTACGCATGTGTGCTTACTTAGCTTTCCTCTCCATTATTTGCAATATCTATCGTAGTCGCACAGATCAACATAGAAGAAGAGATATTTCTCGATTAAACTATTTATAATAAACGGGCTCGTTGCTTTGAGTATTTGTGCCATGTCTTTGCTCGATACATCTACTTCAATGACAGGAATATTTTATTCAAATGAAATGGTCAATTCTCGAACTCATCATCTTTTAAAGTTCTTGAATTTGACTTTGTGGGCTAATAATGAATCTTGGATTTTGTACGCAAGCTTTTAAGCCCAGAGAAATAAGTCTGCTCGATAGAGACTTTTCACCTTTATAGATGCTCATCTCATAGGAGCTAAATGGAATCAATGAGCTCTTTAGAGGTGGACCAGCCAAGCTCATATGTAGACTGATTGACATTTAGCTTCTTGCATATTTAAATAGATATAAATATATATTCATATATGTCGACATTCGCATCTTATTTGACATTGAATTTGAAAAAATTATCCAAAAAGTCCTACGCATATTATACTTTTGCCAACCCAATCCTAAATCGTTCAATTTTGCTAATTAAATCCTAAATTTTCTCAGATTTTCTCAACAAAATCCGTCCAATCAATTGTAACTGGAAATCGCTAATGTGAATATCAGCAATCTTATGTGGCATGACTAATATAGAAAACGTTTAATAGTACTTTTTCCCTTTTTATATTTTATTTCTAACAATTGGCTAATGAGGTCGATAGCCACAAGCAAGGGCCCTTTGGTTGGAGAGGATGTCATGATCCTTGCTGTCGAACTGGGGAGGGTTGTGGCCCTTGTTTGGTTCTAGATAAGGGCTTAGAGGCCCTCTCCCTTGTGGCCCTTGCCTGGTTCTAAGGCTCCGTTCGTTTCGCGGAAAATAACTTCCAGGAAAATATTTTCCATATTTTCCGGTGTTCGGATGGGCAGAAAATCACGGTCAAGGAAAACATTTTCCGTTGACCGGAAAATTTACATGCAAATCTAAGGAAAATGTTTTCCACTTTTGAAAAGTGGAAAACATTTTCCACAACTTCCCTGCCTTTTTTTTTTTTTTCTTTCTTTCCTTTTTATTTTTCTTCCTTAGCTTGGACGGTGGCCGGCCCCGACAGCGGCCGGCGACCGGCGACCGGCGACCGGCCGTGGTCGCGAGCCAGCTCGAGCTTCGCCCCCGGCCGGCGAGGCTCCGCCTAGCCCGATCTGTGGAAGCCCAGCTCGCCCGAGCTCGGCGAGCTCGAGCCTCACCAGATCAGGCGAGGCGGAGCCTCGCCGGCTTGGGGCGGAGCTCTGGCCGCACCAGATCCGGCGAGCTGGGCGGGGCTCGGGCCTCCCTCGAGCTCGCCAGAGGTCTGGCGAGCCGCAAGCTCGCCGGATCTGGCGACCGGACCTTGGTCGGCCGGATCTGGTGACCAAATCTTGGTCGGCTTGCCATCTTCGGGCGTGCGGGGGCGAGGGAAGGAGGAAGGAGGAAGAAGGAGGAGCGGCGGCGGAGGAAGGAGGAAGGAGGAGGAAGAAGGAGGAGTGGCGGCGGAGGAAGGAGGAAGGAGGAGCGGCGGTGAAGGAAGGAGGAAGGAGGAGGAAGAAGGGGGAAGAAGAATGAAAAGAAAAGGAAAAAATTTAAAAAAATTAAAAAAGAAAAATAAAAAAATTAGTTAACGAACGGTGGAAAATATTTTCCACTCAAAATTTAAGAATTAGCCAAACACCGGAAAATATAGCCATTTTCCTGGAAAATAACTTCCAGGAAAATATTTTCCGGAGATGGTCAATTTTCCGTGAAACGAATGCAGCCTAAATGATGGTTTGACGTTCTTACCTTGTCGCCAATGACCTACCAGTCTAGGGTTAGAGAAAAAAAGAAGAAGAAAAAAAAAGAAAAATATATTAAAATTTGTCTATGGAAGACAACTAACGTCCATCCACATCAGTGGTTTCTATATTAAATTGGCCATATAGGTTCAATTAATAAAATATGAAAAGATTTAGAACTCAATTGATAAGTTTGAAGGCATGAGACTAAATTGGCGAAAATGCAATTGGCTTAGGATTTTTAGGTAATTTTCCATTTAATTTCCATGAGAAATGAACAATAAAATATCCAAAAAAATTTGTGATCCTTGCAACTATCGATGATCTTTTCACACAATTCTTTTTGGCCTCACTTCAATGCCTTCAATGACAATGCCTACCTTCAGTTGATAACCCTTCACCTCCTTGAAGCTTAGTTTCACCACCTCATGATGATCGCCGCCATTGATACTCTCCAAGCTCAACCCACATCATCCACCCATCTTCTCTTTCGATCAGGACTTTCTCTTCACCTTCAAGGCTTCAACCCCCGGTTCCTGTTTTTTTCTGCTTTCTTGATGGCCTTGCTGCAGAATTGCAGTGCTTGAGAACACCACCTGGTTTTTCAGCTCGATTGATGCTTGCGATGGCATCTCGTCCAGCCCATATGCACGGTGAGAGATCTTCATGATGAGAAAGGCTTTATAAAGAGTGTTTGGGGAAAAGCATTGCTGCGGGCACTTGGCATTTGGCCTTTGATCTCCAGCCAATCCGTTGTTCTGAGCTTCGCCACTACCTGAAATCAAAGTAGCATGGATACGCGGCACAATATATTGACACGTCATTTTTGAAAAAAAAAAATAGAGATTTCCGACACGTTATATATTAAATGAATATTTTTATTTTAAATTAATTTGATTCGAATTCACAAATAAATAAATAATAATAAAGAGCTTACAATGAATTTACACTAATAATATTAATAAATCTATTCATAGGAAGTTTGAAAGATATATCCCTAGTTAATGTGCGCCCATATTTGGAAACATATTTCTAGCTTCAATAAAAATTATTAATGAACTTAATGACTAATAGAGATTAGAATCATCTTATTTATATAAATTTATGATCTTCGATAACAATAAAAAATTATTATTTAATATTCAGTATTTTAATTTTTTGAAATTACCTTTTAATACTATTTATTTATTTTCCTCACAAAAAAGTCCTACCGCCAAATTTCCTCCCTCGTCCCGCCGCCCCACCCCCTAAACCCCCCTCCCCCACACACAAAAACCGCCATCCCACCACACCACCAACCCACCCCCCCCCCCCCCCCCCCCCCCCCAACCCCCCGGGCCTCCTTTTTGGCCCCTAGTTTCTTCCCTCATTTCTTTCCCTAATCACCTTGTCATTTCCCTTAAAAATTAAAGTCATCCCCCACGGCCATCCCTCCATATCAGAATCCTCATTTTAATTTTTTTTTATCTACTCTTTTCGTTAAAAGTTAAGACTCTCCTCCGCAGCCTCCTCTTCCCCCTCCTCGCCCGATTCTTTTTATCTTGATCTTTGCTCTCTTTCGATCACCTTGTTGCAATTGCTTGCCGCCTCGCCAGCGACCCTCCCTCCTTCGTAGCTGCAGCCTCGCTTTCGGTCCTTCATCGCGGCATCGCAGTCGTAGCCCTCCTCCTTACAATCGCAGCCTAGCCTCCGCTCCCTCGCCCTTGCCTCCACCTTCCGTCACATTCTTTAACAATTCTCTCTCCCTTCGCACTCGCTGACCCACCCTAGCAACCACCATGCCAATTGCAATTTCTGGACATGCGAGTCGGAGCGTGTCCAAAAAAGTTGACTGCATGTCGAATTTTCTAAAACGTGTTGACCATCATCCAAGCATTTCGAGCATATTAAACACGTCTCGAGGGTTCTGACACGACATAGAAGCTCCTAGAATGTGTCTGTGCTTCATAGCCTAAAATCTACATGGAGATTTTGTGTTTAGCGTGTGACGAATGATGATCGGTGAAGTGACAAACCTCGAATCGGGCACAAATTTCCAGGTCCAATACATGGGTACATCGCCCCATGCTATGGGAAGCTCTCTTGCAGACGGCACTTACGATATCTTCCCAGACGGTCTCTCCAGCTTGAACCTCTGTTTTTAACGAAGAAATAAATTTCCAAAAACCAGTTATCACAGGATTCTCAAAATCTTCGTGGAACTAGCAAAGAAAAGAAAACCCACGAAAGTTTCGATCACCTTTCTTCCGGAATCAATGAGCTGAGGTAGAGCTCCTCCTCGGAACCGAACTTGAGGGGGCCTCAGCAGCCTTGCGAGTACGGCATCACAGTCGGGCGGCAAGAAACCGTCCCAGACAACATTGGACTGAGCGGCTGATTGGAAAGCGCGCGACACCCGAGCGGGCTTGCATGCGTCTTTAGGGGATTTGAGGGCGAGAATAGTAGAAACGCAGTGTTCAGGCAACGAGTCCATTGGTGTTCTCATTCGACGATTTCACAAGCGTGGTGGACTCTCTCTCTCTCTCTCTCTCTCTCTCTCTCTCTCTCTCTCTCTCTCTCTCTATTTCAAATCAAATTTAGACCAAAACAACGTATCTCTCTATTTCAAATCAAATTTAGACCAAAACAACGTATTTTGAGATTATCTTACTTGTTTTAGCCACATCAATGCCACCTAAGAGAGAAAAACTAATGAAAAAAAGCCAACTTAGCATTTTTTATTTGTCATAATGGATAGTGTTAACGGAAGAACTCAATTGCACCATTTTGATAAATTTTAGAATTTGATTGCAGTTTATGAAATTTTTAAAACTTCACTGCACTTTCAAGACAAGTTTAAAGATTTCTAGTGAACCTCAAGATATGTTGAATAATGGAATATGTTTGGTAGAAGTTCTAAAATTTGGCATAAAAGTGCAATTGAGTCTACTTGCAAAAAGTGAAATAAAGTCCTAAAAATTGTCAAATTAGTTCAAATGAGTTTTTTCATTAATTACATCCAATTTGACTAATAAAAAATGCTGATGTGGTTTTTTTTTATAAATATTTTCTCTCTCCTACATGGCAATAACGTGGGTAAATCATGAAGTATAAGACTAAAACAATATCGTTTTGGTCTAAATTTGATATTTAATGCTAATTTTATTGAAATTAAATTTTAAAAATAGGGCAACTTTTTTATAAAAGGAAAAATGAAAAAAGAAGAAGAAGAAGTCAAGAAGGTAGGGTTGCAACCCCTCGCTATTGCCACCACCCCACCATTGCCGGGAGGGGTTGGCAAGGGTGGGGGTGAGCCGGTGGGGGTCACTAAGCCTCGGCCAAGGATAGTTGAGGGCTTGCCAGCCTTGGGTGAGGATCGGCTACCAATGGTGGCCCTCGACTAGGTCTGGGCAAGGGTGTGAATCCCCAGGTATGTCACGCACTACACGAGTCATTTCTAATTAGATTTTCCTTTGATTAATGGCATACAGAAGCACCACAAAAATACATCACAATATGCCATGTAAGAATATTGTACAAGTCAAAATAATACACATATATCTCATTACGTTAACTTTATATTTACAAACCCATAATAGTATCCCAAACAGCACACAAAATACAAAAGACCTAGGAAGGGTTAGGATCACCTATCTCACAAACTATTCTCTTCCAAATCCTGCTTGTACAAAAGACAAATTGTCCACTACAGGTTGACAACTCCAACCGTTGGTTCTTTGCCTTCACCATCAAAGCCTCTCAATGGTCCGATCAAATCACAATAGGTGTACAGTTTAGATACAAAAAATAGGTTCCTTGCATAGCACCTCCTAGGAGAGAGCAAAATATCGCCCGGACCAAATTGGAGCAGCCGGTTTTGGACAATTCTGGGAGCATCGGTTTGATTTCTGGTTCCATGTGTGGAAACACCCACTTGGATCACCCGAATCGATCAATTTTTTTTTTATTCGTTATAAATGTGTAAAAACGAAAAAGGCCTAACCCTTCACAAACCCTCCATCCACAAATTTGAGTTGCTCGCCCTAATTCACGATCACTCTCTCGATTCGCCTACACAAGAATGGAGTTCATGATTTGCAGGTAATCAAATCAGTCAAAGCTAAAAACCCATCAAAAGCAGGCTCAGATTTTGCAGAGGACGAGCTTTGTTTCAGAAACAGAGCAAGAGCAATCGAAGTGTAAGTTCTGGAGGAAAAAAGGCTGTAAAGGAAGCTCTGATCGTGAAGCCCGACAACGAGAGCCGAAGCGCCCATCTCCCTCACCATCGACACGATCTTCGCGCCCTCTTAATCGCCCTCCGCGACCACAATCACTATGTTGGTCTGCAAATAACTCAAGATCACCCCATTTCTCTTATCACTCAATTGAGCCAACTGGACTTATATTAGGAGGAAGAACAGAGTCAATGAGAGCTTACGTTGGGGAAGCTGCTGCACGTCCCTGAAGGAGAGGGCGGCCTAGTAGCCCCTGAGGTGTGCCGGGGAGAACAGGGTAACAATTCACCAAGGACCAACCCAATCCGGATTAATATATTCCCCAAAACTAAACTGAGCAAATTCATTGAACCCCAGCAGCACAAAAAAACATATTTTGGCAATGCAACCTCACAATTTGTAATTGTAACGCGGAGATAATAAGGTGACAAATGGCCCCGTTTGATTCAGTTTTGGGGAAATGCCTTTGGGAGAATGCAAATACCTTTGAGGTTAAAGGGTTTTCCAAAATGCTAAACTGTTTGGTAAATTATAACTGTGTTTTAGGGAAATGCAAGACTGTTTGGTAAACATATATTTGAAAAGCGTATAACCAAATTAAGTTTTTTAATTTTAGTATTTTTAAAATTGTAAAAAAAGAAAAAATGATTATATAACATTTTACATTTTTATGTTGAGAGTAATGTAAAAGATATATATTAGTAAATTTATTTAAAAATTATATTAAATTTTTTTTATTATAGATTAGATGCAAAGCTCAACTTTTGGCCTATGATTTTTACAGGTTTGTTTTTAATTTTGAATATTTTTTAAATTATTGTAGTATTAATCATCTTTGTTAACTAATGATCATTCTAGTGTATTGATAAAAAGTTGGGCTATTAATTGTCAAAAGATAAAAATGACAAAAAAAAAAAGGCGAATCCAACCTTTGTAAAGAGTTTTTATTATTATTTTAAAATATAAAAATAACATTTGATGAAACTTCGTTGCTGATCAATGGCGGTTGGGGGTATGGGGAAGATGATCGATTTAAAAAAAAAGAAAAAGAAATCAACGGATCAATAGTAGAGGTGGACTTACATTTTCGAAATGTTGAAAACTCAAAACAGATCTCCATCTGCTTTGAGCTTTCAACATTTCAAAGGCTAGTATTTGGCTAAGGACACCTCTAAATGCTGAACTAAACACCTAATTTTTTTTTTTTTAATGAGCTTTCGGGGCTGAAAGCCCCATGGGAATGCTGAACCAAACATAGCCAAAAGCAATAACACCAACATTTTACATAGAAAACCTAATAAGGGGAAAATCATAGACCACTTAAAAATTTCTACTAGTCATAAAGAATGATAAGATATACAAAGAGTTTTTCTCTAGTCATAGATCAAAGGCTCCACATCAACAATATAATAACATTTCATCACCACGAAAGTAGATTAACACATTGATTGCGATTGGTGAATTCAGAAAAGGTTCTCAAACAACAAAACCAATCAACTCGTAGCCATCAGTTTCATGAAAATATACTAAAATTTAAGTTGGTTCCAATAATGTTTGGCATTTGAATCGGAACTAGAAAGTTGTGCCCTTTTTCTTCTTCTCCGCGTGTTTTCTTCTCGACGAAACCACTCTCCCTGCCCTTATTTCTTTCACTCCACATTTGAATCACTCCCACTTCTTTTTGCTTTCTGACTTTTTTTTGTATTGTTTTGTGTTAGCTCGGCCCCACATAGGCAGGCCCAACCAACAAGACGAAGGATCATCAAGTTCTTCCTGCTCTTGGATCCGGCGGTGGAGTAGACGTGGAGGAGCGTGAACAAATCACCGCAGCCAAGCAAGTTGTGAAGAGCCCACCCAAGCGCCATCCTCACCAGTCACCACCTCTGCGTCCCCACCGCCATTAGTTCCATTGACCCACCCGACAATAGAAGTAATTAGTTCCATGACTGGGTGGGCTAGTTTCCCATTCCAGAAATGAGAATCGATCCTTCTGGTTTGATTTCCGATTCTAAAATAGAAATTGGATTATTCAAGAACTAATCACTCCTAACACCTACCATTCTGCCCTTCATCCTTTTCAAATAACTGTATAAGGTCTTTTATATTAAGTCAAGTGAGTGAATAGTCACATTTGTCATGAAACTCATAAAAGCCAATGAATTTCTAATATTGCCGCTCTTTTGAACGATCGCTCAACATTGAAGGCCATAACCAATGCAAACATTATTACCCTATGCTCAATATTATATGTGAATTCTACTGATGTATTTGTTAATTTTATTTTGTTTTGGAAAATGCATTCAACTACTTGGAAGACAATTTTTAAGGTTTTGCATCCAACCTTCTATTACAGCCGTTCTTATGTACACTCTGCTTATAAATATTTTTGTAAGGGGGATCATCTAGAAACAAGTCCTTGATCATCTTGATACGATACTAACACGTGTGCTGCAAAAGGCTTTCTTAAATACGTGAATCAAACTAGATGATGATATCGGTAGAATTTCCTATGCGGTGATGGTTTTCCTTTCTCTCAACCTCAAATTAATGCTACAAATAAAATTAAATACAAAATAAACAAAAAAATATAAACTCAACTTAATGCTCTCCATTCTTCTCTTTTACACGTGTGCTTACTTGGTTCTTGTATTTGACTTTTTCCGCTGAGAGGGCCCTTTCCAATTAGATGATAAAAGATTTGATTTTGATCGTGAATCTTGGATTTTGGCGTAAGCTTTTTAGCCTAGAGCTGCTCGATAGAGACACTTCACCTTTTTAAATGGCTCATCGCATAGGAGCTAAATGGAATTAATGAGCTCTTGAAAGATGGACTAGCCAAGCTCATATGTAGAGTGGCTGACATATAGCTATTTGCATATTTAAATAGATATAAATATATATTTATTCATATATATCGACATTCACATCTTATTTGACATTTTATTTGGAAAAATTACCCTAAAAATCCTAAACATATTATATTTTTGCAAACTCAATCTTAAATCTTTTAATTTTGTTGATTGAATTCTAAACCTTCTCAAATTTTGTCAACAGAGTCCATCTGATCAAATTGTAGTTGGAAATTGCTAATGCGAATGTCGACCATCTTACGTGGCATAACTAACATCAGCATGAACGAATTTTAATAATACTTTTTCATCTTTTTTCCTTTTTATTTTTTTCCCTAATTGTAGGCCTTGCTAGTCAAAGGGCAAGGGTTGTGGCTCTTGCTTGTTTTTGGGTAAGGGCTCAATGCCCTTGATGGTAGTTGGTGAGGGCGTAGACACCCTCGCCCTCGCAACCCTTGCCTAGTCCTAGGTGAGTGCTCGATATTCTTGCCTTGTGGCCGCTAATCTCACCATTCTAGGGTTACTGAAAAAAAGAAAAGAAAAAAGGAAATAAAAGAAAAATTAATAAAACTGGCTAGGTGGATTTAATTCAAAGAACGTGAAAAGATTTATGACTCAAATGGCAAAATTTAAAAAGTATGATATTGCATTAGTAAAAGTGCAATTGGTCTAGGATTTTTAGGGAATTTTCCCCATTTAATTTCCTTGAGAAATGAACAATAAGACACCTGGAATTTTTTTAAAAAAGAATACTAGATTTACAATAAACAAGAACCCTAATGATCCTAGCAAGTATCGATGATCTTTTCACACAATTCTTTTAGGCCTCACTTCAAGGCCTTCAATGACAAGCCCTCCCTTCAGTTGATAACCCTTCACCTCCTTGAAGCTCACCTTAACCACCTCATGATGATCGCCGCCATATCCGCCATTGAAGAACTCTCCAAGCTCAACCTCCATCCACCCATCTTCTCTTTCCATCGGGACTTTCTCTTCACCTTCAACCCCCGGTTCTTGCTTGTTTCTGCTTTCTTGATGGCCTTGCTGCAGAATTGCTGTGCTTGTGAACACTACCTGGTTTTTCAACTCGATTGATGCTTGCGATGGCATCACATCTAGCCCGTATGCACGGTGAGAGATTTTCATGATGAGATAGGCTTCATAGAGAGTGTTTTGGGATAGCATTGCGGTGGGCATTCGACCTTCGATCTCCAGCCAATGTGTTGTTCTGAGATCCGCCACTTCCTGAAATCTACATGGAAAAAGAGGTTCTTTTTTCGAACTATTTTGTTTAGCGAATGACGAATGCTGATCGGTGAAGTGACAAACCTCGAATCGGGCACAAATTTCCAGGTCCAGTGCGTGGGGACATCGCTCCATGCTATGGAAAGCTCTCTTGCAGACAGCACATACGATATCTTCCCAGACAATTTCTCCAGCTTGAAGCTCTGTTTTTAACAAAGAAATAAATTTCCAAAAACCAGTTCTTCAAATTCTCAGTTTCCTCATGAAACTAATAAAGAAAAGAAAATCCACGAAAGTTTCGATCACCTTTCTCCCGGAGTCAATGAGCTGAGGCTGGCACAAGCTGAGGTAGAGCTCCTTCTTGGAACTGAACTTGAGGGGCCTCACCAACCTTGCGAGCACGGTTTTGCAGTCAGGCGGCAAGAAGCCTTCCCAGATGACGTCGGACTGAGCAGCTGATCGGAAGGTGCGCGACACTTGAGCGAGCCTGCATACGTCTTCAGGGGATGTGAGGGCGAGAATCACAGAGATGCAGTGTTCTGGCAATGAGTCCATCGTGTCGACGTGCGACGATCCCAAAAGCGTAAGATGTGTAAGTACACCTTTCTGGCTATCAATGTCCAGCAAGTCGAGGCGAACAAAATGCCGACCGCGGATATTCTCTCCTGTTTATCAGGTAAGGAGAATGCCCTGACGCAATCAGAAACTGCTAGATCCAATCCACATATTCGCTGGATCGATCCAAAGCTACATGTATCAGGAAATTACCATGAATTTCGAGGGGGAAGAGACTGTTGCAAAGCAAGAATTGCCTGCTTGTTCACGGAACGGGGCGATGCATTGGTTTTGAATATAAAGGAGATTGGATGGAGAGAGTCGTAGCCACGAGCATCGTTAACATGACGACATGATGTGATTTTGGTGTTGGCAGGGGATGGCATGTGACGACACAGTGGGAACACATGGTGACATTTATGTAAAGGGGAAATTTGCGGTAGTTGCCTCCTATCTGGACTGAATGCACAAAAGCTTGTCAAATGTTTGAAAGGGATTCCATTTTCCAAATCTGGTCCAATAGATCGCAGAGAGATTTTTTTGACGCTTCTTAAGCATGGCGTGATTGTCCACCTAAGCCGAGTGCCGTGTGTCGAGGCTCGCGACATTCTTTTCCAACTTGCCGAGCTGTGATTGGCTTGAATAGACTCGAAAAATGGACAGGAGCTGACGATAGACACACGACACAAGTTCGGTTCCCTATAATGCTAAGTATGAACGAGTCACAGGAGGCATGTTCAATTCCCTACGTTGCTGGAAATTCAATGTTGATCACCCGACATATATAATGACCTTAAATGGACAAATTCATTATCACAAGACAAAATGGATGGGTCCGAGCGTCCAACAATATCATTTACTGTGGTGGTTGTATCAAATATGACCATCATTTCTTTGAATCACTTAATGATATGATATCCACTACTTGAAATTCACGACTCGAAATATCATAATGCTTGGTCCACATTGTACAATATAAAGGATCCTAAAGATATGTCGTGACGGGTTTCATTTGGTGGAGGTTAGAGTAGTCAAGCAAGTAAATGGTCCCGTTGTCATGGAGCTCATGAAAGCCAACGAAGATTTCTACCCTTGAACGATACTCATCAATGGAGGCCATAATCAATGCAAACATAAAATTTTGACAATTTTTCAATAACGTGGACACCGGCCATCTTCTGTGATGTGACCGATGTTAATATAGACAATTTTTTAATTTATTTTAAAAAAATTATTGTTTTTTCCTATTTCCCTCCACCTGGCCTTAGCAACCCTAAAATTGGCCGAAATAATCACATTGGAAAATTGTCAAAATGTTTTGGAGTAAATCGATCAAATTGAAAAGTTTGAAAATGAATTAACCGTTGTCCAATAGATTTGCAAGAATAAATTTTCCATTGGGATGTACAATCTCCTTGCGCATTATTCTCCTCTTTAAATTATCTTTTTTTTTTCTTTAAATTTCCATGTGGATCGCGCTCGTGTTCTCCATTTCAAGACCGGCAGTCATAAAGAATGACAGGATCTATAACGGTGTTTAGTTCGCCTTCTTTTCAATATGTCTGGCTTGATTAGGGATTGTCCTATCGACTTGATTGTGTGTGTTTAGTAGTTTTGCCATTTTGGTACTGTGAATTGGTGAGAAAATCTGAGGTGTCGCATCAATGCAATACAGCCGATCGGAACATGCCAATGAGAACTAATTCGATGGAAGTTGCGAGCGACATCCAACTAATATGGTCTCACCTGGTAATGCTAAAGATGCTAAAACTTCTTTATCGAACTGTATTTAGCAAGTGATTCGGTAGGACTACTCCAAATAAAGTAAATTTGGGAGCTAAAGGAAATTTGGACTACATTGTCGAAATGCTAGAGGCAGCAGGATGCCAAGTCAGCTATGTATAAGTGTGTGGTTTGGCATATGCAAAGCCTTTCGGGGCCCTAAACTCATTGGTCAAATGCAAATGTCATTTGGCAAAATTTTGGAGTGCTTAAAGAAGATGCAATTGCATTTTTAAAATTCTCTAAAAACCTTTAGTCTAAAGTAGGTTCGAAAATACTTTTGGATGCTGTGTTTCTAGAATGCAAGTAGATTCTTTTTCCTTTCCAATTTTGGTGTGAATCGTTGCAGAAAAATCGTTTTACGAAGCCTAGATGGTGCGATTTGCGAACCTGGACCTCCAATTGAACCTGTGATTGGTAACCTCGATATGGGCGTGGCCTGTTGACGAACCCGTGTCAACCAACCAACATTATAGACGCAATGAAAGAAAAAATTCACTATCTCGCTCAATAAATTGAATCGACCGCCACAAGGAAACCTTGATAAGGTTAAGTCCTCAAAAGAACAATAGAATAAAACCTCTCACATTTTTTTTTTATTGCACTAAAAAATAATGTCTTCTCCAAAGAAATTTGGTCAGCCCTTAATATAGGCCTTCTAGCCACCACATAAATCCTAAAACCAGCTCTAGAGTTCGGCCAAACCAGCCCCAAAACGCTAATTTAGTTGGTTACAATTTAGGAGATCTAATGCTTCCTATTCTAGAATGTGACTAAATAGGAAGATAATTTTATTGACTTGGTCAAATATTTGGTGACCAGATAATCAAATTATGCCAAGATTTTCAAGATTCTTCAAGACTCGATCTAAGTAGTCCCCATGCCAAAGATCACGAACCATGACGCCAACAGCTTGCCTGAATTGCTTACTCACGCTCAAGTGATTGAATTAATCAGAATAGACAATGGGTCTTTAGCACCTCCTCCTTGATATGGCTTGATGTCCACATCTAATTTTACCTTCGCTCAACTTTCATAATTCCAAAAATGTCCTCAAAAACTCCTCTGTAGGTGTGCAAACGCCATCATTGCTAGCAGTGACTAAGTTTCAAGGGCAATTTGTTTGAGATTTTTTACAAAAAAATTAGCAAAATATTTTTACAAAGTATACTTTTTACCATATTGTATTTATGTTAAAGTTGCTTTCTAATGTGTTTTTAAAATCTACTTTATCAAATACTACCTACATTTCGAAAGATTCCTTTAATCTAAAGGTTTTTGTTTTTTCCAAAGACATTCCCCCAAAGTTGAACGGAACGCATCTTTTATCTTCATGATTCATGATCGTTGCTTATAAGAGGACAAGAGAGAAGGAATCAATCATGTTCACCTAAGGGAAAAGGGGTTGGCACAATTCGGGGACCATCTAAATTGGTGGGGCAGTGGGACTTTAGCGGACTTAATGGAACGAGTTATAAAATTCCATTTGTTTTGTTCGTGAGAAAGCGGCAAAAACTCGTCGGGAGTTTTCCCTACTAGAAAAGTCATCTTACATAGGTAAACTTCAAACCCGTTAATTGTCTGGCGTGGTATGCAGAAAGTCTAACTTACATTGTGCACCCCATCTGCGATTATGTAAGTTTATTCTCTCGGGAGAGGTGGAGAGTTTGACTCTCCACCTTCTCAAGATCTAGGATGGGAAAGCGTGAGTGATGGAGTAGGATTTTGCAATCTACACACAGTATATAGTGACTTGTAAAATAGATATAGAATAGAACTAGAAAAAAAATTGATTCCCTTCCTTGAATCAAAATTAATGTGAAGATGTATTTAAATTCTGCTTGTGTAAAAACAAACTTGTATGTCTTAAACATCTGGTCTAATGTGTAATCAAGTTCTCAACATTTTGTATTCGATGCAATTTAGTCTTTTCGGCCAACTCACGGGAATCCGGGGTAACCTTTTTTTTTATTTTCTTGTAGGATACGCAATGACGCAACATAAAAGAGAAAACATCACAAAAAGTAAAAGTAAAATCGAAAGATAAAAAAAAAATGAAGGGAAACAAAAAAACAAGTCAAATAAAATTAGAGAGAGAGAGAGAGAGAGAGAGAGAGAGAGAGAGAGAGAGAGTATCATTGATCAATCTTGTGCTTGAGGGTTGGGAGGCAGTGGATTAGATCATCATCGATCATCATCATTGATAGGGGTGAGCATATCGGATTTGATCGAACAGGGTGTTCTTGGTTCGGTCTAATTGGTTTGGTTTGGTTTCCAAGGGCATTGATCTTGTTCCTAATTCCATGAAAATGAAACTAGTGATTTTCGATTCTATTCTTGATTTTGCCTTCGCAATCGGGAACGAGATTGGAAATCATTAGTTCTATTTTTGTGAAATCGGGAATAGGGAATCGGGCCAAATCGACTCTTTTTTAAAAAACATATATATATATATATATATTAATTTCTTAAAAATAACAATCAACCTTAAAATAGTAACAATTTCAGTATTTTTATTTTTAAATTTTTTTGGCTAAATGACAAGTTCCAT
Organism: Eucalyptus camaldulensis; assembly: GCA_019915185.1. Classification (NCBI taxonomy): domain Eukaryota; kingdom Viridiplantae; phylum Streptophyta; class Magnoliopsida; order Myrtales; family Myrtaceae; genus Eucalyptus; species Eucalyptus camaldulensis. The sequence goes on from JAHSVA010000003.1 coordinate 23,616,810, forward strand.
TGCACCGATCAAGTCTAGCTTCACCTAATCAGCGAGGGTGGCCATAGGTGAGGCCTGACCAACCATCGCCGCGAGAAGCAATGGTGTCTTCATAGCCAACCACCATCGTGGGAGGGCATATGGACAAGAGCCGGAACCTCACCGTCCTTTTTTGGTTCTTGTATTTGACCTTTTCAGTTTGGACGCGCTTTTTCAATTGGACGATAAAGATGAGATTTCGATCGTGAGTATTGGATTCCGTACACCGTACCTAAGCTTTTTAGACTTTAGAAACAAGTCTGCTTGATAGATACTCCTTACCTTGTTAGTTGCTCATCTCATAGGGGCCAAATGGAACCAATGGCCTCTTTAGAGATGGACCAGCCAAGCTAACGTATAGAAGAGTCGACATTTAGCTATTTGCATATAAATAGATATATATTTATTCATATATGTCGATATTCGCATGTTATATTACATTTAATTAACATGAGAAATGAACAATAAAATACTCAAAAATTAAAAAAAAAAAAATTCCAAACATACAATAAACAAGAACCCCAATGATCCTTGCAACTATCGATGATCTCTTCACGCAATTCTCTTAGGCCTAACTTCATCGCCTTCAATAACAAGCCCTCCCTTCAGTTGATATCCCTTCACCTCCTTGAATCTCACCTTCACCACCTCGTGATGATTGCCACCACATCCGCCGTTGAGGAACTCTCCAAGCTCAACCTCCATCCAGCCGTCTTCTCTTTCCATCGGGACTTTCTCTTCACCTTCAACCCCCGGTCCTTGCTTGTTTCTGTTTTCTCGATGGTTTTGCTGCAGAATTGCTGCGCTTGTGAACACCACCTGGTTTTGCAACTCGATTGATGCTTGTGATGGCATCACATCTAGCCCATATGCACGGTGAAACATCTTCGTGATGAGATGGGCTTTATAGAGAGTTTTGGTGATGGCATTGCCGTGGGCATTTGGCCTTCGATCTCTAGCCAATCTGTTGTAATGAGCCCCGCCACTTCCTGAAATCTACACGGAAAAAGATGTTCCCTTCAGAAACTTTCGTATTTGGCCAATGAGAAATGATGATTAGTGAAGTGACAAACCTCGAATTGGGCGCAAATTTCCAGGTCCAATACATGGGTACATCGCTCCATGCTATGGAAAGCTCTCCTACAGACAGCACATACGACGTCTTCCCAGACGATCTCTCCAGCTTGAAACTCTGTTTTTAACAAAGAAATAAATGTCCAAAAAAACCAGTTCCTTAAATTCTCAAATTCTAAAATTCTTCATGAAACTAACAAAGACAAGAAAAACCCACGAAAGTTTCGATCACCTTTCTTCCGGAATCAATGAGCTGAGGTTGGCACAAGCTGAGGAAGAGCTCCTTCTTGGAACTGAACTTGAGGAGCCTCACCAGCCTTGCCAGCATGGCGTTGCAGTTGGGCGGCAAGGAACGAGAAAATATTAGCGGGTCTGGAGCGCCAAGTCAGCATGCTCCCTGACGAATTAGAAAGGTCCATGTGGCTCCGCGTCATCGAGTGGTCCCCACGGCTGTTCTCACACAGAAAATATAAAATTTCTCTTTCTTATTTAAAAATTTTCTGTTAATTATAGGCCTGCGCACATTAATGGCTGCTCACCTCCTGCTATGGAGTGATGAAAATATTTCCCTTTCTCTCTCCTCCTTTTGGGAGGAAGACCAATGCTTCCTCTCTCCTTCCTCTCGTGAAATCAAAATTTCATGTTTCCTAGTCTTCGCCCTCTTCGGTGCTCACTCGCTCTCTTCTCCAGCCCTCGCTTGCTCTCTCGGTGGGTGTCACTTCTTTGCTCTCTGCTACGGTGCTCGTGCTTGTTGGGTCTCACTTTACAAAAATCCAACGAGACTCATCATCCTCTTAGGGTGCGTTTGATAACGTTTCTATTTAAAAATTGTTCTAGGAAACAGAAATAGAAAAACGTGTTTCTGTTCCGGGGAACAATTTTTGCACAAAAAAATGCATTTGGTAAACTTGTTTCGGGAATAAAAAATACACAGAAACACGTTTGGTAAATTTATATAATTTTTTTATTTCTTTTATTTTTAAATATTTTTCTTATATTTTTTTCTTTTATTTTTTATTTTTTATTTTTTTGGCCTGTCACCGAGCAACGAGGGCTGGCGGCCTCACCCAGCCACGACGAGGCCGACCCTCACCCAGCTATGGCGAGGCTCGGCCTCGCCGGGGGCCGGCGAGCCTTGCCGTGGCTGGGCGAGGCTGCCGGCCCTCGTCGGCCGGTCGCCGGCCATGGCCGAGGCCAGTGACCAGCGAAAGAAAAAAGAAGAAGAAAAGAAGAAGAAAATAAAAAAGTGTTTCTCAATTTTGTTTTAGAAATAAGAAACAACTTTTTTTGTTTTTTATTTCTGTTCCAGATGTGTTTCTGGGAACAAAAAAATAATTTTGGAACAAAAACGCACTCAAACGTGTTTCTGTTCCTTTTTTGTTCCCGGGAACAAAAAAACAGAAATTTTTGTTCCTGGGAACAGAAACAACTTGCAACCAAACGCAGCCTTAGTCTCCATCAAGAAAAAAACCCAACAGCAAGCCATGATCGTTTTTGGTGCAAGGGAAGAGAGGGAAAGAGCCCAACTCGGCAGAGTTCATATCCGAGCTTGCAGCGGGAAAGACCGTGCAGCTCATGGTGATGGTGTCGTGTCCCCACCAGGCCGTTGCCATTGTCGAGGACGCCTCCATGGTGCTCGCGCTCGTCAGGTAATGACGATGCCCCAAACGTAGTCAGAAGCTGCTAGTAGTCAGAAGCTGCAAGCTCCGATCCACATTATTGTCGGATCGATCCGAAGCTGTGTGTATCAGAAAATCACGATAGATTTCGAGAGGGAAGAGACTGAAGCGAAGCAAGAATTGCCTGCTTGTTCACGGAACAGGGCGATGCATTTGGTTTTGAATATAGAGGGGATTAGATGGACAGAATCGTAACCGACGAGCATCGTTAACATGACGACATGATGCGATTTTGGCGTTGGCAGAGGATGACATGTAACGACACACCGGCAACACATGGTGACATTTACGTAAAGGGGGACTTCGCGGTAGTTGCCTCCTCTCTGGACTGACTACACAAAAGCTTGAATCAAATGTTTGAAAGGGATTCCATTTTCCAAATCTGGTCCAAAAGATGACAGAGGGATTTTTAGACGCTTCTTGAGCATGGCCTGATTGTCCACCTAAGCCGAGTACCACGTGTCGAGGACCGCGACATTCTTGTCCAACTTGTTGAGCGGCGATTGGCTTGAATGGACTTTGAAAAAAGGAAAAACAGACGATAGGCACACGGCACAAGTTTGATTCCCTATAATACTGAGTATGATTGAGGCACAAGAGGCATGTTCAATCCCTACTACGAGAAATTCACAATACAAAATATCATAGTATGTGGTCAATATTGCACAATTCAAATGGTCCTAGAGATATGTCATGACTGCTTTTGTTTGGTGGATGCTAGATCACCCCCACGTTGAACTTCTTTACTGTTGGGCCACATACAAAATGGCCAAATTGTCCTCTATATTTGTGCACGTAGCTCCCTAAACTTTTTAATTTTATAATATCATCAAATTTGTAGATTTGGGATAGAAGATAACTAGACAATTTTATTGAAAAATAGGTGAGAATCTTGTGTAGCATCTGCCTTTGGCCCCTTCATCCTTTTCAAATATACGTGAAAATCTTGTATGAGGCCTTGCATATCGAGTCAAGCAAGTAAGTGGTCCCATTTGTCATGAAGCCCATGAAAGCCATTGAATATTGCTACCCTTGAACAATCACTTATCAATGGAGGCCATAATCAATGCAAACATAGAGATTTGACGATTTTTCAATAACATCCAACATCGGGCACCTAGTCCCAATCAGAGCTTTACCTCTACCAAACCCCTAGTGGGATAGGCTGCAAGGTTAGATTCCTTATTTCATGTCAGGGCCTTACCGACCTCTGTCCCCCAATTGGAAGTGGATATTTTTCTTCCCCACTTCTAGGAAATATGGGAATGTGACATTGTGTGGTCTTCCACCACGAGGTAGATCTTCCACTTGTTTCTTCTTCCCTTGAGCCTTTTTAAGGACTATCATGAAGCTCATGAAAGCCAATGAAGATTGCTACCTTGAACGATCGCTCATCAATGGAGGCCATAATCAATGTGAACATAGAGTGTTGACGATTTTTCAATAATTTCCAACATGACATGACTAGTACTAGGGGTGAGCATTAGTCTAGGGTCAACCCTAGACCGACCTTGGATCAGCCCAACCCTGTCAGTCATAGTCTGGTTCCTAGGGAGACTGAGTCAATTTTTGGTTCTAGGATTTCTAGACCAACACTGTGTAGGTTGGTCCTCGATTCTATGAGTTCAAGGTTAGTCCAGGTTGGACCAACCCTGACTCTATATATATCTAATATATTATTTATAATTTTTTAAAATAGAGAAAACATTAAAATAAAAATGTGTCAACAACATTAAACAGCTCATTAGTGAAGAGTTCAAGTAATTTTACATTGTTCTTTAATAACTTAGATTTTTAATATCTTTTATAGTATTAACAATCATAATTTACAAATGATGATTTTTTTTTTTTGTGAGGAGTCCTCACGACATCCAAAAGAGCATAAATAGCTCCTCACAATATCCTCATCTAGTACTTGTTATCTTCTATCATATTTATCCTCTTAGTCCTCAATTTGCCAAAATCGAAATAAACAACTTCTCCACTCACCACTCGATATTTGCCTCGCTTGCTTTGAGTCACTCGTACCGATCACCACTCAATGCTTGCCTGTCTTGTTGCTCCCTGTCCGACGCTCAACGCTCACCCCACTCAACACTTGCCGCTCGCCTCTCTTACGTAATCTCGCTTGTTATCAAATCCATTAGGTCAATCCAATCCTCAATCGCCTTTTCAAGATATATAAAAAATGAAATAAAAAATTATCATTTGGTTCTGGGTTAACCCGGAACCAAACCAAACCCATTGGGTTGGTTCGATCCTCAGTCACATTTTTAGAGTACAAAAAATGAAATAAAAAAAAATTATCAATTAATTCCGGATTGACCCTGGAACCTGATTGGACCATTGGGTTAGTCCTAGGGGTGAGCAGCGGTCTAGGGTCGACCTTGGACCGACCCTGGATCAGTCCAACCCTACTGGTCCTGGTTCGGTTCCCAATGGGACTGGGTCGGTCTTTGGTCCTGAAATTCTATGATCAACACTATGCGGGTTGGTCATCGGTCCTAAGAGTTTTGGGTTGGTCTAGGTTGGACCAACCTTGTATATTATATTATATTATATTATATTATATTATATTATATTATTTATAATTCTTTTATATATTCAAACCTAAGTAAAATGATGTTAAAGCTATTGACTCCTCAGGCTCACACTGATGGACAGACGGCATCCAAAAGGCATGAAGTTTACGCCGTCAAGGTCTTCACGGTGTCCTCCTCCACAGTATGTTCTTCACCGTGAGGACCAAGGAGTCCTCACAGTCACGGACTCGCGACATCCAAAACGGCACGAGGTTTACGCCATAAATCTCCTCACAACTTCCTTCCCCAAAGCACATTCTCTTCCATTCTATCTTCTTTGTTCTTCAATTTTGCATATGGTGTTATGAATATTAAATATAGATGATTACAAGAACTTTCCATCTTGTCCCATAACTCGATGAACGGTTAGCAGGTACAAAATTTCCATTATTGTGTCATCTTATATTTGCTGAATATGTATTGGTATTTATAGTTTAGTTGCACAATGCCACATTGTCGATGGATGTGTAATTTGAATTTGTAGGTTTGCTTTTTTAGGGAATATAAAAAACAAGATGGAAAAAGATTATCAATCAGTCCCAAGCTTAATAGGGTTGGTCCTCGGTCCTAAAAATTGAGAACCGACACTGTACGAGTTGGTCCTAGGGTTAGGGCGTGGCCTAGACCAACCCGAACCATGCTCACCCCTAGTTAGTCCGATCATTGGTCTTAAGCTCAATAGGGTCTGTCCCCAATCCCAAAAATTGAGGACTAACATTGTGCAGGTTGATCCTAAGGTTAGGGGGTGGATCGGTCTAACCCGGATCATGTTCACTCCTAACCAATACTGACATAGATGATTTTTATGTATATTTTTTAAATTCATTGAATTTTCGACAATCCTAAAACTTGCCAGAAGGATTACATTAAAAAAATTGTCAAATTATTTAAAACTAAATCGATCAAATAAAAAAGTTTAGAAATAAATAGGTCGTCGCTCAATAGATTTATGACTTTTGGAATAATTTTTCCGTTGAGAGAGATGTATTCTCCTTTTTAAATTTATGACCCATGTGGATCACACTTGTGTTCTCCATTTCGAGACCAGCATTCACAAAGAATGATAGGATGTGTTAGGGGTGTGCATGGTCCGGGCGGGCGGTTTCCAACTTAGAACTGGGAACCGCTCACTAAGGACCGATTCCGAAAAATTGGAATCGGGATCCACCTGTTTGTTGTATGGATCCACCCGGGAATTGGACCGCTAGTCCGATCTGGTTCTAGAGTGAATCCATGGAACTAGTCAACTCGGTTGGTCACAGCAAGGCCGTCGTCAACAGTAGCGTCCCTAAAGCAGGGAGTTATTGCAGCACGGAGGAAAAATAGAACAAGCTCAGCGTCGCTGCTATTAGGCTTCCCGAATCAAGGCGGCGGCGAAATCGACGTCATCATCAAAGGCACCCACGCGGTGAAGGAGAGTAGAGGCTCGTCAAGGGAAAGACTTCCGCTGTGCGGGGCAGCAATTTGTTGGTTAGTGTCGCAATTTGGTGAGATGGAAAAATGATGGTGAGGTGCTGGATGGACATCGGTGTGGAGCTCCAATGAGGAGATCAGCGGAGGTGTGGCGTCAGTAGCAAGGAGAACCAACAATGGACAAGGAAAACCAGAGTCGCAGGGGCTGCAGGGATCGTGCGGAGGGGTGGCGGAGCAGCGACAAAGGCGCAGCGACCGGTTCGGGATCTGCTGGCGTCGATCGTCGCAACTGTAAGGGCTACAACGGCGTCGGATTGCTAGTAGAGGGGGCCCGAAGCAGAAGCAACGACGGTGGTGTTTGGACAGAAAGCAACAGAAGCGAAGGTGATCACAGTGATTGGTGAGCGGGCGAAGGGCGCTTGCAGCTGCTAGCGCGGTGGTCAACGTGGAGGTGAGCTATGGCGTCACGGGTCACTGCTGGGTGGAGCAAAGGCTGTGGTTGCCAGCACGAGGGGGCGGACAGCAGCGGCGGAGGAGCAGTGACGGTGGCATCAACACTCGAAGAGGAATCGAAATGGCGATAGGAGGAACCGAGGAAGAGAGAGAGAGAGAGAGAGAGAGAGAGATAGAACCAAAGACAAAAAGACAATGAGATGAGATCTAGGGTTTGTTTTAGTAATTTTTTTTTTAATATTAAAAATTAATCGGCCTGGTCCGGGTGGGTGGGTGGGCGGATTCGCCCATGGAACTAAGAACCAGACCGATTTTCACCGATTCCTATAAATTAGAACTGGGAACCGAACCGGTTTCCTCAAGAACCGTCAATTCCGGGCGGTTCTAGTCCAGTGCCGAGCAATCCGGGCAGATCCCGGTTCCTTTGCACACCCCTAGGATGTGTAATGGCTTCTAATTTGCCTTGTTTACGAGGGTTATCGACTTAATTGTGTGTGCTTAGTGGTTTTTCCATTTTGGTACCGTGAATTGGTGAGAAAATCTTGGGTGTCACTTCGGTGCTATACAGTCCATTGGAACATGCCGATGCGAACTAATTTGATGGAACCCGTGAGCGACATCCAGCTAAAAATGTCTCGCCCGGTAATGCTAAAGACGCTTAAACTTCTTTATCGAATTATATTTAGCAAGCGATTCGGCAAGATTACTCCAAATAAAGCAAATTTGGGAGCTAAAGGAAATTTGAACTACATTATCAACATGTTAGAGGTAGCAGGATGCCAAGTCAGCTACGTTTAGGAGCGTGGTTCAATATTTGCAAAGCCTTTTAGGGCTCCAAAGCTCCTTTCAGGATCGTTTGACAAAATTTTTAGGTTGCTTAAAGGAGATGCAATTGCATCTTGAAAATATTTGAAGACTTTTAACCTAAAATAGGATCGGAGATACTTTGAAACGTTGCGTTTTTTAGATGTTGAGTAGATTCGTCTTCTTATTTCAACTTTATTTTTTATTGATGCTAATAGTTTAGCCAGAGAATTTGTTTCATTAGAACCAATATTTTGATTTCCAGAGCCTAGGAATCCGCTGGACATGTCAGCGATGGGATTGGATGCCTACATCCATCCTCACTCAATTTTTAATTCAGGAAATATCATCAAAAACTCTAACTTTGCCTCAGCAACTAACTTGCAACCAGGGAATGGCCAGCATGCCAATGCCATCCTTGTTCGCAACGACTAAGTTCCGCTGGCAAATAGTTTTGAGATTTTTTTAAACAAAACAAATTAACAAAAACCCTTTGTGAAGTATAATTTTTACCAAATGGTATTTACGTCAAAGTTGTTTTCTGATGTGTTTTTAAAACTCTTTATCAAACACTATTTGCATTTCAGAAAATCTCTTTAACACAAAATGTTTTTGTATTTTTCCAAAGACATTCCATCAAATTCGAACCAAATGCATATATATAACTTCATCGTTGCTTACAAGAGGACAAGAGAGAAGGAACTAATTAAGTTCCTCTATGGGAAAAGGGGTTGGCACGATTTTGGGGACCATCTGAATCGATGGGGGCAATGGGAGTTGGCTGGACCTAATTGAACAAGTTATAAAATTTTACTTGTATTTTCGTGACAAGCGCGAAAGACTTGTGGGAATTTTCCCCACGAGAGAAGTCTTCTCACAGATAAACTTTGAATTCGTATGTTATGAGAGGGTGAGCCATACATTGAGTAGTGACCCAATCGCGAAATTGTTTGACCCGGTGTGCAAAAAGTCAAACCTTATATTGTGCACCTTATCCGTAATTGTATAAATTTGTTCTTTTATTGTTAAACAACCCTTGGAAAGGGAGAGACGAAGAGTTCGACTTTTTACCTTCTTGGGGGGTTGCGATTGGCATGCATGAGTAAGGGGGTAGAGTTTCACAACTTGTGCACAATACATAAAAAACAACAACAACAACAACAAAAAACTTTCATGTTTTCAATGTTTGGTCTAATGTGTGATCAAGTTTTTAAAATTTTGTATTAATGCAATTTAGTCCAGCCAATCACAGGAGAATTGATTGATGTGACATATTGGAATCCGAGGTGATTTTTTTTTCTTTCTTTTAGGATACACAATGACACCACATAAGAAAAGTAAAAGAAAAAAATAAAAAAAAAAGTTAAAGAAAAACCGAAAGATTAAAAAAATTAAAAAAAATTGAAAGAAAATCTAAAGTCAAATAAAAACCAAAGTCAAAGGAGAGAGCATCATTGACAAGTCTTGGAGAAATTACCAAAAAAGTCCCAAACTTTTCTTTTTTTTACTAATTAGGTCATAAACATTTTGTAATAGTATCAATTCAATCTATCCGACCAATTTTGGTCAATCATGTTGATATAGATGCTAGCATACTCTAGCTATCCGACTAACATTGACGTAGCCATTTATAATAATTTTTTTTATCATTTTTCAAAATTTTCACTAATTTTTTCTTCTTTTTTTCTTTTTCCTTTGCCTTTTCTTTTTTCTCTTCTTCGTCATTTGGCTTCTTTTCCTTGCACCTTGCAAGCCATTAGGCAAGAGCTGTGAAGCCCTCGTCAATCGCCAACGAGGGTCATGGCCCTTGCTAGGCCTAGGGCCATGAGTAAGGTGGCTTTGCTTAGATTTGGGCAAGGCCGCCTTTACCCTGCTACAAGGCCATAGCAAGGCTAGCCTCACCCAAATCCGAGTAAAGCCACCCAAATCTGGGTGAGGTGGGCAAGGGCCATGACCCTCGCTAGCCATTGTGGGGAAAAGAAGCCAAAGAAGGAAAAAGAAAAAAGAAAAGGAAAGGGAAAAATTAAAATTAAAATTAAAAATTCTAAAAATTAAAAATTAAAATTGCCACATCAGTGTTGGCTAGATAATTGGCATCCACGTCAGCATCAATCAGTCAAAATTGATCGAATTGACTAAATTGGTACATTTGTAAAAAATTAAAATTGAATTAACCAAAAAAAAATTATGACCGAATTGATACAATTATAATAAATTTATGACTTTTTAAATAATTCTCCTTCAATCTTGTGCTTGAGGGTTGGGAGATAGTAGACCACACCCACATCGTTGGTGAGGGTGACCATAGGTGAGGCCTGACAAGCCATTACCGCAAAGCAAGCAGTGGTATCTTCATAGCCAGCCGCTATCGTGCGAGGGCTCGTCGCCAAGATATGGACGAGAGCCGGGGGCTCTCATTGTCTTTTTTCAGTTCACGTATTTGACTTTTTCAGCTGAGACAGCCTTTTTCATTTAGACGATGAAGATGGGATCTTGTATCATGACTCTTGGATTTCGTATGTAAGCTTTTTAGACTAGAGAAACAAGTTTGCTTGATAGACTTCTTAACTTATTAGTTGCTCATCTCATGGGGACTAAATGGAATCGATGGGCTCTTCAGAGATGGACCAGTCAAACTCATCTATTGACTGGTTGACATGTATTCATCTGCATATATAAATAAACATAAATATATATTTATTCATGTATATCAACATTCGCATTTTATATGACATTTAATTACCATGAGAAATGAACAATAAAATATACAGAATTAAAAAAAAAAATACCAAATATACGATGAACAAGAACCCCGACGATGGATGATCTCTTCGCGCAATTCTTTTAGGCCTCACTCCAATGCCTTCAATGACAAGCCCTCCCTCCAGTTGATATCCCTTCACCTCCTTGAAGCTCACCTTCACCACCTCGTGATGATCCCCGTCACCTCCGCCGTCGAAGAACTCTCCAAGCTCAACCTCCATCCACCCGTCTTCCCGTTCCATCGGGAGTTTCTCTTCACCTTCAATCCCTGGTCCTTGCTTTTTTATGCTTCCTCGATGGCCTTGCTGCAGAATGGCTGTGCTTTTGAACACCGCCTGGCTTTTCAACTCGATCGATGCTGGCATCACATCTAGCCCGTATGCACGGTGAGAGATTTTCATGATGAGACAGGCTTCATAAAGAGTGTTTGAGGGATAGCATTGCTGTGGGCATTTGGCCTTCGATCTCCAGCCAATCTGTTGTTCTGAGCTCCGCCACTTCCCAAAATCTACATGGAAAACGATATTCTTTTTAGAATTTTTTGTGTTTAGCCAATGAGAAATGATGATCAGTGAAGTGCCAAACCTTGAATCGGGCACAAATTTCCAGGTCCAATACATGGGCACATCCCTCCATGCTACGGAAAGCTCTCTTGCAGACAGCACATACGATATCTTCCCAGACGATTTCTCCAGCTTGAAGCTCTGTTTTTAACAAAGAAATAAATTTCCAAAAACCAGTTCTTCAAATTCTCACCCGCGAAAGTTTCGATCACCTTTCTCTCAGAATCAATGAGCTGAGGTTGGCACAAGCTGAGGTAGAGCTCCTGCAGTCGGGTGGCAAGAAGCCATTTCAGATGACATCGCACTGAGCAGCTGATCGGAAAGTGCATGAAACTCGAGAGAGCCTGCATACGTCTTCAGGGGATGTGAGGGCGAGAATCGTAGAGACGCAGTGTTCGGTTGATGAGTCCATCGTGTTGTCATTCGACGATCCCAAAAGCGTAAGATATATGAGTTCACCTTTCCGGCTATCGTTATCCAGCCCGTCGAGGCAAACAAAATGCCGACTGCGGATATTCTCTCCTACCTATCAGGCAACGACAATGCCCGACTTAATCAGAAGCTGCTAGCTCCGATCGACATCATCAACAGATTGATCCGAAGCTGCTGTGTAGCAGGAAATCGCGATGGATTTCAAGGGGAAAGCAATGTTAGGTTCACTCCCATGTGTAGGAAGCCTAATCAATAGCAAACCCAAAAAGATTTGAACCCATATGATAAATCATATGGAGAAATAGGGTTTCTTGCTATTTTAAGTTGTAGCCGCCAAGAAGTTATGAGAGACGAAGTAATAAAAGAAAAGGAAAAAGCAGAAAATTTGGGATTTGAAGATTAGTTTGATTTACATCAAGCTGGCATCAAAGGTCAATTCATAGTCCGATTGAGCTGAAATTTTGTCAATGTGTTCGTGGCACACTCTTCTCGAATTTGGATGGTTTGATTTTTTGTTTGAAGCTCCCTACACCAGGTTTTTCCTGGATTGATCAAAATTTACGTTTTTTGTCATATTTATACTTAATCTCTTATAAAATTTTTGTTTATTGCCAAGAATGATGTTCTTAAGGTCTTTGCTATTATGTACATCTAGTATTTACTAGAAAAGAATTTTGTTCATCAATTTTGTTGATAGTGAAGATTTTTGGGTAAACTCCGATCCCGTGGTTTTTTGTCTCCTCACACTGAGGAGATTTTCCCCATTAAAAAAATCATCTTGTGTTGCATGTTTGATATTTATTTTGCTCTACTATACCGGTTCATATTATATTCACACGAGTTGGGAGATTATTTTATTTCACTGCGTTAATCCAATATTGTCCAGATTGTTACTATTCTCTCATCAAAGTGGTATTAGAGCATTGGTTATTGCTTGATTTTTCTACCTTGTGTTAAACAATGAAAACAAACACGAGTAGAATAGTTACATTGAATTATTCAAATCATCATATTTGGAAAGGGAAGATTGAAGACTTTTTATATGTGAAGAATTATTATCTGCCTGTATTTGTTGAAAAGAAACCGGAGAATAAAACTAATGTTGAATAGTCTATATTTCATCGTCAAGTGTATGATTATATTAGGCAATGGGTAGATGATAATATTTTGAACCATATCATTGAGGAAACAAATGCACGCGGTTTGTGGGATAAGTTCAAATAGTTTTATGCTAAAAAAACTGGGAATGATAAGTTCCTTCTGATAAAACATATCATAGCTTTGAGATATCAAGATGGTACTTGTTTGACTTATCATTCAAAATTCTTTTCAAAGAATTATCAATCAATTAGCTGCAATGGGAATCAAGTTTAATGATAAGATACAAGGGTTATGGTTGCTCAGTATTTTGCCAAACTTGCGGAAGATGTTTCGAACTTCTTTGTTTAATTCTGCCCCCAAATGGTACGATTACCATGTATTTAACCAAGAGTGGTGTTTTGAATAAAGAGATGAGAAGAAAGACACAAATCATCCTCTTCACATGTCGATGCCTTGGTTGTTGAGAAAAGAGGAATAAGTGAATCTCAAGGTCCGAGAAATAAAGATAAAAAACTAAGATAAAAGTATAGGCGAATACAATAAATTTGCTAATGCTAAGTGTCATTATTGCTATTAGAAGAGACATATTTAGAGGTTTTGCCATCAGTTCAAAATGAAGAAACAAAAAGAGAAAGGTAAAGAGAATAAAAGTGATAATGACAATGATGACAATTGGGTTGCTGCAATTAAAGAAGACTTTCTCATTATCCTTGATGGTGATGCAATAAATCTTGTACGTTATGAAACCAGTTAGGTAATTGATAGTGGTGCACCTATCCATGCTACTTCTCGTAGAGATTTTTTTACATCATATAAGTCAGGTGACTTTGGATCTGTGGAAACAAGAAACAATGGGTTGGTTAAAGTTGTAGGCATTGATGATGTGTGCTTAGAGACCAATAATGGCACAAGATTAGTATTGAATAATGTTAAGCATATATCTGATATTCGTTTGAATTTGATTTCCACAAGCAAGCTAGATGATGAGGGGTATTATAGCACTTTTAGCAATTGTCGATAGAAGCTTACCAAAGGTTCTCTGATTGTGACTAGAAGTGAAAAATATTCTTTATTGTACATTATGCAGGCCAAGTTGTTCACAAACAAAATTAATGCACTAGACAGTGAAGAGAAAGTTGAGTTATGGCACAAGAGGCTCAATCACATTAGTGGGAAGGATTTGTCAATATTGGCTAAGAAGAATCTTCTTTTAGTTATGAAAAATTTAGAGTTAAAGAGGTGTGCTCACTGTTTGGCAGAAAAACAAAATAAAGTTGCATTTAAAAGCTTTCCTCATTTAAGAAAGTCAGGTATACTTGATTTAATGCATTCTGATGTTTGTAGTCTTATGAAAATAAAATCACTTGGTGGCTCTCTTTATTTTGTTACTTTCATAAATGATTGATTATTCAAGGAAAATATGGGTTTATATCTTGAAAACAAGGCTCGGACCCCTTGAGTGCCAAAAGTTGGCACAAATGAATACTTAAGTGTCAAAATTGGAGCAAAATAGATCACTTGAGTACCACCGGTGAGAAAATTCGGCCAAATTGCATACATGGCATTTTCCAACGACTTCTTTTACTGAGGTGGAAAATGTTTAAAAAAAAGCACACTTGGACGACAATAACGACATCGTCCATCCACACTAACTAAGCTGACTTAAACGACGTCGTTTTTCCTTGGTGTTAAATGACATCGTTTAGGTTATTTTGGCTTAAGCATACTTGCCCGTCATTGTTCCTCCCCCATTCACTCGCATTCACACTAGATCTTAGGCCCTTATCTCCGTCACTATTCACGCCCAAAGGTGGTCATCGGTCGCCGTCATCAGTCGTTGTTGTTGGTTGTCGTCGCTGCTCACCATCGTTGGTCGTCGTCGCCGCTCACCATCGTCGCTCCTCTAAGTTCGGCCCATTCTCCCCCTCCCCTGTGATAAAATTAAGGCTTGATTCTTTTATTAGGGCTCTAATGGAAAATTTGAGGCTCGACGAGGAAATGTGGAGATCGGTTCGGATGATACTTTAATGTGCAATTTAGGGGTCAAAAGCGGTACTATAACCCTAATGGGGGTTCAGATTGGCAATTTGGGGATTGGCCTCGAAATGTAAGCTTCAACAAGGGGAAAATTAGGGCTCGACCTCAAAGATTTGGTGTTATTGTGATGTGTGATTTAGAATAGTGCTACTGTGATTGGTGTTTAGAGCTTGGATGTGGTATTGTGATGTGCGATGGCAATTTTTAGGGATTAGATGTGAAATGTGATGTGCGGCGGCAATTTTGATTGCTCAGAGTGGTTGTTGTGGGGACCTCTGGTCGCTTTTTATAAATTGAAGTGTTGAAATGAGTGTCGTGAAAATCTGTACTTGTTGTGGGGACTTTTGTTTTTGTTAATATTTTAAGGGAATGGAAGGCAAATAATTAAAGTGGCGACCTCTTCTTTTGCTGTCATATAGGGGCATATTGTTAGTGTGGGGACCTCTGTTTGTTGTGGATGGTATCTTTCTAGTAAATGGCCTAACATGTGCATCTCTTCTCCCTTTCCTTTTCTTTAATAAAGTTCATGAGAGTAGGAGGACTCCCATGTGCAATTGTCTATTATTCTTTGTGGATGTGGTCCCAAAAACTAATTATTCTTTTTCTTGTTCTTGGTGCAAAAATGGCTTATGACAAGAATTATGTCGTTGTCATAGTTTTCTACGGTGGGAATTTTGTGATTATGGAGGATGAGTGGGAGCATGAGGGTGAAAATGAGGGCACCATCTTTGTCGAAATAAAGAAATCATCTTATATAGGATTTGTTAGAGATATAGTGACTTATTTACCTTGTAAAGTTTAGAAGTTGCTGTATTGTATTTCTGGGAAAGGTTTAAGATATGGTTTTAAAAACTTAGAATATGATAATGATTTTAGGAATGTTCTACACCATTATCTTCATGGTGGAGAGGTAAAAATATATATTAAGTACAATAGTAAAAGCGATGACAAAGATGATGATGGAGAGAGCGCCTAAGTAGGACAAGAATGAGACGGTATTCAAGGTAATATTGACGTTAGGATCGAAGGAATCAAGATAGACATGATGGAGAGGAGAGGAGCGCAGATACAATTCACCAAAGTGATGATGACATAGGTGATGTCACAATCACTGGATTAGATAGAGAAATAACTTAATCAAGTGATGATCAAAATAGTTTTGGTATCTTATGTTCGTATTTGAATCATCGAGATTTTCATGACAATTGAGAGTCGTCAATGTGTCGAATAGGTTCATTATGGCTCGAAAAAAATCGACCACTGCTCATTTGTACTAAAAATTTATGGAAATTACCCGGTAACCTAGATTGTGCTAAAAACACGCTAGCATGAAATTAACCGCGAATTTAAATTCGATTTTAGAAATTGAAAGTTCTGTCATGTCACAAATCATTTTAGGAACGTCAGCCTAGTCTCAAAAGATTTTTCTGCAAAACGAGACTTTTTAAGAAAAAGTCGTTATAGGATCGTTTTTGTCCATAAAAAGTTAGGGACTTTTTTGATTGAGTAATTGAGATGCAAGAGGGATCAATTGGTAATGAAAAATACCAATTGGATCGATAGGGTGTTGGTTGAATTTATAGAGGCCAAATTGACTTGATTTAAGAAAGATTAAGTGTCCAATTGAAGAGAAAACCAAGCAAATTCGTATGCCCCCTTTGCCCCAACTTTTGGACCCCTTCAAAGGTCTTCTAGAAAGGTTTGAGGGCTAGAAATTGCTGGTGGCAAACAGCATGCATGGTAGGGACCAACAAGGGGACAAGAAGGTAAGACATGAAGCCAAAGTGCCCCCCTGCCCCCTCTTTATCCCTACCATTGGCAGTCTCCATTCCCATCTTCTTTATTGTGCTTGGAAGCTTCAAAACCGGTAGAGAAAATTAGATAGACTGTCGAAGCAGCCAGCCGAAGCCCTCGCCGTCACACGCCTCGCTAGATCGCCGTTCGACGTCCCCGCCTCGCTCGCGCACCGCCACGCCTCACCGTGCGACCCTTCCACCTCATCTCGCCTATTCCGCCATCCAGCTTGTTCAGAGCTATCTAGCTCATCCTCGTCGCCATGTGCTGTCACCAAAGACCCATTGAGCCCTGCCTACTCACCACCAACCCTTGCTCGCCTCAATCAACCCCATATTAGCCCTCAACCAGCTCAAAGCAGAAGCAAAAATAGTGGGTTTCCAATAGGAGATTTTACTCGTTTTAAGGTGGTTCCCGACCCCAAAAGCTAAGCCCGCTTTGGAGTTTTCTGTCCCCCGTGACGTTCCCACCAATTTGAACAAATTGGATCACAAAACAAGTGAGCTTAACTCACTAATCCTCGCTTAGCAAATTAATTATGCTTAAGGATTAATTAGTTTAGACTAAGCTGGGATTAGGTGGTTAGTTAGATTAGATTAGTGAATTTAATTAATTACCGATGCATGTTAGGCGGATAATTAGTGTAGTTACAGCATAGACAAGCTCTAGTATTTAACTAGAGTGGTTCGGTAATTTTCCGAACCCGTCTCGACTTCTAATTAAGTTTTTTTGGGTCTAAGCTACATTTATTACCTTTAATAATTATTTGTTGTATTTATTTAATTATTTATTTATTTTCCATAAATTAGATCGGAATAGTTGGTGACCGGAATTTCGTACTGATTGTAGTGGTGCATTCCGTTTATTTAATCGACTGCTAATTTATGAGAATTGAAGGTGATTTATGGTTGGGGTATTTTATCCTAAAATTAATTAATTTCAGTAATTAATTAGAAAATCATCGAGTGTTGGTTTACAGCGCCAAAAATATGTTATGAGCTGTTAAAACTGGTAAGATGTTCAAAAAACGAAATTATTATATTTTGGCTAAGGCCGACCATGTACCCACACATTGCTATTTTTATCGGGAATGATGAAAATGTTGATTTGATTGTATGATTGGGATAATATACTATATCAATCTACGGGCGATATGTCAACTAAGCAGAGAGCAGTATACCGGTATATTATCCCAACCCACGGGCAATATGTCAGCTTAGGTTGAGCATTATCAGCATACTGTATTAGCCTATGAGCGATATGGCAGCTTAGCAAAGAGCAGTATACCCGATCATCTCAAAAGCGAGCTATATTATCTATTTATCAACTTAGCAGTGAGCAATCCTGATATAATTGAACTTATAGATAGTATGAGATGAGCCGACCAATAAGGGTTGTGATGACATGTAATCACCTGAGTCAATTGATCACTGAGTCAATCCGAATTGATTGAATGATATGATTATGAGTTATGAATTAAACTGATTTGCAGAAAGAAGTGGAGGCCCAGGTAAGTCCTATACCTCGTGATTGTGTTTAAGCAGCCCTTAGAGCGTAATTTATTCCTAATCAGGGTTTAGGGGGTAGAACTCGCTGATACGTCGTCTCATCCCGTTATGGAATAACATTTCAGGTCCTTAGATAGCCGCTCCCGAATTTTTTGGACGACCCAAGAGTGTTACATAGCAGACAATCTTTATTCCGATGAATTAGGGCCTTAGGGGTTAGAACTACGAGCTGGTTAGGTAGGGGTGTGCATGGTCCAAGTGGGCGGCTCCCAACCTAGAATCGGGAACCGCCCGCTAAGGACCGGTTCCGAAAAATTGGAATCGGGATCCACCCGTTTGTTGCATGGATCCACCCAGGAACCGGACTGCCAGTCCGGTCCGATTCCCAAGTGGATCCATGGATCCGGTCTCATTGACAACGAGATGAAAATTTTACGCTAAGGAAAACCCAACATCAAAAGAGATGACATAATTGATCTCAATTCTCAATTGCATAGCAAGCATCATCAAAGCAAGCCAAAAAGTTTCAACTCCCCACTTAAACATCTTCGATGAATGATTTAGCAACAGGTTTTCCATAGCGTAAATGAGAACATCAAACTTATATTGCTCGATGGACATTGTAACCAAACCAGAAATGCGAACTTCATGTAGTAGTAAGCTGGAAACCTAACAAAAGAAGCAAGAGCTTTCTTAGATCTAAATCATCCAACAAATAGGACCAAAAAGCCAATTTTGCATTAAAAGGAAGATAGTAAGCAACATTGAGCAAAACAAGAATGAAAGAATGGGAACAAATAAAAGGCAATCTTGCTTGACTACAGAAAGGACAACGTTGAGGAAAGGTTAAAAAACAATGAACTTGGTCCACCTAGCATATTTCAAGTGTCACAAGTAGGCCGGACTTCTTAGGGACATCCTCATGACCCCATATCATAGTTACACCTAAAAGACTTTTCTGCAAAGGGGAATAAGAAGGCTTTCATGCTCTCAAGCGGTGCATGTTGACAAATAGGCTCACCAGTTAAAATAAGCCATTGACAGGAGAAAATCAATTGTTTGCACAAGGGACTACTGATAAACCTTAGAGAGCACGGAGGTAAATATAAAGGTTAGGTAGAAGATCTTTCTTTGACATAAATAGCAGTCAAACTTCACTGCATCTTCACATTTTGGACTATGATTAGGTAGTGTATCATAATTAGTTTCAAATAAAATCCGAGAAAGGATATTCTTATATAAAAGGCCAACATTCTGTAATAACCTCGACAAACAAACCTAGAGAAAAAATAAACAAAAGAACTGGGAAAGACCATATTGGAGTTCAAAGACTCACCAAAAGAGAATTTTGTCCGCAAACACTTCGGCAACTTTAAAACTTCCATAAGCTACAATAGTGAACTACTACTATAAGATATGACAAGGAGTGTGGGCAAGCAATTCAGATTGTCAACCTCCAAATGAAACCACAGTTCACAGTGACTAGTAAGTTAGATGGATAGTGTTCAAGCAATTAAAATTCTCCACTTTGTATAACCTCATGTCCATATTAGATATGCTATGGAGACTAGTAGAACCACCTACCCACCCATCCTGCTCTTTACGACTGCACTTGTAAGGTATCTCTAGAACCACATAACACATAGTTCTTGGTAAAGATTCCAATCAACCTTTTCTCTAGAATGGCAGGCTAGGCTAAATGCTTGGGTGTGAAGGTCCCAACAACTTCAAAAAAATTCTAAAAGTTTCACTTACAATAATTTGAAGGATGTAAAAGGTCTAAAAGTTTCACCTACAATAATTTGAAGGATGTAAAAGGTACCAATCTGTCCAATAAATAAGCCATCTCTACAATTACCAGGCGGCACTACTAAAGAACCAAGGACCTATTGTAATATACTAGAAACCAAAAGCTACAACAACTATAAATCAAAACATAAAGCAAAAGCAGCAACTAATTTGAGAAACTACATTAATCAGGTTTCACTCAAACAATTATTGAAAAACTCACCACATATATTCATCTCACTTCAACTTGTAAACTCTATGGACCGTCAATCTCCTTGTTGATGTCTTTGTTAATCTCCTTGCTAACGTCATCCATATCTAACAAAAAGAAGATATTAAATAAAGTATTCAGTTATTAGATAATAGATATACAAAAGAATTACATGATGAAATGATATGCACTTACCAAATTCAAACTTTTCCGCATTTTCGATACATTCTTCAATATTAATCGGCTCAAGAATTGCTCTAAACCAATCTTGAGTGCAAATCAAAGCTTCCACAACTCTAGAAGTCAAAGAACTACGAAAACTATCAAGCACACAACCAAAAGTACTGAAAGTTGATTATGAAGCAACAGTAGTAACGAAAATAGACAAAATATCCCGAGCCATCAAAGATAAGATTTTAAACTTTTGGCCAGCAACACTCCATTTCAAAATGTCAAGATCACGACCATCTTCAAGTTCAGCTTTAAGATATCGATCGAGCTCAAATAAGTTGCCATCGGACTTTTTCTTCTCCTCATTAAGAAAGTCATCATACGAAGGCTCTTGCACATAGAAATTTAAGTTGCAATTGTCCTCTTCATTTCTCTCATTGAAATAAGAATCGCAGCTACAATCGATATTAGTAGAACTTACCAATTCACCATCCAAATTTTTTTCTCTAGAAGTGTGACAAGATTTCTCATAAAATTTAAATACACGTTCTAGGGCAAACTTCACCTTATCAAACATCTCATCAACATCTGCAGCATCGTCATAAATGAGTTTACAACAATACCTCACATAATTCAGCTTTTTTCTAGGATCCAATGTTACCGCAATCAAACCATCATATTTACTTTGTCGAAGCTCCCATAATATTTGTCAAACTTATCTTTCATTTTCAAGCCCATAACTCTCACCCTATTATCAAAACCCTTCATCACTTCTCGCAAATATTTATACAAAAAAGCTATCCCTACAAAATAATCATTTGAAGTGATATATAAAATTCCGGACATCTTCTTGGTGGTATCATTAAACTTCTTCAAAACATTAGAAAGAACAATAACATTTTCCCAATCAACACTACTTGGAGTATCAGAATTAAGCTCAATCAAGAAAGACACATCTTCTTCTTCCATCCTTTTAAAAGCTTTCCTTAGCTTTATGGCACTCTCTAACATTAGGTAAGTGGAATTCCACCTAGTTGAGACATCAAGACAAATTGAACCCTTATAAGTAATCCTTATACTTTCGATGCAATCTCGAAATGTCTTAGCTCTCATAGAAGAACTCTTCACATACCTAACCACGTTTCGAATACGTGCAATGGAATCACGTATCTTGGCCAAGCCAGCCTTCACAATCAAGTCTAATATATGAGCCATGCACCTCATGTGTAAAGATTCACCATCTAAGATCAATAGCCTCTCTCTTGAAAATTTTTCTTTCAAATAATTAATGGCCACATCATTTGAACTAATGGCCACATCATTTGAACTAGCATTAGCCACTGTGATTGTTGACACTTTTTTCTCTATTCCCCACTCATATATGCATTTCTCAACTACTCTCCCAATATCCCTACCCTTGTGACTAGCTATCATCACAAAATTAATGATCATTTTGAGCAATTTCCAATTTTCATCATTAAAATGTGCAGTAAGGCATAGATAATTCAAATTTTGAATGAAACTCCATATATCAGTCGTGAGTGCGATCCTAGAATTAAGCTTACGAAAAGAAGCCTTCAAATTTCTTTTTTCACAAAAATACAACTTCATGCAATCCCTAGCCACCATAAATTGCGACATATGCTTGAAGAGAGGTTGTAATTGATTCACATAATCATGAAATCCAACACGTTCAGTAATCGAAAATGGTTGTTTATCAATTATAATCATCCAAATAGGCATTTGCCTACATTTCTCCTGATCAAACTTCCATGTCGTTAACATTCCACCACTCCTAGTACTACTAGTAGTATCTCCTCCTATCATTTGAGTTCCATCTACTTTGTGATGCAAACAATTTTTGCCTTTTATCCACATTGCGAGGATACTTATTGCACTTTCTCAAGTACTTTAACATATTTGAAGTACCATTATCAACGTGGTACGAATACTTAGATTCGTAGTAATTGCAAAATACATCAACTTTCCCATTTGTGTGAGTTGTTCCTTTTCGAAAATGAAGCGAAGCTGTTGATTTATGCTTACTAGGAGGACATGAACAAGAACCGGATACTTTATTTGTGTTGGATGTTTCTTCAAAATTTTCATCTCCTTCATGTTCTTGTAATGTTGATTCCACTATTGGCATTATTGCATCATAGGATTCCTCCATTAACATGCTAATGAATCACCTGAATCAAGCAACACACTATCAACACTTAAACACTTATCACGCCACGAAATTAACTATTTTAAAATGCATCACAAAATGCGAACGCCCCTGTGCTGTCATGAGTCAAGACACCCATGGCTACGGCGAATGACCATGAACACACGACTGAACCTGTATGAGTGCCTAGCCCAGGATTAACCATTTTAGACCACTAACACACTCAAAATTACACACTCAAAATTAACTTCTTCTCTGAACCACGATCACGTCCTCAATAGTTTGACTCCCCAGTCACCGCTGAGGACTCAAGTAAAGTACAAAATACATAAGCAAGAACTTAGCCAAGCTCCTTTACCCTCTTCCAAAAATTCCATTTTTTTCCCGCAAAGAACCAACCTTTTTCCCAATCGAACCAAAGAGCTAATTTGGGTCCCCGAGAATTGGCAATAAAACAAACAACACAATCAATCACCAGCACAAGCAATGGCACACAACACGGAGCGCGACCTAATCGACACCGCACGACAAGGCACGGCGCGGCACCTTCAGGACGCCATTACACAGAATGACGTCCGCAAGCTCGAACAATTGCGTCCGACTCCGAGTGCAGACCAAGCAGTCGATGATACCAATGACGAGGACATACCTTCGAGAGGGAGAGGCGACGAAGGCCCCGAGCCATGCGGTGGGAATTGAGTGGAGCAGCGGTAGCAGCAGGTGAGGGAGTCCTCGCCAAGACGGAAGCTGCGAGGACGTTGTATTTAATGGAGGAGAGGAGGGACGATGGAGAAATCGAGAGCGCGGGTCACTACTGGGCAAAGCAAAGGCTGTGGCAGGTGGTGGCCGGCGCGAGGGGTGAATAGCAGTGGTGAGATGGCAAGAGGAACCGGAGGTTGTGGTAGGTGGCGGCTAGTGCGAGAGGCGGACAGCAGCGGCGAGACGGCGAGAGGAACCAGAGGCTGTGGCGGGTGGCAGCCGGCGCGAGGGGCGAACAGCAGCGACGAGATGGCAAGAGGAACCAGAGGCAGCCGCAGAAGAAACCGAAAAGAAGTGAGATGAGAGTCAAGACGGTGAGATCTTATTCTGACCTAGGTTTTTTTTAGTAATTTTTTTTTTTTATATTAAAAGGGAACATGTTCGGTCCGAGTGGGCGAGCGGGTGGATCCGTCCAAAGAATTGGGAACGGATCGATTCCCACCGGTTCCAAAAAATTTGAACTGAGAACCGGACCGGTTCCCTTAAGAACCGCTGGTTCCGAGCGGTCCAAGCGATTCCTCGGTATTTTGCACACTCCTATGGTTAGGTCCGTGGTCTGGGTCAATGCGGGTGTTGCCTAGAAAGTGCCCCATCGATACAAGTCGTGGTACCGCCAGGCTCGAGATGGTTAGAGAGAGGGTCCTATTCCGAAGTCTGAGGTCCCTCTGTACGCTTTGGAAGTCACTTTTGAGAAGGGCACGGCCGATCCTCCTTAATGCTCAACAGTGGATGCAGTAGACCCGGCTCTTGCAGTTCCAGAGTCCCCGATCAGTCTGCTGAAGGCTCTAGCTGGAGTGTGAAAGAATGAGAGATCGAGGATGATGATGATGGCCCGAAGTAGATCAAAAACCCCCACGCCTGCTTGTAGACTTGTTTTAAACTGGCTTGACTAGAACTTGACTTGATTAGTGTGTATAGTATATAAATGACCAGTTATGTTATATATAAGGGTGTTGTTATGATTTGAAAATTTATGGCCTACTTTCCTATCCCATTGTTTTATTGTCTAGGGATTATTATTTGCTTATGCATACGTATTAAAATAAATGGGCGGCGACCTTCCTGGGACGTTGCTATTGATCAACCAAGGAGAGATGGATGTGCGCCCAGAGGATTAGGGCATGACAGGTTGTCTGCTGAAAATTTCATAAGTGATAACGACGAGGAGGAGGTTATACAGTAAAGAAAAAAGTAAAGGGATTTTTTTATGGATAATTTTGTAGCTTTGCAGGTAGTTGATGAAGTTTCAAACAGGGCCAAAGGCCCTACAGATGTTGGTGCTGCTGGCAAGGAGACTGATTATGAAGAAAGCATCAAGAATGCTACTTCCCAAGATGAGTTTGAAGAAAATGAAGGAGCTGTGCATAGAAGGACATAGAAGGAAAAGTAAGTTTCATTGCTGCATAGAGGAATATTAACTTCATTAGAAACACTAAGACTTTTGTCGATAGGTATGAAATTTTAAAATGCGAAACAATTTAGGAAAACTATACTGAAGAACTCCATTGCTGCACAGAGGAATATTAACTTCATTAGAAACACTAAGACTTTTGTAAGAGCTAGGTGTTCGCAGCAAAATTGTTTATGGAAGATCTATGGCGCATTTGTTAGGAGAAGTGGATCCTTCCAGATTATAGCCTATCAAGAGAAACATACTTATTCCATTAATTTTGAAAATAAAAGGGTAACAAGTGCATACTTGTCCAAGCACTTCTTTGATTTGATTAAGTTGATACCTCATATGAATAGTACTGAGTTCAAGATGCTGGTGAAGGAGCAAATAGGTATCAATATATCCAGGAATTAATGCAAAAGATTGAAGCAAAATGTGATGAAGATATCCATCGGTTAATACAGCAGCGAATATAGACAGTTATGAGATTATGCTTAGGAGTGTAGGCTGCAAAATCCTTCAAATATAGTGTATGTAGATGTCGTGGAGAGACCACTTCTTAATATTGGGACCAAGTTCGATAAGTTCTATATTTGCTTCGATGCATGCAAATGAAGATGTTTATCTGGTTGTAGATGGATTATAGGATTGGATGGGTGTTTTTTTAAGGGCTTGTGCAAAGGAGAATTGCTAGCCACAATTGGAAGAGATGTAAATAACCAAATGTTTCCATTGGCTTGAGCTGTTGTGAATGTAAAGAATAAGGACAATTGGTCCTGGTTCTTAAAAAATTTGATGATTGATTTAAAGATAACAAATGGAACAGGATGGACGTTCATGAGTGACAAACAAAAGGTAATGTGTCAATTGTTTGCTTTTTAATATCAACATGTCATTTGCTTACATTTCTTATTTTGAATTATTGCAGGAACTAATTCCAGTAATAGCTGAGTTGTTGCCTTATGCTGAACATCGAATATGTGCGCGGCACATATACACAAATTGGGCAAAGAACTATGAATAGGACAAGTTGCTATTGCAATTTTGGCAGTTAGCAAAAAACACGAATATGGTTGACTTTAGGATGGTCAAAGAAGAATTGCTTCAATTAACAAATGAATGTTATGATGCACTATTCCAAACAGAATCGGAATATTGGTGTAGGGCGTTCTTCAACGAGGAATCCAAGTGCAATAACATCAATAACAACATCTATGAAGCATTCAATGAGAGAATAACAGCTGTCAAATGCAAACCAATTATCTCAATGCTTGAAAACATACAGGTTATGGTCATAACTCGGCTGCACAGATAAAGAGATGAGGTTGCAAAGTGGACTAGGCAATGTGGTTATAGGCTTGCTAAGAAATTGGATGAGAATTTGGCTGCAAGTAGGTATTGTCATCCCATTTGGAATGGGGATGAAGGATATGAGATAATGAAATGTTCCAATAAGTATGTTATCCATTTAGGTATGAGAAAGTGTTCATGTAGAGCATGACAACTAAGTGGAAATCCTTGGACACATGCCATATGTCACATTTAATTGAAGGGCCACAACACAGAAGACTACATTAATGATTGGTACAAGAAATCGAAATATCTTGCTTCGTACCAATTCATGTTGCAACCAATAAGAAATAGCAAGTTCTGGAAGTCAACAGATCGTGAAGCACCTCAACCTTTGCCATTAAAGAAGAAAATGGGAAGACCAAAGCAAAAACGAAGAATGCCGAAGGGAAATGTCTCATGTTAGCATAGGATGAGTAGGACATGTGTAAAAATGAAGTGCTTTTTTTGCCATATAGCATGGCACAATACTAAAGGTTGTCAATTAAGGAAGCAGCAAGAACAATTGAGGCCAGCCAAAGAGCCTAGTGAAGGGACAATTGAAGAAAGACAAATAAAAAGGCGAAGTGAGTCGATTGTTCTTCAGTCGACGACAATAAATCCAGTAAATCATGACAATTGTGTTTATGTTACTTTATGGTTTATTACAAATATGTACATATATATAATTGACATGTATGTAATGTTTTTGTCTTTGTCAGGTCACGAGAATGACACGTGAAGAATTGGCCGAAACCCATGCTATACCTGAAACTGAAGGGCCTATTCAAAGAAGGTAAAGTAGAAGACAGCCAGCTGAAGGATTGGCTAAAGCAACTGGAGGACCAATTAAGTCAGGTGTTCTTCAACAGCAGTAGAGAAAAAAATACCTAGTAAGTTCAATAATTTGTGTTTAGTTTTCATTTACGTTGTTATATGGCATGATGTTATATTTATGATGTCATTTGCATTTTTCTCAGATTTGAAGAAGGCAAGCTAGAGCTCAGCTGCCAATAGAGGGCCCAACTGAAGGGCCACCACAAGATCCATCACAAAGGTCACCACAAAAGCCACTAGAAGGGTCATCACAAGGGCCACCACAAAAGCCAACAGAATGTGTCACTGAAGCTAAAAGGCTAAATAGAAAAACAACCGGAAGAAAGTCAAATCAAGAGCCACCTACAAAAAGGCCATCTAGAATACGCTTAACTAAAGAACTGGCCAAAGAAGCCATTGCTGTAGCTAAACAGCCACAACAAGAGCCTAAGAAATCACATGCGAGAAGAAGGACAAACCAATCACAAGTACCTGAAAGTGACGTTCCCCTTCAAATAAGAGGGGCTCTTGGGAAAAGGTTAAAACAATATGGTTATGGCCTTTATATAGATGAGCATTCTGGAACAGTTATTCTTAATGTAAGTTTTATAGGCTGCATTTAATTTAATTTATGATGCAAACTTTTGTTGATAATTGAGTTTTCTTTTTGAAGCTTGGGAGAAGTTCAGAGGTTCTTATTTCTCAAGGCCCAACTCAAGAATCAATGACTGCGCCAACAAAGAAAAGACATTGGCTACGCCAACAAGAAAGAAGAGTAAGAAGAACTTAGTTACAAGTCCATCTGAATCAATTTAGTCTATAACAATTTCAGCTCCTTCTGAATCAGTTTAGCCTAGGACAATTGCAGCTCCATCAAAATCAACGTATCCCAAGACAGTTGAAGAAGAAGTCTCACGTTCAGTTAGAAAAAGTGCAAAGATTATGAATCAAGTGAAGGGTTCATCAAAAGGAGTACGAACATGAGGCATTATGCATATTGATTGATGAAATGGGATGAGATATGGTTTGTGGGGCTGAGAAGTCAGTTGTTTTACTGTGGATGTTTTTTTTTTTCTAAATAGTTTGTCATTGAGTTTGTGAGACTTAATTTCAATATTAATGGAATGATATTGTTACTTGTCAACGAACATGGACAGACAAAAAATCTTGTACAACGGGGCCATCAGATAAGCCCATATTGTACATGACCAAAACACGGACGCAAATAAACACCAAATCATGAACACTGACGCAGGGGTGCTCCGAGCACTCAACCTCCGCATCAAACGGTAATCCATAAAACATACCAAGCGTGATAGGTGATAGAGGCATCTTTCAATCTGAAATGTTAGTCCCCCAAGGGGTGAGTATAACCACTCAACAATAAAGATCCACCAAACTAGACAATGCAAAAAGTAAGACAATCAAGATATCATAAGTAAAGCACATATCATTCACGCTATCAAGCATACATCACCATGCAGTCGTGCATATATTACTATGCAGTTGTGCATATCTTGCCATGCCATCGTGCATATACCACTATGTAGTCATGCATATCTCACCACGCCATCATGCATTATCACCATGATTCGTATCATCCATGCTATCAAGCATACATCACCATGAGATCCATTCATGCCTTCATAATCGCATTTTCAATATCAAATAGCATCAATTTACTTTCATAAGTAGATCATACATCATGCTATATGCATACACCCATGCACATGATTCAATTTCAATTCTTATCTTTCACAAGGATCTCATCATTTTTCATTTATGGACCATTGTTTGCATCCCACAATTTATCACTCGCATCCAACTTGGCATTGCGAGGGCCTCTGGCACACACCTCTGGGCATCCGGCACAAACCTTCGGGCATCTCGTACCCCAATTGGCATCACAAAGAATCCCCCCAGCACATACCTCCAGGGCTTCCGGCACACACCTCGGCAGCTCCCAACACTCCCGGGGCATCCGGCACCCACACTCCGGCCATCCCAACACTCCCAAGGCATCGTCAGCTCACACCTCCGATGGTATCATCATTATCATAATTTATATTCACACATGTATCTCAATTTCAACATGGCATTTGATGCAATAACATGCCAAATGTCACCACATAGTGCAGCAAAATCAACCACTCAAGACATTATATCACATGGAGCAAATTCATTTATTTTTGAAAATGCAGCAAATTTTCGGATAAAAACATATTGCACTCCTTTGGTCATAATTCTTGAAAAATTAGTAAACAGCCTTAATAAATTAAAAAAAAAATTGACATGTTATATACAAGATCTAGAGGAAAATATTTCGTGAAGAACACCATATCAAAAGAACATCATCCAATTCAGCACAGTCCACGCATCACAGTCTTTCTAATTTTGGAATATTGCCATACACAGTTTCATTCACAAATTCGGTCAAAATCCTAAATCAGCTCCAAAAATTCTGAAATTTTTATATGTTATAGAAAAATTCAGAAGTAAATATTTTATGAAGAGATCAAAATCTAATTCGTGATAAATTAAAAACTATAGCAACCATAACCGTCCATAATCCTCGGTATCAAATTCCAGATCTAACTGTTTCGGATAAAGATTGTTTCACCGACCTAAACTCATCCATTTCCTCTAAAATTTTAGTATATTACTCCTTAACATGTTATATTCAACTTTCATTCAGAACACAAGATAAAATTTCAACCGGAAAATTTTATAAAATTTACAGAATCACACTAGGTCAGCATTACGATTTTCAGATCTAACTTCTTCAAAGAAAAATAGTTTCACCGGTCTATACTTGTTCATTTCTTCTGAAATTTTTATATGTTACTCTTCAAGAAGTTCTTTACAACTTTCATCAAGAAGTCGAAGCCAAATTCCCACTAGAACATCACATTCAACTCACGAAATCATCAAAGGTCGGACTGTTTTTCTAGAAACAGGACACTAGGCTAAAACACAACTCTTATAGCTTCGAAATTTCACACTTCATCCACATCCGAAATTCACCATTCATCACACACAAACACAGCAAGTAGAGGGTAGATCAATGGACTCTACTTGCCTCTAATCCAAGCAAAACACAGCAAGCAAACAGCGGGCTCAACGGCGGAACTCGGCGGCTCGATGGCGGCGACAAACCCCCTCCTTCTTCCTTTCTCTCTTCCTTTCTTTCTCTCATGCGACGTCTCCCTCTCTCTCTTGGCAACCCCCTTCATCAATCCGCCCCCTTCTCTTTCCTTTCCCCTCAATGATTTGCAATCATTTGATTTTTTATGGCTTCTTACACTTGGCTACAAAGGGGCAACACTTGGCAAGCTTCTCTTGCCACTTGTTAATTTTTCCATGCACATGATGGGCCTTCCTTTTGGGCGGGGCCTCTCCGTCCATCCCTCTCTTCCTTGGTCAATGGCAGCCCCTCCTCCTTTGGGCTTCACAGGCCAGGCCTAAATGGCCGAATGGTGGGGTCTTGTAGGCTGGTCTTGGCCTAAGAATTTTTGCCCACTTCCTCTTTTAATACTCTACTCTAAGCCCCCATTCATATAAATACCTAATTGAATTTTATAAAACCATAAAGCTTGCAACATAAATTAATAAATTCCAACCTATAAAACACATAGCCAAGAATAGAATTTTCTTTCCTATCAAATAATTATCCATTAAAAAGCTTGGCCTTAAATCCTATTGCAAATCATGGATCAAAGCACATCTAAGGATTGACATGAAATTCTAGGATGCCACAACTATAAAAATGACGTCATTTTTTGTGAATTAGAGCTGAATCAACTCTCCGACGAGTCACGTAGGCAAGAAATATTAATATTTAATTGCTATGTATGATTTCCAGCCGGTTTCGCCGGAGGTGACACTCAGGTGTCCCACTTTTCTTAAAATGTGGCACTTAAGTGTCCATTTCGTAACTTAGCACTTAAGTGTCCATTTGTGCCAACTTTTGGCACTTGAAATGATCTTTTGCCTCATAAAAACAAAATACCAAATATTAGATGTTTTTAAGCAATTTCAAGCTACAGTAGAGAGACAAATTGGAAAGAAGTTGAAATACATCATAATTGATAACAGGGGAAAATATATTGGACATTGTGATGAATATTGCAAACAATAAGGTATTTGACATCAAAAAACACCTCTCAGGATACCTCAGTTAAATGGTTTAGCTGAGAGAATGAACAAGACATTGGTTGAAAGGATAAGATGTTTACTTTCACAGTCAAAACTACCTAAATTCTTTTAGGGTGAGACTTTAAGTACTGTTGCACATGTAGTAAATCTTACTCCATGCATTCCTCTAGAGTTTGATATTTCTAATAGAGTTTTGATAGGTAAAGATGTTTCTTATGATTATTTGCGTGTTTTTGGGTGCAAGGCATTTGAGCATATCCCTAAAGACGAGAAGTCGAAACTTGATATGAAAACACAACAATGCATATTTATTAGCTATGGACAGAATATATTTGGTTACAAATTTTATGATCTAGTTGAAAAGAAAATTGTAAGAAGCATAGATGTTATGTTTATGGAAAATCAAACAATATAGAATATTGAAAAATTAGAGATGATTCCATCTCCACAGGTTAGTGATGATTTGGTTGACTTGGATCCAATTCCTCTCACACATATTCCTGCACAGGTTGATGAACATGTCCGCGAACATGTTGAAACAGGTGATATTGTTCTTGAACCAAAAGCTTCATTAGATGTTCCACCAAATGTTCCAGTCCAAAGATTCGTTAGAGACCAACAACTTTCCACCAAATATTCTAGAGATGAGTATGTATTGGTAACTAATGTAGGTGAACCGAAGTGTTATGCATAAATAATAGAAGATGAGTGCAAAAGTAAATGGCTTGATGCTATGCAAGATGAAATGCAATCACTTTATGATAATCATACTTTTGAACTGGTGAAACTACCTAAAGGCAAAAGAGTTTTGAAAAATAAGTCGGTGTTAAGGCTGAAACAAGATGAATAGACTTCACAACCACGATACAAAGCTAGATTGGTTGTTAAGGGATTCGGTCAAACAAAGGGTATTGACTTTGATGATATATTTTCTCCAGTGGTGCAAATGTCTTTTGTCCATGTGGTACTAGGCTTGGCAGCTAGCATGGACTTGGAGATTGAGCAAATGGATGTCAAGATGACCTTCCTACATTGTGACTTAGAGAGAGAGAGAGAGAGAGAGAGAGAGAGAGAGAGAGCAACTAGAGGGTTTCAAAGTAAAAAGGAAAAAGGACTACGTGGACAAACTGAATAAAAGTCTCTATGGCCTAAAGCAAGCGTCAAGACAATGGTACAAAAAGTTTATGTCAATTATGACGGAACATAGCTATAAAAAGACTTCGTTCGATAACTATGTGTTTTGTCCAAAATTTTATGATGGTGTCTTTACTATTCTCTCGCTTTGTATTTATGATATACTGATTGTTGGCAGGAATACTTCAAGAATTGAGTTGTTGAAAAAGCAATTGAATAAGTTTTTTGCCATGAAACACTTAGATGCAGCAAAGCAAATTCTTGTCATTAGAATTACCTGAGACAGAGATGCTAAGAAATTGTTTTTTTTGCAAGAGAAGTACATCGAGATAATTTTTCAGAAATTTTCTATGGACAAGACTAAAGTGGTTAGTACTTTTCTTGCTGCCCACTTTAAGTTAAATGCAAAACAAAGTCCTATAATTGATAAGGAGAAAAGGGATATAGAAAGTGGTCCATATACTTCAACTATAGGAAGCTTAATCTATACGATGGTATGTACACGTCCAAACTTAACACATGTAGTTGGGATTGTTAGTTGTTGTTTGTCAAATCCAGGTCGAGAACACTGGAATGTTGTAAAGTTAATCATGAGGTATCTTCAGCGAACTTCCGATTTGAAACTTAGTTTCAGGACCGGAAAACTTGAGTTAGTTGGATACACAAATTCCGACTTGGTATGAGACACCGATACTCGTAAATCTACTTCTAGTTATTTGATTTCTTTTGCCAGTGGGGCTCTGCCATGAAAGCCAAGATTGCAGAAATGTGTTACGCTTTCCACACCAGAAGCTGAATTTATTGTAGTGACCGAAACTAGTAAAGAGATACTATGGTTGAAGAAGTTTTTGGAAGAACTCCAGTTTAAGCAAAAGAGGTATGTATTATTTTGTGGCAATCAAAGCGCGATTAATCTTGGTAAGAATTCATCTTTTTATTCTAGACTGAAACACATTGATGTTAGATTTCATTGGATAAGAGATATTCTAGATGAAAGTTGGAACTTGAGAAAATTCTTACGGACCATAATGGTTCTGATATAATGACGAAGACTCTAGCGAGGGAGAAGCTTATATATTGCTGATTGGTAGAAGGGATGATGAATCCCTCCACATGGTCATTGGGGAGGGAGGAGAAGATTTGTTAGCTAGGTTCACTCTCACATGGAGGAAGCTCAATAAATAGCATACCCAAAAAGGTTTAAGCTCATATAATAAGTCATATGGAGAAATAGGATTTCTCACTATTTTTTAAGTTGTAGCTGCAAAGAAATTATCAGAAACACAATAACAAGAGAAAAAGAAAAAGCAAAAAGTTTGGTATTGGGGATCATTCTAATTTATATCAAGCTCACATCAGAGGTTGATTCGTAATCCAATTGAAATGAAATTTTGTTAGCGTGTTCATGGCACACTCTTTTCGAATATGAACGGTTTGATTTTTGTTTGAAGCTCCCTACACCAAGTTTTCTGTGGCTTGATCAAAACTTGCATTTTTTATGAGATTTATCCTTGATCTCTTGTGAAATTTATGCGAATTGCCAAGAATGATATTCTTGAGGTCTTCGCTGCTATGTGCCTCCAGTATTTACCAGAAAAGAACTTTGTTCATCCGATTTGTTGACCGTTAAAAAATTTTGGTGGACTCCGATCCCGTGATTTTTTCTCCTCACACTGAGGAGATTTTTCACATTAAAAAAAAAAAACCGTCTTGTGTTTGCTTGTTTGATATTTATTTTGCTCTATTTTATTAGTCCCTATTAGGTTTAGATAAGGGAGAGATTATTTTATTCCGCTGCGTTAATCCGATATTATCTGCATTGTTATTGTTTCCCCAGCAAGCGACTGTAGCAAAGCAAGAATTGCCTGCTTGTTCACGGAACTGGGCGATGCATTGGTTTTGAATATAGGAGATTAAATGGAGACAGTCGTAGCCGACAAGCATCGTTAACATGACGACAAGATGCGATTTTGGCGTTCGCAGGGGATAACATGTGACGACACACCGGCAACAGATGGTGACATTTACGTAAAGCGGAACTTTGCGGTAGCTGCCTCCTGTCTGGACTGAGTACACAAAAACGTGAATCAAATGTTTGAAAGGGATCACATTTCCCAAATCTGGTCCTAAATAAAGATGACGGATTTCTAGACGCTTCCTGAGCATGGCTGTCCACCCAAGCGAGAACCGTGTTGACATTCTTGTCCAACTTGTCGAGCGGCGATTGGCTTGGAGTGGACTTGAAAAATGGACAGGAGCAGACGATAGTCCCATGGCACAAGTTCGGTTCCCTATAATGCTGAGTATGGTTGAGTCACATGAGGCATGTTCAATTCCCCACTATGCTGGAAATTCAATGTTGATCACCCAATATATACCTACCTTAAATGGACAAATTCATTAAGGCGAGATAAAATGGATGGGTCTGAGCATCCAACAATATCATCTATCATGGAGTTTGTATCAAATATGACCATCATTTCTCCGAATTACTTAATGATATAGCACTTACTACCTGAAATTCATGACCCAAAATAGTATAATGGTGGTCAACATTGCACAATTTTAAGGGTCCTAAAGATATGTCGTGATGGCTTTCATTTGGTGGATGCTGGAATAGCCCCCAACGGACTTCTTTACTTTCAGGCCATATATAAAATGGCCAAATTGTCCTTTACATTTGTGCACATAGCTCCCTAAACTTTTTAAGCTTTGTAATATGGTCAAATTGCTATCACTTTTTTACATTCGGGATAGACGATAACTATGCGATTTTAATGAAAAATAGTTCCGAATCTTTGTCTAGTATCTACCATTTGCCCCTTCATCCTTTTCAAATATACGTGAAAATCTTGTGAGGCCTTGCATATCGAGTCAAGCAAGTAAATGGTCCCGTTTGTCATGAAGCCCATGAAAGCCAACAAAGATTGCTACCGTCGAACGATAACTCATCAATGGAGGCCATAATCAATGCAAACATAGATTTTTGACAATTTTCAATAAAGTCCAACATCAGGGAACCCAATCCCGATCGGAGTTTTACCTCCGCCTATCCCCAAGTGGGGCGTCCTACAAAGTTAGATTCCGTGTTTAACGTCAAGCCCTCACCGACCTCCGTCTCCCAAGTGAAAGTGGATATTTTTCTTCCCCACTTTTAGAGAATATGGAAAGGTAACATTGTGGGGTCTCCTCGGCAGATCTCCCGTCTATTTCTTCTTTCCTTGAGTCTTTTTAAGGACCGTCACGAAGCTTATGAAAGCTGCTACTCTTGAACGATCGCTTGTCAATGGAGGCCATAATCAATGCAAACATAGAATTTAGATGATTTTTTAATATTATCAAACATGACATGACGAGTGCTAACATAGATGATTTTTTTAAAATTCATTGCATTTTCAACAATCCTAAAATTGGCTGGAACGATTATATTAGAAAATCATCAAAATATTTAGAACTAATTTAATCAAATTAAATTATCTAGGAATGAATTATTTCTCATCCAAGAAATTTACGACCTTTTGAATAATTTTTCTATGGAGAGAGATGGCGTTGTATAATCTCCTTGTCCAAAAACTTTGGCATTTTGAAAATCAATGCAAATGCATAAATTTGAGATCAAATATCGTAATCCATTTATAATTTCAAAAATACTGCAATCTTCTTTAATTTGTGGGACGACCTGCTCTTTTTGACACTCAAAGATTCTCCTATAAACATTTGCCCATTGTTCTACATCATTCTTCCTTTGGCTTCTTTTCCCTATGCCTCGCCAGCCACTGGGTGAGGGCCGCGAAGCCCTCATTGACCGCACACGAGGATTGCAGCCCTCGCCAACCTAGATCTGGGCAAAGGCCGCCTTCACCTTGTGGCAAGGCCATGGCAAGGTTGTCCTCACCCAGATCTAAGTAAAGCTAACTCACCTATGGCCCCCAGATCTCGCCCAACCCTCGTCAGCCACTATGAGGAAAAGAAGTCAAATGAGGAACAAGAGAGGAAAAAAAAAAAAAAGGAAAATTAAAATATATATATATTTAAAAATTATCACGTCAGCATTGACCGAATAGTTGTTGTCCACATTAGCGGTGACTAGCCAAAATTAACTCAATGAACTGAATTGACACATTTACAAAAAGTTTAAAACTGAATTGACTCAAAAACTGTTCATAATTGAATTGGTACAATTATAATAATTTTACGACTTTTTGGATAATTTTTCCTCAATCTTGTGCTTGAGGGTTGGGAGGCGATGGACCATACTGGCGAGGGTGACCATAGGTGAGGCCCGACCAGCCATCACCACAAAGCAAGCGGTGGTGTCTTCGTAGCCAGCCACCATCGTGCGAGGGCTTGTCGCCTAGAAGAGATTTTTTATCATGACTCTTTGATTTCGTATGTAAGCTTTTTAGACTGGAGAAACAAGTACGCTTGATAGAGACTTCTAACCTTATTAGTTGCTCATCTCGGGGGCTAAATGGAATCAATAGGCGCTTTAGAGATGGACCGGCCAGGCTCATCTATAGACTGGTTGACATTTAGCTATTTGCATATATAAATAGATATAAATATATATTTATTCATAATGTCGACATTCCCATCTTATATGACATTTAATTACCATAAGAAATGAACAATAAAATAATCAGAATTTTTTTTTTAGAAAAATACCAAATATACGATGAACAAGAACCCCGATGATCGATGATCTCTTCACGCAATTCTTTTAGGCCTCACTTCAATGCCTTCAATGACAAGCCCTCCCTTCAGTTGATATCCCTTCACCTCCTTGAAGCTCACCTTCACCACCTCGTCATGATCGCCGCCACCTGCGCCGTTGAAGAACTCTCCAAGCTCAACCTCCATCCACCCGTCTTCTCTTTCCATCGGGACTTTCTCTTCACCTTCAACCCCCGGTCTTTGCTGGTCTCTATTTTCTCGATGGTTTTGCTGCAGAATTGATGTGCTTGTGAACACTACCTGGTTTTTCAACTCAACGGATACTTGTGATGGCATGACATCTAGCCCATATGCACGGTGAGAGATCTTCATGATGAGATAGGCTTCATAGAGAGTGTTTGGGGATAGCATTGCTGTGGGCATTTGGCCTTCGATCTCTAGCCAATCTGTTGTTATGAGCTCCGCCACTTCCCGAAATCTACATGGAAAAAGAAGTTCTTTTTAGAAACTTTTGTGTTTAGCCAATGAGAAATGATGATCCGTGAAGTGACAAACCTTGATGCGGGCGCAAATTTCCAGGTCCAATACATGGGTACATCGCTCCACGCTATGGAAAGCTCTCTTGCCGACAGCACATACGATATCTTCCCCGATGATCTCTCCAACTTGAAGCTCTGCTTTTAACAAACATAAATTTCCAAAAACCTATCCTTCGAATTCTCAAATCCTTCATCAAAATAACCAAGGAAAGAAAACCCGCCAAAATTTACCTTTCTTCCGGAATCAATGAGCTGAGGTCGGCACAAGCTGAGGAAGAGCTCTTTCTTGGAATTGAACTTGAGGGGCCTCACCAGCCTCGCGAGCAACGCGTCGCAGTTGGGTGGCAAGAAGCCGTCCCAGACGACGTCGGACTGAGCGGCTGATCGGAACGTGCGCGACACCAGGGCGAGCCTGCATGCGTCTTCAGGGGATGCGAGGGCAAGAATCGCAGAGACGCAGTGTTCGGGCAACGAGTCCATCGGATTTTGTCATTCGAGAAATCCCAAAACCGTCGAAGACTTTTTCTTTACGCCATGTAGTTTGGCCAAGTGTTGGCAGACTGGGGCCCCCCAGTATCTTCAATTTT
This sequence comes from Eucalyptus camaldulensis, assembly GCA_019915185.1. Taxonomy (NCBI): domain Eukaryota; kingdom Viridiplantae; phylum Streptophyta; class Magnoliopsida; order Myrtales; family Myrtaceae; genus Eucalyptus; species Eucalyptus camaldulensis. Next base: position 23,654,757 of record JAHSVA010000003.1, read on the forward strand.
ACGATGTTAGTCCTTGTAGTTTTATGTATCTACCAAAACTGTCCACGGCCCAATGCCGTCTTCTATGTCAATATTAGAATTAGGTACATTCCTTTCTTATTATCTATGACTGGTGGAGGGTACATCATTTCCAGCTATCTTCACGTTTGACTACCTATGAAGCACGGAAACATTCTGGAACCTTCCGTGTCGTGTCCGACATGTCGACACGTGTCCGACACGTTCAGACACGCGAGTTTAAGCGTGTCCGGAATCGCAAAAGGCTGGGTTTTTGGAGCAGGTCTACAAGCATGAAGGGAGAGTGAATCACTGTATAAGACAATGGAGGGTGGAGACGAGGGCAAGGGAGAGGAAGCGAGGGTGCGACGATGAGGCCGTGACGGTGAGAGAGAGCTGGAGGAAGAGAGAACCAGGCGACCAAGATAGCCACGACGGAGGACCGGAGACAAGGCTACAACCATAGAAGAGGGAGGAGCAGAGGCAAGGCAGTGAACGACTCCAACGAGGCAACCAAGAGAGAGTACAATTGAGAGGAAGAGGATTGTGCAATGAAGGAGGAGGGAGTGGCCAGCGTTTTCCAAGAGTTTTCAAGGTTGCTGTTTTTTGTTTTAAGAATAAAGGTTTCTAAAAGATACAGAATGGGGATGTTGTGCAAGGAGAAGGAACATAGAAGGAGGACGAGGCTATGGTTAAGGTTTCCAAGGAAGGGCAGAAAAAAAAATGGGGGGTGCCGTGGAGGAGGAGGAGGCAAATAGGTTTGGGTTTCCAAAGAGGGTAGAAAAAAATTTTAAAATGCAGTGCCGTGCAAGGAGGCGCCTAGGAGGAATAGTAGGCAACTAGTGTTTGGGTTTTCAAGGAAGAGCGGGAAAAAAAATGATGGTGCCATGAAGAGCAAAAAAAAAAAAAAATGGGATGCTCGTCCAATTGAGCGGGATTTGTCTTTTTTTCTTTTTTTGTCTTTTTTGGAGGGAGAGGGTGGAGAGCGATTTCAAGAAAGAAAAAAGATGAATAATGTTGAATAATAATAAATTATGATCACCTTAAAAATTATAAATTTATTTAAATAAGTTGACTCTACTCTATATTTTTGAAATAATCATATGTATATATAAAATATTCATTTATTATATAAATTATCCCAACGTGTCGAAATTTTCTATTTTTTTAGACGTGGCATGGCGTGTCACGTGTTACAAGTCCATGTCAGTGCTACATAGTTGACTACTCATTACTAAGTAGAAAAATGCAATTATTGGAATTCTAAAGAAAACAAAATTTGGGCGTGATTGTAAACCCAGCAAAAATATTACATATGTTAAAATATGGGTCTTGGGTCCTGTAATTGTCGATTTATTTTGGATTATGGGAGCAAGGAGATCAATCTTGACCGTTGATTCAAGTCCAAATCTTCGACCTTTGAATTGGGACAAAAAAAAAAAAAAGAGTGGGGTCGAAAGTCTGACCCAATAAAACAAAGTTGTGGCAGAAAGAAATGCTGGCCTTTCATGTCTATTTTGTCCAAAAAAATTGTCTTTTGATGTGAAAAGTAACTTTGGAGACCCACTTGAGGGGAAAGGGGAAGGTGGAACGAAAAAGGTTTTTTTTTTTATGTATTTTATATGAGATAGAGAAATCCTTCGAACATCACAATATGTCAAGAGAGAGGATATTGATCAAAAAGTGTTAAATCCATTGTACTGCATCCAATTGATTTTTCAATTTTCCAATTTGGTTAATCTTTTTTGTCAATCAATTTAGTATTACACATTTTGATAATTTTCCAATTTAATCAATTCGGCTAATTTTAATTAGAAATCATTGACATGGATGCCAGCTATCCTACGCGACATAATCGGCTAAAGAAGGTTTGCACTGACGTAGACGATTTTTGTTTTTTTTTTTTTAATATTTCCTTTGCTTTGACCGGTAGCCCCAAAATTGGTCAAAATGATTATATTGAAAAATTATCGAAATGTTTAAGACTAAATTGACCCAATTAAAAAGTTTTGAACAAAATTAATTGTCATTCAATAAATTTATAGTCTTTCAGACAATCTTTTCGTCAAGGGGGAGATTGCATCTCCCTGTGCACTATTCTCCTATCTCAACATACCTTTTTCTTAAAAAATTTCCTTGCGGATCATGCTTGTGTTCTCTATTTCAAGACCAGAAGCCGTGAAGAATGACAGGATGTGTAACGGCTTTTGCTTCACCTCCTTTTCCACGTGTTTGGCATGATTGATGGCCTTTTCGGCTTGATTGTGTGCCAAGTCAGCTTATGCATATCTTCTTGATCGCTGCTTATTGAGAGTTTCCCTTACGAGAGGCAATCAATCACGTTCATCTAAGGAAAATGGGGTCGGCACGATTTGGGTACCGTCTGAATTGGTGGGGCTATGGGAATTCAGTGGCCTTAATTGAACGAGGTTATAAATTTCCAAAGCGGCAAAGGAGTTTCCCTTACGAGAAAAGTCATCTTATTTTTTAACTCAAGCATGATCAACATAAATATATTTGTATCGTATTTTTAATAAAGATATGACTAAATAGAATATGATATGAAATTCATAATTTTTTCGACATCCTATTTAGCTGTTTTGTAGATTGTAGTAATAAAATCTGATCTATTCGTATCGTATTATGTACATTTTTTATATAAATGTAAATGAACATAAAATTTCACAAACAAAGATAATAAAAATCTCTCGCGACACTATTGTCAAATTTATTTTTTATTTTATTTTTCCTCTTTTTAAATTATTTTATTTTTATTTTTATTTTATCCCCTTCCATCATTCTATAATAAAATTTTATTAATTAGTAAACTATTCTAACATAACTAAAATATGTAATAGATAAAGATAAATAATATATTTATATATTGAATTAATAATATTAGATAGAATTAAAGTCAAATATATAAATAAAAAATATGATTAAATTAAAAAACTAAATTTTTATTTTTATTTTAAATTTCTTATATTAGAATTCATATATTATTTATATTGAAACATAATTTCGATTTCGTTAATTTAATAAGTTTGTTATTCGAGAAAATAACTTTTCTATTATGCATATTAAAAATCATATACATCTTTATCTCATATCTCCCATATGATAATTTTAACCAGTCTATATCATTCTTATATTCAAATTTATCTTGTCTTGAGTAGACACCAAATATAAGATATGATAAATTTTTATCATATCCTGAATATTATCTTAATTGCCAACTGCATTAAGTATAAGAGGGCAAGCCAAACTTTGGGTAATGACCCAATCGTGAAAATGTCTGGTGTGGTGTACAGATAGTCGAATTTATATAATGCATCTTATCTACAATTATGTAAGTCTGTTTTTTTTTTTTTTTTTGTTAAACAACCCTAGTGAACTAATTCCCTCCCTTGAATCAAAATTTATGAGAAGGCATATTTAAATTCTTCTTGTGTAAACAAAGCAAAAAAAAAAAAATGTTTTAGACACTTGGTCTAATGTGTAATCGAGTATTCAATGTTTTATATTTAGCACAATTTAGTTCTCTCGACGAGCCCACGGGCAATTCTATTGACATGGTATATTGGGATCCTGGATAACATTTTATTTGTTTTCTTTTAGGATATCTAATGATGCCATGTAAAAAAAATAAAATTAAAAAATTAAAGGAAAACCAAAACATAAAAATAATTTGGACGAAAACCTAAAAAGTCAAATAAGTCAAATTCAAAGAGAGAGCACCATCTATCAGTCTTGTACCTGAGGGTTGGGAGCACTGTCACGCCCCGACCCTCAAGCACGCATATATCCCTTACTTTTGGTCAATTTTAAAATACGATATTCCAGGACTATGTATCGCTGACCCTTTCATTTATATATGCACATGCGGAAGCAGTTATAATTCCCCAAACAATAAAGCAATGAGATAGAAAAGCAGGCCATACATTTTTCTTTCTGAAAATTCACAACTACATCTTTTTACATACAAACAAGGTCTGACAAAAAAAAAACAAGGTCTGACAAGACAAGATAGGATTTTGATCCTCATCCGGGTCGTACTCGGGTTATCCTCGGGGTCCTCCTCCACGTACTCCTCTTCAGGTTCCTCATCAGGGACCTCCTCATCAGATTCATGCTCCCTAGGCTCCTCATCCAGGTCCTGAAATGGTTATTCAATAACCACTGAGACCACGTCTCAGCAAGTTCTACTTCCTAAGACCCGATTAGTAAACTAATACACCTTAGGGCTGCCTATGCACAACATGAGTCAGAGGACTTACCTTAGCCTCAGATTCCACATGCATATTAGCACAGATTAAATAAACACCCAAGCAATCACATCACAGATCGAAGCATCAATCAAATCGACTTAGTCGATTACATACCAACAAGACCACTCACGGTCAATTCCATTCGATCAATCAATTCACACAGTAGATCAAGGCAATGAATCACATCAAATCACACTTAGATCAAATCATCGATCAATCGACCTAATCGATCACACGCCAACAAAACCACTCACGGTCATTCCCGTTTAATCAATCAATTCACAATATCAAATCAAAACAATGATCAATCGACCTAGTCGATTACATGTCATTCGGACCACCTCTCAGTCACATCAACACCATACTTTAAAATCTCCATTCGGGTACTCAGTCACAGAGCCGGATGAATGCTCTCGAGCGTCTTTTTCGCCAAGGTGACGTATCAATTACCGATCACGATAATCTCCAGCAGTACACTTAGTCACAGAGCCTCATTAATGCTCTCGGGCATCGTTTTCGCCAAGGTGACATAAGCTACGTGCGTTCTTTAAGGCGCCGTTTTCGCACAGTGATATTCCCCATCATCGAACCACGCCCGTCATAGGTCACAAATCACTGACAGTCTACGTGCGTTCTTTAAGGCGCCGTTTTCGCACAGTGATGTCCTTCATCACCAAACCACGCCTGTCACGATTCATAAGCAGTCTACGTGCATTCTTTAAGGCGCCGTTTTCGCACAGTGATCTCCCTAATCACCGAACCACGCCTGCCATAAGTCATAGACAATCTACTTGCGTTCTTTAAGGCGCCGTTTTCGCACAATGATGTACTTTATCACCGAACCACGCCTGTCTATACTTCGTACTTAATCAGTCTCAGCCAGTAGAATTCTCAGTTAGTTCTCATCACTCCCTTCACTTACAGCTCAACAAGGCATTACAATTGCTAACTAGCCATACTCGGCCATCTACCAATCAATAATTCAATTTCACTCAAATTCAATCAATTTAGGGTAAATCCCTAAAATATCACAATTTATTTAATTTCATACAACGTAAAGCTCAAATAAATAAACGAACTGCGCCATGACAATCAGCACAAGATTTCGGTCGTCGGCCATCAAAATCTTAATTTCCGAAAAATAATTAATTAATTAATTAATTAATTTCGATAATTAATTAATTAATTTCGAAAATTAATTAATAATTATTAAAAATTCAATTTAGCACAAAATAAAGCCCAATTAAATAAACAGACTTCACCACGGTCATCAGCATAATATTCTGGTCATTTACCATCTCAGTTGAATTTTCAGAAAATAAATAATTAAATAATTAATTTCGAAAATTAATATTTAATTCCTAAAAATTCCACCTAGGCCCGATTCGCCTAATTAACACCCGATAAGGGACGAGAAAAATCCCAAGAAACATCCAATAAATACTACAAGCAATTCTCTATCTAATTACACTAATCACACAACTAATATGCAAAGCAATTAACTAATAATCACTAATCAATTCTAATCTAACAACCTAATTACACTTAATTAACGCTAATAAACCTTTAAGTATAATTAGCACACTAAGAAGGCATTAGTGAGTAAAACTCACTCAAAACGACGGGCTCAACGCAATGATCGACTTTCCTCAAAGCGGGCCAAGCATCCAGGCTCGGGAAGGCGGCCAAAACAGGCAAAAACCTCACTGCAAACCCATTTCTGCAGTCCTCTGATCGCTGCTGGTTGGAGGCGAAGGAGGGCAGATCCGAGGCTGGTTGGGCTCGGGAATGGGCGGAGGAGTTAAACAAGACCTAGGCGGGGCTTCACGGTGGCCGGAGGAAGGGTGGACGGCTCCGGTGGAGCTCCACCAGATCTGAAACGTCGCTGGAACAGAGGGCTGAGCAAGGGGGTGACCGAGGCAAGCAGAGCATGGGACAACGAACGGCGAGGCGACGCTGGCCGGGAACAGCGTGGGGCGTGCGACGGCGACAGGAGAGCTGTTGCTTCGAACCCAGGCGAGCTGCTTCCGTCTTCATCTTCTCTGGTTCGCAAGGTGAGAGGGAAGAGGGTGAGGCGGAGCTGCGCGAGGCAGTAGGACGGCGGACGACGGCAACCTTGGCTCCGGTTGATTGCTGCATCGGCGCCGAGAGAAATCACTGCTTCGGCTTGCTAGTTCGTTGATCTTCAGCTTCCATGGAGTTTTGAAGAAAAAGAAGGAGATGGGGGAGGAGTTCGGTCGACGAAGGAGAGAGAGGAGAAAGAGAAATTCAATTTTTCCTCTTCCCCTCACACACTCTCTCTCTTAGGTCATCACACATAGGCCACCATGACATCATGTGATGTCACCTTCCACCCACCATTTCTTGACAAATTTGCCCCTTCTAGAAGCATTTAGGTAGGCCAAAATATGGGGGTAGAGGTGGCATACGAATTTTGCTAAGGTTTCTTTCCAAATTAAACCTTAATCCTGCTTGAATTAAATCAAATTGAACCCTATTAATTTATTCAACACCTCATTATTCCAATTGGTATTTTTCCTTACCAATGTAGCTCACTTGCATCCCAATTTCACAATCCTTAACGTCAATTGAACGAAAACGGCCCTATTTATCCAATTGAAATTAGAACCCGAAAATCTAAATGTCACAAGCACCATCCATCAATCTTGTACCTGAGGGTTGGGAGGCGAACAACCACAGCCACATTGTCCACAAGGGTCACCACGGGTAGGGCCCGACTAGACCTCACCGCAGGCAAGCGACGGGGAGTCCCCCCATATGGGAGTGCCTCTCGCTAAGATGTGGACGGGACGGAGAGCCTATGACCCTCATCAAAGATGTTCTTTTTCTTTTTCTTTTTATTTTTCCAAAATTTTTGCCTTTTTTTCCTCTCAATTATTTGGACTTTTTAATTTTTATTTTTTTTTGACATGCTGTCACGTCTACCCAATGTTGGCACCACCAATGGTTAAAAAAATATTTAAGGCTAAATTTTCATGATCATTTTAATAATGAATGAAAATTTCTTTTGAGAGGGAAAAAAAAAAAAAGGAAGTACCCATTCCCATTCCCAACGGTTGAGACGGTCAACAAATCATCAAACTCTCGTTTTCCTTAGATCAAAACGGTTGACTCCTTCTCTCCTTGCCTCCTTATAGGCACGATCGAGCAGATTACACTATGTCCGGGCAAAGCATCACAATTTCTCATGAAAATGGCCGGTTCACGCCGACAACCCTAAATGATATATTAATCGTTACAATGTCATTAGATACAGTAGGGATAATATGCATCTTTCATAATCTGCATTGTATCCGTAATTCAGGAAAATTGCCTAATTAGCTTTAAATCTACTGTACGGAGCCAATGCAATCCCAATTTTTTGTGCAAAATTCCAATATAGTTATTCCAGTCAAATTCCAATCACTTTCAAAATAAACCAAAAACCATAAATTAAGGCATATCATTAGAGTGTGGTTGGTAGTGATAATCATAGCATCATGCTTAAAAAACATATCTGTGATTGCATTAAAGCGAAAGAATCGTCAGTCGACTTCCAAGTCATACAGCATCATCTAAGCACTATAGTTGCAACTTTGCTTTTCGATGGTGTGCAACTAAGTTCAATATCCCCAACACCATCATCGTACGAAGACAGCATAAACACGTTGAAGAAACTCAAATTTAACACTTGTGAGAGTGAGTCCTGTACCTAAGGTGAAGTGTCGAAGCTTTTAACTAAAATATGTTGAACGAATACAAATTTGACACCGAAGCTATTAAAAATACCATTGAAACTGGAGGCAAAGTACTAATTCATTAGAAATTAAAATCTAAAGTTAGATTGGAGAGCAAAGCTCCCGGATCTAAAACTAAATTGGGATAGTAAGAAAAGAAACAATAAGAAATATAAAGGAAAAGCAACTAGGAGGGGAGAGATATCTAGGTCAAATCCCTTCCCTCCGAAAATGGAAGAGACAAAGAAAGGTTCAGAGAGGAATGGAGAGAGGTGGTTGGGAGAGGACCTGATAACTCAATTAGAGAACATGTTTTAGGATACTTTGTTGAATGAGTCATAGACTCGCAATTTTATTGTTTGTCGCACCGCTAGATAAACTCTTCGGAGTTCGCCCATTTTATATAGACCAATTTTGAACTCCATAGGGCAAGCCAAAATTCGAGTGGTGAGCTAATCATGGAATTGCCTAATGTCTCATGAAAAGAGTCAAATTTATATTTTGTGCCAAATCCACATATTTAGGTTTGCTCTTTAATTATTAAATAACTCTTGTGAATTAATTCCCTCCCTAGATGAGTCTTGTGCTTAAGGGTTTGGGGGCTGTTGACTACACCTACATTACTAGATAGGGTCATCTTTATTGACCATAGACGAGGCCTGACTAAACCCGTGGCCAGCAAACAATGACGTGCAAGCCCTCACACGGTGGTGGCTCCACCACTCGCCACCATCACAAGAGAGCTTCTAAGTACTAAGAGTCAATGACCCTCGCCAGAGACATAGGGGGCTGTGCCACACTGTCCCCAACCCTCAACGGTCTCTCTCTCTCTCTCTCTCTCTTGCCTCTATTGTTTTCCCTTCTTTCTTTTCTTTTTTTTCAAAAAAAATGTTTTCTTCCCAATTTTTTTTTTGGCTCTTCTATTTTTATTTTTTTCTTTCTCTGATGTGACGCTGGTAGATGCCGCGCCAGCACTGCCTATGCTACTAAAAGATATTTAAGAAAAGCCACCACGTCAACAAATTTGGCCTCTTTCCCCGAAGGATTAAATTGCACCAAATAGAAACCGTTCGAAATTTAATTGCATAAATGGAAACTCATAATTCTTGATTGCACATTAAACAGAAATAATTAAGTAAAAGCTCTTCCGATTCTTTCGTATAGGTTCTAACATGCGTTGCCCCTAAATTAGTCACGTCAACATATTTTCAGTAGGATTATTTGCCAGAGTCCGTCCGTTATGGGCTTCTCAATGGGCTAGAGAATCAGCTAAAGAGAAATAAGGCCAATTGGCCGTTTGCCCATTGGGCCGGATGGCCCATTTAAGTCATGGTAGAACTCAAATACGATATTGTAAATCAAAATGCTGAGGACATAGAGCAAGTGATTCTTTCGGGTTGGACGGCAACGTCACCGTTTTGTCTGCCCTCCAAGCACTTCATTCGACAGCAAACAAGCCTTTCGAGAATGCTCGTAAATAAAACTGAAATTGAACTTGCATGATTGATGAAACAACATGCTTGGTAAACAAGCCTGGCGTTTACTGCACCAACCATTATCTTTATGGAGCAAAGTTTTTAGGGCCTTATATTTTCACTCATCCAGTTTTTTAAACGCTGAAAAGGGCTATCGCCCATCATGGGGATGGCAGAGCCTCTTGAGTGGAAGGGATGCTATCCTACCGCATGTTCGTTGGTCTGTGGGAGATGGAACACGTATAAACATAAGGAATGATCGATGGCTTCCTATGGGAATTCTAGGTGGACCTAAAGCTCTTACAGAACCTACACTAGTAGCTGATCTTATTGACCAGACTACCAGTTCATGGAAGATTGATTTACTTTACTGTTTTTTCGACTTGCCAATCATTCAACAGATCACAGACATACAACTCAGGCCTCATTTCACTACAGATGATCTTATATGGACAGCAACCAAACAAGGAACATTCACAGTCAAATCCGCATATCACGCCATCACTCAAACACAATCAGTTATCCCAACTTCTAATGCTTCAACATCATATCAGATTCCTACCTGGTTGTGGCGCCATATCTGGAAGATGCCTGCTGCACCCAAAATCCGTGTCTTTCTCTGGTCCGTCTGTAGAAATGCCTTGGCAACGAGAGAAAATCTGTATCGAAGACACATATTAGACAGCCCCTGCTGCACGTTATGCAACCGAAAGATTCCAGAAACTATAGAGCACATTTTCTTACTCTGTCCGTGGACTCAACAGGTGTGGAACCATTCCCAGATTGGACTTTCTGTACTCCCCACAAATATTCAGCGTCTGGACTCGTGGATCGTTTCCACGATTGGGGATGGCAACCGTCTACCTCGCCTGGCTTTTCTTTCTCATCTTCTGTGGCAAATATGGCGAGCCCGAAATGGCTTCATCTTCCGCGGAACTCCTCCAAATCCAACGTAGGTAGTAGAAGCGGCACTAACTCACACCAAAGTAGATCGGTTATCCTCGACTCCCTCTATGTCTCAAGGACTTTCGGACAAAAACAAACCCTACCTCTGGCATCCCCCAGATCCTGGGGTTTTGAAGGTAAATGTTGATGGATCATTCCATCAGGGAAGCAACCATGGCACTATCGCCTGTATGTGCAGGGATCACCAAGGACGACTTACAGAGGGCTTCTCCATGGGGGTTGTGGCGTCCTCGGCCCTTCAGGACGAGATCCAAGCTGTCTCCTTTTCACTCCGCCATCTTCTGCAACAACGGCTTCAACTCGCCCAGATCATAGTCGAATCAGACAACCTCACAGTCGTCGAATTGTTGAACCGCCGTATGTTGCCGCCATGGAGGGATCGATCTCTCTTCTCTGAGGCTTCGTTTCTACTAACCCTATTCCCCAATCTCACGCTAGGGTTCTGTCGAAGAGAAGCGAACGCTGTAGCTGACTGGGCCTGTAAGGCACATACTCCCTCTCGCTTGACTTGTAATTGGGCCCTTTATTCGCCCCCACCTCTCTTAACTCTGTTGTGCGCAGATGCAATCGCTGCGGGATGTACTGGTTTCTCTAATTAATTCTACTTGGGTCTCTGTTCAAAAAAACTGCAATTTTATGGATGGTGAAAATCTATTTCTCCTTCTTCTCAAGCCTCGTCTCTAAAAAACATTTACTTCTCCCTAGTCCCTCCTTTTTTTAATATATTATTACGAACGTTGCCAACCCCAAAAAAAAATTCGGGTGCCTAGTGTCAACTAGCAATCGACAAGCCAGCGGTAAACAATAGTTCCTAATCCACACTCATAGGTAATCATCGAAGCACACACACCCAATGCTTGGCAAATGGTCCTAGGAGAACTATAAGAAAAAAGCGATGAAGGTTCCGAAAGTTCTATTTAACTACTTTACATGCTTTTTCTTGAAAATGTAAAAATTAATCTTTACATATTTACTTTTACTATGACAAAAAAAAAAAAAAACGCACCCTAAGGAAAAGCCGGACCTATGCAGTACTTTGTCAAAATCATGAACAATATAAGCTTGATCCTACAACATTTAGTATGTCGTGCTTCTAATACATATGTCAATATTTATTCTTTTTAGCTGGACCATCACATGAGGTTAAAAGTATGGAAAGGAAAACTTAAATGTTGGAATAGAGCCTATAAACTTGTTGTAAAAATTACAAAAAACATCTTTTTTATTCTCCGAAATAGAAAGAAAATATAAATTCGTTAGGTAACACTAGCTATTTTTTTCTATTTTCTAGAACAGATCAGTAGCCAAAGAATAGATTTGGAGCAGAAATAAGAAGTAAAAAATATTTATTTTTGTGAAATAAGGTCATTTAAAAAAAAAAAACAAGCTCAACATAACCTAATGCTCGTCTTTATGCAATCAACGTAAGATCTAGTCTCCTGACTTGATTTGAGTCCCCATTTTTTGCAGTCTAAAATAAATAAAATTAAAAATAAATAAAAACTCAAAATTTCAAAAATTTAGGAAAAAATTTAGAAATTAAATTTTGATCAATTTTTATGGATTTTAATATTAATTCTAATTTAGAATTAGTTTAGCATAAAAAATGTGAAAATATTTTGATTAAAATTATATTCAGAACTAAATATGCTTTTAGGGCTTTACTATATGGATTTTTTTAATGTTGTTTTCTTTTAGAGACCAAGGTCGCAAAAGCTTTGACCCTAAATAATGTTTGCTCTTCTTCTCAAAAGATCTATACACCTATTCATTATAATGCCCAAAGATTTACTATTAATAAAATGGGAGAACTTCCACATAATTGGCTTTTTTCTCCACCTAAGCCCTTTGGGCTCTCCTTTGTAATGATGGCCCTGCTTTGGGCTTTGCTGGCTGCGCCCAGCTTTATGAGATAAATAACAAGGATTTTTTTTTGACAAAAAAAAAAAAGAACTTTTCATATCATGAGATATAAATCAATAGGACTCTTTATAGTCATTTCCAGCCATCCATCATTGATTAACTATTATATTGGATTTTCTTATGTCATTTTAGAATATCTTGATAAATTAAGTCATTACAAAAATCCAATTTTATCCAAACATGAAATGATAAGTCTCTTTATAATTAAATAAAAAATCAGGAATATAAAATTATAGGGTTGTATAAAATGTATTTTTATTCTTTTTTTATTCTGAAAATATAAATTTTATATAATTACCGAATGCGTTCTTCTACTTAGAAACTCATTTAAGGAATAGAAAAAGAAAAAATTATTTCTGAAGAGAAATTATTTTCTAGAATAGAAATATTACCAAACGCACTATAAGTTTATCACAAATAAATCTTCATAAAATGCACGAATATATGTGACCATAGGTGAGGCTTGACTAACCATTGCCACGAGAAGTGGTGGGGTCTTCATAGCCAACCACCATCATGGGAGGGCATATGGACAAGAGTCGGGACCCTCGCTGTCTTTTTTTGGCTCTTGTATTTGACCTTTTCAGTTGAGACGGGCTTTTTCAATTAAACGATAAAGATGAGATTTTGATCATGATCCTTGGATTCTGTACACTGTACCAAGCTTTTTTGACTAGAGAAACAAGTCTGCTCGATAGAGACTCTTTTCTTTATTAGTTTCTCATCTCGTAGGGGCCAAATCGAACCAATGGCCTCATGGATCAGCCAAGCTCACGTATAGAAGGGTCTACATTTAGCTATTTGCATATGATTAGATATATATTTATTCATATATGTCGACATTCACATGTTACATGACATTTAATTACCATGAGAAATGAACAATAAAATATCTATAAAAAAAAAATTTTAAAAAGTACCAAATATACGATAAACAAGAACCCCACTGATCCTTGCAACCATCGATGATCACTTCACGCAATTCTCTTAGGCCTAACTTCAATGCCTTCAATAACAAGCCCTCCCATCAGTTGACATCCCTTCACCTCCTTGAAGCTCATCTTCGCCACCTCGTGATGACTGCCACCACCTCCGCCGTTGAAGAACTCTCCAAGCTCAACCTCCATCCACCCGTCTTCTCTTTCCATCGGGACTTTCTCTTCACCTTCAACCCCCGGTCCTTGCTTGTTTCTGTTTTCTCGATGGCTTTGCTGCAGAATTGCTGGGCTTGTGAACACCACCTGGTTTTTGCAACTCGATCGATGCTTGTGATGGCATCACATCTAGCCCATATGCACGGTGAGAGATCTTCATGATGAGATAGGCTTCATAGAGAGTGCTTGGGGATAGCATTGCTGTGGGAATTTGGCCTTCGATATCTAGCCAATCTGTTGTTATGAGCTCCGCCACTTCCCGAAATCTACATGGAAAAAGATGTTCTTTTTAGAAACTTCCGTGTTTAGACAATGAGAAATGATGATCCGTGAAGTGACAAACCTCGAATCAGGCGCAAATTTCCAGGTCCAATACATGGGCACATCGCTCCACGCTATGGAAAGCTCTCTTGCAGACAGCACATACGATATCTTCCCCGATGATATCTCTAACTTGAAGCTCTGTTTTTAACAAAAAAAAAAAAATTCCCAAAACCAGTCCTTCGAATTCTCAAATCCTTCATCAAAATAACAAAGAAAAGAAAACCCGCCAAAGTTTACCTTTCTTCCGGAATCAATGAGCTGAGGTCGGCACAAGCTGAGGAAGAGCTCTTTCTTGGAATTGAACCTGAGGGGCCTCACCAGCCTCGCGAGCAACGCGTCGCGGTTGGGCGGCAAGAAGCCATCCCAGACGACGTCGGACTGAGCGGCTGATCGGAACGTGCGCGACACCGGGGCGAGCCTGCATGCGTCTTCAGGGGATGCGAGGGCGAGAATCGCAGAGACGCAGTGTTCGGGCAACGACTCCATCGGTTTTCGTCATTCGAGAAATCCCAAAACCGTCGAAGACTTTTCTTTATACCATGTAGTTTGGCCAAGTGTTGGCAGACCATTTGGGCCCCCCAGTAGTTTCAATTTTGCGATGTTAGTCCTTGTAGTTTTACGCATCTACCAAAACAATCCCTGGCCCGATGCTGTCTTCTATGTCAATATCGGAATTAGGTATATTCCTTTCTTATTATTTATGACTGGTGGAGGCTACATCATTTCCAGCTATCTTCACGTTTGAAACGTTACTAAGTAGAAAAATGCAATTAGTGGAATTCTAAAGAGAACAAAATTTGGGCGTGATTGTAAACCCAACAAAAATTATTACATATGTTAAAATATGGGTCTTGGGTCCTGTAATTGTTGATTTATTTTGGATTACGGGAGCAAGGACATCAATCTTGACCGTCGATTCAAGTCCAAATCTTCAACCTTTGAGTTGGGACAAAAAAGGAGTTGGGTCGAAAGTCTGACCCAAAAAAACAAAGTTGTAGCAGAAAGAAATGCTGGCCTTTTCTGTCTAATTTGTCCAAAAAAAATTGTTCTTTAATGTCAAAAGTAACTTTGGAGACCCACTTGAGAAGAAAGGGGAAGGTGGAAGGAAAAACGTATTTTTTTTAAAAATTATTTTATAGGAGATAGAGAAATTCTTGGAACATCACAATATGTCGAGAGAGGGGATAAATGGTCAAAAAGTGTTAAATCTATTGTACTGCATCCAATTGAGTTCTCCATTTTTCAATTTGGTCAAAAAAAAAATTTGTCAATCAATTTAGGTTTACACATTTTGATAATTTTCCAATTTAATCGTTAATGTGGATGCCGACCATCCTATATGACATGACTGGCTAAGAATGATTTGCAATTATGTAGACAATTTTTGTGATTTTTTATATTTCTTTTGTTATGGCCGATGGCCCCAAAATTGGCCGGATCAATTATATCAAAAAATTATCAAAAACTTTAAGACTAAATTGACCAAGTTTTCAAAAAAAAAATGAACAGAATTTACTGTCGTTCAATAAATTTGCGGTCTTTTGGACAATCATTTCGTCGAGGGGGAGATTGCATCTACCTGTGCACTATTCTCCTATTTCAATATATCTATTTCTTAAAAATTTCCACGTGGATCATGC
The DNA here is from genome assembly GCA_019915185.1 of Eucalyptus camaldulensis. Taxonomy (NCBI): domain Eukaryota; kingdom Viridiplantae; phylum Streptophyta; class Magnoliopsida; order Myrtales; family Myrtaceae; genus Eucalyptus; species Eucalyptus camaldulensis. The sequence goes on from JAHSVA010000003.1 coordinate 23,670,241, forward strand.
TTGTGTTCTTTATTTCAAGACCAGAAGCCGTGAAGAAAGGCAGGATGTGTAACGGCTTTTGGTTCGCTTCCTTTTCCATGTGCTTGGCATGATTGATGGCCTTTTCGACTTGCGCGTTGCCAAGTCAGCTTATGCATATCTTCTTGATCGTTGCTTATAAGAGGACAAGAAAGAGGAAAATCAATCACGTTCATCTAAGGAAAAGGGGGTCGGTACGATTTGGGCGCCACCTGAATTGGTGGGGCTATGGGAATTCAGTGGGCTTAATTGAACGGGGTTATAAATTTTCCAAAGCAGGAAAGCTTGTTGGGAGTTTCGCTTATGAGAAAAGTCATCTTATTTTTTAACTCAAGCATGATCAACATAAATATATTGGGTCGCCCGGATTTCTAATAAAAATAGGACTTGATAGAATATGATATGAAATTCAAAAAAAATTTGACATCCTATCTAATTATTTTTTAAATTACAGTAATAAAATTGGATATATTCGCATTGTATTATGTACATTTTTTTTATATAAATGTAAATGAACCTAAAAGTTCGCAAGCAGATATAATAAAAATCTCTCGAAACAATATTGCCTAATTTTTTTTATTTTCCTCTTTATAATTATTTTCTTTTTCTTTTTTTCCCCTTCCATCATTCTATAATAAAATTTTATTAAATAGTAACCTATACTAACATACCTAAAATATGTGATATATAAATATAATATTTATATTTATATATTGAATTAATATTATGAGATAGACTTAAAGTCGAATATATAAATAAAAAATATGATTAAATTTAAAAAAAAAACTAAATTTTTATTCTTATTTTGAATTTCTTATATTGGAATTCACATATTATTTATATTGAAACATAATTTCGATTTCATTAATTAAATAAGTTTATTATTCGATAAAATAACATTTTTATTATACATATTAGAAATCATATCCATCTTTATCCCACATCTTGCGTAGAATAATTTTAACCAGTCTATATTATTATTATATCCAACTTTATCTTATCTTTAGTAGACACTAAAACCCTGTTTGGTTCAGCATTCCTAAGGAGCTTTGAGCCCCTAGAGCCCCTTAGGAAAAATTTTAAGTATTTAGTTTAGCATTTGGGCTTTCGACATTATCGAAATGCTAAATAGAGGTTTAATGATTTTTTTTCTTCCAATATTACCCTCACTAATAATTGTGTTTTCCTCTTTTACCTTAAAAAATTACTGTTCATCGTCTTCCTCCTTTGACTTGTTGCTCCATCGGTGAAGCTCAACCGACGGAGCTCAATCGGCCAAATCCGATCGCCGAGAAGGGTCGCTTGAGGTCAAGGGACCTTGAGCGTTGACCCCACGTACCATTGTCACATGGGTTGCACGACCCACGCATCGCCGTTGCCTAGGTCACGGCCTCAGGCGGCACGCACCACTGTCGCCTGAGGCTGCGCGACCCAGGCGACGACTGTGCGTGGGTCGTGCAACCCGCCGCTTCCCCACCACCATTGTCACTAGCCGCCTCCCCCACCACAACCACCAGCTCCAACTGCCTCCCGATCGTTCCCCTCTGCTTCAACATCTCCTCCTCCTTTTTCCTATTCTTTTTTTCCTTTTTCTTTTCACCTCAAAGCTATTTTGCAAAATACACCAAAATAAGAGTATTCAAACACTTTTGCATTCATCAAATACTCATTTCTCTAAAGATACTTGGGGAAATATAAAGTCATTTCCCTAAAGTTGAACCAAACGAGCCCTCAGGATATGATAAATTTTATCATATCCTGAATATTATCTTAATTGCTAGCTACATTAAGTATAAGAGGGCGAGTCAAACTTCGAGTAATGACCCAATCGTGAAAATGTCTAGTGTGGTGTGCAGAAAGTCGAACTTATATAATGCATCTCATCTGCAATTATGTTAGTTTGTTCTTTTATTGTTAAACAACCCTAGTGAACTAATTCCCTCCCTTAAATCAAAATTTATGAGAAGGCATATTTAAATTCTTCTCGTGTAAACAAAGCAAAAAAAAAAAAAAGAGTATGTTTTTAGACACTTGGTCTAATGTATAATCAAGTCTTCAATGTTTTATATTTAGCACAATTTAGTCCTTTCGGCGAGTCCACGGGCAATTCTATTGACATGGCATATTGGGATCCTGGATGACATTTTCTTTATTTTCTTTTAGGATATGTGATGATGCCACGTAAAAAAGGTGAAAAATTCAAAAAAAAAATTAAAGGAAAACCGAAAGATAAAAAAAAAAATGTGGACGAAAACCTAATTAGTCAAATAAAAACCAAAATCAAAGAGAGAGCACCATCTATCGGTCTTATACTTGAGGGTTGGGATAAGGCCGACCACAACCCCATCGTCCGGAAGGGTCACCACAGGTAGGGCCCGACTAGACCTCACCGCAGGCAAGCGATGGTGAGTCCGTACCCGGCCACCCCCGTGGGAGTGTCTCTCGCCAAGATGTGGACCGGATGGAGAGACCGTGACCCTCATCAAAGATGTTTTGTCTTTTTATTTTTCCAAAATTTTAGCCTTTTTTTCCTCTCAATTTTTTGGACTTTTTAAATTTTTTTTTTGGCATGCTGTCACGTCTACCCGATGTTGGCACCACCAATGGTTAAAAAAATATTTAAGGCTAAATTTTCATGATTATTTTGATAATAAATGAAAATTTGTTTTGAGAAAGAAAAAAAAGGAAGTACCCTAAAACTCCCATTCCCACCAATTGAGACAGTCAACGAATCATCAAACTTTCGTTTTCCTTATATCAAAACAGTTGACTTCTTCCCTCCTTGCCCCTTATAGGCATGATGGAGCATACTACAATATGTCCAATCAAAGCATCACCATTTCTCATGAAAAGGATTGATTCACGCCGACAGTCCTAAATGATATATTAATCATTAGAGATGTCATTAATCTGTATTGTATCCGTGATTCAAGAAAATTTCCTAATTAGCTTTAAATTTACTGTACGGAGCCAATTCAATCCCAATTTTTTGTGCAAAATTCCAATATAGTTATTCCGCCAAATTCCGATCAATTCCAAAGTAAACCAAAAACCAGAAATTAAGGCATATCATTAGAGTGTGGTTGGTAGTGGTAATCATAGCCTCATGCTTCAAAAACAGATCTGTGATTTCATTAAAGCGAAAGAATCTTCAGTCAACTTCCAAGTCATACAGCATCATCTAAGCACTATAGTTGCAACTTTGCTTTTCGATGGTGTGCAACTAAGTTCGATGTCCCCAACACTATCACCGTACGAAGACAACATAAACATGTTGAAGAAACTCAAATTTAACACTTGTGAGAGTGAGCCCTGTACCTAAGGTGAAGCGCCGAAGCTTTTAACTAAAATACGTTGAACGAATACAAATTTGACACTGAAGCTATTAAAAATACCATTGAAACTGGACACAGAGTACTCATTCATTAAAACTTAAAATCTAAAATTAGATTGGAGAGTGAAGCTCCCAAATCTAAAACTAAATTGGGATAGTAAGAAAAGAAACAATAAGAAATATATATATATATATATATATATATATATATATATATATATATAAAGGAAAAGCAACTAGGAGGGGCGAGATATCTAGGTGAAATCCCTCCCCTCCAGAAATGGAAGAGATGAAGAAAGGTTCGGAGAGGAATGGAGAGAGGTGGTTGGGAGAGGACCTGATAACTCAGTTAGAGAACATGTTTTAGGATACTTTCTTGAATGAGTCATAGACTCTCAATTTTGTTGTTCATGGCACCGCTAGAAAAACTTGTCGAAGTTTATCCATTTCATATAGACCAATTTTGAACTCCATAGTGCAAACCAAAATTCAGGTGGTGAGCCAATCATGGAATTGCCTAACGTCTTATGAAAAGAGTCAAATCTATATTTTGCGGCGGATCCACATATTTAAGTTTGCTTTTTAATCATTAGATAACTCTAGTGAATTAATTCCCTACCTAGGGGAGTCCTGTGCTTAAGGGTTTGGGGGCTGTTGACCCCACCTACATTATTGGCTAGGGTCATTCCTTACTGACCACAACAGAGGCCTGACTAACCTTCATGGCAAGCAAACAATGGTGTGCAAGCCCTCACACGGTGGTGTCTCCACAACCACAAGAGAACCACAAGAGAGCTTCTAAGTACAAGAATCAATGACCTCGTCGGAGACATGGGGGGCTGTGCCACACTGTCCCCAAACCCTCAACAGTCTCTCTCTCTCTCTCGCTCTCTCTCTTTCGTCTCTGTTGTTTTTCCCTTTTTTCTTTCTTTTTTTTTTTCAAAATTTGGCCTTTTGTTTTGTTTTCCTCCCAATTTTTTTTGGCTTTTCTATTTTTATTTTTTTCTTTTTCTAATGTGACGCTGTGTAGATGCCATTTCAGCACTGCCTATGCTACCAAAAGATATTTAAGAAAAGTCACGCCCGACTCTCCTATGCCACGTCAGCAAATTTGGCCGCTTTCCCCGAAAGATTAAACTGCACCAAATAAAAACCGTTTGAAATTTAATTGCATAAATGTAGACTCATAATTCTTGATTGCACACTAAACAGAAATAATTAAGTAAAAGTTCTTCCGATTCTTTCGTTCAGGTTCTAACATGCGTTGCCCCTAAATTAGTCACGTCAACATATTTTCCAGTAGGATTATTTGCCAGAATCCGTCCGCTATGGGCTTCTCGATGGGCTAGAGAATCAACTATAGAGAAATAAGGCTCATCGGCCGTTTGCCCATTGGGCCGGATGGCCCTTTTAAGTCATGGTAGAACTCAAAAACGATATTGTAAATCAAAATACTGAGGACATATAGAGAAAGTGATTCTTTCGGGTTGGACGGCAAGGTCACCGTTTTGTGTGCCCTCCAAGCACTTCGTTCGACAGCAAACAAGCCTTTCGAGAATACTCGTAAATAAAACTCAAATTGAACTTGCATTATTGATTAAACAACTGCAATTTTATGGATCGTGAAAATCTATTTCTCCTTCTCGAGCCTTGTCTCTAAAAAAGATTTACTTCTCCTTGGTCCCTTTTTTTTTAAATACTATTACAAACCTCACCAACCCCAAAACAAAATTCGGGTGCCTAGTGTCAATTAGCAATCGACAAGCCACCGGTAAACAATAGTTCCTAATCCACACTCATAGGTAATCATCAAAGTGCGCATACCCAATGCTTGGCAGATGATCCTAGGAGAATTATAAGAAAAAAGTGAAGAACGTCCCGAAAGTCTATTTAACTACTTTTCATGCTTTTCTTGAAAATGTAAAAGTTAAGCTTTACATATTTACTTTTTACTATGACAAAAAAAAAAAAAAAAAAAAGCACCCTAAGGAAGTAAAGCCGGACCTATGCGGTACTTTGTCAAAATCATGAATAGTATAAACTTGATCCTATAACATTTGGTATGTCGTGCTCCTAATACATATGCCAATATTTATTCTCTTTAGCCAGACAAATCACATGAGGTTAAAAGTATGGAAATGAAAACTTAAATGTTGAAATAGAGCCTATAAACTTGTTGTGAAAATTACAAAAAACATCTTTTTAATATGGCTTCAAAGTCAAAATATATTAAAATGTTGAAGAGTGTTTCGGAAGTTGTCTGGGCTAATTACAAGTGCTTTGAAAGAACCGTTTATTTTCCATATGCGGTGCAGGTATTGTTCTTGGGCAAAAACATGCGTGAAAGAAAAGAAAATATGTTCACGGGTTTGGAACGTTTTAGAAAATGAATTGAAATAATTGTAAATTTAAAAAGATTTAATTTTAACTTTATGATGCGAAAGATTTAATGGATTATACAATAATTATCTTTACCATTTTCTCTTGCAGAATTGTAATTTAGTTGAAAATAAGCTGTCATGATATGTTTTTAGCGTTCGTAATTCATGGACTTTCATGGAAATCTAGAGCAATTATTTGACTCTGCTTTATATACAGTGGTAATTGTCTTGACTGATGTCCATTTTTCTTTTTCTTTTTTTACCCATGAAGAGTCGGCCTTTGTTGTCCTTAATGAGGTGTTGCCAATGAGAAATTGGTCCTCCATGGGGTTTAAGTCTTCTTAAAAGAGCTTTCAAGAGCAAAATTCCGAATATTCCACATCAATGTGAGGAAGTCCGACCTTAAGATTGCCCATGAAGATGATTAGATAAGGTGTGTGAAAGTTGACTCAGATATGATCCAATTGCTTAAGCAACGTCCAAACATGCTCGTTGACAATATTTTTATTGCTGGCCAAACAGGTCAAAGAATTTGAGCATTTCTCGCAATCTTTTTAGGAAAGCGTACCACTTGGTAAGAATGATTAATTGCACTTTGGAGATATTAACATTTGGATCATGTCAAACATATTTAATATGGAATATTTCGATCACTAAAATGTTGTTTATGCATGACACATTAAAGGTTATGTATTGAGAATTCAAACTTACTCTAAATGGCTTCTAGTGTCTCTTTTTCCTTTAGGAATATGTTCCTTCCTAATTTTCAAAACGAGTTTAATGCGCAATTATTAATTTAGTATTATTAATCAATGCCCTTGAGACCTTATTGACTATTCTTTAATCTTGTAAACGATAGGTTTTGTGAGACTTCTTGAGTTCAATTTTCAAATATTAAATACTCGTAACACAGAAAAATTAATATGTATTAAGTTTTTTTAAGGGTTGATATCATGGAAAATCTAAAATTAGCATATACGTAACATATTTACTCCTCATTAGTTTTTATTAAATTGGATTAATATAACAAAAAATAAAAAAAATTAATAAATCTATGATAAATGGAAGGTAAAACTCCAAATCGATACTCTCGTGAACTATCATGTGTTTAAAAATAAATTTTCATTAAAATTAATAGAGGGTAATTTTTCTAGTGTATCAAAATCAAAAAGTTAGTTTGAAATAGATTTATCAAAATATACGGTTCGGGATTTTTTATAATATAAATACTTTTTTTAATTGGCTACTTGAGAGGTGCTCCGAAGTCACACTCTTGGACCGAATTCTTTTCTTTGAAAAAAAAATCAAAATTGAGGCACGAGAAACGAGAGGTCAAGATTGGGACACCCCTCACATGCGAGGATATAAGTTCCCACAAGAAGTTTCCTACTAAAAACCAAAATCATTTTTTATAACTAAATAAATAAACCATTTTTTTGTAAATAAACAACGTTGTCTTCTCGTCTGTAGTCGACACGGCAACGTCTCTCCATTCCTCGGCCGACCCGCGAGTTAAAAAAAAGAGAGAAGAAAAAACCGAATATCCACCCGCGAATATCTCGCCGCTCGCTCGCGAGCACGGCGACTGCTCCCCGATTTATCGCCGAGATGTTACGACACGGGACTTTTTCTCCGCCGGTCGCTGTCGGAAGTGTGGCGCATAACGTGCGCCCACTGACACGAGCTCTGCTTTTCTCCGCCCCGGGGATGGATGCGGCTCACGCGGCGGGGCGGGGAGAGCGCGTGCGGCGCGTGGCGTCGATCCCGGCAGGCACGTGTCTCTCCACGTGGCGGCCTCCTGGGCCCCAGGGTCGAGAAGTGGTGTGTGAAGAAAGTGCAACGTGCAATGAGTGGTGGGAGATGGGGGCGGGTGGGGGCACTCACTGACTTTCGTTTCGCTTTTTTGGTTTATCGAGAAAAAGAAAAAAGAAAAACGAAAAACAAAAATGGAAAGAGGAAGTTAAGACAGGTTCTGACAGCTGGTTCAGAGATCACAGGATTTTTGGATCAGAATCAAATGGTTCTCTGCAACTCAGTCTTTAAAATGAAAATCTTTTTATGAAAATGGTCGGAGGTCTCTTGTTTTATCTTATCTAAAATTATTACTACAAAAAATCATAAATTAATACATATATAATAAATTTATTATAAATTAATTTTTTATCATTAAAATCCTTAAATTGATACACTTATAATAAATTTACCATATATTAATTCTTTCACAAAAAAAACCTTAAATTAGTACACTTACGATAAATTTATCGTATTTTAGTTTTCATTAATTTTACTATCAAATTGATGAGTTAAATAATACATGACAGTTAACGAGTATACAAATTTAAGGTTTACCCTCCGCTTGTCACAAGTATATCATTTTTGTGATTTTTTGTAATATTAATCTAATTTAATATATGACATGTTTATCACAAATGCATTAGTTTGTAGTTTTTTATAGTAAAAAAATTAGTTTTGAATAAATTTTTCATGAGTGTATCAATTAGGATTTTTCACAATTAAAAAATTATTTTTTAGTAAATTTGTCACATGTGAATCAATTTGAGGTTTTTCATGATCAAAAAATTAGTTTTTAGTAAATTTGTCAAATATATACTAGTTTTGAATTTTTATAGTCTTCACCCTTTAAATCTACTACCCTAAAAAGAAAACTCCAATTTTAGATTCAATCTCAATTTTATCCTTAATTTTTTTTTGTCTTTAAAAAATACCAACCTATGCTTTATTCGTGCATCCCAAGTGGAAGCTCTTTGATCACGAGAGATGGAAGACTCCCGAGCATGAGAGATTAAATACCAAGTGCAAAATTGAAGATCCCCAAGCGAGATGAAAGGAATGCCCCTTTAAAAGTAAGAGCAATTAAAAGAGGTCAATTGTAATTGCTTTGGTTTTAACCAAATTTCAAATCTAAGAATATGTTGTTTGGGCTAATGTGGAAATTTATCTCCAATGGTTATTTTCTTTACATGAAATTTAGGGACAAATTAGAGCAAAAACATGGAAATGCCACATCACCAAGGGCAATTGCGGGACAAAGTGTTAATAATGACAGATTTGAGACTCAAGAAAATACTGGTGATTTTTATGAAAGGGTAGAATTGGGTATGTATCTTAAGTTGGTTATTTTAAACAAGACAAAAAAAATTATATTAAAATTAGGACATGACCAAAACTCAAGGATTTTTTTAAGAGAAAAAAGTATGGTAGAATTGGAATTAGAAGTAAAGTTAAGGGTTATTTAAGGTATTAAGCCTTTTTTATTTTTGGATAATTTGGAGCTCAAGAAATTCGAATATTTGGAGACCAACGAAACATCGAGCAAATTCTAGAGACTGATTATGTCTAAATTTTTTATTTATGCATATTGCTTAGATTCAAGATGGTCTGTGTGCATTCTATGAGGGCTGAAAAATAGCTTTCTAGAGTCTGGAATCTCCTCACGTCCCCACCAATAATGCCAACTCTAGAATATGGAGGATCTTACTCTTGCTTTTCACTATTTTTCTTTGTAAGAAAATAAAATGGGCGAATAGCCCAAAAAGCACACGTTCTGCGTAGGGGCTTGGCGTAGGGGCTTGGCTCAAACTCTAGAAATGTTCCAAAAAGACGTGTACTGTTCGTGAGATAAGGCTCTATTACGTTCTTTATCGTTTCTTTTTGTTCATTTATTCTCCGAAATAGAAAAGAAATATAAATTCATTAGGTAACACTAACTAATTTTTTTCTATATCACAAAATAGATCAGTAACCAATGAATAGATTTGGAGCAGAAATAAGAAGTAGAAAATAATTAAGTTTGTGAAATAAGGTCATTTTAGAAAAACAAGCTCAACATAACCTAATACTCGTCTTTATATAATCGACACAAGATCTAGTTTCCTGATCTAATTTGAGTCCCCATTTTTTGCAGTAAAAATAACTAAAATGAAAAATGAATAAAAACTCAAAATTTCAAAAATTTAGGAAAAAAATTAGAAATTAAATTTTGATCAATTTTTATAAATTTTAATATTAATTCTAATTTAGAATTATTTTAGCAAAAAAATGTGAAAATATTTTGATTAAAATTGTATTCAAAATCGAATATGCTTTTAGGGCTTTACTATATGGATTTTTGAATATCGTTTTCTTTTAAAGACCAAGGTCGCGAAATCTTTGTGACCCTAAACAATGTTTGCTCTTCTTCTTAAAAGATCTATATGTCTATTCATTATAATGCCCAAAGTTTTACTATTAATAGAATGAGAGAACTTCCAGATAATTGGCTTTTTTCTCCACCTAAGCCCTTTGGGCTCTCCTTTGTAATGATGCCCCTGCTTTGGGCTTTGCTGGCTATGCCCAGCTTTATGAGATAAATAACGAGTATATTTTTTACAAAAAAAAAAAAAACATTTTCATATCGTGAGATATAAATCAATAGAACTCTTTTTTGTCATTCCTAGCCATCCATCATTGATTAACTATTATATTAGATTTTCTTAGGTCATTTTAGAATATCTTGATAAATTAAATCATTACAGAAATTCAATTTTGTCCAAACATGAAATGTTAAGTCTCTTTCTAATTAAATAAAAAATTGGTCTTGAGCACGACTTTAAACTGCTAAGTCAAATCTGGCAGGAGTACCCTACCTGTCAGACGCGACTTAAAAATCGGACGAAATAGTCCAAAAGTGGGGACACAACATGGGAATTCCCAGGGTTACCCCTTGCGTCTATAAAATTGATCCTGAGTAGAGGCAGCTCCCACGTCTCGATAAATATAGTGGCTAGGATAAACATCCCGTAAGATTAGACCTGAGCAGGTCTTTAAATTGCTCCACCTTGAATAGGCCATTCCAGGGTGCCTTCCCCCCACAAGCCATTTATAGGCAAGTGAGGGGGAGGAACGCCGGATAACGGCCCCACTGAGCTCTCCAGTCACAGCGCTTCTAGCGCTGGGATCCCACTTGGAGAGAGGTCACTGCCTTCTCCTAGCATACTAGGCTGGTAAACCCCAAATGAAAGGTCCCGGGAGATGGCAAATCTCCCGGGGTAGCTAGCCAGCTGGTTAGGGATAGAAATTTTTAGGGTTGTACAAAACACATTTTTATTTTTTTTCTATTCTGAAAATAGAAATTTTATGTAGTTATCAAATGTGTTTTTCTACTTAGAAACTCATTTAGGGAATAGAAATAGAAAAAACTATTTCTAAAGATAAATTATTTCCTAGAATAGTAATGTTACCAAACGCAATATAAGTTCATCACAAATAAATCTTCATAAAATACACGAATATATGCTTATGGGAACAACCTTGCCATAAATTCCAATTGTCATCCTAAGTTTTAAGGCCAAAATTCACAATAAGCACACAATGTTATCTTGATTATACTTAACAATGACATCTACAGAAACAATATAGGAATCAAGTGTCGTACCTATTAATTCTTTTGTAATTTACTGACACTTGAAAATGACCAAGGTAACAAAAGCCAAAATTGTCTCGTGGGCATAAATGCATGCCACTATTTTGGGACATTTGAATGTTGGAACCAAAAGCAATTTTAAAATTCCAAGTGCCAAAAGTAACATAAGATATTTTTGAGATATTATATAGTACATTTCAAATCAAGTATTTGTCAACTTATAGTGAATTGCGAGTTCTTTAAGAAAGGTGAAAGTAAAAGTCACTTCAAATAGATTCGACTATTACTGTTCGAGATTTGACTTTATTTAATACTAAAATCACCGACACATTGAAAGCAAGTAAATATTGACATATTTCTCTTTTGTTTGGATATTGACATATTTTGTCACTTAAAGCCACAACGACTGTAATTTCTAAAGTTTCGAATAGATCTTTCATTTCAGTGAAAAACTCATATTTACTTCTAAGAAGTAAATTGGAATTCCTTGTCCTCAAGATTACTGTGTGATCAGTTACAAAAAAAACGAATAAAAAAGAATAAGATTATCATGTTTATTAGTACGTGCTTTCTACATGATAAGAATTGATTTGGTTCAATTGATGTGTAACTCTATTGCGATCTATGCAATTAGACCACCAAATTTTGCTTTTCAATTATTGAATGCATGAAATTGTCGATTCCTTTGAATCAATACAATTTGATTTCAACTTAGTCAATTTTCCAAGTAATCGTCAATTGAATTTATTTATGAACGGGTAAAAATAAAACCAGCCGGCTGGCTATCTCCTCCTGTTTGGGAGGAGAACCTTCATTTCCCTATACAATGCCACTGTGTTTCAAGAGGGAAGGCGTCGCGGGGATCTAAACGGGGTTACCCTAGGAAATCTCATAAAATGTTTTCCTTGTGGTCGAGCCTCCCGTGGAGGTTCAATTTTTATTGAGGGAGAATCCCTCATTCTATCATGTCTGCTTTTAAGATGTTAAAGCCTTTTAAGGTTTTGCTTAGGATTGACGGATAGAAACAAGTCAACGGGGGGAAAGAAGTTATAACGCTGTGACTTATTCACAAGTTCAATTAAAGCCAAAAGCAATTATTAATCACGCGATAATCAAGTGATGAACCGATTTCGACGCATTCAAGGGAAAGTGGGAGGAGAGAGGGCAAGCGCTGCGCCCGCGCGTGGGCAAAGGGAATGGGCACCTGCTCAAGAAAAGGACAACCTAGTGGAATGTCACGTCCCCATCTTCGCTTCACCATCCAGATCAAGCGCGTGGACATGACGCGCGACCCCGATCTAACTTCCATCTCGCCCGCAATCCATCACTTCACCACGTATGAAAGAGATTTGTTAGGACGGGACGGGACGGGTCAAGATTGGGGGCTTGAAAACAATACACGAATTAAAATATATATATATTAGAAATAATTATTTATACCTAATGAAATAAATAATCAATAAAAATGTTTTTCTTATCAACAATAATATATTTCTAAATATTTTCATAAAAAATAAAGATATTTTTCGTAAATTTACTTTTATAAGTGATACAAGTGAGCTTTAAAAAAACATATTTTCCTAATTATTCATTATCTTAAAATAGACCACTAAGAAAACATAAAGGAAATATTATGGAGAAAAATTCAAAAATATGATATTGGACATCATTTATTTACATAATACAGGATGACATGGACTAAAAACAAATTGCAAGTTGAAAATTTGAATACGATGAGATTAAAGACAACACTCTTGTTAGTATATTAAAATGAATAATCACATTTTTAATTTAAGTTGATTTTTTTTTCCTAGCTAAATCTCCTTTGGTGCTCATCTATCACTGCAAGCTACCACTTAGACCTTTGGCATTGTTTACTGTCCCCTTCTCGATCACCAATCAAATTTGGCCATGGTAGCCATGAGCATCAGGATCAGTTCGAAAGAATATAAGGTTTTTGTTGTTACAATAAAAACAATTGGTATTGCATGGAACTTTTAGTGGTTTTTTTTTATAATAAAAAATGTATTAGAAATCCTAAAAGTGTCATAAAAATGCAATCGAGTCACAAAACCTTTAAAAAGTATAATAAGATATTAAAATTTTGAAAAAATTACTATTGAATTCTAAAATTCCTCATGAAAATGCAATTGAGTCTTGTAATTTTTCAAAAGTATAATCAAGTGCTAAAAATTTAAAAAATACAATCAAATTTTAAAATTTTTTATGAACGTATAATCGAAATTTAAAACTTTCAAAAAAAATCAATTTAATAAGTTTTGGAATTTATTTGCATCATTTGAAAGTTTTAAGATAAGTTCTAAGATTTCTATTATTTTTTTTTTTGGTTAATACCTTAGAAAACCCCAAACTGGTACACTTGTGACAAATTTACCCCAAACTATTTTTTTGACCATGAAAAACTCCAAACTGGTAAATCTGTGACAAATTTATCCTGACTAACTATAAAAAACCCTAAACTTGTACATTTATAACAAATTTACCCAAAACTAATTTATTTAACTGCAAAAAACCCCAAACTAGTAAATTTGTGACAAATATACCATCTGTTAAATTGGATTAATACCACAAAAAAATCAAAAAAATTGTAAACTGTGACAAACGGAGCGTAAAATCCTAAATTGGTATACCGGTTAACTGTTACGTGCCATTAACTTAATAATTTGATAATAAAATTTAACGAAAACTAACATAGGGTAAATTTGTCACAAGTGTACCAGTTTGGGGTAAATTTGTCAAAGATATACCAGTTTGGGGTTTTTGGTGGTCAAAAAAATAATTCAGGGTAAATTTGTCACAAGTGTACCAGTTTAGAGTTTTTCAGGGTATTTACTTTTTTTTTTTAAATTTATATGGAGTATCACTGTATTAGTGCGCTTTTGCCTGTGAATGTCATCGCCGGTTGGCGTGCACCAAAAAAAAAAAACTTGCGGTCAGAACATCACATCGCGAGCCAGAACTTTAAGTACGATCCAGAGTTAAAAAAAGCCGAACCGAAATCTCCTCCCCCGTCCCTTTTTCGTCCCTTCTTCTCGCGATATACGAGATGCGTTTCAGAAAAGCGACAGGACGCGAAGGCAAAGGGCGCGAGCGAAAGCGCACGAGATGAATTGAAGGCAGCGACTGGACGTGTGAGGCGAATATCCACCCGATTTGAATGTATGGTTTCGGATCCGCAACCACTCCCGACCCCCTCCCCACTTATCACCACCGTTCCCCGATAAGCGTATCACATTATCGATAACTGAAATGGCATATCTGATAAGTGCAGTGGCTTATCACTGAAAATCTGGATCAGTAGAAAAGGAAAGACCACCACCCCCCCCCCTTCCGCCTCTGTACAAACACGCATCGAAGATAGCGAAACCGAGCTTCTCTCTCTCTTTCTTTCTCTCTCAAAACCCTAGAGATTCCTCGGAGTTCGAGCGGTGCTTGATCAGCGGGAGGCTCTGAATCCGCTCCTCGACTGTCGAATTCCTCCGGTGAAGCTTCGGTCTCGGCAGCCGGGCTCGCCGGGGACCCGGCCGATTCGGATTTCGTCGTTTTTCCGTTCTTTGGTCCGTGGTGGGAAGCATGTCTTCGCTGAGCAGGGAATTGGTGTTCCTCATACTTCAATTCCTCGAGGAAGAGAAGTTCAAGGAGTCCGTGCATAAGTACGCTCTGTATTTGTCGGTGTTTTCTTTTATTTTTATTTTTTTCCGGTCCGGGGGCTCTTCGTGTTTCGTTTTTGTGAGATGGGTTGGGCTGCTGCGAGTGCGTGGATTATTTGTATTTGTGTATATTTGGAAATAGGGAGATGGGAGGCAGGAAAGCGGCAATCTTGTGGGCGGAGCGAGTGGGGATGAAGGGTCGACGTTTCTCTGTTTTCTGTAGCTTGCTGAATTGTTTTGTCGGACTTCTTGCTATGTATTTCTTTTCCGGGAATATGGTGAGAGGCTATAAAGGTGATGCTGCGTTCAGGACGGTTTTCATGCATGACCGGATACGGAGATTTCGTGTATTGAAATGGGCGAAGTAATGAGATTGTACGCATTTAGAAGGCGTATAAACGTGAGGCGATGCATTCTTGAAACGCATCAATTAGAACTTACGAGTGCAGCTTAGACAAAGGAGAAGGAAAAAAGAAAAAGAAAAACAGAGGATGGCCGGGGGAGTTGTTTTTCTTTTTTCTCTGAATACGAAACTGAGGTACTGAAGTTTGATTTCGGTTCTTGCTGGCTTCTTTAATTGGGAAGAAGAGAGGTGGAGTTATTTATTTCGAGTTTTCTGGGTTGTGATTTTTTCCTGAAGTGTTTAGCTTCCATAGAAATTTTCAGAATTTTCAGCGGAAGCAGGGATGATATTTGCATCCGGTGCTTCATGCCTCTTCCGGTTTTCTTGGATTGCGACATGAAAGCTAATTCAATTATGGTGCGAGAGGGGATGGAGTTAGAATTGCTCTGTCATGTGCTAATTTCTCTTTCCTTTCATTTTACCCAAATCTTGATTTCTTCGCAGGAGGTTTCTAAAGAATTTTGCAAATGGGTTCGGGACATTTCCTATGCATGACATGATATAGAAATTTTAATATATTGAAAATGAGCAATAATTATGATTTCACGCATTGCAAAAAAGAAAGAAGAAAAAAGAAAAAAATTAGTATTATTGGGTCTACCGTCAGTGTAAAGTTATTCTTACAGATTCATCTTTAGATTAGTGTTATGTGTGTTTGGATTTAGCTTTGTCACCTGATTCTTTCACGTGTTAATAATCCAATGGCAAATGTGTAAAATATATGTTACACTTGTGGAGGACTTAATAAGGGTCCCACCCCCCCCCCCCCCCCCCCCCCAATAAAAAAAAAACTTTTACCAATTATTGAAAACATTAATTAGTTTTTAAGAGTTCCTTGGGGCTTAGGGTACTTGTTAACGTTTTCACATTCAAAAAGACACGAAGATGAAGAAGGTTGTCTTTGAAAGTCTAATACTTTGGCTACAGTGAGCGTATTTGCTTCTATGTACTTCAAATAATTGTCCAAATGAAAGCTGAAGTGAAAATTTGGATAGCTTTTAACTGCTGTGGCTGTTGAGGTAAGAGATTATTGTAGGCTATTCTATTTGGAAGACTTTGTCAACTAATTTTTGCTGGAGAGTGGGTTTGTGTAAGCTTAGAATACTCGAGAACAACACTTATTCCTGCATTTTCTCCCGTACCAATTACCAAATTGGTTCGAGAGCCTTGGAAAGTAATTTATTAAGGTATTACCTGGTAGGTTGGAGAAAGAATCAGGGTTTTACTTTAACATGAAGTACTTCGAGGAGAGAGTTCAGGCTGGAGAATGGGAAGAAGTGGAGAAGTACTTGACTGGATTTACCAAAGTTGATGATAATCGTTACTCCATGAAGATTTTTTTTGAGATCAGGAAGCAGAAGTACCTTGAAGCACTTGATGGGTAAATTAAGTCTACTGTCTTAGCATCATTTTTTTGTCATCTGCAGAAATTCACGATTTCTGTCTTTTTCCTTATGTCGAATGTGATGCTTCAGGCAAGACAAAGCAAAAGCAGTTGAAATATTGGTGAATGATTTGAAAGTATTCTCCACATTTAACGAGGACCTGTACAAGGAGATAACCCAGCTCCTAACTCTCACCAATTTTAGGTACCTTCCGCATATGACTTTGTTATTTTCCGTGAATGTTCATTATCGAAATGTTACCTTTTCTAAGTCTCATATGAATGAAAAGGGATCAGGTATGAAAACTCGATTTAAGGAGTTGAAATGTGATGATGCTAATGTTCACTGAGCCATTGATCCAATTTAACTTCATAAAAATAGTTTCTTTAAGCTTATGAGCCTCCAAGTGGGTCACAATTGCTTGTTATTTGAGTAGATATAAGTATGAGGCAGTTTCTAAGCTATTCAAGGTTGAGTCAATTTCTCAATACCTTTATTGTTGAATGGCAGGGAAAATGAGCAGCTCTCCAAGTATGGAGACACAAAAGCTGCTAGGAACATAATGTTGATAGAGTTGAAGAAACTTATCGAGGCAAATCCTTTGTTTCGTGATAAGTTGATTTTTCCTTCTCTAAAGTCTTCAAGATTGCGGACTTTAATTAATCAAAGGTAAGGTTCAATTGGTGTCTGACAATTAATGAATCCACGACTGCCTTTTTTCTTCAGCTGTTCTGCCATTGGTCATCATCTTCAGATAGACCAATGTTGCTAACTAGCTCCATTTAAGTGAATTCTTATGTATTCTCTGTGTCAAGATTAGGTTGCCATATCTTTTGTTGCAAATGTTAGCTTCTCACTTGTCGAAGCTGTATGACATCTATTGACATTTTCTCATACAATTTTCTGTTTGCTTCTTGGTGCTTCTGTGTCTGCTTCATGCAGTTTGAACTGGCAACACCAACTATGCAAAAACCCGAGGCCAAACCCTGATATAAAAACATTATTTACAGATCACACATGCACACCTCCCAATGGTCCGCTGACACCTGCACCTGTAAATCTGCCTGTTAATGCAGTCCCAAAATCTGCTGCTTATCCACCACTCGCGGCACATGGGGTAGGATATGGTTATCTTGTATAATCTCTCATGTTTATTGGCTTGAATGAAATCACATCAGAGTTCATGAATAATTTTATTCAAATTTTTTTGTAGCCCTTTCCACCCACTGCAGCAGCAGCTGCAGGTGCAAATGCTTTAGCAGGTTGGATGGCCAATGCCTCTGCTTCTACATCAGTTCAAGCAGCTGTGGTTACTGCATCTTCAATACCCATCTCGCCTAACCAAGGTCTTGCCCTTGAACAAGAGTTGCTCTATATGGACCATTCCGAAATATTTTTCTGAGTTTGTTTTGCCTGGTTATTGCAATCTGATCGGAAACCTCTCTACTGGGCAGTTCCAATCTTGAAAAGACCAATAACACCTCCAACAGGTCCTGGGATGGTTGACTATCAGAATCCAGATCACGAGCAACTAATGAAGAGGCTTAGACCTGCTCAGTCTGTTGAGGAGGTAATTAAGGATATTCTTTCCTGGATGAAATTTAGGAACATCGAGCAGCCTTTCTAGGTTTTTCCCCTTATATAAACTTCTGCTCTCTGATATTGAATGAAAGTTCATTTTCTTATGTTTGGATGGTTCTTTCTGCTCAATGTTCAGGTTACATACCCAATACCTCGGCAACAAGCTTCTTGGTCTTTGGA
Organism: Eucalyptus camaldulensis; assembly: GCA_019915185.1. Classification (NCBI taxonomy): domain Eukaryota; kingdom Viridiplantae; phylum Streptophyta; class Magnoliopsida; order Myrtales; family Myrtaceae; genus Eucalyptus; species Eucalyptus camaldulensis. The sequence continues at coordinate 23,688,616 of JAHSVA010000003.1, forward strand.
GGATCTGCCTAGAACAGTTGCTTTGACCATGCATCAAGGATCTACTGTCACTAGCATGGATTTTCATCCCTCCCATCCTTCAGTGCTTCTTGGTATGATTAGAAACACCTTCCCTTACAAAGAACATTGACATACACTATGCATCTCTGTGATTCTCTGACTTGGTTCTGCCCTACAGTTGGGTGTACTAATGGTGAAATTACACTGTGGGAACTTGGAGCACGGGATAAATTGGTTTCAAAGCCATTCAAAGTTTGGGATATGGCCTCCTGTGCACAGGTACTTCCGTTTCGCTTGAAGTGTTGCTGATGAATTCCTGGGATACATGCTCTTTTCACCATTGCTTTGACAATCTTTTTTAGCGTCTATTACTTCTGGTTGACTGTACATATTGACTATCTGCCTATGGATTTCCAAAAGTACTCAAGTAAATATCTGTAAGTATGGGCTTTAAAACCTTATGATGAGATGTCTTGCAGGCTGCTGCAGCGATTGCGAAGGATAGTGTTGTATCTGTCACCCGTGTTACATGGAGTCCAGATGGAACTTTCATTGGTACTGCACTGGCAGATGTAAGATATTTGAATCAGCTTGTGTATCTGCCTCATATTCTTTCTTACCTCAGGTGCTGCATTCACCAAGCATTTGGTACACCTATACGGCTGTCATGGATCCAATGATTTACGTCCGCAAACAGAGGTAGTTTGATACTTGGTGCTTTTCGGGGAAACTAGTGTGAATGCAGCTTGATGTGATTATATTCTTTGTCACAGATTGATGCCCATACTAATGTTGTCAATGACCTGGCCTTTGCTTATCCTAACAAAACTCTATGCATTGTGACCTGTGGAGATGACAAGTTGATAAAGGTGGTGATGGAAATTTCTTGAACTTTGTTTGATCAAGTTGCACTTTTAATTTCACTCACTCCAAATTATGAACAGGTGTGGGACTTGCATGGAAGGAAATTATTTAACTTTGAAGGCCATGAAGCGCCTGTGTATTCTATCTGTCCTCATCACAAGGAAAATATTCAGGTAAGCTGGAGAAAAGGTAGAAAAGTTATGGGGCGAGGCAAAACATATAAAGCACTAGAGTTTAGGTTAAGGATGGTCTGATTTTGGTCATATAGTTATGTTAAAGTCTTTATGCTGCCTAGAATTGGAGACTGTTTCACACTACATCTTTTCCATGATAATGTTGCAAGCTTGATGAAAGAACTTTGTGATGAACATACTTCTTTCGTTGATGTCATATCCTGCTGAATGGAGATATTATCGTGCAGATGGCAAATTATACACTACAGTTTGGCTGACTAAATTATGTCCTACTCTGGAAAATTGTGAAAGATGGTTGGTGTTGAATAGTGCATGATAGTCGCTGCGACAAACTGTGTGCATGATTTTTATGTTGGAATCTTCATATCCAGAAAAAGAATTGCTTATGTCATTGATTTTCCCAATTTTTGGATTTTCAGTTCATATTTTCAACTGCAATGGATGGAAAAATAAAGGCCTGGCTCTATGACAATATGGGTTCTAGAGTTGATTATGATGCTCCTGGACATTGGTGTACGACGATGCTTTACAGTGCTGACGGAAGTAGGTAAGAAAGTAAATCACTATACAATTGAACTTCTGATATATATATATATATATATTTCTTTTTGGTTCTTTGGTAATTTAAAACTAATTTGGTAGCTGTCTTGTCAATATTTTTGGATTTTTTTCATTCGTTTCCTTTGTAGTTTCTTATTTTTCCAATTAGTATTTTACCTAATATTTCCACTGTTTTAGATTGTTCTCATGTGGAACAAGTAAAGAGGGAGATTCATTTCTTGTGGAGTGGAATGAAAGTGAGGGAGCAATAAAGCGGACATACTCTGGGTTCAGGAAAAAGTCTGCTGGTGTTGTGCAATTCGATACCACACAAAATCATTTTTTGGCTGCTGGCGAAGACAGCCAAATAAAATTTTGGGACATGGATAATAATAATGTCATAGCCAGCACTGATGCAGAAGGTGGACTTCCGGTGGGTAACTTCAATGTCAAATCTTTTATTGAAAACAGTATATGTGCTTTTTGGTCTTACGTGTTTTGTTTTACTTCATCAGAATCTTCCCCGCTTGAGATTCAATAAAGAAGGCAATTTACTTGCTGTTACTACGGCTGACAATGGATTCAAGATACTTGCAAATACAGTTGGTCTCAGATACTTAAAAGTGAATGAAACTCCTGCATTTGATGCTTTGAGAACTCCAATCGAGTCTGCATCAATTAAGGTTATGTTGTACATGCATTCTAGGTTTGTTGGTTATTCCTATGGAGCGTATATTCAGGGGACTTATGCTGGCCTTTCTATCATTTTGGACCATGCAGGTTTCTAGCTCTCCTGCTGTTGCAAATGCTAGTCCAGTCAATTGCAAGATTGAAAGAAGCTCTCCAGTCAGACCTTCTCAGCTACTGGTATATAACCTGATCTGTTTATTCTACAAGTCATGATAAATTGTTTTTAGCTTACCTATATCTTCCTAGGCTAGAGTATCAATTATCTTTTCGTCCTTTTTTTGTCCCCCTGCGTCACTAGAATGGGGTTGATTCCATGGGACGGAACCCGGAGAAACCAAGAGCAGTTGAGGATGCAGTTGATAAAACCAGACCCTGGCAGTTGGCCGAAATTACGGATCCTGGCCACTGTCGGTTGGTTACCATGCCCGACAGCAGTGATACTTCCAGCAAGGTGCAATGAGTTTTAGTTTTTGATTATTTCTTCTTTGATGATATTTATGCATATCACATTCTTGCTGATTATATATTCAGGTTGTTAGACTTCTCTACACGAACTCAGGGGTTGGCATTTTGGCCCTTGCAGCAAATGGTGTTCAGAAGCTGTGGAAGTGGGCTCGAAATGATCAAAATCCGAGTGGAAAGGTAATGAACTTTTGTGGTGCATGTATTTTTCGCGTTTTAGCTCCAACATAAGGAGCATTCATGAGTTGGCAGAAGTGTTTGCTGAACTTGGTAAGTGTTTTTTAAGGCCACTGCCAGTGTCGTTCCTCAGCATTGGCAACCAAGCAGTGGCCTTCTTATGGCTAACGATGTATCAGGTGTCAACCTGGATGAAGCTGTACCGTGCATAGCACTCTCAAAGAATGATTCATATGTTATGTCTGCTTGTGGTGGCAGGGTCTCATTGTTTAACATGATGACTTTCAAGGTATGTTGCCAATGAAGTCATTCAAATTTTCCATTGTAATCCTGTATTGCTGGCCACTAATTGCTTTTGCTTTTTTCAGGTAATGACAACATTCATGCCACCACCTCCTGTTTCAACCTTCCTTGCATTTCATCCTCAGGATAATAACATCATTGCAATTGGAATGGAGGATTCAACTATCCATATCTACAATGTCAGAGTTGATGAGGTAAATTAGAATTACCTTTTTTGAGGGTTTATAGTGTAGTGCCCTTCAACTGCAACTGATATAAGATTTTCTCTTGCAGGTGAAATCGAAATTGAAGGGCCACCAGAAGCGCGTAACTGGTTTAGCCTTCTCCACCAATCTCAACATTTTGGTTTCTTCGGGTGCTGATGCTCAAGTAAATAAAAATGCATCATTTCTGTTTTCTTTTCTCACCTGCTATTCTTAAGATTATAGTCCAGTGATAAATGATAATGGCTGCTTAAATCTGAAAGAGCTGTGTAATTAGGATTACTGAAGTAGATTTATTGGGGAATAAGATGACAAAGGCATAACTGATATATTAGGTCATTGGTGAAAATACAGGACTTCGCATCAGTTCGGAAGATGCTTTTATGTGAGAAGGAGGCAGAGAAAAAAATTGGAAAATGATGGAAGTCCCAGTAGAGAGTGATCAGGTTGCCAAAGTTGCTTGGCAGAATAGAAAGCTTTATCATATCTGATTATTTCTTTCTCAGAAAAGCAGCTCCAATTTGTTGTGATAAAGTTTTCTGATGGTTGGTTATCGACTTATTATGAAGTTTTTGCCCCCAACAGTTGCATGGTGTAGTTACTTGTATTTGTGTGTAGATCTGAACTGGTTCTCCTTTTATTCAAAGGCCTTTGTTGAGGCTTCCAAACTTTCCCCTTATTTGGGTTTACCCCAGATTTTCTTCAATGTTTTTTCACTTTCAGTTTTTCTTTGAGGAAACCCTACTTGAGAATTATCTGTCAAAGGCAACATGCAACTTCCTTTGTTCCTTTTGCATATCTCTAGCATGTGTATAATTGTCATTTCCTTTCCCAGCTTTTTGTATGGAGCATTGATTCCTGGGAGAAAAGGAAGTCTGTCCCAATCCAAATACCAGCTGGAAAAGCACCTAATGGTGACACTCGAGTACAGTTCCATGCAGATCAAATCCGTTTACTTGTAGTTCATGAGACGCAGTTGGCAATATACGATGGATCCAAAATGGAACGCATGAGACAGGTAGGTAAATCTCTTCCTTAGTGTTGGTAATTGACTTTCTGAGGCTCACTCTGTTGATATAGACAACGTTTTCTGTTTCACTGTTTCAGTGGGTCCCGCAAGATGCCCTTTCCGCCCCGATATCTTGTGCGACATTTTCCTGCAACAGCTTGTTGGTGTATGCGACGTTCTGTGACGGTAACATTGGGGTGTTTGATGCTGATAACCTCAGATTAAGATGCCGCATAGCTCCATCCACTTACTTGTCCCATGGGGCTTTGAATGGGTACATCTACGCTACCCTTATCTATCTGATTGTGTTCCGAGTACTGAAAAATAATCATCTGCGATTGTACTTCACCGCTCGTGTGCCTGTCCTCAACACTAAGTCACTGTGATCTGTATTATTGCAGAAGTCAACCGGTGTATCCCTTCGTGGTTGCCACACATCCAGTGGAGCCCAACCAGTTAGCCGTTGGTTTGACAGATGGGTCTGTCAAAGTGATGGAGCCTGCAGAATCGGACGGAAGATGGGGAGCTACTCCACCCTCAGACAATGGAATGCTGAGTGGTAGAACGCCGTCGTCATCTACGACAAGCAACCACACTGCAGAACCAGTACAGAGATAGATGACCTTGTAATGTACACTTTCCAATCTTTTTTTTTTTTTTTATAATTTTTTTCTTCTGAGTTATTACTATTTATCATATGTAGATTGTAAGGTTGTCGGTTAATGTGTCCCTTATCAAAAGGTAAGCAGGGCATTTATGCTTTATAAAAGCTAGGACATTCTGGTAAACACTGGTTAATCAACGTACACGTTTCTGTTCAGTTTTAGCATCATGGTTTATAAAATCTATATTCTTTTCTTTCCATTAGGACATGTTCCCTCAGGTCTGTTCCCTGTAAGATTCTTTTACAGCGAATCCAGAAAATGCAGAAGTCGAAAACGGAACGCAGAGTACAACATTACGAATACTCTTTTTATTTATTTGCAAGAATGACATTATAAATACTCGTTTGAAGAGACATATGGCGGTAATTACTCGGGTTGGAGTAGATGTTAAGCGCAGTATTCTTAGAAGGCTACTTCATGGTAATTAGGAGAGTTTCTATATCCATGCTTGTTCTGGTGATGGGGCACAGAGCTAAGTGGCAACTATCAATTCAGTTACCTCTGTGGCTTTGAGAAAAAGACATAGATCTGTTTCTTAAGTATGTCTGTTCGTTGATGTAAAGGTAAGCATAAAAAAGGGTCAAGTCGAGCATGCTCGGGAAAGAGTAATTCCGTTTTCAAAACGGTGATTACAGATAGAATGAGATGATCATTGCATTGGAAATTATGAAGTTTGACTCATTTAGCTGCTTAACAAGTGCTTTTGAGGCGCTAATTAGCGAACAGTAAAATTCCTGAAGAGGAGGATGAAGAGTCCCCTACTTTCCGAATATCAGGGAGAGAATCTGACAAGGCTCTCTTCCAACATTGAAGAACATGAGGATTCACCATTGGTTTTGAAGATCCTGCCAAGTTACCGCGTTCCAAATTGAAGTTCATTCCAATCTAGTTATTGAGACCCTGTTAAGTCTGATTTTGTTTTTTGGACCAAGTTGTCAGATTCCCAATAGTTGTCGGTTTCATTCTACTTGATTCATGAAGACGAGATGAATTTCGAAATCACCCTTTTCAATTTGCAACCAAAGCCCTTGGATCCCCCTCTTCAAGAAGAAAAGCAATCAAGATCAGTAATCACGAACCCCGTGTTGTTTCACATCAATGAAGCCAGTGACGAATTCTCTCTCTTATTCTAGACTTTAAAATCGCATGTATACTGAAGCAAAATCTCGGTGGTTAAATTTTCTAATGGTGCAAGAATCGTGCGATTCCAACGAGGAAAACAGGTCGATTCAAATTGTCAAGCGGGTGTCGTCGTATTAGCTCTATGTCTCACATCGGTGTCACGACACCTCACGTCGGGAGTTGCTTTGTATCCCATGCTAGGACGCCAATATGATTTAAGGATTTCGATAGGGAGATGCTAACCCTTTACCTGATAGAGCTCTCCCTTGTGGTGTCTCAATCATTCCCTCAATCATTCTCAATCGATGATGTATACCTCAGTTTGATGCATCTACTGTTGAGATTGATTGTTAGACACCGACTGGATACCCTGCGGAAAAAGGTTCTTCACTTGCGATGGCAATAGTGATTGACTAAAAATCCACAGGATCTACATTGAGATATCGAACGCTTACTTATAACCCTATGCTGCCATCCCACATAGCAAGCAGCATGAACGGCAAGTCTATTCTAGTACTAGCATTTTTTATCTTAAGTTTGCATGTAAGATCTATGAAATTTCTGTCTTGAAATATACACATGTATACATTAGGGAAAGCACCAGCGGGAAACTGAAATAGCGCCGACTGGATATGATTAGCACCTTATTAGAAGGGACATCTTTATCATCACCTATAGTAATCCTACTGTATAGATATGTAAAACCATTATTGCGTGAGTAGGTAAATTGACTGATGCTAAAGGGTCAAGACTGGAGCTCACTTCTTGCATTAATCTATAGAATTAAAGCCCTAATAGGTCTCACCCCACTCTGACCAGGGACCCAAAAAAAAAAGTTCTCTCTAAAAATATATTTGCAAATTATTCAAGTCTTTCCTCAAAGACTTCATTGTCTTCTGATCCTCCTTGCCAAGCCCAAATTTTTTTATCCTAAACCAGTCCAAAGCGATCCGATCATCGTGGCAGTCCAACAAGCAAAACGGGTAACCGTTGTACATGTAAACATCCATATCCGGCTTGAATTCCTTCTTGCACAATGTACACTTCTTGATAAACTCTCCAAATAACCCCAATTTGTCAAGCTTATCAATCTTCTTGCCGCCAATAGCTCTCGCTCGGGCGACCAGATAAAAAATATTTGAGTGTCATGGCTGTGTGGAGCATCGCTCCTCGTCCTTGGACACAGAATTGGCTGCCGAAACACGGGATAGTAATTCCGCCATGGTGGGCGCGGCTTGTTTCAAGTGGTTGCCAAAGTTTCGAGAGGGTTGGCTAGGGCCTTGAGATGGCCTTGTGGCATTAGATCGCTCAGCTGGTTTTGAGTCTTTTGATGCCGTGTTCGTGGCTCGAAAGGGTTTTGCAATGGCGGGCTGCAGTTTGCGACCATAAGAGCATAGTCGTTATCAATGCACAGGGTTCGGGATTGAACGATGATCCAATGTCGCTGACAGTTGTTGAGCGTTCAAGGTGGAGGCTATAGCATCTCGACGAGCCCATCTTTAATGCTGGTAAAAGATGAACAGAGGAAGAAAAGATTCCGAGGATGTTTTGGTTCGTATGAAAATAGGGATATGTTCTAAGGACGGAGAGCAATAAGGACTGAGAATTTCGACGTCTGCTGCTTTCTTGATGGACCAAAGAGGAAACTTCGTTACAAAGGCTCGATCGCCAATTTAAGCTGCACGCGGCGTGCGAGAGTTTCCTAGAAAAATACGTAACTACCTCCATGAGAAACTCTGTTAGTCGGTTTATCTATAAGGAGAATTTGAGACAGAATAAATTTGAGCTAACTTCGAATTAGATCCTTCCGAAGCAATCTCAAGAACAATTAACCGAAATAACATGCCATGGTATACAGCTTTTTTATTTCCATAACCATCGCCTGTTTTGATAATAGTAGTTTTCTTGATTTAAAATTATGGCATTTAATTTAGGAAAGTGAAGTAGATGATAATTATCACCTTTTTTAAATATGGACGCGCGGAAGGAGATACGGTATTTATGGTCTATATAATTAGTTTCTTTTGGGTTTAGGAGAAAAGGAAAGAGATTTTGGGACTCCTAGGCCGTTTGAATTCATGTTTGTTTCAATTTATTTAAATGTTCCTCAAAGTGAGAGCAATGTTTAATTTATGTTAAAGGGTAAATGTTATTGCTTTTTTAAAAATTGTTATTGAAAAAAAAAAATAAGATATGTTTGAATGGTACATTCTGAACATTCATAACATAAAATCATTGGCGAACAAACAATTAAACTTATAAAAAAAAAAAAAAAGGAAGGAAAATCACTAAGTATCAAGAGTCGAGATGGACGATCGATATTAATAGTTTTTCTATTACACAAATAGGTCGTTGCAATCAAGGAGATGGAAACTTGTTGGTATTGGTAGTAGTGGATGTATTTTCCTAAACTATGTACTATTTTGCCTAATAAATGTTGAGTTAAATTATGGTTGGAAGATGTAAAAGTGATTTATGTTTACGAGTCCTAAATATATCTATATGAATTTACATAAAAAAAAATGAGGATGCTGCTGTCACATAAAATGAAATTAATGTTAATAGGTTATCAGTTTGAGTGTGCATTATAAACATCGGAATCATCAATTAATAGTTAACTTTGACATGATATCGCGATAAAATTTTGGATGGAAGGTGGAGAAAGTAGTTGAATTTTTTATGAAAAATAAATGTGGGGACTAATTTTGTCACTAAAGCAAAGGACATGGGCTAAAGTCGATTGATCTTAAACATACGGAGACGGAAAACTGTAATTTGTTCAAGAGGTTTGTAAAAGGAGGCACCGCATGTCAATATAGCCAGTGTTGACCTTACACTTTCTAGTGAATTTTGAACGGAAATTTAATTGACTTAAATTGTTGTTGTTGAGTTAGTATAACGGCTAACTATTGTAACCAAACAAATAGTAAGAATCAAAAGCGAAAGATTCCCTCCAATACTACAAGGACAAGAAATGTAATATTCCAGAAGATTTACCAAATATAGTGCTAATATCATAATTCATTGTTTTATTGTACAACAACTGGTATTATTTATTTTTCAGAATTTATAGTTAAATTTAGAATATATTTTTTAGTTGATATTCATAATTGCTAAATAAATGAGCATAATATTATAATTTAATTAAATAAATTTATGAATCAATCCATATTCATAATTATTATTTTAACTTATATTAGTTATATTCAATAACCATTTTTTCAAATATAAAACTAGTTGAATAATATCAATATAATACTCAATCATGATAATCAACATATTCTATTATTCAATTTTATCATTATGTAATTAACATTAAATAATGAATCTTTTGGTCATTTATGAAATTCACTAAATTAACATAATTCTTATTAGTTTCTAATGATAAACGATCTGATAATATAAATATAATATTTAACCAAGATAAATGAAATTTACAATTCAAATTTAGAAATTAGTTTGAAATTAATTATAATCTTTATTAATTAATAATCGAATTGCTTCGTTTATGTTGGTGTATATTTAGAATGGAACTATGATTCCTTCTCACTGGAATGCCATTCCACTTCAGGAATACCCAGCCAAATAAAAGTTCAAAGGAATGTTGAAATGCCCATTCTTTTGAACCAAACAGCAAACAGATTATTAGTCTATTTTGTTAAAAGAAACTCTAAGAACAGCCAGAGGAAAAAAGCAATCACAAATATATAAGTTGGAAGTACACACACATATACAAAAGAAAGCACGAACGGAAAACTGAAATAGTGCCCCTGGAGATGATTAGCAACTTCATTAGAAGGGACATCTTTATTATCACCCACGGTAATCCATCTGTATAGATATGTAAAAACATCGACACACGAATCGGTAAATTGACTCGATGGTAAAGAAGTTCACTTCTCACATTAATCTCTAAAAGTAAAGCCATAAATAAATCCACTCTACAGATGCTCCTGCAACCGATTCAAATCTTTCCTCAAAGACTTCATCGTCTTCTGATCGTCCTTGCCAAGCCCGAAATCTTTTCTCTTGAATCCATCCAGAGCGATCTGATCATCGCGGCAATCCGACGAGCAAAACGGGCGATCCTTATACATGTAAACATCCTTGTCCGGCTCAAATTTCTTGTTGCACAATGTACACTTCTCGATAAACTCTCCAAATAACTCCAATTCGTCATCCTCATCAATCTTCTTTGCTGTTGACAACTCTCGCTCGGGTGACCCAAAAAAGAATATCCCCTCAATCACCGGTGGCCGCGATCGTGTTGAGCGTTGCTCCTTGTCCTTAGACTTAGAATTGACAGCCGAAACACAGGATAGCGATTCCACCACGGCGGGCGTGGCTCGCTGCAAGCGGTTGCCAGAATTTTGAGAGAGTTGGCGAGGGTCTTGAGAGGGTCTTACGACGTTCGATCGCTCAGCTGGTTTTGAGTCATTCAGCCCCGTGTTCGTGGTCTGAGAGGGCTTCATGATGGCAGGTTGCGGTTGGAACTTCTCCCTCACGACCGTCGTCGGTATATAGTCTTCACCAATGCACGGCCCGGGTTTGAAGGACGATCCAATGTTGCCAACACTGGTCGAACGTTCGAGGTGGAGGCGATAGCGTCTTGATGAGCGCATCTTCAAATGGCGGAATCGGCTAAGAGGCTCTAGTTCGAAGGACGGACGGATGAACGGATTCTGAAAGTGTTTTGGTTCTTAGAAGAAGAGGGTTGTGTTTTAAGGCACGAGAGCAATAAGGGCGAATGTGAGAGTAACATATGAAGAATTTATGTGGAGGACGTGCTAAAGGAGTTATTATATAGAACTGCTAGGTCAAGATAGAGGACTAGTAGGAGTAGGATTGAGATCTTCGAGGTATGCTTTCTTGATGGACCAAAGAGGAAACTTTTTTAGAAAGCCTTGATCGCCAATTAAAGCTATACGTGGCAAGGAAGAGTTTCCAAGAAAAATATATGATTATCCTAGCTAGATCCAGTGAGGGCTGATCCTTCCATTGTTGCTCGGCCAAAGGGAAAGAAAAAAAAAAGAATTTTTTTAATAAATAAATAAAAAAAATTATTTACTTCAACGCATGTCACATTACATAAGATAGTCGGCGTTTATGATATTTGGTTAAGATTGGCTAGAATAATTAAATTGTCAATTTTTTTAAAAAAATTAGGAGTAGATTAGTAAATCATCAAAATATTTAGGACTTAAATAACACAATTAAAAATTTTAATATTAAATTAACCGTCGTACAGATAGTTAATGATCTTTTTTTTTAAAGATGGATGCACGAATGGCGATACAGAATATATCGTCTATATAATCAGTTTCTAATAGGGTTAGGACAAAAGGCGAGGAATTTTTGGAATTTATTATATGTTTCTCCAAGTGGGAATAGTGCCAACAACGTTGAATCATGAACGTTAACAACTTTCGTGAGCATTATTTCCGAAGAGAAGAATCAGACATGTCCGAATAGTCGGGTCGCGTGTTCGGAAATTCGTGACCCCTCTTCCCCCGTCGTACGTACTGGTCAATTTCCGTTTCGATGACTAAGAAAAAGAAAGAAAGGAATCGCCACGGCCGGCCGCTTTCAAGCGATGTGCATGACACAAAAGACCATGTCAAGGCAATCTTACTTTAGTGTCGCCGTCGAGATCCTCTTATGTAAAGTCATTCAGATTTAATTTATTTAATTAAAAATAAATTACTTATAATCTTTTTTTTTTTTTTCACATTTTGACAATTGAGTTTATCTATCAATTTTAATTGGAAATCGCTAACGTGAACGTCGATGGTATCACCACGGACGACTAGACCTAGGAGATTAAAAAAATTGTAATTTTTAATTTTTTAATTTTTCTACCTAGTTCAGCAAGAGCTAATCGACCCTCACGGGCCATTGTGCGAGGGCTTTGCAAGCAAAGGTTGACCGGCGACTCTCACTAGGCTTAGAAGGGAAAAAAAAAGATTAGAAAGAAAAAAAGAAAAAAGAAGGAAAATAAAAATAAAAATCATAATTTAAAAATTATAAAAATTGTTATCGTCAGTAATTTTCGGCTAAAATTAATCGAATTGACTCGATTGATAAAATGTAAAGAGGAGAACACAATTGGTAAAATTGAAAAGTTTATAACTAAATTGATAAAAGTATAATAGGTTTTAGACTTTTTGAATAATTTTTTTTTTGTAATTCTTCGTAATTTATTTCATTTTCTATGTGAGATGAGATTTCTTTTTCAATTAGGCCTTTCTTGTAAGCATCAATAGAAACAGAAGATAAATTAGTCACGTATGTGAATCTTGTAAGTTGTACCCATTTCCGAGCAAAACTTGATTGCAGACCAAATCATTGAGTAAATTAATCATTCAAGCGCATTCAAGCGCACTTGGGGCCCTTGGGGAGAATAAGTTTTGGACTATGTTTATTTTGAATAAGTTTTCTTAAAAACAATTGATTATGACACTTATAAAAATGAATAAACATAACATATTTTAGTTATACTTGAAAATGTTTAGACATAAATTGTTATCGATAATGAGAATATTTTTTAATAATTAATTATTTCAAGTGATAAAATATTTTCTAAATCTTTCATTTTTTATAAAATAAACAATCTTAAATAGTTCAAATTCTTGGCAACCCCAAGAATTTGATGGGATAATTGTCCAAAAAGTCTTGGTCGATTTGCTGATATAATTCCTCTAGCTATTGAAGTGGCGATTGTGCCACACTAGCATTCACGATAGCGATTTCCAATCATAATTGGCCAAAAAGACTATATGTATAAATTGTCAAAAGATTTATAACTAAATTAACAAAATTAAAAAATTTAGAACTGAATTAACTAGTGTACAATTAAGGGCTGTTTGGACAATTTTTTCCTCCGAATTTATTGACCATTTTGCAATTTCAATTCCAACCACAGCTCCAAACGTGGTGACCCAAGTTGGACCTTTAGTTGGTCAACAATTGATGGGATCCAAAGCTGCAATCCAAAGGCAACCGGAGGAAGTCGGGGTTTGGTGGTTACACGTAACATTCGACTCAGAAAATTCAAAAGCAACCTTGATTAGGTGGGTCACATTAAGCTGATTTGATCATCAAACTTTGAAAATCTTGATTGCAAGCAATATAATGGTACCACCCCATTCGGTGGCTGCGTTGGTATGCACTCATACCCTCTTCACAGTAGGGCAAGAGTTCGAACCCCCAAGTTCACATACTGCGCATTCATTAGTGGTCTTAAGTGCGGTGTCGTGCGGTGTCGTACTGTACGACGGTTCCTGGGTATAAAAAAAAAAAAAGCTATGGTCGAAAAATCACGCATTATGATCTCTAGCTCAGCTTCATAGTGCAATTCAAATCCCATCGCCGTGGCCTGTATGACTCCATTCCCAGAGAAAGGTAAATTTTAACCCAGACTATCACATCTTGCATCAGGTTCATAGTTACAACTCACAAGGAGAAATCAGTGCATTATGAAGCTTGAACTCGGAGCAACAAAGATTAAGTGGTAAATCTAAGAGTGAAATAGAGATGCATTGGTCTATAAGCCCGAGCTGGATGAATCATTCCTTCATTTCGACAAGGGGCAGCTTTACGACTGAATTGCCAATGAACTGACTAGAACCTCAGGCTTTTCAAGTAGTATGTGAGGATATAAGAAGTTGAAGGCAGCACACAAAGGATCAAATGGGCAAAGAAAGAGATTATTTTCTCCGCGTTTTACTTAATAGATGGCCTGAAACAGAACCTCGCGGCCGAGCCTGCTCCGGCCTACAACATAAGTCAAAGAGGCTACTAATTCCTAAGTTACTTATTCCACACTTCTTGTGTGTGTGGCAGTAGTATTAGTACACAGGCATATTCACTACAAACAACAAACATACCCTAGATGACTGGGCTTCCGTGATATCTCAACTTCTGCCATCACTGCAACCATGACCTATAGATGCTCATAAACCATCATCAAGGACGGTGGACAACAGGACACCACGAACAAAATCACATCTTTTCAACCTCTCTTTTTGCTCCTTGACAGATAAAGGAGACGACTGAACTTTCCTGCCACACAAACGAAAAAGAATGAACCCAGAGGATAAACATTAAAAATAAGCACACAACTACTATACTGCAAAACATCGATTTCTTCAAGATGCGGATTTTGTCCTTTTTTGTGAATCATGTAGCTCAGGAAATAAAAGGCTGCAGCATTGTTGGTTCAATCACTTAACGTGGCTGAAGCATATATGCTTTTTATGCCAAAAAATATATATTCAACATTATTTACTCTTTACATCAACCAGACTTCTCTCCATCAGTTCCACTGAGAATTTCTACATCCAAAAACCAACTTTGCACATTTAACTCGATTCTGAGTGCAGACAAGAAAAAAGAAGAAAAATATTTGCAGCATGGGTTGGGGGCAGTTATTTGTAAGCTGGATACAGACATCCATCCATGTGTAACAACATTAAACTATGGATAGGAGATCAAGAATATTCAAAGACCCAAAAAGAGCTCTGGCCAGGGAGCATCTTGGATTTTAATGAGGCAACTGAATGAGTAATAATTCTTACAAGCCATAATACTGCACTGCCAATCTCAATCTTTTCTTCTTTTATAATTAGTCATTCACTGGAAAAACTATTTAAAATTATAAAGTAAAAATTTTCCAAACTAACTGTACTTTTTCAATCATTGTAAAAGAATCATTCCAAGAACTCACACAAGCCTCCCTTCTTTTCTTGCCATTCAAATAAAAAATACAAACATTTGATTGCATAACTGCAAAATCTTCCAAAAACGCAAAAAAGTAGAGGCATGGTGAAGGTGAAAAACAAAGCACGAAGTACCTTTCTGACACAGGCTCATCTGAACACTTCTTGGACAAGCTAGTTTCGTTCATATCGCGTGACTTAGTGCTGCCAAAATCATCATTCATAGGCAAAATGAAAGATGAAAGCAGTGGATCTGGTGCTGCGTTGGAGGGGGGAACCACACAAGAAGAGCCACCAAAGAGGGACTGTAGAGTTCCTTCTCGAAGCTCTCTCCTCAATAAAAAGAGTGTAGAATGATTCCCACCTTTACGTGATTTCCGCTTGCGTTGCACGTAATCACCGTTAAGGATATCAAAAATCAAAGGAAACTTTACATGCTCATAATAATTACAGTAAGAATCCCACATATGCCGTAACAATAACATAAACCAGAATGAATGCAGAATTTTCTAGCATCGCAGCGAACTGCCATTCTAAGAGTCAATTAAAAGCTTAAATTACCGTCACCAAGTAAATTGCAAACCTAAACTTCGGGAGACTTTAATTGTGTAAAAATGTAAGTAGACATACTGCAGAGAACTCAACTTGTAATCAAGGGGAAAATCGAAGAGCAGATATGAGGTTAGGCCGCAGAAGTATGTACAAAACATATACAATTGAAAGGATATCTTAAATATATTTCCATGCTGCGAGGTAATGTGCAAAACCATATCAACCCCCACTCTCATTGTACAAACCGGACATACCTGCATAAAATACCAGATCAAGACATCAGAAGGTAGCGAAATGAGCATTCTTCACTTAAGAAAAGTATGCCTATAGAAAAACCATGGGAGAACAAGCAACACTACAGTTACAATATGTGAAGAGGCAGCTGTGACCATCCTACCCCATGGCTCATGAAAATCATTATCGTCTTTCAAGTGTGAAATGGCCATGTATTCAGGTCTTCATTTTCTAGCAAACTTCTTCTAGACCAGCTTCCTACAAACATAACTATGCTATAGCCCAACAGGATACACATTTATCTCTCCGAGCATCTCATAAGGCCACAAGCAGACATAAGAGATGGGTAAGCAATTGCAAATAGGCAACAGAATGAGGTAAAGAATCTCACATCGTCTGTCTATAATGTTTGTCCAGGCCTTATATAGATGTAGATTTTTTTTTTTTTTTTTTTACCTATTGGTTTAAGCTATCGGATTGGATTTTTTAATATGATATCAGAGCTAAGTTCCGCATCCTTCACACATAGGGATGTGTAGCCCCCTGTTTCATAATTTCACACAGTTTCTTCACTATAGTTCAATTCTGTTTGCAAGTGAGAGAGGACGCTTAAGCTTTTTCCAGCATCACTTTAATAGTGGGTTTGACCAAGTCTCATATCCATATTAGTCTCACCCTCTGCTTAATGGCTGACGTTTTTGGGTAACATTCCAACAAATTGGAAGAGTCGGAGCCAGCCTTCTGAACCGAATCAAAGAATTACAATCTGACAGTCATTTCTAGACCTAAGAAGAGTCAGCAAATCACGATAGCCATGCAACATGAAGATGAAATTCAATTTCTATTATGAGAAACAACAAGGAGTTTATTAAAGGTTAACATTGAAAAGTAAAAGATCCAGATCTTCACCATAGAAAGTGTAATTAAGCCATGGAGAGTGCAATTGAATTTCAGGTATCATACTTCATATCATGTGTAAAATCCATAGAGAGTGCAATTATGAAAGAAAGGTACTCGATGAATTAATATTGAAAATACTACACCAATTTTTCTCTAATAAAAAAGAAGCAAAAGAATGAGAGAGGGGACCTAAGTTCATAAAAGAACGCAAGAAGAAAATGAAGAACCTAGGCAGATGAACATGTTTTCTTCCCCTCTAAAGTCTTCCTTCTGATTTCACAAAAAACAACCATGGTTCTTTTCTAGGCAATTGATACAATTTTGCCAACTCAACTTGCAAAGAAGGGACCGTGATGTTGTATCAAATTGCTTTCATTCATCAGGAATTGAACCTCCTAACTTTCTATCATCTTCAAGTAAACAGGAGCAGCACAACATAACATCAAGTCAAAATCAAAATAACCACAATCATAACAGCCCATAGAACTGAAAATAACACCAATCAAGTTTAATAAGAATTTGAACCCAAAACCTAATGGAGAACCTTCAGAAAAGAATGTAATATCCATCCCCTTCAAGTTTACAACTCATCAAAAAGTGAAACAAGTAAAAGTAGAATGATTTCATACCCCATTCTTTGCCTCCATTGGGTGCTCATCATCCATGTGGCAGCACAAGCCAACAATGTCGAAGTACTCAGAACAAAACGGACATGAAAATTCTTCTCTTATATCATCCTCATCAATTTCTTCAAATCCCATAAACATATCTGCATTCACACATACCATTATCAGGATCATACAACAGCAAAACTGTCAGCCTCGTAAAGCATTCCGACTGTCACAATCTAACCGCCCAATAAGTTCCCAAAAGAAGGCTAAATTAACAGTTAGATTATAATCCAAAGAAGAGGGTATAAAACTCAAATCTTATCGAGTACACCCAGGAGAAGGAGAAACTCACGTTTCAGTAAGCTAAATTCATTAATTTTCAGCTGTCAAAAGGGGAAGATAATTTTAAAATTGCAAACACAAAAGCAAAAAAAAAAAAAAAAAAAAAAGTAATGCTATGCTAATTAATAATTTAAGATAGAGGTATCTCAGCAATCGCCCACTACCAACATCAACAACGTGCTACCATTAAGGCTCATCTCCCACATAACTGGACTCAATTTTGTATTAACTCCTCCAAAAGCACCAGATGCTCCATATCTTTTCTTATAAGCTATACTCTCATTTTACGTCTTTTTAGGTACTTCTTTTGCCCCTTTTAACCTGAGTCTCCATCCTTTTGATCCATTTGAAGCTTCAAGAGCCTGCACCCAACGTGAAGGAACCATCCTAAACAAGTTTCTCTCATCTTATCCTCACGTGCACCACACATACTATCGTCCAGATATACTCATTTCCAATCCAGTCTTTTGTCATGTGCCCACATAGGAGAAGGGCAATCAAACTACATGGGACACCGCTTATTACACTAAAAGCACTAAAAGTAGACACGCACATCTGCCTATGTTACCGCATCAATACTAGCAGAAAACTTCAACAGGGCCGTAAATAATTCCGCACACATGCGTTTCCGTCATAACTATGAATAATTCTTAATTTCAGATATAAAATGGACAAAGAGCACCAAAAATTTCCGGACCAAGTATACCCACAAGCTGAACGAAATTGAAGACTATTCCCATCATTTTCTACACCAATTGACAAACCAACAAGATCATTTTTTTCCCAACGGATGCCGAAAATGTCCAACGCCCGGGCCAAAATTCCTGCTCCGATCGTCGTTCTTCGCCAAAAACAACAAAAATTCGACATTTTCCACACCATCGGGAACGATAATTCGCTACCTACCGATCCAAATCGACGAAAAAAACAACAGGGCGAGGACGGGAAAACCGGACTGACCAGATCTCGACTGGAGGGCCGATTGGTACCGCTTGGAAGCCGAGGAGAGACGCGCGCTCCATGAATCGCCATCCATACCTCTACAAACTCCACACAAGAAATTCTCCGAAAAAAGAAGAAAAAATCGCCCAAAAAGAAAAAATGATGATGAAATTTGCTCCGGCGAGAGCTCGAAATGGTCAACTGCAGCGGCGATCGACCGGCGGGAGGCGGCGAATCGGCGGCGGCGCGGTTCGATTTCCGCGGATGCGAAGCGAAGAAGAAGAAGCTGTGAGCGGCCTTTGAAAAGATCGAGAGATTTTGGGGTCGGATTTTGGCCTTTCAGAACGTAGAAGAGAGAAGAGAGAGAAGGGAGGTGTGTGTGTCGGGTTGGTTTTTCTTTTTTCTTTTTTTAATTTTTTAAAAATTTGTTTTTCTGCGGGTGGAATTCACCGAGAAGGAAAATGTCATTTTGTGGAGCAGTTGCGCTTTTATATTATTATTATTATTATTATTAGTCTCTTTAATTCCTGGAATTTTCTATTCTTTTTATTTTTATTTTTTGGGGTTAAGCCTTTTTATCCGGAAATCTTCTTGATGTCTGAATTTCTTGTTTTGCCGACACGGGAATTTCAATGTTGGTGGTGTCAAATCGTGGGCATTTTTCCAAGTTTTCACGTGACCGACCACCAATACAAAATATTATCAAGATATCTGCGTATATATTTAAGAAAGTACGAAATTTACAATAATCGATAACTTGCTATTGATTGGATGGAAACCTGTGGAGTCATTTTCTATGGGAGAAGTCTCTGTTTTTTTTTTTTAAACCGTCTATTGCAGCGCAGTAAATATTGGGCCGTCTGCCTTGAATCCTTAAGGTAGAAGTTGTTTCCAACCAACGACCCATGCCAACCCGCTAAGGCGATGGGTTGCCATGGAGAGAAAGAAGAAAATGGGAATCCTATTATCCTACATATGGCTTTCCATATTGGGGAAGAAAGATGTCTATTATATAGTTAGCCGCCCACCAAGGCTCCTATACGGTTCGTGAACTTTCAAATGAGCTAAAAAGTTCCGTTTTCAATTCGTCTTTCCCCTTTGGAAAAATCCTTCATTTTATAAGGAAGACTAAGAGTAAGGTATGATGGAATTCTTTGCATAAAGAAAAAAAAAAATCAGTCTAAGCCGGAAGATAGGAAAGGAGAGAAGGTAATTTATGCATGCCCCCTCATAGAGGGTGCTCCGAAAGAAATTAGGCGCTGAACTGAGGTTTAGCAGTGCTTATCACTCAGGACAGCCAGACTCCAGTCGTCGGTTACCCGGCAAAGTCCGATCGATGGAAATTCGTATTATGCTCCCCACCCACCCTATGATTGGCTTGGTGTTCAGCTACGTTCGTTATTTTAATGTTTTGATATTCGCACGCCTTATTTTCTTGTTGAGTATAGTATTTTTTTAAGCTTCGTACCACTCTACCCTCTCGATACTTTACATCCAAGTGATCTTGAGGGTCAAACAAGACCTTAGATGTAGCCATTTAACATCATAATAGGAACAAGATATCTCTGATTTTCTTATATCATATTTTGCAACGCAATACATCGTAGTATGTGTTAATGTAGCATGATAAGTTGAACAGATTATCATCTATACTCTCCATGAGTATTTGATTGGAACCTTTCATTTGTACTCGTAGAGTCAAATTACAAAATTTCGTCGTACTAAAATTCAAATGATTTTGATTATAAGGGTACCATAATTTACATTTTTTTGCGGGCAATGGCACATATTGCTTATGGCTACAAGTTGAGTCATTCACGTAGAGATGATTATGTAGATTATTTTAAGATGTAGTCAAAAATGAATTGCATTAAATCGATTAATCTTTCTTTACCCCCCAAAAAAATGTATGAGCTCGATCCTTTAATTTTGGAAAAATGATACAAACGGTCCATAGATTAATGAACAAATAAAAAATTCATAGATTAAATTTTATATTAAATAAAATTTTAGGGACCGTTTGTATGCCACTCGTACCTCCCCCACCCCACCCCACCCAACCCAACCAAACGTGGCCGAGCCGTGTAAGCGGACTTCGCCGGCACGTGACTTTCTCGGTCCTCTCGCACGTGACCTCCCCAGTTTTCCCCCAAAAAAAGAAAAACGAAAAATCCGTCTCTCTCTCTCTCTCCCCCCGATCGATCGATTTCCGATTCTCCAATTTCGCCATGAGAGGATCTCCGCGAGCTCCCTCGCTCCCGGATCTCTGACTCCTCCGCCGCGCGCCGCCGCCTCCTCCACCGCCGCCTCCGCCGCCGCCGCCCGCGTTCGTGCTCCGATTCGGATCGGGTTTGGGCTTTTCCGCGGTTCTTTCTTTTTTGTCTGTTCCGAGATGGCGACGCGGAATCGGACTCAGATATTCCGCAAGCACAGGGACGCGCTGAAGAGCGTCCGCGCCCCGGCGGCGAGCTCGTCGCCGGAGTTGTCGAGCTCCGGCGCCGGCCCGGTGATCGAGATGGTGAGCACGTCTCTCCTGAATCAGCACCGGTCGTACGCGCCCCTCAGCACGGAAGATCCCGGCAGCTCTAGGTATCGAGATTTTCCGTGCGATTTCCACTTTTGTGCGTGATTTGGTTGTTTACCGGTGGAAGAGTGAGGATTGTTTGCTTCAGGACTTTCGATTTTGCTCTTTATCGATTTGTTTGGATGGATCGAGCGCGTGTTTGTTTCGGTTGAAGTCGTTGATCTGGTGGAGAAGTGGAGAATGTGTCCTATCTTTGGAGCTATATGTACATCGATGGTTTCTTGAGTACCAAGTATCGGAAGATACGCCTGATAGGGGGATACTTGGGGGAGCAAAGCAATTTCCTGATTTATTGGAACTCGAGGACTTGAATTTAGTGCAGTGGGCGGTTCATGGGTAGCTTAAGAGTGGATAGATTTTTGAGTTTATAAAGAACCATATGAAGATGGTGGAGACATTTGGTTGAGGTGAATTGAGGGTGGACATGGATTTTGGTTGTGAGGTCCTCTGTAGTCTCGCATTGAGTGTGTGATTTTAACTTTAGTAGGACCACTTTGCCGTGAATAAGACTCAGAATTTGACCACTTCCCAATGAGTAGGACTCAATTTGACCTCCCTGCTTTATAGTTGAGTCCTTTGTGAGTCAGTTCTTGTTGCATTCTCTTAATTTAGTGGCTCTGCCTTTGGTCTAACACCTGAAGCTCTCAAGCAAGGGGAGATCAAAATAAGCAAGATCAAGAGCCGTTTGATCATGGGTACTAAGATGGTCAAGCTTATAAAATTTCTTACCTGATAACTTGAGAAGAAACGTTTAGTGTTCTCCATAGAGATATGCAAAATTGTTGCTCAGTCAGCATTGAGTGCATGAATAGTCTTGTTGTCCGGATCTCTTCATTCTATCTTGATGTCTTGTGTACTGAATAAATTAGGATTTTTATAAGTTTTGTCATTTGAAAGTGGAATGCCTGATGTCTGTTTTTGGATCCTGAATGAAGAGTGTACAGATCTTTAGGAATTTGAACGCCTGTCATCTTGTATGACATGCATCCTATGAAAATTTAGTCCAGTAGTCAAATATTGTTTCCTGCTGCAGTAGGGGTGCACTCACTGTGGGTCTGCCTCCAGCTTGGGTTGATACTTCTGAAGAAATAGCAACAAATGTGCAGCGCGCACAGGTGAAAATGAATGAGTTAGCCAAGGCTCATGCCAAAGCTCTTATGCCTTCATTCGGTGATGGTAGAGATGATCAGAGATTGATTGAGTCTCTTACCCAAGAAATTACTGATCTGATTAAAAGATCTGAGAAGAAGTTATTGAGATTATCTGCAAATGAACGTTCTGAGGATTCAAATGTTAGAAAAAATGTGCAGGTATGATGCAATGGAATGCCCTTCTACAGATCACTAGACTATGCACTTGTTTGGTTTTGTTTTTGCAACTTCTTTAATTTCATTTATATCTCGATTCCTGTGAGCATCAGTTGATATATACTTCGGTGCGAGCCATTGGTGATATATATATATTTTTTTTTGGATTTTCTATAAACATCAATAGTTTTTTTATATCTATTGAGCTCTCAATCAATAGGGAGAAGATGTCTTCTACATCTAACCTTAGACTCGGCACTAAGTGGATCATAGCTGCTGAGATTATTGAGTCAAATCTCTCAGGATCTCATAATAACTGGATCAATCTGTTCAAAGAAAATTATTCAGTATCTCGAGTCTATATTTATCAGGACAAAATACTTGTACCTCCTTGAAAATTGAGTTGTTCACAGCAAATTGTAATTGGATTAGTTTAGATCCTTGCCTCTGCCTGAACTATATGCTGTTAATCAGTATGGTCATCGCTGAGTGAGTGATTCCTTGCCCTTACTCTGTTTCACTAGCAGCTATTTCAGCAGGCATTCATCCGAAACTTCAACCATTATGGGAATTTTCCAAAAAGCCATCTCTCTCTCTCTCTCTCTCTCTCTCTACACACACACACACACACACACACAAACAAAAATCCCCTGGCTTCAAATGGTGCGATTGATACTACTTGTTTGGTGCTGGCCTTGCTTCATTTGATAGGTGTTGAGTCTTGCATTCCTTCCGAGCTATTAGCTACATATTGAGTGTAAAAGATACCGGTTGTAACACTCATTTTTGCATGTTATCATTGCAGCGGTCACTTGCCACTGACCTACAGAGTCTATCGATGGAGCTTCGCAAGAAACAGTCAACTTATCTAAAGCGTCTCAGACAGCAAAAAGAGGTTGGACTGGCATTTTCTATAATTAGTGAATGGAAGAACTTTCTTTGTGGCTTTGATTTCTTGATAAGATATTTGTGATTTAGAAGTTTTGAGTAAGGTATCATCAATTTATTTATTTCCTTAAGAGTTTTCTCGCTTTTAATGCAGGGTCAAGATGGAGTTGACTTGGAGATGAACTTAAACAGTGGTGGATCTAGAATAGATGATGATGAGTTTGATGACTTGGTAGGATGTTCTTATCCTCTTGATTATCTCTCTTTTTGTGTTTCCAGCTCAGTGCTTAGTGTGGATGTACAGGAGAAATATGTGCCAAGGAAGTCGTAAGTATGTGTAAAATGATGATCTAAATCTAAAGTTTGCATGGCTTGGTTGCACTTGTGAAAGTTCCTAACGGAGTACCCGTGTGTAGTTGCACTTACTTGTGAAAGTTCCTAATGGAGATCCGTGTGTATTGGCATCTGCCTCATCAGATGGTGTTAAACAATCTGTATGTGTTTTCACAACTCATTCCTGTCTTGGTTTAACGCATGTGTGTAGGGATTTAATGAGCATCAAATGGCAAGGTTGAAAAAGAGTGAAGCATTTACAGCAGAAAGAGAAAGAGAGATCCAACAGGTAAGTTAAAATCTTGTGTCTTTTATGTTTTCAACATTCCGATTTAACTTCTCTGGTTTAGTCTGTGGTGTCAAACTGCTTACTCAGGTGTAAACTGTAGGTTGTGGAATCAGTTCATGAGCTCGCACAGATAATGAAAGACCTTTCAGTTCTTGTGATAGATCAGGTACGTTAGGCTTCATGAATATATGTTATCTGTGGACCGTCTTCAGTATAAATTTATGATCAAATCAAAATTTGTCCAAGCAGGGCACCATTGTCGACAGAATAGATTACAACATTCAGAATGTCGCAACTACTGTAGACGAGGGACTGAAACAGCTGCAAAAGGTTCTCATCCTTCTATCAATCCATTCTCTTCTCCCTCCCCCCCCCCCCCCCCCCTTTTCTCTCTCATCACATTATGCGTGATACATTGCAGGCTGAGAGAACGCAACAGCAAGGTGGAATGGTCATGTGTGCAACAGTGCTTGTGATTATGTGCTTCGTTATGTTGGTCCTTTTAATTCTCAAGTACACACTTTTTTGAACTGCAAAGGCATTTTCTACAAATCTCATCTTTCATCTGTACACACACATCCCTATGCGTGCCCGCGGACTCCTACCATACTTGCCTGGCAGAGGAAGCAAAGTGGGAGAATCAAATAGGCCATGACACAAAGCTTTTGAGTTCTAACCTCCTCAATTCTTGTATGTAATTTCTCCTTAATCTTTACTTTGATGGGAGTGGTGGGAAGGGCACTGGGATATCGAGTTACGTTGTTGGCCATCGCATATGGTCATGTATACGAGTTTCATCTCTCTCGGTTTTCCTTTTCTTTTTTTTTCTTCAGTGGTTGGGCCTCATTAAATTTTTTGGACTCCCTTTTGAGTTTTGGTTTCAGCGGCATGTTCAGGCTCCATTATCGTTCTTGAGGGAGACCAGAGATGTATTGATTCTTTGATGCAAATAAGATACCGCATATATCCCTTTTTTTGGCCAAATGCAACATGCTTTTTTTTACTCTGTCTCTCTCTCTCTCTCTCACACATATGTATCAAGGCATTTCGACAATTTAAGTTGCGGTACACGAGATTCAAGAGAAAGTGAGGGTGTAAATAGGTGTGACATCGTTGTCTTCGTTAGATACATGCCTAATCCTTCTATTTACAAACTGTTAAGACGTCAATGGTAAGCTGAGGTCATTACACGCCTCCCAAAATTCATGTCACCTATCGCCCCTCTCCTCATCTACTCCTAAAAACCCACCTGAAGAGAAGGGCATAACCAGAGAACATTCTTAAGGATGGCTATCCCCACCATCTTCAAGGAGACCACCCCACCAAAAAAAAAAAGAAAAAAAAAACTTAAAAGGCCCTGAGAAAGGTTGACATGAAAAGAACAAACAAAAAGCTTTCCTATCTCCAGTCTCCACCTATTTTCTTGATTTCCCATTCGTCTGTAAGCGTCTGCTTTTCAGGCCGAGACTGACCCACAAGAGAGGGCCATCAGAGAAACGGCGGCTAGCTCTTCCTCGCCCAACTTCCTCTTCCTCTGGCACCTCTGCTTCTTCACAAACGACGTCTGCAGAAGCAAATCTTTTCCCAGTATCACCAGTCTCATCTTCAACGAGTGGCTCAAGTCCTTCCCGGCACCACCATTCGCAGGCTCGGCATTGCTAGTTCCGGCGGTGTCAACATGGGAATGCTGGTGGTGGTGTCTCTCTCTCTTCCTCTCTGTCGCTCTGCTCAATATCCTCCTCTTCCTGTATCTTATCCCGCATGCATTGCACAGCGACTGAACATATACGCGAGAAAGAGATCATAAAGGAGGAAACGGCACTTTAGGAACACAACAGGCAAGACCAAGCCATGCACAAGAAATTCTCTCACTGATGAATCGTGAGCCCGCGAGAATGTTCCAGGAGAAAAAAGATGCTGAAATGCATGCAGAAAAGCGACCCACAATTTTTCTCTCAGAATCCACAGAACCCAAAATCTTTAGAAGGGTTGACAGAGGAAAAAAAGAAGGGTAGGAAAAGATTATAGGCGTAAGAGCATATCACTGAAAAAAAAAAAATTGAAGACTCGAACAAGAAGAAGAAAAAACCAGAAGGAAAAGAAATGCCAGGAAAAATCAAGGTCGGGGAAAGAGAGAGAGGGAGAGAGAGAGAGACTGACTTTGGGACCAGAAGGGCCGCCTCTCCACAGAGGAGTCTTGGTGGTCTTGCAATCAGCACAGAACTTGTTGTTGGTCTCGATCTTTTCTTCGGCCACCGATTCCTGTTAAAACCCAAAGAAAAGAGACAAGCAACAAAATCATTAGTAAAAGAAAAAAGAAGAAACGGAAGAGAATCAGCTCGCGACAGTCGATGAACCACGTGACCATTATGAAACCTTTTGTCCAGGAGTCAAGTTTTCCATGGAGGGACCTTCCTTTCTTGACGAAAATTTCAAGAACCGAAAGCTACGAAAGAGGTGAAGGAAGGGAGGCTTTCAGAGAAGAGAAGAGACAGAGAGAGACAGAGAGAGAAAACAGAAGAAAAAGAATGAATGTGGGTGATTGATGACGGGAAGGGAAGGGGAAGGGCAGGGAGAGCAGAGAGCACAAAGCACGAAGCGCAAAAATGGTGACGACTCCACGAGTGGGGATTGCAACAGAATTAAATTCCCACTGTAGAGAGAGAGGGACGGGGGCGGTCTCAGTGGGAAAACCCCTAAATCTCCACCTGGTTTGCGAAATGACGCAAGTGGCCCTGGCCGGCTGAGGAGAGAGAGAGAGAGAGAGAGAGGGAGGGAGGGAGATCCATGAGGCAATGACACGACGACAACCGCCAAATTCTGGGGAAGAGGGGGGCAGTCCACGTGGCGACAGGCCATGGAAAATTGCACAGAAGCTGCAGGGGGAGGAAGGGATTTCTGAAGAAGTGTCGTTCCTCCATCACCATCATCATCCAATTCGAAGGAGCACCAGGCTAAAGTGGGGTTTTTCGCCGCCTTCTGTGCATGCTGCCTCGGATTTTGTGTATATATTTTTCGTGTTGAAATCGATCCCCGATGGAGTGTTCGGCAGAGCAGTATGTGCCTTCGTTCTATTCGAGATTTGTTAAATACATATGCCCATGCCCCATTTTACTCGCGTAGCAAGTGATGGTTGAGTAGGAAAGTTAGAATAAATTCTATCGAGAGAATGTTGAAAACGTATTTGACCTTTTAATTAAATACCCTTTACATATTTTTGCCAAATTCATTGCTCACATTATTTCGAGCAAAATCCTATGTTGAAAACACTATTTTTTCACTCTTACAAACTCATTTTAGCCTTTTACTTATCATTTGTGAGGCTTAAATTTTAGTTGGATTTTCGAGCGATTGAGATGGTGCGAGAATTTAGAATTTGGGAATGGGGGTTTTAATGGCTTTTTACAAACGATGTATGGGATAATCCATCTGTGAAGATCCAAAATGGTCTCCAAAAATATAACTTGGATGCATGTTTATTACTTCTTAAACATAGAAACATATAAGCGGCCATCAGCTAGAAGATGAGGCCGTCTCTATTATCTTCCCCAATCTGTTAAATTGCAATTTTGTGCGGACGTCCAAACCAAAAGAAACATGAATGAAATGCACTAGCGTTTTGGTTTTACGGATCTCAAGCCTAGAAGAGACCCTTTGGGTACGAAGAGCGAAGTCAATTGCATTCCAAAAGGTAGAAAAAGCAAGCTTGTGGAGCAGAAGAACCTTACCAAAAGGTCACACTTTCCTGTCCAGGCCCAACATTACTAAAGGGTTGGAATTGAAAGAAAGTGAAGAAGACTATATAGATCTGAAATTCTTGTGTATTTCGTATGCATTCTGATGCACAATTCTTCTGTAATTATAGTACATAGATGAAATAATAAAAGGCAAACAAATATTTATGAAATTGAATCTAATCTCAATCTAAAGATCCTAACCAAATTATGAACAATTAAGATCAATTGAGATTCCGAGCATATCTCTCAATATCATATTAGAGCATATCTTCCAACACTACCTCTCAAACTGGTGGCTGATAGATATCTAAGACGCCTAGCTTGCTCAATAGATATGCATGATGTCTTTGACATAAGGGCTTAGTGAAGATATCAGCTGGTTGCTCCGCCGTTCCAATTCCTCTAGTCTCAATTATCCATTCTTGAATTTTTTTTCTTGAGTGAAATGACAGTCCACTTCTATATGCTTTGTTCTTTCATGTATTATGGGATTTGCTACAAGTTTGAGTGCTGTATCATTGTCACAGAACAACCTAGTCGAACTCTTCAATTTTATTCCAAGATCCCCAAGTAGTCCCCGTATCCATTCTATCTCACAGGTAATTTTTGCCATAGCCCGATATTTTGCTTCAGCTAAAGACAATGATACGGTTGCCTGCTTCTTGGTTTTCCATGAAAGAAGAGAATCTCCAAGTTTAATGCAAAAACTTGTAATAGATTGTCGACTCATGTGACAAGTTGCATAATATGCATCACAATATGCCGACATTTCCATATTGCATTCCTTGGATAAAAGAATCCCCAATCCGGGGCACTTCTTCATGTACTTCACGACTTTTAAGGCAGCATTCAAGTGAGATAACTTGGGACTGTGCATGAATTGGTTGAGAGTTTGCATTGCATATGATATATCAAGTCTAGTCATAGTTAAATATATGAGCTTCCCAACAAGCTTCTGATTACCTAAGGATCATTGAGAACGGGATCATGATTCTCAGATGTCCTAGCATCATAATCCTCGGTAGTCAAATTTATGTTCTGCTCAATTGGAAGAACCGATGGTTTACATCCTGACAGACTTGCCTCTGATATAATTTCTAGCACAAACTTCCGTTGACTAAGAGAAATCTTAGGATCAGATCGAGCAATCTCGATTCCAAGAAAGTATTTGGGTGCTCCCAAGTCTTTAATGTGAAAAGTAAGATGCAGATACTTCTTGAATCTCTCTATTGCAGTTTTATTATTTCCCATGATGAGAATATCGTCGACTTATATCATCAGATAAATAGATGATGTACCTTAAGTCCATGTGAACAAAGCGTAATCATATCTGGACTGTTTGAAACCTGCAGAAGTAAGGGCACTGGCAAATTTGGCATACCATTGCCTAGAGGCTTGCTTGAGACCAGAAAGAGATTTACGGAGACGATATACTTTGTTCTCCCCCTATCTCCGTAATCCTTGAGGAATATCCATGTAGATTTCCTCATCTAAGTTTCCATGCAAAAAAGCGTTATGTACGTCCATATGGTGTAAAGGCCAATCATTAATAGTTGCAACAGATAAGAAGGATCTTACGGTTACATCTTTGGCAACGGGGGAAAAAGTTTCATGGTAGTTGAAACCTTCTCATTGAGTAAATCCTTTGGCCACCAACCGAGCTTTGTAACGCTCAATAGACCCATTAGCACGGTATTTAATCTTGTATACCCATTTGCATCCAATGAGTTTCTTATTTGGTGGTAGATGGACCAAATCCCAGGTCTTATTTGCAATTAGTGCCTACAATTCAGCTCCCATAGCTTCCTGCCATCTTGGATCTTTGGTTGCTTCTTCATAAGTGGATGGCTCGATGTCCTC
This sequence comes from Eucalyptus camaldulensis, assembly GCA_019915185.1. NCBI lineage: Eukaryota > Viridiplantae > Streptophyta > Magnoliopsida > Myrtales > Myrtaceae > Eucalyptus > Eucalyptus camaldulensis. Next base: position 23,718,141 of record JAHSVA010000003.1, read on the forward strand.
TGATAATCGACTCACACAGCATCTATGTTCCGGGGAAAGTCTATGGAACGAAACATAAGATGATATTGAGTAGTTAATACCTGGTGAGTTGAGCGATGCACAAACATAGTCTGCTGTCCAAGCTGGGGGTCGTGTAGAACGACCAGATCGTCAAGGAGGATTCACTTGAGCTGGAGTTGAAGATATTTCCGTATTGCCAATTTCATCAAAAGATTCTTTTGCCATTGAGGAATTTTCTGGAGCGTCATTTCCGACAATTGCTGGTTCGGAAGTCTCGGGAGTGATTGGGGTTATCATGAGTGGTTCTGGAGTTCCTGTCACAAAATATTCGGTATTTGAAAAATCCTCCATAGATAGTGGCTTACTAGAAATGTTTGACGTCTCCGTTGAAGAATCCTTTTCTTGGAAGGGAAAAATATCTTCGTGGAAGATAACATCTCTGTTGATGAAGAATTCCAGTGTTGATTGATCTAGGACTCAATACCCCTTTTGTAAATTTGGATAGCCCATGAAGATGCACCGTCGAGCACGAGGCCCCATTTTTTCTCGGAGGCCCAAAACAGTAGCGAAGCACTGGCATCCGAATATCCTTAAATGGCCCAATTCTGGTTTCTTCTTGAAAAGTAACTCAAACGGAGTTTTTCCATTGAGTATCCAAGTTGGCATACGGTTGATGAGATATGCTGCAATAATAATGCATTCACCCTAATAATTTTCTGGAATATACGCTTGAAATTTTAATGTACATGCAACTTCCAATAGGTGACAATGCTTGCGCTCCACTACTCTATTCTATTGTGGTGTATAGACGCAAGAACTTTCATGGATAATCCCATGAGATGACAGAAGAGAACTGCAGTCATTGTTGAAGAACTCTTTCCCATTGTCTGTCCTAACCCATTGGATAGATCTTCCAAATTGGTTCTTGGATAGAGCAATAAATGTTTTCAAATGTGAGAAAACTTGTCCTTTTGACTGCATCAGAAACACCCAGGTGGCACGAGAATAATCGTCTACAATTGTCAAGAAATAACGCGATCCATCGTGATGTTGGGTATGATAAGGACCCCAAACATCCATGTGAATTAAAGAAAAAATGTGCGTTGCATGATTTTTACTAAGGGCAAAAGGAATGTGTGATTGCTTTGCAAGGGGACATATTTAACACTTAGAATAAGGAAATGAAGTACTATGCCCAATCGTGAATGTAAAAGATAGTCTTTATCATTGGCAGTTGTGTTACACAATGATATTTTATTTGAAGGAAATAAGGGTAGATCAAAATTACTTGGAGAATTTTTCCATAGAAATAATCCTTTGAAAATATTACCTAAGCCCATCACTCTGCCAGTCGAAAGGGACTGAAAGAAGTAGGTGTTAGAATCAAACAATACACGACATGAATTTTCTTTGCAAACTTTAAACACAGAAATAAGATTGAATCGAAATTCTGGAAGGTAAAGGACATTTTTGAGTATGATCTCTGGGCTGAGTTTGACTGATCCAGTGATTTTGACATGAGTAACGTTCCCATTTGGTAATTGGACAGTTACAGGGAATTCTAGGTTCTCATGTATATCCGAAAATAATGCTATTTCATAGACAATGTGGTCACTTGCCCCAGAATCAATTATCTAGGATTTCCTGGAAATATTATTAATCAAGCAGCGAGAAATACCTGAAAAATTTCCTCCCTTGCTTGAGATGTCCAATTTCTGTATTGCCTGCATCAGTTGTTGATATTAATCATTTGTAATGGGCCGATCAGCATTAGAACCACCAACCCGGTAGGCCGCAGAAATCTTTTTTCCTTTTTCTCTGGGTTTACCGTGTAATTTCCAGCAATTTTCCACTATATGATGTTGCCTTCTGCAAAAATCACAATATAATTTACCCCTTTTTTTTTTATATTAAAATTCTTTGTAGATGCCGAAAAAATTCCTCCGCCGTCAGATGCAGAGGAAAAAACACCACTGTCGAATGTCTTGCCAGTCGCTCCATCTCCACCGTTGGATCTGATTGAATAGATGGGTCCCTTTGGACCATCCGATCTACGGGCTGAATTTGAGCCGTCCAGTGCTCCCCTTTTAAGGAGATAGGGACCTTCAGATCGAGGCGATCAAAACCCTAGCTCTCCTCCTTCGTGCGCCCCCTTTTCGAGCGCTAGGTTTAGAGTTTTCGATCCCCAATTTCTTCGCTCGCCGCGATTGGCTAGGGCAAAAACTTCTCCTCCCTTCGCTGATTCTAAAGAAGCCTCTGGCTTTCTTCTTGGACGGCCAATTAGTAGATCCGGCCAAGAGGGGACACTAGTTCCATGGCCAAAATCTGCGAGCGAAATGATAGGTAAGAATCGTTCAAGATTAAAAGGAATCGGGTCTCCTCTGGACCCACGAGTTTCTCCTATGCTGCTTCAAGATCATTCCACAGGGACGACAGTTTGTTGCAATAGGCCGTGATGATCATGTTCCCCTGTTTTAACTCATTGAGCTCTTGCAAAAGGGAAAAAATTCGTGTCCAATCTAATTTGCCATACATTTGTTTGATGTTTTCCCACATGGTTTTCGGGTCCTCTATTGGTGGGAGACCAGCCGTGACCTCTGGGGAGATGCAGTTGCCGATCCACGTCCTCACTAGTTGATTGCATTTCCTCCATAATCGGGCTAGTCGCTCATCAGCAGGAATCAAAACCACCCCGTTGAGGAATCCATCATTGTCCTTCGTCACAAGGGCGCGCCGGAAGTCTCGGGACCACTTGGCGTAGTTCTCTAGGCCGGTTAGCTGAAGGTTGATTAGTTTCAACTCGGGGCCGTCAGATATTGAGACGTGCAGGGGATCACCAGGCTCCAGTCACCTAGTGACAGCAGCGACGGGGAATGGCATGAATTCGGTGGCAAGGTTCGGGTAAGAATTTGTCCCTTGGTCCGATTCGTTTGTTTCGAATTGATACCCCGCATTTGAAAGCCCCGGGTAGAGATTCGTTCCCATACCCGGTTCTCCAAATCCGCTTACTTGCTCTAATCCTAGGGTCAAGCTTGCCCCGTTTACGGCTGGTGAGCTTGCCTCGATTTGGACGTAGGCTCCCTGGTGTCCTACATAAACGGGCGATGATGTATTCGGGTTTGTCCTGACATATAATGGGTAAGGTACCCATTGGAATGGTTGGCCCGCAAAGGGTTGCCCCAGAACAAACTGAGCCTGTGTAGGTCTCCATTGAACAGGGTGTGCCTGGATTGTTGTTGTGTTGTTGCAGGTAAATTTTGAATCTGCGCCGGTGGTGAGGCTTCTGCGGTGGTTTGGTCGTCAACCATTGAGGTAAGAAACCAGTAGCTCTTGTCTTCTTCTTCGAGAGTGATTCCTATACCAAGATGGCAAATCTGTTATGTGATTCAGATCTCCTTTGGTGGCAATCAGAAGCGGAAGCGAAGGATGGTCAGAAGCCGGGGCTCTGATACCATGAAAGAAAGTGAAGAAGAGATCTAGAATTCTTGTGTATTTCGTATGTATTTAGATGTACAATTCTTCTATAATTATAGTACAGAGATGAAATAATAAAAGGCAAACAAATATTTATGAAATTGAATCCAATCTCAATCTAAAGATCTTAACCAAATTATGTACAATTAAGATCAATTGAGATTTCGAGCATATCTCCCAGTTTCGGATTAGAGCATATCTTCCAACAGGAATAGATAAGGGAATCAGGACCACCGCCCGCGGTGGCCGCGATGGTTAAGGCTTGGTACCCCGTCCGCAGGGGGAAGGGTTCGAGACTCCGCGTCCGCGTTGCTTCAATGCAAAACGCGCGATTCACCTGTGCCTGTGCCTAGGTCTGTGGTGGTGACCCAGTTCACCCCAGGGTTTACTCTCCACCGCGAAGCGACGCACAGAGGTTCTCTGGGTCACCAAAAAAAAAAAATAGATAAGGGAATCGGGCTTTAGCTTGGGCCGTGACTGAGAGACTGAGTGAAATTTTCGAATCCTTGGCCATTGAGCTCGAGAGTCGAGAGACTACTTAAAATCGTAAGCCTGAAGCCCAAGCACTTGAGAACGAAGAAGCATGGGACGCGGTCAATCACCATAGGATCGAGGAAATTCATACGATCAAGACCAAAGTTGAGGTATTGAATTTGACGTTTATTTTAGGCAGTCATGCAGGGTTCCGTGACGAGGCATTAATTCGTGGTTCACCTTGTTGCATCGCAATCACATATTCGAAAAAAGATGCGAAGAGACCAAGTTGAGTAGCAAAGATTAGAAGATGTCGATTTCGTATTTTACATTGTTTGACAGGAATCATGCAAGAAGATGATCATATAAAGAGGGTAAAAAAAATTGAAATCTTCGAAGGCTTGAGAACCATTCGTTTGATAAAAACACTATGCATCAACATAATGACATTGAGAACCCGCAGAAGAAATTGCAAGGCAACCTCAAGCTGCTAATTAAAGACCCGACTGAATCAATCTTATAAAAGAAAAAGAATCGAGGAACTCATTGCTCCGACAGAACGCAACGGGTATCGACTTGCAGCACAGGACCAGATAGGTGGAGGACCCTAAGCATGTGTGACATTGAAACCTTTCCTGCGATGGCCACATAAACAGGCACTCCAGTGGCGCTTTATGTATGATAGAGCTCGTCAGGGATGACTTGCTGCCCCCCAATAACCTCATGAGTTACTATATCCGAAATGAACCATTCAATAAGGAGCGCAATATCCAACTTCTCTCACCTGCTTCCAGAGACTCGGAACCTGAGGCTAGTTCAAGCACCTACTTGATCTTGCCCCTAAGACTCGACTCAACCACGACCCAGACTTGACTCAACCATGACCCAGACTCGACGTGTAACCGACCAGGACCCAACTTTAATCCTGCCATAAAGCCCAAGAATCTGAGGTCAAGGGAAAGGCAGCTACGGCACCAACAAAATTCCGATGGGTATCGAAAGAGAGGTGGATGAAGGAATCACCTTTATGCCGAAAGAGGACCTACCTCTAACCAAACTTAAATCCACCGGATGGCATGGGAGGCAGATTATTCCCTCCAAATTGCATATCTGGTTGAGGGGCATCACCTGGTGGCATCGCATCGTCATCTTCTTCCAACCAGTATGCTTCGAGAATCTTTACTGCCTTCTCATAAATCTCATTGTTGTCATGAGACTGTAAGCTCTCGATTTTCTCCAAGCCCTCCACATCTTCAACCATCTGAGCATAGACATTTACATCACCAGTGTTGCCAAGATTTTTCTCAGCTTCTCCTACCTTCAAGATATTCTCCAAACCCTCTAGACAAACTGTCACAATCCTTGGATCAGGGCAGATGAGAAGATCACATAAAGGCTTGACACATCCTTGATTTACTAGGAACCTAACAGCACAGAAGATGAAGCCGCAAGTTGAGAAACATTATTGGTGTACCCTGTATCAACATTATAAAAGATTACGTACTTGATTTGTTCATGAGAACCGCCAGATGTGGCATTTGAGATTGCCCATGCAGCCTCCTTCTTTATATCGAATTCAGCATTTTGAAGTAGTTGTACCATTGGACCAATAATATCAGCCTCAACGACAGCCTATAATATCCATACACATGTTACTCAACAGCATATCAAAGATCAAATATCCTATAATGTATATCAAGATTTAAAGAACAAATTAGAGAGTGTGGGTTACTACAGCTAAAAAATTGAACAAAGCGAGATGACCCATATAGGAAAGTATCTGTGTGGATCTGACCTGTATCTGTTCCTTATTACCAGCTGTAATATTCGAGATTGTCCAGCAAGCTTCTTTCTTGATGCTCTTCTTATAATTACCAGTCAACAGGTTCAGAAGGCAGGGGAGTGCTTGATGCTCAATGACACACTAAGCAAACCAGAAATTAAAGGAGATTTAAGCAGTTGCTGATATTTGTGAGTAACCAAACTAGACATTACTTATGATTCCATTACCTGGGTTTGCAGATCATCTCCAGTGACGATATTTCCAACCGTGCGGAGGGCAGGAATCAACACAGATGGAGATGGGTGACTTGTACAATGAAAATCAAAAGTTCAGTATTTCAAACATCAAAAAATAATGAAGAATGACCGTGGATCAGAATAGTTCCATGCAATATACTACATGAGAAAGTTAAGACGGCTTACAGCAGTAGTTCCACAAGACGAGGACATACACCAGCTTCAATCACGGCTTGAATTTTATCATTTGTGCCATCAGAAAGGTATGATAGAGCCCAACAAGCATCCGTCAAAACCTCTTCATCAGTTGAATGGATAAGATGTGCAAGGGCTGGAAGTGCAGGCTTAACCTATCGGAATATAGAGAGAAGATCACCAACAGCTTCAGAAGACAACACAATATGGAGGACTTTTTCTGTTAAAAGCTGAACCAAACTACAAAGTGAAAATTTGTTTCCCTAAAAGCAACTTCACGTGAGGATTAAGGTATAGCATCATATCCGAAGAAAAGCTTCCCTCAGGTTCACAATTACTGTAGATACATTTTGAAGTTCAATAGGGTAACTAGACTCTAAGATCCTTCTGCAACTACATAAAAGATAACCATTTCAGAAAATAACTTTTCCTCATGACCTCTTATGCAATTATCAGAGAGTTAACATACAAAATCTACAAAAATATGTAAAAAGTACCATTGTCCATGAAAGAACAATCTCTAATGGCCCAACAATAAACAATTAGCAATAATCCCTAGACTTTAAAGGGGTGTACTGAAACCAACCTGCTCAAAAAGTGGCTGGGGCTTCCCTCTACAGAAGTTCGAAAGCGTCCAGGTGGCATTCCTCAGCATAGAAAGCTTTGCATGCTCATTCAATTGTGCCAGCAATGGAAGCAAGGCACCATTTAAAAGTACCAGGTCGCGGCATTTGGGAGAATCACCGGCAACATTTCCTAGAGCCCAAACAGCCTAGGCATGGAAATGAAAAGGGAAGGGATTATCAATGGCAATCACATGCAACTTCATCATACTCTCTCTCCCATAGCCAATTAGCAATATCATAAGATGCAAAGTGACTGACAAAGATACGGTATGGGTAAAGAGAAAACGAGAACGCCATATCTAAAATCTTCTGCCATGTACGCACCTGCTCACGCACATCATCACTAGGAGAACGAAGAAGTTTCACGAATATAGGAACAGCTCCATGATCAATTACCACCTTAGTATTCTCAGATGTACCAGAAGCAATGTTGGTCAGTGCCCAAGCTGCTTCGAACTAAGGGTATTCCCAATCACACCAAAAGTAGCTTTATGGTCACAACTTGTACAAACGCAGTGTCAGTATATAGAAATAAAGAATATTACACATAGTACCTGAAGTTGAGGGAAGTCCTCCTTCATGAGAAACTCGACAAAGCGAGGAACAACACCTGATTGAATCACCTCCTCAATAGGCGGGCTGCGTTCTGGCCATTGACATATTGTTCTTAACGTATTGTGAGAAATATAAAAATGAGATTACCTACAGTTTCAAAAGCTTTGGACGCAGGTTTTGCAGCAAAGTAAAAGGCTCAGATGAAAGAAGAGAAAATGTCACCTATTGAAAGTAGCTTTCTAAACTGCGTGGTTGCGTCAAGTTGCAAAGATTTATCATTGCTCAATACAGCAGCCACCATGTTAGGTAGATTTTCCAACTGAAGAGAAACAGAAAAGAACCAAGCATGATTAAACTGGTCTCAAGTAAAGTCAAAAACAATCATATGTGATAAAAAGAAATATCGTCAAATCATCTCATGTTATCGTGCTTGGAAAAAATTAGCACACCGTCTTCAATATGCGTCATCAACAAATCAATACGGAAAACACAAGACCAGATGCCAATGAAATGAACAAACACACAACAACACAATGAAAGAGCTGTTGGATATCCCGTTAACAAGGCCCTCTCCAACCTGCACATTTGTATTGCACTCTGGTCGTAGATTGCATCGAGTTGAGAGAACACTTCTCGAACCCGTAAGGCATAGAGCTTCGGCTATCAGTTGTATAAGTACTTTGTCCACCCATCTTATTACAAATATATGGATTGCAGGGCTGAAAACTCAGAAGCGACATAATTTACTTACCCATTAACTCGGCATGGAACCTAAGCTCACGGAGAAGTTAAGTACCAAACAAAGCTAAATTCATATAGATGATCTGTGATCTACAAAGATTTACCGACCAATTCAAACCCTAGACTAAAAGAAACCGCCGAATTCAGCTCCATAGGAGCTCCAAGAGGGATAGATAAGCTCTACTTCCAAGTGTAGCTCAGACACTGACATGTTCCGAGACAGAGCACCTCAATTTTAGCCAGTACCGTCACTAATCACAGATTGATCGACATCGCCACCTACTCAGCTAATACTCCAACAATCATCAGGGGGCCAAAAATGCCACCGCATCGGAGTCGGCAAAAAGCACGTAAAGCGAACCAAACGAGCACGCCATCAATCGAACACGCGACGCGAGTGCGCACCTTCTTCTCGACGGCGGAGGAGTGGAGCGAGGGCGAGGCCTGCGGCGCCTGGAGCCCCTCGCGTCGCTTCTTCAGCAGGCTCTCCTCCCGGCGGCTCTTCCGGATCTCCACCATGTTGTCCTCCCGCCGCCGCCGCCCCTCGTCGGCGTCGACCGCCACCTTGTAGCGGTTCCGGCGGACCTCCGTCCTCGCGTTGGGCCGCAGCGACATGACTCGAAGGGGAAAAACCCCCGGCGGGCGGGAGGGACGGACGGAGGGACGGGCGGAGGATCGTCGGCGAGGAGGCGCCCCGAGGGATCGGAAACCCTATCGGCGACCGGAAAATCGAGCGGGACGGCGACGGAATCTTCGACCGATTGCAAGGCCAAAAGCGAAGCGACAGCAACGTAGAGGAAAGAAGGAAGGAAGGAGGGAAGAGGGTTTGAGCGAGAGTGATTATTGATTTCGCAAGAAAGGAATAGAGAGAGAAAGAGAGGAGGTGTCGTGCCGTGTCGCCCCAAACTGTCGAAGGAAAATGGGCACGAATGTTGGGTATATTGGGAAATTGCCCCCCTCCGTGGTTTGAATTTTGAGGTGAGGGAAAGGTTGTTATTGTCAATTTCCTTCTCAGCGATTTTTAATTGGGTGACGGGGTTTTTAATCTGGGGTCTTGGGTAGACTTGTCAAAAGATGAGGGTCGGGTCGGGTTTGAATAGGTTGGAAAGAAATCATTTTATGCGGTACGACTTTAGTGATCCGTACACAGCTTGATTTAGAGTTTAATTGGCGCCCAACTTAATTTAGATTTCAATTATTAGCTAATTTTCTTAATCGTTAAGGTTCAGTTTTTTTAAGTGAGAATATGTGTACTATTAAAGTTGGATGGTTGAGATGTTGTATCTTTGTGTTCATTGTTTAACTTTGTCCTTTTTCTCTTCTTCATTTTCTCTTTGGTCTTCTTCCCCAAGATACCGAGGCTGAGGAAATTAGAGAACGAATGTAAGTGCCGATGCCAAAAAGCTTTCGAACTGATCTCCTTAATGCCCCCGACCGTTGTTGTCAAGAGCTCTCACTATTCTGCCTTCCCACTCGACTCATCTGGTGCCTCTCGATCCATCTCTCTATGCTAAGGTCGCAACTCATCACTACACGAAAATCATGACCGGCAAATCTATGCCAAGGTCTCTCACCTCATGCGACCCCGAATCTATGGTCACCTTAGGCCAATGGCTTGCATAGCTCCGGTGGTGTTTTTGTCACCATCTTTTTGTTCGATTTCAGAGTCACAGAGAAAGGACACAATCGTGGAGGTTGTGACCTCTGTCGTTTCCCTTTGGCGGTGATCGTCGATTGGCTGATGTGGCATAGGTCTGTGGTCACGCAATGCTGACCACCCCCATGGCTGCGATGCTTGGACTGTGAAACTGTGTGAATTACTATTTGTGCAGCAACCTAAGCGAATATGCGTGGCTCGATCCTACTCATCCAATTTAGAGTGCCAATAGGCAAACTGCCCACGAATGGGCCAAAATGGTCTTTTTTCTATAAACCCATTAAGGCCCATTTTGATTAAACTTTAATTTTCTAGACCCATTTGTCATCTAACGGTTAAATGTTTAAACAGACCCATATACAATCCCATTTTGACACCTCTAGCCCATGGTGGGCGCTGTTAATCTCTCTCTTCGAGATATGAAATTTCGATGATGAGATATTGGGGGTAATTCTCCTATGTTTGTGTTAGTTGTCTAAAAATTCATGGATGATATAAATGAAGGATCAATAGGGTAATTAGCACGTATAAATTACATGTTACTCAAAGATGTCTACTTCAAATTTAATCCTTTTAATGAGGTAACTGTTTTGATGAGGGCATTATTTTCAAATTTTGTATTTTATATTTAGATAAATTTTTAGATATTATCTGCAAAGCAAATCCTAAATGCCTCAAAGAAACGATTTATGAGCACATTTAGACATAAAACTGTTGGGGGTAAGTAGAATGTAAACAAATAATTTTTATCGAATTTATTGCTTAACTTAGAGGTTCAAAGCATGTCGTCATTCAACAATAACATCCTATTTGTTTAAGCAATAGTTACCCGTTGATTAACGCAATGGGGAACAAGTACTTTTTTGTCACGATATGGTAAAGAATTATTAAAATTGGGGAGGACAAAAATGGAATTCCCTCATATTTAAGGATATGTCTTATCGCGATTTTGTCATAATGAGTAAATTTTACAATTTTATCATAATGAGTAAATTTTACGATTTTGTCCTAATGGGTAAATTTTATGTATGATAACTTATTTGGTATGATCAAATGGTATGGTATATAAGTTATGTCTGGAACACTTCAAGGTATTATGAGTAGAGTCGTTGAACGGATGGATTGGGTTGAATTCGTCTTGGGTTGAAAATGATCCAATCTAAATCGACACATTTATAGGTAAAATCCAACCCACATTACTAAAACACGTAAATATTTAAAAACAAAACCTTTATGTTATTCCTATAATGTTTGAGCGATATATATGTTTTAGTAGTTTTATAAGTTTTTAAATAAGATTTTGACTTGTTTGCGATGCAAACTTTTCAAGTTTCACAATATAATATTTGACAAGTCAATAAATATTGGCACGTAAAATCATATATTAATTTTTATGATTTTTCTGAAGCTTAATAGATCATAAATCTTGCTTATCGCACGCCAAAGAGCTTTAACGTGATTTTACGTTTTTAACATATTCGAAGGATGCCTAGGCGACATGCAACGAAAGCTCCAACGTGATTTTACGTTGAGGTTGTTCTCACTTTTTTTAACAATCTTTGGTCTTGTAGCTTCTAAATGGAAAAAGAGAGATGTCGACAACTTCATTCTTCTGGTACCAAACTACCAAGGAAGCATTTTCATAGTATAAACTCACGTACTTTATCTGCCTTGACAATAGAGGAGGTGGATATAGTAAGCTCTGAAATTGACCTTCCCCCGAAAATAGCGCCAAGCTTGTTGTGGCGAGTGAAGTAGCTATGACTCAACTTGGCATTGTGTAATCAATGTAGAATTTGGACGAGGAAAATTACCAAAAAAGTTATAAAATTATTATATTTGTGCCAATTTAATTATAAACTTTTCAATTATACTCATTTAATTTTAATTTTTCTTTTTACATTTTGCAAATTACTTATTGTCAATTTTAATTGTAAATCATTAACATGGACAACTACTATCAAACGTGGTAAGACTGAGATGATGTAAACAATTTTATAAAAAAAAAAATCATTTTCCTTTCCTTTTTTTTTCTAAACCCCAATAAGCGCCGACCTACCTTGCCAGTCATTGGGCGAGGTCCACAAGGCCCTCAGTAGCTGCGACCCTCGCCTAGTGACTAGTGGGGTTGTTGGCTTCGCATGTGATTGGTGAGGGTTAGCTAGTAACCCTCCCCAAACTTGGTAGAAAGAAAAAGGAAAATGAAAAATATAAAAAATTATTTATTAAAAAATTATCCACATTAGTGTTGGCCGTTTCATGTGACACTGACGGCGTCCATGTTAGTAATTTTTTGTAAAAATCAGCTAGATGAACTTAATTGACGAAATATGAAAAAGTTGAAAATTTAATTAGTATAAATGTAATAAATTCAGGAATTTTTTGGTAATTTTCTCCAATTCGGTTGGTAATACCCACTATAGTATAAATGGAGGCTTGGGCTAGATCTAGAAATTCATGTGCCCAACTCCCACCTCAACTCATTCGAATCAAAACTAAATTCCAAATTTCTCAGAGGCCCAAGCACCATAAGATGAAAACTTCATGACCGGGGCCGGACCCAAATCGTGATGGACCAACATCATATTCTTAAAACGATGGTAGGCCCTCTCAAGCACCTCGGATCGAGAAGCCATCGGCCGCTCTCCTTCGAAGCACGACGTTGCCGTCCATCGACGCGCCGGGCGACCGGTTTTGGCCAGAGCGGAACTTCACAGTTCGAAATTCAGCAAGTGCCTTGGATTCTCTCGCTCGGACCGCTCTTATAGTCTTATGCAAGCATTTTCAGCTTTGCTTGCAATCTCACAAAGTCTACTCTCTCTCTCTCTCCGACATGTGAATTCAGAATTTTGACATGCAAGTTCGGAATTCCAACATGTGATTCCAACATGCACATGATTAATTTTAAAAAATTTCTATAAGTGAACGGTCAACATGGAAATATATAAAGAAAATAAAAATCATAAAAATCATAAATAGCGAAAGAAGAAAAACCTAATACTCTCTTCTCTTTTAACTCTCACATGACGTGATACATAATTCACTCACAAGTTTGTTTTTTCTCTTTTCTTCCAACATACTATAATATTCACAAGTTTGTTTTTTCTCTCTTTTTTCCGACATACTCTAATATGCAAGTCCATAATATGAATTGCTATTTATTTTTTCCTCTATTGGAATGGAGTTGAATTTATTAACAAATGGTGGATTAATGTTTTTTGTTTATTCATTTTAGGTTTTTATTATTATTTATTTATTTGTGAAATTAATCATAAAATGATAATATATCATGTATATATAAAAATATACATTTAATACACAATGTATACCAACGTATCGGAATTCTCTATTTTTTGACAAACGATGTGTCTGCATATTATGTTATGTCGCATGTCTTGTATCGATATCGATATTACTTAGACTAAAAGGTCTAGAGTTCAATCGACAAAAGGAATAGAGTTGGTCATAGGTTATCAGGTGATTTTTCTATTAGCACAATAATAATCTTACATGGCTAGGCATATTTTCAGTCTATGTTGGGTATATATGATAACTATTCTGTTTCTAAGCAAATTTATTTTTTTATCTCTAGAAAGATTTAGAACAATAATTCGTTTGGTGATGTAATTTCATTTTTTTTAAACAAGTCTAATAGTATTGAAATAGGTTTGGAATAAAAGCAAAAAGTACAAATGTTCTACTAAAAATAAAAAAATCAAAACTCTTTTCATTATTTGTCCTTGTTACTAGCTAGCGGTCCAAATTTTATGTTATTATTAATCGTGTATTATTGCTTGGCCTTTCTACATTATCGAATTGTTCACAAGTCACGCGGTAGCTTCCCCGTCGCTGTCGAGTGCTCGTGGAAAAACTGATTGAAAATTCGAAAGGGTTGCTGCTCGCTGGAAAAGAAATGGTAAAAAATAAGGCTTGTAAAACGTACGACTCCGCAACGACGGAAAAAAACAAAAAAGGGACATCAACTTTACCCAAAAAGTCAGGCAGATTGCGATTATACTACAGAAAAAGAAAAGGAGGGAGAGAGAAAAGAAAAGAAGAGAAAAAGTAGGGAAGTGGGGGAGAAAAAGGGCACTAGAAGCCTCTCTCAAGTGAAGTGACTATCTCGTGGAGGTGGACCACTCTTATCGTCCGATTTTTTCTTACCTCACCAAGGCAAGAAAAGCCAGCCATGTTCGCCAAAATTGGGGGAAAGGGGAGGGAAGGAAAGGGTGTAATTTAATATATATATATATATATATATATATATATATATTTTGTTGGGTGAAAATAAATTTTATCAAATAGTATTTTTCAGGAAACGTACTTTCGAGAAATTAATCTTATTTTTTGCCATGTTCGACTGTATTTTGTGATTTTTTTTTTCAAAAAGCCCGTAGACTACTTAAATGTGTAATTTTCACTTGAAGGGCTTGGAATCGATATTTTAATGGGATAAAAATATTAAAAGCGTTGAAAATTTCCCACAGTGCTCACTTTAATATCACTTTGAAAAAAAAACGATCACTTAAGTATCAATTTTAATTTGGATTACTTGAATCTAATGTGGCAATTTCTTTAATCAATTTTCCCGACCTACATGACTTGCTGACGTGCCCAATTGATAATAATAGTCACAAATGATGTCTTTTACATGATTGCTCTAAAGATAAAAACTAACTCGACGGCCATGACTTGAGCTTGTTTGCCATTTTTTTTCCCCAAATTAACAATTTGGACCTGAATCAAGGGCGTAGAAGCAAATCAAGCACTGAATCATGTTCTTCACGGTGTAACCTAGGACTAGAGGATAATTATTGGTATCCTCGATTGTGAGCCCCAATTTGTGAAGAAAGTCAATTCGTTTCTTCTTGAGCTCGCTTGCCAGTTTTTCCCCAGTTGACAATTTGGAAATACATCAAGGCATAGAAGCAAATCAAGCACTGATATCAGGTTCTTCACGGTGCAACCTAGGACTAAAGGATTATCACTGATGTCCTCAATCGTGAGCCCCAATTTGCGAAGAAAATCAATTTGCACCTTCACGACCTTCGTCGTGATTGGCGGCTCTAGTCGGTCAAGCTCGTCAGGTACAATCCAAATCCCTTGAAGGAACTTATAAATCCTAGCACGATTCTCCATCCTCTCTCTCTTCAATTCCGCCAAGCTTGGATAGATATACAGGTACAACGAGGAGTCCCTATCCATTCAAGAGTCGTAGTATCTTCGCAAACAGATGTTTGACTGCCACGAGAGCTTTGAACGAAAGAGAGTGAAAAAAGAACAAGAGATTTTCCCTAGTGCAACGCCGTTTTGATATTAATGGTCACATCATTCATGTGGACTTCTTTTATTTTTATTAAAAAGCCACGGAGATATTAACATTTAATTCAAAAAGTTGCATGATTTTTTTTTGCAAGTTGAAAGTAATGATCCCTATTTTTCCTTCCCTATTTTTCCTCAATTTACCACTAACGTTAGCGTTGAAGTAAATATCATACCAAACTTCTGATACTTTTACTATGCTAATTTTAATCTTTCCACTATATGTTCCACAAAATATCTCGACACGCCAATTACGTTCCAAAAAGGGAAAATAGAAAATAATTAAAAAAGAGGAGGCAGCAGCCCATTGCGCAGGGCCCACTCAAGCGATCTTTTCTGTGTCGATACATATTACATATCGCCCATTGCGCGGCCAGAAAAACAGCATAATAGTAGAAATATCTAAAGCCGTAGACCAACACAAAAGATTGCGACCATCATCATCACCATCGAGTGTCAAATCAAAATGGCCAAACGATTCTTACGGCCACCAGCCGACCACGGGCCCCTTTGGTCAACTCGTCGATCCATCGAGAGAGCGACGCGTGGTGCCACCCAGTGCCCGCACCTTTCCGTCAACCAAGCAACGCAACAAAATATCTTGCCCTTCTTATCCACCACCCTTCAAAAGAGGGGAGAGAGAGAGAGAGAGAGAGAGAGAGAGAGAGAGAGCGAATCACCACATGAAAAAAAGACAAGATTTCACCAAGACAAAAGCCCGAACAATAAATTTCATTACCATTTCCTTAACAATCAAACCGAAATATCCCGACTGTCCGGTCCCCACAAGAGCCCGCCCTAAACCACCCGAACAACCCCACCACCACCACCACTACCAAAAATCAGGTCTTTTTAATCAGGGATCAAGGCGTTAAATCAATGTTTCAATGCTAACAGTTAGAGGCGGGTGTTTTGGAGAGGATTTTGAGCTACATTGATCAGCTGGTGCATTGCGTGCCCTGGGGGAGGAGGGGGGAGCTAACCTAACGGCGGGAGGAACTGCTGCGCCTCGCCGAGCCTGCCTTCGAAGCGCTCACGCGTGGCTTCTTTGAGGCCACCGTCGGATCGGGCATGTAGTCGAACCCGGAGCCGCCGTCCCCACTGCCGCCCACCATATCCTGGAACATCCTCTGCAGGTCCTCAAAGCTATTGCCTCCCTGCAACCAGAAAAAATCCAACCCGACACGTAACTCGAGACAGCGATTCGTATGACTTTTTTGGACCGTCAGCTTTGAGATCATTGGGAATGCCAAGAGAAACGTGCGGTGCATTGAATCATTACGTAGCACGAATCACGCCCGAATTGACAATTACCGCACTCGAATGGGAAAGAGAGGTCACAAGCGGAGCGGGAGCGGAGCGATCGGACCTACCTCGTCCTTGATGTTGTTCATCATGGAGATCATCTCTTGCATAAAGTCGCAGAAGTCCTGGTTCATGTCGGAAAGGAATTCAGGCCCCAGGACGGGATCATGATGATATCCCAAGAAAAAGAAAAACCCATCATTATTCACCGGAAAATCAAAGAAATAAAAAAGAATTTTTCACTCGATAAACAATGGATCTCTTCCATTGTCCTTCCCGAGCACTATCTACCTAGAAAGCATTGAACTTTAGTACTCATGTGTAACACGACGTCATCCTGCACAACTAGCAACGTATCTAACAAAGGCAATGATTTTCATGTCGTTGGAGGCAAAACTCCCCATAAAGAAAGAGAACACAGAAAAAAAAAGGCCCTAAAATGACTGGAAAAAATTGGTGAGCTAAGACCGACCTCGTCCTCCTCCTCGAGCGGATCGTAGAGCCCTGCATCGTACATCGACCTCTTGCTCTGGTCCGACAGCACTGGCAACACCCGCAAACAGCACCCACAAAAAAAAAAAAAAAAAGAATTCTTTTCACCGTATGTATAGGTAATGTAATCGCGTATCTTGTAGTGCGGAATTGACTATGCAAGCAGAAATGGGGCGGGGGGGGATTTTACCAGAGTAAGCCTCCTGAATCTGCTGGAACCGCCGCTTCGCCTCGCCGGCGACCTGCGGGTTCCCCGCCCATTTGTCCGGGTGCCATTTCTTCACAAAACAGGATAAAAGCAGAAATTAAGCGCGGATTCGACTGAACCGAGTAGTTCGAGCAATTCATGCATCTCAATCAAAAACGGAATTTCATCAAACAGCTAAGATCGCCTCGGCAACATCTGACAGTCTCTGCTAAGCTAAACTCGAACTAACAAATCCCCAAACGAAGAAACTCATCTAATCAGCCACGTCTCTCTAGACAAAAATTCGAGCAGAAATGCGACCGAACAGGGCAGCCCCTGCACTAAACGAAAAAACGCTATCCAACCGAGCAATATCCGACAGAATCTCAGCTTAACCAGCGCCGCATCCGATTCCAGAACAAGCAACTCCGCGAAATCCTCCAATTGGTCGACAGCTCGACCGCCAGAGGACCCCAAAAAAGATTTTTTTTTGAAAAAACAGAGACAGGGGTCCGAAGATCAAGACGAGACGGAACCAGAGGGAGAAGTTACCATGGCGAGCTTGCGGTAAGCCGACTTAATGTCGGAGGAGGAGGCGTCCCTGCGAATCCCGAGGACGGCGTAGTAGCAAGATCCGGCGCCGGATGCTCCGCCCCTGTCCATCGCTCCCCCGCAGCGCCCCCCTCCCTCAGCAGCGACCCAAGAAAACGCTTCAAGAACAAAGCACGAACGCCGAGTCGAATCGTCTCGCTCGCCCGCTCGCTCGCCGCCCTTTTCTTCTTCTTCTTCTTCTTCTTCCTCTCCGCCCTCGTCTCGGATGGCGTCACGACATCGCCCGCCTCGGCCGCCGACGGAGAGAGAAGGGGAGGGGACTCGCCAGCTTTATGCCCGCATCGAAGCGCTGAAAGGGTAGAGAGAGAAAGAGGGGATGGTGGGAGGAGAGAGAAAATATCTTGCTGCGGCGTCTCTCCGAGGTGGAGATGGAGATAGAGATTGGAGGGGCAAGGGGGGAGAGAGAGAGAGAAGAAAGTTCGAGACCATTCGGAGTTTCCGGGGTTAGAAACATAGGGACGTGTCTGAGATGGCGGAAGATATTTTCGGGCAAAGCTTGTGGAAATCGGCCCTCGTGTTGGGGGGAATTTACGGGGGGTTGCCATTGGCGCACGTGTCGGGCCGGGGGCCCCCACGGCCGCCCAGCCGGGCGCCTGGCACGCACGTTGCGGCTTTCGGTCCGGGTTGCGTGTCGATTTTAGTTATTGCAGTTTTGACTTAAAAAACAAAGAAAGGATAACGGACGATATAATATAATTCCTGAAGCTTTAATTTTAGCCCAATATACTTTATTTAATATGATTTATAAATTTTTAGTATACAATCAAATTAATCTTTAGAACGTATGAAGATATTTAGTATTGTTCTTAAAGTTGAATTAATGAAATAATAATATTGAACATTTCATATAGGTCAAAAATTAAATTAAATATGTATCAATTTTTTTATAAATTGCATTGAACAAATTAAAAAATTAAAAATGACATTACAAATTTGATCAAAGTTTAAGATTGGAATGGCGTTGGATTATTGATTTTACGATAGGAAATACATGAATCCAACTGAGCCTTAGTGGTGGGGCAAGTCTTTCAAGTAATTTAATTTTTAAGGTGTGTTACATTACAAGGGAGAAAGTCAAATTTTCCCTCCATATTATTCAATAGATATATGAGTAATATTTTTTTCTTTTGTAAATATATCACACCACCTATAATGAATGGTAAAATCAATTTCATGTGAAATTATAAAATACTTACTCTATCGTTCTTGTATTGTTAATTTCATTATTTTTCACATTATACTACATATCTAAATCATAAAAGGCCAATTATTTAAATGCTTTTCTCTTAATTTTTTAAAATGTTTTCTTATTTCTTATAGGTCAATTTTACTACTTATTGTTAATTAGATTTTTCTTTAAACGTTCACTTTTTCTTCAAAAAATTATTAATTTTTCATTTGGAAAAATATGCTTCCTTCATTGAAATTTAATGCATTTAATGTATACAAGTCACTTTAAGTATAATAGATAATATATTAGATTGGATACATCTAGTAACTTCATTGAAATTTAAATATCCAAGTCATTCCGAATAAACATTGTGTTGTCCTCAAGTAATTTAATCATATATACATTATATATCATACGAATATTTTTGATCATCAATGTGTATTCCTTATAAAAAAAAATCTGATTTTTGACATGTCCAAGTTAGTTGGACGGATAAATTATAATTGCTACCAAATACGAAGCAATCTTACCGAAAAAAATTGTAGGAGACTATCCTACTAGCGCAAATCAACGCAGATGAACTACTTCTACTACAAGCAGTCCCTTCAATATGCCCCAAAAGGTCACTCGAATCCCAAGTTTCAGTTATCAATAAGGCCATAATTGGACGGGTCAGAATGAAAATAATCTCATCTAAATTAATTCATTTATATGCGTTACAAATTTAGTGACAATACTTGATCCAATTCATACCCAAAATTTGCCAAATCTCACAGATTGTCCAAGTCGATTAGAAAAGGTCATCAATAACGAAGAACAAGCCCACAGGCCACACTTCCCACTGAACAGGACTCAACACTACACCGGCAGCAAATAACAGGTGAAGCAGCATGGAAGACCAAGCCACAACCAAGAAAGAGCATGCAATAAAAGAAAAAAGTGTCGTCTCGATTCAGAAGCAGACCTGCACAAAACACATTGATTGGCCCTTGTGAACTCCACTTGGCTATTCTTTCTCGGATGGACAGCTGCTCATTAAGCAGTTCAAGCCAAGAAAGAAAAGCAAATTTAGGTGCACTTGGGTGAAACCAGACGAGCCTGTGCCATTTAACTTTCTTCTTCCTCTTTCGATATGAAGTCCTATCATCAGCTTGAGTAAATGAGCCAGACGTGGAACCAGTAAACAAGAGCCTGTCAGGTGAATTTATCCGGACAAATATGGTTGCAAACTGCAGTTTGAATCTCGACCCGAATGTTCAGAGCTTTTCAGTGGCCATAGCCATTCATTGCCCTCGATAACCGCAACAAATTTAGCATGTGATTTCGAGGTGAAATCATTTACCACTCTTCCAGGATGCATATCCTCCAGAATGTCATTAAGACACTTGATATGAGGCTTTAAAACAGACCTTGCTTTAATCAACTTGTTCCAAGGGTAGCTACTCTCGCCAGTTGGATTCACTTCCCAAATAGATTGGCCTTTTAAGCAAGAAACAGTTAAGCAAGGCCACTCAAACGGGTCCAGCCTGCAGCAATATCTCCATAAATGTTTGCAATATACAAGCAAGATTCCAAGGCATAATTTCTGAAACTTAAGCATTTTCAGATTTTTCCCTTCCAAAGGAAGAAATACGCTTGCTTCTAATTGTTTTTGACAATATCGTTTGGCAACAAAAAATTTTACCCCAAAATTTGCCAAGCTGTAGATTACTTCATTAACGAGCTGTGGCCTTTCCAGCTCAAGAGAGACGCCTGACTGTCTAAGAACTCATTCGAAGAGTATTCAATAGCTTACACTCTCCATTACCTTAACCTTGCTAAAATCAGAGGAGGGCCAAGGTATCCAACTGGGAATTGGCCTTTTTCAAAGCCAGCTGGATACATCTGAGACTTTTGGGGATTAAGACTAAGACCTGACATGTGCTCAAGTCTCTGAAACAATGCCAGAATTTCATTTAAAGAATTCATATCCTCTTTGAAAAAGATCATCAAAATCGTCAGCAAAATTCAAGTAAGTTTCACCTTAGAGCACTGAGAATGGTATTTTGATCTGCCTTTTGACTTGCTGCATTATCGAACTGTTCTTGGAAAAACTCCACCAGAACAAAAAGATACCATGAAGGATCACCCTGCCTTAGTCCTTTCTCACCTATGGAGAAGCCCTCAAGACCGCCTTCCAATGTCAGAAAATACAGTGGAACGCTCTGTAGCCCAACCCAAACAACAGTTTTCGCATCAGACCTCCCAACTTCGCAGTTCAGGCTGCCATTTTGTCAGCACAAGAGGATAGTGTGCAATCTTCCGGAAGAGGGGAAGTTCATAAGTAACATTCCATTCTCAATCTCCTCGTCCCCCACAAAATATTCACCGCAGAGGAAATAAATCCAATGCTCAATTTCTTGCCAAGAACTTGCCCCGCAAGAGAAGAATTTCACTTTTCAGCACTGTTATCTACGGCAGATCTAGGAACTAAAACACGCTTAACACCATCAACGATTTTAGGTAGAGTCTCACGTCATGTGTAGCGTCCTAGATTGCTGATACGCCTTTTCCTTTACATGTTCGTATCCAGATCTTTCTGACCGAGATTACTATTTTGGTTATTTCGACTGTTAGAAGATGAAAGCTAAACTGCTCAATTTCAAAAGAGAAAATTCATTTCTTTTCTTACCCAAAAACATTCTCTGGAAAGTAAAGTCTTGAAGCGGTCTTGGATCTGAGTCTACAGGAACTTGGTGGAATGTTACGTGGAAAACAAGAACCTACAATGGCGATAGAAGAACATTTACTAATTACTGACAAGATTGTGGGCTTTGTGACTCCAATGGTTACAACATAATATTGCAAGTCAATAATAGCAAAGCCTACGGAAGAAACTTTAGATCTCACAAACTAAGTAAAATACTCACAATATTTTATAAAGCAAAGAAATGTGTGCCTAGTATATCAGAGCATTAAACTGATAAATCAAGGGATGATGGGTTGGTTAGGACAAACAGAATGCCGAACAATTCTTGAAGAAGGAAACAAAAGGCTTACAATTCTTGAAGAAAAAACCCTTGTATTGAGATACTTCCTAAGACCGGCTTGCGTGATCTACACAAAGAGGACACGCTCTATTGGCAGCCCCATGTTGATGGTGCACAACTTAATTCAAAAAATGAAATGGTACTCAAGATAATACAATAGAGATAACTGCAGTGATGAGGCATTATTCTAAGTTGATGCATCTAGGGCAGCTTAACCTTAGATGCTCTGGAGAAATTTGGTGCTCCCCGAACAAGACATTCTCATCCACCCAAGACAATCACTGCGATCAAGTATCATGAATTTCCTCCTTTCTGTTTGTTGATACTTCATACGTGATGATTGGCTTGGGTGGATGAGAGCTTTGTGCTCCTAGAGCACCCAAAATTCTCTTGGGGGATGGGCTCTCCATGTATACAGCTTAATAATGTGCCCAATTGAACATTGCTGTTCTCTTTGCAGCCACGACACGCCGAACTGATCCCCACTTCACCACGGCACGGATCTTGCACCACGCTGCTCTGGGCTTCGAGATTCTAGAATTCCAAACTCTGAAACCTGTGCCAGATGGACAGATCCCAAAATCTGCCCTGCTGCTCGATCCGATGATGAAAGCGTGCTCCAGTGGCCCCATCAAATTGCCAGGGATTGGAGATGGCACTATGAAAAGCTCCTCAGGAGACGAATGGTTTGGTGCAAACGGTCCTTGTGAGTAACCAGGACGATAACTGCTCTCACCAGCACTAAAATAGGACGAAAAGTCCTGCCTTCCTAAGCTTTTGGCTGCTGTCTGATTGATAATAGCCGCGATAATATGATTCTGTGGCTCCAGGCAATCTAATTGTGGGTTCTCTGTGACATTGTAGCAGGGCGATTGTGAAGTCAATGAGTAAGTAAACTCAAGAGTCATCTCTGGTCTATCTAAATGCAGATGTGTTCGTTTTCAGCTACCATAGATGCAAAATGATGGACGTTGACAAAGAAATAGGAACGGTGAGCTATGAAAGATTAAGAAGGCCAAGAAGAAAAATATTGTAGTGATATAACATCACAATACCTTGGTTTGGCACTGTGTGATCTAGATGATGAAGAAGCGGGCTCAGTACAATTGATGACTCCATAGGCAAGTTGGTCAGGGCACTCAGAGGAGTGATGCTGGGTAAGGCATCAAGCAGCACCCATCGATTCTTGTTACAGTAAGCTTGCCTTCTTAAGTTCTGCACCAAAATCTGTCGACCAAACGGCAGATTCAATCAAATTCGAAATCAAATGGAATACTTACGAATTTTAAGCGAAGTGGTTGTGGTATGAATGGACAAGAACGATATATACAGGCCCTTCTCTAGCTCCAGATAGTTTGACACTCTGCTGCTTGATATGAAAGTTTCTGGTTATGATTTATGTACCTTCTGAGAGTGGGTCAATTGGTCTAGTGACTGGTAAGTTTGGCCGTCAAGTGTTGCTTGAGCCACTTTCATCACTGAGTTGAACAGTATACCGGCCTGGTTTGAAGCTTGATAGTAAGCGTATGTCTTGTTATCGTCAACCACACAGGTCCTGGCATGTTTGACAATCATCTCCCATATTCCGTTAGCAACCCGATCACCAAGTATCTGAAATAACATTGCACGGGTACAGAAAAGGGAATTAGTGGAATTGATGGTCAACGATGCTTAGAATAACGTGTACAGAAAAGGGGAAATTAGCACGGGTAGAAGAGAAATGGTCGCTACATTTCTTAGAGAGGATTCGTCAGCTTCGTACAGCTGGAGGAAATCTTGAACAGTGTTGATTCCCCTTGAAATCATGCGCTTATGTAGAGCACCGTCTTTGGCTACTTTCTCTAAACGCCACACTTCGTCGTTCAGTGATGGAGGGTGGTGCTTCCTGTTCACTACACATAACAGAGAAAACTTGTCAATCTTTAAGTCTTTTTTAGTTCCACCAAAAGGATCAGGAATTAGCAGTTAAAAATCAAATGTCATCATAAAATGATAGGCAACAAAACTAATAATTGCAAACTTACAAACTCCTCGATGATCTTTAACAACGAAAGCTTCACTTCTCGCTTCCCTTATTCTTATTTCTGCAGAAACCTTTTGAGCAGCTCGAGCTCCTAATCTGAATTTCCGACATCTCATCCAGCTCGAGTTGTCGGTGATGATTAAATTACGGAGACTACCAATTCCTCCTTGCAACATCACAGTAAGCTCCCCGGTTACCAATGGCCTTTTCCCTTCCCTTTTGTGGGTGATTTTGCCATTGAATTCCTTCTCGGTCCAATCCTCTTCCTCATCTGACCCGAAATCTCCATCGAGGATGACGATTTCGATCTTTATTGAAGATAGGGGGCCACTTGTAACCCTCTCATTGGTCCTACCATCAAATAGTTCGATCCTGAGAGGAGTACTGTCCTCGGCTTCTATCTGACAGTTAGTGAAGATGGTTGCTGGTAATTTGGTAACAAATTGCAGTCGAAGACTGCTTTCTTCAGAAGTCCCAACAGGATTAGATGGTGCTCTACGATATAGATTAGAAATACATAAATTCTCTAGTACATAAAGGATGTTAAATTGTTGATATGATATTGGAAAACGACTTATCTTGAACTTGAAACTAGATTTTTGTGTCTAGTACAGAAAAACTAATACAAAACAAGATCAATATGGCTTCCTCTGATTCACAGTCAATCTTGGAGGTTGATGCAGGAATACATGGAATACTGACCTTAACGACGGATCATGAAAGCACGGGATTGCACGTTCCACTTCCTCCCTAACCTGCTTGATGGAGAGTGCAACTCAGATTCAAAGTGAAATTTTCTAATAATACCAAGAGTTTCGTCCTGTTTAGCGTCATGATCACAAACAGGTGGATTCGTTAGACTATCTGCAGAGCAGATCTTATTTTCCTGGGATACCATATTTTCAAATTCAAGGAACTACTTGATAGCATACCTATCACAATAAATGAGGAAGAATCCATTTGACCGTTGACAAAAAAGATTCATTCCCTTCATGGCAAAAAAGAGGCAAAGGGGCAAAAAAAAATGCTTCTTTATATTTATTTGGAATTTAGTTATGAGAAGGGGATTCGCAGATCTTTATTCCAATGGAAATGAACCCAACTGACAATTTATTCTAAAAACAGATATCTGAAACATTCTTAATCTAGAATAGAAGAGCAGATCAGGACTTCATGAAGAAAAAAGAGATGGACAAAAGCCTCTACATCTTTGGGTTGAAAAGTATTTGCCTGAGCCAGATACTTGGCCGATTATGACAAGTGACAGAGATTAAATTGCCCACTTTGCTGACCAAAACATCCCAATCACCCCAAGAAAACAGCCTTCTCAATAGTAAATCCAGAGTACATCCATGAACTGTTGACCGAACATCACTATGCCAGATATAATGAATCATCATATCCTATATAAAAAACCGAACAGTCACATACTAAGCATAACAGTAATTTGAAATCATCGATTAATTCGTGAAGAAACAGACTTGAGTTCTTCTCAAGCAACACTGCTAGTGAACGATACGCATAGCATACCACTTTCCGAAAGAGGGGCTCGAGATATGATGCAAATTGATCCGGTGACAGCTCTCCAATCACATTTCTCAAATAGCTGCAAAGTAATCAAGATTAGTATAATTCAGAGTCACAGACACTAAAACTGGAATACAATGGTCCCTAGTAAAGTGACTCTACTTAATGTTAGGCCTTCTTGCTGATCCTCCAGAACCACCCTCCTTATCCTCCTCCTGTAGTTGCCTCTTCGACATCACCAGAGAATAAAAGGAAACTTAAGATTCATGTCAAAAATTTGTAAAACTTGCAGTGTGCATAGATACAGCAGTCACTACTCCCAACCACCAGAAATATATAGGACTCAAGATTGGCCCACCACAGAAACGGTAGGTACAGAGAAACTTCTAGTTTGAAGCCGTTAACAACGACATGACATTCAGTAAAATCTAAAAAAAGAACCCAACACAGGTCAAATTTTCAACCGCACTTCTGCGTGTGCCGATACCAACAGATCGCATTTTGGACGCTTCCCAGCGCCAGGAACTTGGCCTTTGGACTCCTCGACGGAATTAAGGACGGACGCCCAAGAACTGCACGAAAATTAGCCCGTAAAAACCAAGATTGACCGACGAACGACAGCTACATCAATGGCACAATCTAGGAAATTCCCAGATAAGAAAGAGTCATTTTTAAATGTCCTTTCGATGTGGGGTTCAAGAGAGAGAGTGAAAATTTACAGGCACACGGTGGCATCGACGCGTACCGGGGAACGATGGGATCGAGAAATCTTTCGGAAGTTACAGGCAAAGTTCCCGAGCAACCGCGTCCCGCGGAGTGGCGTTGTACTGAGGAGGAACGGGCGTTCAAGGTCCGAACTTTGACTGTTCCCCGTCTTCGTCAGTCGAACTTTCTGTTCACGAAGTCATCGGGTCAAACGTTAGACTATCAGGTTGTCTAGGGTGATAAGTGATGTGGGGGCACTACGTACATTTTCCTTGCTTGTCGGAGCAGGGTTTCCACGGGGCAGGGTTTGTCGCTGTCCGTGGCCGATAACATGGTCATGCATGAATCGGGATTTGACCATCCATGTTCTGATTATGGCCTACATTGAAAAATAGTGATAGCATAATTATTAGTTACCCGGAAGGAAAGAAGAAGAGATGAAATGTTCATGTGCGCTAAAGCCTGGTGTTTTAAGGACTAGTATTGAGATAGAGATAGGATAAAAAACGTCGGAATATCTAATTTTATCAAGCGTTTAGTACTTTTAGATATAATCGAAAAGTTAAAAATATCAATTAAATCGAACAATTGAAATCGTAGTTAAAATGCAGTGGATCCCATTTAAAGCATCTTCTGAATTCCGGTGTGGATGGGGTCCTATCTGTTTGGTGAAATCACAGTTGAAAGGCATGGGGGAAACCAACAAAATAGGGAAGAGAACACGAGGAAGGACCGTGACTATTCTTGCTCTCACGCGATTTCAACTTGAATATGAAAAATGTTTTCGTCAATGGTCAGCTATAGAAGAAACCCATTTCCACATTGACAATATTGGGATGAAACACGGAAAATTACCAAAAGAAAGTCATAAGTCTATTATGAATGTCAATTCATTCTTAAACTTTTTAATTTTATTAATTTATTTTAAATTCTTTTAACTATTTGCTAATTTAGTTATTCCATCCAATTTTGGTTGGAAATCATTGACGCGAGCATTGATCGTCTTACATGGTACAATCAGCGCTAACATGAATAATTTTTACGTTTTTTTTATTTCTTTACTTTTATTTCTTATTTTTTAAATTAATATTTTTTTTAAAATTACAAAAATTATCTACATTAGCACCAACCATGTCACCTAGGACAGTTGACTTTCACATCAATAATTGTCGGCCAATTATTTAGAGGGATTAATTTGGTAAATTGTTAAAAAGTCTAAGATTAATTGTTTAAATCGAAAAATTTATGTCTGAATTGACATTCATAAAATTGATTCTTGACTTTTATTTTTGGTAATTATCCCTAATATGTACAAAGGCGAAGAAATGTATGTAATGAACGAAGATTTTCTAATTTTGGTGGGTACACATACCATCGTTTGGCCCTTGTGATGTCTATGATGTGCAGTCGGATACACGCGCGCACACGTTTCCGAACAGAATATACTTTCGCTGGTTGGTCATGGGACAAGCCGAGTAACATCACAAGTTCTTCGCTATTTCTCTGTTCGAATGATTAACCAACATGATTTTCAGGGAAAATACGAGGGTGGGGGAGAACATTCTGGGAAAATCTTCTACGGCTTGTCATCAACACGTTACCCCAGTCTGCACAGAAAACTTGAGCGCCTTTGAATTTCATGTTCTTTTCGGACCGCGGGTTCATTTTGACCGGAAGAGAAGGACCTGATCTGCTTCGATTTGGAGATGAGAGAATGTGGAATCTCAACTGAATTGCGACACAGTTTCTGTGATACTGCCTCTGAAGTAGGTTAGCGTAGAATTCATCTTGACCTTTGTTTTCTTGAAGAAATGGTGCCATTAGTTCATATGAAAGTGGGTGTTCATAGACTGGCTCATCAGTCAATTTGAACGTACAAGAAAAACATAGAAATCTAACTGACCTGGGACTACATTCACTTTCACAAACCCCTTAATTTCCACATGGACGTCGCCTTCTGTATATGAAGGAACTGTTCAAACATAGAAATCTATGCATGTCCTCTATGTCTTTGCACTATAAAATGTCCAAGAATGGACTGGAGTGAAGGGAGGAAACAACTCGAGTGAAAGGAGAGGGAAGGAATAACCCGAATAAACACTATCATTAACAAGACTGAAAGGTTTTTCCACGAATTTATTGCTGTTGTTTCACATAACATAATATGAATGGTAAGCTCATCCGTGTATTTGTCTTTTCTTGACATGACTAAGATGTTAATATTGCAACATTGCGAAATGTCATATTTTATGTGGTAAGTTACATTGAAAAGTCTAGTTTCTTTAGCGTTGCAAGAGACTTTTTGCTTGTGACATCCTGAATTTTTAGAATTCGTTTTCGATTAAATAAATCGGGCCTTCCGTCGACACGCCGATAGTGCTATTATCTGAGCCGATCACTCACGAGATAACTGGACTATCTAGGAAAGCAATTAAGGAATCTAAATGGAATGGACTTGAGAATTTGATCAGGAATTGACTGCTCGACTATGTTGATCTGCAATGGTCATTATGGCACTGTCGAAATCGATTAGAGACCAGATATAGTTTTTTTTTTTTGTCAGTCCTACTCTATTCCTACTCTACACTCACTCTCAGACTTTTGCCCTGCCTCGTGCAGGGCGTGAGAGTCAAAACCCACTCCTGAAACTTACGTATCCCCAAATCATCCCCCCTGAGAAGGTGGAGATTTGAACCCCTCACCTCCCTCTTTCATGTTGAAAGGGTGGCCACTAGGGTGAATCCCAGTGGTTGACCGGAGATAGGTTGACTTGACTGAGATGTGTAATTAGAGTGTGGGTGATTTCATCTAATTGCAAAATACTCATCGATTGGCATTAGAATGATTTTTCTATCGTTTTGGTACCCGGTGCCCATAATTGATGCCTCGAGATTTTTATGATAATCGAGAGTCGCCAATACAAGATAAATCGATCACGGGTTAATTGTACCAAAAATTCCTAAAAGTTACATAGTAGACTAGATCACGCTAAAAACGCGTCGGATTGAAATTAACCGCGAATTTGAACCCGATTTCAAAAATTGAAAGTTCTATAGTGTCACGAGCTATTTTAGGAACGTTGGCTCATCCTCTGAAGATTTTTCAAAGATTCCGAGATTTTTGCGGAAAATCGATACGGACGTTGCAGAAAATTAACAGAAATTCAGATGGGCTAAATCGATGGAAATTTGGACTTTCAAGCCGAGCCTTTGAGTGTCGATGACTTGCAGGAAATTATATAGGATTTTTCTTTATCAAAATTGGACCTCAATTTGGGGAATTGAGTGAAGAAATTGAACCCAAAAATGTGAAATTCGGATCTATAAAGAGATAGCAATTTTTGGCTTTAAATTTGGTTTAATGGTGGAATTTACTTGTCAAAAAGTAAGTGGGGACATTAGGATATTAATGTGGGCTTTAGGCGGACCATCAATTAATGGAATAGATATCTCTCCTTGACTTTCTTTCCCCTTAGCTTCTCACACACGCTGGCCATCTACCCTGTTCCTCCTTCGATCGAACCCTCCTCTCCGTTGGTTTCAACTTTGCTTTCATTTTTCTCTCTTTCTTTTGATCAACCAACCCACGTCTCTGCCCCTCTTCCACTCACACTCTCTCTCGGCCACAGAAGCCACAAACTGAAGCCTTTCCCCACTGGATTCTCGAGTTGCCGTTGGCTGCCAAGTTTGGTCAACCAGTGGAGTCTCTCCACTGGTTTATTGACCCTGCAAAATCCACCGAAGCAGCTCGCCCTCTTCTCCACTTCGACTTATCCCCTCTGCCGCGTGTCTCCTGGTTGTCCGTCCAACGACCGTAAGCAGCTTCATCTTTGCCGCTTCGTTCTTCTTCAACATCGCTGCTTGAAGACTCCAACGAAGTAGCTGTCCACGAAGACTGAAACACCCCCAATCGACAGCTGCAACCCACACATCCCCAGCATCTCCTTCGTTCACTGCTCCTTCGTCCAGCATCGATCAACCGAAGCGGCACCTCCAGCGAATTTGGCCCAGCACGTTCATACGTCTTCAGCCCACATGATTTCAGCTCAGTTCGGTTCAACAAGGCCCGTTAACTCCAGTCCATTTGAGGCCCGTGTCAGCAGCCCAAGAGGTCAGCGAAGCCCTCAGTTTAGCCCATGCAGAATTCTAGCCAAACTTAGCCCAATTTACAATTGTATCAGCAGGCCCAGCCCAACTTGGGTTTAGCCCAAAATCAAGAATAAACCTTAGCTTGGGCTGAGATTTATTGGGCCCATTTTAGGCCCGGCCCGAGAGTTTGTTGACGCTGCCGAAAATTAAGATTTCGGCCGCCATTGTGCCGCCGTTGCAGTGAACCGGTTTCCGCAATTAACCGGTAAGTTTTTACTCTAAACTCTACTTAGTAAGCTAATGACGTTTAATGGGTATTTAGATTTATTTTATTAGGAATTAGGTGGTTAGTTAGATTAAGTTAGAAATGTAATTATTTAATTGAGCATCTTAGGTGGTTATTATGGTTTAGCTAAGGCCTAAATAAATTATACTATTTATCTAAAAGAGTTCAGGAATTTTTTCGAGTCCTTATTGGTTATTAATTTAATGATTCTGGCCTAGGTTAGTATTTTTAGAATTTAAATTGATTTATTTAATGAATTTCATTAATTATTTAATTATTAATTATTTTTCCAAAAAATTAGGTCGGGATAGCCAGTAATCGGAATTTCGTGCTGATTGCAATGGTGTGGTTAATTTCTACAATCAAGTATTAAATTGTGAAAATTGAGTGCTGATTGGAAATTTGGTCAATTATTCTAAAATTTATGAATTTCGATGTTTATCAAGAAAATCCCGGATGTCGGGTTTTAAACACCGAAAATGGTTTTATATACTATATGAACCAATGGGATTTTGAAAAGAATGTTATGAATTTTCCAATTTTAATCTAACTGTATACCCACACACGACTATTTTTACTGAGTGTTTTTAATATGGAGAAAATAGGCCGAGATCACTATTTTAATTGAGGCATTTGAACGCAATGCATGGTGTTCTGGGCCAAGATTGAGTGGTCGTGTGCTGACTAAGAGAAACTGTCCCCGAACTGTATTGGATGGACGTTACCTTATACGGGATACCCACTTAGTGGGATTTGGGTCGCAGTAGATTATGGATCTATACTTCTTTGAGAAAGTCGTCTCTGAGAGAGACGTAACCGTGTTCAATGGGGTGAGAGGATGCCTGGCTACGCTAGTAGACCGTCGAACTTCTAGTAGGCCGTACCCTCGAGTGGGTGAAATTATCAATTGGAACGCATGTTGAGTGAGATAGATGCGCCGGATTATTGGACAAAATTATGTGACATGGTATAGAACGTGTCATAACGATTTGGCCCTATAATCTGGACCCCTGTGATTTATTGAGTTGAGTGATGCGATCCAATTGTTGTGTGTATCAATTCTATACCTAATGTATATGAATTATGCTAACTTGCAGGGAGGAACTGAAGCGAGGTAAATCTTCTATGTTGTATGCGTGATTGTGTGATTAGGACGCTCCTTAGCGTATTTCTCTCATAATTGGGGTTTAGAGCTTAGACTCGCTGAGATTATATCTCACCCCGTTGTGGAACAACATTTTCAGAGTCGTCGAGTGGAGGACTTGGAGCTGAGAGAAGGTCATCGGAAGCATAGGTCAGTTAGGATTGCTTCTCTTTGGAAGGCCAGTCTTTTGTAGTCTTTTGGCCATAAACTTTTGTACATGCCTCAGGCCCTGTTTGGTTCAGTATTCCCAAGGGGCTTTCATCCCCGAAAGCCCATTGGGAAAAATTTCAGCCGTTTGGTTCAGCATTTGGAGGTATACTTGGGGGAATGCTAGCATTTGGAATGCTGTGGAATGTTGGTGGGGGGTTTAATGAATTTTTTTCTTCCAACATTGCCCTCACTGATAATTTAGTTTTCCTGTTTTACCCTAAAAAACAACTGTTCATTGTCTTCCTTGTCTTCCTTGTTTGTTCAGATCGAAGCTCAGCTGGCGGAGCTCAACCGGTTGGAGCTGGTCGCCCACGCACTGTTGTCACCACACACCGCCGTTGCCACGCACCACTGTCGTGTGGGTCGTGGCCTTAGGTGGCGTTGCCTGGGTCGCGCGACCCACATGATGGGTTGAGCGGTGCTTAGTCGGTCAGATCCGGTCGCCACGCATCGCCGTCGTGTGGGTCGCGGCCTCAGGCGGTGTTGCGCGACCCATGTGACGGGCTAAGCAATGCTCAGCCGGCCAAATCCGGTTGCCACGCACCGTTGTCGCGTGGGTTGCGGCCTCAGGCGGCGTCTCGTGACCCACGTGACGGACTAAGCGGTGCTCAGCCGGCTAGATCTAGTTGCCACGCATCGTCAGTGCGTGGGTCGCGTGG
Source organism: Eucalyptus camaldulensis (assembly GCA_019915185.1). Taxonomy (NCBI): domain Eukaryota; kingdom Viridiplantae; phylum Streptophyta; class Magnoliopsida; order Myrtales; family Myrtaceae; genus Eucalyptus; species Eucalyptus camaldulensis. The sequence goes on from JAHSVA010000003.1 coordinate 23,750,642, forward strand.
CCCCAGGCGATTTCGCTTTGAGGCTGCGTAACCCATGTGACAGCGGTGCGAGGGTCGCGCGGCCCTAGGTGGCGTTGCCCTAAGGGCTCGCGACCCACAGGATGGCGGTGCATGGGTCGCGCAACCCAGGCGACTCCGCCTGAGGCCGCGACCCACGCGACGGCGGTGCGTGGGTCGTGTGACCTTTCGCCTCCCCACCACCACTGCTACCAGCCGCCTCCCCCACCACAGCCACCAGCCACCTCCCCCACCATCTCCAATTGCCTCCCACTCGTTCCCCTCCTCTTCGTCAACATCTCCTCCTCCCTTTTCCTTTTCTTTTTTTTTTTTTATTTTTCTTTTCACCTCAAAGCTACTTTGCAAAATGTTGCACCAAAATAAGAGTTCTCAAACACTTCAGCATTCATCAAATGCCCATTCTTCTAAAGATACTTGGGGAAATGCAAAACCATTTCCCCAAAGTTGAACCAAACTGGCCTCGGTGTATATATAAAAGCATGTTTGTTGTGAATCTATTGTCCTGATTTTCTATCACGAGATAATTATTATCATGGGATTTATAATCTGCTTTCACATGTGCAATAAAATAAAAAAGGGTCGGCGACTAGTCTTGGAAAGTCGCAAAATTTTATCGACTAAAGAGGGATGGGCATGCGCTCGGGGTTCGGGGTGTGACATTACTTGTCTATATAAGACTTGCAACCAAATAAAATTTTAAGAAATGTTAAAGTAGGTGTATGATTGTTTTTTCTTCTTGAAGATTAGAACATGACCCCACCATAAAAATGGAACAAGACTTATTGGAGATCTCAAATCTCTTTCCTTCATGATTATGTATCCTCCAATATTTATGCGATATATGCTGTAGTTGCGGACAACTGCGTAAGTCAATAATTCTAATTATATCTCTTATACAATATTAAAATCTAAATCTTTTCTATTCTATAACTACCTTCCTAAAGAAAAATCAACTATCGAGATATCTTTATTTTTTGGCATGCACAATTTCGCTAGAATAGTTCTACCAATAATTCCTTTCCATATCAATTATTTTATACTTCATAACAAAATACTTGGCAAGTGCCACTTCGGCCAAAGTCCAGTCAAAAGGCTGACGTGGCATTTTTCCGACGAATTTTGGGCGAAGTGAACCCAAAACGACGCTGTTTTGCACGCTGACGTGGCCAAATAATGCAAAAACAACGTCGCTTTGGGTTGACGTGGTAAAAAAATAATATAAAAAATTAAATAAATTAAATTTAAAATTAAATTTAGTTAAAATAATAATAAATAATAATTTTAAAATTAAATTTAGTTTAAATATTAAAAAATTTAAAAAATTTAATAAAAAAGAGGGGGGGGGGGGGCAGTGGTTGAGGGCAGCCCTCAGCCACCACTACCGCCTCCTCGCCTTCCCGGCGACGGAGGGGGGAGGGTTGGCGAGGGTTGGCAGCCCTCGCTCGATCGAGCCAAGGGTTGCCGTCCGTTAGGGGTCGCCTCTACTAGCGGCAGCCCTTGGCCCAGCCTAACAAGGGCCGCCGACCCTCGCTGCTGGTCGGCCAGGGTCATCGGCTGACCCTCCCCCCTTTGTCGCCGGCCCTTCCCGGCAACGGCGAGGAGGCGGTGGTGGTGGCTGAGGGCTGCCCTCAGCCATCACCCCCCCTTTTTTTTATATTAATTTTATTAATTTGTTTAATTTTAAAATTATTAATTTTAATATTTTAATTAAATTAAAATTTATAATTATTATTTTTAATATTTTAACTAAATTTAATTTTTAATTTATTAATTTTAAATATTTTAACTAAATCTAATTTTAAATTAAATTTATTTAATTTTTATATTATTTTTGTATCACATCAACCCAAAACGGCGCCGTTTTTGCATTATTTGGCCACGTCAGTGTGCGAAACGGCGTCGTTTTGAGCTCGATTCGTTGGAAAAATGCAACGTCAGCATTTTGGCTGGATTAGCACTCAAGTGACCCATTTTGCTCCGATTTTAGTACTTAAGTGTACCTTTCGTAACTTTTGACACTTGAGTGTCCCTTCGTGCCAACTTTTGGCACTCCAGGGGTTCGTATCTCCAAAATACTTCACTAAAGCCATTACCACCTTTTCGCACACATGCAACACCTGTCCATGTTTTACTAGTATATATATAATATGACTTATAAGACCACCTGGCATTCGAATGTTATTTTAGCCCTCGTCGATGAGCATAAAATCAATTCTAGCTAGCGTGATTTATTGAGTGCAACGAGCTACCAAGTAAGCCTCAGTACAACTAGATAGTATGTGTTGCGAGTATATGAGAAGGAGACAAGTCATGATAACAAGCTCATCAGAAAAAGAGAAGCAAAACCATCGTCAGAGGGAGTTGCGTTAAATGACAACTCCCCCAGACGATGATGACGGAGAGACTAGCAACTCACGAGATAGAATTGCTCTTAGGGATAACCAGAGCAGATCTAGGACCGCAACAAGCAGAGGACGATGATGCTACCTCTTGAAAAGCAACAGTTGTGACTGCTCTTGAGGATGAAGATCGGTGGGACCAACCGTCAGGAGAAGCAAATACAACGGGTACACTAATCAGTAAGATTAATGAAGTATCAATTGTTGCTTTGTCTGGTTCAATAATACCGCTTATCCTAGTGAAATATACGGACCTACTGGGCTAGAAGCTTCTCAAGCTCAGGCATTTACTTTTCTAATTAGAGATAAAGTTGAACCAAAAGATCCCGATTCAAGATAAATTCATGAGGAAGTGGGATCTCAATATATATATATATATATATATATATATATATATATATATATATTTTTTTTTTTAATATTTGAAATTGAAATAGCGATTTCCTTCCTAGCCCCTTCTCATCAATGGACTCCTGACGTATACGAAAGAGTGCGGTTTGGTCCGGGTGGGGAAGTTATAGACACCTTTCCATATTTTGTATTTGGAGTACTTTACTTAATTTCGAAAAACAAAGACTTGGAACAACGGAGAAGGGTGGTGGTCTAAGGGCGCGTTTGTTTCATGGAAAATAAGTGAATTGGAAAACACTTTTTTCGAAAAATGATTATTTATATTGATTAAAAAATTAGTCAATAGAAATTTTTTTTATTATCGTTAATAATCTATGCCTAATTATTTTCGTGGGTGATATTAAAATTTTCCATTCATTGATTTTTATAAATGATAGAAGCGATTATTTTTTAAAAAAAGCTTTCTAAATAATTCATTTTCTGTGAAACGAACGGACTCTGCTAGAGTAAAAAAGTTGATGGCAGATAGAGTGGCTATGACATTACGTAGATGTTCTAGGCACTTCAAAAGAGTGGGAGAGAGAAAATACTAAAAAACATCTTTACTCAATAACTTTATTTTTTGGTCGGTTACTCAGTAACTTGATAAAAGAGTACATCGATTGTTCTATTTATACATTATGAAATCACTTGCAAAATTTTAATTATTTATGACCACCCATACAATAACTTGATAAAAGAGCACATTGAACACTTCAACAGAAATTGCCAGGGATCTGAGATGGCACTTTGTAGAGGTCCACAGGAGATGAATGAAATTCCAGGGCAAACGGTCCTTGAGAGTAACCAGGATGATGACTGCTTTTGCCAGCACTACAACGGGACGAAACATCCTGCCTCGCCGAGCTCTTTGCCACGGTCGGATCCAAGATTTTTGCAATGATATGACTCTCTAGCCCCAGACAATCTAATTTTCTCTTCTCTGTGACATTGTAGCAGTGCGATGTTGAAGCCCGGGAGTAATTACATTCGGGAGTCACTTCAGGTCTATCCAAATAACGATGCGGTTCGGTTTCAGCTACCATAGAGATGCAAGATGATGGATGTGCCATTAGAGAAATAGAAACACTTTCCTATGAAAGTTTAAGAAGGCCAAAAAGAAAAAAGATAGAAGTGAAATAACATCACAATACCTTGGTTTAGCACTGTGTAATCTGGATGATGAAGAAGCGGGTTCAGGCCAATTAACGGCTTTATAGGTAAGTTGGTGAGGGCTCTCGAAGGAGCGATGCTGGGTAGGGAATCAAGCGGCACCCATTGATTCTTGCTATGGTAAGCTTGCCTTCTTAAGTTCTGCACCAGAATCTGTCGATGGATCAGCAGGTTTGATTGAATCCAAAATCAAACAACTAATTACGAATTTTCAGAAAAGTGTTTGTGTTATACATTCTGCCAGGTAAACGAACTAGTCCAATGAATACAGGCCCTTCTATAGTTCCAGATAGATTGACACTCAGGTATTCGACAGTAGAGTTTCAGGTTCTGATTTATGTACCTTCTGAGAGTGGGTCAGTTTGTCTACAGACTGGTAAGTTTGGCCGTCAAGTGTTGCTTGAGTAACTTTCATTACCGAATTGAACAGTATGCTGGCCTTGTTCAAATCTTGGTAGTAAGCGTACATCTTGTTATCTGAGATGGCGTGTCTGACAATCTTCTCCCATGTCCGATTGGTGATCCTAGTGCCAAGTATCTGAGATGACATCTTGGTAGTTAATAATGCTTAGAATGACATGTAAAGAACAAGATTAGCATGGCTCAAAGAAAAATGGAGGTTACGTTTCTCAGAGAGGATGCATCGACTTCGTGCAACTGGAGGAAATCTTGAACAGTGTTGATTCTTCTTGAACTCATGCCCTTATGTAGAGGGCCGTGCTTAGCTATTTTCTGCAAACGCCATACTTCATCACTCAGAGATGGAGGGTGGTGCTTCTTGTTCACTGCGCTTAGAAAAAACTTGTCAATCTTTAAGTCTTTTTAAGGTCCACAGATAGAATCAGGAATTAATGGTCAAAAATCAAAATGCTATTGTCTAATGAATGGCATCGAAACCAGGGCATTGCAAACTTACACTCTGCTCGATGATCTTTAACAACAAAAGTTTCACTTCTTGCTTCCCTTATTTTTATTTCTGCAGAAACCTTTTTAACAACTCGAGCTCCTAACCTAAATTTCTGACTTCTCATCCAGCTCGAGTTGTCGGTTATGATTAAATTACGGAGGGAACCAATTCCTCCTTGCAAGGTCACATTCAGCACCCCAGTTATCAATGGCCTTTTCCCTTCCCTTTCATGAACGATATTGCAATTGAATTCCTTCTCAGTCCAATCCTCTCCCTTGCCCGACCCGAAATCGCCATCAAGGATGACAATTTCGAGCTTTATGGAAGATAGAGGGCCACTTGCCCTCTCATTGGTCCTGCAATCTACTACTTCGATCCTCAGAGGAGTACCATCCTCAGCTTCTATCTGACTGTCAGTGAAGATGGTTGTCGGCAATTTGGTAACGAACTGCAGTCGCAAACTGCTTTCTTCAGAAGTTCCAACAGGATTAGACGGTGCTCTGTGATATAGACTACAAATACATAAGTTCTCCTGTGCATTGGGACTGTTGAAGTGTCGATATGATGTCGGAAAAGAACTTATCTTGTACTTGAAACCAGAGTAGTGTGTCCAGTATGAAAATGCTAATACGAAACAAGATCAATAGGGCCTCGTTTGATTGGGAGCCAACCTTGGAGGTTGATGCAGAACTACAAGGAACACTGACCTTAACGGTGGATCATGAAAGCTGGAGATCACACGTTGCACTTCCTCACTAACCTGTTTGATGCAGAATGTAAATCAGATTCAAAGCGACATTAATACGATAGTTTCGACCTGTTTTAGCATCACGCTCAAAAAAGGCGATTTCATTGGACTACGTGCAGGACAAATCTTACGTTCCTAGCGTGCGATGCTTACAAATACAAGGGACTTCTGCATAGCATACCAATCTAAATAAATAACTAGAAATAGGAAGTATTCATTTGATCGTTCGATAAAAAGATTCATAAAAAAAGAGGTGAGGATCAATAAATATTTCCTTTTTATTTGGATTTTAGTAATGAGAACAGGATTCACAGATCTTTACACCAAAATGAACCCAACAAACAAATCACTTCAGAAACAAATAATATAAAAAAATGGAGCATAGCAGGACGTCATGAAGTATCTTTCATAAGAAACAAGACACGGACAGGATCCTCTACATCTTTGTGATGAAAAAGTTCCTTCGCCTGAACCATATAATTTGGTGATTACAATGGAAGTGACCTAGATTAAAATGTTCACTTTGCCGACCAAACATCTAAATCACCACATAGAAAACAATCTTCTCTTTAAAAATCCGAACTACATCCACGACATGCCAACTGAAAATCACTAAGCCAGGTGATATGAATTGTAAAATCCTATTAGAAAAACCGATGAGTCACACACTAAGCATAACAGTTGTATGAAATTATTAATCAAATTGTGAAGAACCGGACTTCAGTCCTTCTCAAGCAACACAGCTAGAGACTGAGAGGCATAGCATACCACTTTCCGAAAGAGAGGCTCGATAAAAGATGCAAATTCACCCGGCAACAGTCCACCGTTCATATTTCTCCAATGACTGCAAAGTAATCAAGAATCTGAATCAGGTCTGTTATCATAATGCCCACTCAGAGACACTACTATTGGAATACAATGGTCCTATTAAAGTAATTCTACTTAATGTTAATCCTTCTGTTTGATCCTCGAGCCGAAGATCCGGAACCACCCTCCTGAAGTTGCCTTTTCGCCATCTCCTGAGAATAAACACCACTTAAAATTTAAGTCTAGAGTTTCCAAACTTGCAGTATTTATAAATACAGCAACCGGCACTACTAAACCAGCAAAAAACACATGGGGAGTGAAGATTGGCTCACCACAGAAATGGATGGTTCAAAAGAGCTTCAACTTTGAAACCACTAACAATCAACATGGCATTGACACGAGTAATGGATAGTTCTATTTATCTTCGAAAAAGATTCACAACCAAACAAAAATAGTTCAGGTTTTCTAACTTAATTTTCGCACGCTTGGTAACAGCATTTTGACAATTCCAAACGCCATCGACTCACTTTTGGACCCAAGAAAAGATTGGATTGTCAAACGCCATCGACTCGCTTTTGGACCCAAGAAAAGATTGGGCGGAAATTACCCAGTAAAGACCAAGATTGACTAACTGGGTCAATACCCTGTCAAGTGATTGACAAGTACATTAATCGCATAATCTAGAAGACAAGCGAATTTTCCATTCTTAGCGTTTTCTCCCTGTGGGATTTGAGAGAGAGCGAAGATCACAGTGACACACGGGGGAACCGATGTGAACCTGTGGAGACCACAGATGATATTATAATATTCGGGTTTCTAGATTTCGTCAAATGAAGTGGCTAATAAAATTCGACCCAAAAAAAGTGGCTAACAATAAAAAAAGATCTGGAAAAAAAACAATAAAAAAAGATCACTTTATTTAAAGCAAAGAGACATGGTCGGGAGAAAAAAAGGGGAAGAAGAAAAGGGAGCGTGATTGCAAACATAGAGGAAAAGAAGAAGAGGAGAAAAGAAAAGAAACAAAAGGGAAAGGAATATACGCCATAAAAACCTCGAATTTACTTTGTTTCGCAACCCTGATAAGGATTCAAATTCTTCGTTCATCTAGTTGGAGTAATTACAAATTCGAAGTTTTGTGAAATTTGAAATGCAATATCCAATTTTAGAGTTGTTGAGTTTTGAAATTTTAGGATTCTTATTTATTAGGGCGTTGTGGAGCCATAGGATTTGACATAAATTAATTTGAAGTAAAGGTTTAGCAGTAGTGAAATTTTTAAAATTTTGCGGATAGCTTTAAATATTTGCTTTGAACGAACAATTTATTGACTTGTGGGAATCATTTTAGTTAGATCAGCCTGTTATCCCTAGAGTAACTTTTATCCGTTGAGCGACGGCCCTTTCACTCGGCACCGTCGGATCACAATTCCATCGAATTGAGTATGATTGTATGTGTGATAGCATCAACTATACTAGGAATATCAATGAACCCGATTATTGCAATTGCTCAGGATACCAGCCGATTTGCAGTTTAGGTGGCGTTTCAGTCATTGTGATGTTGTTTCTTGCTTATTTAATGGGATTGTGGTTCGTCAGTTCAAGTGAGTTTTGTTATTTGGTCTTAGGCATTCTAGGTAAGTGGTACTTATCTCTTCTTCGAGTTTGTAAACTAATATTTAAAAAGTGATATGGATATGAGTTATGAAATGACATTTTTGTTGTATAAAATGTCTGTATTTGCGAATGGTTTGAGAGTGGTTTTAAGAAAGGCTTTGTGAAAGGATATATGCTACTTTGCAAATTTTGTGGGGTAAAAATAGTAGGACTGTCATAATTTTTGTATGGTACTCACTTGAGCATCAAAACCTTTTTTTTTTTCTTCTAACTTGAATGCTACAAATTTGAAAAAAAATGATCACATAGTGCTTGTCATGCCCCGAACCTCAAGCATGCGCATATCCCTCGGTGGTTGATCAAAATGCGATGTTCCTAGGACGGGTCGCCAACTCATTCATTTTATACACAAGTGGAAGCGAAATAAACAATCCCTGGACAATAAACAAACATGTGATATAAAAGCAGGACAACCAAATTTAAACACACACACTTTATAAACATGTCAAGTTTATATACACAAGTGCCTAAACCAAAAAGAAGTTCATGAGCTATCTAAACTCCAGGCTCTACAGTCATGGGCTCCGGGTCCACCACGACACCATCAAGAGTGTCGAGATCCAAAGTATGCCCTACTTCCCACTCCTCAGTCCCAACAGGAGGTCCGTCAAAACCCTGTAAGGAACTCTCTTGACCCCATTGAGGAAAGTTAATGAACCACACTATGAATCGATGAGGTACCAATGGAGGTTAGCCCTCCTCGACCCATACCATGGACTCAACCAACTCACGAGTCAAACTAGTCTTAGGAATATGGAAATAGGTGAACTGAAAGTCCATCACCTATAGGATCCCATATCCCATATCGTACCCGTACCTCCATCTAGGGACCTGAAAATTATAAACCATGATGAGGTGAGACGATGTCTCAATGAGTCTACACCCTAAACCTTGATTATGACGATAATACATCTAGAGGCAACCTAAACACTCATCATACAAGGGATTTACCTTGTCTCAACACCTTCCTGCATGTCAGTACGGTTCATATATAATATGCATACAGTAAATGCAATCAGCAATTGGGACCACTTCAACTCATATCTCAATCAATTATAGGGGTCGCGATTATAAGACCAAATCGTTATGACATGTCCCATTCCGCGCTACACAATTTTGTCTCATAATCAGGCGGGTTAATTCACTCATTCAAGCGTCCCAATTAATTAATGACCCAACGGCCACGGCCAACTCAACAGTTGTCGGTCATTCAGCATAACCGGGTGTCGTCTCGCTTCGTTGAGCATGGCAACGTCTACCTCTAGACAGCATTCCCAAAGGAGCATCGGCCTAGCCTTCACTGCGATAGCCATCCGTTGACAAGGGGCATTCCCAAAGGAGCATTGTCTGGCGTAAATACTCATGACGGGTTCTCATAACGATCATACGCACATCCAATCTTGGCCAAGAATATCGTGCTTTGCACTAAAATGCCTCCATTTTAAATAATATACTTGGCCTATTTTCTTCATATTAAAAACAGTAGGTAAAATAAGTGTGCGTGGTCACACGATCAGATTGAACCATAAAACGTGATATTATCTCTTTTAAAAATCCAACGATTTTATATAGTACTTAAAAAACCTTTTTGGCATTAAAACCCGACACCCGGTATTTTTCTAATTAAATACCAGAATTTCATATCTTTGAAATAATAATTCAAAAATCATCAATTAGAATCCAATTGCACAATTTAACACTCAATTTAACAAAGCAACACTACTACGACGATTAGCACGAAATTCTGACAACAGCTATTCCGGTATAATTTACGCTAAATAATAAATAATTAAATAAATTGTATTTAATTAAATAAAATTCCAAAATAATTAAATTAACCCACTAATTAATCTACTTACACTAATCTAACCAGATAATTGGACTTAATTAACTTCATATAACCTTAATTAACTTCATATAACCTACTAAGCTAACTAAATGCACTAACTAACTATCTAACCACCTAATTGCTTAATTAAATAATCATAACCAATCTAATTAAACTAACTAACTCTCACTAATCCTAATCAACCTTACTAACCAATTAATTAGCCACTAATCCACCCTTAAGAGTAATTAGCATCATAATTAGAGATTAGGAGGTAAACTCATCGGATTAGCGAATAAACCGGTTCATGGCGACGGTGACCTAACGTTGGGCTGGCGAGGCTCGACCTCACTGAATCGCGGCCTGGGCGGCGTCGGCGAGGCTCGCCCTCGCGGCCACTATCGCACTGGGTGGTGAGGGCGAGGTGGCCGGCGAGGTTTGGCGAGGTCGACTTCGTCGGCCGTTGCCTCTGGCCGATTGCCGAGGTTCGGCGATCGGCTGGAGGAGGGAAGGGAAAAAAGAAAAGATAAAGACAAAGAAAAAGAAAAAGAAAAAGAAAAAAATTCAAAAATATTAAAAGATTATTAAAATTTGTTAACGTTAGCACTGATCAGGCCACGTCAACCAACCGGCGTCCAATCAGCAAAATTCAGCCAAAATTGGTTGGAAATGATTGAATCGGCACTAAGTAAAAATGTTTAGGATTAAATTGACACAAAAAAAGGTTTAGGACTAAATTAACACAAATACAGAAGGTCTAGGAATTTTTTAGCACTTTTCCCCAATAAAAAAAGACCACTTTATTTAAAGCAAAGAGACATGGTTGGGAGACAAAAGAGGAAGAAGAAAAAGGAAGTCGTCCAACCCCTCTTTCGATGCCCTACATGCGCAGGCGTCGGTGAAGGCTAATGGTTTGCTAAGTCTATTAGACTTAACCCAAACTCTCCCAAGCTCACCAATTCACGACTTATGATCCGATTTTTTAACATGTAAGTTAATTTTAAATAGCAGTCGCCACTAATCAATTTGAGGTGGGTTGATTAAAAACCCAATTGAAATATTGAGAGAAATATTTCACTCCTGCATAACCAGAGAAACTAGGATTGTAGACTTGATTATACTAGTTAATCACTAATGCCTTTCTAGTACCTAATATTGTTTAAACCTTAAGATCTTTTGGATTTTCAATGATTTTTCCACGCATTTTGTGGAGAAAAACATATTTTTAGTCTTTTTCTATTTTTTTACATAAAAAACAATTTTGGATTTTTGATCTTTTTTTTTTGAAAATATAAATCATTTTTGGCTTTTTCTGATTTTTTGGGAAAACATAGAATATTTTTGGTTTTTTTTTTACAAATAAATTATTAGTATTATTTTTTATTAAAATATTTTTTAAATTATAATAATATAATATTATAAAAAAACGATATGGGTTGGATCCCCAGGTTAGGACCAACCCGGTTCACTAAAGCTAGCGGCTTGAATGGGCCTGGAGCGTGGGCCCGGCCCGGAATCCTTTTTTTATTTTTGGTAATCTAAGCCCACAAAGAAAAACAAATAGACCCAACTATTCCTAGGCTCGTGCAAGCTTAGCCTATGCGCAATCGGACCTGACCGACCCAAACTAATGAAAACCCAGCTTGAATAGCGATCCAAGCCCGATCCGTTCTGACCAAACCCTACTCGATTGGAGATTTTTGCTTGACCTGGTTCTAACCTGACTCGCACCTCTCTTCCTCCTTGTTTCTTCGCGGTGCCGATGAGGGGTGGCCGGGACGTCACCAGGTGGTGGCTCGATGTTGATGACGGTGGCAACGCGGTGGGTGGCGACAACAAGCTGTTCAATGGGGATGGCGTCGGGGATGCAGCGCGGCAACAGCAAGCAGGAAGCTGCTCGGCCAGTCGGGACTGAGATGTGAGAGGCGGCAGCTAAGGTCTCGAGGGGTGACGCCGGTGGAGGCGGGTAACGACAGTGACGACAATGGACATACGGTGGTGGGACATAATGAACCTAGCATGGTTCGGGATTAAGAAGAACGGCCTTGGCTGGAGCTCACACGAGCTTGACAGGCATGAGCTCCGGCATAGCACGTTTGAAGTAGGGTAGAAACAAAGCCCTTTTATCGGGGCTTGGCGCAGAGGGAAAGGGAGCACTGGGGGGGGGGGCATCGACCGTGACTTAGACGCAGTGGCTGGCAGTGGCTCTGCCTCATCCTTGCCTTATCGCAGCTCTCTCTTTAGATCTTAACCTCCTCCGCACAAGAATCTCACTCACTCCTAGATCTCTTGTGCTCAGCCTCTCTCCTCCAGCTTCTCTCTCAGATCTCGGCCTGCTCGCTCTTGGGCCTCCCCTGAAGTCTCTTGGGGGAAGTTCAGATCCGAAGAGAGAGCTTGTTGCCTTTGATCTCTCTCCACATGTGTCTTGGTGTCCTCGGCCTCCCCCTCATTTTATAGGCGAGAGGTCGGTCAACGGAGGAGCCTCGACCGTCGGTCTTTAGTGCGTCGATTGGCCTCTCCTTGTCGGCCGGACTGGTGTTAGCTCCCATCTTTTTCATGGAGGTCTACTTGGCATTGATGGCGTGTCCCCACCGTTTGCACCGCTCCACGTGTGTCACCGTCTTCTCCTCCATTCGGCATCACACGCGTTGTCTCCTCTGTGCGAGTTGCATAGACAAAGGAGGAAGAAGACAAGGAGGAGGGAGTTGGGTTCGGGAAAGAAAAGGTTGGGCCATGGCCCTTGCAGGGGAGTTGGGTGCGAAGGCCTAGCCCTAGCGGCCCCCATTTTTTTATATATATTTAATTATAAAATAAAGGAACTAAAATTGGAAATGGATGCAAAAATAAAAATAAAATCTAATTGATGCAAAAATCATTTTTGTTGGGGCCGAATTGGTTCCTAATTTTCTTATGCAATTTAATTTAAAATACCTAACCAAAATTTAGGTATTAACAGTAGCCCCTCTTTGAAGGTGAGCTCACAGATGTTGCATTCAAAGACGAATTGATACCTAAATTTTGTCAACGCATATGCAGTAGATTATATCTTATTTGAGACCATGTGTCCTATATAAAAAAAGCAATATAACATTATACATCTAAGACAAATAAGAAGATACCCGTAGTTACTTACCAGGAATGAGTGAGATGAGGTGCGAACCACAAGTTTGGCAAGTATCTTGCTATCATCTTACCTGATAACGTGAGGAAGTTGCTCTTCTAAGATCCGAATCTTTCTTCGGTTGCCTTGATGGAAAATTATTTTTTCAGGACTTGAACCATTTTTTGGTTGCTTGTTAGAGCAATAAGTTGTTTATCTAGGACTCGAACCTTTCTTCGGTCGCTTTGACGAGAAATTACTTTTTCAGGACCCGAACCATTCTTCGGTCGCCTGTTAGAGCAATAAGTTGTTTACCTGACCTTTCTCGGGGATGTGCCAACATTTCTCGAGTCATATGTTTGTTGGGTGCTTGACCTTTCTCAAAGACACCAATTTGTTGGTTGCCCAACCTTTCTTGGGGATGTGCCGACCTTTCTCGGGACATTTGCTTATTGGGTGTCTGATCTTTATCAAGGACACCAGTTGATTATCCGACCTTTCTCGAGGATGCGTCGACCTCTCTCGGGACATTTGTTTGTTGGGTTCCCGATCTTTGTCAAGGACACCGATTGATTACTCGACCTTTCTCGGGATATCTACTTGTTGGGTGCCTGATCTTTATCAAGGACATTGGTTGATTACCCAAACTTTCTCGGGGGATGCGTCGACCTTTCTTAGGACATCTGTTTGTTGGGTGCTTGAACTTTGTCAAGGACACCGTTTGATTACCCAATTTTTCTCGGGGGATGCGCTGACCTCTCTTGGGACATCTATTTGTTAGATGCCTAATCTTTATCAAGGACACCGGTTGATTACTCGACCTTTCTCGGGGGATGTGCCGACCTCTCTCGGGACATAGATCTTGGAGGATACCAGGACATTTGCAGGCATTGAAAGAGTACCTAGTCATTCGTAGGCATCGAAGAAGTACTTGGATGATCACAAGTATGAACTCTGGAGAATACTTGAACATTTGCAGGCATTGAAAGAGTACTTAGATGTTCGTAAGTACTAACCTTGATGAATACCTAGATATTTGCAGGTATCGAACGAGTACTTGGATGTTCACAAGTACGAAGTTGGAGGATACTTGGACATTTGCAGGCATTAGAGGAGTACTTGGATGATCACAAGTACAAATCTTGAGGATACCTGGACATTCGTAGGCATCGAAGGAGTACTTGGATGATCACAAGTACGAACCCTGGAAGATGCCTGGACATTCACAGGCATCGAAGGAGTACTTGGATGATCACAAGCCTTGAATACTCAGCAAGGTCTCTCACCTTTTGGTAAAGAGAATTTGGGCAATATCTAGGATGAACCTGTGATATCCGTGAAGGTCTTTCACCTCTATGGAGAAGAAAGTTGTGATATTGAGGAGACACCATCGTGAAAGTCTCCCATCTCCTTAAACATTTGTGAAGGTTTCTCACCTTCTGGTAAATGGAATATTGAGAACATACCTCTGATATTCGTGAAGGTTTCTCACCTCTCGTTAATTAGTGAAGGTCTCTCACCTCTTGGTAATTGGTGAAGGTGTCCCACCTTTGGTAACATAAATTTGAATGTAGCACAAGGCTTACCTGAATGGTTGCGGGCACTCAAAATGGTTGGAACACCTGGGTAGCCGTAGGTATACAAAGTAGTGGAATACTTGGATAATCACAAATATTTAATGATATGATTTGGGACCACTCAGGTAGGTCCAAGTGTCATGAAGATAAGAGAGCATACCTGGGTAACCGTAGGCACACAAAGTAGTGGAATACTTAAACAACCACTAGTATTCAATGATACAATTTGAGGACAACTTGGGCAGGTTGAGTGTCATGGAAAGGGAGTACCTAGACGGTGATAGGTACTTAAAGACAATGTGATACTTGAGCATTCACCAGTATCCATACTCTAAGGGTAACTCGACTGTCGATAAGAGAGAGTACCTAAATAATGTCAGGTACTCCCAGACAATGGGATACTTGGACAATCGCAAGTATCTATACTCTGAGGGCAACTCATATAGGTCAAGTGTCAATAAGTTAGAGTACCCAAACAGTGGCAGGTATTCGGAGATAATGGGATACTAGAATAATCGCAAGCATCTAAACCCTGTTGCTCGATCTAATGATGAAAGTATGCTCTAGTGGCCCCATCAAATCGCTAGTGATTGGAGATGACACTTTGAAAAGCTCCTCAGGAGACGAATGGTTTGGCGCAAACGGTCCTTGTGAGTAACCGGGATGATGACTGCTTTCACCAGCACTAAAATAGGACGAAAAGTCCTACCTTCCTAAGCTTTTGGCTGTTGTTTGATTGATAATAGTCGTGACAATATGATTCTGTGGCTTCGGACAATCTAATTGTGGTTCTCTGTGACATTGTAGCAGTGCGATTGTGAAGTCAATGAATAAGTAAACTCAAGAGTCATCTCTGGTCTGTCTAAATGCATATGCGTTCATTTTCAGCTACCATAGATGCAAAATGATGGATGTTGACAATGAAATAGGAACGGTGAGCTATGAAAGATTAAGAAGGCCAAGAAGAAAAAGATTGTAGTGATATAACATCACAATACCTTGGTTTGGCACTATGTGATCTAGATGATGAAGAAGCGGGCTCAGTCCAATTAATGACTCCGTATGCAAGTTGGTCAGGGCACTCAGAGGAGTGATGCTGGGGAAGGCATCAAGCATCACCCATTTATTCTTATTATAGTAAGCTTGCCTTCTTAAGTTTTGCACCAAAATCTGTTGAATGGAATACTTACGAATTTTAAGCGAAGTGGTTGTGGTATGTATGGACTCGAACGATATATACAGGCCCTTCTATAGCTCCAGATGGTTTGACATTCTGCTGCTTGATATGAAAGTTTGGTTATGATTTATGTACCTTCTGAGAGCGGGTCAATTTGTCTAGTGACTGGTAAGTTTGGCCGTCAAGTGTTGCTTGAGCCACTTACATTACTGAGTTGAACAGTATACTAGCCTGGTTTGAAGTTTGATAGTAAGCGTAGGTCTTGTTATCGTCGACTACATAGGTCCTTGCATGTTTGACAATGATTTCCCATATTCCGTTAGCAACCCGATCACCAAGTATCTGAAATAACATTGCGTCACACAAGAAGTAGTGGATTTGATGGTCAACAATGCTTAGAATAACGTTTACATAAAAGGGGAAATTAGCACAGCTAGAAGAGAAATGGTCGCTACATTTCTTAGAGAGGATGCATCAGCTTCGTACAGCTGGAGGAAATCTTGAACAGTGTTGATTCCTCTTGAAATCATGCGCTTATGTAGAGCACTGTCTTTGGCTACTTTCTCTAAACGCCACACTTCGTCGCTCAGTGATGAAGGGTGGTGCTTCTTGTTCACTACACAACAGAGAAAACTTGTCAATCTTTAAGTCTTTTTTAGTTCCACCAAAAGGATCAGGAATTAGCAATTAAAAATCAAATGTCATCATGAAATGATAGGCAATGAAACTAAGAATTGCAAACTTACAAACTCCTCGATGATCTTTAACAATGAAAGCTTCACTTCTCGCTTCCCTTATTCTTATTTCTGCAGAAACCTTTTGAACAACTCGAGCTCCTAATCTGAATTTCCGACATCTTATCCAGCTCTGAGTTGTCGGTGATGATTAAATTACGGAGACAACCAATTCCTCCTTGCAACATCACAGTAAGCTCCCCGGTTACCAACGGCCTCTTCCCTTCCCTTTCGTGGGTGATTTTGCCATTGAATTCCTTCTTGGTCCAATCCTCTTCCTCATTTGACCCGAAATCTCCATGGAGGATGACGATTTCCAATATTGAAGATAGGGGGCCACTTGTAACCCTCTCATTGGTCCTACCATCAAATAGTTCGATCCTGAGAGGAGTACTGTCCTCGGCTTCTATCTGACAGTTAGTGAAGATGGTTGCATTTGGTAACAAATTGCAGTCGAAGACTGCTTTCTTCAGAAGTCCCAACAGGATTAGATGGTGCTCTACGATATAGATTTGAAATACATAAATTCTCTTGTACATAAAGGATGTTAAATTGTTGATATGATATTGGAAAACAACTTATCTTGAACTTGAAACTAGATTACTGTGTCTAGTACGGAAAAACTAATACAAAACAAGATCAATATGGCTTCATCTGATTCACAGTCAACCTTGGAGGCTGATGCAGGAATACATGGAATACTGCCCTTAACGACGGATCATGAAAGCACGAGATTGCACGTTCCACTTCCTCCCTAACCTGCTTGATGGAGAGTGCAACTTAGATTCAAAGTGAAATTTTCTAATAATACCAATAGTTTCGTCCTGTTTAGCGTCACGATCACAAATAGGTGGATTCGTTAGACTATCTGCAGAGCAGATCTTAGTTTCCTGGGGATTCGCAGATCTTTAGTCCAATGGAAATGAACCCAACTAACAATTTATTCTAAAACCAAATATCTGAAACATTCTTAATCTAGAACAGAAGAGCAGATCCGGACTTCGTGAAGAAAAAAGAGATGGACAAAAAGCCTCCACATCTTTGGGTTGAAAGGTATTTGCCTGAGCCATATATTTTGCTGATTATGACAAGTGACAGAGATTAAATTGGCCACTTTGCTGACCAAAACATCCCAATCACCCCAAGAAAACAGCCTTCTCAATAGTGAATCCAAAGTACATCCATGAACCGTTGACCAAACATCACTATGCCAGATATAATGAATCGTCCTATCCCATATAAAAAACCGAACAGTCACGTGCGTTTGGTTCAGCATTCTCAATGGGCTTTTAGCCTCTTAATCCCCTTAGGGAAATGCTGGACCGTTTGGCAACTGTTTTGAAGTAGATTTCAAATGAAAATCAGCATTGAGAAGGCTAATAGCCTAATGCTAGTCGAGACTAGATTTGAGCTTTCAGCATTTGGTAAAATGCTGAAACTTATTATTATTTTTTTTCCAAAACTATCATTATTTATTCTTCAAATTTTTGATTTTGCTCTCATTATTATTTTTTTAAATGTCAAATAATGCTAAAAAGATCAAATTTATATAAATGCTAAAAAAATTAAATATATATTTTAAATATTTGTATATTTGATTTTTTTAGCATTATTGTCAAAATTTATATTCAAAAAATTGCATAAATTATTCTTTTCAATTTCAAACAAATAAAAATTAAAAAATTATGATGAAGGGTCTGGTCTTTTTAATATATATATATATATATATGTATTTGACTTTTTAGCATTATTTTCAAATTTATATTTTAAAAGTTACATACATTATTATTTTTTAATTTTAAACAAATAAAAATAAAAAAATTTCGACGAAGGACTTTGTCTTTTAAAAAAATTATATATTTATTTAATTTTTTTAGTATTATTATCAAAATTTATATTTAAAAAGTTGCATACATTTTTTTTAATTTTAAATAAATGATATTAAAAAAAACTAATATTAATCAACCAAAGGGCTTTTTAAATGTGTTTTCTACCAAATGGCGATTATCTCAAAGTTATTTCTCAAAGCATAGTTTACCAAACAGTATTTGCATTTACCTAAAGTCTTTTAGGCTAAACTGCTTTACATTTTTTCAACGAGCTTTCAAAATGCTGAACCAAACGCACCAGTAAGCATAATAGTAATTTGAAATCATCAAGTAATTTGTGAAGAAACAGACTTGAGTTCTTCTCAAGCAACACAACTAGTGAACGATACGCATAGCATACCACTTTCCGAAAGAGGGGCTCGAGAAATGATGCAAATTTTGATCCGGTGACAGCCCTCCGATCACATTTCTCAAATAGCTGCAAAGTAATCAAGATTAGTATAATTCACAGTCACAGACACTAAAACTGGAATACAATGGTCCCTAGTAAAGTAACTCTACTTAATGTTAGGTCTTCTTGCTGATCCTCCAGAACCACCCTCCTTATCCTCCTCCTGTAGTTGCCTCTTCGACATCACCAGAGAATAAAAAGAAACTTAAAATTCATGTCAAAAATATGTAAAACTTGCAGTGTGAATAGATACAGCAGTCACTACTCCCAACCAGCAGAAATATATAGGACTCAAGATTGGCCCACCACAGAAACGGAACGTACAGAGAAACTTCTAGTTTGAAAACGTCAAGAACGACATGACATTCAGTAAAATCTAAAAAAGTAGATTCTTTTTGGGTTCCAAAAAGCAAAAAGAACCAAATACAGGTCAAATTTTCAACCGCACTTCTGCGTGTGCCGATACCAACAGATCGCATTCTGGACGCTTCCCAGCGCCAAGAACTTGGCCTTTGGACTACTCGACTGAATTAAGGACGGACACCCAAGAACTGCACGAAAATTAGCCCGTAAAAACCAAGATTGACCGACGAACGACAGCTACATCAATGGCACAATCTAGGAAATTCCCAGATAAAAAAGAGTCCTTTTTAAATCTCCTTTCGATGTGGGGTTCAAGAGAGAGAGTGAGAATTTACAGACACACGGTGGCATCGACGCGGACCGGGCGCACCGGGGAACGATGGGATCGAGAAATCTTTCGGAAGTTACAGGCAAGTTCCCGAGCAACCGCGTCCCGCGGAGTGGCGTTGTACCGAGGAGGAACGGACGCTCAAGGTCCGAACTTTGACTTTTCTCCGTTTTCGTCAGTCGAACTTTCTGTTCACGAAGTCATCGGGTCCAACGTTAGACTATCAGGTTGTCTAGGGTGATAGTGAATGTGGGGGCACTACGTACATTTTCCCTGCTTGTCGGAGCAGGGTTTCCACGGAGCAGGGTTTGTCGCTGTCCGTGGCTGATAACATGGTCATGCATGAATCGGGATTTGACCATACATGTTCTGATTATGGCCTACAATGAAAAATAGTGATAGCATAATTATTAGTTACCCGGAAGGAAAGAAGAAGAGATGAAACGTTCATGTGCGCTAAAGCCGGGTGGTGTTTTGAGGATTAGTATTCAGATAGAGACAGGATAAAAAACGTCCTAACATGGAATATCTAATTTTAT
Source organism: Eucalyptus camaldulensis (assembly GCA_019915185.1). Lineage (NCBI taxonomy): Eukaryota > Viridiplantae > Streptophyta > Magnoliopsida > Myrtales > Myrtaceae > Eucalyptus > Eucalyptus camaldulensis. Next base: position 23,770,681 of record JAHSVA010000003.1, read on the forward strand.
CAAGTGTTTAGTACTTTTAGATATGATTGAAAAGTTAAAAAAAATCAATTAAATCGAACAATTGAAATCGTAGTTAAAATGCATTGAATCCCAAAGTATCTTCCGAATTCCGATGTGGCTTAGTACATGGGGTCCTATTTGTTTGGTGAAATCACAGTTGAAAGGCATGGGGGCAACAAAGAAAATAGGGAAAGAGAACACGAGGAAGGACCGTGACTATTCTTGCTCTTACGCGATTTCAACTTGAATATGAAAAATGTCTTTGTCAATGGTCAGCTATAGAAGAAACCCATTTCCACATTGACAATATTGGGATGAAACACGGAAAATTACCAAAAGAAAGTCATAAGTCTATTACGGATGTCAATTCAGTTTTAAACTTTTTAATTTTATTAATTAATTTTAAATTTTTTTAACTATTTGCTAATTTAGTTATTCCATCCAATTTTGGTTGGAAATCATTGATGTGAGTATTGATCCTCTTACATGGTACAATCAGCGCGGGCATGAATAATTTTTACGTTTTTTGATTTCTTTACTTTTCTTTTCTTACTTTTTAAATTAAGATTTTTTTTGAATTACAAAAATTATCTACATTAACACCGACCATGCCACCTAGGACAGTTGACTTTCACATCAATAATTGTCTGCCAATTATTTAGAGGGATTAATTCGGTAAATTGTTAAAAAGTCTAGGATTAATTGTTTAAATCGAAAAATTTAGGTCTGAATTAACATCCATAAAATTGATTCTTGACTTTATTTTTTGGTAAGTATCCCTAATATGTACAATGGCGAAGATATGTATGTGATGAATGAAGATTTTCTAATTTTGGTGGGTACACATACCAGCGTTTGGCCCTTGTGATGTCTATGATGTGCAGTCGGATACACGCGTGCGCACGTTTCCGAACAGAATATACTTTCGCTGGTTGGTCATGGGACAAGCCGAGTAACATCACAAGTTCTGCGCTATTTCTCTGTTCGAATGATTAGCCAACATGATTTTCAGGGAAAATCCGAGGGTGGGGGAGAACATTCTGGGAAAATCTTCTACGGCTTGTCATCAACACTTTACCCCAGTCTGCACAGAAAACTTCAGCGCCTTTGAATTTCATGTTCTTTTCGGACCGCGCGTTAATTTTGACCGGAAGAGAAGGACCTGATCTGCTTCGATTTGGAGATGAGAGAATGTGGAATCTCAACTGAATTGCGACACAGTTTCTGTGATACTGCCTCTGAAGTAGGTTGGCCTAGAATTCATCTTGACCTTTGTTTTCTTGAAGAAATGGTGCCATTAGTTCATATGAAAGTGTGGGTTCATAGATAGAACCCAACTGGCTCATCAGTCAATTTGAACGTACAAGAAAAACATAGAAATCCAACTGACTTGGGACTACATTCACTTTCACAAACCCCTTAATTTCCACATGGACGTTGCCTTCTGTATATGAAGGGACTGTTCAAACATAGAAATCTATACACGTCCTCTGTGTCTTTGCACTATAAAATGTCTAAGAATGGACTGGTGTGAAGGGAGGAAACAACTCGAGTGAAAGGAGAGGGAAAAAATAACCCGAATAAACACTATCATTAACAAGACTGAGGTTTTTCCACGAATTTTTTGTTGTTGTTTCACATAACATAATATAAATGGGAAGCTCATCCATTTATTTGTCTTCTCGTGACATGACTAAGATGTTAATATTGCAACATTGTGAAATGTCATATTTTATGTGGTAAATTACATTGAAAAGTCCAGTTTCTTTAGCGTTGCAAGAGACCTTTTGCTTGTCTAGATAAGACTCGCAACCGGATAAAAAAGTTCAACAAATGTTAAAGTAGGCGTGTGATTGATTTTCTTTCTTGAAGATTAGAAGATGACCCAACCGTAAGAATGGAACATGACCTATTGGAGATCTCAAATCTCTTTCCTTCATGCTTAAATATCCTCCAATACTTATGCAATATATGCTGTACTTGCGGACAACTGCACAAGTCAATAATTCTAATTATATCTCTTATACAATATTAAAATCTAAATTTTTTCTATTCTATAACTACCTTCCTAAAGAAAAATCAAGTGTCGAGATATCTTTATCCTTTGGCATTCACAATTTCGCTAGAATAGTTCTACCAATAATTCCCTTCCATATTAATTATTTTTATACTTCATAACAAAATACTTCTCTAAAGCCATTAACACCTTTTCGCACACATGCAACGCCTGTCCATGTTTAGTAGTATATACGTAGTATGACTTATAAGACCACATGGCATTCGAATGTTATTTTGGACCTCGTCGGTGAGCATAAAATCAAGTGTAGCTAGCGCGATTTATTGAGTTCAACGAGTTACCAAGTAAGCCTCAGTACAAATAGATAGTCTGTGTTGCGAGGGGGAAAGTGTTAAAAAAGTCCTAAACTTTTTGTATTTGTGCCAATTTAGTTATAAACCTTTTTACTTAGTGCCGATTTTGTTCTTTCTGGCCAATTTTGGCCGGATTTTGCTGACTGGATGCCGGCCGGCTGACATGGACAACTTTTAATAATATTTTAATATTTTTGAATTTTAATATTTTTACTTTTATTTTTATTTTTTATTTTTTCCTTCCCCCCTCCAACTGGTCGCCGAGAGGTGACGGCCGGCGAGGTCGACCTCATCGGACCTCGGCGAATGGCCAGAGGTGACGGCCGACGAGGTCAACCTCGCCGGACCTCGCTAGTGGCCGCGAGGGTGGCCTCACGCTGGGCGGCGAGGCTCGCCAGCTTGGCGCTAGGTCGCCCTCGCTGCCTTGGTGGTGATTCGGCGAGGTTGAGCCTTGCCGGCCATGGGTGAGGCTCGACCCTTGCCAAATTCGCCCCTCGCGGGCACTGGTGAGGGTGAGCCTTGCCGCCAGGCACAAGGCCACCCTCGTGGCCACTAGCGAGGTGATCGGCGAGGTCCGGTGACCGACTGGAGGAGGGGAAGGAAAAAAGAAAAGAGAAAAAGAAAAAGAAAAAGAAAAAGAAAATTCAAAAATATTAAAATATTATTAAAAGTTGTCAACGTTAGCACCAATCATGCCACATCGCTAGCCGACGTCCAGTGAGTAAAATTTAGCTAAAATTGGTCAGAAATGACTGAATCGGTACTAAGTAAAAATGTTTAGGACTAAATTGGCACAAAAAAATGTTTAGGATTAAATTAGCACAAATACAATATGTTTATGACTTTTTTAACACTTTTTCTGTGTTGTGACTTGTGAGTATATGAGAAGGAGACAAGTCATGATAACAAGCTCGTCAGAAAAAAGAGAAGCACAACCATCGTCAGGGGGAGTTGCGTTAAATGACAACTCCCCCTGACGATGACAATGGAGAGACTAGTGACTAACGAGATAGAGTTGCTCTTAGGGATAACCAGAGCAGATCTAAGACTGCAACAAGCAGAGGACGATGATGCCACCTCTTGAAAAGCAAGAGTTGTGGCTGCTCTTGAGGATGAAGATCGGTGGGCGAAAAACAAAGACTTGGAACAACGAAGGAAGGTGGTGGTCTAAGGGCTGCATTCGTTTCGCGGAAAATAAGTGATTTGAAAAACATTTTTTTTCAAAAAATGATTTTTTATATTATTTAAAAAATTAGTCAATGGAAATTTTTTATTTTCGATAATAATCTATTCATAATTATTTTCGTTGGCGATATTAAAATTTTCCATTCATTAATTTTTATAAACGATATAAGCGATTATTTTTTAGAAAAAGTTCTCTAAATCACTTATTTTTTGTGAAACAAATGTACTCTGCTAGAGTAGAAAAGTTGATGGCAGAGATAGAGTTTTTATTTTTTTTATTTTTTATAAAGACTGATGGCAAGAAGAAAGATAAAGCTAGGATTTTGATTTGGGTGGCGCTCTCATGGTGGCTATGATATATGTAGATGTTCTAAGAACTTCAAAAGAGTGGGAGAGAGAAAATACTAAAAAACATCTTTACTCAATAACTTTATTTGTTGGTCGGTTACTCAGGAACTTGATAAAAGAGTACATTGATTGTTCTATCTATAGACTATGAAATCACTTGCATAATCCTAACGTCTTATTTATGACCACCTACACAATAACTTGATAAAAGAGTACATTGAACACTTCAACAGAAATTGCCAGGGATCGGAGATGGCACTTGGTAGAGGTCCTCAGGAGATGAATGAAATTCCAGGGCAAACGGTCCTTGAGAGTAACCAGGATGATGACTGCTTTTGCCAGCACTACAACCGGACGAAACATCCTGCCTCGCCGAGCTCTTTGCCACGGTCGGATCCAAGATTTTTGCAATGATATGACTCTCTAGCCCCAGACAATCTAATTTTCTCTTCCCTGTGACATTGTAGCAGTGCGGTGTTGAAGCCTGGGAGTAATTACATTCGGGAGTCACTTCGGGTCTATCTGAATAACAACGCGGTTCGGTTTCAGCTACCATAGAGATGCAAAATGATGGATGTGCCACTAGAGAAATAGAAACACTTTCCTACGAAAGTTTAAGAAGGCCAAAAAGAAAAAAGATAGAAGTGAAATAACATCACAATACCTTGGTTTAGCACTGTGTAATCTGGATGATGAAGAGGCGGGTTCAGGCCAATTAACGGCTCTATAGGCAAGTTGGTCAGGGCTCTCGAAGGAGTGATGCTGGGGAGGGAATCAAGCGGCACCCATTGATTCTTGCTGTGGTAAGCTTGCCTTCTTAAGTTCTGCACCAGAATCTGTCGACGGAGCAGCAGGTTTGATTGAATCCAAAATCAAACAACTAATTACGAATTTTCAGGAAAGTGTTTGTGTTATATATTCTGCCAGGTAAACGAACTAGTCCAATGAATACAAGCCCTTCTATAGTTCCAGATAGATTGACACTCAGGTATTCGACAGTAAAGTTTCAGGTTCTGATTTATGTACCTTCTGAGAGCGGGTCAGTTTGTCTACCGACTGGTAAGTTTGGCCATCAAGTGTTGCTTGAGTAACTTTCATTACCGAATTGAACAGTATGCTGGCCTTGTTCAAATCTTGGTAGTAAGCGTACATCTTGTTATCATCAACCACACAGGTGCTGGCGTGTCTGACAATAGTCTCCCATGTCCGATTGGTGATCCTAGTGCCAAGTATCTGAGATGACATCTTGGTAGTTAATAATGCTTAGAATGACATGTAAAGAACAAGATTAGCATGGCTCAAAGAAAAATGGAGGTTACGTTTCTCAGAGAGGATGCATCGACTTCGTGCAACTGGAGGAAATCTTGAACAGTGTTGATACTTCTTGAACTCATGCACTTATGTAGAGGGCCGTGTTTGGCTATTTTCTGCAAACGCCATACTTCATCACTCAGAGATGGAGGGTGGTGCTTCTTGTTCACTGTGCTTAACAGAGAAAACTTGTCAATCTTTAAGTCTTTTTAAGGTACACAGATAGAATCAGGAATTAATGGTCAAAAAACAAAATGCTATTGTCAAATGAAAGGCATCGAAACCAGGGCATTGCAGACTTACACTCTGCTCGACGATCTTTAACAACAAAAGGTTCACTTCTTGCTTCCCTTATTCTCATTTCTGTAGAAACCTTTTGAGCAGCTTGAGCTCCTAACCTGAATTTCCGACTTTTCATCCAGCTTGAGTTGTCGGTGATGATTAAATTACGCAGGGAACCAATTCCTCCTTGCAAGGTCACATTCAGCACCCCGGTAATCAATGGCCTTTTCCCTTCCCTTTCATGAACGATATTGCTATTGAATTCCTGCTCAGTCCAATCCTCTCCCTCGTCCGACCCGAAATCGCCGTCAAGGATGACAATTTGGAGCTTTATGGAAGATAGAGGGCCACTTGTAACCCTCTCATTGGTCCTGCCATCTACTACTTCGATCCTCAGAGGAGTACCATCCTCAGCTTCTATCTGACTGTCAGCGAAGATGGTTGTCGGCAATTTGGTAACGAACTGCAGTCGCAAACTGCTTTCTTCAGAAGTTCCAACAGGATTAGACGGTGCTCTGCGATATAGACTAGAAATACATAAGTTCTCCTGTGCATTGGGACTGTTGAAGTGTCGATATGATGTCGGAAAAGAACTTATCTTGTACTTGAAACCAGAGTAGTGTGTCTAGTATGAAAATGCTAATACGAAACAAGATCAATATGGCCTCGTTTGATTGGGAGCCAACCTTGGAGGTTGATGCAGAACTACAAGGAACACTGACCTTAACGGTGGATCATGAAAGCTCGAGATCACACGTTCCACTTCCTCACTAACCTGCTTGATGCAGAATGTAAATCAGATTCAAAGCGACATTAATACGATAGTTTCGACCTGTTTTAGCATCACGCTCAAAAAAGGCGATTTCATTGGACTACGTGCAGGACAAATCTTACGTTCCTAGTGTGCGATGCTTACAAATACAAGGAACTTCTGCATAGCATACCAATCTAAATAAATAACTAGAAATAGGAAGTATTCATTTGATCGTTCGATAAAAAGATTCATAAAAAAAGAGGCGAGGATCAATAAATATTTCCTTTTTATTTGGATTTTAGTAATGAGAACAGGATTCACAGATCTTTACACCAAAATGAACCCAATAAACAAATCACTTCAGAAACAAATAATATAAAACAATGGAGCATAGCAGGACGTCATGAAGTATCTTTCATAAGAAACAAGACACGGACAGGACCCTCTACATCTTTGTGATGAAAAAGTTCCTTCGCCTGAACCATATAATTTGGTGATTACAATGGAAGTGACCTAGATTAAAATGTTCACTTTGCCGACCAAATATCTAAATCACCACATAGAAAACAATCTTCTCATTAAAAATCCGAACTACATCCACGACATGCCAACTGAAAATCACTAGCCAGGTCATATGAATTATAAAATCCTATTAGAAAAACCGATGAGTCACATACTAAGCATAATAGTTGTATGAAATTATTAATCAAATTGTGAAGAACCGGACTTGAGTCCTTCTCAAGCAACACAGCTAGAGACTGAGAGGCATAGCATACCACTTTCCGAAAGAGAGGCTCGATAAAAGATGCAAATTCACCCGGCAACAGTCCACCGTTCATATTTCTCCAATGACTGCAAAGTAATCAAGAATCTGAATCAGGTCTGTTATCATAATGGACACTCAGAGACACTACTATTGGAATACAATGGTCCTATAAAGTAATTCTACTTAATGTTAATCCTTCTGTTTGATCCTCGAGCCGAAGATCCGGAACCACCCTCCTGAAGTTGCCTTTTCGCCATCTCCTGAGAATAAACACCACTTAAAATTTAAGTCCAGAGTTTCCAAACTTGCAGTATTTATAAATACAGCAACCGGCACTACTAAACCAGCAGAAAACACATGGGGAGTCAAGATTGGCTCACCACAGAAATGGATGGTTCAAAAGAGCTTCAACTTTGAAACCACTAACAATAAACATGGCATTGATACGAGTAATAAATAGTTCTATTTATCTTCGAAAAAGATTCACAACCAAACAAAAATAGTTCAGGTTTTCTAACTTCATTTTCGCACGTTTGGTAATAGCATTTTGACAATTCCAAGCGCCATCGACTCGCTTTTGGACCCAAGAAAAGATTGGGCGGAAATTACCCAATAAAGACCAAGATTGACTAACTGGGTCAAGCGATTTTTTTTTGGTCACGAACTGTGTTAAGTGATTGACAAGTACATTAATCGCATAATCTAGAAGACAAGCGAATTTTCCATTCTTAGCGTTTTCTCCCTGTGGGATTTGAGAGAGAGCGAACACTGACACACGGGGGAACCGATGTGAACCTGTGGAGACGACAGATTCGGGTTTGTAGATTTCGTCAAATGAAGTGGCTAATAAAATTCGACCCAAAAAAAGTGGCTAACAATAAAAGAAGACCACTTTATTTAAAGCAAAGAGACATGGTCGGGAGACAAAAGTGCAAGAAGAAAAAGGGACTCGTCCAACCTCCCTTTTGGTGCCCTATATGCACGGGCCAGCGAAGGCTAATGGCTTGCTAAGTCTATTAGACTTAACCCAAACTCTCCCAAGCTCATCAATTCACGACTTATGATCCAAATTTTTAACATGTAAGTTAATTTTAAATAGGAGTCGCTACTAATCAATTAGGGGTGGGTTGATTAAAAACCCAAGTGAAATATTGGGATAAATATATATATATATATATATATATTTTTTTTTGGTAAAGGTAATAATATAAAGAGGAAAGGTCAAAAGTACAAAAAATCACAGCACCAAAAACTTACACTCAAGATGAATAAACATAATGAGTGGAAGTATGCCATGATGTAAAACACAAGGCAACGCCTAAAAGAAGGCAAACAACAAACTATAAAGGCACGGCATGAACAACTGGCAAAGAAACAAACACTTCAGCGAAGGAGGGGAGACATCGGTTCCAGAGCCACTAGAGCACTAGAGCACTAGCATTTCCTTGAAGGGTCAATTAAAACTAGGGTCGATTACGGGTCTCCCGATAAGATAATGGGATCGAAGCCCCAACTCCTTTGCAACCTTTAACGTTTCTGAAGGTGCTAGCTCTATCCCTAACCACCTTAAGAAGATGGTTCTTCATAGCCGGGACGGTAAGGGGTTGTTCTTTGAATAGGATGTTATTCCTATTTTTCCAAATAATATGACAAGGAGCCCCAAGGGAAAAGCAAACAATGCATTTAGAGAAGTCCTTACCCATCAAAAAAGAGGTGGCCCACTGGAGATTCTCTCCCCAAGACTTGTTCTGCCAAGGCAGATTGCATCTCGCTGCCCAAAAGAAAGCAATACCGGCTGTGACAGAGCAACAAAAAAATAAATGATTTATGGAATCAGGCAACCCATTGCAGAACGCGCATGATCCCCTCTCTATTCTACCATGAGCCAATAATAGAGATTGTGTGGGCAATGCATTGGGATAAATATTTCATTCTTGCACAACCAGAGAAACTAGGATCGGGGACTTGGTTACGTTAGTTAATCACTAATGTCCTTCCGGTACCTAATCTTGTTTAAACCTTAAGACCTTTTGAATTTTTAAGGATTTTTCCACGCATTTTGTGGATAAAAACATATTTTTGGTCTTTTTCTATTTTTTTAACATAAAAAGCATTTTTTGGATTTTTGGTCTTTGTTTTTGAAAATATAAATCATTTTTGGCCTTTTCTATTTTTTTTGGGAAAACATAGAATAATTTTTTTTCTGAAAAATAATTTTTTATTATTATTTATTTTTTATTAAAATTTTATTTTTTAAATTATAATAATATAATATTATAAAAATGACCCGGGTCGGATCTCTGGGTTGGGACCAACCCAGTTCGCTAAAGCTAGCGGCCCAAATGGGCCCTGAGCGTGGGCTCGGCCCGGAATCCTTTTTTTTTTTGGTAGTCCAAGCCCACAAAGAAAAACAAACAGACCCAACTATTCCTAGGCCCATGCAAGCTTAGCCTGTGCACAATCGGACCCGACCGGCCCGAACTAATGAAAACCAAGCTTGAATAGCGATCCAAGCCCGATACGGTTCTGACCAAACCTTACTCGACTGGAGATTTTCACCTGACCTGGTTTTGACCCGACTCGCGCCTCTCGTCCTCCCTGCTTCTTCATGGCACTGATGAGGGGTGGTTGGGATGCCACCGGGTGGTGGCTCGGTGTTGATGACGGAGGCGATGCGGCAGGTGGCAACAGCAGTTTGTTCAACGGGGATGGCGTCAGGGATGCAATGCTGCAGCAGAAAGCAAGAAGGTGCTTGGCTAGTCAGGATTGAGATGCGGGAGGCGACGGCTAGGGTCTCGGGGGGCGACGTCGATGGAGACGGGTAATGGCAAGGACAATAATGGATAGATGGTGATGGGACAGAATGAACCTAGCGTGGTTCGGGATTAAGAAGAATGGCCTAGGCTGGAGCTCACACGAGCTCGACGGTTGCGAGCTCCAGCACGGCACATTCGAAGTAGGGCAGAAACAGAGCCCTCTTATTGGGGCTTGGTGTGGAGGGAAAGGGAGCACCGAGGGGGGGGGGTGGTGGCTCTGCCTCATCCTTGCCCTATTGCAGCTCTCTCTTCGGATCTGAACCTCCTCCGTGCATGAATCTCACTCACTCCTAGATCTCTCTCGCTCAGCCTCTCTCCTCCGGCTTCTCTCTCAGATCTCGGCCTGCTCGCTCTCAAGCCTCCCCTAAAGTCTCTCGGGGGAAGTTCTCATAGCTTGCCGCCTTTGATCTCTCTCCACGTGTGTCTTGGTGTCCTCGGCTTCCCCCTCATTTTATAAGCGAGAGGTCGGTCGACGGAGGAGCCTCGACTGTCGGTCTTTGGTGTGCCGACCGGCCTCTCCTTGTCGGCTGGACTGGTGTTAGCTCCCATCTTTTTTATAGAGGTCTGCTTGGCATTAATGGTGTGTCCCCACCATATGCGCCGCTCCACGTGCGTCGCCATCTCCTCCTCCATTTAGCATCACGCGTGCTGCCTCCTCTGTGCGAGTTGCAGAGACAAAGGAGGAAGAAGACAAGGAGGAGGGGGCCGGGCTTGGGAAAGAAAAGGCTGGGCCATGGCCAATAGGCTGCCCCCCCCCTTTTATATTTATTTAATTATAAAATAAAGGAACTAAAACAGGAAATGGATGCAAAAATAAAAATAAAACCTAATTGATGCGAAAATCATTTTTGTTAGGACCAAATTGGTTACTAATTTTCTTATGCAATTTAATTTGAAATACCTAGCCAAAATTTGGGCATTAACAACTACCTCTTTTTGAAGGTGAGCTCATAGATGTTGCATTCAAAGACGAACTAATACCTTAATTTTGTCCATACATATGCAGTAGATTATATCTTATTTGGGACCATGAGTCCTATGCAAAAAAAAAAAAAAACAATATAACATTATACATACTAAGATAGATAGGAAGATGCCTATAATTACTTACCGGGAATGAGTGAGATGGGACGCGAACCTCAAGTTTGGCAAGTATCTAGCTATCATCTTACCTGATAACGTGAGGAAGTTGCTTTTCCAAGATCCGAATCTTTCTTTGGTTACCTTGGTGGAAAATTACTTTTTTAGGACTCAAACCATTCTTCGGTCGCTTGTTAGAGCAATAAGTTGTTTGTCTAGGACTCGAACCTTTCTTCGGTCGCCTTGATGGGAAATTCCTTTTCTAGGACCCGAATCATTCTTCAGTAGCTTGTTAGAGTAATAGGTTGTTTGTCTAGGACCTGGACTTTTCTTCGGTCGCTTGTTAGAGCAATAAGTTGTTTACCCGACCTTTCTCGGGGATGTGCCGACATTTCTTGAGACATTTGTTTGTTGGATGCCTGACCTTTCTCAAGGACACCAATTTGTTGGTTGCCCGACCATTCTTGGGGATGTGTCGACCTTTCTCGGAACATCTACTTGTTGGGTGCCTGATCTTTATCAAGGACACCAGTTGATTACCCGACATTTCTCGGGGATGTGTTGACCTCTCTTGGGACATTTGTTTGTTAGGTGCCCGATCTTTGTCAAGCACACTAATTGATTACTTGACCTTTCTTGGGGATGTGCCAACTTTTCTCGGGACATCTACTTGTTAGGTGCCTGATCTTTGTCAAGGACATCGGTTGATTACCCAACCTTCCTCGGGAGATGTGTCGACCTTTCTCGAGACATTTGTTTGTTGTGACATCTGTTTGTTGGGTGCTTGATCTTTGTCAAAAACACCGTTTGATTACCCGACCTTTCTTAGGACATCTGTTTGTTGGGTGCCTAACCTTTGTCAAGGACATCGGTTGATTACTCGACCTTTCTCAGGGGATGTGCCATGTGACATCCTAAATTTCAGATTTTGGTTTCGATTGAATAAGTTGGGCTTTTCATCGACGTGACCATAATGCTTTTTTGTGAGCTGATTACTTATGGGATAACTAGTCTATCAGGTGAAGTTGTTAGGGATTTTGACGCAATAGACTTGAGAATTCGACTAGGAATCGACTGCTCGACCGTGCTAATCTATAAGAGTCATTATGGCACGATCAAAATCGATTAGAGATCGGAGATAGGTCGATTCGACAAAGGTATGTGATTAAGTATGGGTGATTCCACCTAATTGCAAAATTCTTGTCGAACGGCATTAGACCGATTTTTCTGTCTTTTTTGTACCCTATGTTCGTATTTGAAATCTCGAGATTTTCACGACAACCGAGAGTCGCTAATGTGTCGAAAATGTACTCTGTGGCTTGAAAATAATCAACCACATGTCAAATGCACCAAAAATTCCTAAAAATTACCTTGTAGAGTAGGACTCATTCTCAGAAGATTTTTCTGTAAACCGAGATTTTTGGTGAAAATTCAAAATTAGCCGTTTTGGATCGGGAACTTCGAGGGACCCTTTTTGGTCGCATCTTTGGTTGTCAAGTGGGGTCTATGGGTAAGGAAAAATGTGGACACATTGGATAAAATTATGGACTTCAATTGAGATTGATTGGATGAGAAATTGAATGAGATTGAAGGGGAATTGAATGAATTGGAGGCCAAATTGTACAAATTCGTAGGCCATGGTGGGGTGAACCATTTTCCCAGCCATCTAAGGCTTATTAGGGAAGTTTTGTGAGGGAAAAGATTTGACATCCTGAAATTCGACCCCGTTTCGATAAAGTGAAATGGGCATTTCGTCGACGTGCCTATGACCCTTTTTCTCTGAGCTGATCATTCACGAGTTAACTAACCTATTGGGTAAAGCCGTTAAGGGATGTATCAGTTGTAAAATCCCTAAAAGCTACCTAATTGGTTGGATTGGGCTAAAATCACATCTGATCGATTTTTAACCACGAAATTGAACTCGATTTTGGGAATCGAATTTTAAGCGCGTCATAATTCTTATTTTTAGGATCCTGTCTCATCGTCCGTCAAATTGTTGACAAGTCCGAAATTTCAATAAAAAAATTATCGGAAGAAAATTGAAGACCAAAAGAAAATAGAAAGGGAAAGAGAAATGAAATAAAATAAGTATAAAGGTAATATTTTATTTCTCTCTCTCCTTCTCTCTTCTTTTCTTTCTTTTCTCTTTTCTCTCTCTCTTCTCTCCCCTCTCCCTTTCCCCCTCGTGCGATTCCCCCCACCGCCTGCTCTCTCTCTCTCTCTCTCTCTCTCTCTCTCTCTTTTCCCTCTTTGACCGGTCAATACTTATCTTCTCTCTCTCTTCTTCCTCCCTCGCGACCGAAACCCCTCGCCCTTTTTGTTCATGAAAACCAGAAGCTCGAACCAGAGGCTGTAGCTCGCCGTCGCTGCTCCGTCGCCGCTTGCCACCTCCTGCCCGTGCTGTGCGTCCGCCGCTCGCCGCGAGCTCCGCCGGCCGTCGCCTCTTGCGCCCTGGCGTTCTCCCAGCTGCGCAACCCAGCCCGTTCTGCCCCGTCCGGCCAGCTTCGGCCACCGCGTAGCTTTGCCCAGTGTCCCCGGTGTCCCCCTTGCCCTCCGCCGGCCTCCCCTCGCCATTTTGGCTGCCGGATCAGCTCCGGCCAGCCAAGGGTAAAAACCCACGAGTGGGTTTCCAACCCCTTTCGGGCTCGTTTTGGGCCGTTTCCGGGCCCCGAACCTGAGCCATGCTTTGGGAAGAGTTGTCCCTCGCGTCGCCCTCGTCGAATTGATCCGATTTGCGCGCGTTTTGGTGAGTAATCTCACTAATCCCGGATTAGTTGGCTAATTATGCTTAAGGTTGGTTTAGTTTTAAATAATTATGTTTAGGTTGTTAGATTAAAATAAATTAGCAATTATTAGTCAATTGTGATGCGATTTAGATAAATTGATTGTGTAATTAGCAAGTACCCTTAGTGCGCTTCAATTAGGCTTTTTGGGCCTAAGGGGAATTTTTTGGCATTTAAATATTATTTTTCGGAATTAATTAATTATTTATTTATTTTCCGAAAATTCAATTGAGATGGCCAGTGACCGGAATATTATGCTGATGACCGTGGTGAAGTCCGTCTATTTAATCGGGCTTTATTTTGAGCTAAATTGAATTTTTAATATTAATTATTTAATTTTTGAAATTAATTAATTAATTAATTATTTTTCGAAAATTAAGATTGAGATGGCCGACGACCGAAATCTCATGCTGATTGTTGTGGAGCAGTCCGTTTATTTATTTGAGCTTTAATTTGTACTGAATTGATTTAATTGTGGATTTTTAGGATATGTTCCTAAATTGATTATTTGGATAAATTGAGTACGAATTAAGGTTGTGGATAATTACTTTAGAAATGGGATGAATCATCATGAAAGGCATGTGGCTCGGTGAATCGTACATCATCTCGGAGAATGCATGTGGCTCGGTGATTTGGTATATCGCTTCGGAGAATGCACGTGGCTTGGTGATTAGTACGTTGCCTTGGAGAATGCACGGGGCTTGATGATTAGATATGTCACCTTGGAGAATGCACATGGCTCAGTGATGAAGTATGTCTCCTTGGAGAATGCATGTGGCTCGGTGACTAAATGTATATATCACCTCGGAGAATGCACATGGCTCGGTGACGGAGTATGTCGCCTTGGAGAATGCATGTGGCTCGGTGATTAAGTGTGGCATCTTGAAAGAGACACGTGGGCTCGGTAATTTGATGCATTACCTCGGAGAATGCACGTGGTCTCAATGAGTACATTTGGCATCTTAAAGAGACACGTGGGCTTGGTGACTTGATGCATCACCTTGGAGAATGCACGTGGGCTCGCTGATTCAAAATGACATTTTAAAGAGCATGTGGCCCGATGATCGGTTCCATCATCTCGGAGAATGCACGTGGCTCGGTGATAAAGAATATTGCCTTGGAGAATGCGCGTGGCTCGGTGATTGGTTTTATCAGTTGAGACTGAATAGCAATAGCTTGAATGACCGGGAAAGGTCAGGTTGGCATGTAATCGACTAGGTCGATTGATCATTACTTTGATTTGATGTCGTGAATTGATTGACTGATTGGAAATGACCGTGAGTGGTCTTGTTGGCATGTAATCGACTAGGTCGATTTGATCGATGCTTCGATCTGTGATTTGACTAATTGTGCATGGAGATATATGAAATATCTGTATATAACCTTAAATTGCAGGTTGAGATTGATGCCAAGGTACGTCTTTTGCCCTGTGCGTGTATAGGCAGCCTATAGTATAATGGTTTACTAATCGGGCTTAGTGGGGTAGAACTCGCTGAGACGTAGTCTCATCCTGGTTTGGGGAAATCATTTCAGGATCCTCGATGAGGAGCTGAGGAGAAGAAGTCTGAGAAGGAGAACTCGGAGGTGAAATCTAAGGAGAAGGATTTTTCGAAGAAGAAGATAATCCCGATAGGGGCCTTGAGTACGGCCCGGATGGATTGAGATTCTATCTTCTTTTGAGATCTTTATTTTGATGTGAATAGAGATGGAGTATAAAGTTGTGAAGTGCTTTGGTTTGTATTATGTATAAAAGTTTGGTTATAAGTTTAAATATGAAAAATATGGCCCTGCTTTTCTATCCCATCGTTTTATTGTCTGGGGATTTTAACTGCTTCCGCATGTGCTTAATAAATGAAAGGGTCGGCGATACATAGTCCTGGGATATCGCATTATAAAATCGACCAAAAAGAGAAGGATGTGTGCATGCCCGAGGATCGGGGCGTGACAAAAGAGGCAGAGGATAAGGCTAAGTGGTGGGGGCAAGTGTGATGAGTGAATGAGGCTAAGGTTGAAGACTTTGAAGGTAAATGGTGGACCCTCTACAGCAGACCCCTTCATCTTCCTCTTTGAAGCCTTACTTTCTCCATTATTAAGGTGTAGAGAGAGCTTGATAAACCAGAGAACATAGAGCAGTAGTTCCCCTTGGCCATCGCACACCAGCCCAAGCCACCAGACCCTTTTTTCTCCCCTGTTTTCCTTAATTCTAGTTTTTGATCCAGCTGACTTTTTGCCAAATATCTGAGTTAAAAGTGGTCTTCCCGGACGAATTAACCTTTATGCCACCCACTGTTGTGCTCAGCACATCCAAACCGTTCAAAGGAGCCCGACCTCGCGCCGAACAGAGCCGCCGGCTGTCCTGTAAGCCGATGAGAAGAAATCGGTTGTCGGATCGTCTCGAAGCCACCTACCTGCACTGTTTCACCTGTTTTGTGACTTTCAGCCATTTTCTCCCCATTTCAATCCTACCTCCACCCATACCAACCACCAGCAAGTCCCCCTTGACCCCCAGGAGCCACCGGTTGCCGACCACCCGCTCATCAAAGCTTCGATTAGCCCATTCCTTCGCTGTTTCAGCCATTGGTTCGGCCTCTGTGGTCCAAGAACAGAAGCTAAAGTTCCAGCAAGCCGTGAGGTCTTCGTGGTGTGTTTCCGAGCCCTTCCTGGCCTCGCTTAGTGTCGCCACAAGCTTGATTGTTGCCCGCCTCGCCGTCGCCGTCGCCATGGACTCACCGGAATGCAAAACCGGTGAGTTTACTCACTAAACCTTAATGGTTGTTTAGATTAGGATAAGCATGTTTAGGTGGTTAGATTAACTTAGTTAAATGTTAACTAGATTATGTGGATGGATTAGTTTAGTGGTCAATTAATTAAGGCTAATTATGTGATTAAATTAGTGTAATCTTGATTAGGCCCTTAATTAATTATTTTGAATTAATTAATTATTTCGAATTTATAAATATTATTTTATTAAATTATATTAATATAATATATTATTTATTTAATTTTGGAATATATTTAATCATTTATTATTTTTCGGAAATTAGACCGAGATAGCCGGTGACTGGAATTTCGTGCTGATTGCAATGGTGCGTTCAAATAATGCATTTGATGGTTGGATTGTGCAAATTGAGTGATGATTGTGAAAATACGGAATTTATTCAGAAAATCTTGGATGTCGGGTTTTGACACCGAAAATGAATTTTAAATAGTATATCAAATAGTTGGATTTCTGTTAAAAAAAATAGTGGGGTTTGAAAAGGAGATGTATCACTTTTAAGATTCGAATTGATCGTATACCCACATGCGACTATTTTTTTTAGATGTTTTTAATATGAGGAAAACATGCCAGGATTACTATTTTAATTGAGGCATTTGAGTGCAAAGCACGGTGTCCTGAGCCGATATTGAGTGGTCGTGTGTTGGTTAAAAAGAACCTATCCTAGCGTTTACGCCGAACGTTACTAAATCCCACTTTCGGGTTACCCATGCATTAGGGTAGTGGGTTGCAGTACATTTTGGACCTATGCTTTTTCGGGATAGCCGTCTTTGTGACGTAGCCGTGCTCAATGGGGAAGAGACGATGGCTGGCTACGCTAGTAGACAGCTGAACATGGGAGTTGGCTATGCCTTGAGTGGCTTAATTAACAATTGGAAAGCATGGTTGTTTGAGTTTGATGCGTCTGATTATGAGACAAAACTGTGTGGCATGGTATAGGACGTGTTATAACGATTTGGCCTTATAATCGGGACCCTTATGATTTGTTAAGTTGTTAAGGCGTTTCAATTATTATGTGTATTAATTATATGCATTTGTGATATGAACTGTGTTGACGTGCAAGAAGGAACTCAGGCGAGGTAAGTCCTTTGTTCTCATTGTATGGTTGTGTGACTAGATCGCCCTAAGGTGTATTTCCTTCCTAATAAGGGTTTAGGGGGTGGACTTGCTAAGATATTGTCTCACTGGTTATTGTATAACCATTTTTAGGTCCTTAGAAAGTGGTTGTGGATGACTGAAGTCCCGGAGTCTGTGGAGGTGGAGTCTGAAGGATTGGTGTTTGTGTCTGACTAGTATATTGTAGGACAATTCCTTTTTGAGAGCTAACCTTCTTGTAGACTTTTGCCCAGACTCTTTTCGTACCTTAACTCGTTGTTTATAATAGTTGGCTTTTGTGAAATGTGCCCTACTTTCCTATCCCATGTTTGTTGTCAGGGGTATTTGTTTCGCTTCCACATGTGCATTTAAAATGAATGGGTCGATGACGCGTCCTAGGAATGTTGCATTTGTATCGATCACAAAGGGATGTGTGCGCGCTCGAGGTTTGGGGCGTGACACGCCGACTTCTCTCGAGACATGTATCTTGGAGGACACTTGGACATTTGCAGGCATCGAAAGAGTACCTAGACATTTGCAGGCATTGAAGAAGTACTTGGATGATCACAAGTACGAACTCTAGAGAATACCTGGACATTAGGCATTGAACGAGTACTTAGATGTTCGCAAGTACTAACCTCGATGGTTACCTAGATATTTGCAAGCATCGAAGGAGTACTTTGATGTTCGCAAGTACGAACTTGGAGGATACCTGGACATTCGCAGGCATCAAAGGAGTACTTGGATGATCACAAGTACGAACCTGGAGGATACCTGGACATTCGTAGGCATTGAAGGAGTACTTGGATGATCACAAGTACAAATCCTAGAAGATGCCTAGACATTCACAGGCATCGAAGGAGTACTTGGATGATCACAAGTCTTGAATACTCAGCAATGTCTCTCACCTTTTGGTAAAGAGAATTTGGGCAATATCTAGGATGAACCTGGGATATCCGTGAAGGTCTTTCACCTCTAAGGAGAAGAAAGTTGTGATATCGAGGAGACACCTTCGTGAAGGTCTCCCATCTCCTTAAAAATTTGTGAAGGTCTCTTACTTTCTGGTAAATGGAATATTGAGAATGTACCTCTGATATTCGTGAAGATTTCTCACCTCCTGGTATATGGAATATTGAGGACGTGTCTCGGATATTCGTGAAGGTATCTCACCTCTTGGTTATTAGTGAAGGTCTCTCACCTCTTGGTAACATAAATTTGAATGTAGCACATGGCTTACTTGGATGGCCGCGGGTACTCAAAATGGCTGGAACACTTGGGTAGCCATAGGTATACAAAGTAGTGGAATACTTGGGTAATCACAAATATTTAATGATACTATCTGGGACCACTTAGGTAGGTCCAAGTGTCATGATGATAAGAGAGCATACCTGGGTAATCGCAGGCATACAAAGTAGTGGAATACTTGAACAATTACTAGTATTCAATGATACAATTTGAGGACAACTTGGGCAGGTCGAGTGTCACGAAAAAGAAGTACCTGGATGGTGGTAGGTACTTAAAGATAATTGGATACTTGAGCATTCACCAGTATCCATACTCTGAGGGCAACTCGAATAGGTCGAGTGTCGATAAGAGAGAGTACCTAAATAGTGTTAGGTACTCCCAGATAATGGGATACTTGGACAATCGCAAGTATCTATACTATGAGGGCAACTCGACTTGGTTAAGTGTCAATAAATTAGAGTATCCAAACAGTGGCAGGTACTCAGAGATAATGAGATACTGGAATAGTCGCAAGCATTTAAACCCTGCTGCTTGATCCGATGATGAAAGTATGCTCCGGTGGCCCCATCAAATTGCCAGGGATTGGAGATGGCACTTTGAAAAGCTCCTCAGGAGATGAATGGTTTGGCGCAAACGGTCCTTTTGAGTAACCAGGATGATGACTGCTTTCACCAGCACTAAAATAGGACGAAAAGTCCTGCCTTCCTAAGCTTTTGGCTGCTGTCTGATTGATAATAGTCGCGATGATATGATTCTGTGGCTCCGGACAATTTAATTGTGGGTTCTCTGTGACATTATAGCAGTGAGATTGTGAAGTCAATGAGTAAGTAAACTCGAGAGTCATCTCTGATCTTTCTAAATGCAGATGCGTTCATTTTCAGCTACCATAGATGCAAAATGATGGATGTTGATAAAGAAATAGGAACGGTGAGCTATAAAAGATTAAGAAGGCCAAGAATAAAAAGATTGTAGTGATATAACATCACAATACCTTGGTTTGGCACTGTGTGATCTAGATGATGAAGAAGTGGGCTCAGTCCAATTTATGACTCCGTAGGCAAGTTGGTCAGGGCACTCAGAGGAGTGATGCTGGGTAAGGCATCAAGTAGCACCTATTGATTCTTGTTATAGTAAGCTTGCCTTCTTAAGTTCTGCACCAAAATCTGTCGATCGAACAACAAATTCAATGAAATGGAATACTTACGAATTTTAAGCGAAGTGGTTGTGGTATGTATGGACAAGAACGATATATACAGGCCCTTTTGTAGCTCCAGATGGTTTGAACTCTGCTGCTTGATATGAAAGTTTCTGGTTATGATTTATGTACCTTCAGAGAGCGAGTCAATTGGTCTAGCGACTGGTAAGTTTGGCCGTCAAGTGTTGCTTGAGCCACTTTCATTACTGAGTTGAACAGTATACTGGCCTGGTTTGAAGTTTGATAGTAAGCGTAGGTCTTGTTATCTTCAACCACACAGGTCCTGGCATGTTTGACAATGATTTCCCATATTCCGTTAGCAACCCGATCGCCAAGTATCTGAAATAACATTGCATCACACAAGAAGTAGTGGAATTGATGGTCAACAATGCTTAGAATAACGTGTGCATAAAAGGGGAAATTAGCACGGCTAGAAGAGAAATGGTCGCTACATTTTTTAGAGAGGATGCATCAGCTTCGTACAGCTGGAGGAAATCTTGAACAGTGTTGATTCCTCTTGAAATCATGCGCTTATGTAGAGCACCGTCTTTGGCTACTTTCTCTAAACGCCACACTTCGTCGCTCAGTGATGGAGGGTGGTGCTTCTTGTTCATTACCTATAACTAGGGGTGAGCAGCGGTCTAGGGTTGACCCTAGACCGACCCTGGACCTGCCCAACCCTGCCGGTCCTGGTCCAGTTCCCAAGGGGACTGGGTCGGTCCTCGGTCCTGAAATTCCAGGACCAACACTGTGCGGGTTGGTCCTCGGTCCTAAGAGTTTTGGGTCAGTCCAATCCTAAACCAACCCTATATATTATATTATATTATGTATAATTATTTTATATATTCAAATCTAAGTGAAATATCTGTTATATTATATTATATTGAAATGTTCTATCAATAACACTAATATTAATTTCAATTTAAAACTTTTGTTGAGTATTAATTATGTGTCGTTTGTTTTGTTTTCAGGTGTTTAGAAGTTCAAGTGAATTAACAAGATGTGAAGTTATATATTCATAATTTATATTAAGTATTTTGAACTTTTTATAGTTTAATTATATTTTACTAATAAATTTCAACTGCACTTTGCTTTTCAATTTATGTCAAATGGTAGAAGTTTTTGAAGAGTAGAGTTATTGCAGTTGCTACGGTGATTTGCTAGTCAAGTAGTGTGAAGCTCATTTTTTGGTTGAGTGGACTCTACATGATCAAATGCAGAAAAACGCTTTTGCATATGATGTTATGAATATTAAAGATAGATGATTACAAGAACTTTCCATCTTGTCCCATATCTCGATAAGCGGTTAGCAAGTACGAAATTTCTATTGTGTCATCTTAAATTTGCTAAATATGTATTGGTATTTATAATTTAGTTGCGCAATGCCGCATTGTCAATGGATGTGTAATTTGAATTTGTAGGTTTGCTTTTTTAGAGAGTATAAAAAATAAGATGAAAAAAATTATCGATCGGTCTCGGGTTGACCCTGGAACCGGACCAAACCCATTGGGTCGGTCCGGTCCTTGGTCCCAGGCTTAATAGGGTCGGTCCTCGGTTCTAAAAATTGAGGACCGACACTGTACGGGTTGGTCCTAGGGTTAGGAGGTGGCCCGGACCAACCCGGACCATGCTCACCCCTACCTATAACAGAGAAAACTTGTCAATCTTAAAGTCTTTTTTAGTTGCACCAAAAGGATCAGGAATTAGCAGTTAAAAATCAAATGTCATCATAAAATGAAAGGCAACAAAACTAATAATTGCAAACTTACAAACTCCTCGATGATCTTGAACAACGAAAGCTTCACTTCTTGCTTCCCTTATTCTTATTTCTGCAGAAACCTTTTGAACAGCTCGAGCTCCTAACCTGAATTTCTGACATCTCATCCAGCTCGAGTTGTCGGTGATGATTAATTACGGAGACAACCAATTCCTCCTTGCAACATCATCGTAAGCTCCCCGGTTACCAATGGCCTCTTCCCTTCCCTTTCGCGGGTGATTTTGCCATTGAATTCCTTCTTGGTCCAATCCTCTTCCTCATCTGACCCGAAATCTCCATCGAGGATGACGATTTCGATCTTTATTGAAGCTAGGGGGCCACTTGTAACCCTCTCAATGGTCCTACCATCAAATAGTTCGATCCTGAGAGGAGTACTGTCCTCGGCTTCTATCTGACAGTTTGTGAAGATGGTTGCTGGTAATTTGGTAACAAATTGCAGTCGAAGACTGCTTTCTTCAGAAGTCCCAACAGGATTAGATGGTGCTCTACGATATAAATTAGAAATACATTAATTCTCTTGTACATAAAGGATGTTAAATTGTTGATATGATATTGGAAAACAACTTATCTTGAACTTGAAACTAGATTACTGTGTCTAGTACGGAAAAACTAATACAAAACATGATCAATATGACTTCATCTGATTCACAGTCAACCTTGGAGGCTGATGCAGGAATACATGGAATACTGACCTTAACGAAGGATCATGAAAGCACGGGATTGCACGTTCCACTTCCTCCCTAACCTGCTTGATGGAGAGTGCAACTCAGATTCAAAGTGAAATTTTCTAATAATACCACTAGTTTCGTCCTGTTTAGCGTCACGATCACAAACAGGTGAATTCGTTAGAATATCTGCAGAGCAGATCTTTTTTTCCTGGGATACCATATTTTCAAATTCAAGGAACTTCTTGATAGCATACCTATCACAATAAATGAGGAAGACTTCATTTGACTGTTGACAAAAAAGATTCATTCCCTTCATGGCAAAAAAGAGGTAAGGGGCAAAAAAATGCTTTTTTATATTTATTTGGAATTTAGTTATGAGAAGGGGATTCGCAGATCTTTAGTCCGATGGAAATGAACCCAACTAACAATTTATTCTGAAAACAAATATCTGAAGCATTCTTAATCTAGAATAGAAGAGCAGATCAGCACATCAGGACGTCATGAAGAAAAAAGAGATGGACAAAAAGCCTCTACATCTTTGGGTTTGGGTTGAAAAGTTTTTGCATGAGCCACATATTTTGCTGATTATGGCAAGTGACAGAGATTAATTGCCCACTTCGCTGACCAAAACATCCCAATCACCCCAAGAAAACAGCCTTCTCAATAGTAAATCCAGAGTACATCCATGAACTGTTGACCGAACATCACTATGCCAGATGTAATGAATCGTCATATCCTATATAAAAAACCGAACAGTCACATACTAAGCATAACACTAATTTGAAATCATTAATTAATTTGTGAAGAAACAGACTTGAGTTCTTCTCAAGCAACACAGCTAGTGAACGATACGCATAGCATACCACTTTCCGAAAGAGGGGCTCGAGAAATGATGCAAATTGATCCCGCGACAGCCCTTCGATCACATTTCTCAAATAGTTGCAAAGTAATCAAGATTAGTATAATTCATAGTCAAACACTAAAACTGGAATACAATGATCCCTAGTAAAGCAATGTCACGTTTGATAACAATTCTGTTCAAAAATTGTTCTCGGAAACAGAAATAAAAAAAATTATTTTTGTTTTGGGAAACAATTTTTGAATAGAAGAACGTGTTTGGTAAACTTATATAATTTCTGTTCCTGGAATAGAATAAGAACAGGAACACGTTTGGTAAACTTGTATAATTTTTTTTAAATTTTTAATATTTTAATATTCTTTTTTCTTTTTAATTTTTTAATATTTTAATTTTCTTTTTTCTTTTTAATTTTTATTTTTCTCTTTGGTCGGTTGCCAGCCATCGCCGTGGTTGGTGAACGGCTGGGTGACGTCTGGCGAGCTCACTGGGCCTTGCCCTGGCTTGGCAAGGCGTCGGAGGTCAGCTTGGCCCCAGCGAGGCTTGACCTCGCCTAGGTGGCATGAGGTCGGCCTCGCCCTGGCCTAATGAGGCCCGGCTGTGACATCCCAAATTTATGATTCTGTTTTCAATTAAATGAGACGGACTTTTCATCGACGCGCTTATAGTTCAATTCTTCGAGTTGATCACTCATGAGATAACTAGTCTATCAGGTGAAGCCATTAAGGAATTTAAATGCAATAGGCTTTAGAATCTGACCATGAATTAGCTGCTCGACCGTATTAATCTGCAAAGATCATTACGACACTGTCAGAATTGAACAGAGATCAGTAATAGGTTGATTCGACTGAGATATGTAATTAGAGTGCGGGTGATTCCACCTGATTTCAATATCCTCGTCGACCGGCACTGAACTGATTATTATATTGTTTTGGGTACCCCGTGTCCGTATTTGAAACCTCGAGATTTTCACGACAATCGAGAGTTGCTAACGTGTCGAAGATTTATGTCGTGGCTTGAAATTAATCAACCACGGGTCAATTGCATTGAAAATTTCCTAAAAGCTACCCGGTAGATTAGGACGCGCTCAAATCGCGCAAGATTGAAATTAACCGTGATTTTAAACCCGGATTCACAAATTAAAAGTTTTTTCATGTCACAATTCATTTTAGAAATGTTGACTCATCTTCGGAAGATTTTTCTACAAACCGAGATTTTTGGCGGAAAAGCAAAGTAAGGCTGTTTTTGTTCGGGGTTGTCAGAGGGCCTTTTTAATCAAATCTTCGGGATGCAAGTTGGATCATTTGACGGGGAAATGTCATGAGGAAGGTTGAGGACACATGGGTTGATTTAATTGAACTTCAATTAGATGGAATTAATTGGCGATTGAGTGAATTAAGTGTACAAATGTTCAAAATTCGAAATCCCCTTGGCACACCACATTTTGGACCTATTAACTAGCTTGGAGGGAAGTTAGAGGAGAGAGAGAGAGGCTGAGGGGTGGGCCGGCCATGGTGGGGGCAAGGAGAGAGAGAGATTGACAAGTGTTGAAGCTAGAAGAGCTCTTGGGGACCCCTTGCTTCAGTTGAAGCTTCTCCTTCCTTGAATCCTCGTACAACAGCTTTCCCCATTGTTGAGGAAGGGAAAAAGCTTGAGAAACCAGTGGGGAACAACCAGCAACCGTCCGAAGCCCCGCAAGCCCACTGGAGTAGCTAGCTCGCCTGTCTCGTCCAGTCTCGTGCAACCGTGAGTCCAACCGCTGCTCCGCCTTCGTCCTGCATCCTCTGGCTGTCTACCTCGCCGTTTGATAGCCACAACATCGCCTGGAAGCCACTCGAAGCTTCCTCTTGCCCGTTCGGCCACCGAATCGCCACCCCATCGCCCTCGCTTGTCCGTGGAGGCCACCCGAAGCAAGCTGCAGCCGTCACGCCCTCTAGTTCGTCCAGTAGCCGCTCCACCTGTGTCCGCTCGTCCAGGCCGTCGTTCAGCCACGCCTGGCCACTATCGAAGCCAGCAGGGTCGCCAGAACCACCGCCTGCACCGCCTAAAGCCGCTGCTGTCCCTCCTCTACCGTTTCTAGCAAACCGGGCTACCGAATAGCTCTTCTTTAGCAAGATCAGTAGCCAAAGATAGCAAGAAGTTCCAGACTTCAAGGCCCGTTTTCAGTGTCTTCCTAGCCTCCAATGGTGTCGCCGCTTCAGGGTTTATCGACCGCCTTGGCGTCGTGGTTGCCATGAACTCACCAGCACGCAAAACCGATGAGTTCATCCTCTAAACCTCGCTTAGCAAGTTAATCATGCTTAAAGGGTGTTTAGATTAGTCTAATTAGGTTTAGGTGGTTAGATTATATTATTTTAATGTAAATTAGATTAGTTGTATGATTAGTTTAATGAGATTTTTAATTAGGGCTAATTGTATGTTTAAATTAGTGTAATCTAGTTTAAGCCCTAATTAATTATTTCGAATTTTTAAATATTATTTTATTATTTTATCTTATTATAATATAATATTTAATTATTTAATTTTCGGAATTAAATTTAATTATTTAATAATTTCGAAAATTTTGCCGGGATGGCCGGTCGTTAGAATTTCGCACTGATCGTAGCAATGCGGTCGGTTTGTGATAATTATATGTTAAATTGAGAAATTGAGTGGAAAGGATGATTATGGTTAATTATTCCAAAGTGAGGAATTGAATAAAATTGGAGAAGTTTTGGTATTTAACTTGAAAATACCCGGTTTTAGCTTCTAGCACCGTGATTGGTTTGTATGGCCAGTTTGAATCGATTGGATTGATTGATTGATTTAATTGAAGTATGGATTAGTTTATTATTGAATTATTAGCTTTTGAGAGCTATTATATATGCTATAGCTTTTGAGAGCTATTATATCAGTTATAGTTTTGGTGAGCTATTATATCAGTTACAGTTTTGGTGAGCTATCTATCTATACAGCCTGAGCGAGCTACCATCTATATATTACAGCTTTGGAGAGCATATGTCGTATTAACGACTAGTTTGACAGACGATATTAAATGATAGATGGTATGGAGTGGAATGGAAAGATTGATTGTATGATTGAATTGAATCGTTGGATCAATTGTTTGATTTGAGGAATGTTCGAATTGTACTGACGTGCAGGAATGGACTGAGGCGAGGTAAGTCCTCAATCCCCTTTGTGTGACTAGAGCGCCCTGGGGCTTATTTTATTCCTAATCGAGTTTTAGAAGGTAGGACTCGCTAAGACATTCATTGTGGGATAATAATTTCAGGTCCCTAAATGGCGGATCCTTTGGAGTTTTTTGGTAGACCAGTGAGGGTCACTGAGAGGATTTTTGACTATGCCGATCCTGGAAGTCATTGGGTCTATGAGCTTGCAGTGACTACTGTCTGGGTCGACGAGAACCTTCCTCATAGGGTCTCTCATCGATTCAGAGCGTGGTACCGCTACATACTTGATGGATTCCTGGATGGCCCTCTCAGGTGTTTTGATATTTCCCCTGGTATTATAGATGCCGCTCTAGGTGAGAGTGCTGTTGATCCTCTAGATGGGTTGGTGGAAGACCCAACGCCCCCGGTGCCTGTGGAGCCTGAAGAGCAAGTGAATGGATCTGACTAGTTGGTCTTAGGACAGCTTAGTTTTTTAGGACTGATTTTCTGTAGATCTTTTGTTAATAGCCTAGTCCTGTAAATGAACTGGTTTGATATGTATAAAAAGTATGTGGTTGGTTTTGGAAAATCTGATCCTGCTTTTCCATCCCAATTGAGTTTTGTCTGGGGATTATTTATCCGCTTCTGCATGTACAATTAAATGAATGGGTCGGCGACATGTCATGGGAAGTCGCATTTCTATCGACCGTAGTGGGATGTGCGTGTGCTCGAGATTCTGGGCGTGACATTGGCCTTGCGCCGGTTGGGGAGGCTGAGCCTCACTGTGGCCCACCACAGAAACGGAACGTTCAGAGAATCTTCTGGTTTGAAACCGTTAAGAACGACATGACATTCAGTAAGGAAAGAAGACGAGATGAAATGTTCATGTGCGCTAAAGCCGGGTGTTTGAAGGACTAGTATTGAGATAGAGAGAGGATAAAAAAACGTCCTAGATCTTAACATGGAATATCTAATTTTATGAAGTGTACTTTAGGATATGATAAGTTTAAAAAATCAATTAAATCGAACAATTGAAATCGTAATTAAAATGCATTGGATCCCATTTAAAGTATCTTCCGAATTCTGATGTGGTTTAGTACACGGGGTCGTTTTTGTTTGGTGAAATCACAGTTGAAAGGCATGGGGGCAACAAAGAAAATAGGGAAAGAGAACACGAGGAAGGACCGTGACTATTCTTGCTCTCACGCGATTTCAACTTGAATATAAAAAATGTCTTCGTCAATGGTCAGCTATAGAAAAAAACCCATTTCCACATTGACAATATTGGGATGAAACACGGAAAATTACCGAAGAAAGTCATAAGTCTATTATGAATATCAATTCAATCTTAAACTTTTTAATTTTATTAATTTATTTTTAAATTTTTTAACTATTTGCTAATTTAGTCATTCCATCCAATTTTGGTTGGAAATCATTGATGTGAGCATTGATTGTCTTACATGGTACAATTAGTGCTAACATGAATATTTTTTACGTTTTTTGATTTCTTCACTTTTCTTTTCTTATTTTTTTAAATTACAAAAATTATCTATATTAGCACCTATTATGCTACCTAGGATAGTTGACTTCCACATCAATAATGGTCGGCCAATTATTTAGAAGGATTAAATTTGGAAATCGTTAAAAGTCTAGGATTAAATTGTTTAAATCGAAAAATTTAGGTCTGAATTGACATCCATAAAATTGATTATCGACTTTGTTTTTTGGTAATTATCCCTAATATGTACAATGGTGAAGATATGTATGTAATGAATGAAGATTTTCTAAGTTTGGTGGGTACACATACTAGCGTTTGGCCCTTGTGATGTCTACGATGTGCAGTCGGATACACGCGTGCACACGTTTCCGAACAGAATATACTTTCGCTGGTTGGTCATGGGACAAGCCGAGTAACATCACAAGTTCTGCGCTATTTCTTTGTTCGAATGATTAGCCAACATGATTTTCAGGGAAAATTCGAGGGTGGGGGAGAACATTCTGGGAAAATCTTCTACGGCTTGTCATCAACACGTTACCGCAGTCTGCACAGCGCCTTTGAATTTCATGTTCCTTTCGGACCGCGGGTTCATTTTGACCGGAAGAGAAGGACCTGATCTGCTGCTTCGATTTGGAGATGAGAGAATGTGGAATCTCAACTGAATTGCGACACAGTTTCTGTGATACTGCCTCTGAAGTAGGTTGGCCTAGAATTCATCTTTACCTTTGTTTTCTTGAAGAAATGGTGCCATTAGTTCATATGAAAGTGTGGGTTCATAGATAGAACCCAACTGGCTCATCAGTCAATTTGAACGTACAAGAAAAACATAGAAATCCAACTGACTTGGGACTACATTCACTTTCACAAACCCCTTAATTTCCACATGGACGTTGCCTTCTGTATATGAAGGGACTTTTCAAACATAGAAATCTATACACGTCCTCTGTGTCTTTGCACTATAAAATGTCTAAGAATGGACTGGTGTGAAGGGAGGAAACAACTCGAGTGAAAGGAGAGGGAAAAAATAACCCGAATAAACACTATCATTAACAAGACTGAAAGGTTTTTCCACGAATTTTTTGTTGTTGTTTCACATAACATAATATAAATGGGAAGCTCATCCATTTATTTGTCTTCTCGTGACATGACTAAGATGTTAATATTGCAACATTGCGAAATGTCATATTTTATGTGGTAAATTACATTGAAAAGTCCAGTTTCTTTAGCGTTGCAAGAGACCTTTTGCTTGTCTAGATAAGACTCGCAACCGGATAAAAAAGTTCAACAAATGTTAAAGTAGGCGTGTGATTGATTTTCTTTCTTGAAGATTAGAAGATGACCCCACCGTAAGAATGGAACATGACCTATTGGAGATCTCAAATCTCTTTCCTTCATGCTTAAATATCCTCCAATACTTATGCAATATATGCTGTACTTGCGGACAACTGCATAAGTCAATAATTCTAATTATATCTCTTCTACAATATTAAAATCTAAATTTTTTCTATTCTATAACTACCTTCCTAAAGAAAAATCAAGTGTCGAGATATCTTTATCCTTTGGCATGCACAATTTCGCTAGAATAGTTCTACCAATAATTCCTTTCCATATTAATTATTTTTATACTTCATAACAAAATACTTCTCTAAAGCCATTACCACCTTTTCGCACACATGCAACGCCTGTCCATGTTTAGTAGTATATACGTAGTATGACTTATAAGACCACATGGCATTCGAATTTTATTTTGGATCTCGTCGGTTAGCATAAAATCAAGTGTAGCTAGCGTGATTTATTGAGTGCAACGAGTTACCAAGTAAGCCTCAGTACAAATAGATAGTCTGTGTTGTGAGGGGAAAAGTGTTAAAAAAGTCCTAAACTTTTTGTATTTGTGCCAATTTAGTTATAAACCTTTTTACTTAGTGCCGATTTTGTTCTTTCTGGCCAATTTTGGCCGGATTTTGCTGACTAGACGCCGGCCGGCTGACATGAATAATATTTTAATATTTTTGAATTTTAATATTTTTACTTTTATTTTTATTTTTTATTTTTTCCTTCCCCCCTCCAACTGGTCGCCGAGAGGCGACAGTTGGCGAGGTCGACCTCATCGGACCTCGGCGACCGGCCAGAGGCGATGGCCGACGAGGTCAACCTCGCCGGACCTCGCTAGTGGCTACGAGGGTGGCCTCACGCTGGGCGGCGAGGCTTGCCAGCTTGGCGCTAGGTCGCCCTCGCTGCCTTGGTGGTGATTCGGCAAGATTGAGCCTTGCCGGCCATGGGTGAGGCTCGACCCTTGCCAAATTCGCCTCTCGCGGGCACTGGCGAGGGCGAGCCTCGCCGCCAGGCATGAGGCCACCCTCGTGGCCACTAGCGAGGTGATCGGCGAGGTCCGGTGACCGACTAGAGGAGGGGAAAGAAAAAAGAAAAGAGAAAAAGAAAAAGAAAAAGAAAATTAAAAAATATTAAAATATTATTAAAAGTTGTCAACGTCAGCACCAATCATGCCACGTCGCTAGCTGACGTCCAGTCAGCAAAATCTAGCTAAAATTGATCGGAAATGACTGAATCAGTATTAAGTAAAAATGTTTAGCACTAAATTGGCATAAAAATGTTTAGGATTAAATTAGCACAAATACAAGATGTTTATGACTTTTTTAACACTTTTTCTGTGTTGTGACTTGTGAGTATATGAGAAGGAGACAAGTCATGATAACAAGCTCGTCAGAAAAAAGAGAAGCACAACCATCGTCAGGGGAGTTGCGTTAAATGACAACTCCCCCTGACGATGACAATGGAGAGACTAGTGACTAACGAGATAGAGTTGCTCTTAGGGATAACCAGAGCAGATCTAAGACTGCAACAAGCAGAGGACGATGATGCTACCTCTTGAAAAGCAAGAGTTGTGGCTGCTCTTGAGGATGAAGATCGGTGGGCGAAAAACAAAGACTTGGAACAATGAAGGAAGGTGGTGGTCTAAGGGCTGCATTCGTTTTGCGGAGGATAAGTGATTTGAAAAACATTTTTTTTTTCAAAAAATGATTTTTTTATATTGTTTAAAAAATTAGTCAATGGAAATTTTTTATTTTCGATAATAATCTATTCATAATTATTTTCGTTGGCGATATTAAAATTTTCCATTCATTAATTTTTATAAACGATATAAGTGATTATTTTTTAGAAAAAGTTTTCTAAATTACTTATTTTTTGTGAAACAAATGTACTCTGCTAGAGTAGAAAAGTTGATGGCAGAGATAGAGTTTTTTTTTATAAAGACTGATGGCAAGAAGAAAGATAAAGCTAGGGTTTTGATTTGGGTGGCGCTCTCATGGTGGCTATGATATATGTAGATGTTCTAAGAACTTCAAAAGAGTGGGAGAGAGAAAATACTAAAAAACATCTTTACTCAATAACTTTATTTGTTGGTCGGTTACTCAGGAACTTGATAAAAGAGTACATTGATTGTTCTATCTATAGACTATGAAATCACTTGCATAATCCTAACGTCTTATTTATGACCACCTACACAATAACTTGATAAAAGAGTACATTGAACACTTCAACAGAAATTGCCAGGGATCGGAGATGGCACTTGGTAGAGGTCCTCAGGAGATGAATGAAATTCCAGGGCAAACGGTCCTTGAGAGTAACCAGGATGATGACTGCTTTTGCCAGCACTACAACCGGACGAAACATCCTGCCTCGCCGAGCTCTTTGCCACGGTCGGATCCAAGATTTTTGCAATGATATGACTCTCTAGCCCCAGGCAATCTAATTTTCTCCTCCCTGTGACATTGTAGCAGTGCGGTGTTGAAGCCTGGGAGTAATTACATTCGGGAGTCACTTCGGGTCTATCTGAATAACAACGCGGTTCGGTTTCAGCTACCATAGAGATGCAAAATGATGGATGTGCCACTAGAGAAATAGAAACACTTTCCTACGAAAGTTTAAGAAGGCCAAAAAGAAAAAAGATAGAAGTGAAATAACATCACAATACCTTGGTTTAGCACTGTGTAATCTGGATGATGAAGAGGCGGGTTCAGGCCAATTAACGGCTCTATAGGCAAGTTGGTCAGGGCTCTCGAAGGAGTGATGCTGGGGAGGGAATCAAGCGGCACCCATTGATTCTTGCTGTGGTAAGCTTGCCTTCTTAAGTTCTGCACCAGAATCTGTCGACGGAGCAGCAGGTTTGATTGAATCCAAAATCAAACACCTAATTACGAATTTTCAGAAAAGTGTTTGTGTTACATATTCTGCCAGGTAAACGAACTAGTCCAATGAATACATGCCCTTCTATAGTTCCAGATAGATTGACACTCAGGTATTCGACAGTAAAGTTTCAGGTTCTAATTTATGTACCTTCTGAGAGTGGGTCAGTTTGTCTACCGACTGGTAAGTTTGGCCATCAAGTGTTGCTTGAGTAACTTTCATTACCGAATTGAACAGTATGCTGGCCTTGTTCAAATCTTGGTAGTAAGCGTACATCTTGTTATCATCAACCACACAGGTGCTGGCGTGTCTGACAATCGTCTCCCATGTCCGATTGGTGATCCTAGTGCCAAGTATCTGAGATGACATCTTGGTAGTTAATAATGCTTAGAATGACATGTAAAGAACAAGATTAGCAGGGCTCAAAGAAAAATGGAGGTTACGTTTCTCAGAGAGGATGCATCGACTTCGTGCAACTGGAGGAAATCTTGAACAGTGTTGATACTTCTTGAACTCATGCACTCATGTAGAGGGCCGTGTTTAGCTATTTTCTGCAAACGCCATACTTCATCACTCAGAGATGGAGGGTGGTGCTTCTTGTTCACTGCGCTTAACAGAGAAAACCTGTCAATCTTTACGTCTTTTTAGGGTCCACAGATAGAATCAGGAATTAATGGTCAAAAATCAAAATGTATTGTCTAATGAATGGCATCGAAACTAGGGCATTGCAAACTTACACTCTGCTCGACGATCTTTAACAACAAAAGGTTCACTTCTTGCTTCCCTTATTCTCATTTCTGTAGAAACCTTTTGAGCAGCTTGAGCTCCTAACCTGAATTTCCGACTTTTCATCCAGCTCGAGTTGTCGGTGATGATTAAATTACGCAGGGAACCAATTCCTCCTTGCAAGGTCACATTCAGCACCCCGGTAATCAATGGCCTTTTCCCTTCCCTTTCATGAACGATATTGCAATTGAATTCCTGCTCAGTCCAATCCTCTCCCTCATCTGACCCGAAATCACCGTCAAGGATGACAATTTGGAGCTTTATGGAAGATAGAGGGCCACTTGTAACCCTCTCATTGGTCCTGCCATCTACTACTTCGATCCTCAGAGGAGTACCATCCTCAGCTTCTATCCGACTGTCAGTGAAGATGGTTGCCGGCAATTTGGTAATGAACTCTAGTCGCAAACTGCTTTCTTCAGAAGTTCCAACAGGATTAGACAGTGCTCTGCGATATAGACTAGAAATACATAAGTTCTCCTGTGCATAGGGGATGTTGAAGTGTCGATATGATGTTGGAAAAGAACTTATTTTGTACTTGAAACCAGAGTAGTGTGTCTAGTATGAAAATACTAAAACGAAACATGATCAAGATGGCCTCTTTTGATGGGGAGCCAACCTTGGAGGTTGATGCAGAACTACAAGGAACACTGACCTCAACGGTGGATCATGAAAGCTCGAGATCACACGTTCCACTTCCTCACTAACCTGCTTGATGCAGAATGTAAATCAGATTCAAAGCGACATTAATACGATAGTTTCGACCTGTTTAGCATCATGCTCAAAAAAGGTGATTTAATTAGACTACGTGCAGGGCAAATCTTACGTTCCTTGTGTGCGATGTTTACAAATACAAGGAACTTCTGGAGAGCATACCAATCAAAATAAATAACTAGAAAAAGGAAGGATTCATTTGATTGTTCAATAAAAAGATTCACTCATAAAAAAAGAGGTGAGGATCAACAAATATATCCTTTTTATTTGGAATTTAGTAATGAGAACAGGATTCACAGATCTTTACTCCAAAATGAACCCAACAAACAAATCACTTCAGAAACAAGTAAGATAAAAAAATGGAGCAAATCAGGACTTCATGAAGTATCTTCCATAAGAAACAAGACATGGACAGGATCCTCTACATCTTTGTGATTAAAAAGTACTTTTGCCTGGGCCATATAATTTGGTGATTACAATGGAAGTAACCTAGATTAAAATGTTCACTTTGCTGACCAAACATCTAAATCACCACATAGAAAACAATCTTCTCATTAAAAATCTGAACTAGATCCACAACATGCCGACTGAACATCACTAAGGCAGGTGATATGAATTGTAAAATCCTATTGGAAAAACTGATGAGTCACATACTAAGCATAACGGTTGCATGAAATTATTAATCAAAGTGTGAAGAACCGGACTTGAGTCCTTCTCAAGCAACACAGCTAGAGACTGAGAAGCATATCAACCACTTTCCGAAAGAGAGGCTCGACAAAAGAAGCAAATTCACCCGGCAACAGTCCACCGTTCACATTTCTCCAATGACTGCAAAGTAATCAAGAATCTGAATCAGGTCTGTTATCGTAATACATACTCACAGACACTTCTATTGGAATACAATGGTCCCTATTAAAGTAATTCTACTTAATGTTAATCCTTCTGTTTGATCCTCGAGCCGAATATCCGGAACCACCCTCCTGAAGTTGCCTTTTCGCCATCTCCTGAGAATAAAGAACACTTAAAATTTAAGTCCAGAGTTTCCAAAACTTGCAGTATTTATAAATACAGCAACCGGCACTGCCAAACCAGCAGAGAACACATGGAGAGTCGAGATTGGCTCACCACAGAAATGGAAAGTTCAAAAGAGCTTCAACTTTGAAACCACTGACAATCAACATGGCATTGACACGAGAAATAAATAGTTCTATTTGTCTTCGAAAATGACACAGAACCAAACAAAAATAGTTCACGTTTTCTAACGTAATTTTCGCACGTTTGGTTATAGCATTTTGACAATTCCAAGCGCCATCGACTCGCTTTTGGACCCAAGAAAAGATTGGGCGAAAATTACCCAGTAGAGACGAAGATTGACTAACAGTGTCAAGTGTTTTTTTTTTTTTTTGGTCATGAACTGTGTCAAGTGATTGACAACTGCATTAATCGCACAGTCTAGAAGACAAGCGAATTTTCCATTCTATACATTTTCTCCCTGCGGGATTTGAGAGAGAGCGAAGGTCACAGTGACACACGGCGAAACCAACATGTACGTGCGGATACGACGGATAATATTAGAATATTCGGGTTTCTAGGTTTTATCAAATGAAGTGGCTAATAAAATTCAACCAAAAAAAAGTGGCCAACAAAGTGAAAAAAGACCACTTTATTTAAAGCAAAGAGACATGGTCGAGAGAAAAAAAAGGGGAAGAAGAAAAAGGGAGCGTGATTGCAAACATAGAGGAAAAAGTAGAAAAGGAGAAAAGAAAAGAAATAAAAGGGAAAGGAGTATAAGCCATAGAAACCTCATATTTACTTTGTTTCACAACCCCGGTAAGGATTCAAATTATTTGTTCATCTAATTGGGATAGTTAGAAATGTTACCATCCTAGTTCTATCCGGGTGTTTCTAGGCTCTGAACTAAAGGTCATAGTAGTTTTCCTGCCAAAAGGCTGTCCTTGAAGGGCTTGAACAAAATGTTCGCTTACTATGGGAAGGTATACCTGCAGAAAACTGACTTTGTCCTCCTTGGTTCTAAGCCTAGGTCCACTCAATGATATCAGAGCCAAGGTATTATTTCTAATGATATTCGTTCCATGTGCTTAGTAGGTCAATCCAGTGCTGAGAAAATCTTTTCACACCATGTCTACCGAACCAGAAATTCTCAAAGCACCTGTTTCTCTCGCTACAACTCCATCATCCTCAACCTTTTCAGATTTCTGTATTTCAAATACTTCTAAGATAGACTATCTCTATGAAGTCTCTCTTAGTGAGGAAACTAAGATCTCTGAAACCCAGCTTCCTTTGATGAACCCCTATTCCGCCTTTGCTAAACCCACTTCATCATTTTCACCCATCCGCTCTATTCGCTAACTCATTCACCAGACTCCAAAGGAAGTGAAGGAATATGTTCAGTCTTCCAAGTTTGACTAGCATCCCATCCCTGCCATTAAAAAAGAGTATTTTGTTACTCTTCAAATTTCTTCAGAGTTTCCTAGATAGTGGATTCATCAAGGATATTCCTATATTCATTATGGAGCTGTTCATCTTGCTCTTACTTTCCATGGTCGTAAAGGTTTGCCAGTTGTGGCAAGAATTGCGTTATTAGATACTAGGTTTTTAGAATACCAGCATACTTGCATAGGTATTGTTCAGACCACTTTAAATGCTGGAACAGTTTTTGTAACACTATATCCAAATTTCAACATTGCTCTTTCAGATTCTCAGTTACTTTCTTTTCTAAAAGTCTAGATCCAGCTCACTGGGGCACCTCAGATTGTTGATTCTATAGCAGCAACTTTGCATTACCAAATGGTTTATAGAGTGCAGAACCATGCGCTTGACTTAAATTTCCACAATGGAAATGAAGATACTTTGTTCATATCCATGCAAAATGATCAAGCATCGTGTATCCATGTCCCTAGACAGATTCCAAAAGAAAAGTTGGTCACGTTTTTTTCCAGAAACGTGGATTACCAACTATGAAGAGTTGCATCAAAGCAACAAGCCTTTTCAGTCATCAGATTCTGAGTTTGTCAGAAAGAAGGATGGAACTGTTTCCATCAAATTCGACAAGGAAAAAGAAGAAAGTCCTTCTATCTTCCAGACTCTCTTTATGATTGAACCATGTGTTCCTGAGTCCATTTTTGAACCAGATCCAAAAAAGCTTGTTCGACACTTTAACAGTGATGGACATCCTGTCCATTACTATAAAGACCAGCATTGCCATTGTTTTTGGGACCCTTTTTACCAATGTTCTTATTATACACATTCTCCTGATGAGGTAGATCCATTTGCAAAATCTCCTCCTTGGAGAAACAAGCCAAAAAACCCTGTGTACCAAAGGTACCTGAATGGAGACCCCTCTGTTGATACTCTTGGTGAATGTGATAAATTTCAGTTCATGGTTTCATATGCACCAACACCACCACTAGAGTTCATTGCTTCCTCTTTAGTATCACCAGATACACCACAATCACCTCCTCCATCTCCTCATCAGAAAAAACTAGCCATTTCCCCGTTTTATAAGCCAATTGTAAAATGGGCCAAGAAACATTCGTACCCACTTGAGGTTCCACCAGAAACACCATATAGTTCTTCCATTGCTATGTTCCAAGAAATAGACTTTCCTCTTCTTGTTCAGGAAAGTTCTAAACTCTCTTTTCCTACTTCAGAAGAGTATCGATCCACAAGGCAGGTATAGGCATGTTCCCAAGATACCTGCCCCAACGGATGTGGATGGACATGGAAGATAAAAAAGAACTCTTGTTGTTGAAGCTGTCTTAAATTGGCAATCGAAGACTCTTCTAGCACACAACAATGCTTTCAAAGCAATTGATTCCAAAATTGGAAAAGTGCAACAAGATTTGCGAAGATATGATGAAACCACCAAGAAGATGCTTTCAGATTTCCAAAAGAGGCTTCATGCCTTAGAATTTGGACAACATCTAGGCTATCACCATCTTGAAAGTCCTAGAGCAGAAATAGAAAAGCTTAAAAGACAAATCCAGATTCTCGAGGAAGGAAGGCTCAACCTATTCCCTCTGCAAGCAGATCCTCTCCCTCCTCCACCACCTCAAACGTCTATCTTTGCTGCTATTACAAATACACCTGTCAGACAGGATAGAGCAGATGTGGTTGAGATGAGGAATCGTCTCAGAGAACTTGATCACATAAGGAAAGAAAAGGGAAAAGAAATGATGCCCGAGAAATCCTCTCTTATCATAAGGGAACTTGATAAGATGATGTTGTCAAATCTGTTAAAATCATTTTTAAGAGATTTGGGTAATTAGGAACCACAACCTGATCCTGACTCTGTTATTCCACAACCTCCACCCCAAATTGATCCTGTTATCCCAACCGATCAAATTTTGTTCCCAACAGAACCGGCTTTTCCAAATATTTTTGACACTAAATCAGACTCTGTATCTCTTTTATCCTCATCATCCTTTTCAATCCCTACTATTGATTCCTTTCCCATGGCACCAGTAACGTCATCAATGTTCATGGCCGATCCCCTAGACCATGATATGGAATCAAATCCTTTTGAACGAGAGGTTGTTCAGCCAAATGGCCACTCTCAGAGTGTGTCCACTTCATCAAAACAGTTTTTCACTATTGATGACATACGTTACCATAAATGGCCAGAAAGACTTGAGGAATTTCATACTTGGTTGAATACCCAAGTTATTACCACTGGGACAAGTATGATGTTCTTTTCAACTTTGTCACAAGGTTCAGAGGTAGCCTCAAACTTTGGTGGCAATCTTTAGTAGAACAAGATCAAATTCACTTTTTACTCTCCCGAAATTTTGGCCATGCCATTACTCTCCTATATCATTTCTTTGTGGGGAAAACTTGTCGATCTTATAGAGCTTAAAAGAAGAGAATTTTTTGAAAGAAGATGCTGCTCCCTCCAGAAAAAAACATCTTGATAAGCATTATCGTGAAATGCTTAAGCTCTTCTACCAAATTGAAGTTGATGTCAATTTAAAGCATGTTTTTTTAACCTCCATCCCCAAAGAATTATCTCAAACAGTCGAAAGGATCTTTTTGTCTAGACAAAGAAGGATCCAAGATGTTCCGTTGGGAGAAATCCAACAAGAAATTCATTTGCACCTTGAAGAACTGTGCATCAAATGGCAAATGATCCAGTCCTATGTCAACGACAACAGAGAACTTGACAAGGCGTGTTCTCGCTAGAACCTGAAAATTAAATGTTCCAAGAAAGATTGTGATGGTTCTTGTGGAAAATCTTCCAAAAAAAAAGAAGCACTTCAATAAGATCTGGATAAATAAATCCAGACATGGCTCTAAGCACTACAGAAGGAAGAAAAGATGGCGATATTTACGCAAGAGGAAGGATCACTCAGGCTACAAGAAATCAAAACGATGCTTCATCTGCAACTAAAGTGGACACTTTGCCAAAAACTATCCCCAGGCGAAAAAATGTCAGAATCATTTGATACATCATATAGAGAATGAAACTGATATTTCTCTTCAAAATGATGATATTGAATCTTTATTCTCTGCAGATGAAGAACCATGTGAACAAACTCTTTGTGTCATTCCTTGTTATCAAACTCTTAGTGAAATTGATTCAGATTCAGATCCCAAAGAAATCTTCCACATATCTTTGACTCCTTCAGAGGAAAGCACTGATATATTTTCAAGCTAAACTCAGTATCCCCATTTTCTAGTGAAAATATTCACTTCAAACTTTGCTAAGCCAATCACTGTCATTGCACTTATAGACACTGGAGCTGCCTTTTCCATTTTAGATACTAAAGTTCTTCATGAAGAATATTGGACTTCTTGTGTCCGATACTTCAATTCTGCTTCAGGAGATACATTCTCTACAAATATCCGAACTATTCCGATCACTGTCCAATTTTTTCCACAATCTTCTATAACCACAAAGATCTTTGGCTCAAGCCTTCCCAACAAAGATTTAATCATTGGTTGGGACATTATGACTCAAATTTCTCATCTTTGTATCATTTCTAGAAAAGGTCTTAAGTTTAAAGACCGATTTTCTGAATTTGTCAATATTTAGAGACTCTTTTCCATCCAAATGAGCCTATTGGATCCGATCATGCAAAAATTGTTAGAATCCTATTTGGAATCTCATTCTGAGTTTGCTCAGAAGTGTTCCCATCCTTTATGGAAAAATCCATAATTCTTTGTTTGCCTTCCTTTAAAAAAGAATGAGGATATCAATCCAACTAAGGCGAGTCATATGGGAATGAATCCAGAACATCTAGTTTTGGCTCAAAAGGAATGCTCAGAATTGTTGCAACAAGGCTTTATAGAAGTCTCACATTCTCAATGGGCATGCGAAGTCTTCTATGTTAACAAACGTGCTGAGCAAAATGGAGGAAAGATGAGATTGGTAATTAATTACCAACCCCTTAACCTTTTCCTTCAAGATGATAAATTCCCTCTATCTTCCAAAAATTCTCTTTTTGCTGGACTATCCAAGGCCCAAATTTATTTCAAATTTGATCTCAAAGCCGGATTTTGGCAATTGGGCATTCATCCTGAAGATACACCCAAGAAAAGGGTTCTGTATTTCAAACCAGCACTTTTAATGGAAAGTTCTTCCTTTTGGTTTAAAGGTTGCACCATCTCTTTTCCATAAGGCGATGTGTCGGATCTTTCAGCCGATTCTCTTAAGTGCTACAATATACATTAATGATATCCTGCTCTACAGTCCTGATGAGCAGTCATACTGCCAACTACTTGAGTAGTTCGCTGAAATTGTGAAAAAATATGGAATTATGCTTTCTCAAATAAAGATGAACATTGCCCAGACAGAAATTGAATTCTTGGTATACACCTTAACAAAGGGACATACTATCTAGGGTCACATATTGCTCAGGAATTATTGAAATTTCCTGAAGAAAACTTTACAACAAAACAAGTTCAACAATTTCTTGGGATAATTAATTATCTTAGAGATTTTGTTCCAGATCTTGCACAGCTGCTAATCCCATTGCAGACAATGCTAAAAAAGAATCCCTTACCTTGGGGAAAATCTCAGACTACTGCAGTTGCTGAATTTAAAGAGATTATACAGTCTCTTCCTTCGTTACAAATCCCATCAACTAGGAAGAGAGTTCTCCAGATTGACGCCAGTGATGAATACTGGGCCGCCATCCTATTCGAAGAAATTGATGGTAAGAGACATTTATGTACTTACAAAAGTGAAAAAATTTCTCAAGTTGAAATGCATTATCATTCTACTTTCAAAGAAATATTGGCGGTAAAAAATGGCATAAAAAAGTTTGAGTTTCATCTCATTGGCCATCGCTTCCTAGTAGAATTGGATATGTCATCTTTCCCTCAGATGACCAAATTCAAACAAAAGCAGATTCCAAATTCCCAACTGCTTCAATGGGCTAAATGGTTTTCAAAATATTCCTTTGAAATCAAACACATTGCTGGAAAGAAGAATGTGCTTGCTGACTTTTTGTCAAGACCAAAAGCCCCAGCAGAAATCAACATGTATATCATGAAGCATGTCTTTCGTACTACTCATCACAATGAGAAGTATAAACTTGAGAAAGCTAAAGATTGGCCAAGCCGGCGATACCCCCCGGAGATCATCGAACAAATCCAGAAAGACAGTCTTACTGAAAATCTGGATAAACTCATATGGCAATGCCATGTAGACTTGTTTAGAGTCAATGGAGGTTCGATTCTTTATCTTTTTGGATTAAATGCAGATTATCTGTTCATACATCCTTTGAATTGGAAAGAAGATGATTTTCTTGATCAATTTCGATGGTTATTATGGTACTTAACCAATAAGTACTTAGTAACTATTGAAATTCCAACTAGAAGATTCATTACCAACCTCACCAGGATATTTGGACTCGGTAGAGGTAAGATTGAAAATAAGAATGACAAAAACCTTTTAGATTTTCTTAATTGGTTTTATCCTCCAACTCATTGGAAATGGCTCTTAAAAAAAGAATTGAGAACTACACAGCCAAACCCTGAAGTCCATACCATTATGTTTTTTTGAAGACCATGGGCTTGTCTCGCTGATAATGGAAACATCATCAAAGCTCCCTTGAGTACAGGAACCTCATCATATAGACCTGTTCCACATAGTGTAGAGGCTTGAGTTCACAAATCTTATCTAGGACCTATTGGTTGCTGTGAGCACTAGTATCGAGAACTCTAGAGAATCCTATGCCAGGAAAATAAAACCATTCCTCCAGATGCATGGAATTATAATGTACCCACTGCATGGGATCATTATGACCTAGCATTAGAAGCCAAGGAAGCACTCGAAGAGTTCAAACAAGCTGTATCATCCGAGGAATATGCACAAACCTCTCAAGACCCCTATGCTAGATGGGGAGGTCCTTTTTCTCAAGACCCCTACAGCCAAGGACCCTTGTCCTTATCTATGGCATGGATACATCTTTTTACACACAACCGTCCAATTGGCCACAACCAAGTATTCCTGCCGACACTGTAGATGATGACAATACAGACTGGGCTCAGGAAGAAGCATCCCACTGGGCTCACGAGGAAGCATCAGCATCCACGACACACCAGCTGAACCAAATCCTCACGCCAGAAGACCTTGAAGCTCTTGAACAAAAATCTGATGAACGTATTCTGGCAACAGTCCACAGCTTAGATGACTTAGACTATGACTACAATGCTCGTGACGGACGAGACCGCCGAACAAAATCGTTATCCGTACAAATTTACTGTAGCAAGTTATCGTTCACTTTCACTGTCGCACTAGGTTAGGGAAGTTACTGTTTACTGTCACTATTCATACAGTGCGAATAATTCTATACTGAGATTTTTGGAAGTCTTTGTTTGTCCTCGAACCCGTGAGCTTGGTCCTTATTTGTTTGTGACCTCTTATTGCCTATAAAAGGTGAGGATGATGTAATGTGTTGGGCAGAGTCCCTTGAGTAAAGTGAGTGTTTTGTGAAATTCTCTCATGGCTTTCTAAATTCCCTCTTCTTCTCCAGCCTAGTAGGATCCTCTGAGAAATGTAGCTCGGATAGTTAGAAATGTTACCATGCTGATTCTATTCGGGTGTTTCCAGGCTCTGAACTAAAGGGCATAATGGTTTTCCTGCTAAAAGGCTGTCCCTGAAGGGCTTGAACAAAGGGTTCTAAGCTGACTTCGTCCTCCTTGGTTCTAAGCCTAGGTCCATTCAATGGTATCAGAGCGTTGTGGAGCCATAAGGTTTGACAGAAATCAATTTGAAGTAAAGGTTTAGCAGTAGTGAAATTTTTAAAATTTTGCGGATAGCTTTGAAAATTTGCTTTGAAGGAATGATTTATTGACTTGTGGGAATCATTTTAGTTTAGCCGATTTGCAGTTTAGGTGGCGTTTCAGTCATTGTGATGTTGTTTCTTGCTTATTTAACGGGATTGTGGTTCGAGAGTTCAAGTGAGTTTTGTTGTTTGGTCTTAGGCATTCTAGGTAAGTGGTACTTATCTCTTCTTTGAGTTTGTAAACTAATATTTTAAAAGTGATATGGATTAGATATAATATGAGTTATGAAATGACATTTTTGTTGTATAAATGTTTGTATTTGCGGTGGTTTGACAGTGGTTTTAAGAAAGGCTTTGTGAAAGGATATATACTACTTTGCAAATTTTGTGAGGTAAAAATAGTATGAGTGTCATAATTTTCGTACGATACTCACTTAAGTGTCAAAACCTTTTTTTTTTCTAATTTGAGTGCTACAAATTTGAAAAAAAACTATCACATAGTGCCAAAAAATTCGACGTGGAAGCTAGTTGTCTAACATGGCTTTGTTGGCGCTGATGTGAATATTTTTTAATAGTTTTTTATTTTTAATATATTATTTTTTTATTTTTTATTTTTCTTTTTCTTTTTCTTTTGCCTTTATTTTCCTTTTTTTTTTTTTTGGGGGTTGGCGAGGGTCATTGGTGACCCTCACCAGGGCCATGAAATTGTTGCCCAATTTGGGTGAGGGCCGCCTCACTTGTCGTAAGCGAGGTCGTGAAGGCCCTCTACAAACTTGGGTGGGGCAGCATCATTGACAGTCGCCCAAATCTAGG
This sequence comes from Eucalyptus camaldulensis, assembly GCA_019915185.1. Classification (NCBI taxonomy): domain Eukaryota; kingdom Viridiplantae; phylum Streptophyta; class Magnoliopsida; order Myrtales; family Myrtaceae; genus Eucalyptus; species Eucalyptus camaldulensis. The sequence continues at coordinate 23,814,402 of JAHSVA010000003.1, forward strand.
TAAGGGCCTTCGTGGCTTCATTCGCGATTAGTGACGCAATGCCCTTGCCTAGGGCCTTCATGATTAGATTTGGGCGAGGGCCACCTCACCCTAGACAGTGAAGGCCTCAACTAGATCTGGGTGGCCGGTGACACTACCTTGCCTAGGTTTGGCAAGGGCCTCTGCGGCCTCGCCTACAATCGGTGAGGCTACGATAGCCTTGTCCAAGGCCTTTGCGGCTAAGCGTGAGGTGGCCCTCACCTAGATTAGGTGAGGGTTTTACGGTCGGCGAGGGTCGTTGGCGACCCTCATCAGCCCCCAAAAAAATAGTGAAAAGAATTTCGAAAAATCAAAAAGTAGAAAAAAAAATGATCTACTTAGTACTTTTGATTTGGTTGTTTGACTGTTATTAATTTTAGTTCAATCTTAGATGTTAAGTATGAGAAAATTTAGATGATTTCATGTTGATTGAAACAACCTCCCAAAAGACGTGGTCGCATGATGGATGAGAAAAAGAAGGTAAAGACGTGGAATTTGGACTTGAAGATGATATTCACATAATGCTTGCTAAGTGATTGGCTGACTGAATTTTATCGTTCTCTATGCATTGACTTTTATTGAGACATAGTCTCTATTTTAAGTTCGACTTCCGGCTTGTCTTTTTTTCTAATGATAATACTATGTTGTCTTCGTTGACTTGAATCGACACATTCCGAGTTTATGATAAATCGATGTCTTAAGATTTGATAATGTAAAAAGTGAAAATGGTGAAATTAAACTAGAAAGTTGTGAGATTTGTGAAATTACTGCCAATTATTTTAAAAACTTAAGCTATTAGATAAATGTGTGGTATAATATTTAATCGCAGTAACACTCCCCGTTACGTGTAGGTAAGATTTTTTTGGCAGAAGCCTAAAGCGTGGAAATATATAATTGGGGAGGTAAATAGGGCCTCGTAAGATTTAAACTTAGAACCTCTAGCTTTGATATCATTTGATATTTTGTGAAACTACTGCCAACTTTTCCAAAAGCTTAAGCTATTGATGAAGATGTGGTATAATATTTAATTACTCTAGCATAAGTAATACTTTTATGATATTGATTAAATTATTGATTTACTAGTTAAGTGCTATTGGCTAATCATGTGGTCGATTCTTGGAGATGTCGATGTTCACATTGTTGCTTATATGAGTTGTTGATGTCTACGTTGTCGCTTAATTGGGTTGTCGACGTTCATGTTGACAATTAGTTGAGAATGTTATCATTGCTTGTACAAGAAATAGAAAGATAGATAAGTGTGTTATTAATACTTTTGTAACTGATGAATAAAAAAAGGCATCACAATTGTATTTTGTTAATAATTTGCATAATATGATGCCGTGCACCGAACTTTGATTTTGCGAATGGCTATGCAAGAAATAATAAGTGTTGTTATGTGATTATACATGGAAATCATTATGCTATGTTTCATCAATCATATATTGGTGGGGGATGATGTCCCAAAGTTAGGATGCCTCAGAGTGGAGATGGCTCGGAATTGGGATCCCGTGAGAGTCGAGATGAAATAATCAATATAAGCATGGCTATGTGCACGCATGTCTATTCATGAACTAATTGGTGATAACCACATCTCATAGTATGTTATGCCATGCGTTTGCATTTGAGTGAATAATCTTATGTCCTATTATTCATGGTTTCCATTGACATAACATGCGAGGCATCCATTTATTCAATCATCTCTCATAGTTATTTTGTATGTAGATGGATTGTTGTGCTTTGCATGTATCGGGTTAAATAGTGAGATGATCTCCTACCTTAGCCTCAGGGTTTTCATTTAGTGAGTTTCGACTCACTCAATTATTTTTCAGACATGTAGGATAGATCTCCCACCGCCACTGCTTTTTGGAGCTCCAATGCATTTTGATTACGTTTAACAGGATGTGCTTGTACCTGAATCATTTGTAGAATATACTAAGTGTTGTATAGATCGACATAGGGCTTTTCGAGTGGATTCCTTCTCAATTTGGTGCTCGGCACCTGAATATTGATGGCGAGTTGGTTTGACTAGTGAGGGGTTTCAACGGTGACGGCAACATGTCGGTTGACAAAGTTGTTGATCCGTATTAGATAGCTTGACTTTTATACAGGGAGACTTTTGGGCATAGGAGTATTGTGCTAAAGTTAGGTGACCCTGACCTATGTATTTTGTGTTTCACTTGGTCGTTGTATTGTAATACTGTTGTTAATATAAAGAAGATGCATATGTATTTTTATGAACACTCATGCGATCATTTTGTATAACATATTTTGAATGCTTTAATGTGCTTATGCATGCTCATAATAATTAGTGAGTACTAATTGGCAAAAGACACGTGTCATGTGTGACGTTCTCGAGCATCACAGTATTAACCCTAAAAAAGAAAGCTAAGACTAAAACCAGCTACCTGATGACGACAATAGCTTGATTTTGACGGAGAACCAATGACCATGGTAGATGGATGCGTAGTGGAACTAGGCTAGAGAATAGACAAGCTTGGTTTGTGGTGGATTCACTGGTATAAGGATGCCAGAGACTAGTCTAATGAGGCCGCGTTAGATGACGACGATGGAGAAACTAGCAACTCACGAGATAGAGTTACTCTTAGAGACAATCAGAGTAGATCTTTGACTGCAACAAGCAGATGGCGATGATGCTGCTCTTAAGGGTGAAGATCGGTGGGCGAAAAGCAAAGACTTGGGAAAACGAAGATTGGCGATCTTAGTGTTAGGGTAGAAAAGTTGGTGGCAGAGATGAGGGTTTTTTTTTTTTTTTTTTTAAGAAGAAAGATGAAGTTATGATTTTGGTTTGGGTCATGCTCTCGTAGTGGCTCTGACATTATATAGATATCTTAGTATCTTCAAAAGAGAGGGAGAGAGAAAAATACTAAAACTAACATCTTTACACAATAACCTGATAAAAGAGTACATTCATTGTTATATTTATACAGTATGAAGACACTTGCTAAATCCTAATGTCTTATTTGTGTCCACCTGCGCAATAACTTGATAAAAGAGTACGTTGATTGTTCTATTTATAGAGTATGGAGACGCTTGCACAATCCTAATGTCTTATATACGACCACCTACTAACTTCTGACGAATATCCATGAATACTTCAGCGGAAAGTATGCTCCGGTGTCCACGTCAAATTGCCAGGGATTGGAGACGGCACTTTGAAAAGCTCCTCAGGAGACAAATCAAAATTCAGGTCGAAGGGTCCTTTTAAGTAACCAGAATGATAACTGCTTTCGCCAAGACTAAAGCCGGACAAAACATCCTTCCTTGCCGAGCTGTTTGCCACGGTCGGATCCAAGATTGTCGCAATGACACGACTCTCTGGCTGCTGACAATCCAATTGTCTGTTCTCTTGGACATTGTAGCAGTGCGATGTCGAAGCTGGGGGGGGGGGGGGGGGGGGGGGGGGGGGGTGGGGTGTGGGGTTAATTACATTCGGGAGTCACTTTGGGTCTATCTGAATAAAGACGTGGTTCGGTTTCAGCTAACATAGAGAAGCAAAATGATGGATGTGCTAATAAAGCAATAGGAACACTTTATATGAAAGATTAAAGGCCCGTTTGATAACACTTCAAATAGTGCCTAATTTTATTCTTTTGTTTCTTGGAACAAAAATATAATAAAAATCCGTTTGATAAATTTTTTGTTTCCAAAAATAGATTTGGAATATAATCAAGAAGTAGATAAAAGTTGCTTCTTCTTCCCAGGCAAGCCAAATTCTTTTTTCTCTTTTATTTTCTTCTTTTCCTTTTCTCTTCTTCCTCATTGCTAGGCTAGGCAAGGTTCGGCAACCTCGTCGAAGCCCACTGTGGCCGGCGACCAGCTAGAGAGGCCTGGTGAGGCTTAGCCTTGCTGTTAATTGACACAGGCCGAGGCCGGCCTTGCATTGGCTGGGCGAGGTCAAGCCTCACCAGTGGCCAGGCGAGCTAGCCCAACGATCAGCAAGGGTTTGCTGCTTGCCGGGCCTCGGCCTAGCTTGGGGAGGCTCTAACGAGGTTGTTGGACCTTGCTAGCCAGTCGCTAGTCATCGCCATGGCCGGTGACTGGCTAGAGAAGAAGAAGAGGGATGGAAAAAGAAAAAAAAAAAAGAGAAAAAAGAAAAAGAAAAAAGAGAGAAAAAATAGAAAAATATAATAAAAGTATTACAAAATTAAAAGAAATTCTAATTCATAAAAGAATTTGAGACTTTATCAAATGTATTTCTATCCCGCGGATAAAATTTTTAGACAAACACCTTTAAATATTTAGAAACTCATCTAGGGAACATAATAAAAAAGAATAATTTTTAAACAAGAAATTGTTTCCGGAAACAAAATAGTTACCAAATGCATTCTAAGAAAAAAGATAGAAGTGTAATAATATCACAATACCTTGTTTTAGCACTGTGTAATCTGGATGATGAAGAGGTGAGCTCACGCCAATTAATGACTCTATAGGCAAGTCGGTCAGGGTGCTCGAAGGAGTGATGCCGGGCAGGGAATCAGGCAGCACCCATTGATTTTTGCTATGGTAGGCTTGCCTTCTTAAGTTCTGCACCAGAATCTGTGGAACGAGCAGTGGATTCGATCGAATCCAAAATCAAACAAGTACTTACTAATTTTTAGAGAAGTGGTCGTGGTATATATTCTGCTGGGCAAACGAACTAGTCCAATAAAACAGGCCCTAGCTCCAAATGGATTGACACTCAGGTATTCGACAGTAAAATTTCAGGTCATGATTTACACCTTCTGAGAGTAGGTCAGTTTGTCTAGCGACTGGTAAGTTTGGCCATCAAGCGTTGCCTGAGTAACTTTCATTACTGAATTGAACAGTATGCTGGCCTTTATCGAATCTTGGTAGTAAGCGTACATCTTGTTATCATCGACCACACAGGTGCTGGCATGTCTGACAATCGTCTCCCATGTCCGGTTGGCGATCCCAGTGCCAAGCATCTGAGATGACATCACAAAAGAAGTAGCACGATTTAGTAGTTGATAATGCTTAGAATAACTTGTAAAGAAACAAGAAAAATTAGCATCTCTCCAAGAGATTTGGAGACAACATTTCTTAGAGAGGACGCATCGACTTCATGCAACTGGAGGAAATCTTGAACGGTGTTGATTTCTATCGAACGCATGCGCTTATGTAGAGCGCCATCTTTGGCTATATTCTGTAAACGCCATACTTCATCGCTCAGAAGTGGAGGGTGGTGCTTCTTGTTCACTGCGCATGACAGAGAAAACTTGTCAATCTTTAGGTCTTTTTAAGGTCCACAGATAGAATCAGGAATTAATGGTCAAAAAACAAAATGCTATTGTCAAATGAAAGGCATCGAAACCAGGGCATTGCAAACTTACACTCTCCTCAACGATCTTTAACAACAAAAGGTTCACTTCTTGCTTCCCTTATTCTCGTTTCTGTAGAAATCTTTTGAGCAGCTTGAGCTCCTAACCTGAATTTCCGACTTCTCATCCAGCTCGAGTTGTCGGTGATGATTAAATTAAGCAGGGAACCAATTCCTCCTTGCAAGGTCACATTCAGCACCCCGGTAATCAATGGCCTTTTCCCTTCCCTTTCGCGCACGGTATTGCAATTGAATTCCTTCTCAGTCCAATCCTCTCCCTCGTCCAACCCGAAATCGCCGTCGAGGACGACAATTCGGAGCTTTATGGAAGAGAGAGGGCCACTCCTAATCCTCTCACTGGTCCTGCCATCTACTAGTTCAATCCTCAGAGGAGTGCCATCCTCAGCTTCTATCTGACTGCTAGTGAAGACAGTTGCCGGTATTTTGGTAATAAACTGCAGTCGCAAGCTGCTTATTTCAGAAGTTCCAACAGGATTTGACGGGGCTCTGCGATATAGACTAGAAATACATAAGTTCTCCTGAGCATAAGGGATGTTGAAGTGTCGACATGATGTCGAAAAACAACTTATCTTGTACTTGAAACCCAAGTACTGTGTCTTGCATGAAAATACTAATACGAAACAAGATCAATATGGCCTCTTTGATTGGGAACCAACCTTGGAGGTTGATGTAGAAATACAAGGAACACCAACCTTAATGATGGATCGTGAAAGGGCGAGATCACACGTTCCACTTCCTCACTAACCTGCTTGATGCCGAATGTAAATCAGATTTAAAGTGAAGTTTTTTAACAATACAATAGTTTCATCCTGTTTAGCATCACGATCAGAAAAGGTGATTTCATTACACTTGATACAGGGCAAATCTTACGTTCCCAGTCTGCGATGTTTACAAATACAAAGGAACTTCTGCCTAGCATAGCAATCAAAATAGACAACCAGAAACAGGAAGTATTCATGTGATCGCTCGATAAAAGATTCATTCCTTTCATACAAAATAGAGGTGAGGGGCAAAAAATATCTCCTTTCTATTTGGAATTTGGTTATGAGAATAGGATTCACAGATCTTTAATCCATGAAAACGAACCCGACAATCCATGAAAACAAACCCGACAAACAATCACTTCAGAAACAAATAATATAAAACAGCAGAGCAAATCAGGACTCCATGAAGTATCTTTCATAAGAAACAAGACATGGACAAAACCCTCTACATCTTTGTGATGGAAAGTACTTTTGCCTGAGCCATGCCGACCAAACATCTGATTCACCACTAGAAAACAACCTTCTCATAAGAGATCCGAATTACATCCACAACATGCTGACTGAACAACACTAAGCCAGATGATATGAATTGCAAGATCCTATTGGAAACACCAAAGAGTCAAACAGTAAGCATAGCAGAGGTATGAAGTTATGAATCAATTTGTGAAGACCAGATGTGAGTTCTTCTCAAGCAACCCAGCTAGAGACCAACTAGGGAAACTATCAAAAAAGTTCTAAACCTATTGCATTTGCACCAATTCAATCCTAAATTTTTCAATTGTGCCAATTTAATCCTAAAACTTGTTCAATATTTGCCAGTTGAATCCATTCAGTCAATTTTGACTGGAAATTGTTGATGCGGATGTGGGCTGTCCTATATGGCATGAAAAAGGTTGATGTATGAAAATATTATAATAATTTTTTGAATTTTTTAATATTTTTTTTTGTTTTTTTCTCTTTTCTATTCTCTTTATTTATTTTTTTGGACTGAGATCAGCAAGGGTCGCGGGCCAACCTTCACCGGCAACCCTTGCCATAGGTGACGGCTAGGATGCCTATGCTTAATATGGGTGTTGTAGCCTCGCTGAGATCAAGCGAAGGTGTTGCGACCCTCACCCAAGCCTTTATCGACTATAGCAAGGGTCAGCTGGCGACCGTTGCCAGCCTCAGTAAAATATATATATATATATATATATATATATATTCAAAAAATTATTTAAATATGTCTACATTAGCGCTAATACGTTATGTAGGACAGTTGGTGTTTACATCAACGATTGCCAATTAAAATTGGTGAAGTGGACTCAATTATAAGAATATGAAAACGTTTATGACTAAATTGGTGCAATAAAATGTCTAAAACTAAATTGATACAAATGCAATAGGTTTATGACTTTCTTTGCTAATTTCCCCAAAATGACTTGCATAGCATACCACTTTCCGGAAGAGAGGCTCGACAAAAGATGCCAATTCACCCGGCGACAGTCCTCCCGGCACGTTTCTCCAACGACTGCAAAGTAATCAAGAACCTGAATCAATGTCTATCATAGTAATACACAGTCACAGACACTGAAATTGGCATACAATGGTTCCTAAGTAAAGAGGTTCTACTCGCCTTCTTTTTGATCCTTGAGCAGAAGATCCGGAACCACCCTCCTGAAGTTGCCTTTTCTCCATCTCCACAGAATCGAAAACACGTAAAATTCATGTCAAAAGTTTCCAAAACTTGCGGTTTTTATAGATACAGCAACCGGCCCCGCTAAACCCGCAGAGGGTACATACGGAGTCAAAATGCGCCCACCATGGAAATGGAAGGTACAGAGCAGCTTCAACTTTGAAACACAAGACATCGACTCAAGTCAAACAAATGGTTTTTACTGGGGCTGGAAAAAGAAACAAAGCCAACCAAAAGCAGATATTTTTTAAGTACACTTTTGCACGTGTAAGTAATTGCATCTAGACGATCCCAAGGGCCATCAAACTCTCGCCCCTGGACTAATCAACTGAATTAAGGATGGACAACCAAGACGATTGGGCCAAAAATTCCCCAATGAAAACCAGGATTAACAAACCTTGTCTATATTAATCTCACAATCTAGAAGAAACCCAGATAAAATTATCGTCTTTCCTATGTTTGCTCGATAAGGGGTTTAAGAGAGAGAAAATTTACAGAGACATGCGGTCGCATCGACACGTACTTGAGTGGACGATGAGTAATGTGATCGAGGAACCGCGTTCCACAGAGTGGTATTAAGCTGCAGAGGAATGGACATTCAAAGTTTGAACTCCATTCTCGCCCATTTTCTTCAGATGAATCTCTCTTAAGAAGTTGTTGGGATCAATGTAAAAAACATGGTTGTTGTGATTACCTTGGGTCCCAATTCAGCCTTGAACTTTTACTTAATTAAGGGAGATTATGCATAATTTGAAGATATAGAGGATCAAGGAAGATATATAAATCTCTTGATATTTTTAATTATCTTTAACATCACCTTACCAACTCAAGAGTACTTAGAAGAATTCAATTTGGCAATTTGAAGAAAAGAACTGAAAAGCACCGGGGTGGATGTGCCTTAGCGAAGATATTAACAATTTGATCAAATAATGAAATAAAGATGGGAGGAGCATTATCACGGAGTAGGGGTGAGTAGTTTTAGGTTCTATAGAAGCTTCACCTGGAACCTAAAGCCTACCCATTGAAACAAACTTTTAATTTTTTGGAACTTGGAACCTACTCTACATACTTTGGAACCTAGAACCTACCTTATCATAAATTCCGCAGTCGGTTTCAGGGTCTATCGAGGTTCCATCTATGTTATTAATTGAATGATTATAGTAAATCATCACATTTAATTACCATTACTTGCTAGCGTAATTCGTTGACCATAACTTATATTTAGTCACAAAAAATGTGAAACATGAACAAAGTAAAAATCTCAGCCATAAAATAGAAGCTCATATTAGTAGTTTCAAATTATACACTTATCATTGAATGCCATGGAATACCGCAGAATCATGCGAAGACATAGACCAAGAAAAATACAAAAAATGTTATTGTAAGTTCTAGGTTCCACCAATGTAGAACCTGGAACTCATCTGTCGAAACAAGTTCCCCAATTTTTAGAACTTGGAACCTACTCTGCATACATTAGAATTTGGAATCAGGTATATTCTCATTAGTCTAGTTCTCAGATTCTAGGTTCTATCCTAAAACCATGCTCACCTCTAACTTGGAGCACATGATATCGGGTGGAAACCATCATTATCATTTATTTGAATAGCATTCTGACTGTTGTAATAAATGACTGTCTCACCATTATGGCGAACTCTCATATCTTCTAGTAATTATTGCAACCGCAATAATTTCGATGTTGTATCAACAAGAGCATGATATTCTTCCTTCATCCTAGAGCGAGCTATGATAATATGCTTCTTGCTACGCCATGGAATAAATGAGTTAGAAAGAAACAATTGCCTACAATGGAGTGATGATCTAAAGGGTTTTTTTGGCCTAATTAGCATCAGAATAAGCGTTTAAATCTATTTAGAGTTAGCAAAAAGGTGAAGGTCATGAAATGAAGTACCCTTTAATGTAATGAGTGTTTGAAGAACTATATCAAAGTGAGTTGTACATGGTGTGGTCATGAACTTCCCCATATCTAGCGAGATTGCGATGCCCTTTGCAGATCTAGGCCTGGCAGCCTCGCTTGTGGTTGGTGACCTTCATCAGATTGTGTTGAGGCTGTGAATTGGTGAAAGGAAATAATAAAATAAAATAAAAAGAAAAAAAATAAAAATGAGAAAAAAGAAAAATAGAAAACGATTTGGAAATATAAAAAAATTACAAAAATTATCCACATCCAAAATTAGCCACAAAGACTACATTAACAATTTTTCAAAGAATTTAAGACAAAATTAACTAAATTGAAAGATTTAGAATAGAATTGTCATTCATACAGTAAGTTTATGATTTTTTTGGTAATTTTCCCATCTCAAATCCACATTACCAAGTGATGTGGAGGCAATGGACTTGTTGAATTAGCACATCGGATCTAGACCATATCATTAAATTTAAGGTTAACGGGGTCCAAATTTTAATACATAAGGAAAGTTGGCGATAATTTACGAGACAAAAAAGAAATTTCGCGTAAGTTTGAGACTCAATCTTAAGTCATTATTTAAGGGAAATTGGCCACGTTATGTGTGATAAGCGAATGTGGGCATTACGTTTTTTTTTTTTTTTTAATGTTTGTTTGTTGGGAGCGGGTCTCCCCTAAGCAGAATTTGTCATTGTCCGTGTCCAAAAACACATAGCCGGGCATCGATTGGGATTTCACTTTCCATGCTAGGTTATGTCCACATGGAAAATATGTTGCCAGAGCCATATATTTTAGTGATTAAAAGAGAAGTGACCCAGATGAAAATGCCCACTTCGGCGACCAAACATCCGAATCACCACTAGAAAACAAACCTTCCCAATTTGAAAACCGAGTCCCATACCAAGCATAGCGGAAGTATAAGATCATGAATTAATATTAGAAGAACCAAACTTGAGTTCTTAAACAACGCAGTCACCCTGAAACTCACTTTGTTAGGACCGGTTCCCAGTTTTTGGAACCTAAAATCTTTGTAAACTCTGAAATCGAAAGTGACGGCTCCTTTTTTTTTGGGGGGTTCATTACTCTTTCAAATATTCACTTACAAAACTCAAAATTGATGATGACAGGTGGCCAACATGATTAGAAAAATATAAGCCCCACGCATCAGCTTCACATTTCTCACGAAGAAACTTCTTTGTGGCAAATTCTTTCAAATTTCTTAGCAACTTCCATTGTCTTATGCCATCACAATATTTTTTATTTAGCCAAAGATCCTTACAACTTTGTCGTCTAGGCATGATGAAGCAGCCGTGAAATTCCTTAGCTTGACAAGCAGGGAACTAGAGGCAGCAACAAGATGCGACGCATGAGTAAAAAGGGAGAATTTGGGTTATCTTGGTCCAGTTTTCCCGTTCGATTTGGTTTGGTTCCAAGGTCTTTTCGGAGCTGGTGCTCATCCCTAGTCACATACACAAAAGTTGGAATAAATCCCTAGTAAAGTAACTCTCCTTAATGTCAAGCCCTCTTTTTGATCCTCGACCTTTTCACCATCTCCCGAGAATCGCAAAACACTTAAAATTCCTGTCCATAGTTTCCAGAACTATGCAGCGTTCACAGATACGGCAACCGGTACTGCTGAACCAGCAAGGAATTCATAGGGAGTCAAGATAAGGCCCCCACGCATGCATTGTATTTGGGCTCAATGAACCTTCCAAACCACTAGCATTCAACATGAACTCAAGTCAAATATGTACACTGTATCTGGGCTCGAAAAACCTTCGGAACCATTAACAATCAACATTGACTTTCCACACAAAGAACCTTCGAAACCATTAACGATCAACATGGACACAAGCAAAACATCATTTGTATTTAACTGCATTTTTGCTCGTGCCAATATAGTAATCGCATTTTGACAATTCCAAGCGCCATCAAACCCTCTTGCCTTTGTACTCATCAAATGAATTCAGTACCCAAGAAGATTGGGCGAAATTACCCGGTAGAACCCAAGATTGACTAACTAGATAACTAACTAACTAAACGCGTCGAATGATTGGCGGCTGCATAAATCACACGATCTAGAAGATATAAAGATAAGAAAACAAAGGAGAATTGGGGATTTCACTTTCCATGCTTAGAATACGGTCCACGTAAAAATTGTGATAAGCCCAAACGAAAGAGAGACATAAAAATGATTATATGTCAGTGCTTAAGCAATAGTTAAAAGCCTCGAGCTACTGAGGCAAGCTTGGTAAGACCAATTTGCTTGCTTTTGGTCAGGGGAAACCCACTTCTCACCCAGCAAATAGGAGAGCCAAACCTTATCAGTTTGCCAAGCACCTTCCACTGTCCAGAGACGATATGAATGCTTACTCTAGAGGTTAAAGAACTCGAGAGGTCTTGGAGGTCTGAAACCACCAGGAACCAATTTCATTGATGCAGGACAATGATCCGAAACATCAGGAGAAAAGAGGAAAAGACTGAAACCAAGCCTCATTCCCCAGAGCCCTATCCAACTTCCTTTCCACACATCCCACCATTCTCCTATTAGACCAGGTGATTAAGTTACCAATAGTCTTTATGTCCAGCAGCTCCAAGTGAAAGAGCAATTGCTTGAGATCCTCTATATCTTCAGAGTAAGCATCATCAGAGCTACTAGCTTCAGAGGCAGAGCAAATTGTGTTAAAATCTCCGGCAAGAAACCAAGGCTGATCAATAGTTTGAGGGACCATTGTGAGCTGATCCTAGAGTTGTTTCCTCTCTCCCGGCGTATCAGCAATGTAGGTGACAGAAAGTAAGAATTCACAAGGCAATGAAGAAACTGATTGCTGTGAGAACAGATAGCAATAGTCAAATGAGAATCACAGAGCACCCAAATTAGTCCTGAATCACAATCAGCATAATTATGATATCAGGGCCAATCAGGGAAATTGCTGTTAACAATTAGAGTATCATCTTCTTCTTTAACTCGAGTTTCTAAGATTAAAAACAATTGTCATGATTCTTACTAACAAGGTTACAAATCTACGCTTATAAGGCTTATTGAAACTCCTTGAATTCCAGCATACAACATTCATGAAGAAAGAATTGAGGAGCTAGACATACCATCCAGCATTCTCCAACTCAGCTTCCAGATAGCATTCTTCCTTCTGGAGAAAGTTTAAAATCACCAGGAGGAATAGCAACATCCAGGTCAACTGTCAAAGTCAACGGAAGCCTCCAATTCAGGCACTATGTCTAGCACTTGCTCTTCTTCCTTCTCAACATCATCATACAATAGTACTACAAACTGGTTATGTAGTCAGACCGTCCTCAGATAAAAGTCTAGTAATAGCATTGCATTTTAAAGCCTCACGAGGATACACATCAGCCAAATCCTCAAGGGAACACACTTTTACGGAACCCATTTCAACTTTTTCTTATTCTTCGGAAAAATGACCAAATTTGAAGCAACTAACACATATTCTAAAACCCCAAGGGTACTCCAATGTAACTTTACCCATCTTATCATCATCAAGCAACACAGAAACATTCTCGGGCTATTCTTTAGACAAAATCCACCTCCAGACAGACCTTTTCATAATGAAGTCTGTTCTATCGCTCATGGCTTTTCAGGATAGAGAACACAAATCCCACCTCCAATGTCACGACATACAGAGGAACTCATTGTAGCTTAAACGAAACAAGAGTTTCCTTGTTACTTGTCAGAGACCTACAAACTTTGCAGTTCAGGCTTCTATTTTCTCAGCACAAGAGGATAGTGTGCAATCGGTGTGTAATTATTAATTGCAACAGATTTATAACAAATGAATTCAAACCGCTTTCTTTTTGCATCTTTGTTTGGGGATTTGCGTAAAGTTTCAGAGGGATTACGTCATATTTGAGCCGTAAAAGTTCTATGGGAGTTGTAAATAATTGCCAATTATAATCCTGAAAACATGTGTAGCGTGTTAGACTGCTGATATGCTTTCATTTATAAATTCATAGCTTCAAGAATACCATTTTGGTTCTCTTCCAAATTTTCCGTTAGAACTCACTCTCCCAATTAATTAACTTGTAAGTGCAGAGTTCTTTTCTCTCGTGCTTCCTGTGAGGTGGTACCCAGAACCAAACCATTTCTCTTGAAAAAGACCTTGATGAGCTAGCTACATTCATGCTCCTCTGATCTTCAGAGTATTGACCCCATAAGAGTTTTTGCAAGAATTTAAGATCTCATGACCAATTTGAACCAATCATACAGGATCGGATCTGGTCGGATTATATCATTTGGTCAGCTTGAGCTGCTAGGCTAGCAGCATTTGAACAGACAGGTCTGATCTGGTCTTCCAGCAACTTTCCATGCTGTCTAAACTAATGTGACTCTAGTAGGTGCCACTTTCACTACTCCCAATTCGTATTTTCGCTGTTTTTGGAGAGTGTGAATTAGGAAGGGGATTTTCTTTTTGCCCCATAATTTTTTCATAGTTAGAAATTAAAAAACAGATGATATCAAAATTTGGACTTTGGGCATTGTGACTCTAATGGTTAGAATATTATGTCACAAACAGAGAATAGCAAAGCCTCCCTGAGAAACTTTGGACTTCGCAAGCTAAGTAAAAGACTCACAAATTGTGTACAGCAAAGAAAAGTCTGCTAAGTATATCAGAGCAATAAACTAATGATCCAAGATATAATGGGTTGGGACAAACAAAGTGCCAAACAATTCTTGAACAAGAAAAAAAGGCCTACAATTCTTGAAGAGCCCTTATATTGAGGTACTTTATAAGTTCAGCTAGCGTGATCTATACAAAGAAGAGACGCTCTATTGGCACTAGTCCTTACATTTTTATGCATAATACTGAATTATTGCATGCAGGGAGCTTGCGCTTAGATGCTTTGCAGATTCTTGGTCCTCCCAAAACAAGACATTCTCATCCACAAAAGCCAATCATCGGGCGTCAAGCATTGTAAATTTCCTTTTTCCTTTTTTGTTTTCTGTATAAATAATGACACTTCGCCACATGATGGTTGGCTTGTGTGGATGAGAATTTTGGATATAGCTTTTTCGATGTTTACAGCTTAATAATATGGGAAATTGAACATTGCTGTTCTCCTTGCAGCCACGACCCGCCGTACCGATCCCCACTTCACCACGGCACGGATCTTGCACCACGCTGCCCTGGGCCTTGAAATCGTCGTCTTACAGACTCCAAAATCAGTGCCAGATTGACAGATCCCAAGATCTGCCCCGCTGCTTGATTCAATGACAAAAGTAGGCTCTGGTGTCCACATCAAATTGCCAGGGCTTGGAGACTCGGGAGATAAACGAATGTTTGGCACAAAGGGGTCTCGTGAGTGACCAGGATGATGACTACTTTCACCAGCACCATTGCCAGGCAAAAATTCCTGCCTCGCCAGGATGTTTGCCATGGTCGGATTGAAGGTATTTGTGATGATATGGCTCTGTGGCCCCAAACAATCTAGTTGTCTGTTTTCTGTGATATTGTAGCAGGGCGACATTGAAGCCAATGAGTAATTAAATTCAGAAGCCGCTTCTGGTATATCTGAATAAAAATGTAGTTCGGTTTTAGCTACCACAGATATGCAAAATGATGTTACTAAACTATGAACGATTAAGAAGGCCAAGAAGAAAAACATAGAAGTGATAACAATACCACACCTTGGTTTAGGACTGTGTAATCTAGATGATGAAGAGGCAGACTCAGGCTAATTGATGGCTCTGTAGGCAAGTTGGTCAGGGCTCTTGGAGGACTGATGCTGGGTAGGGCATCAACCAGCACCCATTGATTCTTGTTACAGTAAGCTTGTCTTCTTAAGGTCTGCACCAACATCTGTCAACCAAGCAGTGGATTCAATCACATCCAAACAAATGCTT
Source organism: Eucalyptus camaldulensis (assembly GCA_019915185.1). Classification (NCBI taxonomy): domain Eukaryota; kingdom Viridiplantae; phylum Streptophyta; class Magnoliopsida; order Myrtales; family Myrtaceae; genus Eucalyptus; species Eucalyptus camaldulensis. The sequence continues at coordinate 23,830,017 of JAHSVA010000003.1, forward strand.
ATGAACTTTGAGGGAAGTGGTTGTGGTACAATTTTTGCCAAGTAAATGAACTAGTCCGATAAAAACAGCCCCTTGTATAGCTTCAGATAGATTGACACTCGGCTACTTGATAGTGAAGTTATGATATATGTACCTTCTGAGAGGGGGTCAATTGGTGTGACTGGTAAGTTTTGCCATCAAGTGTTGCTTGAGCAACTTTCATTACTGAATTGAACAGTATGCCGGCCTTGTTCCAAGCTTGGTAGTAAGTGTACATCTGGTTGTCGTCGACTACACAAGTGCTGGCATGTCTGACAATTGTCTCCCATAGCCGGTTGGTGATCCCAGTGCCAAGTATCTGAAATAACATCGCATCACGAAAGAAGTAGCATGATTTGATATTTAACAGTGTTTAGAATAACATGAACAGAAGAAGGATTTTATCAGGGCTTGAAGAAAGGTGGTTACTACGTTTCTTAGAGAGCATGCATCGGCTTCGTACAGCTGGAGGAAATCTTGAACAGTGTTGATTCTTCTCAAAGTCATGCGTTTGTGTAAAGCGCCGTCTTTGGCTATTTTCTCTAAACGCCACACTTCGTCGCTCAGAGATGGAGGGTAATGCTTCTTGTTGACTGCACATAGCTTGGAAAACTTGTCAATCTTTAAGTCTTTTTAAGATCCACAGATAGAATCAAGGATTATTGGTCAGTATCATAAAATGAAAGGCATTGAAACTAAAGCATTGCAAGCTTACACTCTCCTCGATGATCTTTAACAACGAAAGTTTCACTTCTCGCTTCTCTTATTCTTATTTCTGCAGAAACCTTTTGAAGAGCTCGAGCTCCTAACCTGAATTTCCGACTTCTCACCCAGCTCGAGTTGTCAGTGATGATTAAATTACGGAACCAACCACTTCCTCCTTGCAAGATAACAGTCAGCTCCCCTGTTATCAGTGGCCTTTTCCCTTCCCTTTCACGAATGATATTGCAATTGAATTCCTTCTCGGTCCAATCCTCTACCTCATCTGACCCAAAATCGCCATTAAGGACGACGATTTCGAGCTTTATTGAAGATAGAGGGCCACTTGTAACCCTCTCATTGGTCCTGCCATCGACTAGTTCGATCCTGAGAGGAGTACCATCCTCGGCTTCTATCTGACTGCTAGTGAAGATGGTTGCCGGTAATTTGGTAACAAATTGTAGTCGCAGACTGCTTTCTTCAGAACTTCCAATGGGAATAGATGGCGTTCTGCAATATAGACTAGAAATACATAAATTCCTCTGTGCATAAGGGGTGTTTAAAGTGTCAATACGTTGTCAGAAAACAACTTATCTTAAACTTAGAAACCAGATTAACATGGCTCTGAAGCAAGATCAACATGGCTCTTATTCACAATCAACCTTGGAGGTTGATGCAGGAATACAAGGAACACTGACCTCAATGATGGATTGAGAAAGCGCGAGATTGCACATTCCACTTCCTCACTAACCTGCTTGATGCAGAATCTAACTCAGATTTGAAGAGAAATTTCATAACAAACCAATAGCTTTGTCCCATTTAGCATCACGCTCACAAACGGGTGATTTCATTGGACTACGCACAGGGTATGCATTACGTTCCTAAGGTGCAATGTTTTCTAATACAAGGAACTTCCGCATAGCATACCTGTCACAGCAAATAATTAGAAAAAGGAAAATTTTCACTTGATCGTTTGATAAAAAGATTCATTCCCTTCATAAGAAAAAGAGGTGAGGGACAGAAATTTACTTTTTATTTGGAAATTGTTTATGAGAACAGGATTCACAGAATCATGGAAATGAACCTAACAAACAAATCATTTTCAGAAACAAATAATTGAAACATTCTTAATATGAAATAGTAGAGTGAATCAGAACTTCATGATGCATCTTTCATAATAAACAAGACATGGACAAAGGCCTCTACGTGTTTGTGATGAAAAGTACTTCGCCTGAGCCACATATTTTGGTGATTATAATGGAAGTTACCAAGATTAAAATATCACTGAGATGACCAAACATCCGAATCACAAAAACAACCTTCTCAATAGATATCAGAACTACATCCACGACATGCTGACCAAACATCAACAAGCAAGATGGAATGAATCTTAATATCCTATAGAAAGAACCAAAGTCACATACTAAGTATACCATTAATATGAAATCATCATTCAATTTCTGAAGAACCAGACTTGAGTTCTTCTCAAGCAACACGACTAGTGACTGATATGAATAGCATACCACTTTCCGAAAGAGAGGCTCGAGAGCAGATGCAAATTCCTCCGGCAACAGCCCTTCGGACACATTTCTCAAGTAACTGCAAAGTAATTAAGAATAGTAATTCACAGTCGCAGATGCTAAAATTGGAATACAATGGCCCCTAGTAAAGTAGTTCTACTTAATATTAGGCCTTCTTCTCGATCCTCGAGCCGAAAATCCGGAACCACCCTCTTTATCCTCCTCCAGAAGTTGCCTCTTCAACATCACCAGAGAATCAAAAACACTTAAAATTCATGTATAAAGTTTCTAAAACTTGTAGTGTTATAGATTCAGCAACCTGTGCTGCTAAAGCAGCGGAGACTATATAGGGAGTCAAGATTGGGCCACCACAGAAATGGAAGGTGCAAAGAAGCTTCAACCTTGAAACCTTTAAAAAGACCTCCACTGAAGTCAAACAAATAGATTCTATTTGGGCTCCAAAGAGCAACAAAACCAAACCAAAATATGTCGAATTTGTGACTACATTATTGCGTGTGACAAATTAATAATTGCGCTTTGGACACTTCCAAGCGCTATGAACTCTCGCCTTTGGACCCATCAACTGAATTCAGGAGGGACGTCCTAGAAGATTGCAGGAAAATCACCCTATGAAAACCAAGTTCAACTGACTAACCGTGTTGAATGATTGACAGCTACGTTAATGGCACAATCTTGGAGATACCCAGATAAAAAAATGGCTTTTTAAAATGTTTTCTCGACGTGGAGTTTGAGAGAGAGAGAGAGAGAGAGAGAGAGAGAGAGAGAGAGAGAGAGAGAGAGAATCTAGGAGACACGGTGGCATCGACGCGTAACTGAGTAAACTGAAAACAATGTGATGGAGAAAGCTTTTGGAAGTTACAGGGAGAGCTTCAGAGCAACCGCGTTCCATGGAACGTTGTCTTACTCAAGAGGAATGGACGATCAAGATTTGAACTTGACTCCTCCCGGTTTTCGCAGTTGAATTTCTCTTGCGAAGTCGTTGGGTACAACGTTAAAATATTAGGTAGGCTTGTGTGCTACGCGAATGCGGCATTATTTTCATGGTTTTGTCGGAATAGGGCTTTCCCCCGAGCAGAGCTTGCCACTGCCCGCGTCTAAGAACATGGCCATGCACGAAATTGGAATTTGGCTTTCCAGGCTAGATTGTGATCCTCATGAAAAGGAAAGAAAATGAATTAAAATGATCATGTGTTTTTGAGTGTTTAAACAGGACGTAGTTCCCTAAAAAGAACTCCAAACTTTACATCCAATCCCAATCCTGTCCCAACTTTTCTTTTTGTTTGATTAGAAATTCTTAACTTTCACTATAATCCAAAATCAGCCCACCATCCAAAAATTACCATTATTTTCTCCAAAATTATTAACATCAGGGTCAATTAGACGTTCATCATTTGACCCATGTCTTCATTAACATTCTCACCTTCGTATGGAATAACAATAGCCTCCCGAGATAGATAATCTTGAAGAAACCAAACTAATTTTTTTTATCACAAAAATCTCAAATTTGTACACTTATGACAAATTTACCCATCGTTAATTTCCATTTAATTTTATTATCAATTTGTTGAATTTGATAACACATCGCATTTAACATGTATATCAATTTGAGGCTTTACTATTCGTTTGATGGTTTGTGGGTTTTTGTGGTATTAATTAAATTTAACAAAAATTAACGAGGGTAAATTTACTACAAATGTACTAAGTTGAAGTTTTTTTTTTTTGGTAATAAAAAAAATTAGTTTGGGATAAATTTGTCACAAATATACTAATTTAAGGTTTTTCATAATATCGACCCAAAAAAGTTATGGTAGAATGAGAATTAAACTTAAAGTTGGTTTTTTTTTTGTTTTTTTTTAAGGGGACGAGCCCATTTAAACAATAATGAAAACCTTGACCTATTAGGCCAAGCTTGGCACGAGCAATTTGACCTTATTATCATCTGATATAGAAATCATACTCGAAAAGCATGCGGGCAATAAAGGAAATAAGGAAGGAGAATATGAGGAATAAACCCGCTGCCCCTTGCTCTCACCCGATCTTGACTTAAGGTTGAAATGTCTTCGTCAATGGAAAACAATAGAAAATGACAATTTCCAGGAACAACATGGGGATGTCAACATGCGTGCGATGACAGAAGATCTATATGTCGAAGACATACCTTACGACAGTGAAACCCTAGCCATTACTTACACTATGTATGTACGTATATATGGACAAAAGTATGTATTTATGTATGATGTGGAGTCCGAAGCATGCACCCTAGTTCAGAACAGTGACTGTTTGGTCATGGTTTAGTCCAAGAGTAACATCGCAACTTCTGTGCTACTTCCCAGTTCGAATAATTAGCCAAGATGATTTTCCGGGAAAATTCAAGGGCGTGGAAGAACATTCAGGGAAAATCTTCTTCAGCATATCATAAACGCGTTTGCTCAGTCTACACCAGAACTTGGAGATGAGAACAGTGGAATTTCAATTGAATTCAAACTCAGTTTCTGTGTTACTACCTTTAAAGTAGGTTGACCTAGAATTGTAGAGGAAAGGACATCTGGAGTGCCAAAATTCGGCACGGAAGACACTTGAATGCTAAAAGTTTGGAAAAGTACACTAAGGCTCTGTTTGGTAACCAACCCAATAGTAATTGATTTTGATTTTTTGTTCCTGGGAGTAGTTTGGGAACAGAATCACGTTTGGTAAATTTTTTATTCCCGAGAATAGATTTGGAGTAGAATCAAGAATAAAAAAAAAAGTTTATTCTTATTCCCGGGAATAAATCTAAGAATCAAGTCCTCTTCCCTTTTTTCTTCTTCTCTTTTCTTCTTCTTCATCTACCGCCATCTCGCGGTTGTCATTCGTCGCCGTCCGTCGCCACTATCTATTGGTTGCTGGCAATCGGTCTGACGAGCTCGCTAGGCTAGAGTGAGGTTCGGCGAGCTCGCAGGAGGCAAGCACAACCACCGGCAAGGCGGGCCTTGCCCAGCCCCGCCGGTGGCTAGGTCGGCCTCACCTAGCCTCAACAAGGCTTGCCTAGCCACCGGCAAGGCTGGGTGAGCCTCACCGGTGGCTAGGTGGTCCTCGCTTAGCCCCGTTGGTGGCCAAGCAAGTCTCACCCAGCCCCAGCAAGGCCAGCCTAGCCACCAGTGAGGGTCGGCCTCGCTGAGGGCTGGCGACGCTCCAGTGAGGTCGCTGGCCCTTGTCTGGTCGGTTGCCAATTCGGCGACCGACCACTTGAAGAAGAAGAAGAAGAATAGGAGAAAAAGGAAAAATGTAAAAAAGAATATTTAAAAATTAAAAGAAATTGATTTGGAACATAATCAATAAACACGATACCAAACGCAATTCTATTCCATAATCAGAAATTTTGGATAGTTACCAAATTGCTTAAAATACTTAGAAATTATTCTAGGAAACATAATAAAAAATAATCATTTCTGATCAAAATCTGTTCCCGGGAACAAAATCGTTACCAAATGCGCCCTTAAATGCCAAAATCGAAGCACAATGGATTAGTTAAGTGTTACCGGTGACAAAATCCAGCCAAAATGTTGACATAGTATTTTTTTCGGCCAAACAAGTGCAAAACGATGTCATTTTGCATATTGAGTTGGCTATATAAGCCAAAAACAACGTTGTTTTGCTTTGAATTTGAATTTGAATATTAATATCAATTAAATTAAATTTAAAACTAAATTTATAATAATAAAAAATAAAAGAGGGGGGGAGGGGGGGGAGGAGTTGCAGAATGTCGAGGGCTATGCAAGCCCTTGTTGTTGGCGACCATGGAGGGCCGGCCAAATCCGACAAGGGCCAATGACGGTGGGGTGACAACAACAATGTCTTGCACAGCTCTCACTGATTTGCAACTCCTCCCCCTTTTTCTAAATTTAATTTTAAATTTAATTTAATTAATATTTATATTAAAATTCAAATCCAAAGCAAAACGACGTCGTTTTACCTCTTCTTTGCTAACTAAGCTCTCTAGCGAGCCACGTAGGCGAGCTATATTAATAAAAATTTGCCATGTAGGATTTCCGACCAAGGTCGCTAGACTTGACATTAAGGTGTTCCATTTTTCAAAGAAAGTAACACTTATGAATATCGTTCATAACTTTTTGCACTTGAATATCTCTATACACCAATTTTTGGCATTTCAAATATTCTTTTCCCTAGAATTATATTAATTGAGTCTTTATTTTCTTGAAAAAAAAAAAAAAGATATCATTCGTTCATATAAAAGGGCATGTTCATAGAACTTGACGGCTGATCAGTCAAGTTGAACATACTAGAAAAAACATAGAAATCCAGATGGCTTGTGACTACGTTAATCTTCACAAGCCCCGTTATATCCACATGGACGTTGCTTTCTATATATGTAGGCACGATTCAGTTATATATGAATGTATCTATGTATGTCCTCTATGTTTTTGCACCATATATGTCCAAAAATGGGCCGAAAGCGTAGGAATGAAGTGACTCAACTTAAAGGAAAGGGAAGGAACAATCCGAAAAATGCTATCTTCGACAAAATGAAAGGTTTTTAATTGAATTTGTTGCTGTTTTCATATAACATAAGATGAATGTAAAGCTTAACCAACCATTAGTCTGTCTGTGACATGGCTAAGATGTTAGTGTCGAGAAATTTTGAAAGTATCTTATTTTGTGTAGTAAGTTATGCTGAAAGTCTAATTTCAAATTCAAAGTCTTATTTCTTTAGTATTGTAGATGACACCTCTCCTTTCAAATTCAAAATCTTATTTCTTTAGTACTGCAAGTGACATTTTGCTTGACTAGGTAAGACCTTGCAGCCGGGGAGTTCAACAAATAGTAAAGTAAGCGAGCATGTTCAAAGGTCTTGATTTGATTTTCCATCTTGAAGATTAGAACGTGAACCCACCGCAAGAATGGTATAGGACCTGCATCTTCAAACATCCTCAAATACTTATTTGGCAATGTTGTACCCATGCTCACAAGCGCAAATTAATAATTCCATTTGATCTCTTACAAGGTTTGACATCAAAATTTAATTCTTTCTATCCTGTAACAACCTTACTAAAGAAAAACCAAATCTTGAGATATATTTACCTTTTCACGTACACAATTTCTTCATAATAGTTTTACTGATTATTACTTTTTATATGAATTACTCAGATATTTTATGATAAACTATTTTCTTAATTATCAATTTTTCGCAAGCAAGCAAGATATGTACACATTTGCTAGTATAATACATCATAACTTATACGACCACATGGTATTCATACTTTATTTTAGACTGCATTGGGGTATGTAAAATCATGTCTAGCAAGTGTAATCTATTAAGTATAATGAGTTAAATAAGCCTCAGGACAACTAGGTTGCGAGTATACGCGAAGGAGATAAGTCATGATAAGGACCCCATTATATATATATATATATATATATATATATATATATATATATATATATGTAGAGAGAGAGAGAGAGAGAGAGAGAGAGAGAGAGAGATGTTCATTTAGGCACAAAAACGCAACAATAAATAAATGATATGATATGCATATTAAAACCTTATTCACAGTAACAATCAAGAAACTTCGGTCATCATTAAAATACAACCATCTACAAAAATTTCAAGTCGTCACAACATTGTGGTTGGAAAACTTTTTGGACACTTTCAATACAACTATGCAATAGCTATCCTTTCATGCATGTGATTGGGTGAGAGACATAGGAGTGAATTAGAATTGCACCTCAAGATTTTAACATTCATTGCTAATTGTCCATGACTTTTCAGTTTTGCAGTGTGTCCCCTCAAGTCTTCAAACCAGTTGCAATGTTCCTCTGGTATTGACTCCGTCCATGTGTTTGTAGCATGATTAATTTGCTGTCTTATGGTGAGAAAATCTGACAGCCAATGACAAAATACATTTCACCCCTTAGGTTTTGACTCTTGGTAGGTTGTCTCCAAACTTTTCATTTTCTTTTTCAATGTTCTACTTGGAGTATTGAAATGAGTTCCCAAAGTCACATCGACATTGATCTTGACCAAATTTTCAATCCAATCTCCATCCAAGATCGACGCAAGCTACTTAATTGAGGGTTGTTCTACCTTTGCCCGATACATGTGTGTGGGGTGAAGCACACTCAAAGTGCCAAAAACTGTCACGGGTCAACATTAAGTATCAAAACTTCTAAAAGATATACTTGAGTGCCAAAATCAGATAAGTAAATGGACATTTAAGTGCTAACAATGAGAATTTTAAAAAATGTGGCATTTCTTTAAAAAAAAAATTATTCACATGGTACTGACGTGACTAGATTAGCCAAAACCGATGTCGTTTTGGTCCAAATTTGATTTTTAATGTAAATATTAATAAAATTAAATTTAAAAATTAACTTAAATTTAATTAATATTTACATTAAAAATCAAATTTGGGGCCAAAATGACATTGTTTTGAGACAATGGTTATTGAGTAGACATTTCAACAAGTCACATAAATGGTTTTATTAATAAAATAACATAATGTCGAATTTCTAACAAGTTTTGTCGTAATTGACATTTAAATATGCATTTTATAAGTTTTGACACTTATATGTCCATCCTATACTTTAGCTGTTTTTCTTTCCATGTGTGTGGCAATTGGGTAGCCTCTACAAGCGGCTACCACATGCTAGACTCGTCACTCTCTCTTTCTCAAAAAATATTTCTTTTCCAATTTAATTGGGGCACGTTTGGTAACGTTTCTATTCAAAAATTGTTCCAGGAAACAGAAATAGAAAAAACTATTTCTGTTTCAGGGAACAATTTTTTACCAGAAAGATGCGTTTGGTAAACTTGTTCTGGGAATAAAAAATGAATAGAAACACATTTGATAAATTTATATTCTTTTTTTGTTTCTTTTAATTTTTTAATATTTTTATTTTATTTTTCCTTTTTTTCTTTCTTTTTTTCTTTTTTTGGCCGACGGGGGCCGATGAGCCTCGCCGTGAGCTCGCCCAGATTCGGCGAGGCTGAGCTCGCCTAGCCACCAACAAGGCAAGGCTGAGCCTCGCCCGCGCTAGCGACGCTCGACCTCACCTTGGCTGAGCAAGCTTGGCCTTGCCCAGATCCAGCGAGGCCGAGCGTCGCCGACCCTCAACAGCCGGTTGCCAGCCATGGCCGAGGCTGGCGACCGGCCAAAGAAAAAAGAAGAAGAAGAAAAAAAAGAGAAAAAAAGAGAGAAGAGAGAAAATTTGTTCTTCAGAAGTGTTTCCGGAACAGAAAAATAACTTTTTTTTTGTTTCTTATTTCCGTTCCAATTTTGTTCCGGAAACAAAAAAACAGATTTTGAACAAAAACGCAAACAAACGAGTTTCTATTCTTTTTTTGTTTCCGGGAAAAGAAACAAAATTTTTGTTCATAAAAAAAAAAAAAACATAAACATGCACGCCCTTGATGATAGAAATTATAAAATCGTTTCTTCTGATTCGCAAGTATTTGCTCACACAAGGACCATCTGGAGGTAAGATATTTATAATGATTTGGTAATTTAATAACAAATTTTGGCACATTGTCACGCTGAATCCAGATTTGATACTCGTGTTCTTTTTTTTTTTTTTTGGTAAAGGAGATTTGATACTCGTGTTATGTTTCCTATAAACTAATGTTAACGTCATGACAAGCAAAAGAGTAAACATATTAATTTGTGCTAATGACCAAATTATGCAAATTTTATTCTCTCTCTCTCTCTTTTTAATAGTAGTAGGATTTTTTTTTCTGCATTTCTTGGTTTGAACCCGATGTTACAAGTTCTTATAAGTCATTTTTTTTTTTATAAAATGATAATGCAAATTTTGGCTGATTACATGACACCCTCGAAAGTTTGGACGACGTTTGGCTATTTGATTGATTTTCTTAATAGTATGGGCTAGATTCAAGAAATTATTAAAACTGTAGCCCTTTAAATGAAAACTGGCTAGAGTCAACCACAAGGAAGACATTGCAACCGATTTCAAAACTTTTAGGGGAAAATTGCGAAAATCAAACAGTTGGGACAACTTGCAATTAGTGCCGAAAATTTGTGGGGAAAAATATATTGTGTATGATGAAAATATTTTTATTGACTAGTTATTTTAAATGATATAAGTGATTATTTTTTTTAAAAAATATTTTCTAAATTATTTATTTTCCACGAAATAAATGGAGCCTCAATCCTCTAAATAGATATGATATTATGCATACGTATGAACAAGAATATTCATTTTTACGTGTAGATTTATGTATCACAATCACGGATATGAGAGCGTACGAAAATCATATGCGACTCAAATATGATTAAGTCGCATATGATTTGGCTTTTAGTTCGCATTGACCTTTGGCTTGACTTGCTTTTGTAGAGAAGCAAGCAAGAAGCTCCAGGAGACCGGAAAACAAGAGGAAGTTGCTGCAGAATTTACTGATGGACCTGAAGAACCACGGTGCCTGCGTCCCTCCAAACGTGGAAGTCCGAATCAACGAGGCCTTTCCAGGTTGGAAGCTGTCCTGACCATAAAAGTCAAGCTAAATAGTTGTTTTGAGACTAATGAAGCTCTTCTTTTCATTTCCTTTTCGTTGGCTGAAAAGCCATCCAGCCTGACCCACTTGAAACCAGCTCGTCTTTTAATACGTTTGTTGATAACTATCCGTGCAAAAGATAAGATAAGATATGTAAACCCCGAGGGGTCTAGAGGAGAAGTTATTGTATGGTCTACAGACGATGTAAGCTAATATCATCCAAAGCGTTGATTATGCGGGCCTCACCGTGCGACAAATATTATTAACAGTTGAGATGGCTTCGCCTACATGGCGTTCAGTCTAATGTAATGTGTTTTTCCATTAGGGGGAAGTGGCCGGCCTTGTGAAGTGAGTATTCGTTTCCCTTCCTTTGCGGGTAGGATTGGAAACCCTTTATTTGACATGGTGTCTGAATCTTGTTTAGAGATGTTTTTGCTAGTATTACCCTGGATTTGGATTTCCTACTCACATGAGCCCATATCCTTGCTTTTCGATCGATCTCTTATTCTAATCTTCCTCCCCAATATGATATTATGGGTTCGTTGATAATTATAGTATAATATATTCTATCACACATATAATCATACTTAATTAGACTCAATCATTAGATTATTCATTATAAATTTATAAGCCTAGCCCAGTCCCATTATGGGCGGAATCCATTGCTTTTCCAAGTCGAGCCCTGGTATATGATGGTGAATGATGACCTGCTGAAGCTAAAGTTCCATTAAAAAGCGTTTCGATGAGGTAGAACCTCCTTAGTTCACTAGGTCGTCTCTTGTTTGCTCATGAATTCAGCAGTAGTTCAAAAGATTGACTTATTTGGGAATCTCTAGGAATGATCAAGATAGGCCCAAAATCACCTATGGCTTAAACCCTACTTTTTAATCTCATTCTTTTACTTTTACTCTTTTGATTTTCTCATTCATGAAGTCAATTAGATACCTTGTTAGCTTGTCAACTCAACTGAGAGAGTGCTAATCACTATGCTCCTGTACATTACTAGGCATTATCATAAGAGTCTTATACTTGATAGGACTACTTAGTTTGAGCCATAACTATTTCACACCACTATGACTCACTATGACTCGAGGATCCAAAGTTAGCGAGCTCATCATCAATAATCCTATGAAAATACTATCAGCCAGAAAGTCTCTCCATATAAGGCATGATAGGTAGATAACTTAGCACAAGCAATTCAAAGGTTTACTCATGACAAGAATCAAACTCGTATTCTTGTGGAAGGTGGACGATTCATTTTAATATTGGACCACTTACCTTGATGGTCAATTCATGTTTAGTTAATCCACCTGTGAAGCAAAGAAAGGTCTGCTGAGTATGTTAGAGCAATAAATTCACAAACAAGAGACTGGCGGGTTGGCACGAACAAAATGCCAAGCAATTCTTGAAGAAGAAAACAAAAAGGCTTACAATTCTTGAAGAAGAACCCTTGCACTGAGGTACTTTATAACACCAGCTTGCGTGATGTATACAAAGAAGACACGTTCTATTGGCACTTATCCTTAGATGCTTAGTCAAAATACGAAACTGATGCATCTAGGGCAGCTGCTACTTAGATGCATTGGAGAAATTTGGTGCTCCCCGAAAACGAAATTCTCATCCATCCAAACCAATCATTGCATGTCAAGCATTATGAGTTTCCTTTTCTTCTTAGGTAAGAATAAGGATACTTCGCCCATGAAGATTGGATTGTGTGGACGAGAGCTTCGTGCTCTTGGGGCACCTAAATTTCTCTCGGAGGTGGGAGTTTCCATGCATACATCTTAATAATGTGCAAGATTGAACATTGCTGTTCTCTTCGCAGCCACAATTCGCCGAACCGATCCCCACTTCACCACGGCACGGATCTTGCACCATGCCGCCCTGGGCCTTGAAATCCTAGACTTGCGGACTCCATAATCCGTGCAAGGTGGACAGATCCCGAAATCTGCCCCGCCACTCGATTCGATGACGAAAGTATGCTCTGGTGTCCACATCAAAATGCCAGGGACAGGAGATGGCTCTTTGAAAAGCTCCTCAGGAGATGGATGGATGTTCGGCGCAAACAGTCCTCGTGAGTAACTGGGATGATGACTGCTTTCGCCGGCACTAAAACTGGACGAAAAGTCCTGCCTTGCTAAGCTGTTTCCTCTGGTTGGGTTAAAGATTTTTGCGGTGATATGACTCTGTGGCCCCAGACAATATAATTGCCTGTTCTCTGTGACATTGCAGCAGTGTGATGTTGAAGCCAATGAGTAATTAAATTCAGGAGTTACTTCTGGTCTATCTTAATAAAGAAGCGGTTCAGTTTCAGCTACCATAAATGAGTAAAATGGTGGATGTGCCAATAAAGAAATAGGAACGCTAAACTATGAAAGATGAAGAAGGCCATGAAGACAGAGACAGACAGAAGTGATGTAACATCACCTACCTCGGTTTAGGACCGTGTAATCTAGATGATGGAGAGGCGGGCTCAGGCCGATTGACGGCTCTGTAGGCAAGTTGGTCAGGACTCTCGGAGGAGTGATGTTGGGTAGGGCATCGAGCGCCACCCACTGATTCTTGTTATTGTAAGCTAGCCATTTCAAATTCTGTACCAAAATCTGTCGACCGGGCAGCAAATACACTCAAGTCCAAAATCAGACCAATAATATTTTAAGAGAAGTGCTTGTGGTATATATTCTGCCATGGAAATGAACTAGTCCGATAAATACAGGCCCATCTATAGGTCCAGATAGAATCACACTCAGCTACTAGATAGAAAAGTTTCAGTTTATGATTTATGTACCTTCTGAGAGTGGGTCAATTTGTCTACGGACTGGTAAATTTGGCCGTTGAGTGTTGCTTGAGCTACTTTCAATACTGAATTGAAAAGTATACTGGCCTTGTTCGAAGCTTGGTAGAAAGCGTACATCTTGTTATCGTTGACCACACAGGTGCTAGCATGTCTGACAATCGTCTCCCATGTCCGCTTTGGGATCCCATTGCCAAGTATCTGAAATAATCGCCCCACAAAAGAAGAAGCACGATTTGATAGTTAACAATGCTTAGAGTAATGTTCAGGAAAAAGGGAAATTAGCCTAGCTCGAAGAGAAATATTCACTACATTTCTTAGAGAGGGTGCATCGGCTTCGTGCAGCTGGAGGAAATCCTGAACAGTGTTGATTCCTCTCAAAGCCATGCGCTTCTGTAAAGTGCCATCTTTGGCTACTTTCTCTAAACGCCACACTTCGTCACTCAGTGATGGAGGATGGTGCTTCTTGTTAACTGCACATAGCAGAGCAAACTTGTAAATGTTTTGAAGTCTTATTAGGGTCCTCAAAGAGAATCAAGAAAATTGGTTGTAAAAAATCAAAATGTTATTGTCATATGGAAGGCATCGAAACCAAGGCATTGTAAACTTACGCTCTCCTCGATGATCCTTAACGATGAAACTTTCACTTCTTGCTTCCCTTATTCTTATTTCTGCTGAAACCTTTTGAACAGCTCGAGCTCCTAACCTGAATTTCCGACTTCTCATCCAGCTCGAGTTGTCAGTAATGACTAAATTACGGAGGCAAACAATTCCTCCTTGCAGCATCACAGTCAGCTCCCCGGTTATCAGTGGCCTTTTCCCTTCCCTTTCACGAACGATATTGCTATTGAATTCATTCTCAGTCCAATCCTCTTCCTCGTCCAACCCGAAATCGCCATCAAGGACGACAATCTCGATCTTTATCAAAGATAGGGGCCCACTTGCAATCCTATCATTTGTCCTGCCATCGACTAGTTCAATCCAGAGAGGTGTACCATCCTCGGCTTCTATCTGACTGCTAGTGAAGATGGTTGCCGGTACTTTGGTAACAAATTGCAGTCGCAGACTGCTTGCTTCAGAAGTTCCAATGGGATTAGATGGCATTCTGCGATATAGACTAGAAATAGATAAATTCTCTGTGCATAAGGGATGTTAAAGCGTCGATATGATGTCGGAAAACAACTTATCTTGAACTTGAAACCAGATTGCTGTGTCTAGTATGATAATACTAATATGAAAGAAGATCAATATGGCTTCCTCTGATTCCCAGGAACACTGACCTCAACAGCGGATCCTGAAAGCACGAGATCACACGTTCCACTTCCTCACGAACCTGCTTGATGCAGAATCTAAATCAGAGTCAAAGTAAAATTTTCTAACAATACCTATAGTTTCAACCTGTTTAGCCTCACGATCACAAACTGACTTGGTTATACTACATGCAGGGTAAATCTTACATTCCAAGGGAGTAATATTTTCAAATACAAGGAACTTCTGCATAGCATACCTATCAAAATAATAGCTAGAAAAAGGAAGGATTCATTTGATCATCCGTTGAAAAAATTCACTCGCTTCATGAAAAATACAGAGGTCAGGGGCAACAAAGAACATTTCATGTTTAGAATATGGTTACGGGAACACGATTCAGAGATTCAGATATCTTTAATCCATGGAAATGAACCCAACAAACAAATCACTTCAGAAACATATGATGGGAACGTTCTTAATAAACAATAGTAGAGCACATCCAGACTCCATGAAATATCTTTTAAGTAGCAAGACATGGACAAAAACCTCTACATCTTTATGATGAAACACTTTGCCTGAGCTATCTATGCTGGTGATTATAATGGAAGCGACCTATATCAAAAGCCCACTCTGCTGACCAAACATCCAAATCACCACTAGGAAACAACCTTCTCAGTAGAAATTCAAACTACATCTATGACATGCTGACTGAACATCATACAGAAAAAACTGATGAGTCACATACTAAGCATAGCAGTAATATGAAATCTAAATCAATAGGTGAAGAACTAGACTTGAGTTCTCCTCAAGCAACACAGCTAGTGACTGAAAAGCATAGCATACCACTTTCCGAAAGAGAGGCTCCAAAAGAGATGCGAATTCCTCTGGCGAAAGCCCTCCGGTCACATTTCTCCAATAACTGCAAAGTTATCAGAATCCGAATAAGGGTCTGTTTTAGTAATCCACGGTCACAGACACTAAAATAGGAATACAGTGGCCCTTAGCAAAGATATACTACTTAGTGTTAGGCCTTCTTTTTGATCCTTCAGCCGAAAAACCAGGACTGCCCTCTTTATCCTCCTCCTGAAATTGCCTCTTCAACATCACCAGAGGATCAAAAGCACTTAAAGTTCATGTAAAAAGTTTCCAAAACTTGCTATGTTTATATATACAGCAAACAGTACTCGGCTAAACCAGCAGGAACTATGTGGGAAGTCAAGATCGGCCCACCACTAAGGAAAGGAAGGTACAAAGAAGCTTCACCTTTGAAACCATTAACAATCTCCATGACAATTCACTTAAAACAAATAAATTCTATTCGGGCTCCAACAAGCAATAAAACCAACCAAAAATTAGTCACATCTGTGACTACATTCTTGCGTGTGCCAAAATAATAATTGCATTTTGGACACTTCCAAGCGCCAAGAGCTGTCCTTTGGACTCATCAACTGAATATAGGACTGACACCCAAGAAGATTGAGCGAAAATTACTTAATAAAAACCAAGTAGATTAACTAACTAACGAACCGTGTCAAATGACTGACAGCTACATTATTGGCATAATCTAGGAGATACCCAGATGAAAAAATGTCCTATTCCATGCTTTCACGATGTGAGGCTTGAGAGAGAGAGAGCGAAAATCTAAGGATACACACGGTGGCATCGACGCATACCTGAGTAGGCAATAAACAATGTGATAGAGAAAGCTTTTGGAAGTTAGGGCGGAGATTCAGAGCAACCGCGTTCCGTAGAGCGGGGGAGTCCTCGAGAGGGAATGGACGATCAAGATTTGAACTTGACTGTCGCCCATTTTCGTCATTTGAACTTCTTTTTAAGAAGTCGTCGGGCTCAACGTTAAAACTTAAAATATTAGGTTGTCTTGTGTGATAACCGAACATGGGCATTACGTAAATTTTCTTGGCTTGTCGGAATAGGGTTTCCACCGAGCAGAGTTTGTCACTGTCCGCGTCGAAAGACATTGTCATCGCATGAATCGGGATTTCACTCTCCATGCTAGATTACGATCCGCATGAGAATAGGGATAAGCATATTCCAAAGGGAAGAAAAGGAGACAAAAATGATTATGTGTATTGAGTGTTTGAACTATTGGTGATCGGTTCTCAGTCCAATCCGGTTCTAGTTTCAGTCCAATAAAACCAGTCACTATTTTTTCTTTTCACATTTTCATCCATATACTTTATTGTCCAAAGCATGACTAGAAGCAAATTGAGCTCAAAACAAATCCTATGCTTCTATATGGATATTTTATTGTTCAATTACAGGCTCCCATTTCCTTGGAAATAATAAATTAAACCCACATCTTTTTTTGAAAAAAATAAAAATAAAAAAAGTATACGTAACCGGACTGCCAAAACACCGGTTCCACTTTTAGGGACCAGGACCGAACTAACACTCTTGGGAATGGGTCACAATAGGCTGGTTCGGTTTGATTTGGGCACTTCCTACTTTGGGCGGTCTGTTTTGCACACCCATAATTTAAATGATAAATAAAAACTTAAGCTATTGAGCCAAGTTTGGTAAGACCTATTTGATCACATCAAAAAATATAAGGAAGGAGAATATGAGGAATAAACTCGATACCTCTTGCTCACACACGATGTTGACCTAATTCTGAAAATTTCTTGGTCGATGGAGAACAATAGAAAAAAACCCATTTGCACAAATCATATTTGGGATGTCAACATATGCGCAATGGCCAATATCCATCTATAATGGATCAAGATTTTCTGATTTTCAAGCGTATACAGGTTAACGTTCCTTCTCAAAAGGATGTCTTGTTGAAAGTTGCCACCTATACTCATAAAAACTAAATATAATCAATAAAATGAACTTTAAATGGATAAAAACTTTACAAAACACACGTTTAATGTGAACTCTTACTAATTGGGTATCGAGGTTCGAGTCGTTTCACTACTGCGAGGCGGCGCGTAGCCACTTCTTGATGCAACTTTGTCTAATACCCGTGTGAAGACCTAAGGGGCTTTTTCGATTTGTAAGATGCAAACAGCAAAATTAGATAAGAAGACATAGGGAAAGGAATGAAAAGGAAAGAAATGGAAAGGAAGGAGAGGGACCAAGAAAAGGAAAGGAAGAGGATAGCGAGAGGTTGACACTAGGCATCCATGGGAAATCTACTTTGAAGGTATTTGTACGTATGTATGCATGTATGATGTGCAGTCGGATATGCGCACCCTAGTTTCAGAACAGAAAGAACATGCTTACGCTGTCTGGTCATGGTACAATGCGAGCAACATCACAAGTTCTGCGCTACTTCCCTGTTCGACTGATTAGCCAAGATGATTATCAGGAAAAATTCGAGGGTGTGGAAGAACATTCTGGGAAAATCTTGTTCAGCTTATGATTAACAGGTTTCCTCACTCTGCACAAGAGTTTCGACCCCTTTGACTTTCATGTTTTAGGTGGTCGGTGGACTCATTTTGAATTAAGGGAAGGACCTAAGTTGCTTCGATTTGGAGATGAGGAAATGAAAAATTTCAATGGAATTGCGACTCAGTTTCTGTGATACCGCCTCCAAAGTAGGTTGACCTAGAATTAGATGATTCCCGACGTTTGTTTTCTTGGAACAAATGGTGTCATTAGTTCATATATAAAGGCCGGTTCATAGATAGAACCTAACTGAATCATTAGTCAAGTTGAACATACTAGAAAAACATAATTTCCACATGGACTTTGCCTTCTATATATGAAGGATGGTTCAATTATGTGTGTATATATATGTGTGTGTCCTCCAAGAATGACTGAAGCAAAGGGACGAAATGACTCGAGTGGAAGGAAAGGAAAGGAATAGCCTCGAAAAACACTATTTATAACTTGTGTTTACTTGAATTTACTGTTGTTTCCACATAGCATAAGTTGAATGGGAAGCTCAATCTGCTATTCATCTTTGCTTGGATATTAGTGTTGTGAAATTGCAAAATATGATAGTTGATGTAGTAAGTTACGTCGAAAGTCTGATTAATTCAAAGTCTTATTTCTTTAATATTGTAATAGACCTTTTGTTTGACCAGATAAAACACGCAACAAATAGAAGAGTTCACAGATAGTAAAGTGCATATGTTTGTAAATCTTCATTGATTTTCCTTCTTGAAGATTGGAACTGAACCTACCGTGAACCTACCGCGAACCTACCGCGAAAATGGAGTGGGACCTCTTTACCTTTTAGGGATTTCAAATCTTTTTCCCTTCAGGCTCAAACATCCTCAAATACTTACATGATAAATATTGCACTCATGGGCGGATGCATATATTAATAATTCTATTTCATCTTTTACGTGTTTCAATATTAAAATTTAAAATTTTTCTATCCTATGACAACTTTCCTAAAGAAAATTCAAATCTTGAGGTGTTGATACATTTCCACATACCCCAATTTCTTTGGTATAGTTTTACCAATAATTTATTTCTACATTAATTAGTTATATAAGTATTTAACAATGTTATAGCTCGTTAATCTTGCCAATATCACTTAAATGCACACGACGCATGTGTTCATCCCTCAGTATGTACCAAAACTTATGAGATCACATCGCATTGTATGTTACTTCAGACCACATTGCGAAAATAAAATCATGTCTGGCTAGTGTAATTTACTCAGTATAATGAGTTACCAAATAAGCTTCATCACAACGTTGCTGCAAGCGCACGAAAAGGAGATTTAGTCATGGTAAGGATCTCATAACCAAGAAAGAGATGCTCATCAGTAACACATACAAGCTGCACGACTCGTTGGTGATTTGGCAAGGGTTCGCATAGACCTTGCACTTCGACTTTCTTCACGTAGGGAAGCAAGCAAGAAAAGCTTCAGTAGACCAAGAAGACTGGAGGAAAGGTCTGCAGAGTTTACAGATTGACCAAACTACTGCTTGCGTTGTCCCTTTCAACGTGGAAGTTTGAATCAATACGGCATTTCAAACCCAAGAAGCTATACTGACCTAAAACAAAGTCAAGCCTAAAAAAAATATTTGTTTCGAGATCAATTAAGCCAATCCTGCCCATCGATGGACGGGTCCAAGGGAGAAGTTTTTGCGTGGCCCACATACAATTTCATCTCCATCATCTATTAACGGGAAAAAGTTACCAAAAATCTCAAACTTGTACTTATGTGACAAATTTACCATCCATCAAAGTTTTATCAATGAGGATCATTAAAAATCTACCTATATTAATGCCGAAAAACCAAATGTTGTTGAAATGACACTCATGTGGCTTAAATAAAATAATAACAACGCTATTTCGACCGAAAAATCATTTAACGAAACTTTGATGGAGGATAAATGTGTCGCATATGTATAAGTCTAGATTTTTTATATCACGAGAAAAAATTAAAGGTAAACGTGTCATAGTAGGCATAGTTTGTGATTTTTACTGTAAAAAAAAAAAATCATGATAAATGTGTTGTGATGAATATAATTTGGTATTTTTTGTGACAATTTTCTCCATTTAATAGGTTCTTCGTGCGGCCTACATGATGAGTGATCGAGATCGAGATGGACTTCGCCTATTCAGTGCGCGGACCCGTGCAGTATGTTATGGAGATTCCGTGGCCGATGATGAAGGTAGGCCCAAACTCACCAACGGGTTAGGCACTATTTAACTACTAAATGATAGGCAGATAGTCCAGATTTGGGTAGGCCCTCTCATATCAATCTTACATGCATTTGGCATCCAAAAATTTACCCAAGTCGGTAATCTCACGCACACGGTCAGCAAAGATGACGGCTCGATTTCGCAAACTAAACATAGATGGCTCGATCAAATACAAAATTACCCCTTTTCTTTTTGCCTTTTCAAAGGAGCGACATGTTTATTTATTCCGTTGCAAGTAATTTAATCGCCTCATATGCAAAAGGGGCGAGTAACACCAGCCACTCCTCTGGGGCGGTTAACGGAAGAGTCTTATATCCATTACGGCTGTCCTATTTTCACGATGAGGGGTTTGAGAGAGAGAAGAGAGAGAGTTAAAATCTATGGAGACATACGGTGGCATCGACGTGCGATAAACAATGTGATCGAGAAAGCTTTTGGAAGTCACAGGCGGAGCTTCAGAGCAACTGCGTTCCGTAGAGTGGGGTCGTCCTCGAGAGGGAAGGGACGATCAAGATTTGAAGTTGACTGTTGCCCATTTTCGTCAGTTGAATTCGTCTTGCGAATTTGTCGGGTTCAACGTTAAAATATTAGGTTGTCTTGTGTGATAACCGAACATGGCATTACGTAAATTTTCTAGGCTTGTCGCAATAGGGTTTCACCGGGCAGAGTTTGTCACTGTCCGCGTCGAAAAGACATTATCGTGCATGAATTGGGATTTCACTTTCCATGCTAGATTACGATCCGCATGAGAATAGGAGCATATTCTAAAGTAAAGAAAAGGTGACAAAAATGACTGTGTGTCGAGTTGAGTTCTTAAACGATAAGTAAAACCTTAAGCTACTGAGCCATGATCGGTAAAGATCCATTTGATCCCATTAAAGAATACAAGGAAGGAGAATATGAGAAATAAACCCGATGGCTCTTGCTCTCGCACGATTTTGACCTGACTTTGAAAATGTCTTCGTCGTTGGAGAACAATAGAATTAGATAAATTTCAACCTTTGTTTTCTTGAAACAATGGTGGCATTAGTTCATATAAAAAGGCTGGTTCATAGATAGAACCTAACCGAGTCATTAGTCAAGTTGACATACTAGAAAAACATAATTTCCACATGGGCGTTGCCGTCTATGTATGAAGGACGGTTCAATAATAAGTGTGTGTATATGTGTGTGTGTGTGTGCGTCCTCCAAGAATGACTAAAGCGAAGGGACGAAATGACTTGAGTGGAAGGAGAGGAAAGGAATAGCCCAAAATAACATTATTAATAGCTAGCATTTCCTTGAATTTGCTGTTTTTTTTTTCCAAATGGCATAAGTTGGATGGGAAGCTCAGTCAGCTATTCATCTTTCTATGGCTTGGCTCAGATTTTAGTATTGCAAAATTGTAAATTATGATAGTCTATGTAGTAAGTTACGCTGAAAAGTCTGATTTCAAATTCAAAGTCTTATTTCTTTATTACCACAAGAGACTTTTTTGTACCAGATAAAGCTTGCACTAGAGAGAAGAGTTCACAAATAGTCAAGTAAGCGCGTACGTTTTCAAATCTTGATTGATTTTTCTTCTTGAAGATTGGAAGTGAGCCCACCGCGAAAATGGAGTAGGACCTCTTACCTTATAGATATTTTGATTATTTTTTTCCTTCAAGCTCAAATATTAGCAAATACTTGCATGATAAATATTGCACTCATGGGCAATTGCATATATTAATAATTCTATTTCATCTTTTACGTGTTTTAATATTAAAATCTAAAATTTTCTATTCTATAACAAGTTTCCTACAGAAATTCAAATGTTGAGGTGCTGATAACTTTCGACATACGCCAATTTCTTTTGCATAGTTTTACCAATAATTTCTTTCCGCATTAATTAGTTATGAGTATTTCATAATATTATAGCTTGCTAATCTTGCCAATATCATTTACACGCACGACACGCGAGGGCACTTTCATCAATAAAGAGGCATGATAACTTATGAGACCAAATCGCATTCATATTTTATTCCAGACAGCATTGGGAAAATGAAATCATGTCTGGCTACTATAATTTACTCAGTATAATGAGTTACCAAATAAGCCCCATCACAACGTTGCTGCAAGCGCACGAGAAGGAGATTAGGTCATGGTAAGGATCTCATAACCAAGAAAGAGACGCTCATCAGTAACACGTCCGAGCTGCACGACTCGTATGTGATTTGGTTAGGGTTCGCATCGACCTTGCACTATGACTTTCTTTACGTAGGGAAGCAAGCAAGAAAAGCTTCAGTAGACCAAAAAGACAGGAGGAAGGGTCCGCAGAGTTTACAGATTGACCCGAATTTCTGCTTGCGCTGTCCCTTTCAACGTGGAAGTTTGAATCAATACGTCATTTTCAAGCCCAAGAAGCTTACTCTGACCTAAAACAAAGTAAGGCAATCAATTAAGCCAATCCTGCCCATCGATGGGCGGGTCCAGGGGAGAAGTTTCTGCATGGCAAACATACAATTTCATGTGGACCGTTTATCATAGGGAAAAAGTTATAAAAAATATCAAATTTATACATGTGCGACAAATTCACCATCTATCAAAGTTCTATCAATGAGGACCATTAAAAATCTACCTACATTGATGCCAAAAAAGAAAACGTTGTCAAAATGACTCTCATGTGGCTCAAAAAAAAAATATTAACAATGTTATTTCGATCAAAATATCATCTAACATGGAGGGTAAATGTGTCACATAAGTATAAATATGTAATTTTTTTAAGTCGCAAGAAAAAGTTAAATGTAAATATGTCACAGTAGGCATAGTTTACGGTTTATACTGTAAAAATGATAAATGTTTTGCGATGAACATAGTTTGTTATTTTTCTGACGTTTTTCCCTAATTAAATGGGTTCTTCATGCGACCCAAATGATTAGCAATTGAGATGGGCTTTGCCTATTCGGTACTTGGACCCGTGCAATACCTTATGGAGATTCCATGGCCGATGATCAAGGTAGGCCCAAACTCACCAACGGGTTAGGCACTATTTAACTACTAATGGCATAGGCAGATAGTCCAGTTTGGGCAGGCCCTCTCATGTAGACCGAACCCCTCAGCCCGCCCACATCAATCTTAGATGCATTTGGCGTCCAAAAAATTTACCTAAGTCAGTAATCTCACATCACGCGGTCACCGAAGATGATGTATCGATTTCGCAAATTAAACATAGACGGCTCAATCAAATACAAAATTACCTTTTTTTTTTCGCATTTTCAAAGGAGCGACATGTATATTTATTCTGTAGCAAATATTTAATTGCCTCATATGCAAAAGGGGCGAGTAACACCAGCCACTCCTCCGGGGGCATTAATAGAAGAGTCTTATATCCATTACGGGGTGTTCCATTTTCACGATGTCGGGTTTGAGAGAGAGAGAGAGAGAGAGAGAGAGAGAGAGAGTGAAAATCTATGGAGACACACGGTGGCATCGACACGCGATAAACAATGTGATCGAGAAAGCTTTTGGAAGTTGCAGGCGGAGCTTCAGAACAACTGCGTACCGTAGAGCGGGGTCGTCCTCCCGAGGGAATGGTCCACCAAAAATTGAACTTGACTGTTGCCCCATTTTTCGTCAGTTGAACTTCTTTTTAAGAAGTCGTCGGGTTCAACGTTAAAATATTAGGTTGTCTTGTGGGGTGAGCGAACACGGATGGGCATTACGTAAATTTTCTTGGCTTGTCGGAATAAGGGTTTCCACCTAGCCAAGTTTATCACTGTCCACGTCGACAAAACATTGTCATGCATGAATCGGGATTTCACTTTCCATGCTAGGATTACGATTCGCATGAGAATAGGGATAAGAATATTCCATTCCAAAGGAAAGAAAAGGAGACACAAAAAGAGATGTGCAAAACAGACCGCTTGAACCAACCAAAACCGAACTGGTCGGTTGGGCCCAACTCTTGGGAGTGTCAATCCGGTCCCCAATTCCCAAGTTCCAAGGGGGAATCAAACTGGATTGAACCGACTATATAAATATATATTTATTTCATTAGTAAAATATGAACTAAATACTATATTGTTCAGTGGCACAAGGTACGGTACAATGACTCTTCACTCATTGTCGCTTCCTTTAATATCTTTAGTGGTAAAAAAAGTGACATTCCATTGAACTAAATAAGATTGAGAACCAATCACCCATAGACAAAAATGATTTGGTGTGTTGAGTTGTGCGCTTGAACTATGAGTAAAACCTTAAGCTACTGAGCCAAGCTTGGTAGGACCCATTTGTTCCCATTAAAGAATACAAGGAAGGAGAATTTAAGGAATAAACCTGATGTCTCTTGCAATCAAACGATTTTGACCTAACTTTGAATAAGTCTTGATCGATGGAGAACAATAGAAAAACCCATTTGCACAAATCATATTTGGGATGTTAACATGTGAGCAATGACAAAGATCCAATGGATTAAGATTTTCTGATTTGAAGCGTATACATGCTAACGTTCCCCCAAAAAGGATGTGTTGGAAGTTTCAACCTATACTCGTAAGAACTAAAATGTAATCAATAAAGTGAACTTAAAATGGACAGGAACTTTATAAAACACACATTTCAATGTAAACTCATACTAGTCGGGTATCGAGGATGGAGTTTTTTTTCTTATTGCGACGCAGCGTGAAGCCGCTTCCTGATGAAATTTTGTCTAGTACTTGTGTAAAGACCTAAGGGGCTTTTTCAATTTATAAGATGCAAACAGCAAAATTAGATAAGAAGACAAATGGAAAGGAGTGAAAAGGGAAGAAAAGGAGAGGAAGGAGAGGGACAAAGGAAAGGAAAGGAAGACGATAGCGAGAGGTTGACACTTGGCATCCATGGAGAAGCTACTCTGAACGTATTTCGTACGTATGTATGCATGCATGATGTGCAATCGGATACACGCACCCTAGTTTCAGAACAGAAAGGATATACTTACGCTGTCTGGTCATGGTACAATGCGAGCATCACCACAAGTTCTGCGCTACTTCCCTGTTCGAATGATTAGCCAAGATGATTTTCCGGGAAAATTTGAGGGTTGTGGAAGAAAATTCTGGGAAAATCTTCTTCAGCTTATGATTAACACGTTTCCTCAGTCAGCACACAAGAGTTTCGACCCCTTTGAGTTTGATGTTTTAGGTGGACGGTGGACTCATTTTGAGGTGAAGGGAAGGACCTAATTTGCTTCAATTTGGAGATGAGGGAATGTGAAATGTCAATCGAATTGCGACTACATTTCTGTCATAACGCCTCTTGACCTAGAATTAGAAAAACACAATTTCCACATGGGCGTTGCCTTCTATATATGAAGGACGGTTCAATAATATGTGTGTATATGTGTGTGCGCGCGTCATCCAAGAATGACTAAAGGGAAGGGACGAAATGACTTGAGTGGAAGGAGAGGAAAGGATTAGCCCAAAATAACATTATAAATAGCTAGCATTTCCTTGAATTTGCTGTTTTTTTCCAAATGGCATAAGTTGAATGGGAAGCTCAGTCAGCTATTCATCTTTCTGTGGCTTGGCATGGATTTTAGTATCGCAAAATTGCAAATTATGATAGTCAATATAGTAAGTTATGCTGAAAAGTCTGATTTCAAATTCAAAGTCTCAATTCTTTAGTACCATGAGAGACTTTTTTTTGTTTACCAAATAAAACCTACACTAGAGAGAAGAGTTCACAAATAGTAAAGTAAGCGCGTATGTTTGCAAATCTTGATTGATTTTTCTTCTTGAAGATTGGAAGTGAACCCACCACGAAAATGGAGTAGGGCCTCTTACCTTATAGGGATTTTGAATATTTTTTTCTTTCAGGCTCAAATATCCTAAAATACTTACATGATAAATATTGTACTCATGGGCAATTGCATATATTAATAATTCTATTTCATCTTTTACATGTTTTAATATTAAAATCTAAAGTTTTCTATTCTATAAGAAGTTTCCTACAGAAATTCAAATCTTGAGGTGTCACGCCCCGATCCTCGGGCACGCACACATCCTTCTATGTGGTCGATTTTAAAATGCGATATCCCAAGACTAAGTATCGCCAACCCTTTTGTTTATTAAGCACATGCGGAAGCAGTTATAAATCCCTAGACAATAATACAATGGGATAGAAAAGTAATGCCATATTTTTCATATTGAAATCCACAACCGAACCTTTATACATGGCATAACTCAAAGTCTATTCACAAGACTATTCATAACATTCTAGTTACACTCTATATACACAACATAAGATTCACAAAAGAGGATGGGATCTCAATCCTCATTCGGGTCGTACTCAAGATCATCCTAATTTTCTTCTGACTCTTCTTCACTAAGCTCACATCCTTCAAGCTCTTCATCTTTTACCGGCTCATCGTCCTCTTCTAGTTCCTTCTTCACAGGCTCACCTACGGGCCTGAAATGTTGTCCCACAACCGGGATGAGACTACGTCTCGGCAAGTTCTACCCCACTAAGACTCGATTAGAAAACCAATACGCTATCCGGCTGCCTATACACGCACGGATCAGAGGACTTACCTTGGCCTTAGACTCCACCTGCATATTAGCACAGTTCAATAGGCACTCAAATAGTCACATCGCAGATTGAAGCGTCAATCAAATCAACCTAGTCGATTACATGTCATTCGAACCATCGCAAGGTCATTTCCACTCAATCAATCAATTCACAACATCAGATCAAATTATTGATCAATCAACTTAGTCGATTACATGACAACAAGACTACTCATCAGTCATTTTAGTCATTCCATTTCATCTTCTTCCTAACAGCTCAATGAGCCTAGCTTATCGATTTCTTGGCTATAAATCTCGGTCCAAAGGACACAACTTATTTATAGGTGGTAATCACGGCCCCACCGAACAATTTTCTTAGATTTAGTGGTATCACGGCCCCACTCGGCAATTGTATATGTAGTGGCATCACGGCCCCACTCGACAATTATGTATGCAGTGGCATCACGGCCCCACTCAGCAATTATGTATGTAGTGGCATCACGGCCCCACTCGGCAATTATGTATGTAGTGGCATCACGGCCCCACTCGGCAATTATCTATTAAACTCACAACCTCACACGGTTATTTTCCTTTCAAATAACGACACTTCTTAATTTTGGGACATTTTCCCATATTCACCAATCTTACTCGACTTCCACAATATTCCGTAGTTCACCAATCAATTAAACACTGACAACCAATACCCGGTTGTTCTTCGATCAATTACTCAAAATTAACTCATTTAGGAATATGTCCTAAAAATCCACAATTTATTCAATTCAACACAGCGTAGAATTCAATTAAATAAACGAACTGCACCACGACGATTAACATAAAATTTCGGTCGTCAGCTATCCTTGCCTAATTTTCGAAAAATAAATAATTAAATAATTAATTTCAAAAATTAATAAATAAATACGATAAATCCAATTTAGGCCCGAAATGCCTAATTGAAGCCCGATAAGGGTCGGAAAAAATCCCGAGATGCATTCAATAAATAATAGTATGTCTCTACTTGCTAATGACTAAGTCTAACCACATAGCATGCATCATTAAGTCACTAATTTAATTGTTCTAAATTAATCTAAACACCTAATTGCACTTAATTAAATCTAATCAACCCTTAAGCATCATTAGTCTACTAAGCAAGGATTAGTGAGATTACTCACTTGGCAAAGCGAAGACCGGAACACCGCAATAGCGACGCGACGGCGCGACGACGGCCAAAATCCGAATTTTCGGCAACGTCAACGATCACTCGGGCCGGGCCAAGAAACTTTGCAAGCCTACAGAAATATCTGGGCTTGGACTAAACTCGCAGGCTTAGGCTTGCTGAATCTGAATTTGATGGGCTTCAAGACTGGCTGATGAAGGTTGGGCCAAACTATTCAATTGATGAGCTGACTTCGGATTCAAATGGACTGACCCAGAAAATGCATGGCCTGATTGGCGGGCTGCTGAGTTCTTCGGCCGAACTTGGCCGTTCAAGTGAGCTTCAAATGACCCAACTATTGGGCTTTTGGGCTGAAGAAGCTGAACTTCACATGGGCTTCAAGTGGCTGCTCGGTTGAAAATCACGGGGCTCCTGGGCCCGTGAAATTGAAGGTTGCTGGGCCGAAATCCATCGGCTTCGTGCGGGGCAGCAAGTCCGGTCAACAGAGACAGCGAAGGAGTTGAGGAAGCCGGACTTCGGTGGCCGCGAGCTGGAGAAGACCACGCGTGGCAAGATCGAAGGAGAGAATAGCTTCGGCCGCTTGCTGGAGTCAACACACGGGTAGGGGATCAACTGGTGTTGACTGGATGCATGGCTTCGGTGGAGCAATGGACGACACGGGCAACTGCAGCAATTTTACCGGTCTTCGGTGGTTGATGGACGGAGAGAAGAGATGATGAGGCTGCATCCTTTTCTGCTCAACGTTGCTGGACAGAGGGCAAGCGAGAAACGGTGACACAAAAATGGAGAAATCAACATCGTGGGATGCTGCTAGGCCATCCCGGGGGTGCCGCACGTGAGACAGAGAGGACGATCGGTGGGTTTGCTGGTTTCGTTGATTCGGTTGAAGATGGAAGGCGTCCGCTGGCAGCTTCGGTCAACCACACCTCACCGGAGAAGAAGCTTGACCGAAGGGAGGTCTTTCATGGACATGTGGCAGCAACCGTGGAGATTCATGGTCTTCAGCTGAGGAAATTCTGACCGAAGAAGACACAAGCAGAGGAGATTGAAAGTGGAGCAAGCTTCGGTGGAGAGAGGGCACTACTCGGTTGACTGTTGGACGAAAGAGGAGGAACGGTGGGGAGAATCGGAGGGCTGAGGGAGCATGATGGTGTCGTTGGATGATGGTGGACGGTGATGATGATGATGCGGTTTGAAGCCGTGGCAACTGTGGAGACGGCAGCAGGGAAATCGATGGCTTCGGTGGTGTTGAAAATGCTGAAGACAGACCGAAGGAAACCAAATGAAATGCATAAATAAAATGGTTCTTCGGCTGAGGTAGGGATCGAGCGAGGAGGAGAAGATCGGCGAAAGCTTGTCCGAGAAGTTGGATGAGAGAGAAACAAAAGTCCACAAGCTTATCCTATATCATTAATGCTTGGTCTCCCTCAGTCTACAAGCTTATCCTCCTTGTCCCCTTAATACTTTCTAGCCAATAATTTTCCACAATAATATTCAAATTGAAGTCCAATTTTCCTGCCCCATTACTAAGTTCGAATTTCACAATTTGAGATTCAATTTCACCCTTGATGTCTGCAAATCAATGTCCAATTTCGATGTACAAAAAGCCCATATAATTTCTACAGTCCCCCTTCGCCAATTAGCTCGGTTTGCAGTTCAAAGATTCCTTCAATTCGGCCAATCTGAATCTTCATTCATTTCCGAATCATCCAAAGTGATTTTCCGTAAAAATCCCAAACTCAATGGAATTTCTCCGAAAGACAAGACGACGTCCTATAAATAAATCATGACATGTTCGAACGTCCGATTCCCAACTCCGAATTCAATTTCATGGTTAAAATCGGCCGAACGCGATTTTAGTCCGATCCGACCTATTGAGTAGCTTTTAGGGATTTTACCGCGGTTATATCCCTTAACGGCTTCACCCAATAGATTGGTTAACTCGTGAATGATCAGCTCATAGAAAAAGAACCATCGGCGCGTCGACGAGATGTCCATTTCATATATTCGGGACGGGGTCAAAATTCTGGATGTCACATGAGGTATTGGCAACTTTCGACATACACAAATTTATTTTGCATAGTTTTACCACTAATTTCTTTCCGCATTAATTAGTTATATGAGTATTTTATAATATTATAGCTTGCTAATCTTGCCAATATCATTGACACGGACGAGACCCGAGGGCACTTTCATCAATAAATACGCATGATAACTTATGAGACCAAATCGCATTCATATGTTATTATTCCAGACAGCATTGGGAAAATGAGATCATGTCTGGCTACTATAATTTACTCAGTATTATGAGTTACCAAATAAGCCCCATCACAACGTTGCTGCAAGCGCACGAGAAGGAGATTAAGTCATGGTAAGGATCTCATAACCAAGAAAGAGATGCTCATCAGTAATACATACGAGTTGCACGACTCGTGCGTGATTTGGTTAGGGTTCAAATTGACCTTGCACTTTGACTTTCTTTACGTAGGGAAGCAAGCAAGAAGAGCTTCAGTAGACCAAGAAGACAGGAGGAAGGGTCTGCTGAGTTTACAGATTGACCCGAACTAGCCGTCCCTTTCGAACGTGGAAGTTTGAATCAGTATGGTATTTCAAACCCAAGAAGCTATTCTGACCCAAAACAAAGTCAAGCCTACAAAAATATTTGGTTTGAGATCAATTAAGCCAATCCTGCCTGACGCCTGGAAGGAAAGCTTTGAGTACATCGATTGCGCAACCATACGTGCCGAAAAGAGAGAGAGAAAAAAAAAGAAAAAAAAAGAAAAAAAGAAAAGGGAACCCCGATCGATGAACAGGTCCAGGGGAGAAGTTTTTGCATGGTCTACAGATAATTTAATCTAGATCATTTATTAAAGGGTAAAAGCCACGAAAATGCCTAACTACTTTTCTGTGATACAAAAAACCTCAACCTTATAAATGTGAGATGAATTTACCAGTCATCAAAGTTCTATTGATGAGAACCATTAACAATTTACTTATATAAATATGAATTTGGAATTTTTTATATTGGAATGTGTTATAGTAGACATAGTTTGTGGGTTTTGCTATTAAAAAAAAAAAACTTGAGTAAATGTATCACGGTAGACATAATTTGGGATTTTTTTAGACATTTTTTCCTTAATTAAACGGATTCTTTCATGCGGCTCATATGATCAGCTATTGAAATGGGTTTTGCCTGAGCACCGTGCAATATTTTGTTCGACCCCGGAGGAAGCACTAGGGGCTTATGGAGACTCCGTGCCTGATGATCAGGTACGCCCAAACTCACCTACGGGTGAGGCACTATTTAACTACTAATGGCATATGCAGATAGTCTAGTTTGTGTAGGCCCTCTCATGTAGACCCCCTCAGCCCACCCATATCGATCCTAGATGCATTTGGCATCCAAAAGATTTACCCAAGTTAGTAATGGGTGTGCAATGAGAACCACCCGAACCAGACTAGATAGGACTGGCTGGTTTTGGGTAGTTCCCACGCATGACGGTCTGGTTTCTTGTTCCTATTTTTAGAATTGGTGGTTTGTCGGTCTGATTTCTAGTTCCAAAGAGAGAATAGGACTGATTAGATCAGATCGATTATATAATAGATATTTAATTTTTCTAAAAACCCTAATCTTTCCTAATTTCCCTCAGTCCCTCACTCAGTTCCTCTCGCAAATTCCACCGTCATGCTTATTCGAAAGAATCTATTAAACTTTGCATTTTTACTAAATTTCATACTGGAAGACAAATCGGGAGGACAGAGTTATCATCCCCTGGATAATCCACCAGTAAATGCAAAAGTCCAAATTGTTGGACTTTCAATCACAGCGACGCTTCTAGTATGCCCATTCACTTCAGAACAAGAGCTGCATGCAACTAAACCGCACGCGAGTTCGAAGCACACGGAGAACAAATGTCTCCCGAAACAGCCCGCTCAGCTCAAAATTCGAGTCCCACTCCTACACAGAAGTTCTTACTGTATACAAACCGGAAAAAGTGATTAGTCCCATTGAAACCAGACCAAACCGGACCCGGACTATTTCTCGGTCTTGGGATCAACCAGTCCGGTCCCGAGTCCCAAAAATTGGAAATCGGTCCTCCCAGTTTGATTCCCGATTCCTTGATGGAACCGGATCAAATCGAAAAACGATCACCTCAACGTCATGCAATTAGCGAAGATGATGGCTCGATTTCACAAATTAAACATAGATGGCTCGATCAAATACAAAATTACCCCCTTTTCTTTTTGCCTTTTCAAAGATGCGACTTGTTTATTTATTCCGTTGCAAATATTTAATCGCCCGCTATGCAAAAGGGGCTACTAACATCGGCCACTCCTCCCAGGGCGTTAATAGAAGAGTTTTATATCCATTACGGGGTGTCCGATTTTCACGATGTGGGGTTTGAGAGAGAGAAGAGAGAGTGAAAATCTATTCAGACACACGGTGGCATCGACGTGCAAGAGACGAGGTGTATCGAGAAAGCTTTTGGAAGTTACAGGAGGAGTTTCAGAGCAACTGCGTTCCGTAGAGCGGGGTCGTCCTCGAGAGGGAATGGACGATCAAGATTTGAACTTGAGTGTTGCCCATTTTTCGTCAGTTGAACTTCTTTTTAAGTAGTCGTCGGGTTCAACGTTAAAATATTGGGTTGTCCTGTGTGGTGAGCGAACATGGATGGGCATCAAGTAAATTTTCTTGGCTTGTCCGAATAAGGTTTTCCACCGAGCTGAGTTTGGCACTGTCCGTGTCGAAAAAACATTGTCATGCATGAATCGGGATTTGACTTTCCGTGCTAAGATTATCATCCGCATGAGAACAGGGATAAGCATATTCCATTCCAAAGGAAAGAAAATGAGATAAAAATATGGGTGTGCAAAATGGACTGCTTGAATCGGCCCGAACTAAATTAGCCGATTGGGTCCAACTCTCGAGAGTGTCAATCCGGTTTTTGATTCCTAGGTTTCAAGGGGAATCAGACCGAATAGGACTAATTACATAATATATATATATATATATATATATATATATATATATATAATTTTATTAGTAAAATGTGAACTAAATATTATATTGTTTAGTGGCACAAGATATGACACAATGACTTTTCACTCATTGTTGCTTCTATCAATATCTTAAGATTTTTCACTCTCGTTGTGCACGAACACTCTTTAGGTGGAAAAAAAAAAGTCACATTCCATTGGACATAATCAAATTGAGAACCAATCACCCCTGCATAAAAATGATTATGTGTGTTGAGTTGTGTGCTTGAATGATGCGTAAAAGCTTAAGCTACTGAGCCAAGCTTGGTAAGACCCATTTGTTCCCATTAAAGAAGACAAGGAAGGAGTATATGAGGAATAAACCCGATGCCTCTTGCTCTCAAACGATTTTGACCTAACTTTGAAAAAGTCTCGGTCGATGGAGAACAACAGAAAAAGCCCATCTGCACAAATCATATTTGGGATGTTAACATGTGAGCAATGATGAAGATCCATGTGTAATGGATTAAGATTTTATGGTTTTGAAGCGGATACATGCAAACTTCCCCCAAAAAGGATGTGTTGAAAGTTGCAATCTATACTCGTAAGAACTAAAATATAATCAATAAAGTGAACTTAGAATGGATAGGAACTTTATAAAACGCACATTTTTATGTAAACTCATACTAGTAGGGTATCGAGGATCAAGTCATTTCCTTACTGCGATGCGGCGTGAAGCTGCTTCTTAATCAAATTTTGGCTAGTACTTGCGTAAAGACCTAAGGGGCTTTTTCAAATTATAAGATGCAAATAGCAAAGTTAGGTAAGAAGACAAAGGAAAAGGAGTGAAAAGGGAAGAAAAGGAGAGGAAAGAGAAGGAAAAAGGAAAGGAAAGGAAGACGATAGCGAGAGCTTGACACTCGGCATCCATGGAGAAGCTACTCTGAACGTAGTTGTACGTACGTATGCATGCATGATGTGCAACCGGATACACGCACCCTAGTTTCAGAACAGAAAGAATATACTTTCGCTGTCTGGTCATGGTACAATGTGAGCAACACCACAAGTTCTGCGCTACTTCCCCGTTCAAATGATTAGCCAACATGATTTTCCGGGAAAATTTGAGGGTCGTGGAAGAAAATTCTGGGAAAATCTTCTTCAGCTTACGATTAACATGTTTCCTCAGTCTGCACAGGAGTTTCGACCCCTTTGACTTTCATGTCTTAGGTGGACTTTGGACCCATTTTCAGGTGAAGGGAAGGATTGAATTTGCTTCAATTTGGAGATGAGAAAATGTGAAATTTTAATGGAATTGCGACTCAGTTTCTGTGATACTATCTCTGAAGTGGTTGACCTAGAATTAGATTAATCTTGACCTTAGTTTTCTTGAGAAAAGGGTGTCATTAGTTCATTTAAAAAGGCGGATTCATAGATAGAAACTAACATTCATCAATCAAGTTGAACATACTAGAAAAACATAATTTCCACATTGATGTTGCCTTCTATATATGAAGGACGGTTCAATAATATCTATGTATGTATATATGTGCGTGTCCTCCAAGAATGACTGAAGCAAAGAGACGAAATGACTCGAGTGGAAGGAGAGGAAAGAAATAGCCTAAAAAAATACAATTAATAACAAGTGTTTCCTTGAATTTGCTGCTGTTTCCGCATAGCATAAGTTGAATGGGAAACTCAGTCAACTATTCATTTTTCTGAGACTTGGGTCGGATGTTAGTAATGCAAAATTCCAAAATATGATAGTCTATTTAGTATGTTATACTAAAAAGTTTGATTTCAAATTCAAAATATTATTTCTTTAGTAACACAAAAGACATTTCGTTTGACCAGATAAAACCTGTACCGGATAAAAAAGTTCACAGATAGCAAAGTAAGCGCGTATGTTTGCAAATCTCAATTGATTTTCCTTTTTAAAGTGATTTTCCTTTTTAAAGATTGGAAGTGAACCCACCACGAAAATGGAGTAGGACCTCGTACCTTTTAGGGATTTCAAATCTTTTTTCCCTTCATGCTCAAATATTCTCAAATACTTACATGATAAATATTGTACTCATGGGCGAATGCATATATTGATAATTCTATTTCATCTTTTAAGTGTTTCAGTATTAAAATTTAAATTATTCTATCTTATAACAACTTTCCTAAAGAAAATTAAATCTTGAATTATTGATACATTTCCACATACACCAATCTCTTCTGAATAGTTTTACCAATAATTTCTTTCCACACTAACTAGTTATTTAAATATTTCATACTAATATGTTTTTTTTTTAAATATAATTTGCTTTTCTTGCCAATTTCAATTTTTCACATGCACGTGATGCGCATGCACATTTGCTAGTGAAAACATACCGTAACTTATGAGACCACACGGCATTTGAATTTTATTTTAGACTACATCAGAGGACATTATATCATGTCTAGTTAGTGTAATTTATTAAGTGTAATGAGTTACTAAATAAGCCTCATCACAACGTTGCAATCACGTGAGAAGGAGACAAGTCATGATAAGGATCACATACAAAGAAAGAGATGCTCATTTAGGCACATACAAGTTGCACGACCCATATATGATTTGGTAAGGGTGCACATCGACCTTTCTTTACGTAGTGAAGCAAACAAGAAACTTCAGGAGACCAAGAAAACAGGAGGAAAGATCTGCAGAATTTGCTCATTGACCTGAACTGCTTGCGTCCCTTCAAACGTGGAAGTTTGAATCAGTAAGGTCTTTCGAGCCAAGAAGCTGTTCTGAACTTAAAAGTCAAGCTAGAAGGTTGTTTTGAGATTGATAAAGCTTCTCTTTTCGTTCTCCTTTCGTTGGCTGAAATGCCATCCAGCCTGGTCCGCTTGAAGTAAACTCGTCTTTGATATGTTTGGTGACATAACTATACGCCAAAAAAAAAAATGTATATGATAAGAACCCTGTAAATTAACGGGTCTAGAGAAGTTATCACACGTTTTACAGACAACGTAAATTAATATCATACAAAGTATCGATTAGGAGGGTCTTACCGTACAGCAAATATAATTCACGGTTGAGATGTGCTTTGTCTATATAGTGTGCGGTCAAATGTAATATGATTTTTCCGATCATGTGGAAGTGGCTGGCCTTGTGGAGTGAGTATCCATTTCCCTCCCTTTCTGGCTAGGATTGGAATCCTGTATTTGGCATGGTGTTTTAGCATTGTTCAAAGATCTTTTTGCAGGTATCGACCTGGATTTGGATTACCTACTCGCACGAGCACATATTTTGCTTTTCAATCAATCTCTAATTCTATTCTTCCTCCCCAATATGATATTATGGGTTCATTGATATTTCTAGTATAGTAGATGCTATCACATATATAATTATACTCAATTCGATTAGATTATAAATTATAAGTTTATAACCCTAACCCATTCTAATTTTGGGCAAAATCCCTTGCCTGTCGAAGGAAGGTTGAGCCCTCGAACTTGACAAAGGTCATGACTGGTTAAAGTTCCATTAAAGAATGTTTCCACAATAGAACCTCCTTATTTTGCCAGCCCATGGATTCGGCAATCGTTCAAAAGATTGACCTATTCCAGCATCTCCGGGACTGATTGAGGAGTCCCAAAATCACCTATGGCTTTAACACTACTTGATATTCTCATTTTTACTTTTACTTTTTTGGTGTTTCTCGATTATGAAGTCAATTAGATGCCTTGTCAGCTTATCAAGTCTAGTAGAGAGTGCTAATCGTTATGCTCTTGTGATACGAATCTCAAGCAGCGTTGCACTTGAATTTTGGAAAGCTGTTGTGTTTCCCCATTGGCATGCTTGTCCGCGCATCGATGACTTGCGACATGATCGATCTGCACAAACTCGACGTCTAAAAATCTTCCTAGTCAATAATGACAAATCACGGAGTCAGTGAAGGTAGCAGCTCGATTAGATTCCGAATGAACCCCACTTTAAGCAACCACCCTTTACTCGATTTCTTTGTTTTTCTTGTTTTAGCAGTAGAAAAGGGGTGACCAACACTAACGACCCTTAAGAGTTATCATAAGAGTCATATACTCAATAATAATATTTTATTTGAACCATAACTATTCCACACCATCCATGACTCAAAGGTCTAAAGTTGATGACCACATCACAAATAATCCCATCAAAATGCTAGCAGTAAAAAATGTTAGCATAAGCTATTTATAAGTTCGCTCACAACGTAAATCAAACTCGTAATCTTATAGAAGAAAATATGATACCTTTTATCACTAGACCACGTACCTTGACAGTTGATTCATATTTAGTTAATCCACCTAGAAAACGAAGAAAAGTCTGCTTAGTACATCAGAGCAATAAGCTCACAAATTAAGATATTGATGGGTTGGAACACAAAATGCCAAGCAATTCTTGAAGAAGAAAACATAAGGCTTGCAATTCTTGAAGAAACCTCGAGGCACTTCATAAGATCAGCTTGCTTGTTCTATACAAAGAAAACACGTTATATTGGCACTTATCATTAGATGCTTACTTATAACATGAAATCGACGCATCTAGGGCAGCTTATCTTTAGATGCTTTGGAGAAATTTGGTACTGCCTGAACATGACATTCTCATCCATCCAAACCAATCACTGCGCATCAAGTATTATGAATTTCCATTTTTTTTTCCTGCAAAATAATGATACTTAGCGCGCCATGATTGGATTCTGTGGACGAGAGCTTCGTGCTCCTGGAGCTAAATTTCTGTCGGAGTTGGGACTTTCTATATATGCAGCTTAATAAAGCGCAAAGTTGAACATTGCTGTTCTCTTTGCAGCCACCACACGCCGGACTGATCCCCACTTCACCACGGCACGGATCTTGCACCATGCCACCTTGGGCCTTGAAATCCTAGATTTGTGGACTCCAGAACCTGTGCGAGATGGACAGATCCCAAAATCTGCCCTACTGCTTGATTCGATGACAAAAGTATGCTCTGGTGTCCACATCAAATTGCCAGGGATCGGCGATGGCACTTTAAAAAGGTCCTCAGTATATAGATGGATGTTTGGCGCAAATGGTCCTCGTGAGTAACCAGGATGATGACTGCTTTCGAATGCACTAAATCTGGATGAGAAGTCCTGCCTTGCTAAGCTGTTTGCTATGGTGGGATTAAAGATTTTCGCGGGAACGTGACCCTGTGGCTCCAGACAATCTGGTTGTCTGTTCTCTGTGACATTGTAGCAATGCAATGTTAAAGCCAATGAGCAATTAAATTCAGGAGTCACTTCTGGTCTATCTGAATAAAGATGTGGCTTTATTCCAGCTACCGTAGATTTGCAAAATGGTGGATGTGCCAATAAAGAAATAGGAATACTAAACTATGAAAGATTAAGAAGGCCAAGAAGAAAAAGATAGATAGAAGTGATGTAATATCACAATACCTTGGATTAGCTCTGTGAAATCTAGATGGTGCAGAGGTGGGCTCGGGCCAATTGACGGCTCTGTAGGCAAGATGGTCAGGGCTCTCAGAGGAGTGATGCTGGGTGGGGCATCGAGCAGCACCCATTGATTCTTGTTATTATAAGCTTGCCTTTTCAAGTTCTGCACCAAAATCTGTCAACCAAGCAGCAGATTCAATCAAATCCAAAATCAAACTAATTTGGGAATTATAAGAGAAGTGCTTGTGGTATATATTCTGCCATGTAAACAAACTATTGCATCAAATACGTTCCCTTCTATAGCTCCAAACGGATTCACACTCAGCTACTAGATGGAAAAGTTTCAGGTTATGATTCATGTACCTTCTGAGAGTGGGTCAATTTGCTTAGAGACTGGCAAGTTTGGCCGTGGAATGTTGCATGAGCAACTTTCATTACCGAGTTGAACAGTATACTGGCCTTGTTCAAAGCTTGGTAGTAAGTGTACATCTTGTTATCATCAACCACACAGGTGCTGGCATGTCCAACAATTGTCTCCCATGTCCGCTTGGTGATCCCAGAGCCAAGTACCTGAAATAACAATGCACCACAAAAGAAGTAGCGTGATTTAGTTAACAATGCTTAGAATAACGCGTACAGGAAAAGGGAACTTCAGCACAGGTAGAAGAGAAATGGTCACTACGTTTCTTAGAGAAAACGCATTGGCTTCATACAGCTGGAGGAAATCTTGAACAGTGTTAATTCCTTTCAAAGTCATGCGCTTGTGTAGAGCGCCATCTTTGGCTATTTTCTGTAAACGCCACACTTCATCGCACAGAGATGGAGGGTGGTGCTTCTTGGTCACTGCACACAACAGAGAAAACGGGTCAATCAGTCTTTTCAAGGTCCACAAATAGAATCAAGAATTGATGGTCGAAAATTAAATTGTTATCGTAAACTTACACTCTCCTCGATGATCTTTAACGACAAAAGTTTCACTTCTCGCTTCCCTTATTCTTATTTCTGCTTGAACAGCTCGAGCTCCTAACCTGAATTTCCGACTTCTCATCCAGCTCGAGTTGTCGGTGATGATTAAATTACGGAGACAACCAATTCCTCCTTCCAACACCACAGTCAGCTCCCCGGTTATCAATGGCCTTTTCCCTTCCCTTGCATGAGTGATACTGCAATTGAACAATGTGCAGCACGCGGTCAGCGACCGTTGCTGACCAGGTGCGGCACCCACCACACACAACAATGTGGACACGTGCACGATCAGCATGTTATGCGATCAGCAACATTTACCAAAAAGAAAATAAGTGTGTAATTTGCGCACGTGAGAGTTTGGATTATTGGTTCCGGTCTGGTCCATTTCCAAGATGGAATCAGGGGATGGATCGGGATGACTGGCTCGCAAAATTGAGAATCGAGGATCGGACCAATTGATTTTACTATTGGGAATTAGTCACTTATTTTTTCTTTCATTTTCCTATCTGGATATTTTATTATCCAAAGCATGACTAGGAATAAATTTAGAACTCAAGATAAATTCTATACTTTATCCAAATACCTTATTGTCTAATTACATGTTCATATTTCATTGGAAACAATTAACTAAGTCCTATAATTCCTTCTGAAGAAATAATATATATATATATATATATATATATATATATGTAGTCGGCTTGATCAAGTTCCCCTTAGATATTGGGAACTAAACCATCCGAATATTGGTTCCACTTTTAAGAATCGAGAACTAGATCGACACTCTCGGGAACTGGACCAATTGGCCAGTTTGGCCTAATTAGGGTAGTTTCCAATCCTGGCTGTCCATTTTGCACCACGTGAGGGGAAAAAGAGATTTTCTCTCTCGTTGGTGCTGTGACTGAAATATCAAGAGTGTGGAGAATTATTTTCACGAGATTGTTGGTGCAATTATAATGGTGATTACACACGAGTTCTTTTTTCCATTCAACGTACAATTAATATTGTGTCTAAACTATATATCCGACATTTGTAATGCTCGAATTGAATAACATCTAAACCAAAGTCATTTTGGGCACGTTACAAGATGTAATCCATTTAGCTCTCTTTGTTCTTTTGATTTGTTATTAAAATGTACGAACAACGTCCTTGGAGATAATGGTTTGATTTTATTTTTATTTCCGCTGCATTGATATTTAATTTTTCCTATGCATGTTCCATAAACTCCAACACATCGATCTTGATTTAAGTCGACAATTGCAAACTAATTAAGCGCAGTGACGCTCAGGATCTGAGCCGGCGAATGAGAAACGAACAAGTACAGGGCAATCCGAATACACGCTTCCGAAATGGTCGGGGAAGAGGCGAGCCAGCCATCGGCAGTGATTGCTGGCGGACCAGAGGCGATCGAGAGAATGAAGAAGCCACTGGAAATTCAGGAAAAGACCGAGAATCAGTACTACTAGCTGAATCAAACATGGAAATCGTGAAGAGAAGACTCAGCTTTCGTTCTCGTTGTCATAGTCAAGTGATATAGAGCTTGAAGCGGTAAATCCCGAGCTCGATCGAACTCCATTTATGGCTGCTGCAGATTGCTTTCATGGAGCGGCGGAGTTTGAACGACCGCTGCGAGCTCTCTGGCTCGGAAACAAGCAGAACGGAGGAGCTATCGCGCGGCCGTGAGAGAGACGGCTTACGACAGCGATTAGCGACGTCGGGCCTGTGATATTTAAGCCTTTGGACCCATCTGGCAACTCTCCATGAAATTGGATGGGCTACTCAAATTAATTTATAGGTCGAGCCCAATGAAGCTGAGGTGAATTACATTAACGGGTTGCCCACGTTTGTTGCGCGAAGAAATTTGTCCAAAAAATTCTAAATATTTTCCATTTTTTTCTTAAACCTTCAATATTTTGTCAATTAAGTTTTAAAACCTTTTACCTTTTGCCAATAAAATCCATCTAACCACTTTTAGTTGAAATCGCTCATGTAGACATTGTTGTTCAACATAACACAATCAGTGCTGACGCAAATAATTTTTAATAATTAATACGAATTATTTTTTTATTTATTTATCATTCTTTTTTTTCTCTTCCCTTCTTCTTCTTCCTCCAGCCAATTGCTGGGCCTTGGTGATGGCTGATGATCGCTAGGCCTCAATGATTGCCAATAGCTAGTCAGAGGCAAGGGTCGATGAGGTCGACCTCGTCGACCTTTGGCAAGGCTTGCCTAACACAAATGAACCCAACTTCGCCATCACTAGGCAAGTTTGAGCCTAGCCATGGCTGGGCGAGACTCTAACCTCACGAGGCCTAGCAATCGGCTAGAAGAAGGAAAACAATAATAAATAAATAAATTGAAAAATTATTAAATTATTATTAAAAATTATCCATATTAGCGCTGGCCATGTTACATAGGATGGCCAATGTCACATTATTGATTTCCAATCAAAATTGGTCGAATCAACTCGATGGCAAAAGATGAAAAGATTTAAGACTTAATTAGTAAAATTGAAACGTTTATGACATTGACAAAAGTGTAAAATGTTTAGGACCTTTTCGACAATTCTTCCAGGTGAGTTGCATATAAGGAAAGTTTCTGAATCAAGTAATGTCATGCCCCGATCCTCAAACGCATGCCCATCCCTCACCTGGTCGATTAATAGCAACGTCCTAAGACGCATCACCAACCCTTTCATTTTAATACGCATGTGGAAGCATATAAAAATCTTCAGACAATAAAATAATATGATAGAAAAGTAGGACTATATTTTTTTCAACTGAAAAACCACAACCACACTTTTATACAAGGCAAATCTCATAGTATATATTATAATACTGTTAACAAGAGTCTGAAATGTATCATAACACTTCACACTCAGGGTTTGCAAAATGGGGTGAGGTCTTAGTCCTCATCTAGGTCATACTCCAGCTCATCCGCGGGATCCTCCTCGGACTCCTCCTCAAGGTCCTCCTCTTCGAGTTCTTTCCCCTTAGGTTTCTAAAATTTCTCATCAGGGTCCTGAAATGTTGTCCCACAACCAGGATGAGATTATGTCTTAACAAGTTCTACCCCTTAAGACCCGATTAGGAAGCCAATACACCTTAGGTTGCCTAAGCACAATATGAGTCAAATGACTTACTTTGGCATCAGTTCCTTCCTGCAAGTCAATACATATATCAAATATACACGATCACATCACATCACATCACCCAATCAGATCAAATCGTCGATCAATCGACCTAGTCAATTACATGCCATCCATACTATTACTTAGTCGGCCCCTTCCATACTATCTATAAGTTTGATCAACATCCAAGACTACTCACCCTAGGTGATATATAAATAGTATATTATCTTATCTCCAGATGACATATAGAGTCATTGAGCTATCAAATCATACCGTATTGTCTCAAGATGATCTGTATAATTAGCGAGTCGGTATATCATACCGTACTGTCTCAAAATAACTTGTAGAGTCACCAAGCCGATATATATACAATTTATCATATCGTACGGTCTCAAGATGATCTGTAGAATTATCGAGTCAGTATATCATACGGTACTGTCTCAAAATAACCTGTAGAGTCACCGAGCCGGTAGATTATACCGTTCTGTCTCAAGATGCTCCGTAGAGCCATCGAGCCGGTATATATGCCATTCCAAGTAAACAATTAAATAACCATTTTTATCCTTCCCGATAAAATGCCGTGTGTGGGTACACGATCGGCCTTAGCCAAAATATAATAATTTTATTTCCACAAATCCCACCATTTTCTGTAGTCCACCAAAACATTTTTGGCGCTGTCAATCGACACCCGATTATTTTCCAATTAATTATTCTAAATTAATTAATTTAGAAAATAATCATAAAATCATCAATAAATTAATTCAACACAATCTAGCATTCAATAAATTAAATAGACTGCATCACAATAATCGGCATAAAATTCCGGTCGTTGACCATTCCGATCTAATTTCCGGAAAATAAATAATTAATTAATTAATTTCGAAAATTAATTATTAAATAGCAATAAATCTAATTTAGGCCCATAATGCCTAAGTGGAAGCCAAGACAAACCTGGAAGAA
Source organism: Eucalyptus camaldulensis (assembly GCA_019915185.1). Taxonomy (NCBI): domain Eukaryota; kingdom Viridiplantae; phylum Streptophyta; class Magnoliopsida; order Myrtales; family Myrtaceae; genus Eucalyptus; species Eucalyptus camaldulensis. The sequence goes on from JAHSVA010000003.1 coordinate 23,873,560, forward strand.
TTCCAAGTGTCATTCAATAAATAATAAGACGTGTCTACTTGCTAATTACATTAACTATTCTCCTAACATGCACAGGTAAATCCCCAATTTAATTATTCTACTCTAATATAACCACATAATTGCACTTAATTAAATCTAATCAACCTCTAAGCATCATTAGCCTACTAAGAAGGGATTAGTGAGCAAAACTCACTTGTGCAAAGCGAAGACCATAACACTGCAACGATGGCGCGACAGCGGTCGAAACCCAAACTTTCGACGGCGTCAACGGACTTGGACCGGGCCTAGAATTGGCCTAACAAATCTCAGCTCAATTTGAGATTTGTTTTTGCATTGGACTAGGCTTGGCTTCGCGGGCCCAAGATTGGCTGAAGATAAGCTGAACTTGCTTGGGCCTCACTGAATTGGGCTCATTGAAGTTAGGCTGAACAAATGCGAGCTGGGCTTGACTGAAGATGGGCTGCCTTCTTGTGCTGAGATGGGCTGGGCCGAGAAGCCCTGAAATTTGCGGCCATGCTGGGCTGGGCTTGGAGACGCAAGCTGCTGGGCCGATCCACGAAGATGCTGGCTTCGTGTGAGAGACACGGACGAGCGGGCAGAGGAGTGGCTTCGGGCAGAATGGCTTCGCTGGGGAATTGACCGAGAGAAGCAGCGAAGATGGAGAGGAACGTGGACTGGCTTCGTGGCAGGGCTTCGCTGGCTTCGGTGGAGGTGCAGCTTCGAAGGAGGGAGAAGCTGGCGTGTGCTGACGGTGGGGCGTGGGCTTCGTGCAATTATGGGCTGCTGAAGACGACAACTTGCTGGGCTTGCGGGATGGAGACCTGGTGGAGACCAGCGAAGATGGAGTCAACGTCGTGGGCGCAAGGCTGAGAACTTTGACTCAAACGTGGCAGCTTCGGTGGGATTTTGGGCAGTTTGTTGGCGTTCGGTGGAGGGGAAACAAAATGGAGGAAGCGGACGTTGACTGGTGGAACGAGTTGGCGGATGAAGGGCAGAACATAATGGAGGAGCAGCTGCTGGTGTCGTGGGGTCTTCGGTTGTCTAGAATGAACGGAAATGAAAGTGCAGGGAGATGAAATGAAAACGGGGCAGCGAAATGGGAGCTCGGCAGAAGAAGAAAATGAAAGAAGATCAAGCTGCAAGGAATGGGCAGAGACGTGCGAAACTTGATTGAGAAGTTGAGGGGAAGAAAGTCCAACTAAAATATCTATAATCATCATTAGAATGCCCTATTAGTCTTCAGTCTTATCTACTTGCTTTCCCCTAATACTTTGTTGCCTCTTATTTCCATGAATTATCCACTTTGATAGCAAATGTTGCACCCCCATGCCTAGGTCCGAATTTCACTCGTTTTGGGACTTCAATTTCTTCTCTAATCCCTCAATTTGATGTCCAATTTTGTTGTAGAAAAAGCCCACATCAATTCCACAAGTCTCCATCGCCGATTAACTCGGTAAGGAGGCCAAAAATCCTTTTAATTTGGCCATCCGAATTTTTGTTAATTTTTTGTGACGTTCGAAGTGATTTTCCGTAAAAATCCCGAACTCGATGAAATTTCTCCAAAAGACAAGACAACGTCCTATAAATGAATTGTGACATGCTCGAACGTTCAATTTTTAAACCGAATTTAATTTCATGGTTAAAATCGACTGAATGTAATTTTAGTCAAATCTAACCAATTAGATAACTTTTAGGGGTTTTACCGCGGTTATATCCCTTAACAGTTTCACCCAATAGATTGGTTAACTCGTGAGTGATCAGCTCAGAGAAAAAGGATCATAGACGCGTTGACGAGATGCCTATTTCATTTTATCAAGACGAGTCGAAAATTCAGGATGTCACAAGTAAGTGATTGATATAGTGCAATAACTTCCCCGATGCACATAGCAAAGAAACTTGTCCCCTCGAAAACTAGCTTGGGAATTTTCTGTTGGTATTTGTTTTGATAAACAAGCATGCATATATAAGTAAATTAAGATCAAAGTCTGATTGCAATAGAAGTAAGAATGCTTATACATGTGTTTCCAAATTATTTTCGTGCATTTTAATAAAAACACAGAAGAGATAAATGGGCTAATTATATTATCCTTGTACTGTGCTCCAAATTTGGTTCGATGTTCTTCGGATCCTAAGCACGAACGTTTGATGTCCTCGTGGCAATGATTATGACGTTCTTCAGAATCTGATTACGAATGTCTAATACCTTCTGGTAACACCGGTTATGAAGTTCTTGGAATTTTGACCACACAAAAATCTAATATCTTCTAGTAATACCGGTTCTAACGTTCTTCAGATGCAAAACGTCTGATCTCTTTGCATTGCAGGTTTTGACGTTCTTCAAATCCAGCCTCACAAGTGTTGAGCTTCTAGTTCAGACACACCACCTATCTCATGTTGAACATAAGAGAAAAATTTAGAGATCTCACAATTATAATTGTGCTAGCAATTGCTCTTGTGTGTGAATGATTTAGTTAATCATTATCAACACTCTCAATTATCGATTGTCAATCGTCGATCATCCAAAGATATGTTCTTTGTATTACCTTTTGTAGCTAGTGTATATCACATTTAAATCGGCTCATTAATTTTAAAACCACGAGCTGCCCTCATTCCGCCGTTCCTTCGCCACGAGCTGTCCTCATTTCGCCGCCTGGGTCTTCTTCCACTACCCATGTTCGATCAAATTAATCAATGGGTTTCGAAGAAAATGCCAAGACGAACCCATAGGTTCAAGATTCGGCAAAAACAACTAACATATTGATCGGAATTAAGCCTAAATGATTTGCCCTAAAATCCTAATCACCAAAATTTCATCGCTCGATTAACCTCCGAGGATCAATAATATCCCGAAAAATTTAAGGGTTTTTCTTCCTAATGGTAGTGTGACCATGTAAATCCATTATCGCGTGATGGGTCACCCAAATTTGGCTAAAATTTGAAATTCCATTCCAAGCCAGTGAAACTTTGGATATAACACTGGGGTATTCAAGGGAAAGATAAGAATATCACAAATAGATAGATGATAACACTCCATTTTATCACTTCTTTCAAACTTTATTTCAGTGCCCACTAGACTTCTAAAAAGATGATGACTAAAGTTGCAGAGTATTTACTGAACAAAAAAACAAAGCCTAGTGTCTTTTGATAATCAGTTCAAAGATTTAGAATTCGTGTGACTAAAATCCCAGTGGACTCAAAAGCTGAATTATATAATCTAAGAAAGGATAAGATCCATTAGAGTGGTCACAACCTGAATATCTCTGCTCCAGTCAACAGAATCACTGACTACAAATGCTGCCTGAACTCTCTGTGTTTGCACAGCAATTTTTCTCTTCGCCATCTCATTAGAACTGCTATTCTGGTCAATGTCTGCCTTTGTTGTCCATCTCTTGTATGGTGCCAGTGGATCAATGGCATCAAAGTAGCTAGTGTACTCATCAACTGACAGAACATTTCTGCGTAGAAAAGATATAAGCAGAAAGAGGGTCAACCGGAGAGGAAAAAAAGGAGAATCAAGTTGTCGGAGTTCTTGTTCCAGGAGTATTGAACACAGAAAACTAAGATGATTTATGGAGAGGACTCCTCTCCGATTACTCAAGTCCCTGAGAACTTGAGTGCTTTCTATTAACTTTGCTTGCTCCTACGTATTACCTAGATTAAAGTAATATCCATCGATATCAGTTTTATTAAATACATATCTTTATCCCTATTGCCTCTCTCTCTTCCCCTCCCCCCACCCACACACCTGCATGCTTGAACAAGTAATTGAGACATTGCTGGGTACATTTGCAAACCTAGAGAAGTGGTCAAAATATTTACTTGTATCCATATTCGGACATCACAGCAGCAGGTTCTCCTTTGCCAACAGCAACGACAAGTTCGTTCTCAAATCTGTGCAAAAACCTCAATTAGGAAACAGATGAATAAAATAGAGAAGCATATTCATGAGTAAAATAGAAAAGCCTACGCAGAATTCTTTTAGAATAGTTAGTACATGCATTGGCACTCTTCTCAGTCTTTTCAACTCATATAATATAATATAGGTAGTGCATTCCCCTAGTTTCCAAGAACAAAGCACAGGAGAATTCTTATCAAGCTAATAATACACATGCACTATATTTTAATTCGCAATTTTCATAATCACGAGCGAGATAAATGAAAAAAAGCAAATGTTATAGAAAATGCTCAGTTCTGATTTACATTAGTATGCCGCATTTCTCGTTGGACATTGGTCATGGAGATAATCCAACAAATCCATACCTATTTACCAGTTGTTTAAAAGGTGTGTGGCCCTGTATGACCTGCAAATTATCTTGGTCAAAATATGAGAGAGAAACGAAACAAAGTAATTCTGGACCTGATGACAAGCAAAATCGTGAGGGCAAGCAGATTTTCTAACACAAGAGACGAACTACCTGTGAAGGTAAAATGTTGACTCCTACTAGTTGACCTAAGTCCTGGGCTCTTTTGGATTCAGAAAAGCCACCTCCTGCACCAGCCATTGCTATTAGCAGCATGCAGTAAAAACTAATTATCGCTTCTTCAAGAATTGACAAGCGAAATTTCTTATCTCAAGAGAGTAACATATTGAACGATTATAGGTAAGGGCATCTCAAAAGGCGTCACAGATTCAAATTGCTTGAATGACTTAAACATAAGATAGCAGCAATCTCAAAATCATCAAGACGATTACTATTAGATCTTAAAAGTACCAATACTTGCTGATAACTGAATAATCAACCACAATAAGCGTATGATGCCCAGCTTGCAACTTGAAAACTTTAGTTTGACCATCATATCACGGCACTCACCGGTGATGACTCTATAGAACGACGGTCACATTCGCTAACACACATCGAAAGTGAGAAATGTAATAGTAAAGGTTACTAACACATTTAAGCAATCACGAACACTCACCATTTGTTAAGAACACGAAAGGTATCTTCAAATTTCCTGAAAAGATGTAGAACATAAAGTAAGTGATAGCAGTTTACAAATAGCAGATATCGAGATTCAGATACGAATCTCAATATCCGCCGCCCTTTACAGTCCATCAGAAATTTCGGTAGCAATCAGTTCGGAACGTAGAACATTGGAAGACAGGTGAAACAGCACGATCACCAGCATGAGATAAGCCTCGCAGGTATATCAGCAAGCGATGGCGAAAGCTTTAGCAGAATCGTCGTACAATCTCCTGAGCGCGCGAGGAGAACCGCCGATGGGAGTGTGACCGAGGAGGACCACGCCGTCGATGTCGAAGGCGATGCCGAACGAAGGCCTGCACGACGAAACCACGATCGTCGATTCGATCACCGACGAAAAAGAAGAAGAAGAAGAAGAGAAAAAGAGAACATCGGAGAAAATCACGAGCGTAGTCGAAGCATGACCGGAACCCACCGATCCGATTGCGAGCCAAGCCGCGAAACGAGCGCGAGGCGAGCGGGGACGGTTGCTTTCTGCTTCCTGTTCGAGGCGAATCGCTTCGGGAGATCGAGGAGCTCGAATCGCCGGAGATGAAGCTCCAAGAAGAACGGAGCGAGCTTCAACAGTTCAGTCCATAGAGAGAGAGAGAGAATGGCCCAATCGCGCAGCGTCTTCTCGTTCGATGTTCAGGAGCCGTGAATTGGGCCCGTTGAAATGATGGGAGGGCCTCGATAACGGATCGGCCTTTCCTTCGGATCCGAGCTCAACGGTTAAGCTTGATCTTGGTGAACGTTTTTGGGCTATTTTTGATGGTGGACTGAGCACATCGCGGAGGAGTTCGATGTTTCGGGGACCTCGAGGCTACTGACATATCCGTGATGGCTTCTGTGTCCTATAAATTTGATTTTAGGCTTCGCTTCATCCTTAGAAAGTAACCTGAATTCACGAAAAAAACTAAAATGATTTGCGATAATGTCCTCTTTATGCCTCATGTGCGATCGGCGCCTTCTTACTCATTATTCACCCATGGACTTGATCTTTGGTTGCTGACATATTGGAAGAGAATAAAAGTCTAACTGCGAGATTCTGAGGCGGCTAATGCATCTTTTATGACTTCACTGTTTGACTTTGACAATTGTTGCTCCATTTCCTGAGGAACATTGATATGTAGTTACAAAGTCAGATCATAATCCATCCATGTACTATTTATTACTTTGCGTGAGGTTTATTTGATAATTCATGCATAAACTTTGATCTAGGTGTGTGTCCGGTGAGGCCACAGCTGCCCGCAGTCGGAGTACGTGTAGGAGTTGGCGAAGTGCACTTAGTTGGCTCTGCCATGAAGGATCTTTCTCCTGGCGATTTGGTCATTCCTTCTCCACTCTCTTTTGGTGAAACATTCTTTCAGTATTACCTAAGTCTTAAAGTGATATCAGATTAACAGTGGACCAGCCATGCTCATCTAGTTTATCACTTCTGAATGATTTTTTTATCCAGCCAAAGGATAATCTTCTATATTTGCTCCAGCATGTTTAACATTTTCAACCTGGTGAAAATTTGATTAGATGCAGAAGAGAAACGAGTGGAATATCAACCAAAATAAAATCAAAATTGTTATACACACCTTAGTATTTGTCTTCATAAATAAAAGAAAACTTTTGCATTCCATAAATACCGACTTGTTTGGTTATGCAGAAAATCCATGTCTAGCACTTACCTATTGTAAATTTGAGTGTGTTGAAAGGTGAAATAGTTTTTGTGCTCGGGGACATGGCAAACTTACATTGTGAAAGACCAGAGTGTGTGGCAAAAATTGGACAAGAATTCTCCTATTGAATATGCTGCGACAATTTCAATTAATCCTCCAACGACTTTGAGAATGCTTGAAGACTTCGCCTCTTTGGAACCTAGCATATAGACAATACAGGAGTCTCTTAGCTATCCCCCAACTTTCACCGTAAGCAATTTATCCCAAGTTGTCCTAATCAGCTATGATCATTAGGGGATTCGATTGTGCAAAATGGGGCTATGAGTATGGTGGGTCGATGCCTCATCCAAATTGCGAAATCCCGTGGCATCCATAGCATCAACATAATCAGGGACAGGTGCTCTCTGAAAGCTTTTAGTAACCTTGATACCACATAACTTTTGTCAAACTACTATTGCTTAAAACTTTTGTGTAGACTTTAGATAGCAAGGGTATGTGTGGGTTTGCTTTTATTTCTCTTTTCTGTGATCTGCCTTAAACATTGCTAGAAGCCCTTTTTTTTCCTGGGACGCATTGAGCTCTTGTCTACTCAGCTTCTGAAGTAGCTTTTGATGATTACATAGCTTGAACTATATTTGAAATTCAACCTCTATGATGACAAGTTGGAACTCTTTGGGGACTGAATTACTTGTGGCAACTCTGTCTTTTCCTGTTCTAATTATGAATGTTGCTAGTGGACTAAAAGTTATGAATAATTGCCAGATGCACAAATATGTTGATTATGTTCGGTTGAAAATGTGCCAAAATATTTAGCATTCTTGTATCTCTGGTTTGCTTTTTGGAAGCTGGTGTGATTGATTGAGATCTCTTGCATCAAATAACAGGGAGAAGTGGACCTTGAGCTTGTGTTACTGTAGCTAACCCTTTTAAGCTTGAAGTAATTATAGTGTTTGGCTAGGTGCTACAATGGGCAGGAATTTATGTGGTTGACTGAGCATTAGTACATGCATTGGCATGCAAGAATGGTTCTGTTATGAGGGCATTTTAAAGAACTGATTATGTTGAACTTATCAAAGAAAATAAGAAGGTACTTTAGGTTCGTGTAGGTACATCAACTAACATTCTTTAATCTCCCAATATAAAGATGAGGTTTTGTTGTGAGGTAACATGTATTTGGAAAGACTAGAAGGACTTGTTTTTTGAATCTATCGAAGGCAAAGGCAGTTAACTGTAGTGTGAATTGAACAAAGATCTTTTTGCATTGCTTATCAGAAGTGACTTGTTACTATTGATGCTTCTTCTACTATTTTTGTAGTCATCATGTGTTCTAGACATTGATTGCTGGTATGTTTAGATCATCATACTGCTGGGCATTGGTAATTCCATCTTTTTCGGTTGCTGGTGGAAACTTCCTTTTAGTATATCTAAGACCTCTCTCTGCTTTGCAACTTCTTTTGGAGTGAAATTTTCCACCTTCTCTTTTAATTCTATGATGAGACACAAAAAGAGGTCAGAAAACACTTTGTGGTGCTTGACGCATTAATTTAGTAGGGCTCTCTCAGCCAACTTATTAGTTCATGCTATGACATCTGAGCACAAATTTGGTAGAATTCTTTATTTGTTTTCCAACTTAGTAGTTAGCATTGCATATTAGTAACTAAATTTGAATTTTACTATGCTTTCATGGCCATCCTTTTCTTGTGACAGAGCTGGCTCTAATGAAGCAAAAGAGGTGTTGAAGAAACTTGGTGTTGAAGAAGTGTTCACCGAGAGCCAATTAGAAATAAAGAATGTCAACAGTCTACTGGTATCATCCATCCATTAATCCATTCTACCATATTCTCATGCATGAAACACATCCATGTTTGGCCATTGACACTTGAGTTCTTTATTTACATCTTATTGACTTGCTACTAGGGTGATCTAAAAGACCCTGCCCTAGGATTAAACTGCATTGGTGGCAATGCTGCTTCCTTGGTGATGAAATTTTTTAGGTTGGACAAGTGTTAAATTCGTGTTTAGTGCTTCCCTTATCTTTCTGTAGAGAGCTGATTTAGTTTTTGTTCTCTGGCGAGGAGGAGCCATGGTGATATATGGTGGGATGTCTAAGAAACCAATTACAGTGTCAACTTCATCTTTTATCTTCAAGGTAAATTAAGAAGAGGCGAACTAAATTTTCCACTGATGGTTAGAAGGTTATTTCAGTCAAGCCAAGCCATACAATTTGATTTGTCTACATTTCGGTCTCGATCTTGGTCAATGCCCTATAGTTTTATTTTTATTTTTTGTCTAAATTTGGCCAAAAATCTCAATTAGTATTTGACGCAACCAAATTTGAGCGAAAAAAAAAAATTATCCTTGGAGTCAAGACTAAGGAGAGTACATAAATCAATGAGACAATGGTTCTTATGGTTTGCAGGATCTTTCTTTGAGGGGATTTTGGCTGCATAATTGGATGAGTTCAAATGATGTAACGGGGTGCAGAAGAATGATAGATCACTTGCTCGAGCTAGTGCCGGATGGGAAGTTAAAATACGAGTATGTCTTCAGTAACCACCACTCAAATTGTCATATTTAGGTCTTCATATCTTTATAGTGTCTCTAATAGTATTTATCTTCAAGATAGTGTGCTTGGACTGTGGATGCATATGAATTTCTCCAAAACTGCAGGACGGAGCTGGTTTCTTTTACTGATTTCCACATTGCACTGGATAAATCATTGGGGAAACTTGGAAGCCATCCTAAGCAAGTCCTGAAGTTCTAGGGCTACTGAATATTTAAGGGCGGTGAGAAGATCAAAAAATTCTGCGTCAAATCCTTCAAACGATCAGCTGTTCTGAAGTTGAGGCACTGGATCAACCGGGCACGATAACTATGTATCTTTTCCGTTATTATTATTCTCTTTTCATAAGTTATGCATCTTTTCTATTGAGGTAATTTCGTTGCTGCTTATTTTCAGCAATTTCCATTCTGAATTTGTTTTGCATCATGCCTTCCAATCTAAAACTAATCTCATGCTCTGCCAAAACATGATGGCTGAATTTAGAGATCCAAACATCGGGCCGCTTGGTATTGGAAGGGTCCAGAAAGGTTTCAGATTTGCCAATTACGATTCTCATACACAAGTAATAAGGAACATTGGGTTACTTCCCAAAAATCATGCAATCAACATGGCATGGATTGAGAAAAAGAGCAAGAAGAACCATAAATTCTTCATTTGATCTAACCTAATTCAAATGGGATCCTGAGGGAACACAGAATGAAAGATCGTGTCAGCTTCCAAAGAATTGACGATTGTTCAGATACCACAGAAAGAAAAAGCATCTTTCCTCTAGACAATGTCAAGGACCACACTCCTTCCTCAAGATAAAAGGAGTTGGACTAGGATGAGCAATTTTCAAATTCATTTTTAGCCTTGGAAAATTTAGAGAGAAAACAAATTCCCCACAAAAGTGGCTTCCTAATGCACGATTTTGAAATACTAACATTTTGCTAGGCCGAAGAGATGGGCCTTGCAAAATGGAAGATTATAAGTAATTGGAAGATTATCCACAATGACACCTCAAAACACTTAATGTAATGTTTGGTTAATGGTCATGGAATCATGAAAGGAATCCCAAACTGTAAAGTCAAATAGAGGACAATAATCGGGAAAATGTTCAGGGATCTTATTTGGTTCTTCATCCTGTTTCTATCCCTAGTTTTCTGTTATGCGATTTGTATACGTTGATTGGAGACGCATTCCATATCTTACACATACAACATTTTTATCATTTTAAGAGATGGGCTTCATTCGGTGAGCATAATTGAACATGGAATTCCACTTTGACCCCAACCTAAGAAAAGAATTTCTAAATCAATTTGGTAATTTAGGGCAAGCATGACAAAATTTCTGGAACAGAAATCAATTTTTGATCAGAAATTGATTTCTCAATTTCTATTCCATGGACGAGTTTCTGAGTAAAGAAATATGTTTTCTGAAATAAAAATTCATTTGATAACAAAATAAATTTCTATTTCTAGTAGTGGCAACGACCGGTGTTTGGTGGCCGGAGTCCAACGTTCGGTGACCGGCGTTTGATGTCCGATGACCGACAGCAGGCAGCCAAAGTCCAACGTTCGGTGTCCAACGCCAAGACCAATGACCGGCGACAAGTGGCCAAAGTCCGAAGTCCGACACCAGAGTCCGACAACCGGCGGCCAACGTCTAACGTCCGGAGTTCGACATCTGATGTCCGACATCTGTAGTTCGGTGACAAGAGGTTGGGGGCGAGTGGCCAATGGCCGGAGTCCGACGACCGATGGGCATCCGGCATCTGGCAACAGGCAGTCGGAGTGCGGTGGCTGGTGGCCAAGGCCGACGGCGAGCATCTAGCATCCCACAAGCGGCAAATGGGTGACGGGTAGTGACAAGAGTGAACAATAAGAAAAATTTTGATTTCTCATTTATATTCTAGAAATAAGAAAAGTTAAAAATTTTAACTTTTGATTTTTGTTCTAAATATATTTCTGAAATAGAAATATGTTCTAGAAATTAAAAAAAAATGAAATTACGTTACCAAACGGATTTTTGTTCCAAACCTATTACGGGGAATAGAAAAATAGAAAAATAAAGAAATACAAATTTTGTCATGTGCACCCTTAGACTTTTTTGTTTCGCAAAAAATAAATAATTTGATAAATATTTTCGTAAAAATGATCGTTTATATCACTCGAAGTAATTATTTGATAAGAAACTTTTTTATTATTCATAATAATTTATGTCCAAATATTTTTCGTAGAAGGTAAACAAATTTTTAGTTCGTTTATTTTTTAAGCAATATAAATAATTATTTTTATGAAATGTATTTTAAATCATTCTCGTAATGAAAGATACACCCCATTTACATTTGTGCTATAGTTCCATCTTCATTCTCGATCGTATTATTTAATCATCCGAGCCAAAAGTAAAGCAAAAATATCTATGTGCTCTAAATAGGCAATAATACTCCAGCTTTTCATCAGCCAACATTAGTTTTTCTCATGGACCAATGGCATCTGTATTTTTGGTCGACATAGTCAAAAACTAGATTGGAAATTAGAACACCTTTTGAATGGAAGAGATTTTTCTTTTTTTTTTGAACTTGTTGAATGGAGGAGATTATGTAAAGCCAAAAGAAGCAACATGGACGGACCATTTTTCTTAGCCATCGCATCAACAAACAAACGGATAAAATTATGGAGATGCAATCCTATTTTGATGGCAGCTTAGCAGTGTACTAATTACTGGCCAACGGAAGCACGTGATCATCATCTTTTACCGAGACAATGAATGATTAGATAGCCTCTTTGATGACATGGAAGTGACAAGTGGTACTTCCACTAGTGCATCTACTTTCAGACAAGGATGGATTCCCATTACATTCTTTCGTGCCTTGGCCTACAATAAGGCGCAAGGGAGAGTATTAAATTCCAAAAATAAGCCTATTGACATTTCTCTATCGGGTGCTTAAATCAAAAGAAAAACTGCGTCGTCTTATCATGTCATGCTGTCGTCATTATACTTAAATAGTCGAAAATAATTGAAACGCCATGTTAGATGAATTCATTGCGATTTAGCTAAAATGGTTTATTGCATTTTCCCTTCTAAGTTTAAGTCTACGTTATTTCAATTAAAAAGTTTATACTTTAATAGGTTTGAAATTTCAGTATAATAATTTTAGGAGAGATTGTGCAATTATCTCGAAAATATGACAATTCGGTTTTCTCAATCCCGTGCTCACACTCAACTCAATACAGTATATATACTCGCATCAAACTCGATCCAACTCTAATATTATAAATTAAATTATAGTGTAAAGCTTCAAACTTCATCTCAAGTTCTCATAAAAAAATTTCAAAAATAATGATTTTTTTTCATTGTCCCTAGTAAAATCCTTTAAATTATTAACAAGGCTTGCAAGTCACATTACTGTGATATTACAAAATTTTACACCTCCAATGTGGCAATCCATATTGTTAGGTCCAAATACATAAAAGAAGGGGTGAAGTGTTTTTTTATACATATAAAAGTATTTATCTTTCTAGAACCAACACCTTATTTAAAAAAAAATATATATATATATATATATATATATATGCAATTAAACTGTTAATTTGCAATAAGAAACTTATAGAGTTTAGGGATAAAGAAATTACAAAAGCTATTTATAGAGTTTCAATTAGGATATGCTTTCTCATCTAGCTCTAGCAGCCCCATTAGATTGAAATTCACTACTTCAGCCAATAATGCAATCAACGAGAACTTTGTATTGCGCAGACTCAACTCCTCCTACGACTATCTCGCTATAGAATAAATAATTATTAGATCTCTTTCAATAGCTGTTCTCACACCACAACACGGTAGACATATTCTCCCACAAAATTATTTAACCACACTTCTAAGTGTTTACAAATAATCATTCACATATTTCGTCTCTTATCTAAACAATTGCATTCTCTCTAAGCATGACCACTTCTTCTGTATGTATACAAATGATTTTGGCACCCTTGCTATCTTTTAGGATCAAAACTAAATAAATTATAATGAAGCAGCAAAGAGATAGATCTCAAGAACACTTAATGGGTTTCGATTTTTCTTGTTGCAAGCACTCAATCACAAGCTACATTTTACTCGTAGTTTGTCCTTATAGGCCTCCAAAAACAACCCTCCTGTTTCAACCATCCGATTCAAGTCTATCACATAATGAGTTTCATTTCATCACACGGAAAAGAGACATTTGGAGGGGGTACTTAGAGATCATCAACAAATGAAAAAATCAAAATGATGAGGAGAGTGAGCAGAAGTTGGTAAGTTTATAAATTGACTTATTATAGTGTTTGCAATTTATTTACGATGCTTGTAAAATTTCCAAGGAATTGGTTATTCTTTAATTCATTTCAAAGTTGGTAAATTTCCAACGGCATTGATAAGTTATTGATAGGTTATTTGTCAATCAAATTGACGGTCATGCTTTTCTTTTATCGATTGTACTAGATATTAATGTTGCCTGGGTCTGCCTGCGTGGGGCCCGTTAATGTTAATAAATAAAAGCGGTTAATGTTAATAAATAAAAGAAAAGGTCAAAAAGTCAAAAATGCAATAAAGGAAAAGAAAGTCGGGCTGCTCGTTTGGAGAAGACAAGAAATGGGCTGCGACATCCGGTCTAGAATCGAAGGCCAAATATCGTCGGAGTGTTACTCAAATTTCAATATGTTGTTATAAGACCGAGACAAATGAGTCGAGATAGGCAAGTCCATCAGTTTCATTTCCAATCCGTTTTGTTCATTGAACATTTTTTTCTAAATTATCTCAAATTTCTCCAATTGAGATTAGAGTTTCTTACTTCATATATATTAATCCGCTTTTACAGTGACGAAATGTCAGTATATTGCTAATATTGAATCTCTAATAAATTACTAAAGAAGAACCTATGTGCATCTTACTATTTTTTGTGATTAGTGAAATTTTTTGAATCGTCCATAATTTTTTTCGCATTGAATTTTCGAACTTGTTTGTTTGCTTTTGTCTGTTTTTATCATTTTGGCATTTTTTTAATTCATTACGAGATTATATTGCGGGAACATATTGCCTGTTATTAGAGGGGTTGAGTTGACTTTGGCCCATTTAATCGTGGGAAGAAATTGATTCTACATTAGGTCAATTTTTTATGAATTGTTGCCGGTTCTCTCGAGCTTTGTATCAATAATCTTGGAAATCCATCAAGTAAGGGAAATTTTGTGGTACTTTCCTTTGAATGACCCTACACTCAGTCCCAAAAGCTTGCGTCAGCCACATCTTTGATTTTTTGTGTCATCGACCAATAGCATTTGATTTTATGGTCTTCGTCGTCGTCATGAAAAAGAATGATTTCTGTCCCAATTGCGTCCCCATTGGCATCTTTGATTTTTTTTTCTCATCGACCAATGACATTTAATTTTATGGTCTTCGTCGTCGTTGATTTTATGGTCTTCGATTTTATGGTCTTCGTCATCGTTGATTTTATGGTCTTCGTCATCGTGAAAAAAGTATGATTTCTGTCCCGACCGCGTCCTCATCAGCATCTTTGATTTTTTTTGTCTCATTGACCAACAGCACATGATTTCATGGTCTTCGTCGTCCTGAAAAATATGATATCTGCCCCAGTCGTGTCCTCATTGGCCCAAACATTTTACTTGCTTTTCCCAGAGCTGCTCCAGTCAATAACACTTCAATTCGTGTTACATTATGATCTGAGAAATGGATGTTTACTGCGGGGTTCGTCCAAATCGGTTTCGTCCAGGGGCACGATAAGAAGAGATGCTCCAATTTTTCTTTTTTAAAAACTTTCTTGCAAGATTGATTGCAGTTTTATTTTTCAGGAGTCGTGCTTTGATTGGATATGTTCATGTTTCGGAGGAGGTTCGTGAAATTTTGAAGACGACTCGCATCATACTTGTCAGCATGCAGGGATGAAACTATCATATATTTTTAGTGGGATCAATGCCCTAAAGACTATAAGATAAGTTATTTCATTTAACAAAAAAATTATAAAGATGAAATCGAGCTATTTATTGATTTGAAGTAGTTTTTCTACACAAAGTCTGACTTGAAATCAACACTTTGACATTGAATCATGAATGTGAACAAAATTTGGTTTCAAATCCTTGTGCTCGAGCTTGACACAATATAGTATATAGGGCTAGAAATTGAACTCGATTTAACTCCATTATTAAAAGCTCGATTCTACACATTTGACTTGTTACGTAGGATGCTTCTTTCTATTTTTCCTAATCATATATTGTACCTTCTGCATAGCCTGGATGCTATTTGATTGCTTTATCTTCCGACTCTATCAAGCCTCGTGTTTGATTGGTGGTGTGGTTGTCTAGTAGTGCAATGTCTAAGCTTGATAATTTTCTGATAATTGTTTATCTTTTTACTTCTCTGTTTTTTGTATCATAAAGAAGTTTATAGTACATGGAAAGACAAGATACTGGTTTTAATTTCTTGCAAGTTAGCACATGGTCCCTTAGAGGGCTACTAGGCTAAGCCTAATTACATCGATGAACAATGGAAGTTACTAAAAAGGCAATGTGGGGGTTTTATTAGGCATCATCAGTTGGATTTTATTTCTTTAGATAAACTATAAGGATCCCATCCCACTGCTCCTTTTGCTCTTTTGATTTCCATCTTTTGGCAATGGAAAACCATAGCCACGACAACACCGATATAAATTAAGGAATCGTTATGCTAGCTGGATCCTATGGGAAACAATTGATGTCGTCTCATCCATTGATCGTCAGACTCTCAGGATTATATGTCACAACTGCACTTCCATTCGCTCACGGAACTCTTCTTGAATATGTCCTTCATCAACACTTCATTTCAAGTAGGGATTAGTAGTTCCCCCCCCCCCCCCCTTACAGATTGGAGTACGAAGCCCACCCAAAAAATCGAATAAAATAGTCCGTTCTATTTTGCCTATATCACTAGCTGACTTAGTTCCAATGACTCTTCGGAATATGAGGCAATAATAGAGCAAATCTATCAAATGGTTCTCCACCAAGAGCCGGAACTCTTTTATTATGTATGTTGGATTGATTGGTCGATTTTATGACATTTTGTATAGAAATTACGAAAAAATGCAAATAGTTATAATTTGTTATAATTCAAAAATGTATTTATCGATGACCATAAAACCGCTCATTTATTATAAGAAGAAATTCAAAAAACCCTCCAACGCAAAAGTTATTCATTGTATTGAATCTCCAACATTGTATAGTAGAGTAGACGATCTATCACCGTGCATCATTTAAGTTTCACACACAAACATAAATAGAATCTTCTAAATTCTTAAGCATACAATAAGATAAGAAAGACTAGTATAATTTCTGTCTCATTTATTGTCTAGATTAGACAGGCCGCCCAATCCAGTGCCCATGGTCAGGGCATTTGTACTTGAAAAAGGCAGATACTCCTTTATGCTTGCACTTCTCAGCAAAGAATAAAAATGGGCTTCCCCGGCTCCCCCTTCGGCCCCTGCGGCCCTCGCTCCCCCTGCTGCCCCTTCTCCCCTTGTTGCCCCTTCTCCCCCTGCGGCCCCTGCGGTCCCCGCCACCGGATGCAATAGAAAAGGAAACCACAAAGCATGATGGCAACAATGACTAAACCAACAATAACCCACGTTGGGGTGTTATTGTCATTGGATGATACAGAATTCGGATCGATCCATGCCGATGGAGGTGGAAAGTACTGGAAACTCGGATAAGTTTGTGGATAGTTATTGTTCTCCATCAAGAAAACTCTGTGAAATTAGTTCAATGTGAGCATTGAGTCTACAAACATATTATGAAGCATCAATCCAAGAAACAGTTTACCTTTTTATCATGATGAATTGATTGTATGATCTGAGTGCGAAATCAAAATGATTCAACACAGAATTCAGCGAGATATAATACAAGTGGAAGTAGGTGCTTGCACATATACCTTCACAAGAAGAACCGAGCAAATCGGTGAATAATGTTGCGCGAATGCTAACGCAACTTGCAAGGAAGTGAGAATTTTCGCCTGGTGGAGAACAGCCTTATATATGCCCCACGATGCTTCCTCCCTCCTTCCCTCCCTCACGTGGTGGGTTTTTTTTGGGCTGAAAGATAATAATTTTCAAAACTAACCAACTAACGGGACACCATTAGTTGAAAAGTCTAAACGTAGAATTATATATATAGAACATGGAGAATTAAAAGTCCAATTGTTGAGCTGACTCGGTAGGTTAGGTAAGTGTTTTAAGCAATACATCACCATTCTTTTTTGAGGATGTAGTGTAATGATTGAAGCATCTCATCAAAAAGTTGGGAAATTTTATTCACGTGTCAAAATAGGAAAAAATATAATAAAAAATCATAAATTTATTATAATTGTGCCAATTCAATTATAAATATTTTTTTAATCGATTGAGTACTAAATTTTTTATATTTATATCAATTCAGTTCGTCCGATCAAAATTGGCTACTCAGCACTAAAATGAAAACATGGTGTTTTACGGGGCACCGTCGGATATTTTTTAACAATATTTGAATATTTTTTCGATTTTTATTCCTATATATTTTTTAATACTTTCTTTTCTTTCTTTCCTTTTTTTCTTTTCATTTTATCTTTCTTTTTTCTTCTTTTTTTCTTTTCACTCGCTTCTTCCTCTGGCTGGTCGCAAGCAACCACTGGAAATGAAGGTCCAGGAAGAACGAGGCAAGCTTCACCTACAGTCCAAGCTCGATCACGTCTTCATGTGTGACGTTCAAGAGCTGGGAATTAGGCCCATTGAAATGATCCACATGTTTGACTAATACGGTCTAAGGGAATAAGATTTTGGTGAAGGCCTAAGAAAAACAATAAGGTTTGAAATGAGAAATTATTATATGCTCTTGTGTGATCCAATATCATCTCAATCATTAATCAAGGTAGATCTCGCTATGAGCCCACGGGATCAATTGTTGAATTGGGTTTCAACATGAGATATATAGACCATACAGTAACATTTCATGCAAAATGGGATTATAGAAGTGATCTGAAAAATAAAATTCACTCTACTATCCAAAATCAAGTCCACAAAAACTTATTTTAGAGCCGACCCGCTAAGGATATAAGAGACCCCACTGTTAATTTGTTTCTATTTCAAGTATTCTAAAAACGTAGGAAAACGTTCTAAGGTCGTCCTGAACTTAAAAGTGTCTTAGATGGACACATAAAAAAACCACTAACCCCAGTCCTCGCTTTGGTCTAGTCTTGTCCACATCTCTCTTGTGGTCACGTGACTTCTGTCCAAACGATATTAAAAGACAGCCATGTTGCCAGCTAATTAGGACGGTGGAATTAAAGAAACGTGGGAAAAACGACGCAAAAAGGCAAAGTCCGCCGCCTCATGGCCATCGGTCACGTTATTCATACTCGACCTAATTCATATATGAGTTCGACCTAATTCATGTATGAGTTGACTCATATTTCTAAAACACTTCATATTTAAACTAATTTAAAAAATTCCAAAATGAAGGGAGAGTTTATAAACTTATTTAATACCCATATTATTTTGAATTTAAATCATTCATAAAATCAAAAAAAGTCTTATAACCCATTTTAACAAGTCTACTATTAGATAAACATGATATACTGACTAATAATACCTAAATTTTGACAACCCGATTAGTTGTTTATTACATTAAAAATTAGAGATTAATTTTTAGTTCATAAACAAAAATAACATATTATTTTAGAAGCATTCATTATTTAGTTTATATTATTTATTTTGGATAATTGATTATCTTTAATTTTATGAATTGGGAGATAGATATATTTCGAAAATGATTTGTTCTATTTTTCCAATATTCGACGATATGACAAGAGATTTTTTATATATTTAGGCAATATATACACCGATGGATATTTTTTGAATGAAATGAATGTTTCGGATGGAATATTAGAAAAAGATAAAAGCGAATATTGTACGTAAGTACATATATTTCGATGATATATTAGGAGGCTATGTGCAAGCAAAAGTTAATTTTCATGCATATTGAAAAAGGATTTAAATTTGAAGGGTAGATCGAAAAAGTGAAAAAGGGAAATAAAATATAAGTCCTTCGCCTGTAAAAGGGGCCACGTACGGAGAAAAAGTGAAAAAAAAAAGGAAATAAAATATAAATCCTTCGCCTATAAAAGGGGCATGTACGGAGGAAAAAGGGGGGACTTCTTCTTTTCTTTTTTTTTTTTTTTGCTTCGTGGGGAGGGGGACTGGCTTGTTGGGTCAAAGTCAATCAAAAGGGTACAGAGACAGAGAGAGGTGACGTGCGAGGGACGGGAGGCAGAGAGAGAGAGAAAAAGAAAAAAAAAAAGAAAAAAACCAAAAAGGAAAGGAAGAAGAAGAAGCCGGTCGCCGACCCCCTCGCCGCACGACCTGAACACCCGCCGTCGCTGCTGCCGGCCACCGCCGCTCCGAGCCCCCTCTTCTGAGCGACCACCAGCAGCCCGCCCGAGCGCCACCACTGCTGCCGTGCCTCCCTCTGCCCGAGCCCGCGACGCCAGCAGCCCGAGCCGGTCGCCGAGCCCCCTTGCCGCGCGACCTGCAACACCCGCCGTCGCTGCTGCCGGCCATCGCCGCTTGCAGCGCCTCTGAGCGACGCCCGCAGCAGCTCGCCTCTCAGCTCGCTTCCGCGCCACTGCCGCCCGTCCCCCGCTGGTCGCCGTCCGCGACGCTTGCAGCGCCTCCGAGCGACGTCCGCAGCAGCTCGCCTCCGCCTCGTCTCTGCCTGCAAACCGGCCCCCGCTGCTGCCGTCGCTCGCCTGAGCGACCACCCGAGCCTCCGCCGCCGACGCCAGCAGCCGCGAGCACCCGCGCCGGTCACCGCTGCTCCTGCAGCCAGCCCCGAACGCGACGCCAGCCGCCGAGCCTACGCTGCGCCTCCGCCTGCCGTCCTCCGCGCCGGCCGCCATTTCTTCTGCTCCGCCCCCGCCCTGCAGCCAGCCCCGAACGCCGCAGCAGCAGCCCGTTCGTCGCTGCTGATCGCCAAGCCACCGCACGCCCGCCACCGGCTTCCACCCGACGACCCGCGACCTGCAACGCCTTTGCCACCCTTCCGTTCCTCGCCAGAGCTTCGAGTGAATTAGGAGCGTAGAGAACATGAGCAAATTGGTAGCGTTGAATTTGCTTATTAAGTTTGAGCACTCTGTGGTCGGCCTCTTATTTACCTTTCCGCATCTTCGCTCTGTTTGCAATCAGTTATATTAATAAAACTTCGTTGATGTCATCTGGATCCTGATTTATTTGGCTGTAGCCTCGCCAATTGAGTTGAGGAGGTTTTTGTAAGATTAAACTAACAAAATGATTTGGGTCACTATCAACTAGTATTAGAATATTGTTTTACAAAAGTTCTTGTCCGGAGAATATTGCTTCAGCAAGAAGTGAGCCAATATGACATTATTGCGATATACCAAAACCAAAGGCAACGTATTAGAAAGCATTCATGTCAAGTGCCTTAGAGGCCAGAAAAGCTCGGACCATGGAGCAAACTACACTATTGAGTTATCTTGACCGGTAGTAATTTTCAATAACTAGTGGCAAACGTGATATTTAGCACCATTCGAACTATGAGATTTGTACTTGGCATTGATTTTTTTTCCAGGACGATGAATTGCAGAGAATAGAGACAATGCGCTGAATATAATAGACTCAAGCTTTACATTAACTTCAACAAGTAAAGAGTTGGCGAGACAGTTTCACAGAACGCTTTTCAGCGGACAGCCTACATCCTTCCTGATTCGCTTCTAGAAGTTGGTCGCAAGCTGTTGTAAATGTTATGCCTCTATGATGCCTCTATGATTATCGTGCACTCTTGTTCCTAGTAATAACACTACAACTTCTTTTAAGCCTATAGCTAATATCATTACCAACTGATTCATCTTCCCTGCAACATCTTCCCTGCCAAGACTCCGCAACCACCTCTTTGTCCAACTCCCTGGCAACGCAACTTCTCCCTTCAGCGACAGAGTAAGAAGAAGGGGAATGTGATTAACAGTGTAGGATGGTGGTATAAACCCTGGTTTTATCAGTATGCACAGAGGGAAGTATGAGAAAGTATGGGAGAAGGGTTTAACAATGGTTTCGTTTGATTATAAATAACCAAGAATGTTTGGCAAGATTTCAGTCTGATCGGTTCTCGGTGAAATCTTGCACAGATGCACATCAAGGAGGTTTATACTCGGTGAAACTTCATGGACAAATAAAAACGCTTATGAACACAACGTGGTCAATCCATATGCACATGTGTGACGTATGAAAAAGAAACTTACAGTAATGTTTCTTAACTTCTCCCAAAAATGCAGATGGCTCCTGCCAGGACTGCACTAAGAGAAAATAAAGACATGAAAATATTAAATGGCATAGTAAGTTTAACATGTGACAAGATGAAAGAAATCAATTCGCACATTAGTATAAGGAATATCTTCATCTTGTAGGACTACATTCTTATGCTGGAAAAATAATGTTCCAATGCAATACAGGACAGGCCATTTTGTTACAAGAATATAATCATAAGAATATACAGTTTACCGCGTTCCACACCAGAACCACGCCTTCGGAAATACACTTCCTCTGGTGGCCCTCCACCAGGTACTTGCATTTCCCTATAGCTAATAGACTGCAAGGACCACATTCTCTTCCTCCAAGCACCTTAGCAATGCGAAGGCTTTCTCCAACTCTTGGATTCAAAGAGTTGCAGCCTTGGGATCACCTTCTCCTATGAACCTTGGTGGGTACAACTTCAGAAATTTGCTCTACAAGCTTATGCATTGGTCACTCAGCAATCACGTTCCTAGGTGGAACCTCGGCAGGTGTGGTAGCAGCAGCGGCAACAATAGTGGCTGCAGTGGTAGCGACGGCTATAATAGCGGCAGCAAGGACTTGATTCTAGGCTTGCTACCCTACCATGTTTCCCAACGTCTCAAGCACTTGCACGATCCCATCAAGGTCCCCACGCCGAAGATTCAACGACTATGACCAGTGCCCGACAGCGACCAGCCACCACCATGCACAAGCCTTGCGTGGAAAGGAAAAAAAGACAAGAGAAAAAGGACAATCAATTAGGTTGTTTTTATTTTTCATTTATTTTACTTTATTTTGTTTATATTTTTTTAGTTTAGTTATTTAAATTGGGAAATTGGATCTCAATGTTCACTTTATGAATCTTGTAGGCATAGGATAAAAATAACTTTCCTATTATGGATAATATAAATCATATCCACATGTATCTCACATTTTCCATTAAATAATTTTATCCGGCCTATATCTTCCTTATATCCGATTTTATCCTATTCTGAACAAGCATCAAACATAAGATGGGATAAATCATATCATATCCCGAATTTTTTTCCGATTGCCGAACGCAGCCAAAGTGGATTGTCTTTGATTATCAAAATAAATAAATAAGATAAATAAAAAGCGGATTCTCTGTGATTCTCCGATGTTATTAGAAATTGTCCTTCCTTTAGCTTAATGCAAAATCATTTTATAATATAACATATTCAGTATCAACATGACATCCAAATTTACATCGGTTTCTCCAAAAATGCAATTTAACTCGAGCCTAGAGGACGACCCTTGATATCTTTGAAAACAATAATCCAATGTACCAAGAGCGAAGACCGCGCTTGCAGCACGATTGGCCACGTTTCATTTTGCAATTGTACCACAAGAAGTTTGACTTTTAATGATAATTATTTAGTATTTGGCAGCCGTCGAAATCGCCAGTAAGAGATTTACCAGAGATCACACAATTGCTAATAGGGGCTACGTCGCTAAAAGTTCTAGTGGTGATTGTACAAATTGTTGATAAAGTCCACCATAATCACCATAGTTCAAAGGTGTAGCACGAATTATCGCGATGATGGCCATAGGCGCCAAATGTCAAACAAAATTCTTTCAACTATTTTCCATTGTGAAATTGGCTAGTGCCGCTAAACCATTGTTGCGACCAATTTTTTCGGGTGTGAATCACATAGGGTTTAATTAATGAATTGTTAAGCCTAGACTTAATTCGGGCTTTCCCAAGTCTATACCAATTCGCGACTTAAGTTAAAAAAAAAAATTTAAACATGCAAATAGATTTTAATTAGAAGTCGCCACTAATCTATTTTTGGTGGGTCGATTAACGAGAGTTTTACTTTACTCCTACAAACTAGAGACCATGGGTACGGGGACTTAGTTACACTAGATTTCTCTAATACCCTTTCGGTGCCATTCTTTTATTTTCAAAAATGTTTGGCAATCAGTTTAAATTGATTTTAAATCATTTTCCTTAACATGTGAGGTGATCATGTGGGTGCGCAATCCACCAATTTAACACCCAGATAAATGATAAATAAATTGCAAAAACTTACCTCAAAGTAACGAAATCATCTGCATCTCCAATGTTAAATTAAAATCCACATCAATAACCCTAGATATGGTTTCTAATTAACACGCAGTTTCTTTTTTTTTTTCTCTTAATTAATGAAATCATGCAATATGCAATGCAATATTAACTAAATGACCTAATCCTAATGATATGTAATTTCTAATTAAATGGGCTTAGCAAAAATATTAAATGACATGCATCTCAATGAATCTAACCCTAATGATGTGCATATGATATTTTTTTTCCTAAAAGAATGCATTTTATCCTAAATAATAAAACTAATTTAGCCTATGACATTTTTGTATTTTTCATGAAATTCGAAATTTGGTGAAATGTGAAAATTACCTAACTAGATTAAGATCCTATTTAATTTATATTAGGAATTAAGTTGAGCCAAATCCTAATTTAAACTAAAACATTATCTTAACCTAAATAATCCTAAAATGCAATATATCTAAAAATACCTAAACTTATAATAAATTAAGAAAAGATATTATCTAAAATTAAACTAAATGCAATTTAACCCTAATATGCAATGACATACTAAATATGCCCTAATTCTACACGACACACGCATGATGGTTTTTGTTGTTGTTTTTTTTTTATTAATTTTCGAAATTAATAATTGCCAAATAATTAAACATGCAATCCAAATTAAAATCTAGCAACCTAAATTGATTCATTTGATTTTTGTTTTTTTTTTATTTTCGAAAATTCATGATAAATAGAATGCTTAGCCTAAATATGCAAATAACTCTAAAACATGCAATATTCTAACTCAGACATATTTCAAAATAAATAAAGCAATCATGGCGTCACGTCGCCGCGGGTGGAGCAACGAGCAACGGTGGCCGGCGGAAGCGGAGGCGCGGTGGTGCGGCTGCAACGACGCGGTAGCTCGGGTAGCAGAGGAACACCGTCGGCAAAACCTACGAAGAAGAAGAACAGTGCTTCTTTTTTTCTTTTTTTTCTCTCCTCACATCAACCTCACTGTTCACTCTCTGCCGCTCACGTCTTTTCTCTTCTCTTCCCTTTTTTTTTTCTTTCTCTCCTAAAACCGAAGAAGGCCCTCCCTTTTGCTCAATTTTTTTTGAAATTCCTTCCCCCAAACAAATTGCACGCGAGGTATTATATAGGTCTAAAAAATGTATCTTTGCAGTATATATTTTTTTCTTTTTGTTCACGCATGATACCCCTAAATATATCGTTGAAATATACCCACCTCGCGCAATTACCTTTTGGGGATTTCAAATCTTTTTTTCCTTTATGCTAAAATATCCTCAAATACTGAAATGATAAATATTGACTCGTGGGCAAATGCGTATATTGATAATTCTATTTCATCTTTTACATGTTTCAATATTAAAATTAAAGTATTCTATCCTATAATAACTTTC
Organism: Eucalyptus camaldulensis; assembly: GCA_019915185.1. Taxonomy (NCBI): domain Eukaryota; kingdom Viridiplantae; phylum Streptophyta; class Magnoliopsida; order Myrtales; family Myrtaceae; genus Eucalyptus; species Eucalyptus camaldulensis. The sequence continues at coordinate 23,898,529 of JAHSVA010000003.1, forward strand.
CTAAAGAAAATTCAAATATTGAAATACATTTCCACTTACACCAATTTCTTCAAAATAGTTTTACCAATAATATCTTTCCACACTAACTAGTTATTTAAATATTTCATAATAATATGATTTTTTTTAAAATATAATTTGCTATTCTTGTCAATGTCAATTTTTCACATGCACATGACGCGCATGCACATTTGCTGATAGATACATACCATAACTTATGAGACCACACGGCATTTGGATTTTATTTTAGACTACATCGGAGGACATTATATCATGTCTAGCTAGTGTAATTTATTGAGTGTAATGAGTTACTAAATGAGCCTCATCACAACGTTGCAAGCACGTGAGAAGGAGACAAGTCATCATAAGGATCTCATACAAAGAAAGAGATGCTCATTTAGGCACATACAAGTTGCAAGACTCATGTATGATCTGGTTAGGATTCACATCGACCTTTCTTTTCGTAGTGAAGCAAGCAAGAAACTTCAGGAGACAAAGAAAACAGGAGGAAAGATCTGCAGAATTTGCTCATTGACCTGAACTGCTTGCGTCCCTTCAAACGTGGAAGTTTGAATCAGTAAGGTCTTTCGAGCCAAGAAACTGTTCTGGACTTAAAAGTCAAGCTAGAAGGTTATTTTGAGATTGATAAAGCTTCTCTTTTCGTTCTCCTTTCGTTGGTTGAAATGCCATCCAGCCTGGCCCGCTTGAAGTAAACTCGTCTTTGAAATGATCGTGGCATAACTATACGTGCCAAAAACAATATATATATAAAATATATAATATAAAAAAAACCCTGTAAATGAACGGTTCTAGAGAAGTTATTGCATGGTTTACAGAGTGTAAATTTATATCATATAAAGTATCTATTACGTGGGTCTTACCGTACAGCAAATATAATTACCGGTTGAGATGGGCTTTGTCTATATAGTGTACAGTAAAATGTAATATGATTTTCCGATCATGTGGAAGTGGCTGGCCTTATGGAGTGAGTAGCCATTTCCCTCCCTTTCTGGCTAGGATTGGAATCCAGTATTTGGTACGGTGTTAAAGCATTGTTCAAAGGTCTTTTTGCAGGTATCGACCTTGTTGGAATTCAAGTCAGCGGAAGACGACTTACCTAATTCCGATGCGCAAACGGCAATTAACCCCGGAACGAACGTTGAATTTGCGAATGAATCACAAACAAAACTATTTCATGTTGGTCTGAATGCAATTATGAGGAAAGCACTCGATTTCCACAGCATAAATGCCGATTATTCTTTGTAAAAAACTGACATGGAACGCCTTCCCTTTGATGGAAATAAAACAAACAAATGATAGAATTTTCTGATTGTATGCTCTGCTAACCATTCCAACGGTTGTGTTCGAGAGACTCTTATATGTCTCCCTTCGTACCCTTTCAAGAGATATATTTCTATCGTAACATATCAAGTCGATGCGGTGCGATCCAATCGCACCCCATTATGGACGTACTAACTAAAGTACAACAAACCTGGATTTGGATTACCTACTCACATGAGCACATATTTTGCTTTTCAATCAATCTCTAATTCTATTCTTCCTCCCCAATATGATATTATGGGTTCATTGATATTTCTAGTATAGTAGATGCTATCACACATATAATTATACTCAATTCGATTAGATTATAAATTATAAGTTTATAACCCTAACCCATTCCCATTTTGGGCGAAATCCCCTGCCTGTCGAAGGTTGAGCCCTCGGACTTGACGGGGGTCATGACTGGCTAAAGTTCCATTAAAGAATGTTTCCACGGTAGAACCTCCTCATTTCGCCAGCCCATGGATTCAGCAGGAGTTCAAAAGGGTGACCTATTCCGGCATCTCTGGGACTGATTGAGGAGTCCCAAAATCACCTATGGCTTTAACACTACTTGATCTCATTTTTACTTTTACTCTTTTGGTGATTTCTCGATTATGAAGTCAATTAGATGCCTTGTTAGCTTATCACGTCTAGTAGAGAGTGCTAATCGTTATGCTCTTGTAATACGAATCTCAAGCAGCATTGCACTTGAATTTTGGAAAGCTGTTGTGTTTTCCCATTGGCATGCTTGTCCGCGCATCGATGCCTAGCGACATGATCGATCTGCACAAACTCGACGTCTAAAAATTTTCCTAGTCAATAATGACAAATCACGGAGTCAGTGAAGGTAGCAGCTCGATTAGATTCGAAATGAACCCCACTTTAAGCAACCACCCTTTACTCGGTTTCTTTGTTTTTCTTGTTTTAGCAGTAGAAAAGGGGCGATCAACGTTAACGACCCTTAAGAGTTATCATAAGAGTCATATACTCAAAAATAATTTTTTATTTGAGCCGTAACTATTCCACACCACCCACGACTCAAAGGTCTAAAGTTGATGACGACATCACAAATAATCCCATCAAAATGCTAGTAGTCAGAAAATGTTAGTATATGCTATTTATTAGATCGCTCACAACGTGAATCAAACTCGTAATCTTATAGAAGAAAATATGATACCTTTTATCACTAGACCACTTACCTTGACAGTCGATTCATATTTAGTTAATCCACCTAGAAAACGAAGAAAAGTCTGCTTAGTACATCAGAGCAATAAGCTCACAAATTAAGAGATTGATGGGTTGGAACAAAAAATGCCAAGCGATTCTCGAAGAAGAAAACATAAGGCTTACAATTCTCGAAGAAACCTCGAGGCTCTTCATAAGATCAGCTTGCTTGTTCTAAACAAAGAAGACACGTTCTATTGGCACTTATCCTTAGATGCTTACTCATAACACGAAATCGACGCATCTAGGGCAGCTTATCTTTAGATGCTTTGGAGAAATTTGGTACTGCCTGAACATGACATTCTCATCCATCCAAACCAATCACTGCGCATCAAGTATTATGAATTTCCATTTTTTTTCCTGCAAAATAATGATACTTAGCGCGCCATGATTGGATTCTGTGGACGAGAGTTTCGTGCTCTTGGAGCTAAATTTCTGTCGGAGTTGGGACTTTCTATATATGCAGCTTAATAAAGCGCAAAGTTGAACATTGCTGTTCTCTTTGCAGCCACCACACGCCGGACTGATCCCCACTTCACCACGGCACGGATCTTGCACCATGCCACCTTGGGCCTTGAAATCCTAGATTTGTGAACTCCAGAACCTGTGCGAGATGGACAGATCCCAAAATCTGCCCTACTTCTTGATTCGATGACAAAAGTATGCTCTGGTGTCCACATTAAATTGCCAGGGATCGGCGATGGCACTTTAGAAGGGTCCTCAGTATAAAGATGGATGTTCGGTGCAAACGGTCCTCGTGAGTAACCAGGATGATGACTGCTTTCGAATGCACTAAATCTGGATGAGAAGTCCTGCCTTGCTAAGCTGTTTGCTATGGTGGGATTAAAGATTTTCGCAGGAACGTTACCCTGTGGCCCCAGACAATCTGGTTGTCTGTTCTCTGTGACATTGTAGCAGTGCAATGTTAAAGCCAATGAGCAATTAAATTCAGGAGTCACTTCTGGTCTATCTGAATAAAGATGTGGTTTTATTCCAGCTACTGTAGATGTGCAAAATGGTGGATGTGCCAATAAAGAACTAGGAATACTAAACTATGAAAGATTAAGAAGGCCAAGAAGAAAAAGATAGATAGAAGTGATGTAATATCACAATACCTTGGATTAGCTCTGTGAAATCTAGATGGTGCAGAGGTGGGCTCAGGCCAATTGACGGCTCTGTAGGCAAGATGGTCAGGGCTCTCGGAGGAGTGATGCTGGGTGGGGCATCGAGCAGCACCCATTGATTCTTGTTATTGTAAGCTTGCCTTTTCAAGTTCTGCACCAAAATCTGTCAACCAAGCAGCAGATTCAATCAAATTCAAAATCATACTAACTTGGGAATTATAAGAGAAGTGCTTGTGGTATATATTCTGCCATGTAAACAACGCATCAAATGTGGGCCCTTCTATAGCTCCAAATGGATTTACACTCAGCTACTAGATAGAAAAGTTTCAGGTTATGATTCATGTACCTTCTGAGAGTGGGTCAATTTGCCTAGAGACTGGCAAGTTTGGCCGTGGAATGTTGCTTGAGCAACTTTCATTACCGAGTTGAACACTATACTGGCCTCGTTCAAAGCTTGGTAGTACGTGTACATCTTGTTATCATCAACCACACAGGTGCTGGCATGTCCGACAATTGTCTCCCATGTCCGCTTGGTGATCCCAGAGCCAAGTACCTGAAATAACAGTGCACCACAAAAGAAGTGGCATGATTTAGTTAACAATGCTTAGAATAACGCGTACAGGAAAAGGGAACTTAGCACAGGTAGAAGAGAAATGGTCACTACGTTTCTTAGAGAAAATGCATCGGCTTCATACAGCTGGAGGAAATCTTGAACAGTGTTAATTCCTCTCAAAGTCATGCGCTTGTGTAGAGCGCCATCTTTGGCTATTTTCTCTAAACGCCACACTTCATCGCACGGTGATGGAGGGTGGTGCTTCTTGGTCACTGCACACAACAGAGAAAACGTGTCGATCAGTCTTTTCAAGGTCCGCAAATAGAATCAAGAATTGATGGTCAAAAATTAAATTGTTATCATAAAATGAAAGGCATTGCAAACTTACACTCTCCTCGATGATCTTTAACGACAAAAGTTTCACTTCTCGCTTCCCTTATTCTTATTCCTGCATGAACAGCTCGAGCTCCTAACCTGAATTTCCGACTTCTCATCCAGCTCGAGTTGTCGGTGATGATTAAATTACGGAGACAACCAATTCCTCCTTCCAACACCACAGTCAGCTCCCCGGTTATCAATGGCCTTTTCCCTTCCCTTGCATGAGTGATACTGCAATTGAATTCCTTTTCTGTCCAATCCTCTCCCTCGTCCAACCCGAAATCTCCGTTTAGGACAACGATTTCGATTTTCATTGAAGATAGGGAGCCACTTGTTACCCTTTCACTAGTCCTTCCATCAACTAGTTCAATCCAGAGGGGAGTACCGTCCTCGGCTTCTATCTGACAGCTAGTGAAGATGGTTGCTGGTAATTTGGTAAAAAATTGCAGTCGCAGACTTCTTGCTTCAGAAGTTCCAACAGGATTAGACAGCACTCTGCAATATAGACTAGAAATAGGTAAATTCTCCTGTGCATAGGGGATGTTAAATTCTCGATATGATGTCCGAAAACAACTTATCTTGAACTTGAAACCAGATTTTGTTTAGTGTGAAAATGCTAATACGAAAACAAATCAATATGGCTTCCTCTGATTCGCAACCAACCTTGAAGGTTGATGCAGAAAAAGAAGGAACACTGACCTTAAGGACGGATCAGAAAAACGCAATATCGCACGTTCCACTTCCTCATTAACCTGCTTGATGCAGGATGTAAATCAGACTGGAAGTCAAATAGTTCTGAAATACACAATACCAATAGTTCTGTCCTGTTTAGATCACAATCATAAACAGGTGATTTGGTCAGACAACATGCAGGACAGATCTTATGTTTCCAGAGTGCGATGTTTTCGAATACGTGGAAACTCTGCACAGCATACCTATCAAAATAAATAACTAAAAAATGGAAGATTCATTTGATCGATCAATAAAAACATTCATTCCCTTCACTGAAAAAAAAGAGGTCGGGGGCAAAAATTTACTTTTTATCTGGAATTTGGTCATGAGAACAGGATTCACAGATCTCTCATCCATGGAAATGAACCCAACAAACAAATCACTTCAGAAACAAATAATGGGAAAATTCTTATATGAAATTGTAGAGCAAATCAGGACTTCATGAAGTATCTATCTTTCATAAGAAACAAGAAACGGAAAAAAGCCTCTACATCTTTGTGATGAAAAATACTTTGCCAAAGCCATATATTTTTGTGATTATAATGGAAGTGGCAGAGATTAAAATGCCTGCTTTGCTGACCAAACTTCCAAATCGCCATGAGAAAACAACTTCTCAATGGAAATTCAAACTACATCCACGACATGACCGAACATCACTAAGCCAGATGAAATTAATTGCAATATCCTATAGAGAAAACCGAAGAGTCACATACTAAGCATAGCAGTTATATGAAATTATTGTTCAATTTGTAAAGAATCAGACTTGAGAGTTCTGCTGAAGCAACACAGCTGGTGACTGATACAAAACATACCACTTTCCGAAAGAGAGGCTCAAGAAGAGATGCAAATTCATCCGGCGAAAGACCTCCGGTCACATTTCTCCAATAACTGCAAAGTAATTAAGAATAGTGATTCACAGTCAGAGACACACTAAAACTAGAATACAATGGTCCCTAGTAAAGTAAGTCTACCTAATGTTAGGCCTTGTTTTTGATCCTCGAGCCGATCCAGAACCACCCTCCTTATCCTCCTCCTGAAGTTGCCTCTTCAACATCACCAGTTCTAAAACCTGGGAGTGTTTATAGATACCAAAACCAGTGCTGCTAAACCAGCAGGGACTATATAGGGAGTCAAGATTGGCCCACCACTATGGGAGGTACAAAGAAGCTTCACCTTTGGAAACCACTAACTCCATGACAATTCACTAAACTCAAAAAAATAGATTCTATAGGTGCTCCAAAAGGCAAGAAAACCAACCAAAAATTGGTCAGATACGTAACTACGCTCTTGCGTGTGCCAAAATAATAATTGCATTTTGGACACTTCCAAGCGCCAAGAAGTCTGTCGTTTGGAGTCATCAGCTGAATATAGGACTGACACCCAAGAAGATTGGGCGAAAATTACCCAATAAAAACCGAGATTAACGAACCAACGAATCGTGTCAAACGACGGACAGCTTCATTATTGGCACAATCCGGGAGATACCCAGATGAAAAAAATGTCCTGTTCCAAGTTTTCTCGATGTGGGGTTTGATAGAGAGAGAGAGTGAAAATCTACGGGGACACACGGTGGCATCGACGCGTACCTGCGTAGGCAGTAAACAACGTGATCGAGAAAGCTTTTGGAAGTTACAGGCGGAGCTTCAGAGCAACCGCGTTCCGTTGAACACGACCGTTGCCCATTTTCGGCAGTTGAATTCCTCTTGCAAACTCGTCGGGTTCAACGTTAAAATATTAGGTTGTCTTGTGTGGTGAGCGAACGTGGATGGGCAAAATATTATTGGCTTGTCGGAATAAGGGTTTCCACCTAGCAGAGTTTGTCGCTGTCCGCGTCATAAAAACTTTGTCGTTGCAAGAATCGGGATTTCACCTTCCATGCTAGATTACGATCCGCAGAAGAATAGGGATAAACATTTTCCAGAGGGAACAAAGAGGAGACAATAATAGGAGTGCAAAACGGACCGCTTGGATCGAGAATCGCCTAAACTGGACAAGCCTAAACCGGCCGATTGGATCCGGTTCTCAGAAGTGTTGGTCCAGTTCATGGTTTTTAAAAGTGGAATCAGTGTCCGAGCAATCCACTTCTCGATTTCAAAGGGGAATTGGATCGAATTGGACTATTTGCATATACTTTTTCTTTTTATTTCTTCAAAAAAATTAATAAACTATGAATTAAACATTATCTTGTCCAATGGCATCACAAGCTGCAACACAACGACTCTTCACTCATCGTTGTTTCTGCCAACATCTTAAGATTTATCACTCTCTTTTATTGTGCACGAACACTCTTTGGTGAGAAAAAAATGACCGATTCCATTGGGTTGGATGGGAATTGGACACAGAACTGATCATCTCTAGACAAAAATATTATGCGTGCTGAGTTGTGTGCTTGAACGATAAATAAAACCCAAAGCTATTGAGCCAAGCTTGGTAAAGACCCATTCGATCCCATTAAAAAATATAAGAAAGGAGAATATGAGGAATAAACCCGGTGCCTCTTGCTCTCAAACGATTTTGACCTAACTTTGAAAGTGTCCAGGTATAAAAAACAATAGAAAAAACCCACTTGCACAATTCATGTTTGGGATGTCAACATGTGCGCAATGACGAAGAGATCCATGTGTATTTGATTAAGATTTATGATTTTGAAGTGTATTCATGCTAACGCTCCACCCCAAATGGATGTCATGTTGAAAGTTGCTACCGATACTCATAAGAATTAGATATAATCAATAAAGTGATGTTTAAAAACTTTAGAAAACACACGTTTAACATAAACTCATACTAATAGGGTATCAAGGATTGAGTCGTTTCGTTACTGCGACAAGAAGCAAAGTCGCTTCTTGATACAACTTTGTCTAGTACCTGGGTAAAGACCTGTCGCGACCTCTTTTTTTTGGCGCTCGCCCTGATCGGGCCTTTCCGATTTGCAAGATGCAAAGGGCAAAATTAGATAAGAAGATAAAGAGGAAAGGAATGAAAAGGAAAGGAAGGAGACGGACAAAGAAAAGGAAAGGAAGGAGGTTGACACTTGGCATCCATGGAGAAGCTACTATGAACATATTTGTAGGGATGTATGCATGCAAGGGATTGCCAGCGTAACATTATTTGGTTTATTGTAACAATAATAATTTATTGAGTCCAAATTCTTGAATGGACCTTATAATAATTTATAATTATTTCCTATTTAGTTTTTTGTAATGTAGAACATACTATTATTCTCACAATAAATTAAAGATTATCATCCAATCATTTCTCATGCATACATAATATATAGTCAAATACAGCACCCTAGTTTTAGAACAAAAAGAATATACTTACGCTGTTTGGTCATGGTACAGCGCCAGTAACATCACAAGTTCTACGCTACTTCCATGTTCGAATGATTAGCCAACATGATTTTCAGGGAAAATTCGAGGGTTGTGGGAGCACAATCTGGGAAAATCTCCCTCACATTTCCCCGGCCTGCATTAGAATTTCGATCCCTACTTTCATATTCTTGGTGGACGGTGGCCTCATTTTGAAGTGAAGGGAAGGACCTAATTTGCTTCTATTTGGAGATTAAGAAATGTAAAATTTCAATGGAATTGCGACTCAGTTTCTGCGATACTGCCTCTAGAGTAGGTTGACCAAGAATTAGATTAATCTTGACCTTTTTTTCTTGAAAAAATGGTGCCATTAGTTGATATAAAAAGGCTGGTTCATAAATAGAACCTGAGTCATTAGTCAAGTTGAACATACTAGCAAAACATATAAAAGACAGTTCAATAATATGTGTGTTTATTTATATACATGTGTGTCCTCCAAGAATGACTAAGCAAATGGACGAAATAACTCGCTTGGAAGGAGAGGAAAGAAATAGCCAAAAAAATATATATATATATATATATATTAATAACATTTCCTTAAATTTGCTTTTGTTTCCGCAAAGCATAAGTTAAAAGGGAAGCTTAGTCAGCTATTCATCTTTCCATGGCTTGGCTTGGATGTTAGTATTGCGAAATTGCAAAATATGATAGTCTATGTAGTAGGTTACACCGAAAAGTCCGATTTCAAATTCAAAGTTTATTTCTTTAGTATCATAACAAACCTTTTGTTTGACCAGATAAAACCTACACCAGAGATAAGAGTTCATAGATAGTAAAGTAAGCGCATATGTTCGCAAATCTTAATTGATTTTCCTTCATGAAAATTGGAAGTGAACCCACCGCAAAAATGGAGTGGGACCTCTTTACCTTTTAGGGATTTTAAATTTTTTTTCCTTTAGACTCAAAAATTCTTAAATACTTACATGATGAATATTGTACTCATGGGCAAATGTATAAATTAATTATTCTATATCATCTCCTACATGTTTGAATATTAAAATTTATATCTTTTTTTTCCTATGACAGACTTCCTAAATAAAATTCAAATCTTGAGATATTTATACGTATACAAATCCACATGCACGATTTCTTTAAAATAGTTTAACCAATAATTTCTTTCAACACTACTTAGTTACATAAGTATTTCATAATATAATAACTTGCTAATCTTGCCAGTATCAATTTTTCGCATGCACGTGACGCGTGCAAATTCGTTAGTAAATCCACATCATAACTTATGAGATCAAATTGCATTCATACGTTATTTTTAGACACCATCGGAGAACATAAAGTCATTCATGGCTAGTGTAAATTACTAAGTATAATGAGTTACTAAATAAGCCTCATCACACAACTTTGCAAGCACACGGGAAGGGGACCGAGTCATGACAAGGATCTCAGAGATGCTCATCAATAACACATACAAGCTGCAGGACTCCTATGTGATTTTGGTTAGGGTTCGCATCGACCTTGCACTTTGACTTTCTTTACGTAGGGAAGCAAGCAAGAAAAGCTTCAGGAGACCTAGAAACACAGGAGGAAAGATCTGCAGAATTTACAGATTGACCCGAATTGCTGCGTTGCTTACGTCGTCCCTTTCAAACGTGGAAAGTTTGAATCGGTAAAAAGGCCTTGCACCCCAAGAAGCTATTCTGACCTAAAACAAAAAAGAAGAAGGTCAAGCTAGAAAATGTTACGCGCCTAAAAGAAAGAAAATAAAAGTTATAGAACCCGATCGATGGACGGGCGGGCGGGCGGGTCTAGGGGAAACGTTATTGCGTGGTCTGCTGACGATATGGACCGGTATCATCTTGATCATTAATTAGGCGGGGTCCCGCCGTGCGATCTGTATGATCAAACAGTCGAGGTGGAAGAGGCCGGGCTTGCCGAGATTCCGTGGGCAACGATCAAGGCAGGCCCAAACTGGCCTATGGGCTTGGACACTATTTAGTAATCGATATAGCACATGCAGATGGTCCAGTTGGGTTGGGCCCAAACCGTAAGCCCACCCATATCGATTTCAGGTCCATTTGGGCCCGACATTGGGCCACACCTCGCGCGCTCTCTCTCTCCCTCGCGCGCTCTCTCTCTCGAATTCTCTTTCCCCTCTTCCGATGATTTTCTCATCCATGAAAAATCAGTTAGATGCCACGTCAGCAGCTCGATTAAATTCGACATCGTCCCTCCCTTTTTTGGTTTGCGGAAATTCCTTTGGACTTGGTTTGTTATTTTTCGTTGTCGGCAAAATGGGGCTAGGAAGCCAAGACATAGGCACTTATTTCTAGGAATATCATCATAAAAATCTTAGACCCTTCACGGAAGCTCATCCCTCTCATAATAAGATCTCTAATATCGACGAAAAAGGGGTAGAAAGAGCGGTCAATGGTGGCGGTCTCCTTTAATATATATATATATATACGGTGGTTTGAATTTCTGATTAAGATAAAATTGAATATGATAATATATGAAATCTATAGATTTTGTTTTATCATATCTACTGTTTAACGAATCATAGTAATGAAGTTGAACATACTTAGATCTTATTATGTACATTATTTGATATGAACAACATATCAGTGTGAATGAACCTAAAAAGCTCATAAACAAAAGGGTAAAAATCTCTTACAACACTTTTGCCTACTTTATTTTTATTTGCTTTTTTTCCTCACTCTTTTTAATTATTTCTTTTTATTTCTTTTTTCCTTTCATCATTCTATAATAAAATTTTATTAAATAGTAAATTGTACTAATATACCTAAAAATACCAAAAATATGTAATAAAATAAATATATATATTGAATTTATATTATAAGATAAAAATTAAATTTGAATATATAAGTAAAAATAAAATTAAATTAAAAAACTAAATTGTTATTTTTATTTTGAATATAATTTTAATTTTATCAATTTAAAAAGTTTATTATTCGAGAAAAATGATTTTCTTATTATGAATATTAAAGATTATATCCACTTTTATCTCACTTTCCTTATATGATAATTTTATCCGTGTTATATATTATATTTGATTTTATCCTAACTTAAGTAGGTAGCAAATGTGAAATATATATAATCTTAAATTTTATCTTGATTGCTAAACGCAGCTTTTGGAGTTACCATAAGAGTTCTATACCCATTAAGGAATATTCAGTTTAAGTCGCAATCTAACTACATTACTTATGACTCAAAGGTCTAAAATTAATGAACTCGCCACCACGATTCTATCAAGGTACTAGGGGTTAAGAGGACTATCCATACAAGGCATGCTAGGACGAGCCATAAAGAAATTCTCTCGCGACCTAAATTAAACTCGTGACCTTGCATAAGACAAAACGGTTATTTGTTTAGTTGTCAAGCGTGTGTTTATACCTCATCATTAGAGACATAAAAAGGGGGCGGAAAAAGGCGATAAAACATTAATATGTCACTTTGGGGAAAGATCCGGTGGGGCCCACCACGAGTTCTTCAATTTGTCAGGTGCCCCGATTAAATTAGGGTTTCATTTCTCTCTCCACTTCTTGCCCAACCAGATGCGACTCGGAAGCTCGCTGATCACGAGTCGCGTTCTCCGGTAATGACTCGCTTGTGTTCTTCCGACTCGTCGTTCGCGTCTTTTCCATCCGTTGGTCGCTGCATCATTTGCTATTTTTGGTTCTCTTCTTGCTGCTGCATTGGTCGAAGGAGCAATTTGTCGCTTGATTCCATTGCCTGCTGTGGATTTTGAGCTTCGGTTCGTTTTCGGTCTATGTGCAGAAGGGTTCATTGGGTAAATAGGGGGGGGGGGGGGGGGAAGAGAGAAGAGGGCATTACTTGATTTGGCCGGAAATGGAGTTACTGAGGGATGTTTCGGAGACGGTGGGATGAGGTTGAAGTGTTTTTGCTCTCGTCGGAGTGACTTTTTGAGTGCGTGGTGCGAGAATAGTTGCGGCTGCTTGGTTTGAGTTCATTGATTTTGCGATACTTCCCAGTTCAATTAGCTTCTGTTATTGAGCACTCTATGGCGACTGAGCTTAGCTTGTGTGTTGGATGATTCTTTAGCTGGCAGCCTGGCAATTCTTAAAGTCTCGTTTTACATATTATGTAGAGGAAAATAGTCAAAAGTTGCAGTTTTAAGAAATCGTGTGAGATGTGTTGTGCCCGAACTCTGTCAATTATCATTCTTGTCGTCTGGTGCAGTGTTTCCCAAGCATGAGGTAATTTGATGTTTTTCCATGGTACTTGCTGTAGGTTGGCTAGTTTTAACCAAGTAATGGCATGAGTATGACCACTTCAATCGTACTTTAAGGGCACGTTTGTTTGGACTTAAATAAAAGGTTTCCCGCCAAAATTTAAGCTATTACTCAAATTTTGGAAAATTACGAAAAAGTTATATGTGAATGTACGTGTCAACATATGAGTATGGTGAAAGTTTCATGAGTTTCGCATTTATAAAAAGTTAAAGTGTTTGAGCTGCAGTATATAGATTAAGCAAAAACAAAAACATAGAAGTCATTCTTGACATGCCCAAAACTTGGACAGGTTTAACAGCTTTTTCTTCTAGTTCTGCCTAGGTTCCTCAAAGCCTGCTTGAACTTCCCCACCTTGGTTCAATCGCAGAGGACATCCAATCCAATTGCTAAATTGGCTTCTTTGTTTTTCTGTCTCTTTAACTTGGTTGAATTCTGGCTCTTTGGTCTTGGTGCATAGAAATGAACCTTCAGATGAAGTTTCTTTGTTTGGAGAATTGATAGCAACTTTTTTTGGTGAATGGTTATGAGAGTATTTGGAGTGTGTGATTTTTGGTTCTGGCTGCTCTGTCGTTCTTATGGATGATAAACAGGACTCTGTATGATGCTTGTTATCTGAAAACCAATGTTTTTATTCTTTGTGGGACAGTTCTGCTTCCATGGGATGGAACAATAAAATCGTCAAGCAGCCGGAAGAGGAAAATCATGAATCGTGGACCCTAACTCTACACTCTCTGTCTGATTTATCCCACATTTCGCCAATTGTATTCTTGTACCTCATTAAAGAATGTTATGCTTCTGGTATAAGAATGCCTTCCCCTTCAAAAGTCTCTTGCCACGTTTATATTCTCCATTTTCCCTTAGTGGTATTTCACATCATATGCAGTATATGCGAGCAAATGACTTTTCTAGTGTTCCTATATGTATCAGATGATCGACTTACCTGCACCTTCTGGTTTTACGTCAACTTTTTCTTTAACTTCTCTTCCAAAGATGAGGCTCTTCTTTAGATGCTAGTTTTATTCTAAGAACAAGCTGAAGTTTTGAGCCATGTAAGACATTTGTCCTCAAATCTCAGCAATTAGAGGACACACATGCAGTACATTGTGCATCTCAGTATTTACAACTACTGTCACACTGCACATAGCATTACACTTTTTGATGAGGAATAATTGGTCATTTACTGGATGTTGCTATCCTTCAGTCTTTTCATAGATGCTTGGAATCCCCTTGGTTTATGGCTATCTGGACTTCGTTTCTTAGAGATATTGCCTTTTGTTCTAATGCTTAGGTACCTTGAAGGCAACTAGGAAGTTCGGGGCACTTCAACATCAAGTTCATCAAGTATTAAATAATGGGCCCCGACCTGGACCTGCTACTTTTGTTATACACTGTCTCTATGCACTACCCATATTTGACATTTACTGTGAGGGATTCAGTCACTTGATAATATCTTCTCTCCGTCGTTTTCTGAAAGCTAACCTTGCAGACTCCATGCAAGCGAAGGACTTAGCTGCGCATTTATTTGTTGATATGGTTCAGGGTTATGTATATCATGATGAGAGGATACTTGTGAAGATAGTAGAAGTGTATGACGTGAGACTGACAAACCTTGAGAATGTTATATGCCAACTTAAAGCTACAGACATTAACTTTAGACAAGTCACTGCATTGACATTTCTTGAGCAATATATTTTCAAGTTGATAAAGTCCCAGTCCTATATGACAGCAGTGACTCTATTGGAGCACTTTTCTATTCACCAATTTGGGAAATCCTTCCTTCTTGCTATGATGGAAAAGAAAGAATTTAGGGCTGCAGAGAAGTGGGCCACATTTATGGGCAAGCCAATGTTATGTCTACTTGTCCAGGAATATATAGACAGACAAATGCTGAAGTATGCTTACGTGACAATAAAGAAAAACAATCTCCGGCAAGAATTTGCTGATGCATATCATCAATGTAAAGAAAGGTACTTCTTTGCTGTTAAAATTTTCTGGAAGTGACGTTTGCTTTAGATTTATTTATTATGTTGCTGATAGTGCATGGAAATCCAAATTTCTTACTGCAGCCATTGTATTGAGAACAGCAAGACTAATTTATTCTGTTGTAGTTCAATGAAGCAGCTAGCAGAAAAAGGGTGTTGGGATGTTGCCGAGTCAAAGGCAAAGGGTGATATACAGCTCATTGAATACCTGGTATTAGTCTAAAATGCTTTGTTCCAACTGTGGCGTCTTTCTTTAGATGAACTTGAAGTCGTATGATTTTAAGTTGCAACTTTAGTAGATTTGTATCAATCTTTTGAGGTTGGCAGTTTGGCCTTCTACAGGGGTTCCTCAAATAGTTTTATCAGTCCTGTGTCCTGTCTTTCTTAGGAACAGGTATTGGCAGAACTGTTTCATTAATCGCACGTTTTATCTCCTGCTATTGGACTTTGGTGCAATGTCTAATGGTTCTTGGTCCTTTCATAGAGAAATGTGATTAATTTTCTAGTCATAAGTATGTCTTCTGATGTAACTATAGCATTTGAGCTGTGTACATAAATGATATCTTGTGGCTTGAGCAAGCAATTCCTGTGGTACCACCTCCTCCTTTGTGATGAACATTTGTCCTATTACTGTTGTTCTTTCCTCCTTGCCTTTGCCTTTTCCCCGAAGGTGATGTTTAAGTTTTGAAATAACATTTACCAGTAGCTGTCGTTAGACATAAAGAAGGGAGACTTTACGTGCTTTTGTTTATTCTATTAAGATTTTTCTCTTTCACTTTAAAGGTCTATTTGGCAATGGAAGCTGGTTATCCAGAAAAAGTTGATGAATTGTGTGATCGATACTCTCTTCAAGGTTTTCCAAAAGCCAAAGGTGTGCCAAAATATATTTTGTTTGCTGATATATTAGGATAAACATATTGCTGTAATTTCTTTTCTCCAACTTGTAAGTTTAGAAAACTGTGTTGTTGCACTAGTTTTGCTGAAACAGTTTTTTGTCAGTCATTGCTGTGATTGGAACCTCTATTGTGCTACTAGAATCCAACTAGATGCCTCAAGTAGGTTACTGGGAACCTTAGATAAGGTTTCTTCCTGCTTTGTTTGCATAAGGTACCTGGATTATGCATAAGATACTATAGGCACAGTTAACGAGGTGTTGGCATTCTTGTCTATTGAGTTAAGTATGGGGCAATTGCATTGATCAATGTAGATGGCTATCTTTGTTCGAATATACCTTCTAATGTGAATATCTTTATCAATATATTGCTTGCATTTTTCAGAGAATGTGGCAAACTGATTGGGATTCTTATGGCCAGTATATTGTTAATCGGTGAACTGAATGGATGTTTTGCTTACGTTCTCTTGTTGTTATAACTTGTAAATCTTGGTTTGAGTTGTATTTGGGGAAGTGCTGAAGTCATTATGTCTCAAAAATTGCTGAATCATTTGATATCTTGAATCTGACAGTTGCATCTGCAATTAGGTCTCTAGTTCTCCATGATTGAGGAAAAGAATAGTTCTGCTTGTGCCTGATGATCTAAAATCATATGCTTGCCATATTATGTGGACCTTGAAAAGTTTTTAGTAGACCTTCGTATACGTTGGGTATTAAACTTCTCTGATGAATGTGTATTCTGTTGCACTATTATCAGTATGGTGTAAGTATGCTATGCCTAGATATTTAGTCCTTGGTGATCTCATGTTGTGGAGTACAACAGTAGGATTTTCTCAGTAATGTTGCATTCTCTTTTTCAAATATACTAATTTGTAACCATTGGCTTGTTTAGAATTGGATGCAACTTTTCTGCATCGTAAGCACTATTTGTGCCTCAAAGAACTGGGCATTGAAGATGTTTTTTGGGTTGATCAAGTGGATAGTTTGCATACAGCAACATACCGTATTGAAGAATCTAAAGTTGTTGGTGTGGACTGTGAATGGAAACCCAATTATGTAAAGGGCAGCAAGCCTAACAAGGTAATTACTAAGTTCTGTTTGTCCTCATCTTCCTATGCATAATCTCTTGGAGTTTTTATTTACTCGCTGAAAGTTGTCTTTGTGCCTTTTTGTTCCAAACAAATTCCTTTTTGCCAGAAAAGAAGTTAAATGGTTTAATGATCAAGAGTTATCGTCAAGCTTTTGGTGATTGCCACTATCTTTCTTACGTTTCAACGGCCATGAAATCAACTATGAAGTATGATATTCAACAATGGCGTGCTGAGAACAAAACTTTTAAGATGATTTCAGATGTGCTGTACTTGTTATATAGTGCGCTTCCTTTCAAAAAATTTGATGATTCATGTAAAATGCTTGGCCAGACGTAGGACCCGTTTGAAGGCTGCATTTGGAAGATTTGTGTAAAATGCTAAAGAGTATCTATATGCCTTTTGACATCTGTTAACTACTATCAAAATGGTTTAAATCAGACAAGGCAGATGTAGATGGTATAGGACTATGGAGAGGATATGGCAATACAAGAAGACAATGGTTTTGTCTCCACTTCTCACCGTCTTATATGTGGTTGCCTTTGGCATGGCTAGTCTCACTAATCAATGTCCTTACTGCTGTCGACTTAGCTCTCTTGTTGTATGTTATTTGGCTCTAAGGAGTGACTCGGTCTCTTCAGCCAAATTACAGCAGCTGCTTGCTCTGCTGAGGTGATTTAGAGGTTTTGGTTGAGCAAGTTGTGGCTGCAATTTGGTGGAGAAGATCAAGGCACCGTCAGGTCTCAGGTTGGCAACTTCGTGTCAATTGTCATGACTTTTTGTCACTTTTCTGATTGGCTTGTTCCACTATGACCTCTGTGTCAGCACGAATATCTTAAAAGGTCATCCATTAGTGTCAGAAATTAATTAAGTCTGATGTTTATTTTGATTTTCAGGTGTCTATCATGCAGATTGCTTCCAGCAGAAGTGTTTTCATCATTGATCTAATAAAATTGTCAGGGGATGTGCCACATATTCTGGATAACTGCCTGAGTCGTATTTTACAGTCTTCAAGTATTCTAAAGCTTGGTATGAGAAATTATTTAGCGTAATTGTATTCTATCCTTTGCTTCTTGGTCCAAGCATCAGCCTTAATCAGGTATAACCAATATGTGTCTTCTAATCTAGGGAAAAGAAAATCATTGTACTGACATAAGAATTTGGAATTTCTGGTACCAGACGTACATCGGGGCATCATAAAGCAAGAGTTTAGACAAGGAATAATTATTTGTGCATGTTTGGTACTGATATGACTAAGGGTGACTGGCATTGAATGTTTCAGTATGTTTGTTTTGCTCAAGTGAATAGCTTTCCACAGAATTTCCTGATGTTCCTGCCCTATGCAGGCTATAATTTTCAATGTGATATGAAGCAACTCGCCAGCTCCTATGAAACTCTGGGGTGTTTTAAGCATTTTGAAATGCTGTTGGACATTCAGAATGTATATAAAGAATCTAGTGGTGGTCTCTCGGGGCTTGCTGAGGTAAAGTGGACTTGCATTGTATGACTAGTATTGCTGCCTCGCTTACTAACAGTGGTGAAAAGGGGGGAACATGATTTCTTCTTGCTCAGAACTCATGTTGGAATCTGTGATGCATGCCTTTGAGGTTGCTTTTTGCCCTGATGAGTAATTACTTTTACTGTTATCTCTTGCCTCTAACTAGGAAATACTTGGTGCTGGTTTGAACAAGACAAGAAGGAATAGCAACTGGGAGCAACGACCTTTGAATCAAAATCAGGTTATTTTATATTTTCTTTTTCCGTTTTCTTTTGATATTATTGCCTCAGAAAGGAAATTGCCGGAAAGATCACATGATTTAATAGCAGAACTCAAATGGTTGCAATAGCATACTATAATGCGTGGAATGCATCTGGAAGAACGATATCAGTACACAGAACTTCATGGAGACTTCCAATTATATCTTAATGCTCTGAACATAAGAGAGCCTACGGTCAGTAGACATGATAATCATTTGCTTAAGCGATTTCTCGAGATCTTTAGTGCAACAAAAATTTCTCGTGGTGTCTATTTAAAACAATGTTTATGCTGATATTTTTTAAACGAAGCTTTCCTTTTTCTTTTTCTTTTTTTTATTTTTTATTTTTAGCAAACGCCATTTGCTATTTCAACTCCAAGAAAGAAAGAGAAACATAAAGTATATTAAGGAGCAAACACAGCGCAGAAAAGAAAAGGAGAAAAGTTAACCGTTGGTGTTTCCTGAAATATGATTAGAGCAGTAGCCCTTTGATGTAACTGGAACAATCGCAATGTTCACAGCTGGAATATGCCGCTCTTGATGCTGCTGTTCTTGTGCACATATTTCATCATATACGGGACCAATCTCAGCAGGGTACTGCAGATGGTAATGACAAAATCGAGTGGAAGTCTTCTATAGTAAGTGGACAGCGCCTATTAATTTTCCTTAATTCTCCTATAAGAAAAGCTGAAGTGAAATGACATTCTTCTTAAGTTTTGAGCCAGCTTATTTGACCATTTAAAATTATTGCAGATTTCACACTTGGATAATGCCAAGACAACTAAAAAGAATGTTCGGAATAGAACAAAGTGCAGGGTGGAGACTAAATAGCTGGACAATCAATTCATGAACTGTCGGAGTTATTTGCTGCTGGGAGTTTTTTATTATGTAAAAAGCTTTTGCATATAAGGACATCATTACTTAGTGATCCAATTAACAATTCTGATGTGCATATGGAAAGGATTCATTGCGAATGAGTGCTTCCGTTCCATCTTCTTGTGCTGGGTCGCTTTTTCTCAAGAGAATTTAGGTGCCTTAGAAAGTTCGTTGGTCGAAACCTGACCACGGCCACACTATGCTTTTGAGTTCTGGTTTCCCAACACGAAGTTACTATTGAATTTCCTTGATGTGCCGCGAGTGTATAAATCTGATGGATATATACTCCACAGGAGCCAAATTGTCTTGCTGAGCCATTCACCAAAATGAGCAGCCATTTATGCAGATATTGTAATGCTCTACCTTGCTCGCTGTAATTTGCATTCGTCGTGCCTTTTTCTCAAGCTAAGCGATTTCTGGGGGAACAAAGCGTGCTGTATCTGGCAATAAGAAGAACCCAAAAAAGGGATGATCGAAACCAAGAATAACCGCAATTTAGGTATGTGCACGATCACGTTTATATCAAAAATTAATAATTTGATTTATTGTTGCGGGTCTTTCTTTGATTTCTGAATAATTTAACTTCCGACTGATGAACCTCATGAATGTAGCCGATTAGGGACGAATTTTTCTTGCCTCCGAAGCCGAGTCCAAATCCGGCATCACGAGTTAGTATCAAAGATCTAGAAGCCTTAATGTAACCTCTGACTTCACTTAACAAAAGAAAAGCATCATCGTAATTTCGAAAGAAAGGGGGAAAAAGTGCATGGATTTAATTCCAATGTTAAAAATAGAAGGTCCAAATCCTGGTCGCCTATCTCTCTTACATGGAAGTTTCCATCCCCAACAGAAAGAGCCACCTCTCTGTTTGCTGTCATCTCCATATCATAACATTAGAAAGACCCCTTCTCTCTCTCTCTCTCTCTCTCTGAAAAAAGAATCCTTCCCATCCGAGAAAGGGGAGAGGCCGAGGCCGGGAGAGAGAGAGAGAGAGAGGGGAGATATTGAGGACACAGATGGACCCGTGGTCACCGAGCTATCGATCCCATGGAGTTGGCCGGAGTCTAGAGATCATGACGATTCAAACTCTTAACCAGAACCAGATGTACGTAGCCAAATCCCGGCCTCGCATGCTCGAACACGCTTCACCCCCGCACAGACTTGACAACGTGAAGGAGTCGGCGATAAAAGCATCGTGGTGGAATGATCCGGAGAAGAAGAGGAAGAGGAGGGTGGCCAGATACAAGCTTTATTCGGTCGAAGGCAAGTTCAAGGCTTCTTTCAAACAAGGGTTCCGATGGTTGAAGCGCAAATGCTCGACCTTCGCACGTCGATTCTAATTAGCAGGAATTACGGAATACCGTGTCCATCCTCATCAAGAGAGAAAAAGGGTGAGAAAGAGGAAACAGAGAGATTTGCTGTGCTCTTTGGGTGTTCATCTTTATATGTATCTAATGGTAATCAAATATTCAGAAGGGTGCCGCAATGTTCAATCTTTCAAATATTATGTTCATCTCATTCCTTGTTTCATTCATCGATCTCCAGCATTCAAAACACAGGCAAATGAGGCGACTTGTACATTTATATTACTAATTTTTCATCTGACTCATACGTGATAGTAATGTATATTTATATTTGCCAATTTTTCTTTTTTCTTTTTTGAATTTTCTTACCTTCTAATACATTTGTAACAGGATTCTGCATCCATGCCCATGCAAAGTAGAATTGTCTGATTTGTTCAATTCTCCTCTTTTACCAATATATGTGATGGTGATTGCAAAACCAGATGAATACTTGTATTTGTAGGATTGACATTACCATCTATTTTGTGGTCGATTTTGTTTAGGCCAAATGTTGTTTACGCCTTGTTTCTGGGGTTCTTTAACCCCCTTTTCCTCAATTTGTCTAGTTCAATTCCTCTTTGTTGTACGATTAATCATATGGCAACATATATTGCTGAAGTAGATATTCTAAAATGACATGCACCGGTGCTAAACAAATCAAAAGGCTTTTGATGGTTCCATTTTGATTTGAGGACAATTTTCATATTTCGAATGCTGTCCCGTTGAGACCGGAGTTACGAAAATGTGGAAAACTGAAAAGCCCAAAGGGAACCCTCTTTAATTCTATCAAAACTTGCGTAGTTATTGTTCAAATGGTTGTAATTTATAGGATCTTGATGTATAATGTGATAGAACTTTCAAAAACAAGGTCAAAGTAAATCTCTGGCATGAAATCGAAGGAGAAGGAGAGTATGAAAACCCATGAGCAGAACTGAACCGGTTCACCAGGTTTAACACCTTCATCCAGTTATCCAGTCGATTCACAGTTTTCAAATTATAAATCAATTCAGCCGATAAGGTTGTGACTAAAATTCTAAAAGTAGTCAAAACACATAGCCATTGCCCTTTGGAATAATGGCTTAGACACTGGTTAAGCAACTTAGTAAATAAACTGTAGACTTAATACATCGACTTTACTTGTGATTCTTGTGAAATGTTCAATCAATATTCTGAAAATTTAATTATTTCACATTAAGTATGTTTAACAAGTATTTCAACACGACCCGCACTATAATTGTGTTGGTAATTATAGATTTGAACTTGGCTTAAAAAGCTACTTGGCCTTGTATTGAGCTCTGGAAAAATTAAGTTTAAGTTCAAGTAGACAAGCAGCGAATCAGACAGAGAACCTTGCCAGTAGCTTTCAGCCTTTCAACTACTAAAATTCCACCATTGTCATCTAGTACAAGGGTACAGGAATAACAAAGAGTGACCTCAAAGAAGTTGCTTCGATTAAGGCTTCAATGCGTGACTGGTTAACACAATTTGGTGTAGTAGAGTCTGATTATTAACCAATAAGATGACCCTTTTATAGTTTTTTGTTCAAACCAAATGAGTAAATTTTGGGAATGTCCTTTTCACCCTTCCAAAACTTTCCCACATTTTTCAATAGTCTTCAATCGTAGCCTACGCCAGAGAAAAACAGGTTTCAGATATGAAAATGTACATGGATGTGGCTCTTCTACTTTTAGATTCATGCTTAAATAAATCAAGTTTGAGATTATACGATCAAAACGATTGCAAAATGCCTACATATGATTTTTCAATGTAACCAGACTAGGAAGATGATTCTACACTGACGAGCGCTATATTTCGTGTTCAAAATTCTTTCAAATGAGAATCTTGGAAACATTATCATTGAAACTCTTACCTGCAATTGACAAATTATTTGCTAATTCCATGGCATTCGCTTTTTCCACAAAAAGAATCTCTCCGCCACAAAATTATAGCTTGAAGTGGACATCTAACTGGTAATCTTGTTAGCAAATCTCATTTTATGCTTAACCTGCAAATGCATTCTTCCAGCAAGCAATTTGTGATTCGGCCTTTGCTAAAGAATAGCACGATGTCAAAGCTCGCCAAGGCCTAATGCACCATATGAGAAGAGGTCGCCTCACATCCAGAATCCTTTGAAGAGTACTAACAACACAAACGCCAACAGGAAAGAACTTGAGGATGACTTTCCATAATGACAAAGCTCATTCCTGCTCGTATCTCCATCCCATGGTGTTTGGGGACTTTCTCTGAGTTAAATGAATTGCAGCTTGAATCTACACAAGACGAATAGCACTGACTATAATCATCAGTAATGAAAAAAACCAAGATACGTAGCATCACAATTTACCCCATCAAAGATAAGGTACAAATGCATAAACATCATTTCCACCAGTTGAACCAAAATGAACAGACGCTTCATTAGCTGGCTGATGAAATAGAAAAGAACAGACTTGGAGAAGTAAGCAATTAACAATACTTCCCTTGTTTGTGTTTAGAAACAGAATTGATGCTAACGGAATGATGTTGAAAAGGTGTGA
This sequence comes from Eucalyptus camaldulensis, assembly GCA_019915185.1. NCBI lineage: Eukaryota > Viridiplantae > Streptophyta > Magnoliopsida > Myrtales > Myrtaceae > Eucalyptus > Eucalyptus camaldulensis. The sequence continues at coordinate 23,921,926 of JAHSVA010000003.1, forward strand.
GTGCCTAAACTACTGAACAGAGAGATGTATTTGTTACTTGGGTATTTCACAATATCCTATTAGCAAAATCAGCAATAGCAGATAGTTTGCAAGGAGGTCAATTTCAACTTTACAAATCCAATGCCACATACACATGAGAGGTGAGCCTATCAAATCAGAAACCTACATGAGAATATTTATGAGATATTATCACACTAATAAACTGAAAGAAATGAAGGAGATTGTCATCATGCATACTTGCGTACTAATTTCAGGTGAAATTACATAGCTCATATAGTCTAAGCACACAAGTAAGTCTTTCATGGTACAACTAGCACTGCATACCTCTCCCTTCAGAGCCTCAGCGAGTTGAGGAGTGATATATTTAGAATGCAACTTTATCAAACAACTCTGCATCATGGTAATATACAAAAAGTCAGCAGCTATGTGTTTGATTAACAGAGAGATAGAACCTAATGAGCATACAGAAAGCATAGTTAATTGAAAAAAATACATTTACAATCGTTCAGGTACGTACTGTTGAGACATGAACAAGTGTTCGAATATTCACAAGCATCAAAACTTCCTCAGGACACTCCAGTTGGCCCCAAAGCTTCTTCAAGGTTGGCACAGAAAATGGTCCTCAGCTGTTGTTATGGAATTGGAAGTTCCTCAGCCAAGTTAGAACTAGTAATCATGTTAACAAATCTCATTTTATGCTTCAATTCACATATAGAACCACCTGCACATGCAGTCTTCTTGAAAGTGATTTGTCATTCAGCCTTTGCCAAAGGAGAGGACAATGCCAAAGGTTGCACAGGACTAAAACACCACATGAGAAGAGGTCACTTTATATCAAGAATCCTTTGAAGAGTATTAACAACTCAGAGCACATGATAAACGCCATTAGCAAGGAATTTCAGGATGCATTTCCATAATGACATAGCTCATTCCTACAGTGTTTTGCAACTTTCTCCGGGTTTCATGGAATGCAGCTTCAATCTACACAAGGAAGATAGCACTGACTAATTATCAATAAATGAAGATATCCGAGATCCTAGCATCACAATTTACACCATGAGAGATAAGGTATAGTTGCGTAAACATCATTGACACCAATTGCAATTGGACGACAATGAACAAAGACTTCATTAGCTGGCCGATGAAAAGGAAACCAATAGGCTCAAAAGAAGTAATTAGCAACACTTTCCCTGTTTGTGTTTAGGAACAGAATTGAAGTTAATAAAATTATGTTGAAAAGGTGAAGTGCCTAAACTATAGAACAGAAAGATGTATTTGCTACTTGGTTATTTTGCAAGATCCAATTAGCAAAATCAGCAATACAGGATAGTTTGTGAGGAGGTCAATTTCAACTTTACAAATCCAATGCCACATACATGAGAGCTGAGCCCATCAAATCATAAACCTATCTGAGAACATTTAGAGGATAGTATCACACTAGTAAACTAACAGGAATGAGGAAATTGTCATCATGCATACTTGTGTCCTAATTTCAAGTGAAATTCCACAGCTCATAGAGTATCAGCACACAAGTTAAGTCTTTCATGGTACAACTAGCAGTGCATACCTCCCCCTTCAGAGCCTCGTCAAGTTCAGGAGTGATATCATTAGAATGCAATTGTATCAAGCAACTCTGCATCAGGGTAACATATAAAAAGTCAGAAGCCACGTGTTTGATTAATGGAGAGGTAGAACCTAATGAGCATACATAAAGCCTATTTAATTAAAATAAGTACATTTACAATCGTTCAGGTATGTGTTGTTGAGACAAGATCAAATGTTTGAACATTCACACAAATCAAACCTTCCTTTGGACACTCCAGTTGCCCCTAAAACATCTTCAAGGTTGGCACACAAGATGGTCCTCAGCTGTTACTAATGCTTCCTCCGCAAAATCCCTTTTCTTCATTTTGATTGGTCTCAAGTATGGAATTTGAAGTTCCTCAGCCAAGCTAGCCACACCCAATCAGATGATAAAACAATTCCACGGCAGCAATATGATCAAATGCGATGCAAACCAATTAGCAAATTCTTGAGCCCCTCATCCCAGCTTGTTTCACAGAACGGGCAAAAATTGTCTACTTATGCAAAAGGTCATCGACATGGTTGATTGAATTGAAGTCCCAAAGTAAGTCTTGATCATTGCATAGACCAACCAAACCTGTCATAGAAGCAGCACAAGTTTACCTTGCTTGATAATATTTCAAAACAACAGTATGACTACTGGTAATGTTAAGGGGGTCTACTACATTCATATATGACAGACTAGCCGAAACAACTTTCAACATTTTCTTTGTCACCAAACAAAAACACTTGAACCTTGAATTTTATTTTATCTCAGTTCATCATATTCCGAAAAGCAATGCTCTTCTTAGAAGGTTAATGAGGGACATCAAGAGAACAATAAGAAACTTGACGGGGGTTTCGTTCATCACAGAAAATCAAAAAGGTGTTTGTCCGAAACAGGATATCTGCCATTAGTCAAATTTGACATACAAAAGAACTTACAAAGGAACTCAAAATGGCCAAGGATTTTTTTTTTCAAAGAAAAATATGAACATTGGACATTGGGAAATTCTGGGTGTAGTATACAATAACAAGTAGTAGAAGTTCATCAGCCTCTAGATGAAAATCTCAAATCCCAGGGTTTTCGATAAGGGAAATGTTAATTACTGGGTAATTCCTTTTTATCTTTGTTGGTATTTATATTCTTGCCTCGCAAGCTGCTATATGTTTGCCGTCTACAGAAGCTGGCAACGGAAGAATAAACAAAAAACATTGCTATAACATAATCAACAGTAATTATAGAGAGGCAAATCTGGAGTTTCCAAAATCAATCAAATAGATACCCATTGTAGAGCGAATCATTTTAAAAATTTCTCTTTTCGCTCATGCCGGCATTTCAAGGATGAAGAATCTTACTATGCCTTCTATTGGGTCTACATTTTGATCTTGGCTGAAACATCACGTCAGCTTCTGGCCAACTCCCCCACTCCTTCAATAATGTAAGACTAGCAATTTAGACCCTGTCATGGAAAGCCTTCTTGTCAGAAGAAGATGGTGATGTAAAGTTGGTAATGGATCTCAGAGGAAAAATGATTGTTCTTTGCTTATTTACCTTTGTTGAAGAAACATTACTCCTCTCACTGTTGTAATACGGGTGTAAGATTTATTACATCATTATCACTGCAAGATAATGTTTCCAAAGCGAACTAAAACATAAACTCGGGACATAGTTCATAATTTGTAATGACGTGCGTTCCAGGTAAGTTAGGTATTGCTTCCAATGAGTCACAACCAGAAATATCCAGAGAAAATAAATTCAACATTTCAAGTCCCCGAAGCTGAGCAAGTTTCTTGCAATCTCGAACTGCTAGAAATCGTAACTTCTCAACTCCTGTCAAATCTGGCAAAGTCTCCATTGATTTGCATCCTGTAAAATCCAATCCTTCTAAGAACTTTGCACCATCAAGACCTTGAATTTTAACTAGATTGCCGCACCCAGAAGCCTTGAATTTCTTCAAACACTTGCAGTCATATAAAACTAAGTTAAGTATTGCTCCCAATGAGTCACAACCAGAAATATCCAAATAAGTTAAATTCAACATTTCAAGTCCCCGAAGCTGAGCAAGTTTCTTGCAGTCTTGAACTATTAGAGATTGTAACTTCTCACATCCCGTCAAATCCGGCAAAGTCTCCATTGATTTGCATCCTGTAAAATCCAACTCTTCTAAGGACTTCACACCGTCAAGACCTTGAATTTCAACTAGATTGCCGAACCCAGAAGCCTTGAATTTCTTCAAACACTTGCATTCATATAAAAATATGACCTCCAAGGACTCCAAATTATCACAGCCCTCAATTTCAACTAGGCTATCGCAATGCTCAATGCATAATCGTTTCAAATTAATCAATTGTGAAAGTTTCAATCTTTTAATGGAACTGCACTTTTTTATTGAAAGCTCTTCCAAGTGCATGAGTCCACTAAGCGAAAGTGATGTCAGCTTATCCCACTCCTCAAAACAGAGTTTCAATGTTATTGAGGAAAGCTCGCGGATGTCTTCAAGTAAATGGCGTACCTCAAGATTGAGTTTTTCCAGGTGGATGAAGCGAAGGAGCTGTGGCAGTCCAAGACTCTGACAAGTAACCGACAGACATGTTAAGCCCGAAGGAAGCTCTGGCAGCGACCGGAGCTCCTTATAGCTCGTTAGGTCAAGGCTTTGGAGAGAAGAAAGATTCTAGATGGTTTCTGGCAGGTTAGATATCGCTATCCAAGAGAGATCGAGATCCTCGAGGGAAGGCAAGTCACCGATTTCACTTGGAATTGCCCCTTTCAGACTACTGCAGTGTCTGAGATTTAGAAACTGCAGATTTTTCAACCCTCCAATAGCACTGGGAAGCTTTTCGATCGCAGTACTACGCAAGTTAAGGTATTGCAAATTCTGTAAATCCCCAATTGAGCTGGGGATTTCTCTCAGTGACTTACACCAGGCGGCTCTCAGTGTCTTCAATTTCCTCAAAGAACCAATAGACGAAGGAATTGCTGTAATACCAGAGCGATCTAAAAGAAGTTCTTCTAAATCTTTTAATCCACCCACCTCCTCTGGTAGCTCCTTGAGATCTCCACAGTAACGCAAGTCCAAGGTAACGAGGCTTGTGAGTTCGCCAATAGAAGGGTGGAGACGCTCCAATCCATCACACTCGCTCAAATCGAGAATTTTCAACTGCGTGAAAGCTGAGAGTTCAGGAGTACATCTTAAATTATAACAACCTTGAACGGCGAGAACTTTAAGCCGCTTTGACGCCTAATACAGAAGGAGAATAATCCGTCAAATGAGGAGTTGATTGGCTAAACAAAAAACAAACCTCAAGATCGCAGAGAGGATGTATTCTTTTCCCAATCTTACCTTTAATGAATTCCATCCTTCCCAATTCTCTGTGATTCCTTCCCAATCCTCTTTACTTTCCCAATACTCTTCACTCTCCCATAAGTACAGCATTGATAATTTTGGCAAATGAAAGTTGATCGTCGACAGAGACGCATAGTTTTCACGAACGCCCCAATCAAGCCATCTCACTTCAGAAAACTTGGAATCTCCGCTAGAAGCTGCCCCCAAAAAGTCGTGTAACCAGGGACGTCTCTGCAAGTTTTTTCACTTTTTAGTTTTTGCTATTTTTAAATCTTGAATTTGCACGATTACCTTTTTATCCTTCCCCTGTACATGTATGGATATGTAAACTCACATTTATTTCTTCTTTTTTTACGACCTTTTGAAAGTTAAACAAATGACGCAAAGATAAAGAAAAAAAATAATTAGTGCTTTAAAACAACTGAGGCAAATGCACCTCAATGTTTTATCTCTTGCTTCTTCTTCTTTTTCAAAATTTTGTAGCGCATGGATTTTCACTTTCATTTAAGAAGAAACACATAAAACTAGTTTACAACGTACAAATGTTTACTTGTCAATTTTTAAATGACTTATGTATAATTTTTAAAAGAATTCGTTAAAGAGTGTCGACGGGCCACCTGTAAGTAGCTAAGGAAGCACCCTATTTTCATTTCATTAGTTAAATGTAATAATGTGGAAGAGAAAAAAAGGGGGAGAATTTTTAATATATTCAGATATATAGAAAAGTTTATGTGGAGGGAAATTAAAAGAAATCAAATATGATATGCATTATTAAAATAGATATAGAAAATTAAAAGAAATATCCTTATCTCTAAAAGATATCTAAATATCTTTAACGTCGTTAACTATTTGCGTGAAGTGTTTACTCATTTCTTTGACAATCGAAACGTTTTTTTTTTTTTTGGGTAAAGTTTGTTTAAAAAGTGAGTGGCGACATTGGTTAGTAGTTTTGACCAGGATTGAAAAAAATAAGTCGCTTTCAGAATAACTAGAAAATGAACCGATTAACTAAAAAGTGCCGTGGTAACATTGTTTAATCATCATACGTTGGTTTCCATAAGAATAGCATCGTTTCTTTTTTCATCTTATAAATCAAAAAACATACTGTTTAACTTTCCTGCTAAAACAGATCATTTAATTAGTTGCAAACGGTGAAAGAAATTTCCTTATGGCTTTATTTGACCTTTACAATAATACCTATATTTTCCCCCAAAAGTTTAATTGGTTAGAAATTCACTTTTATGGTTAGACACATTTGTCATTATATCTGCTTTAAATATTAACCATGAAATGCAATGGGTATAAATTCTCTTAAGTCTATTCATCTGAAAAGTCGCTAAATTGTTGTAATCATATCCCATACTATCTTTAATAATTTTCACTTGTACATCAATCTATACTATGTATTACATTAAAAAAATCTACTGTATGAAAAGGAGATTTCAAACCGCAAACTTTCGTCAAAAGTTTCCACACAATTTGCATATATTTCACCAAAATTAACTAAAGAAATAGGATATAACAAAATAGGCATAATCATACTTGAAATAGTCAAGACAATTGGAAATTAGTCCCACAAGCATTTCAATTTCCAAAGTTAAATCAAAATCTCTCGAATCGTACAATCATTTCATTTTTTTCGACACTATTTATCATCTTTCAGCATTTTTGTCCATTCAAAACAGAATTGACCTTTCTTTTTCATTGTTCCAAACACCTGTATGGTGTGGTTTTTTGCTAATGCTAAGAAGTTATTGGATCAACAAAAGAGTGTGATATTAAATCATAGGAACGAACTATTTGAAATTATATCAAGAATATAAGGCTGCTTTGTTTGCCCAACATCCCTTGGTCAATTTCTAGGGTTAATTCCTTGCCGTTGATCAGCCATGAAACTGTAAAGCTTTTCAAATGGACAATATATAATAAAATGACATGAACATTGACAATTTAAGTTAAAGATAAAACATAGTTGAAAAAATTTGCTTCATGCTGAAAATCATATACAATGAATACAAGGTTATGGATATAATAATAAGCATAAGCATGACATTTCCTCCGATTAGTCAAGTTTTCTTCTTCTTTTTTTATCTTAAAAATAGTCGAGTTAGTCTAGCGAATTCTGGCGCAAAAGAGGCAGTGGCCAAAAAATATAAATAATATAAAACAACTTATAGCAGATAGAGATGTTTGTTATAAGGAAATCCACTCTTTATTATACGCCTAACCTAATCCATGAAATAAGCAAGGTCAATGGGATAAAACCCTAAAAAACGGTAAGATTTGCCTGTATATATTTTTAAGGGATTTTTGCTATCTATTAAGAGGAGATAACAATGAAAAGAGATAGATATAAATAACTAGTTGAGGGACCGGTCTCTTCAAAATCAAAACAGAGAAAAAAATATATCAAACATCCGCTTTCTAAATCACAAGAGCACCACAATACATTTGGCCGTACTAGAAAGCAAACATATGTGATAAGTGTGAAATTTTTTTCCATTCTTATTGCTTTGAATTATTTATCGGTTATTATACTATCTCCTTTTTTCTTAACTAGGAAATCTTCATTTATTTGATCTATGATGTTTATACTTCGTCTTCATTCATAATTATAGTCCTTCTGATTATCAATATTTTCAAGACAATTGCATGCTTTAAGTAAATGAGATTTATAGTCTAAAATTGTAGTTAAAGGATTTTGAATTGATTGCCAAACAAATTTTTACATATGTAATTTACATCGATGAAATTGAATCAATGATATAACTTTTTCATCCTTGAGATACTTATGATTTATTTAGTGTCACAATTAATCTATGATGTACATAAATGGATGTTTAAATAGATTTTTTTTCCTAGAAAGTAAGAGCATCTTTTCATGCTCAATGAAATATAAGAATAGATCAGATTAAATATATTAAATAAGAGGAAGAGGATAAAAAAAAAAGAGTGCCATATTTTACCTCTAGATATCTTACTACTTTTGGGACTCCCTCATAGTTGTCGTCCCATGGTCCACTACATTTCTCAAGCGGTTGTCCTTGGCAAAAAATGCTCCTTCCAAGATCTCTCAGTTGATCATGCACCATAAATTCACCATGATCTCCAATTTTAATTAAGCACCTCAACTTCAACTCTTCAATTCCTTGATTTGGATAAAACCCACAATCCTCCCACATGCACATGGCGAATTGTGCAACTTTGCCACCATCATATATGTCAATAAAGGAACAAACAATATCGAGAAAAATCTGCTTATGTCCTTCTTCTAATGCATCATAACTTATTCGCAATGTATCTTGGACGTCTTTATATGGTTGGTTTTTTAACTTCTTCTGCACATCTTCCCATACTCCTCGATTCGTTTTTTTATACAAGTATGAACCTACAACCTTAACTGCCAAGGGAAGCCTTCCCATGGTAGCTACGATATCACTAGATATGCGCTCAAAGTCCCTCGGAGAATAGTCCATACGAAATGCATGTCTATTAAACAAAAGCATAGCTTGCACCATATCCAACTCATTCAGTTCATACTTAAAGTCTACATCAAATTCAGATTGATCAAGAATGGCTTTATTTCTGGTAGTAACAATGATCAGACTTCCTGCCATAAACCAATCACGTTCCCTAGCCAACGCATCTAGTTGATTCTTCTCATCTATATCATCTAGAAGAATGAGAACATTTTTTCCTCTGAATCCCGATTTGATTATATTAATTCCATCATCAATTCTAGACACTTCATTCTTGTCTTTTAGTATATCCGATATCAATTGACGTTGTAGATACATAATATTGTGGCGCTTGGCAGTTTCTCGAACATCTGGAAGGAAGCTAACATGCCCAAATTTATTCAAGAGTCTATTGTAGATGCACTTGGCAAGAGTTGTCTTGCCTATCCCGCCCATGCCATAAATTCCAATCATTCGAGCACTCATGGAATGATTGTCAATCCAAGTCATAATTTCCTTCATATGACCATCAAGTCCAACTAGCTCCTTAGGCACATCCAGCAGAAAATCTTCCCGTAATATGCTTCTGACAATTTCGACCACACATTCTATCAATTTTCCCTCGTGCCTGTCAAACAACAAAGACAATGAGAGGTCATGAACCTAGACATAGTCTATGCGAAGCATTTGATCCTTATCAACTAAGCCAACCCTTTTTGGCTATAGGAGGTTGATTTTATCTAGTGATGATCAAGGTTTGGAAGACCGAGCATTGGAGTCATTTGGAGGCCTATTGGTAAGTGATCGATACTGCTGGCTGGAGGTATTGTCGTTTCTTTGTCTTTTTTGCTCTGTATCGAAGGAAAAATGTAAATTCTCGGGCACTATCAGATGCTTTGGTTTTAGTTGTCGTTGGTTTAGTTTTCAAGGACATCTTTGGGAGTACTGGTGTTTGTTGTCTTCGAAGCATTATGGTTGTTTATTTTGGAACATCTAGGGGATCTTTTCTGAGGTTGCAGTGAGAGTAATTCATCTGCATTTCACCGGATCTGCATGAAGAAAAAACTTACTTAACAAAAAAGAAAAGTTCAGTAAATTACCCGTTAGCAAATTTCTCAGATTCCCATCCATTTAAGTAACCGACTTCATTAAGTGCTCGTTGCACTTCTTCGATATCCTTCTCATCAAAATGCTTCCGACTCGATTCGAAGGCATTTTTAAAATTTCCTTCTAGATGCCGCACATCCAATGGGGCAACTTTGTAAAATATAGGCAACACTATGCGCGACATGCTCTTCTTGCATTCCATGATACGAACGAGCTCGCGGAGGCACCATTTGCTCGAAGCATAATTTTCAGAGATGATAGGGATTGAAATCTTAGACTGTGCAATGGCATCAAGAATCTTTGAACCAAAATTCTCACCAATTGAGATGCTATTCTCATCCCTAAACACGGAAAACGGTACAGTCCCTGCCTTAAGCAAACTATGATAGAGGTGATCAGTGAATGTCTTGCGAGTATCCGAGCCACTAAAGCTCAAGAACACGCCATATTGACTGCTACCTACACCAGTAGCTTCTAGAGAGATCGATGAAGAAGTGGATGCTCCATCAGTGCTCTCCTCCTCTGCTCTCTTTCTCATTCTCTGACTCTGCTCTTTGTCCATGGCAATCTAAGAGGGAAAAGTTCAAATGAGAACAATGAAAGATGCTTTTAGAATGCTTTTCTGCAAATGCTCGTTGGCTTATGTTCTTAATTCCTTGTGTGAATGTTGCTTCTCTATTCGTTTCCGGTCAGTTGCTTCACTTCTTTTATGTTTTGGTTCAAATTCAGTGATTTCATATTTTAATTTTATTTAAAACTGTCATTCTTAACGAAGTTGGAAATGCGAGGTAGAGATGAACAAATGGTTATTGTCATTTCTCTCTTATTTTTCTCATGCTGGCCCCACATGCCAATAATTTTATAAAAGTTTTATGATATGATTTTACCAAACTATTCACTTCAAACTTTCAAATTTAAATTATTGAATGATATATTGTCTGCAAAATTGAGCTATGATTTGTTAAATGACACCAAATGAGCATATCGCATTAGTATTTACTAAGGATATATGAAATACTTGTACACTGTCCTTAAGTTCTCTTCTGGGTCATTTTTTATTACAATTTTGTTAGCATATCATTCTGCTCTTGAAAAGTCAGTAAACCAATGAAAAAATAAGTATGCGAAATATTCAAAAACTAAAAGATAATTTAGGAAAAAAATAGAAAATAAGGGAATTAAGTGTTTGGGCTTACTTCTTTACCAAAAAAAAAAAAAAAGTGTTTGGGCTTACTTTTAGAAGGAAGCAACGTATTTAGTCCAATAGGGTTTTGAATTATGAATTGATTACACATAGAAACCTTCATGAACACGAATTAAAAGTGAAAAAGGGAATGAATTGTTATCAATTTTCCTCTTTCTCTGACTCTGCCCTTTGTGCAAGGGAATCTGAGGGCAACAGTTGGAAAGAAAGATGCTTTTTTGCTGCATAAAAGGATGGATGAACTAATCTCTATGAACAAGTACGAACATGAATCTGTTACCACACAAGAAAAAACGAACATGAAATCTTTAATTAATTGGTAATTGATCGATTAGGAGCAGCTGCATATGCTTTTAGTCCTTGCCTTATCTTCTTTTGGACCTCACCCTATTCAAGTCAAGCTTGTTGGCTTAATCCACTCACGAGTAGCATGTACCTTAATTTTTCAATTGGGCTATTAAGAACTAGAATCTGTGCACAAGTATATTGCATCCAAATAAAAATATAAGCATAGGTTCATTTTTTATTTGGCTATTGAAAATCAGAATTTGATAATTCATTTAAAAGGTAATAAGTGAGTTGAAACAGAATTAGAAATGCTTGAAAGACGTCAAGAAAGGACCAAGCTAGTAATTATGGATGTGATTTTATATTTCAATTTTGTTTAAAATTGTCATTCTTACTAAGTTGGAAATTTGAGGTTGAGATAAACAAATGCTCGTGGTTATTTATCTTTCATCTATTCCGTGCCGAGACCACTTGATTGATATCTTGTCTTTGAAATAGAGCTATAAATTGTTAGATGGCACCAAACGGAAGAGTGGATGCTTCCTCAGTGCTCTATTTTTATGCACTCTTTTCTTTGTCCATGTTAATCTGAACGATTAGAAAGTAGGTACTGATTCCATGGAAGAAGGAGAAGAAGATAAGAAAGGAAGTAAAAGGAAGCTGCTGAGGAAAATTCAGAGACGACCAAGGTTTGAAACAATGGCGTTTAGTGCTTTTCCCCATTTTTGTTGGAGGGCTGACCTTGAGAATATCACTGCAAAGATTTTTTTTTTTTTTATAATCCAATTAAATAGAAGTAGAATAGGATTATCGGCTGAATTTGTGCTCAGTCAGGTTAAATTGATTAATCACATTTTCAAGAACAAATTTGTCGTTTGTATCACAAAAGGTGTAAGAAACGAGTGATTTAAAGCTAGGCGAATCTCCTAATATGCGTGTATTAGCTCACCTCATTTGATTGTTTTCATGTGTCAGAATGAACTACGTTTGTTTTTTTGTTCTTTTTTTTTTTATTATAACTATTGGATATCATGTAAAAGATCTTAAGAAGTATCGTATTATGGATTTTGGTATCTTTTTCACTGTGATGATTGAAATTATCATGAGTTGAGAGCAGGTAAAAAGTAGCAATATAGTTGAAATGCTCAAACTTTCACTGTACTTTTTTATTCCTCATTTTCTTCTTTTTTTCAAATAAAGACCCGGTCAAGTTTTAAAGCTTTGAAAAGAGAAAATGAGCTTTTCTTTCTTTTTCTTGCTAAAGAAGGGAGAAAATGAGTTAGAGGTGAAAGGGAATACACTTTCTAGGATTAATGGTCCAACAATTCAAGGATAACAGAATATTACTCATTTGGAATGTTCTATAGGGAGGTAAAATTGTCCCATGAAGTCTCCTTAAGATAAGACTTACTCTTAGGATCATCGATTTCAGGATGAGTAGGTTCTAAACTAAGTATTAGGAATTTATTCAATAATAATTGGTTCTCCGTTTTTGTATCTAAGAACCAAACTAGCTGACCCTGAACCAGCCTACTTTTATTTTTCTGATTTATTTTTCTATAAATTGACCTAGGACCTTCAAACATAGAGGAACCTCACAACACACAAAAAAATGATCTCTGGATCAAAGCACAATATGGATATTTTGCGCACAATAGAATCTTGGCGCACTTGCAGACCTACTCATTCTAGTTCAACAGAAGATTAATAGTGAATGGCAATGAAACTAACAATCAGACAACAAGGCCATCAGAGCATTAGCCACATCTGAAGCTGAAAACAAAGGATTTCCTTTTTCACCGAAGCCAAATATGAGCTGGGGGACATACCTCGTTAACAGGCAACAGCGACTCCAAAGAGAGAATAAAAGACCCTCCTCAGCTATTCAGCAGCCACCCCACATTGCCAATAGACAAAAAGGGCCCAAAACACACTAGTTCAGCCCATCATCATTCCAATAACAAAGCAGCCGATCAATAGAAACAACACGCTGATTAGACATGAAAAATCAATTACCTCCCGCGAGCTGAGACGCAAAGAGAGGTGGGAGATCGGACAGAGGAGACCCTAAACAAGCCTAGGTGAGAGCTTTCAAGAGGGAAAAGATCAAAGAAAGCGAACGAGGACGATAGTTTTGAATTGTTCTGCAAAAGAGAGGCCGAACATGAGAGAGAGAGAGAGAACAATTTGGACCAGAGTATAGATTGACCAATTCTGTTTATATCTACTTATAAACCATTTTGTTAAACAGATAATCGTGGCTCTTGCTAAATTTTCATTATGATAATTATCAAAGACGTTCTTCCTCCTATAAATGCTACATTCTCTCCCACCCTAAACATGCATTAATCATATTGTCAAATCTATGGTAGGTCAGTAACTTTCTATGCTATATATACGTAAAAGTCACGTATTTCCTGTAAGCAATTAAATTACGTGAAAACCACACTTTGTGACGACTTTCTCTAATTCAATCCATGAAGACAAAATCCACCTAAAAATTGTCCACATATTAAATATGTGTAAATGCATTGAAACTAGCAGCTTTGCTCAATTTCAAGTTTTCCATTGTAACCAACTCGAAAAAAAAAAAAAAGTACAATCGTGTACAATTTCCAGAAAACATTTGACATTTCTGTCATTTTCCAGAAATTACAAAAATTGCCATTATAATGAAAAATAGCTTTATGGACATTCAAAAATTCTCCAGTTGATCTAAACTGTTCAAATAATTTTTTGTTGTTGACAATTCTGATCCATAGCCTTTGAAAGGTTTTGTGCGATTATTGAAGAGAATAGACCAGCACAATCGATATTTGAAAAAAAAAATCTAGTTTTTAACTGCTTCCAAGGAAAAAAAAAAAGAATTACTTTTCCAAAAACTGAGTATTTTGGATGTTTTAGGCTTTATTGCATCTAGAAGGGTATTTTCGTAATCTTAAGACAGGCCTTTTGTCCCAAGGGAGTTCAGTCAACCATTAATGTTTTGCGAACAATATCGGTATGAGAGCCAGCACGCGATTCCACCCAATTCAATCGGTCTAACCATTCATAACTAATTAGTTTAAATGAGAAGATTGTAGTAAGAAAAATTAGCAATATATATATGTGCTGATGATTTTGAAAAGTCTGAGGGAATTTCACATGTAATATTTTGTACGCCTTATGAGTAATAACCAAATGTATTTTATTACTTGTCCGATAAATTGTAATAGACTGGAGAATAAAGGTCGTGCTTACCTCGAGGAGCTCACTGCGATGGATTTCAGTGTTTGAGAATAAGTCGCCTCGAAGCAAATCGAGTTGTGTCTGAGTCCCGTAAGGCAGCACAATCCTGAGGATCACCTTCGCGCCTCTACCTGGACCGGCTTGGTTTGGAAATACGTCGAGATAAATTTGCAGATCATCTCAGGTCAGAATATCACGAGAAAGGACGAGTAGTGGCTACAAAATCACCAACAGCAGGCAAGGAACTTACTATCTCTCGATTAAATTGTAGCTTTTCTCTGGTATTATCTGGAGATCCCAGAAATGACCCTCGTGTTCCGAGCGAAGACAGCGCCACCAGACCCAGGAACCCTAATTGCGTTAGCGGAGTCCACGATCAGAAATTATAGCAAGCGGAACACTAAAAAGTTGGAAACTTGACTCGAGTTTATTTTACCTGTTAATCGGTGCCCGCCGAAAATCCAGTCCCTCCAAAAAACTATCGATGGGGTCCTTTGAAGCCGGCGGTCCGGAAGGAGCGACTGCAGGTGCTCTTTGCGACAGCCTCAGGCGTACTGCTTGATGGATTCGCGAGAAAGTAGATCCCTGCTTCCTCCGCCGATTCTCTCGCTCTCGTCGTGGAGGCTTTGAAGTGCTTCGGAGCTATAAGTAGAGAGAGCCTCGTACTTGGACAAGGCGGTCCTGGTTGTCTCTCTCTGCTGGAACATGATCACGTGCCATGGTTCGGTGGCGGCGCTTTGTCTTGGACGCCGGAGCATGATCACGTGTAGGTGGGAGCACTTGTCTTGGACGCCGGAGCCCAGTTGGCTAATTTTCGAAAGTATATCCGTGGCCCATAACCCTAAATGTTGTTGGGAACGTGAGGTAGAAATAAATAAATGGACGTTAACTTGTGTCGTATTTATCCCATGCTAGCTCCACATGCTAACGATTTCGTCTGAATCCAATACATTTTAAAATGATACGATATCACCGAGTTATTCTCTTAAACCTTAGAATTTTTAAATAATTGATCGATATATAGAGCTGTAACTTGTTAGATGACACCGAAAAAGGAGTGGATGCTCCCTCAATGCTCTCTTTTGTGGTGCTCTTGTTTTTTCTTCTTGAGATAATTGAACACAAAGATAGAGAGAAGAATCGACGTAATAAGCACCCAAATGATATGAAATGAAACAATGCATCTCTTTTGTTTCCCTTGCTCTAGCTTTGCTCTTTCTTCATGGAAGTGTTGGAAAAGTATTAGATAATAAGAAAGATAAGAATTGTTGGAAATCTATTGAAAATGATGAAAGAAAATAAGATCAATTGTTTAAGGCATAGAAAACCTATTCTTGAGGACAATTCCGCCCCCGAATCATGAAACTCAAGATGATATACTTCAGTAGCTATCCTCTCAAAATACAATAAATATGTTTCTTTATTACGCATAGAATAATAGAATTCAAGGAGAACTTAAACCATTTCATGACATCCTATTTAATAAGATTGGATCAAGCATTGACCTGATTCAAGTTAGATTGTTATTTAGGACATGCACCGAAAATGTTTATAAGGGTGAAATATTTTTTAGTATATCTCACATTGGCATGTTAAGTTTTGATATATGGGAATTGAATTAGTGCTAATGGTTGAACTACATCTTAAATATGATATATATTCACAAGCTGGTTTCGTTTTGGGCTTAATCACAATGATGTGATTTCCAAGTTTAACTACAATCGATGTAGTTTTCAAGCCTTATCACCTGGCCAATCGTGACTAGGACTGAGCACCAAGGCACGCCTGGGCTGGCATGACTTGCGCACGGTTAGCATGGACCTAAATATTTTTGAGACAATTATTTAAGCAAAATTAAATTTAAAACAATTGTAATATTTTCTTTTATATAATGAAAATAATGAGAAATTATTTGAGGGAAATTGATAAGAAAAAACACACATTTAGTTCAACCAAATCGAAACACAAGTGCTTCTTCAAATAATTTGAAAAAAAAAAAAATCACACCGAGCAGTGCTCTAATAATGATCACACTCAAACAACCATGTCTTTCACCATGACTTGAATAATACAATACCGTCGTTGTTCTCATGTCCATGCTAAGCACCGTTCCTCGAAATTCAGTCATTGTCCAGTGTGCCTACGCCTTGCACGTGCCTCAGAACTAGGCAATTGATAGTTCTTGTATACCAACGGGTGTGGAGTGTTCTACCTGATCTTCTTGCGTATTTGTGTTATACATCTAACAATTCCTCTATATTTCCCATTAATTTCCCAAATTTTTACCTATATTTCCTATTATTTGTAATTAATTGTATCACAGGGTTGCACATACTTTAGTCTTTAACTTAACATTAACATTTGGATTTCCCCTCTATCTCTAAAATATAGAAGAACTTACAGAAATTTTGTAGAATCCGGTAATCTCGATGAACCTCTCATTTATCATCTCGTCTTTGCATCGAATCATTTTCTACCACTTGCCCATCCATGACTCAAGTGATTGATTCCACGCATTGTTCGAGTCTCTAGTCTTTTGTGATAAACAAATGCAAAAATGGCATATTGCTAGAAGTGCGACAATGCTTTATTCTACTCAAAAAGGATGATTAAGATGAACCCTTTGCCTTCACCTTCCTATTTCACCCAACCCCGAGGGGTTGTGGAGAAGATGAAGCATTGTGCCCCTGCCATCGACATGATCGCTCCGATGAAATAAAGGGAATGCTCCCAACGTTTTTTTCCCAACGGTTATTGCACAGAAATACCAGTGGCAGAGGCTTTGAAGTTCTTTAACATTGTGGCTAGCTTGGCAAGTCGCCTAGATGTTGCCACTTATAATTCCTTGATATATGGCTTATGTTGCATAGGCAAATGGAAAAAAAAAAAAAAAAGCAATGATTTTGTTGATGAATAGAACGTGATTTACCATTCATCATTACAAGATTTGCGTTCTTGAAATGTTTTATAAGTCGACAACCATTGACTTTTCAACCATAGTCACAGGAAAAGTTATTAATGAATTTGAAAGGACCATAGATGGGGTGTTGGAACAAAATAACAATGACAATCAAGATGACAAATTGGAGGTAGTCCTATCAGAGCGTTACATGTAGGGCTCAAATTTAGGAGGTAATAAGATGTCGATACAACCAGATTCTGTGGAGAGAGCTCACGTGAGAAATTAGTGCGCATCAAGAAGAGACAAACTAGAGGTAGAGACGCAACCAACATTGACTGAATTGCACGTGAGAACTAGGGGTAGTGGAAGCAATAAATTTACCCCATAAAAAAAACAGTAAGTCACATGGTTGCACATGGTTTATGAAATTGTTCTAGTAAAATCTTGTCAGTTAGTCACGTTTATAAGATATAACATAAAATAGGACGCGGTTTACGAGTCTTTGAATATTCGATAAACTTGCTTTTCTAATTCAGAAAACGAAGAAAAGTAGATGCTAAACCCACAGACAATCACATGATTCTTGTACGTCTTCTTCTGAGTTATATTAAAATACTCCACCAAATGTGCGAACATTCTTCGGAGCAATTGAAAAGCGAGATTCCTCTAAAGAAGAATCGTTCACATTGAAGAAACAGTAAGTCACACGGTTGCACGCGGTTTACAAAATTATTTAGTAAATTATTGTCAATTAGTCACATAAGATATACCAAAAAATAGGATGCGGTTCACGAATCTTTGAATACCCGATAAACTTGCTTTTCTAATTCAGAAAACGACAAAAGTAGATGCTAACCCCATGAACACTTACATGATTCTTGTACATCTTCTTCTAAGTTATATATTTAAATACCCCACCAAATGTGCGAGCATTCTTCGGAGTAGCTGAAAAGCGAGATTCCTCTAAAGAAGAATCGTTCCCCTAAAAGAAAAGGTAAGTAACATGGTTGCATGTGGTTTACGAAATTGTTTAGTAAATTCTTGTCAATTAGTCACATTTATAAGATATACTAAAAAAATAGGATGTAGTTTACGAATCTTTCGATAAACTTGCTTTTCTAATTTAGAAAACGACAAAAGTAGATGCTAGGCCCACGAACAGTCACATGATTCTTGTACATCTTTTTCTAAGTTATATTAAAATACTCCATCAAATGTGCGAGCATTTTTTGGAGCTGTTGAAGGGCGAGATTCCTCTGAAGAAGAATCGTTCACCTTGAAGCTTGCAATCTTATCAATTTTATTGATCAATGGATGGGTTCTCATCCTTGATGTTTCCTCCTCCCATTCATCTAATGACAATTTTAAAATCTGAGGCCTATTAACAAAGCTAAAAAAAGGGACGGCACAAAATCATCGATTTATAGTTTTAAAAATAGAGGATATGAAGTGAAATCGGGATTGAACATAAAGATGGTTTTTCAACTCAGGGAAAATTTTCAAAATACTTGTATCTATATTAAATGCACCTTTTAGTTGTTGACATTTGCAGCAATGTTCATATATATATATATATATATATATATATATATATATATTCTTAAAGAAGAGATTTAAACTGCCCCTCTACCATAGAAGTGTGTTTTGTGCAGATCAGGAGATTTATGTGATGTTAGAAGTCTATTTCCATTACTCGTGTAACACGCATGTCATTCTATTTGGTGCCCAAATATTGAAAATGCTCACTCTTCATTGAGTTATCATATCATGTGGTAGGGCTATCACATAAAATACCTTCTTTCTTACCACATTTATTTGTCTCCCCACCGTATTGCCGATTGACATCGTATCTTTGTCCCTTAAGGACACCACCACTCCTCCAACCGGCACCACCAACCCCATCCACAAGCTATCCCCACCTTTGTTTGCATGTCTCTCTCGTGCCCGATTCAAATTGTTGACTTGGTGAAATAATCTAAAGAGTTGAGGAGGGCATGGATTGACCTGACCTCTTTCACATTAAAGAGTGCCTTCTCCACCGGAGTGACCCCTCCTTTTTTTGCGGTAACAGGTAATACTCAATACCTATTATAAGTTTCTTCTTACAATTTCCAACTTCATCAGCCCGATGGTTCAATCGGACGATTCAACCAATTGACCTTTAGACTAGAACCCAACCGGTTCTTTGACCGGTCTGGGTTTGGAAACGTTGCTTGACATGATTGAAAGACCCGATTATTACACGTGAACAAAAATTGTCAGCTCTCACGGCGATAATGTTGTGATAATGTGGAGGGTTGAGTGGCACTAACCTGGCGGAGAGATGGTGGTCACTTGATGCTGACATTATCTTCCTAAGGATGATGCAAGGTCGGGCAGTGGCACTAACCCGGCGGTGAGTGGTGCTAACTTGTCTGATGAGTGGTTCGTTGACAAATGAGGATCAAACGGCGGTGAGGTATAATGGCAAAGATTGGAGGGGTTTGTGTCGTCCCGATTCGTGATGCTTTCGTCCATGGTGGAGTTGGGTCGCGGTGGGCCTCAATTCAGCAACGTGATTCTTGGATTCAAAGTCTTTTTTCAGTAGATTTCTGCGGAGGCTGTCTCAACGACGATGGCGAGCTTCAAAATGCTTGCGAGAGACGAATGAACTGAAAGGCCTTCTGTACATAACCGGAATATCTAATACAAGTACCTGGCGATCAATTATGAAGACCTCAAAGTAATATAGAGATACACAATATCACGAATGTAGACATAAAATGACCATCTACAAGATGCAAACAATATTCTGAATATGTAAGAGATTTGGTAATTTTGTGTGTCGTTCATCACAATCATATCTGACAAGTTGTAACCTTGTTTCATAAATTAATAATTTTTATCGGATGTTGCAATTAAACAGATTATGGGTGTTAATTTGAAGGGAGGTTTTCAGCTCATAATTTTGTTAGATAAATAGGAGCCCAATACGATTTTTACTCTTAAAGTTAGGTTTTCCTATGTATAGCATTGTTTCAGCTCGTTGTTTCAAGAAATTTTGATTTAATGTTAACATCTCAATTTTTTGAAACTCGGAGACAGATTTTCAAAGCTGGAATTTAATTTGGTTCATAGAAAGAAAATTTTATTTTTAATTATTTATGGGTTGTTGAACACGTGAAAATGAGAAAACATGGTATTCGACTTCTGTAGCATTGCTTGGTAACTGGATTTGGTTGTTGAATGTGGAAACAAAGAAATAATATTCATCTTCAGTCTAAAAAAAAAAGAAAAGAAGAAAAATATTCTGAATAGAAGGCACATGGTTTAAGAAATTGTTCAAGAAATTATGGTCTATTAATAGAAGATATGCCAAGAACACTATTTACTATCAATTATTAAAAGATTTGCATCTTGGATAATGTTCTTATTGATTCATTACCAATGACTTTTCAAAAATAGTCATGAAAAAAGTTATTGAAGCCAATTAGATTATCTTGTCGAAAGAACCATAAAGGAAGCTAATTTTTTTTATGGCCGATCATAATCGAATTTTGTCACACTTTCATTTTATATCGATCTCGTCGGAGGAGAATTAATAAGTCTGATTTGGCTGAAATAAGAAAAATTATTAAGTCTACCTCCTTAGTCACTAATTATTTATCGTGGTCTTTTATAATGGTTTGAGTCTTGGTCTTTGTTTTTTATTTTCTTTGCTTGAAGGAGTCTTGGTCTTCGTAACATCTTCTAGCTGGCTACCATGGATGGGACCTTAGATTGTGACGGTCTCCCCAAGGTTAAGAATGAATGACTGCCTTTCAAAAGATGGTCATGGATAATGATGGAGAAATATGATATTATTAAATTAATCATTGTAGGGTAAAAGCACAGCAATTATAATATTATTTCAATTTAAAAAATAGAATTACCTAGTAAAACTACTTTTATTTATGAATGTACTTACACAATATTATCATTAGAGTATAATTATTATTGGTTGTAATCTTGCTGAGTTGATTCAATGTTTCCCGACATTTCGCGTATACCTATGAATGCAGTCAACGCTTAAAAGATTATGGAAATTTCTTGCAATCATGACGAAAGGGCTAACAAAGAAATAATTAAATGTTGGAAATGTCTTATTGGTTGACAAACGTCACTTTTCAACTTGGTCACGGAAAGAAAACGATAAGTAGATGCTAATCCCTGAATTTGTTAATTGATTGTTGTACATCTTCTTCTAAGTTCTAAACTTCATCAATTCATCAAACGTATGAGTATATTTCAAATTAGTTATAATAAGGTGCATTGCATAGTATTTTCCTTTCAATAAACCGTGCAATGCACTAAATAAACCACATAGCCCGACCACATATTTCCTCGATCCACGCACTTTGAGTATTAAGGGAAAAATTAAACCATTTCATGGCATCTTGTTTAATAAGATTAGATCAAGCATTGAATGGACTCAAGTTAATTGTTATTTTGGACATGCGTTGAAAATCTTTATATGGATGAATTAATTCTAGTATATCTCATATCGGCATGTTGAATATATGGAAATTGGATCTGTGCTCATGGTCAAACTACGTCCTCAGATGTGCTATATGTTCATAGGTCGGTTTCATTTCCAGATTAATCATAATAGACATGATTTTCGAGCTAACTACGATCGACGTAGTTTTCGAACCTTATCATGACCGGCGCACGGTTGGCATCAGCCTAGACATTTTTAAAAATTAAACTAAGAAAAATTAAATTCAAAACAATTGTAATTTTATTTTCAAATAATAAAAATAATGATAAATTATTTGATGGAAATTAATAAGAAAAAACACTCATTCAGTTAAACCAAATTGAACCCAAGTATATCTTCAAATAATTTGGGGGAAAAAAAAACTACACCTAGTGGTGCTCTAATAATAATTACACTCAAACAATCGTTGCATTCACCATGATTCAGATAATCCAATGCTCTCGGTGCTCTCATGTCCATGTTAGGCACCATTCCTCGAAAATCAATCACTGTTTTGTCCGGATGCCTTGTATATGCCTCAAAACTAGGCACTTGATGATTTATACGTTCCACTGGAATTGAGTGTTTTACCTTATCATTTTTGTATTTGTGTTATGCATCTACCAATTCCTTTATATAGATAGCCATTTCCAAAATTCTTACCTATTTTTCCTATTATTTGCAATTAATTGTATCATAAGGATGCGCATACTTTAGCCTTTGGCTTAACATTATCTCCCCTGCAAAATGGATTCCACCGGAGAAAGGCACTCTATAGATCAATGTGGATGGCTCGTGTGCGAAGGGAGATAGAACAGTCGCCGGCGTTTGTAGACAAGAGTTTGGGAACATCGTGGCTGGATTTACAAAGGAAGTACGGGCGAACTCGGCGGAGCAAGTGGAAGCCCTACACTTCTTTTATTCTACTTTTGAACTCAGGTACTCTCTAGAGTTATTGTTAGGGGTGATCGAGTCCAAGGTGGGTAGGGTCTAGATCTAGACCATGTACCCGACCCTGTTATAACTGGTTCCTCTTTTCTAGACCCTATATCCGACCCTGTTTGTATTAGATCCTGTACCCAACCCACCATGTTTTTCCAATCCGGTTTTAGGGTCAACCTTGTTTCCACTAGAACCTGTTTTGCAATCTCTTGATATCTTATATGACTTCGAATTTTATATTAATACGCAAGATAATAACGTAATCCTCATCATTTGTATTGAAACATTAAGCACTTGTAATAAATAACTACATGAACTTTTTAACTAAATGAAAAATTAAGGATATACAAGACTAATTATAATAAATAAAATCATAAGTCAAAGTATTAGCAACAAACATGGGTCTAATATTAGTCTTATTCCCATAACTATTACATGAAGCTACTCATTTATGAAAGCATAACCCCCCCTACAAAAGAGAAATTAGGCGAGCCAATCCATGTGATACACAAAAATTTGATGGCGACAAACACTGTCCATCCATCGGACGGTGCGAGAGGGAGTCGGTGAGGGAGGGAATCAAGTGAGAAAGAGGAATGACAAAGGAGGAGTGCCGTGTGTGTTTGAGAGAGCCAAGAGGAAAAACATTGTGTGATTACGGGAGTAAGAATAGAAATCGGGGGAAAAAAGGGTTTTGGACCTCTACTTACGAAACCTGTTCAGGAACCGGTTCCAAAACCGGTCCAAGAACCGATTTTCAGATGGGTAATCACTCAGATCCTGTTTCTAGACTAATTTAAACCGGTTCTAAATTTTGGGAACCGGTTCTCGGATTGGTTTCAATGGGAACCGGTTCCCGACCTTGTTTTTCGGGTGGGCCGGTCCAGGAACTGGGTATACCCGGCCCGGTTGTACACCCCTAGTTATTGTTGGTCAACGATAAGCCCACTTTCAGATCAAGAACAACCAACGTGGAGCATCCAATCTCTTATCTCCAAAGGCAAAAACGTGCTGGCCCAATACAAGAGCATGTGATTAGCCCATTGTTGGAGAGAAGCGAGCCAGGTAGCTGATTGGATCTCAAAGCCCATCGGCGAAAATCCCTTCCCACCGACTGGGTTTCTTATCCCCAAAAATATTGTTGGACCTAATTTGTTTAGAGACCTACTTAGATTGGAATCATGGAGGCACTTGACATAATGAAAGATGTTTACTTTGACCAAAAAACAATATTTAGATTCCTCCACTATCTCCGAAATGTAGAAGAATTTACAAAAAAAAAATAAAAATTGGTAGAAACACTTAATTGCAGAAGTTTTTGGTGACTGGGACTTTTCCTGAAATTGTAATAACTTTAGGATGACTTAAGTAGAGCTTGAATCTGCACGCTTTGAAGGAACCCGTTGAACTACTTAATTTCACCCTCTCCAAACACTATCTTATGAATGTGTGGATTCACGTAAAGACAAATTTGGCCTGAATGAAGAGAATAAATGGGTCGATTTGTGCTTATGCTCTTTGATTTGATGGTCTTGTTCGAGAATCTAGTTATCTCACTAAATCTCTAGCTTATCTTCCTGTCTTTGCATCAAATCATTTTTTTCACGTTGCTCTCACACTTGCCCATCCACTAATGTGAGTGACGGTCTCCACAAATCGATCAGAGTCTTTGGCCTTTAGTGATAAACAAATGCAAAAATGGCAGATTGCTAGAAGGGAAACGATGCTTTGTTCTACTGGAAGAGAATGTTTAGGATGAACCCTTGGCCTTCACCTCCCTGTTTCGCCCAACTCCTTTGGGGGCTGTGGAGAACAAGAAGCATTGCGCCCTCGCCATTGACACGACCAGTCGCATGAATTCGAAGGAAATGACTCCCAACGTTTTTTGTCTCAGCATTCTGATGAATTGCCTCCGCAAATTGAAAAGACCAATGGCAAAGGCATTGAAGTTCTTTAGCATAATGACTAGCCTGAGAAGTCGCCTAGATGTTATCACTTATAATTCCTTGAGACATGACTTATGTTGCATAGGCAAATGGAAAATAAAGCAATGATTTTGTTAATGAATACAACGAGATTTATGGACCTAAGCAAAGTCCTTAAAAGGCTTAAGGAGGAAACAGGTGGGAGAACCACCCAGGGGTGAGAGACCCCATGCTGTCCTCCGTATTCCCTTTCTGTCGGGAAGACAAAGATAGACAGGGAATTTGGGGGCCTGACGGTGGGGAAAGTAAACTCCGCGTCAGGGTTTCGACTCTGGCTACCGCCGGGTAGGCAAGTATAGTAGCCTCTCACGCCTGGAGTGAGTGAGGGAAGGTGCAAGTCCTTCTGCTACAGCTGCATGCCTATCGGCACAGTACCGTAACCTACTGGCAGCTGTAGTACCCTCGGTTACGGTACTGTACCGTAAAGCAATGATTTTGTTAATGAATACAACGAGATTTACTATTTTTGTTGGCTGATCATGATGAAACTTTGTTGCACTTTCATTTAATGATCTAGGCCATGGACAACGAATAGATCTTATATGGCCGAAACATATTTTTGGTAGGTAGCATGGATGGAACCTTAGGCTCTGTTTATTTCACGGAAAACATTAGTCCATTTGATGGCATCGAGGTGCCATGATCCCAACCCTTCACCAATAGAGAGGCTGTTATCATCCATGAATGGAAATATTGGCACAGTTTCTTCATTTATGAGATTGTCGTAGCCTCGAAAGCATAAGAATATGTCCTAGGATCACTTCCCCCTCCTGTTGGAAGAGCGCCCCAAAATGAACTGGACTTATGCATCAACTTGAAAAGATCGACACCACACGCTTAGAGTAAAGTGCACGACTTCTTTTATCCAGAAAAAAATAAAAATTACAGACCCAAGGGTGTCAAAAGAGACCAGGAAAACTTATGCGGGGCAAAAATAAGCTTAAACAAACTTCAGGTGCGAAAACGGAATTTCAGGAAAAAAAAAATGGTTCCAATCTCACCCATTCTCCAGCGTATAAAAATAGGAAGCGGAAAACACCATCAATCCTGCCATTGTAGGGAGCGTTTTTCGAGAAGAGCAATTCAAGCATGCGCTCTCCAGACAGACTAGCGATCGATTCGATTCAATTCCGGCTAGTGCATCATCGATCGATTGATCGATCAAATGGCGTCGAACAGGTTGAGACTCGATGGAGGAGGTGGAGAAAGCTCGGGTTGCTGAGCTTGGCTCTCGAGTTTGGCTTCAACGAGCAGTCCACCAGCAAGTGCTTGGACTGTCTCGTTTCACTCTCTACGGTAACTCAAATTGTTACTTCGTCGCCCATTTTTTATGCTGATTAGCGTTGCGGAAGTTATGTAGGTATTTCATTGTCCAATACCATGAGGATGGCCGTGGAATAGTCTGCTCTTGGTTTGACTAGATCGGGGCAGGTTTGGTGAAGTAGTCTTGTTGACGAGCGAAATGTGTGGCCCGGTTCCAGTTTGATGTGTTGAGGTTGCTTCAGATGGTGGTTTTTCTTGGTTATTAGCCGGATCGTCTGGTATCTGGTGATTAGGGAATGACGTAATGGCTCGTGTTGCGTGGGTAATCCGTGAATCAATTGATTGTGCATTCCTAAGTAAGGAGATTTATTGTGGTAAGTCGTCATTCCTGACGATGGCTATGGAATGGTCTACCCTTTGGATTTGAATGGATTGGAGGAGCTGGTTAAATCTAGTTCATTGAGCGTTAATCCCATCCCCATTTCTCTATGGGTTTTGCAGAGTAGTCTTATTGACTAGCAAAATGTCTAACTTATTTCTGAACTCACTACGAATATGGCATCTCACTGAACTAATTGCAAATTACGTATTGTAGATTGTGTTTATTTGATCTCTTGTTTGCCATGGAACTTGCAAAGTCACCTCTTTCTTCTTCTGGTTTCCTTAAGTTGACGGAGGTCGAGAGTTTATCACTATGGAGCACTGTGGCAATGATTTTCTAGCAAAACTTGCCCAAACTATGCAAGACACTGAGGATTGGGATGATGTGCAAGCTGCAGAATCAGAAGCTTGTGGCATTTTGACTGATACGTTTGGCCAAGATATCCGATGGTGAATGCAATGTTATGCACAATGTCAATATTATAGAAGATTCTCCACAAACTGTGAAAAATCAAATTTCCACGGGGCTGGATTCCTCCACTGACCGTAAAGATGAAGATGATGTGTTGGGCAGTAAAACAGGTAGGAAATTCACATGCTATATTCCTGATTAAAGTAGTACTCTAACCAATTCATCCACTCAAATTTTCGCCAGAGGGGCTTTAGAATCCATGGTATGCTTCTCCCATGGACATAGACAATACTGCTAAACCACTTAAATCAGTGTGTCACTGCCCTTTTCTCTTATAACTTGTTCTCTACTTGATTGTTTCCAATTTGCTTTGATTCTGCACATAGCAAAGGACCTACACGATGTACATGTACAAAAGCATTTAGTAAATTTCTTATGAGGATTCGACCCAAAAAAAAAAAAAATCTTATGAGGCCTCTTGTCCAATTAAATATCCAATAACACTTCTAACTTTTGCCAATTACTTCCACAATCTTCAAGATCCAAAATGACATATGAGAACTCTTTGGTCAGTAAAGAAGTTAATTTTAATTTTGGATGATGTGCAAAATACCTATATTTCTCAAATACTTTGAGCACAGAGAAAAAGGTCAAGAAAGAAAAAAAAGTTATGGCATACCATTTTAATTAGAATAACCATACTCTTCGCAACCCAGGGCCACCTAAAGATTGGTAGGAATCATTTGAACAGTCAATGACAACCTATGTAGCACCGACACGGACACGCGACACGCGACACGACACGACACGTCACGCCGATACGTCATTTCTTAAAAATAGAGAATTTCGACACGTTCCGACACGTTATATATTAAATATATTTTTATATATAAATACATAAATAAATAAATAATAATAATAGCCTAGAATTAATTTACATGAAAAATATTAATTAATATCATTCATTATTTTAATTTGTTACAATAATACACAAAACTTAGAGGAAAAAAACATTGTTTAAAGAAAAATGCTGAAATAATATTTTTAAATTTATTTATTTATCATATATAGCATTTTTTATTACTTCTTTCATAGTAAAAGACTTTTTAAAAAAATAAAAAAATTCTAAAAAAACAAAATTGAAAAAAAAATAAAAAATTGACCATGTGCTTGTATATTTATATTTTGACCCCTCAAGTATTAGAAATTTTTAAAATTGACCCCGTGCGTGTCGGAATCGCGTGTCGGAATTCTGGACTCGCGTGTCGGAGAGAGTTGACCACGTGTCGGATTTTTCGACACTCGTTGACCACGTGTCGGGGCGTGTCGGACACGTGTCGGAGTGTCGGACACGACACGAAGACTTCCAGAGAGTGTCCGTGCTACATAGATGACAACCACATAAGAAGGCAAAATGGACCGGATCCATCTAATTTATCGTGATCTTTCTTTAGTATCTGTAATTGTCCTAATTAATAATAATTTACTAATTGAAGTATTTTTTTTCTTTTGTTCCTTGAATTTCGTGTATCTTATGATTTGGAATATATCATAAAAAAAAATTGTCTAAGTTTATGATAAATTTTTCTTAGATTGTTAGTAAATTACTTAATATATTGTAATTTTCCTATGGCGTATGTAGTTGTTCTTACTGTAGTAATTTATTTGTAAAATATCCTTGGATAAATTTTCTTTGGAGAGTGTAATTTTTTTTTTTGGAGGTCGTAAATCCTCTGCCTATGGTTCACAATATTCCATAAAAATAGTAGTCTACTTATTAATAGTAAACTTCTTGTGTGTACTTCAGTAAAATATTAAATTGATTGTAACTTTATTTACACTTTGTAAAGTTTTGCAACCTATTTGTTAGTAATTTTCTTTATTTTGTCATAACGTTTCTCGTGTAGATATATTTGATCTTATTTGCATCCATAACTTTTCTTTAATGTCTGAAAGTTACAATAGAAAAATGAATTTGTAGAACAGGTTTGGCGGATTGCATTTTTACCCTCTTTATCCAACTATCCATGTTGAATGTAGGATTGATCCCATAAAAGAGAGTTAAATTATGAATTTTCCATTACAATCATGATGTTCTGGGCACTATAGAGTATTTTTTTTTGTTTGTTTTTTTGCCAAACAATATAGTAGTGTTGGAAACTCTATTTTTCCAAAACTTTTGAAAATCATCCCATTGAAATGTGTATATTAATATATATAAAGGTAAAAATGTAAATTAAAGAAAAAGCCATTACTTTTCTTTTTTGGTCAGAAGAAAGCTATTACTTTGCCGATTGTTTGTTTAGTAGATAAACAGCAACAGAAAAGAAATTTGAGATCCGTCTTGGAATTCTAAAACTTCTAGTACCCCATGCAAGTCTCGCGTTTGCAAGCGGAGCCTTCACATCAAACGAACCCGAGGGGGTCGAATGAAACCAGAAAAACTTAGAAGGGGGGGGGGGGGGGGGGGGGCAAAAATAGAACTTAAACAAACTTCAGGGGCGAAAACGGAATTGTAAAAAAAAAAAAAGAACTGAAAGATATGGCTCCGATCTCCCCCGTTCTCCGGCGTATAAAAATGGAAAATGAAAAACATCAATCCCGCCATCGCTGGGAAGATTCTCGAACAAGAGCGCTTTGAGCTCGCTCGAATTCGATTCCAGACTACGGATCGATTCGA
The DNA here is from genome assembly GCA_019915185.1 of Eucalyptus camaldulensis. Classification (NCBI taxonomy): domain Eukaryota; kingdom Viridiplantae; phylum Streptophyta; class Magnoliopsida; order Myrtales; family Myrtaceae; genus Eucalyptus; species Eucalyptus camaldulensis. The sequence continues at coordinate 23,951,184 of JAHSVA010000003.1, forward strand.
TTCGATTCCAACTCGGCCACCATCAATCGATCGAATCGGTCGAACAGGTTGAACATTCCGTGGAGGGAGCAGGGCTCGGAGGTAGAGAAAGCTCGGTTGCTGAGCTCGGCTCTCGAGTCCGGCTTCGACGAGCAGTCCACCAGCAAGTGCTCGGACCGTCTCGTTTCGCTCTCTACGGTAACTCGAATCGTTATTTCGCCACGCGTTTTTTTATGCTAATAAGCGTTTGAGGAGATTGCGTGGGTAGCTCTCGTCCCCACGATGTTGATGGCGGTAGAAGGGTCTTGCTTTAGGTCTGAATGGATCGGAGCGAGTTTAGTGAAGTAGCTGTCCTACTGACGAGCGAAATGTCCGGCACTGGTCCAGCTTGATGTGCTTAGGTTACTTCGGATGATGGTGGTTTTTTCTTGATTTTTGGCCCAAATTGCGTGATATCTGGTCATCGGGGAATGACTTTAATTGCTTGTGTTGCGTGGATAATTTGTGCATTTGATTGAATGTGCATATTCTTAATTATGGAGATTCATTGCGTTTAGTCATTCTGGCGATGGCTATGGAATAATAGTCTACTTTGGATTTGAATGGAGCGGAGTTTGGTTCGTTGAGCGTTAATCTCATCCCCTGTTTCTTTGTGGGTTTGGTGGAGTAGTCCTATTGACAAGCGAACCGTCTGGCTTATTTCTACTTTCACTGCAAATTACTTATGGGTGTCTTGCAATAATACTGATATTGTGTCGCACTGAACTAAGTGTAGAATACTTATTGTAGATAGTGTTTATTTGATCTCTTGTTTGCCATGGCTCTTGCAAAATCATCTCTTTCTTCTTTTAGTTCTGTTAAGGTGACGAAGGTCAAGAGTTTATCACTGTGGCAATGTCTTCCTAGCAGAACTTGTCGAAACCATGCAAGACTCTGAGGATTGGGATGATTTGCAAGCTGCGGAATCAGAAGCTTGTGGAGTTTTGACTGATATGTTTGGCTAAGATATCTGTAATGACGGTGACTGCAATGTTATACAAGATGTCCATATTATAGAAGATTCTCCACAACCTGTGAAAAATCAAACTTTCCTTGAGGTGGATTCCTCTACTAAGAGTGAAGATTATGATGATGTTTTGGGTAGTAAAATGGGTAGGAAATCCATGTGCTATGTTCCTGACCAAAGCAGAACTCTCAAATTCTGGCCAGATGATCTTTAGAATCCACAGTATGCTTCTTCCATGGACATAGACAATGCTGCCAAACCACTTAAATCAGTGTTTCACTGTTCTTTTCTCTTATAATTTTTTCTCTGCTTGATCATTTCCACTTTGCTTGTGATTCTGCACACAGCACAGGACCTACGCAATGTTCATGTCCGGAAGCATTTAGTAAATTGCTTATGGGGCCTCTCATCCAATCAAATGTCCAATAGAGAGTCATAACTTTTGCCAATTGCTTCCACACTCTTCAAGATCCAAAATGACATATTAGAACACTTTGGTCAGTAAAGAAGTTGATTTCAGTTTGGATGATTTACAAATTCCTATATTTCTCAAATACTTTTGAGAGTATAGCAGATCATCAAAGTGTGGATTAGCAATCCAGCATCATTGAAAGGAATGTTTTGTGTAAACGAAAGCTTGTGATTTATCCTGAGCATTGTGACTGTCAAATTAATGATCTTTGCTTTTGCTTCACCTGCCTTTTCAGAAAAGATAAACCATTGTGCAAGCTATTGTATGTAACTCCTGAAAGTATCGTGGGAAACCCATCATTTCTTGAGATATTGACGTAGAAAGGCATTGTTTCTGATGCACCATAAGTTTTTCTAAAAGGTTCTTTGTAAATATTTTATATTTGACCATCATGCATTGCAGGCACTACTAGTTGGTTTTCTTACTGATGAGGCACATTGCCTGAGGTATGCGTAATCTTTGGCATGCCTTGTACATGAGAAAGATCATGCTAGAATTACTTCAAAAGGAATAATTATTTGTGATTTCACTGTAAAACTATTGTCCTCGTTCCAGATAAATATAAGCAAACTTACTTTTATGTATGCTAGGTTAAACTCTTTTCCCAAACTTTTCCGCATTTTTCTGTGTTCCTAGCCTAATTGAGTTATCAATGTTACACTAGACCTACTGAAGCCCAGAACCCTGTGAAGTTCTAATATACCAGAATTCAGTGTTCCATGTTTGATGAAAAGATTTAAGTTCCATTGTTTGAGTACACTTAGCAGCACATTGTTCATTATATTGAGTAAAGAGCACATAACTTAAATCAGCTCCAATGGAAATTACTTCCTAGACTAATTGGAATCGGCATAAGCTTGGATAAGGACCCATTCTCCTCTCTATATTTGGCATGATACTCAGTCTCTTAAGTTGGTTCTTGTGTCCCTGTTTATTCTATTAATGCTTATACTTAACGTTAACAACTTGAGAAAGGCAAAGGTTCAACCATGTGATCATTGATCGTGTTTTTTACAAGGTTTTAAATGGATTTGCTCTGCCAGTTTGATCTCATGAAAGGAACATACTGCTGGTTTGAGCTTTTCTTGTACATTTGACTGATTAACGTTGAAAGCTCATAGGTTGTCACTTTCGTGGTTGTCATTATTGAGTCTATGGGGACATTTCGTCCAGATTACAGGGGACTGGGATGTCTCGAGCAGAACTTTCTAAATGTCCCAGGGATGGCTTTAACTGCAACTACCACTCAGTCAGTTCGTGAGGTACTTGAATTACATATTAATCGCCTGATTATGTTGAAGTAATCTGTCTATTATGATTGAATTATATGTCCATTACAGGATATCCTAAAGGCTCTTGGGGTTCCCTATGCTCTTGTTCTTGACACGCACTTTGACAAACTAAATCTAAAATATGAGGTCATAGCTAAAGACCAAGGAACCACTGAAGCAGCTAAAGAATCGTTTTGCTAATTTTTGTGGGATAGTATATGGCCTTTTGAAGAGTGAATGTGTTGATGTCACAAGAGAAGTGCCATTTAAAGACGGTGTACAATCATGCTGGATTAGTAGCCCTTCAAAGAGTAGCTATTCAAAAGATATGGCATACCAGAGAGGTCCAGATTGTAAGTGCTACCATCGTCTTTGAGACGGAAATAGACAAACCTGATGTCGGAAGCCAAAATGGACTTTGGCTTTGCCTATTTCTTGCATTTTAGAAGTCGATAAAAGTGTCGTGGTGGAATGACCCCGAGAAGCAGAGGGAGAGGAGGCTGGCCATATACAAGCTTTATTTAGTCGAGGGCAAGTTCAAGGCTTGTATCAAACAAGGGTTCCGATGGTTGAAGCGCAAATGCTCGAACATCATGCGTCAATTTTAATATGTAGAAATTACAGAATACCATGCTCATTGTCATCAAGAGAGAAAAAGGGTGGGATCGGTTCGAGAGGAAACAGAGAGGTAATTAAGTATTTAGGAGAGTGCCACAATGTTTGATCTTTCCGATATTATGTTTGTTTGAATCGCGGCGAATCATATTTTATATTATATATATTTATTTTTGCAGAAATTTTTTTCTTTTCTCTGAATTTCCTTACCTTTTGATTTATCTACAACATGATTGTCACGACCAAATTTTCGGGTGAACCACTTAGGGTTTGGTTAATGGAAAATTAAGCCTAAACTTAGCTCGGGCTCTCTCAAGCCCATACCAATTCGCGACTTAGGTTCAAGTTTTTAACATGCAACTGATTTTTCAATTAGGAGTCGTCACTAATCTATTTTTGGTAGGTCAATTAAAAATCCAAGTAAAATAACGGAAGATATACTTTACTCCTACGAACTAGAGATTTGTGAGTTCGGGGACTTGATTACGCTAGATTTCTCTAACGCCATTTCGGTATCTCTCTCTTTTATTTTGAATGTTTTATAGGTAGCTTAAATTGATTTTAATTTATCTCCCTAACATGTGAGGAGGTGATTATGCGAGTATGCAAACTACCAATTCAACATCCAAGAAAAGTAATAAATAAATTGCAAGACTTACATCGACAGTCCTATATATGACTACTAATTAACACGCAAGTTCTTTTTTTGTTTTCACTTATTTAATGAGAATCATGCTTTATGCAATACATGCTACTAACTTAACATGAAATGATATGACATGGTAATATAACATAAACTATATGACATAAATAAAATGCAGTCTATCTTAACGAATGGAATTGATTTACTCTAAAGACAATTTTTTTGGTATTTTCCACGATATTCGAAATTAGAAAAAATGCAAAAATTATCTAGTTAGATTAAGATTCTATCCAACTTATGCTAAGGATTAGATCATGCTAAACCCTAATTCAAACTAAGATATTATCTTAACTTAACAATCTCTATCTTAAGATGCAATCTATCTAAAAAATCAATCTAAACTTAAAAAGAAACATGCAATCTTATCATAATATGCAATGATGTATGAAGAATGCCCTAATTCTACATGATATATGCATGATGATTTTTTTTTTGTGTTTTTTTTTTATTTATAAAATTTGAAATTTAAAATTGCTAAATAATTAAACATACAATCTAAGTAAGTAAAAAAACTAGCATCCTAAATTGATTGATTTTTTTTTTTGGATTTTTATTTTTCAAAAATTCGAAATAAATAAATTTTTTATTCTAAATGTGCAAGATAACCCTAAGACGGGTAAAGAACCTAATCTAACTCTGATTTTTTGGATTTTTTTTTTGTTGCAAAAACAAAATCAACATGACAGCACATCTAACAAGATAAGATCGTTATCCATAAATCGACGAATTTTAAACAAAATTGTGAATTGAATCTCGAGTGTGAGATTGGATTGGCGATTTTTCATGCGATTGCGAGTCAGATTTCGGACGCGAAAATTGGACCGTCAATTGTGTCACGTTGTGGAATTAGGGATTAATCCCTAATTTAAAAAACTTTTCAGGAAATTTTGGATAAGATGCATCATTGGAAGATTTAAATTTAATCGCAATATCAATGAATTTAGTAAGAAAATTACCAAATTAAATTTGGATAATATCTTTACCTATTTCGTAATATCATTCCCGAATTTGGACTTGTCGGATGATGGGACCAGCGATGGCTTGTGGTGGATGATGCTGGAACTGATGCAGCGGCCGCTGGAATCGCTGGATGAAATACCGGAAAGCTGCGGAGTGGGCGAGGACTGGCTTCGTTGATGTTGGCCTCGGAAAAGTGGCGTCCGAGATGTGAGAATTGCGTGAATCAATCTCCACAAATTACCACTCACAATTCATCTTTAACTCCTTATTTTTTATTCCTCCACTCACTAATGGCGTCTCAATGCTTCATGCCCTCTTTCTCTCTGTGGATTGTCTGTTTTGTCTTGTGGCTTTCAAAATTTTTGCTTCCGTTGCATTTGACCGTGAGTGGATGACTCACGGTTGATGCTTCTTAGGACGATGAGACGATTCCTGGTGATGTGCACAAGGTTGGGATTAAAAACTATTAAGAGCAATTCACTGGAGACGCCACAAACCCCGGGAGTTTTGGACGTGATGAGGGTAGCAACGGACGCTTGAATGCCGCGTCCCAAGATCAGCGGCAGCGGCAACTTTCGGATGCTCTGAAAGTCTTACCCGCTTGTGGGAAACCTGCAAAAACAAAGAGAAGTTTTGTTGTCACTAGGAAGGATCGTGAACACCGTTGGTCTGGGGTCACGATGCTACAGCAACGGCTTGAGATAGAAGGCTGCTGCGTTGTCTCCGGTCACTGGACTCGTGGCAGGGAATGGATTCTTCGAGCGGTACCGATGATCAGCACCACAACTCGTCGTTAGGATTGGGGCTGGGCTTGGCAGCATAGCAAGTGAAGAGTAAGAGACGTCATGGACAGCAGCTCGGGACAATGGTTCGGTCGTGCTCGGCGTTGTCGAATACGTGGCTAAGTAGCAGCGCGAGTCGCTGGACGTCGTTGGGCTCCCTTTTTCAAGGTACCCGAGATGCTTGCTGCGTCGAACTACGGATCGGGGCGTTGGGGAAACGACGGAAAGCGTCCAGAATTTAGGCAAAGGACACGACTTGCCCAAGAAGGAGTCCAATTTCTTTTGTTGACTTTTGACCTAGCTTCCTCCTCCTCTCTTCCCTCATGAACCGACGTACTCTCATAATACGCCCTCTCTTTGTTGACTATTGAAAAAGAGAAAGAAAAGTCTCTTTCCTCACGTGTATCTCTCTAGTATTCTATGCACTCTGAAATTCTGAATTGCCGGCCTCCGCTGTGTGGCCGTATGTATCAATATGTGTGGCCTCCTTCTCACTTTGCAATGTACCAACCTATTTATAGGTGAGTGGACTAGGGTTTTAGATCATGAGGATTTTTTCGAACGCAATATTCATTCACTGATTTTATTCAAGATTGTGATAGAATTTTTCTCTATTTCCAATTCCTGTAAAGATAAATCACAATATTTTTTGTCACATTTGCTTTATCAAAAAAAAAATTCATCATATTCCGGAAAAATTTATAATTCCTAATTTTCATGAGATAATTTTCGATCATCATTAAAAAAAAAAAAGGAGCTTGGGCCAATTTGCTCGCTTCATGGGCTTAGTCCGGCCTGCCAAGTTAAAGCTCAGAACCACTAATTCCAACCCATCTGCCACCGGTTCAATAAATAAATGCACAAAATGCAAATTAAAAAACAAATGCACCGAAATTTATATGTTATGCAATTAATATTTTTTCAGGGATAAAATTAACCCCTAATTTTTTAATGTGATAAATGACCAAACGGGTCATCAAAATTTAGGTGTCAACAATGATCCTACATAAATTTGCATGGAGCATAGATTGCATTCCCATGCAAAGTAAAAATTGTTTGACCTGCTAATTTAATCTCTTTCCAGTAAGCTCTTTGCTCAACAACAAGATGCTGATTGCAAAAAAAGAGGATTGCTTTGATTGGTAGGATTTGACGTTTAGATCTACTTCATGGTCGATTTCTTTGTTTAGAACTTTTTTTTTTGGCTAAATGTTTGCTTAAGCCTCTGTTTTTGGGGTTCTTTAACTCCCTAATTTCCTCAATTTGTCTATCACAATTCCTCTACGTTATATGATTCATCATATGGCAAACTACTGAAGCTATATATTCTAACATACGGTTCGTAGGTGTTAAATAAATAGAAAGGCCTTCAACATTTACATTCTGATTTGAGTGATAGCTTTCATATTTCTCGTGCCATCCCATCAAGCCTGGAGTTACAAATGATTGAGGAGAACCAAAGAACCTTCTCTTGTCCTTCGAAACTTTCGTTGTTATTGTTTATTAATAAGGCATCAATGTAACACGGGATGGAACTATCATAAACAAGCCAAAACCAAATCGTTAGCATGTAACCAGAGTATAAGAGAAAAATGGGAAAAACCCATGAACAGCACCAAATGGTTCGATCGGTTTAATATGTTCATCTAATCATTTGATTGACTCACGTTCCAACTTCAAATCAACTCCTCGTTAAGGAGGTGACTTAATTTTGTAAGTAGTCAAACACAAAGCCATTGCACTTTGAATTAAATGCCTAGCTACTGGTTGAGCAATTAAATAGTAAATTATACAGTCAATAGTTGACTTTATTTGCAACTCTTCTTGTGTTATATTTAATTAATATTATGATATGTTTAACTAGCGTTTTGACTCTTTAACGTGGCCCGATGCGAGTAGCTTTCAACTACTAAAGTTCCACCATTGTAATGTCGTACGATAAAGAGGAACATCTGAGAGTGGCTCCAAAGAAATTGCTTCGATTTAAACTTGAATGATGACTATTGACCACAATTTGGTGTAGTATAGTCCGAGTACTAATTAATTAGATGACCCCGCCAATGTTTTTGTCCAAACCAAATGAGTATACACATTGGGAGGGGCTACTTTCACCTTTCCAGAGATTATTCTTGACATTTTTATCCACTTCAATTGTAGCCAATGCCAAAGAAAATTTGGTTCCAGGTATGGAAAATGTACGGCTGTGTATACTCTGCTTTATAGATTCTTGCTTAAAGAAATCAAGTTTGAGATTATACACTTACAAGTGATTGCAAACGCCGATACATGAACTTCCCGAGGCTGAGAGATGATCGTATATTGACGAAACACTTTTATTTTGTGCCCAAAATTCTTCCAAATGAGAAAGTACTTTCTTTTGAGAATGCTGAAAATCTTGCCTGCAATTGATAGATTATTTGCTGATTCCATGACATTCGCTTTTTCCATGAAGAAGTCTCACACATTGACAAAAATCGTAGCTTGAAGTGGACATCTAAACAGTAATCTTTTTGATAAACCTCGCCATATGCTTAACTTCACGTACAGAACCACCTGGACATATGCGGTCCTCTTCAAAGCATTTTGAAATTTCGGCATTATTAGCACGATTTCCAAACTTGCAAAGGACTACTACACATTATAAGAGGTCCCTCTATATCATGAATCCTTGAAGAATATCAACAACATGGAGCACATTATAAGCACCAATGGTGAAGAACTTTGGGACGCCTTTCCATAACGTCTCATGACACATCTCATTCCTGCCCACATCTCCTTCCTGTGATGTTTGGGGATGTTATCTAAATTTTATGAAATGCAGGTTGAATCTACACAAGAAGGATAGGATTTACTAATTATCAATGAATGAAGATAACTAAGATCGGAGCATCACGATATACACCGTGAAAGACAAGGTACAAATGCACAAAGCATCATTTGCCCCAATCGTAGTTGGACAGCAATGAACAAAAAACTCATCAGCTGGCCAATGAAAAAGAAAACAGTAGGCTTTGGAGACAAAAGCAATTAGCAACACTTTCCTTGTTGTGGTTAGGAACATAATTGATGTTAATAAAATTATGCTGAAAAGATGGAAATGCCTAAACTGCAGAACAGGAAGATGAATTTGTTACTTGGTTATTTTTCAATATCCCATTAACAAAATCAGCGGTACAAGATAATTTGCTGGGAGGTGAATTTCAACTTTACAAAGTCGACATCTCATGAGAATTGAGCTTATCAAATAAAATAAAATAAAATAATCAGAATCCTATATGACAACATTCAAAGGATAGTATCGCATTGATAAACTGAAAGAAATGGAGGAGATTGTCCTCATGCATACTTGCTTACTGATTTTCAGGTGAAATTCCATAGGTCATATAGTATAAGCACACAAGTTATTTTTTCATTGTTATGGTACAACTAGTAGTGCATACCTCCCTCTGCAGAGCCTCATTGAGTTCAGCTGTGATAACGTTAGAATGCAATGGCATCAAACACCTCTGCATCAGGGTGACATACAAAAGAATCAGCAGCTACACATTTGATTGATAGAGAGGTTGAAACTTGTGAGCATACCAAAAGCAGACTCAAGTGAAAATACAACATTTAAATCATTCAGGCATGTGTTGTTGAGATTAGATAAAGTGTTTTGGATCCTCACAAGCATCAAAACTTCCTGAACACACTCCAGTTGGCCCATGAGTCTCTTCAAGGTTGGCACAAAAGATGGTCCTCACCTATTGCTGATGCCTCCTTTGCAAAATATATCTTCTTCATTTTGATCAGTCTCTGGCATGGAATTTGAAGTTCCTCAGCCAAGTTAGCCAGATTCAGATTAATCATGTGATAAAAAAATTCCATGACAACAATAGAATCATAAGGGATGCAAACTTATTAGCCAGTTCTTGAGCTCCTCGTCCCCGCTTGTTTCACAGAAAGGGCAAAAAAATTGTCCTAATTATGCAAAAGATCATCGATACAGCTCATCAAATTGAAGTCCCAAAGTAAGCCTTGATCATCACATAGACCAACCAGACCCGTCATAGAAGCAGTACCAATTTACCTTGCTTGATAATCCTTCAAAATAATAATTTGACTGCAGGTTAAGAATAGGCAATCTAGAATCATATATGAGAGACTAGCCAAAAATAATCTCCATTTTTTTTTAATTACCAACCAGAAATACTTAAACTTTGATTTTTATTTTAGCTCAGTTCCTTATACTTACTGGAATTGATGCTTATCTAGAAGGTTCAAGGGGAACATCTAGGGAACAATAAGAAACTTGCCAGGGTTCATCACGGAAAATCGAAATGTGTTTATCCCCAACGGGTATCTGCCATTAGTCAAATTTGACACATAAAAGAACTCACAAAGGAACTCAAAATGGCCAAGGATTTTTTTCAAAGAAAATATGAATTTTGAACATAGGGAAAATGGATACTTGCCATAGTTTACAATATTGAGTAGCAGAAGATCATTGGCCTCTAGATGAAAAATTCAATTCCCAAGTTTACAGAGAGGGAAACTATTAATCACTAGGTGATTGTTGTTTACCTATGTTGATATTTTCATTCTTGCTTCACAAGTCGCTAATCTGTTTGCAGTCTACAAAAGCTCCCAATGTAAGGATAAATGAAAAACATTGCGATAACGTAATCAATAGCAAATATATGTTGGCAAATCCAGAGTCTCCAAAATAAATCAAATAGATAACAGGTGTGGAGCAAATCATTCTTAAAAAATATAGCTTCAAGAAAAGTGTTACTCCATTCACTCTTGCTGGCCGTTCAACAATGGAGAATCTTACTAGATAACCAATGCCTTCTATTGACATTAAGGTCTATATTTCTATCTTGGCCAAAGCATCATGTCAGCTTCTATGACCAACCACCCTTGCTCCTTCGATTATGTAATACTCGCAATTTAGGGAAGTGCAGAACCCTGTCATGGAAAACTTTATTGTCAAAAGAAGATAGTGATGAAAAGTAGGTCATGAATATTAGAAGAAAAATGATAATTTACTGCTTATTTACCTCTATCAAGGAAACATAACTCTTCTCACTGTTGTAATATGGGTATAAGATTCATCACATCATTATCACTGTAATATAATATTTCAACAGAGAGATCGATCTCTTTCATAATTTCCGGTGACGCATGTTCTAGATAATTTTAGCAGCGTTTCTAATTAGTCGTAACCTTGAATATCGAAAAGATCTAAATCCATCTTTACAAGTCCCTGAAGTTGAGTAAGTTTCTTGCAATCTTTAATTAGTAGAGATTGTAACTTCTCAAATCCTATCAAACTTGGAAAAGTCTCCATTGTAATGTAATATCCAATTTTTCTAAGAACTACACATCGTCAAGACCTCAATTTTCGGCTAGATTGTTGCACCCGATGGCCCGTAATTCCTCCGAACACCGTGCTTTTGGACAAAGAAGCCTTTTAATGGAATTGTAGTCATATATAAATATGCCCTCCAAGAACTCCAAATTATCATGGCTTTGAATTTCAACTAAGTTATTGCAATGCTTGGCGCATAATCGTTTAAGACAAATTAATTGTGAAAGGTCCAATCTTTCAATTGAATTGCACTTTTTTTTATTGAAATCTCTTCCAAGTACTTGAATCTGTCGAGCTTAAGCAATATCAGCTTATCACATTCCTCAATACAGAGTTTCAAGGGTCTTGAGGAAATCTCAGGGATGTCTTCAAGCAAATGGCATGCCTTAAAATGGAGTCTTTCTAGGTGGATTAGGCTAGAAAGCTGTGGCAACCTGGGACTCTGATAAGAGATCAACAGATATATCAAGCTTAAAGGAAGCTCTGGAAATTATGAAAGCTCGTCACAATCCCTTAGGTCCAGGCCTTGAGTTATAGCCCAATAGATTAAGGCATTGGAGAGAAGAAACATTCCGAATGCTTTCTGGCGGTTAGATATCGGCGCGCAAGTGATATAGAGAATCTCAGGCAAAGATAAGTCACGGATTCCACTTGGAATTGCTGGCATGATCAGAGACTTATAGTGCGCACATTTTTCAACCTTCCAATAGCACAAGGAAGCTTTTCAATCCCAGAATCACTAATGTCCAGATGTTGCAAATTCTGTAAATCTCAAATTGAGCTAGGGATTTCTCTGAGTTACTCACAACAGCAAGCACTCAGTTTCTCCAGCTTCCTCAGAGAATCGATATACGTAGGAATCACAGTAATATTAGCAAAATCTAACATAAGCTCTTCTAATTTGACATATTCACCTCTTTTCAGTTCTAACTCATATGACAATCCACGCTTGGTCCAGTCCATTGCCACATTCTTCATCCAAGATCCCAATTCTCTTGTGGATCCTAAGATTGCCAAGCTCTCCCCAATTTCAACTTGGTGAACCACCTGAACACTGAGATACACGTTCTCCCGTCCCGACTTTGATATGATCTTCTTCGCTTTCTTCCTCCGCAATAAACACACTATGTTATAGCTACTACCAATAGCTTCTTTCCTTCCCAAACAACTCAAACGACCATTTTCATGTGAACCACCAATTCTTTCTTTGTCATTTAACATCGCATTCAAAGAGAAACCTCAAATCAAGACGGTGTCAGATAACCAATGTTGCTAGCTTTTATTGCAAGAAGAACTCGAAAGAATAATAGAAAAAACTATTTTTTCTACACCAATTTTCATTCAAGAAATAGAGCCCACATAAAGTCCATCCACACTAGAGACTTAGAAAAACCTTTGATAGAGAATTGCATAAAACATGTCACGCCCCGATCCTTCGAGCGCGTGCCCATCCCTTGGTGGTCAATTAAATGATGACGTCCCAGGATGCGTCGCCGACCCATTCATTTTAATGCGCATGCGGAAGGGAATTAATAAATCCCCAGACAATAACAAGATGTGATAGAAAAGTTGAGCCACAAATTTTCAAACCACAACACCCTTATATACATATCAAACTATGTCATATACAATATTAGTCACTATATACAAGGTCTGTAAAAGGGGGGGGGGGTTTAGGGTACTACAGATTCTCTAAGCATTCGAGTCCTCCATTGAATACTCCGGGGATCCTAGATCCAACAGACTCAGGTCCACCCCTAAACCACCAGGAGCATCTGTCGTGCCTTTCCCATCGACATAGGGACCTCAGATTCCAATATAGGAACCTTCTCTTTGTCCATTCCGCTCGCGACAATACCATGACTTGTATTGATAGGGTAGATAGACCCGCATCAACCCAAACCACGGATCTCACAAGCTCATAGACCCATCCCCTTGGATTCCCATGAAGTGGAATATAAGACACTTGCTCGGTGACCTTCTTCGGCTGTAAAAAATGCTTGGGAGAAACTGCCATCTAAGAATCTGAAAATGTTATTCCACAACGGGTGAGACGACGTCTCAGCAAGCTCACCCCCTAAGTTCTGACTAGGAAGAAAATACGCCCTAAGGGCTACCTAAGCATAAGCACAAGTCCGAGGACTTACCTTTGCCTCAGTTCCTTCCTGCAAGTTAATACAATTGTATATTCAATCAATCATTTCAATTCAGATCAACATCGATCAGTCGACTCACTCGACTCCATATCATCAAGACCATCTCTCGGTCAACTCATTCAATACTATCTATCAAGTTCGATCATATCAAGAACTGCTTACCCTAAGCTAAAGATAGATAGTATAGCTCGTCAAAAGCTGATAATTAATATAGCTCATCAAAAGTTGATAACAGAGTATACTGCTTATCCAAAGCTGATATATCAAGACCTAGAGGCTGATATAGTATACTCACAATGATCACCAAAAGCTGCTAAGGTATATTGCTCACCCAAAACTGATATATCAAGGCCTGCAGGCTGATATAGTATACCGATATAATGCTTACCCAAAGCTGATATATCAAAGCTCTTAAGCTAATATAGTATACCATCCCGATCATTCGACAATTTCTCCACTCTTATCATTCCTGATAAAAATAATTGTGTGTGGATACAAGGTCGGCCTTAGTCAAAATACAATATTTTCTTTTAAAAAAAAAAATCCCACCATTTGGCGTTATAAAGCAACACCCAGTATTTTCCAATTAAAAAAAATCGTAATTATTAAATTTTAGGAAAAATACCCCAAAATTACAATTCACACTCAAATTGCACAATCCAACACTCAATTAAATAAACTAACCACACCATTGCAATCAGCACGAAATTCCAGTCATTGGCTATCTCGATCTAATATCCGAAAAATAATAATTAATTAAATAACTACCAAAATTAGTTAATAAATACCAATAAATGCAACTTAGGCCGGAAAAGCCTAATTAAATATCGAAATGGGTCCGAAAAATTTATGAACCTAACTAGATAAATACTACAGCTTATCTAGTCTCTAATTATGCTACTCTAACCACCTAACATGCAATAGAGATTAATTAAATTGCTAAACCATTCTAACTAACCACATAATCCTTACTTAACCTAAACTAATCAACCCTTAAGCATAATTAACTCCCTAAGCGGAGATTAGTGAGTAAACTCATCGGTTTTGAAATCCGATGAGTTCACGAGGACAGCGAGGCGGAGATAAGCGACAAACTCCGAAGTGGGGGCACCTTTCGAGGCCTGGAAGCGATCTAAAGCGGGCCAAACAGTGTGCGGCTGACCCAGGGCTTCTCGGTTCTATTCTTGGGCCGAGAGAGCTGCTTGGACGGTTGGCTTGGGCCAAAATGACAAGGGTGAGGCAGACGGGCTGCGGCGGGCTTGACAAAGGCAAAGGACGGGCGGACGGCGACGGCGCAGCTTCAACAGTGGTCTGAGGAGGCTTGGGCTGGCAAAGAACACGATCAGGAGGCTCGAAAAGGGCAGCACGATGCGCATGACAAGCAGCTGGCGTGCGAGGCACGATAGCGACGCGACGGAGCTAGCAGAGGTTGGATGAGCATGCGATGGGCAAGGGAAGGAGGCTGGGGTTTTCTCTACAAATTTCAGAGCTCCAAGGTGATGGAAATGGAGAAAGCAAGGGCAAAGGAAGAAGAAGGGCAGTTGGCTTTGGAGGGGGCCACCTTGGCCTCACTTCTATCTTCTTGTCCCCTTGACCATGCCCCAGCATGGCCAGCTGCCATTGAAGTGGGCCAAAAAGTATGGACCAAGGGGCTACGAATTTTGCAACATTTTATCTCAATTTCACTTCAATTCTCTCTTGAATTGATTCAATTCGGCCCTAATAAATTCCACCATTGTGTCCATGATTAAATTGATATTTTTCCTTATCAATAGAACCAACTTGTATCCCAAAAATGCGATAAAAAATGATCCCCTGAATTTTCCGGTCAAAAACGGCCCTATATCAAATTTTCGCCAAAAATCTCGATTTGCAAAAAAATTTCGGAGGATGAGTTGATGTTTCTAAAATGACTCGTGACATGATAGAACCTTCAATTTCTGAAATTGGATTCAAATTCGCGGTTAATTTTAATCCGGCACGATTTTAGCGAAACCTAGCTTATCGGGTAGCTTTTAGAAATTTTAGGTGCAATTGACCAATGATTGATGATTTTCAAGTCACATTGTACGTCTTTGACACATTGACAACTCTCGGTGGTCGTAAAAATCTCAAGATTTCAAATACGAACACAGGGTACCAAAACGATAAAAAAATCAGTTTAATGCCGATTGACGAGAATTTTGCAATTTGGTGGAATCGCCCACGTTTAGCCACACATCTTAGTCAAACTGACATATATCTGATCTCTAACTGATCTTTATAGTACCATAATGATCTTTGCAGATGAGCACAGTCGAATAGTCAATTTTGGGTCGAATTCTCAAGTTGATTGTGTTAAAATCCTTTAATGGCTTCCCCAGATAGTCTAGTTATCTCATGAGTGATTGACTCAGAGAATAGCACCATAGGTGCATCGATGAAAAGCCTGATTTATTTAAGTGAAAACAGAATTGAAATTTCATGATGTCACAAAACAACTCAATACTTCACTCTAGAACCTAGTGCTTGATCAGACAAACATAGATGTACTAGAACAAATCCACAGAGAGAGAGAGAGAGAGAGAGAGAGAGAGAGAGAGAGAGAGAGACCTAGTTTTAGTGGTGGAAACGCTGCAAACAATCGTGGAGGTGCGACTCTGAGCGGCATGAGCTCCATGCATCCACCTAAGAAAATCTCGAAGGGCAAAAGTAATGCTGCTCTTCAATGAACGAATTGGTCTCTCAACTTGGTTTTAGGTATGCAAATGTACCTGGCTGTGTCCCTTCTGCTTTTAGATCCATGCTTAGATAAATCAAGTTTGAGATAATATGGCCAAAGTGATTGCAAAGTGCCTACTTATGAATATTCCGACATAACTAGACCAAAGAGATGATTTTATAGTAATGAATGCGGTTCTTTTGTGTTCAAAATTCTTCCAAACGGGAAACTACCTTGGAAAGCTATTCATTGAAACTCTTGGCTACAATTGAAAGATTATTTGTTGATTCCTTGGCATTTGCTTTTTCCACGAAAAAAAGTCTCTCGTGGTCACAAAACTGTAGCTTAAAGTGGACATCTAAATAGTAATCTTGTTAACAAATCTCATTTTAAGGTTGACTCCACATATCGAGCCATCTACACATGTGGTCTTCCTCCAAGTGATTTGTGATGCAGCCTTTGGTAAAGAGTAGCACAATTTCAAAGTTTGCAAAGGACTAATACACCACATGAGAAGAGGTGGCCTTATATCAAGAATCCTTTGAAGAGTAATAACAACATAGAGCTAGCAACAAATGCCAATAGCAAAGAACTCCGGAATGCCTTTCAATACTGACATAGCTCATTCCTACCTGTATCTCCAACCTGTGGCGTTTGGAGACTTTCTTTGAGTTCCATCAAATGAAGCTTTAATCTGCACAAGGAAGATAGCACTAACTTATTGTTGATAAATCAAAGATCATAGCATCAGAATTTACCCCATGAGAGATAAGGTACAAATGCGTAAACATCAATACCAATCAAAGTTGGACCACAATGAACATAGCCTTTATTAGATAGTCGATGAGAAAGAAACCAACAAGCATAAAAGAAGTAAGCAATTAGCAACACTTTCCCTATTTGTGTTTAGGATCAAAATTGAAATTAATAAAATTATGCTGAAAGGATTAGTGCCTAAACTACAGAACATAAAGATTTATTCGCTACGGGGTTATATCGTCATATCCAATTGGCAAAATCAACAATATGGGATTAGTTTCCGAGGAGGTTAATTTCAACTTTAGAAATCCAATGCTGCATACACGAGAATTGATCTTATCAAATTAGAAACCTATATGACAACATTAAAAGGATATCGTCACACAAATAAACAGATATAAATGGAGGAGCCTAGCAGTGCATACCTCCCTCTACAAAGCCTCATCAATTCGAAAGTGATACCATAAGAATGCAATCATGTTAGACAACTCTGCATTACGGTAACATACAAAAATTGAAGGGCATTTGACAAGGGTTAATTAGGGACATCACGGGAATAGTAAGAAACTTGACAAGGGTTTCATGCATTATTAAAAATCGAAAGGCGTTTGTCCCAAACACGATGTCTACCATTAGTCAAATTTGACATACAAAAGAACTTACAAAGTAACTCAAAATGGCCAGAGATTTTTTCAATGAAAATTTGAACATTGGACATTAGGAAAATTCTAGGCGTAGTATACAATAATGAGCAACAGAAGTTCATCAGCCTCTATTGTCACGCCCCCATTGTCCGAGCGCATGCCCATCTCTCGGTAGTCGATTAAATTGCGACGTCCCAAAACGCGTCGCCGACTCATTCATGTTAATACACATATGGAAGCGAATAATTAAATCCCTAAACAATACGAATATGGGATAGAAAAGTAGGTCCACAATTTTCGAAAATCACATCACATATTTATACACATCAAACTAAGTCATATACAATACTAACTGATATATACAAGGTCTACAAAAAGGGTAGAAGGGCTACAAATCCTCTAATCGTTCAATCCCTCCTCAGAAGATTCCGAAGTCTAGATCCGAGAGACTCGGGTCTACCACTGCACCACCAGGAGGGTCCGCCGTGCCTTTTCCAAAAGCAACCTCCAACACTAACATAGGGACCTCAGATTCCGGTAGGGGACCTTCTCTAGGTCCATTTCGCTCGCGACGATACCATGATCGGTATTGATGGGGTACCATCCAAGATAAACCTGCATCAACCCAGACAATGGATCTCACGAGTTCATAAACCCATCCCCTTGGGTCCCCATGAAGCGAAATGTAAGATACCTACTCGGTGACCTTCTTCGGCTGGCCAAAATGCTCAGGAGGAGCCTCCATTTAAAGACCTGAACATGTTAACCCACTATGGGGTCCAATCACTTCAATTACGATCAAATCTTGATCCATTCGATTCCATACCAATAATACCATCCATACAATTCGATCAAATCGAACACTGCTCACCTAAGCTGAAAATAGATGGTATAGCTCGCTAAAGCTGATAATATAGATACATAATAATTACTTACTGAAGCTACCATATATCTATATTGCTCACCGAAGTTATACGATACTTATCATGCTCACGAAAGATGTGCGATACTTATAATGCTTACCAAAGCTGCTAGAGTATACTGCTCAGCAAAGCTAACATATCAAAGCCCACAAGCTGATATAGTATACTGTTCTCATCCACTGACAATTTCACCATTTTTATCATACTCGATAAAAATAATCGTGTGTGAGTACATGGTTTGGCCTTAGCCAAAATACAATATTTTTCTCTTTAAGAAAATCTCACTAATTATAATAGTCCATAAACACATTTTTGGCGTTGTAAACTGACGCCCGGTATTTTCCAATTAAATACCGAAAATACTCAATTTTGGGATAAATACCTAAAATTTCAATCACCACTCAATTTGCACAAAATAACATTCAATTAATTAAACCAAGCACACCATTGCGATCAGCACGAAATTTCGGTCATTGGTTATCACGATATAATTTTCGGAAAATAATCAATAATCAAATAAATACCAAAATTAATTAAATAAATACAATTAAATGCCATAAATGCAAACTTAGGCCGGAAAAGCCCAATTAAATATCGAAACGGGCCCAAAAAAATTCATAACCAATTTAGATAAATAATACAACCTATCTAGTCGTTAATTAAGCCAATCTAACCACCTAACAAGCATAAACGAGTAATTAAATCACTAATTCGTTCTAACTAACCAC
The DNA here is from genome assembly GCA_019915185.1 of Eucalyptus camaldulensis. Taxonomy (NCBI): domain Eukaryota; kingdom Viridiplantae; phylum Streptophyta; class Magnoliopsida; order Myrtales; family Myrtaceae; genus Eucalyptus; species Eucalyptus camaldulensis. The sequence goes on from JAHSVA010000003.1 coordinate 23,970,236, forward strand.
CTAAGCCGTAATTAGTCTAAACTAATCAATCCTTAAGCATAATTAACTCCATAAGCAGAGTTTAGTGAGTAAACTCACAAGTTTTGAAATCCGATGAGTTCACGACAATGGCGACATGAAGACGGGCAACAAAATTTGAAGCGGTCCAAAGCGAGCCTTAAAGCCCACAAAGGCTTGCTGGGTTTCGGCTTTTGTTGCTAGGCTGAAGGGGCTGCTTGGACGGCTAGCTTGGGCTGAAAATAGCAGAGGACAGGCAGACAATTGTAGCTGGCAATAATGGGCGATGACGGCTGCTGAACGATGACGATGGAGCTCCAGCCGAGCTCCTATGGCGACCAGGGCTTAAGAGGATGCGGCAGGAGGTGCTGGATCATGAGACAAGCTGGAGTGGTGGACATGCGTGCGCAGCCTCGCGAGCGTGCTCGAGCGCTCGACGGCGGCATTTTGGCGGTCTGATGGGGCTGGCGACGGCAGGGGGCTTGGGGCTCGGTTCTCTGCAAATCCTGAGCTCCAAAAGTGACTAAAATGGAGAAAGCAAGTGTAGAGGTAGAAGAAAAGGGATAGCAGCCCTTCGGAGGGTCCCTCCAAGCTTCCATCATATTCTTTGCCCCTTTAAGAGGTCCTACCATGCATTGGCTATCTTTCTTAGCCATTTGCAGAACACAAAGCTTCTCTCAAAAGCCAAGGTATGGGTCCAATGGTTGAGGACCAACGGGGTTACGAATTTGAAGTGTCCCCTCCCCCTAGCGCAATTTGGATCAATCTCTCTCCAATTGAAGCTAATTTCGATTCTAAAAATTTCACCATTGTTTCCTAAATCAAATTGACATTTTTCCTGAATTAACCAATTTGCATCCCAAAAATGCGATAAAAAACAATGCCCTGAATTTTCCAGACAAAAACGGCCATATATTGAATTTTCGCCAAAAATCTCGATTTACAAAAAAATCTTTGGAGGATGAGTCGACGTTCATAAAATGATTCGTGACATGACAGAATTTTCAATTTTTGAAATCAAATTCAAATTCGCGGTAAATTTTAATCTGACGTGATTTTAGCGTGACATAGCCTATTGAGTAGCTTTTAGAAATTTTTTATGCAATTGACCTGTGATCGGTCTATTTCGAGTCATAATGTACCTCTTCGATACATTGGTGACTCTTGATGGTTGTTAAAATCTTGAGATTTCAAATATGAACACAAGGTACCAAAACAACAGAAAAATCGATATAGTATCAATTGACGAGAATTTTACAATCTGGCGGAATCACCTACACTTTAATCACCTATCTCAATCGAACCAACCTATCTTTGATCCCTGATCGATTTTATCTCTACAGATGAACACAATCGAGTAATCGATTCCTAGTTGAATTCTCAAGTCTATTACGTTAAATTCCCTTAATGGCTTCCCTAGATAGTCTAGTTATCTCGCGAATGATCAGCTTAGAGAATAGCACTATATGCACATCAATGAAAGGCCCAATTCATTTAATTAAAAACAAAACTGAGATTTCAAGATGTTACATCTATGCCTTCTATTTACATTAGGGTCAACATTTTGATCTTGGTTAAAGCATCATGTCAACTTCTACGACCAACTGCCCCACTCCTTCAATTATGTAAGACTAGCAATTTAGGAAAGTACAGAACCCTGTCATAGAAAACCTTCTTGTCAAAAAAAGTGATCAAAAGTAGGTCACGAATCTCAGACGAAAAATGATTGTTCATTGCTTATTTACCTCTATCCAGGAAACATCACTCCATGAATCAAAAGACAACTCTTGTTCATAATTTCTAACGACGCGAGTTCCAGATAAGTCTGATATCGCTTCCAATGAGTCATAACCAGAAATATCCAAATCAATTAAATTCAACTTTTCAAGTCCCTGAAGCTGAGTAAGTTTCTTGCAGTCTCAAACTCTTAGAGATCGTAACTTCTCACATCTCGTCAAATTTGGCAAAGTCTCCATTGATTTGCCTCATGTAAAATCCAACTCTTCTAAGAACTCTGCACTATCAAGATGTTGAATTTCAACCAGATTGTCGCACCCAACAGCCACTAATTTCTTCAAATACCGTGATCTTGGATAGAGAAGACTTTTAATGGAATTGCAGTCATAAAAATATGACCACCAAGCACACCAAATCATCATGGCTGCAAATTTGAACTAGGCTATTGCAATGCTCAGTGCGAAATATTTTCAGACGAAACAATCATGAAAAGGTCAAGTATTTAATGGAACTGCACTTTTCTATTGAAAGCTCTTCCAAGTATGTGGGTCCGTCGAGGCAAAGTGATGTCAGCTTATCCCACTCCTCAAAACTGAGTTTCACTGGTATTGAGGAAAGCTCGTAGATGTCTTCAAGTAAATGGAGTACATTAAGAGAGAGTAAAGTTGTGGCAGTCCAAGGCTCCGACAAGTGACCAAAGACCCGTTAAGCTCGAAGGAAGCTCTGGCAACAACCGGAGGTTGTAACAACCTGTTAGGTCAAGGCGTTGGAGAGAAGAAGGAAGCTCTGGTAGCGACCGGAGCTCCTTACAGCCCCTTAGGTCAAGTAGTTGGAGAGAAGAAGGAAGCTCTGGCAGTGACCAGAGCTCGTTGCAACCCTCTAGATTAAGGTGTTGGAGAGAAGAAGGAAGCTCTGGCAACCACCGAAGGTTGTAACAGCCCATTAGGTCAAGGCGTTGGAGAGAAGAAGGAAGCTCTGGTAGTGACCGGAGCTCCTCACAACCCCTTAGGTCAAGTAGTTTGAGAGAAGAAGGAAGCTTTGGCAGCGACCGAAGCTCGGTATAGCCCCTTAGGTCAAGGCATTGGAGAGAAGAATCAAGCTCTAGCAGCGACTGGAGCTTGTTGCAGCCCTCTAGGTCAAAGTGTTGGAGAGAAGAAGGAAGCTCTGGCAGCGATCGGAGGTTGTAACAACCCATTAGGTCGAGGCGTTTGAGAGAAGAAGGAAGCTCTGGCAGTGACCGGAGCTTGTTCCGGCCCCTTAGGTCAAGGCGTCGAAGAGAAGAAGGAAGCTTTGGCATCGATTGGAGCTTCTTACAACCCACTAGGTCAAGGCGTCGAAGAGAAGAAGGAAGCTCTGGCAGCGACTGGAGCTCCTTACAGCCCCTAAGGTTAAGTAGTTGGAGAGAAAAAGGAAGCTCTGGTAGCGATCGAAGGTTGCAACAACCCATTAGGTCAAGGCGTTGGAGAGAAGAATGAAGCTCTGGCAATGACCGGAGCTTGTTCCAGCCCCTTAGGTTAAGGCGTCGGAGAGAAGAAGGAAGCTCTGGTAAAGACCGGAGCTTGTTCCAGCCCCTTAGGTCAAGGCATCGGAGAGAAGAAGGAAGCTTTGGCAGCAATCGGAGCTTCTTACAGCCCTTTAAGACAAGTAGTTTGAGAGAAAAAGGAAGCTCTGGCAGCGACCGAAGCTCATTACAATCCCTTAGGTCAAGGCGTTGGAGAGAAGAAGGAAGCTCTGGTAGCGATCGGAGCTCATTGCAGCCCTCTAGGTCAAGGTGTTGGAGAGAAGAAGGAAGCTTTGGCAGCGATCGAAGATTGTAACAGCCCATTAGGTCAAGGCATGGGAGAGAAGAAGGAAGCTCCAGCAGCGACCGAAGCTTGTTATGGCCCCTTAGGACAAGGTGTTGGAGAGAAGAATGAAGCTCTGGCAGCGACTGAAGCTCGTTGCAGCCCTCTAGGTCAAGGTGTTGGAGAGAAGAAGGAAGCTCTGGCAGTGACCGGAGGTTGTAACAGCCCATTAGGTCAAGGTGTTGGAGAGAAGAAGGAAGCTTTGGGAGCGACCGGAGCCCCTTACAGCCCCTTAGGTCAAGTAGTTTGAGAGAAGAAGGAAGCTCTGGCAACGAATGAAGCTCGTTATAGCCCCTTAGGTCAAGGCATTGGAGAGAAGAATGAAGCTCTGGCAGCGACTGGAGCTTGTTGCAACCCTCTAGGTGAAAGTGTTGGAGAGAAGAAGGATGCTCTGGCAGTGACCGAATGTTGTAACAGCCCATTAGGTCAAGGTGTTGGAGAGAAGAAGGAAGCTTTGGCAGCGATCGGAGGTCCTTACAGTCCCTTAGGTCAAGTAGTTGGAGAGAAGAAGGAAGCTCTGGTAGTGACCGAAGCTTGTTACAGCCCCTTAGGTCAAGGCGTTGGAGAGAAGAAGGAAGCTCTGGCAGCGACTGAAGCTCGTTGCAACCCTCTAAGTCAAGGTGTTGGAGAGAATAAGGAAGCTCTGGCAGCGACCAAAGCTTCTTAAGGCTCAATAGGTCAAGGCGTTGGAGAGAAGAAAGATTTCGGACGCTTTCTGGTAGGTCAGATATTGGTGTCTCAGAGATATCAAGATACTTGAGGGAAGTCAAGTATCCGATTTCACTTGGAAGCTTTTCGATCGCAGAATTCCTCAACTCAAGATGTTGCAAATTTTGTAAATCCCCAATTGAGTTAGGGATTTTTCTCAATGACTTACAACCCCAGGCACTCAGTTTCTCCAGCTTCCTCAAAGAACCAATAGACGTAGGAATCTCTGTAATACCAGAATCATCTAATAAAAGTTCTTCTAAATCTTTTAATTCGCCCACCTCCTCTGGTAGCTCCTTGAGACTAACACAGGAAGTCAAGTCCAAGATAATGAGGCTCGTGAGTTTGCTGATAGAAAGGTGGAGATGCTCCAATTCCTTACAATCGTTCAAGATGAGAATCTTCAACTCTGTGAAAGTTGAGAGTTTGGGAGTCTGTCTTAAATTAAGACAAAATTGAAGGTCGAGAACTTTAAGCCACTTTGATGCCTAATACAAAAGGAGAATAAGCTATCAAAAAATGAGTTAATTGGCTAAATAAGAACAAAACCCTAAAATTGCGAAAAGTATGTCTTTTTTTCCCAAACTTACCATGAATGAACTCCATCCTTCCCAGTCCTCTATGATCTTACTCTCCCGTAACTCCAAAACCGATAATTTCGGCAAATGCAAATTGGCCATCAAAAGAGAAGCATCGTTTTCAATAACCTCCCACTGAAGCCATCTCACTTCAGAAAGGAGTTGTTGGGAGTGTCCGCTTGAAGCTGCCCCCAAAGAGTTGTGGAAGCAAGGGCATCCCTACAATTTTTAAAACTTTTTAGTTTTTGCTTTTTTTAAGTCCTGGATTTGCACGGTTGAGACCTTTTTATCCTTCCCCTATACATCTATGGATATGTGAACTTCCATTGAATTCTTTTTTTCTCAAATGACAAGAAGATAAAGAAAAAAATAGTGATTGCTTTAAAACAGCTAAGACAAATGCACCTCAATATTTTACCTCTTTTATTTTTTCCAAAATTTTGTAGTGCATGAATTTTGACTTCGTTTAAGACAAAATACATGAAATCATTTTACAACGTACAAATATTTACTTGTAAATTTTCAAATGGCTTTTGTATAATTTTAAAAAATAAATTGTTAAAGAGTGCCAATGGGCCACCTATAAGCAGCGCTAGAAGTACACCCCAAGTGCCAAAACTTGGTACGGAAGGACACTTAAGTGTCAAAAGTTTGGAAATGTACACTTAAATGTCAAAATCGAAGATCACTTAAGTGCCACACCGACCAAAATCCGGCTAAATTGCTGACGTTGCAATTTTCCGACGAGATGAGTGCAAAATTACGTCGTTTTACACGCTGACATGACTAAAAAATGCAAAAACGACGTCGTTTTGTCTATGTAGTAAATAATTGATATGAAAATTAATTAAATTAAATTAAAAACTAAATTTATTTTTTTAAAAAACGGGGGCGGGGGGGTGGGGGTGGGATCCAAAGGGAGACGGCCGAAGGTGGAGTCCTCACCGCCGCCTCCCCCACCGCTGCCAGGAAGGGCTGACGACGGAGGGGGGAAGGTCAGCTTGGGTCGTCGGCCCCTGACCGACCGACGGCTAGGGCTCGTGATCTAGGCAACGGCCGCGACCCTCGCCCAAATCGCCAGCCCCTAGCCAACCTACGGCGAGGGCTCATGAGCCCTCGCCGGATCTGGGGTGAGGGCCACCGTCCCTTGCTGTCGGTCGGCCAGGGGTCGACAACCCCGGCCGACCCTCCCCCCTCCATCGTCGGCCCTTCCCGACGGCAGTGGGAAGGCAGTGGCGATTAGGGCTCAGCTCTCAGCCGCCTCCTTTCGCCCCCCCCCCCCCTCAATTTTTTTTAATTTTAAGTTTTTTTTTTTAATTTTTTAATTTTTTTTATTTTTTAAATATTTTAAATAAATTTAGTTTTAATTTTAATTTAATTAATTTTATATTAATTATTTACCACATCAGAGAAAAAACGTCGTTTTTGCATTTTCTAGCCACGTCACGGACGCTGTTTTGCACTCACATTGTCGAAAAATTGCAACGTCAGTAATTTGGCCGAATTTTGGCCGAAGTAACACTTATGTATACATTTCCAAAATTTTGGCACTTAAGTGTCTCTCCGTGCTAAGTTTTAGCAATCATACCTGTACCTCTATAAGTAGCTAAGGAAGCACCCTATTGTCATTTTAGTAGTCAAATGCAATAATAGGGAAGAGAAAAAAAAATGTGAAATTTTTAATATATTTAGATATATAGAAAGAATTACATGGAGGGAATTTAAAAGAAATCAAATTTGATATGCATAATCAAAATAGATATAGAAAATCAAAAGAAATGTCCTAAATATCTCTAAAAGATATCTCAATATTCTTAACAGCATTAACTATTTGTACGAAATGTTTACTTATTTCTTTCAAAATTGAAATGTTTTTTTTTTTGGGTAAAGTATGTTTAAAAAATGACGTGGTGCATTAGTTAGCAGTTTTGACCAAGACTAAAAAAAATAAGTCTCTTTCAAAATAACTGAAAAATGGACCGGTTAACTAAAAAATGACGTGGTGACATTGTTTAATCATCATATGTTGGTTTCCATAAGAATGCCATTGTTTCATTTTGCATCTTATAAATCAAAACATACTATTTAACTTTCCTGCGAAAACATATCATTTAATTAGTAGAAGATAGTGAAAAAAATTCCCTTATGGCTTTGATTGACTTTTATAATAATACCTATATTTTCCCCCAAAAGTTCAATTAGTCAGAAATTCACTTTAATGGTTTGACACGTTTGTCATTATCTCTGCTTCAAATTAACTGTAGACATGCAATGGGTATAATTTCTCTTAAGTTTGTTCGTCGGAAAAGTTGATAAATTGTTGCAATCATCATCCCACACTATCCTTCATAATTTTCGCTTGTACATCAATCTACACGATATATTACATTAAAAAATCTACTATTTGAAAAGGGGGTTTCATAACCTCAAACTTTCCTTAAAAGTTTCTACACAATTTACATATATATTTCACCAAAATGAACTGAAGAAATAGGACATAACAAAATAGACATAATCATGTTTGAAATAGTCAAGATATTTGGAAATTAGTCCCATAAGTATTTCATTTTCCAAAGTTAAATCAAAATCTCTTGCATCTCATAATCATTTAATATTTTTTTCCTACACTAATTATCATCTTTCAACATTTCTGCCTGTTCAAAACATTTGACTCTTGTTTTCATTTTTCAAACACCCGTATGGTGTGCTCTTTTTGCTGATGTTAAGAAGTCATTGGATCGACAATAGTGTGATATTGAATCATAGCAACGAACTATTTCAAATTATATCAAGAATATAAAGCTGTATTCTCCGCCTGACATCACTTGTTTAATTGCTAGGGTTAATCCCTCGCCTTTGATCGGCCTTGAGGCTTCCCACATGGACAATATATAATGATAAAATGACATGAGCATTGATAATTTAAGTAAAAGAGATATATAGTTGAGAAAATTGGCTTCATGCTGAAAATCATATATAATTAATACAAAGGTATGGATTTAATAATAAGCATGACATTTCCTCTCATTAGTCAAGTTTTCTTTTTTCCAATAGTCAAGTTAGTCCAGTGGTTTCTAGCACAAAAGAGGCATTGTCCCAACAAATATAAATAATATAAACAACTTATAGCGGATAGAAATGTTTGTTAAAAGAAATGAGCAAGGTCAACAGGATAAAACCATATATAATAGTAAGATTTTCTTAAAAATATTTTTAAGGGAATTTATGCTATCTTATCTATTAAGAGGAAATAAGAATGAAAGGAGATAGAAATAACTAGTGGAGGCATGTCTTCAAAATCAAAATGGAGAAAAAAAAATATCAAACATTGGATTCCTAAATCACAAGAGTACCGCGGTACATTCGGCCATACTAGAAAGCAAGCACATGTCATAAGTGTGAAACTTTATCCCATCTTATTTTTTAAATTAATTATCAATTGTTTCAATTGGCACATACTATCTTCTCCTTTTTAACCAAGAAATCTTCATTTATTTGATCTATGATGTTGATACTTCATCTCATTCATTTTCAACTAGATATGGCAATTACATGTTTTTGGTAAACGAGATTTATACTATAAAATTGTAGTTAATGGATCTTAAATTGATTGTAAATTAAATTTTTATAGATGTACTTTCTATCAATGAAATTGAATCAAATGATGTAACTTTTTCATCGTTGAGATACTTATAATCCATTTCGCTGTCACAATTAATCTACGATTGACATGAATGGATGTTTAAATAGATCTTTTTCCTAGAAAGTGAGAGCATCTAATCATCCTAAATGAAATATTAAAGTACATAAGATGAAATATATTAAAATAAGAGGGAGAGAAAAAGAAAGGAGTGCCACATGTTACCTCTAGATTTATTAGTGCTCTTGGGAATCCCTTGTAGTCATAGTCCCATGGCATGCTAGATTTCTCAAGTCTTTGGGATAAAATGCTCCTTCCTAGATCTCTGAGTTGATCATGCATCTCAAAGAAACCAAGATAATCAATTTTAATTAAGCACCTCAATTTCAACTCTTCAATTTCTTGATTTGGATAAAGCCCACAGTCCTCCCACATGTAGATGGCATATTCACTCCTTTTGCCAATTAGGAAACAAGCAATATCTAGAAAAATCTGCTTTTGTCCATCATCTAATGCATCATAACTTATCCGTAATATCTTTTGAACATCTCCATGCGGTTGGTCTTTTAATTGCTTCCACACATCTTCCCATACTTTTTTATTCGTTTTTTTATACAAGTATGACCCTACGACCTCAAGCGCCAAAGGAAGCCCACCCATGGTGGATATGATATCATGAGATATACCCTCAAAATCCCTCAAAGAATGGTCTAGATGAAATGCATGTCTGTTAAATAAAAGTAGAGAATGCACCTCATCCATTTCCTTCAATTCATACTTGCAGTCTACCTCAAAATCAGATTGATCAAGAATGGCTTGATTTCTAGTGGTAACAATAATCATACTTCCTGCCATAAACCAATTACGTTCCCCAGCCAATGCATCTAGTTGTTTCTTATTATCTATATCATCTAAAAGAATGAGAACCTTTTTTCCTTTTAATCTATATTTGATTATATTAATTCCATCATCAATTCTAGGCACATCAGTTTTGCTATGTACCACATCAGATATTAGTTGACTCTGTAGATTCTCAATACCGTGGTGCTGGGTAGCTTTTTCTCTTATATCTGGAAGGAAGCTAGCTTCCACAAATTTATCCAGGACTTTATTGTAAACACACTTGGCGAGTGTTGTCTTGCCTATCCCGCCCATGCCATAAATTCCAATCATTCGAGCGTTGATAGAAGGACTGAGAATCCAATCCATGATTTTCTTCAGTTGACCATCAAGTCCAACTAGCTGCCTAGGAACAACTAGCTGAAAATCTTTCTGTAACTCGCTTAGGACAGTTCTTACCACAAGTTTTATCAATTCTCCCTCATGCCTGTTAAACAACAAAAACAATAAGAGATCATGAACAAAACATGGCCAATGCCATCAATTGATCCAACCCCGCATTTGTAATAGGAGGTCGATTTTATCTGGTGGCGATCAAGCTGTGGAAGACTGAGCATTGGAATCTATTGTAGGCATATTGTTTAGTGATTAATACCATTGGTTGAAGGGGATGTCGTCTCTAAGTTTTTTGGTCTGTACGGAAGACAAAGGTAAAATTCTAGGGCACTCTGGGTAGCTTTGGTTTTTGTTGTCATTGGTTTAGTTTTCGGGGACATCTTGGGGACTACTAGTGTTTTTTGTCTGCTAGGCATTATGCCTATTTATTGGGACATTTTGGGGATCTTTTCTGAGCTTGTAGTGAAAGTAATTCATTTGCATTTCATCAGTTTTGCGTGAAGAAGAAAACTTATTTATAAAACCAAAAGAAAAAGGAAAAGTTCAAGAAGTACCTGTTGGCTACTTTCTCGGATTCCCATCCATGTAAATTACTCACATCTCTAAGTGCTTGCTCCCCTTCATGGATATCCTTCTCATCAAAATGTTCCCGACTCAAATGGAAGGCGTTTCCAAAATTTCCTGTTAGATGCCGCACATCTGATGGGGTAACTTTGTAAAAAACGGGCAAGACTATGTGTGACGTGCTCTTCTTGCGCTCCATGATGTGAGTGAGCTCGCGGAGGCACCATTTGCTCGAAGCATAATTTTCAGAGATGATGGGGATTGAAATCTTAGACTGTGTGATGGCATCAAGAATCTTTGAACCAAATTTCTTCCCAATTGAGATGCTGTTATCGTCCCTGAACACACCAAACGGTACAGTCCCTGCTTCCAACAAACTGTGATAGAGGCAATCGGTGAATGAGTAGCGGGTATCCAAGCCCCTAAAGCTCAAGAACACATCGTATTGATCGCTATCTACGGTTGTGGCTTCCAAAGAGATGAATGAAGAAGTGGATGCACCCTCAATACTCTCTTCCTCTGCTCTTTTTCTCTTTCCCTGACTCTGCCCTCTGTCCATGGCGATATGAGGGGGAAAGTTGAAAAGAAAGATGCTTTTTCTGCTGCTTAAAAGAAAGGATTGATGAACAATCAAAGACGCTTTAGGATGCTTTTCTGCAAATGCTTCCTGTCTTGGTCCTCATCCAATAACGTGAACGTTAATTTCTCCCCGAGACAATGCTGAAGAAGGTTCGTGTTCTTAAGAAAGAGATGGGTTATGAAGATACGATCATCAGTAAAGTGCCGTTTCACTACAGAAGATTAGGTGGCCCTAAAGAGAGCCCCCGAAAAACCCACATCATTTACTTGTTCAGAAACACATATTTGAACCACATTTAAATAATTAAACACATATTTAAAAAGATTGAAGTGTAATTAATCGACTTCCTTAAAACACATTCCAACAACTACATAACTTTACGCACCTCTACGATATTCGAAGATTCTTACCGTTCACACCTAAGATGTTGAAATTATGTAGGAAACTCCATGGAAGCATCTTCCTCTGAATATAATGCTCACAGGATGCCTAATCCTTATCATAATCTTCGACCTTACTCTTATTATTTTTAGCCTAATAATAAACAACCCTATCTATCTCCACCACCTCGTTTTCACAACCCCTTTTGTCTAATCCCATTTCCATTGGCCAAACTAATGAAGTGTCATGAAATTGTTGCCCAACAAACCTCATCCTCTAAATGCTTGCACTTTCCTAAGTGGAGAAAATTTCCATAATCATGTTTTAAAATTGGCAAGTTTCAAGTCTTAGGCATCGCTATATGTAAAATTAACTAAAGCTAAAAATATTGATCGAGAATTCAATTGCTCAGTTGTTTAAATTATGAAGGAAGACGATGAAAGGGAAATACTTGTTTTTGGGCCCACTTTTTATTTCTTTCCAAAAGTGCATAGAAATTAGCAAATGCAAAAAATTGCACTTTTCTTCCAAAATTGACCTTACTTCCTTTTAACGGATGTATGGAATGAAGGATAATTAAGTCTATCAATGAAATCAAGTTCCACCCAACATGTATCCTAACATATTTCGAGGAATTTTAACTTTCCCTCTATTCTGTCATGGTCTGTTTTTTTTTTTTGTCCTTAATTTTTAGATTTTAAAATTTATGGCTTTAGTATGTTCAAAATTTGGGGCTTTTTGTGTGATAAAATTTTATGGCTCTTAAATAGGATTAATATTAATACAAAAGCTTGTGTCTCACTTGTAATTAGAATATCACTGGAAGCAATTTTGCTCTTTGCTTTGGATGTAATGGAATGTGTTGCATCTTTTTGCATGTATACAGGTCAGCATATTGAATGGTGTCATGCTGACATTTTCTTTTGGTGACACATTTAATAGCCACATTTGTCGTGTCGTACCATCTGAATTGCTTTATTAAAAGTGTCATGTTCGTATTGTGACAGTTCAATGTGTTTACTAAACACGTCTTGTATAGATTCTGCCATATTCATGTTATATCCTAACTCTACATGACACAATTACTATGTTAGTAATATTATCGCTGACAAAAAAAGTAATAATAAAAAAAAATTCCAAAGTCTCTGAATATTCTCCGTCTTTAAGGACCGCTCAACGAAACTTTCACTTGATTTTTTTTCTGAACAAAAAAAAAAAAAAAAAGAATTGCTAAACCTTATTTCTCCAAGAAAACTCAAGCTTCCCTGACAAGCTGATACATTCCTCTCTCTTCCAATGGCTCACATTTCCCTCTCCCTCCCTCTCTCTCTCTCTCTCTCTCTCACCACCCCCCCCCCCCCCCTCGCCAACTCTTTCTCCTCCCTCTCTCCCTCCCTTATGTTCTTTTCTCTTTTTGTGTGAATGTTGCTTCTCTATTCGTTTCGGGTCTGTTACTTCACTTCTTTTATGTTTTAGGCTCAAATTTGGTGATTTCATTTTTTAATTTTATTTAAAATTGTCATATTCTTAATGAAGTTGGAAATGCGAGGTAGAGATGAACGAATCGCTGTTGTCATTTCTCTCATATTTATTTCATACTGGCCCCACATGCTAATAATTTTATGTAAGACAAATCTATGATATGATGTTCCGGGCTATTCTCCTCAAATTTCAAATTTAAATTGTTGATTGATATACAGTATGCAAAATAGAGCTATAATTTGTCAAATGACGCCAATGAGCATAACACATTATTATTAAGTTACTAATGATTTATGAAATACTTGTACACTGTTATTGAGTTTCTTTCGAGGTTCTTTTTTTTTACAATTTTGTTGGCATATCATTCGGTTCTTGAAAAGTCAGTAAACCAACGACAAAATTAGTATCTGAAATATTCAAAAAATAAAAAATAAAAAGATAACTTAGGAAAAGTGTAGAAAAGAAGGGAATGAAGCGTCTGGGCTTATTTTTAGAAGGAAGCAACGATATTTAGAGGTAACATCCAAGAGGCTTTTGAATTGCGAATTCATGACATAGAACCTTCATGAACACAAATTAAAAGTAAAAAAATGGGAATGAAAGATGCAAGGCAATCTAAGGGCGGAAGTTGAAACGAAAGATGCTTTTCCGCTGCATAAAAGGATCAATGAACTAATCTCTACGAACAAGTATGAACATGAACTTGTTACACGCAAGAAAAAGCAAACATGAAATCTTTAATTAATTGGTAATTGATTGACCAGCAGTAGTTGCAAATGTTTTTAGTCCTTGCCCTATTTTCTTTTGGACCTCACACTCTATTCAAGTCAACCTTGTTGGCTTGATCTACTCACGAGTAACATGCACGTTAATTTTTCAATTGGGCTATAAAGAACTAGAATCTGTCTACAAGTATATTGCATTCAATTGAAAATATAAGCATAAGTTCAGTTTTGGTTTGGTTATTAAAAACTATAACTTGAAAAATCATTTCTGAAACGGAATTAGAAATGTGTGGAAGACGTCAAGAAAGGACCAAGCTAGTAACTGTGGATGTAATTTTATACATTAAATTTGTTTAAAATTGTCATATTCTTAATGAAGTTGGAAATATGCGGTAGAGATAAACAAAAGCTCATGGTTACTAATCTTTTATCTATTCCATACCGGCACCACATGCTACAATTCCATGTAAAATGAATTTATTTTGAATCAGTATACCAAGTCTTTCATTTCGAATTTTCAAACCTAAAAAGTTGATTGATAACTTGTCTGTAGAATAGAGCTAATTTGTTAGATGGCCCCAAATGGAGGAGCTGATGCTCCCACAGTGCTCTCTTTTAATGCACCCTTTTCTTTCTCCATATCAGTCCAAATGATTAGAAATTAGGTACTGATTCGATGGAAGAAGGAGAAGAAGATAATAAAGGAAGTAAAAGGAAACTGCAGAGGAAAACCTAGGGACGACCAAGGTTTGAAACAATGGAGTTATGTGCTTGTCCCCATTTTTGTTGGAGGGCCCACCTTAAGAATATCACTGCAAAGATTTTTTTATCCAATCAAATAGAAGTAGAATAGGATTATCAGCTAAATTTGTGATAAGTCAAGTTAAATTGATTCATCACATATTGAAGAATGAATTTATTGTTTATAAAAAAAAAAAAAAGTTGTAAGAAATGAGTGATATAAAGTTAGGTGAATCTCCTCATATTCGTGTATGGCTTGATTTATTTGATCGTTTTCATGTATGTCAAAATAGCAACTAGGTTTTTCTTCTTACTATCAAAAGGGAATATACTTTGTACTATTAATGGTCCAACAATTCGAGGAAAATAGAATCACTCATTTGGAATGTTCTATAAGGAGGTAAAATTGTCGAACGGAATCTCCTTAAGAGAAGACTTACTCTTAGGATGATCGCTTTCAAAATGAATAGGTTCTATACTAAGTATTAGGAACTTATTCCGTAATAATCAGTTCTCCGTTTTTGTAACCGAGAGCCAAACTAGTTGACCCAAGAACCAGCCTACTTCTATTTTTCTGATTTATTTTTCTATAAATTGATCTTGAACCTTCAAACACAGAAAAACCTCACAGTGCATTAAAAAGGAAATGGTCTCTAGGTTTAAGCGAAATGTGGCAATTTTGTGCGCAATAAAGTCCAGCGCGCTTGCAGACCTACTCGTTTTAGTTCAACAAAAGATCAATACTGAATTATGATGCAACTAACAATCAGACAGCAAGGCCATTCATAGGATTAGCCATGTCTATAATCGAAAACAAAGGCTTTCTTTTTTCACCAAAGTCAAACCTGAGCTGGGTACGTACCTCGTTAACAGGTAACAACAACTCCAAAGAGAGATTAAAAGACCCTCCTCTGCCATTTAGCGGCCACCCCACATCCCCAATCAACAAAAAGGGGCCCAGAACACACTTAGTTCAGCTGATTATTCCAATAACAAAATGATGAATTAATGAAAACGACATGCTAATAAGACATGAAAAAGCAATTACCTCCAGTGAGCTGAGATGCGAAGAGAGGGGCGTGATTGGAGAGAGGAGACCTTAAACAAGCCCGGATGAAAACTTTCAAGAGGGAAAAGATCAAAGAAAGTAAGTGAGGACAACTGTTCCAAATTGTTCTGAAAGAGAGAGGCCGAACGTGAGAGAGACCAGAGTACAGAATGACCAGTTCTGTTCATATCTACTTATAAACCATATTGGCTCCTGCTAATATTTCAGTATGATATTATCAAAGACGATCTTCCTCCTGTAAACGCTACATTCTCTCCCACCCTACACATGCATAAATCATATTGCCAAATCTATCGTAGGTCAGTAACTATCTACGCTATATCACGGCTTTGCTGTAAGTAATTAACCTCATGAAAACCACACTTTATGACAAGTTTCTCGATTTTAACCTGCATAATCCACTTATTAAACATGTGTAAGCTCATTGAAACCAGCAGCTTTGCTCACTTTCAAGTTTTCCATTGTAACCAGCATCCAAAAAAAAAATAGTACAATTGTGTATTTTTCATAACTTCTAGAAAACATTTGAATATTCTGTCATTTTCCAGAAATTATGATTAGTGCCAATATAATGGAAAATGGTTTTATGCACATTCAAAAATTCTCTAGTTGATCTGATCTGTTCGGATAAAGTTTTGTTGTTGACAATTTTGATCCATAGGCTTTGAAAGGTTTTGTGCGATTATTGAAGAGAATAGACCAGCACGATCGATATTTGGAAAAAAATATAGTTTTTAATTGTTTTCAAGAGAAAAAAAAAAGATAATTATTTCTACAAAAACTGAGTATTTTGGATGTTTCAGGCTTTAAGTAATTTTGGACAATTGGGGTACTTATAGGGCCAATGGACCCAAAATCAGGTCTAGAATGGTATTTTCATAATTTTCATGGAACGGGGCCTTCGTCCCGAGGGAGTTCAGTCAACTGTTGATGTTTTGAAAACAATACTGGGAAAAGAGCTAGCATGTGATTCACCAGATTCAACCGATTAGTTTAAATGAGAAGATTGTAGTAACAAAAATTAGCAATATATATGTGATGATGATTTTGCAAAAGTCGAGGGAATTTCACATGTATTATTCTGTATGCCTTAAAAGGATGTTAGAAGTTATGGGATGAGTAATAAATAATCACATGCATTTTATTCTTAGTGCTATTAATTGGAATAGACCAGAGAATGAAGGTTGTGCTTACCTCCAGGAGCGATTCAGAGATGAAATAGCTGTGACGAATTTCAGTGTTTGTGAAGAAGTCGCTTCGAAGCAGATCGAGTTGGGTCCGAGTCCCGAAAGGCCGCGCAATCCCAAGGATCACCTTCACGCCTCGACCTAGGCTGGCTTGGTTTGGAAAGACACGGAGGTAAATTTGCAGATCATCTCAGGTCAGAACGTCGCGAGAAAGGACGAGTAGTGACTACAAAATCACCAACTACAGACAGGGAACTTACTATCTTTCGATAAAATCCAGAAACGACCCTCGTTTTCCGCCGAAGACCCCCCCAAATCCAAGAATCCCTAATCACCTCAGCGGAGTCCATTATCAGAAATCATAGCAAGCGGAACACTAAAAAGTTCGAAACTCGACACGATTCGAGTTGATTTTACCTGCTGATTGGTGCCTGCTGATTGGTGCCTGCCGAAAAACCAGTCCTTTGAAGCCGGTGATTCGGAAGGAGCGACTGCAGGTGCTCTTCGCGACGGCCTCGGGTGTACTGCTCGGTGGATTTGCGAGAAAGAAGATCGCTGTTCCTCCGTCAATTCAAGCCGAAGTTCTCGCTCTGGTCGTAGAGGCTTCGATGAGCTTCAGATCTGGAAGTAAGAGAGAACTTGTACCTGGGGAGTCCGACGACGCGGTTCTGTGTTGACTTTCTGCTGCGGGAACATGATCACGGGACATGATTAGGTGGAGGCACGTGTCTTGGACGCCCAAGCCAAAGTTGGCTAAATTTCAAAAGAACATCGGTGGCCCACCGTGGAAGAACGGTGAATCAAATAGCTGATTGGCAGGTGAAGGGCGAGGGCTCGCTGCCCTCATACGCGGCAAGCAGGAGCCGAGAGCCCTCTATGCTTAGGCCATCGTCCAAATCAACAATTTCCGATAAAAATTTACCCAAATAAACTACATTAAAATAAGTTAAAGATTAAACTGGTTAAATTAAAAGATTTATAACTGAATTGACACAAATGTAATAAAAATAGAACTTTTTAAATAATTTTCCCTCATTAAAATCATATGAAAACCACACTAAATGATGAGTTTCTCTAATCCAATCCACATGTCTTCCTAGAAATTTCCTACACATTAAACTATTTTAGAATGAAAGAAGGTCACCTTCCTCCCATGAAATTCACAACGAGTTATAGAAAACAAACGATACACTAGGGATCACCTCATGGTTAGAACAGTTTATAGTAGAACATTTTAATATAATATTTAAATATAATTTGTGGAAGAAGAATTTTAACCAAACTAAATTAGTGGAAGACTGGAGAGACGTTTCTGTCATTCACAAGTAACAATAGATTTAAATTGCAATTGTCAAATATGGTTTGCCACCTAAGTCAAGAATGGTAGGTGCCTTCTTTTTCAAAATGGTCTCATGCAATAATCCAAACTACACAACGATTAACCTTTATCGCGATGGGATTTAATTAATTAGCAATTGAGGGACAATGAGCAGTAGCAAATGCTTTTAATCCTTGTCTTTATCTTCTATGAGACCTCACCCTCTAGTCAATTCAAACTTGTTGGCTTGGTCCACTTCCCATTAACGTGTACATTAATTTCTAAGTTGGGCTGTAGAAGAATTAAAATATGTTTTCAAACATATTCCATTTGTTTAAAAATATAAGCACAAATTCAGTTGTTATCGATTATTGAAGATCAGAATTTCATAAATCATATCAAGTTAAAACAGATTTGGAAATGGATGAAAGATGTGAACAAAGGATCTTGTGAATACCTGAGCCGCTAAAACTCAAGAATACATCATAGGGATCACTTTCCTACTCATGTTGGTGTCGGATAGATGAACAAATATGTAGATGCTCCATCGGTGCTCTTACTTGCTTGATTTGTATCGCTTCTACTCTTTTTCCTCTTCTTGAAAATATTACAAGAGAATTCAGAGAGAAGAATGGGTGCAACAAGCACCCCAAAAGAATGCCCTAAAATGAACTGATTTCATTATTTGATTTACTATGGCTCTTTCCTTTATTTGAAATATTAAAGTAGCTAATTGGCTTGCTACCCTCACATGTTGTAGGTGAAGGCCACATACCCTCATGGACCACTAGGCGAGGGCTTGCTGCCCTCACATGCAGCAAGCAAGAGCCGATAGCCTTCCCCGATAAGTGGGTGACAACTATGAGTCCTTGCTAGCCATGCCACATAGGACGTATGTCGTCTACTTCAGCAATTTTCAATCAAAATTAGCTGAATGAATTATATTGGTAAATCGTGAATAAATTGAGGACTAAACTAGTCAAATTAAAAGGTTTATGACTGAATTGACACGAGTACAATAGATTTATGACTTTTTTGATAATTTTCCCCCATTAAATCACACGAAAACCACACTAAATGATGAGTTTCTCTAATCCAATCCACAGACGTCTTCCGATAAATTTCTTGCATGTTAAACTATTTTAGAATGAAAGAAGGTCACCTTCCTCCCATGAAGTTCATGATGGGTTCTAGAAAAGAAACGATACACTGGGGACCATGTCATGGCTAGAACAGTTTACAATAGAGCATTTTAATATAATGCTTAAATATAATTTGTGGAAGAAGAATTTGAACCAAGCTAAATTAGTGGAAGACTGGAGAGACATTGTTGTTATTCACAGCTAATTATAAATTTAAACTGCAATTGTCAAATATGGTGTGCCACTTAAGTCAAGAATGGCGGGGGCCTTCTTTTTCCAAAGGGTCTCATGCAATCATCCAAACCTCACAACGATTAACCTTTATCGCGATGGGATTTAATTAATTAGCAATTGAGGGACAATGAGCAGTTGCAGATGCTTTTAGTCCTTGTCTTTATCTTCTTTGAGACCTCACCCTCTAGTCAATTCAAACTCGTTGGCTTGGTCCACTTCCAATTAACGTGTACGTTACTTTCTAAGTTGGGCTATAGAAGAATTAGAATATGTTTTCGAACATATCGCATTCATTTAAAAATATAAGCATAAATTCGATGGTTATCAATTATTGAAGATCAAAATTTCATAAATCATATCGAGTTAAAATAGATTTGGAAATGGATGGAAGACGTGAAGAAAGGATCTTGTGAGTACCTAAGCCGCCAAAACTTAAGAATGCATCATAAGGATCACTTTCCCACTCCTATTGGTGTTGGACAGATGAACAAATATGTAGATGCTCCGTCAGTGCTCTTATCTACTTGAATTGTATCGCTTCTACTCTTTTTCCTCATCTTGAGAAGATTACAGGCGAATTCAGAGAGAAGAATGGGTGCAACAAGCACCGCAGAAGAATGCCCTAAAAATGAACTGATTTTGCTCTGGCTCTTTTCTTTATTTGAAATATTCGAGCTCAACTCGAGTGCTTCTTGTGAAGAAAAGTCATGAAATGGATACGTATGTGGTAACTTACTATGTGGAAAATTAGTAGGTAATTTGTGAATACCAAAAATGAATCACCATTAATTAAACCGGATCCGGTCTCATTTTCCCTTGCCAATCTTTAGGTGGCTTTGGGTTGCGAAAAGCATATGGAGGGATTTGTTCCGGTCAAAGTACCATGTCAAAACTCTCTTTCTTTGCTTTTTTATCTATGTACAGCTGTGGTGTATGCTTAGCATTTGTGATTTTTCACATGAAGTAACTGCCGTATGATCAGCTTATGTGATTTTATGGCTAAATTTGATCTCTCTTGCATAGCAACCACTCATGGGGAGGAGTCGTTGCTTGAGAAATCTGTTACTTTCAAAGTTGTCATCATAAGTTATGTAGGTCATATGATTTGTAATATTCCCCAAAATATAGTAATCTGCCAAAGTTTTGGGTAAATTTCTTTTTCCTTGATTAGTAAATTATCTGATGGATCGTAACTTTCCTTTGGCGACGAAATTGTCCTCGTTAACAGTAGTTTTACCCATAAAACATCCTTTCACAGGTTTTCTTTGGAGTTTGGAGGGTGTACTTTTTCTTTGGAGGTCATAAATTCTCCGAAACCTTTGTTTGGTAAAAAACCACAAAAATAATATTATTCAGTTAATAGTAAACTTCTTTCATGTATTTTTACTAAAATATGTAAATTGATCGTAACTCTCCTTTGCACTCAGTAAAGTTTTGAGACCTATGCTTTAGTAATTTTCCTCACTCATGGTAACTTTTCTCCATCAAATGATAATTTGATCATGCTTGCATATGTGACTTTCCTTTAATGTTCGGAAGTGATGATTGAACATCAATTTTGCATATGTGACGGTCCACGTTGAATGCAGGACCAATCCCATAAAAGAGAACTTTGGCTTGTGAGATGTCCATCACAATCAGGACGTGTTGGCCATAATAAAGTAGTTCGTTATTTTTTGCCAAACAGTAAAGTAGTCTTGGAAATGCTATTTTTTTTAAAAAAATTGTAAATCGTTCCATTAAAACATATATACAAAGGTAAAAATGTAACTAAGAAACCATACTACCCCGTCAATATTTTCTTTTGCTGATGCACAACTATTGATAAAGGAAATTTGAATATTTACTTTTTGCATCCGAATGTGGGACCTTTCCCCCTCAATCAGGGGTCGTTGGACTTTGGTATGGCGACGGTGGGTCGACTTTGCTGTGACTTAATTATATACGACTTTGTCGTCCTACCTTGACTTAATAAACTAGACTCGGATGTATTACATACGAAGAATTCCCGCATCTGGAAAATACATATGTCCACCTTAACTTGCTCTTTTCCATATTCTAATGTTTGAATCTTCACCTTGTTCATCCTTGAGTCACAACCATTTTTAACGCTCTTCCATCTCTCCATCTCTTCTGGCATTCTTTGGTATTTTCTGATTCTCGATGTGATTCTGATGGTGAAGTCAATGTGGATGGTCGTACCATCCGTCGCCATCGCACTCGTTGATCTTCTCTTATTTTCTTTGGGTTTTTACCACATGGGTCAAGTGCGAAACGAAGGAACAGCAGCAATGACAAGAGAAGAAAGAAATTGATCGCTCTTTCAAATCTGTGTAAATCATCATCATACGACCTCAGACCACGAAAGCAGTAGACTCGCTAGAGCTTTGTGCCCATTGCCAAGCCCCTCCGCCCCCCCAACCCATCCCATTCAAATTAATCGTGGCCACTCCATTAGCAGGCACGGTTGCCGCGGCCCGTCCCTATTCCATGGTCAGCTTCGGAAAGGAGAGGTTGGAACCCCATCAGCACGCCACCCCCGCCCATCACAAACAACAAATCTATCTCCATTGAAGTTGCGGTTAAGCGAGCGAATCTCCCGACCGCCCCCAATATGATAACTCGACATGTGTTTTCACCAGTATCAACGACCCAATCAGCCCAACCAACGCATTGGGCAATCGGGCTTTCCCATGCTTGTCTTCATATATCCTGAGTTTCATTTGCTATGATGATTCGGCTCATGATGCCAAATTTTAAGAAAATTTGCATTTTCCCCAAAAAAAAAAAATACAAAATTAGAACGTTCAGCATAGACCGGTCAAGAACATAACCATCGAAACTTTATAAGTTTGAGATGCAAGTCTTCTCCTGTAGTGGGGTAAAAAAGAAAAGAGAGACTTAAGTAAGTATTTTACGTGATAGTTAAGTATTACGGTGACGTGAGGGGGGTGTTTATGTAATTTGAGATAAGGCGTTAGGTCTACATAATAATAAATTCAACATATGAAGGAAATAAAGAACTCACTAACACAAAAAGAAAAAAAAAAGAAAAAGAAAAGGAAGGACAACCCTAAGAACAGGAAAAAAAATGCGACAGAGAAAGGAAAGAAGATCTTCTTGGATTACATGTTATAGATGTCACAAACCGGAGTCTATATAACTCAATTTTTTTTTAAAAAAGAAGTAAAGCTGCTTTGTCGATTGTAAGAAAAATTACTCAATCAATCATAAAGCTGCTTGCGAAAATTTTTAATATAGTTATTTCAGTCAATTTTCGCCAAGAATTGTTGACGTGGAGATCCAATCACTGTTGACCATTTTACGTAACACATTGTAATTAACAATTTTCAGCGAAAATTGGTCAGAATGATTAGCAAAGATTTCGAATTAATTTAGTAAAATTCATAAGTTTATAACTGAACTAATATATGTATATATAATTTTAGGACTAATTGGACAATCTCCCTGTTAATTGTAACCTACAGCCACTTTGTTAAATAATGCTTGGCTTGACGTATCACGTGGACGGTATACTTGTGACTCTCGCGTAAAATACTTGCTCTTCTTCTAATACTTAACTCAGACCCAACCCAAGGGTGTCGAATGAAACCAGGAAAACTTATGAGGGGGGCAAAAATAGAGCTTCCAACAAAATTCAGGCGCAAAAACGGAATTTTTGAAAGAATTGAAAAAAATATGGGTCCAGTCTCTCCCATTCTCCAGCCGGTAAAAAAGCAGAGCAAAAAACATCAGTCCCGCCATCGCTGGCATGGTTTTTCTTCGAAGCGCGCGCTCTCTCTCGAGAGAGAGAGACACGACGGATCGATTCGATTACTACCCTCGCGTCATCAATCGATTGATTCGAGTCGCGTCGAATAGTTTGAGATTCCATGGAGCATCGAGGTTGGAGGAGGCAGAGAAGTCTCGGGTTGCTGAGCTTGGCTCTCGAGTTCGTCTTCGACGAGCAGTCCTCTAGGCTCTAGCAAGTGCCTGGGACCGTCTCGTTTCGCTCTACGGTAACTTCAATCGTTGCTTTGTCGCCCATCTTTTTTTTAAATGCTGATTAGCGTTTGCAGAGGTTAGGTTGTGTAGGTATTTCATCGTCCACCACGACGATGGTGATGATGGCTAGGGAATAATCTGCTCTAGGTTTGAATAGATCGGAGCGGGTTTGGTGAAGTAGTCTTTATCTCTGATGATAGCTGGGTACGCGGCAAAGTTTTTCTTGCTTATTGGCCAAAATGCGCTGTATCTAGTCATTAGGGAATAGCAGCAAATAGTCAATGTATTGGTATTATGCACAGTTGCAAATGAATTTATATAGAAATGAAGCTCTTCTGCTAATGGATTTTTCATTTTGACTTTTAATTCCAAATTGCTGATGAGTGTACTGATTGAGCCTACAAGTTGCAATACTGGCCTTGCCTTTGGCATTCATGGTGGCAACAAAGGGCTACAGGCTAATCATTACAATGCCAGCATCTGTGAGTTTGGAAAGAAGGATCATCCTCCGTGCTTTTGGAGCTGGGTTGGTCCTGACCAATCCTGCCAAGGCCGCGAAGGGGGTTATTCAGAAGGCATTGGAGATAATAGCAAAGAAACCTAACTTACATTCTTCAGCAGTTCGAGAATCCTGCTAACCCAAAGGCACATGTGTGGTCAACTGTAATGTCTTGTTGGTTGTATATGCAGGTGATGGCACGAACTTGAGCTTTGCTGTCATTGTTCTGTTTAGATACATTATGAAACAACCGGACCAGGGACATGGAAAGGCTCGGGCGGCAAAATAGATGCCTTTGTTTCTGGGATAGGAACTGGTGGTACTATAACTGGTGCTGGAAAGTTTTTGAAAGAGCAAAACCCTGACATAAAGGTAGATTGTTTTTATGATATTGTTTGTCATGTGTTGAACTCAGACAATAATGTCAATTTTGGGTGATTATCAATTATGGATGCCTTGAATAAAAAACCTTTTGCCTGAACATTCTTTTTGTGTTGAGAGCGCTGCATCAGCTGCATGTTATTCTTTTTCTCCCCTTCTAGTCTAACTTCTTTACTGGTTCTCTTTTATTTGTCAGCTCTATGGTGTTGAACCTGTTGAAAGCACTGTATTATCTGGAGGCAAGCCTGGTTGGTTCCCTTGAACATGTTATACCTCTCGTGATTATTAAATTTCCATGCACAATCTAGTTTATCATCCAAATTTGTTTCATTAGATTGGTCGATGACTTGTGAGAGATTGATATGATGGGGTCTCATTTTTAGTCCTTATAGTTCAAGGCTCATGGTTTCGCATCATTGCATGGGAAGAGAGATAAACAGTCTCCGCAGAAAGCTGAAACATGAGATGATAAATTGTTGATATAAATACGCTGGTCAAAAAAGAAAAGAACCGCAATTCTTTCAAATAAAGATGGGCTTAAATATAAAAGGTATGACTCCCGAGATTTACTGTATGGCCCATCGCCAAAATTTCTAACAGAAGTTCTGGATTTGAAGTGGTGTTCTCATTTCCATATTTCAATTGTGGCACTATTGTGATATGTCAATGGTGCTTCTTGATTTAAGGCCTTATAACTTCTGGGGTATGTGGACTTTAGAGCGGGTTCTATTAACTTCGAAATTTCTAAAGGTGTCATCTACATCCATCTCTGCCGCATCTATGGCCTTATTAAATGGTTTTGGAATGAGTAAATATTTGCACCTCTCTCTCTCCGATAAATGTTTGATAAACAAGCACTAATTTCTCTTGGATATTACAGTTGCGGATTTAATCTTTTCTGGTTTTAATGATTTATGTTGTCTCATAGATTGCTGTTGACTCGTTCTGGTAGGTCCTCACAAGATCCAAGGGATAGGTGCTGGTTTCATTTCAGGTGTCTTGGAAGTTGACCTTATTGATGAAGTAATTCAAGTAAGAATTCTTGTCTTGATTTATAATTTCTATGAAAAGTAAACCTTTTATGGTGACAGCAGGCTTTTGAAGAGATGTGATTGGCTCTTTTATGTGTCACTGAGAGCTTTAGTCATTCTTACATCAGGTGGAACCTCTATGTTTGATTTCTCATCAGCTATTGGTCACTGGTCAGATATGGGTCAGATATGAAAACAATGACTTAGGATGTTCCTGAGGTTTAGAAGTATTTCCTAAATCAAGCAATTGTAAACAAATGCCATCGCAATGCTGGCCTCCACAAAATATGTTTTTTCTAGGTTACTGTTTTATGTAGATGTTGTTGATGTATTGTTGAAATCGTTATTTTGCAATGGGTACTTGAAAAATGTGATAGACAATAATCATATTCATATTCAAAACACAGATAATAGGCTGCAATCTCATAGTGTAATCTTTCCAATATTCTTCCTTGACTATCTAAAGGTCATACATAGTCAGACAATTATGTTGGTTGAACAAAGACACCTTTATCTCTGATGATAATAAGCACGTGGCAAAGTTTTTCTTGCTTATTGGCCAAAATGCATAGTATGTGGTCATTAGGGAATGACGTGATTGCTTGTGTTGTGTGGATAGTTTGTAAATCGATTGATTACACATTGCTAATAAGGAGATTTGTTGCGGTTAGTTGCTATTCTGATGATGGCTATAGAATAGTCTACTTTGGATTTGAATGGACTGGAGCTAGTTAAATCTAGTTGACTGAGCCGTAATCT
Organism: Eucalyptus camaldulensis; assembly: GCA_019915185.1. NCBI lineage: Eukaryota > Viridiplantae > Streptophyta > Magnoliopsida > Myrtales > Myrtaceae > Eucalyptus > Eucalyptus camaldulensis. The sequence goes on from JAHSVA010000003.1 coordinate 23,996,074, forward strand.
CATCCTTGTTTGGCGGGGTAGTCCTATTGACTGGTGAGCTGTCTGGCTTATTTCTGAACTCACTTCGAATTACATATGGTGTCTTGCAATAATACCAATATTGTGTCTCACTGAACTAAGTACAAATTACGTACTGTAGATTGTATTTATATGATCTCTTTTTTGCCATGGAACTTGCAAGGTCATCTCTTTTTACTTTTGGTTTTCTTAAGGTGACCAAGGTCGAGAGTTTATCATTGTGGAGCACTATGGCTATGACTTCCTAGCAGAACTTGCCGAAACCATGCAAGATTATGAGAATTGGGATGATTTGCAAGCTCTGGAATCAGAAGCTTGTGGAGTTTTGACTGCTGTGTTTGGCCAAGACATCTAGAATGGCGGTGAATGCAATGTTATACATGATGTCGATATTTATAGAAGATTCTCCACAACCTGTGGAAAACCAAACTTTTCTTGAGGTGGATTCCTCTACTAATACTGAAGATGAAGACAATATACTTGGCAGTTAAATGGGTAGGAAATCTACATGCTATATTACTGACCAAAGCGATACTATGAGCAATTCATCCACTCAACTTCTGGCCAGATGATCTTTAGAATCCATGGTCTGGTTCTTCCATGGACATAGACAATGCTGCCAGATCACTTAAATCAGTGTTTCACTGTTCTTTTCTCTTATAATTTTTGCTCTCCTTGATCGTTTCCAATTTGCTTGTGATTCTACATGCAGCACAGGACCTACACAATGTACATGTCCGAAAGCATTTAGTAAATTGCTTATGGGGCCTCTCATCCGATCAAATGCCCAATAGACAGTCATAACTTTAGCCAACTGCTTCCACACTCTTCAAGATCCAAAATGACATATTAGAACGCTTTGGTCAATAAAGAAGTTGATTTCAGTTTTGGATGATGTACAAATACCTATATTTCTCAAATACTTAGAGAGTATAGCAGATTGTCAAAGTGTGGATCAGCAATCCAGCATCATTGAAAGGAATATTTTGCGTAAATGAAAGCTTATGATTTATGCTGAGTGTTGTGACTGTCAAATTGTTAATCTCCACTTCTGCTACGCTGCCTTTTCAGAAAAGACAAACCATCGTGCAAGCTATTGTATGTAACTCCTGAAAGGATTGTGGGAAACCCATCATTTCTTGAGATATTGACATAGAAAGGTATTGTTTCTGATGCACCATAACTTTTTCTAAATGGTTCTTTGTAAATATTTTGTATATGACCATCATGCATTGCAAGCACTTCTAGCTGGTTTTGTTATTGATGAGGCACATTGCGTGAGGTATGCATAATCTTTGGCATGCCATGGTACATGAAGAAAGATCATGGTAGAATCACTTAAGAAGGAATAATTATTTGTGATGTCACTGCAAAATTGTTGTCCTTGTTCCGGATAAATATAAGCAAGTTAACTTTTATATATGCTAACTTAAACTCTTTTTCCAAACTCTTCTGCATTTTTCTATGTTTCTCAGTGTTACACTAGACCTACTGAAGCCCAGAACCCTGTGAAGTTCTAGTATAACAGAATTCAATGTTCCATGTTTGATGAAAAGATTTAGGTTCTGTCGTTTGGGAACACTTAGCAGCACATCGTTCATTATATTGAGTAAAGAGGACTCAACTTAAATAAGCTCCAATGGAAATTACTTCCTAGACTAATTGGAACCGGCATAAGCTTGGATAAGGATCCGATCTCCTCTCTATGTTTGGCATGATACTCAGTCTCTTAAGGTGGTTCTTGTGTCCCTATTTATTCTATTAACGCTTATACTTAACGTTTACAACTTGAGAAAGGCCAAGGTTCAACCATGTGATCATTGATTGTGTTTCTTACAAGGTCTTAAATGGATTTGCTCTGCCAGTTTGATCTCATGAAAGGAACGTACTGCTGGTTTTAGCTTTTCTTGTACATTTGACTGGTTAACGTCGAAAGCTCATTGGTTGTCACGTTCGTGGTTGTCATTATTGTAGTCTATGGGACATTTCGTCCGTATTATAAGGGACTGGCATGTCTCGAGCAGAACTTTCCATATGTCCTAGTGATGGCTTTAACTGCAACTACCACTCAGTCAGTTCGTAAGGTACTAGAATTACATAATCGCCTGATTATGTTGAAATAATCTATATATTCTGGTTAAATTATACATCCATTTCAGGATATCCTAAAAGCTGTTGGGGTTCCCCATGCTCTTGCTCTTGAGACGAGCTTTGAAAGACTAAATCTATAATATGAGGTCATAGCTAAGACCAAGGAACCACTGAAGCGGCTTGGAGATCTGCTAAAGAATTGTTTTGCTAATTTTTGTGGCAGTGTATGGCCTTTTGAAGAATGAATGTGTTGATGTTATAAAATACTTGAATGAGAAGTGCTGTATGAAGGTGGTGTACAATCATGCTGGATTAGTAGCCTGTCAAAGAGTAGCTGTTAAAAAAAATTGGCATGCTGGAGTGGTCCAGATTGTATGTGCTACCATTGCCTTTGGGATGGGAATAGACAAGCCTGATGCTGGAAGTTGAAATGGACTTTGGCTTTGCCTATCTCTTACATTTTAGGAGTGGATAAAACTTTTGTGGTGGAATGGCCCACGGAAGCAGAGGAAGAGGAGGCTGGCCAGATACAAGCTTTATTTGGTCGAGGGCAAGTTCAAGGCTGGTATCAAACGAGGGTTCCGATGGTTGAAGTGAAAATGCTCGAACATCGTGTGTCAATTTTAATATGTAGAAATTACCGAATGTCATGCTCATCGTCATTGAGAGAGAAAAGGGTGGGATCAGTCGACAGGAAACAGAGAGATTTCTTTTGTTTATTGGGTTTTCATCTTTATATGCATCTAATGGTAATTAAGTATTTAGAAGAGTGCCACAATGTTTAATCTTTCTGATATTGCATTTGTTTGAATCATTGTTTCATTCATCGATCTCCAGCATTCAAAACATAGGAAAATGAGACGACTCATATTTGATATTCATATATATTTATATTTGCCAGAAAGTTTTTTCTTTTCTCTGAATTTCCTTACTTTTGATTTATCTGCGACATGATTATGCATTCATTGCATTCCCATGCAAAGTAAAAATTGTCTAACCTACTAGTTTATTCTCTTTTCAGTAAGCTCTTTGCTCAAAAACATGATGCTGATTGCAATATAAGAGGATTGCTTTCATTGGTAGGATTTGACGTTTAGAACTTTTTTTAGGCTAAATGCTGCTTGAGCCTCCGTTTTGGGGGTTATTTAACGCCCTAATTTCCTCAATTTGTCTATTTCAATTCCTCTCCGTTACATGATTCATCATATGACATATATTTTAACATGAAGTTCGCAGGTGTTAAATAAATCGAAATGCCTTCAATATTTCCATTCTGATTTGAGTGATAGCTTTTGTACTTCTCGTGCCATCCCATCAAGCCTGGAGTTAAAAAAAATTGAGAACCAAAGAACCTTCTTTTGTCCTTTCGAAACTTTCGTTGTTATTGTTTATTAATAAGACGGCAATGTAATATAGGATGGAACTATCATCAACAGGCTCAAACCAAATTGCATATAACCAAAGTAGAACAGAAAAAGGGGAAAGACCTGTGAACAGCACCAAATGGTTCAATCGGTTTAATACGTTCATTTAATCATTTGATCGACTCATGTTCCAACTTCAAATCAATTTGATCAATAAGGTCGTGACTAATGTTGTATAAGTAGTCAAACACAAAGCCACTACCCTTTGAATTAAATGCCTAGGCACACTGGTTGAGCAATTAAATGATAAATTATATAGTCAATAATTGACTTTATTTGTGAATCTTCTGGTGTTATTTTTAATTAATATTTTGAAAATTAGATTATTTCATGTCTGGTATGTTTAACTAGTGTTTTGACTCTTTAACGTGACCTGCATTTTATATGAGTTAGTACTTAAAGATTCAAACTTAGCTTAACAAGTTACTCGGCCTTGTCTTTAGCTCTGGAAAGTATTGACTCAAAATTCAGCTGGAAAATGAGCGAATTAGACTCTATGATGTGAGTAGCTTTTAACTACTAAAGTTCCACCATTGTAATGTACTACAATAAAGAGGAACATCAAAGAGTGGCTCCAAAGAAATTGCTTCGATTGAAACTTGAATGCATAACCTATGACCATGATTTGGTGTAGTATAGTCCTAGTACTAAGCAATTAGATGACCCCTTTAGTGTTTCTGTCCAAACCAAATGAGTATAAATATTGGGAGGGCCTACTTTCACCCTTCCAGAGATTATTCTTGACATTTTTATCTATCTTCAATTGTAGCCAACACCAAAGAAAATTTGATTCCAGGTATGGAAAATGTACGGCTGTGTATACTCTGCTTTATAGATTCATGCTTAAAGGAATCAAGTTTGAGATTATACACTTACAAGTGATTGCAAAATGCCAATACATGAACTTCTCAAGTCCAAGAGATGATTGTACATTGACAAACACTTTTATTTTGTGCTCAAAATTCTTCCAAATGAGAAACTACTGTCTTTTGGGCATCTTTCCGCCGAAAATCTTGCCTGCAATTGATAGATTATTCGCTGATTCCATGACATTTGCTTTTTCCATGAAGAAGTCTCTCACATTGACAAAATCGTAGCTTGAAGTGGACATCTAAACGGCAATATTTTTGATAAACCTCGCTTCATGCTTAACTTCACGTACAGAACCACCTGCACATGTGTGGTCTTCTTGCAAGCATTTTGAAATTCGGTGTTTGCAAAATAATAGCACGATTTCAAAGCTTCCAAAGGACTACTACGCATTATAAGAGGTCCCTTTATATAATGAATCATAAGAACAATATCAACAACATGGAGCACATTATAAGCACCAATGGCAAAGAACTTTGGAATGCCTTTCCATAACGTCTCATGACATACATCTCCTTCCTGTGACGTTTGGGGATGCAATCTGAATTTTATGAAATGCAAGTTGAATCTGCACAAGAAGGATAGGATTTACTAATTATCAATGAATGAAGGTAACTAAGATCGGAGCATCACGAGTGAAAGATAAGGTACAAATGCACAAAGCATCATTTGCCCCAATTGCAGTTGGACAGCAATGAACAGAAACCTCATCAGCTGGCCAATGAAAAAGAAAACAACAGGCTTTGGAGACGAAAGGAACTAGCAACACTTTTTTTTATTTGTGGTTAGGAACACAAAGATGAAGTGCACTTCAGCTATGGAGACGAAAGCAACTAGCAATACTTTCCTTGTTAATAAAATTATGCTGAAAATATGAGGTGCCTGGACTGCACAACAGAAAGATGAATTTGTTACTTGGTTATTTCGCAATATCCCATTAACAAAATCAGCGGTACAAGATAATTTGTTAGGAGGTGAATTTCAACTTTACAAATTTGACGTTGCATGAGAACTGAGCTTAACAAATTAAAAAAAAAAATAAATTAGAATCCTATATGACAACATTCAATGGATAGTACCTCATTGATAAACTGATAGAAATGGAGGAGATTGTCCTCATGCATATTTGCTTACTGATTTTGAGGTGAAATTCCATAGCTTATATAGTATAAGCACATAGGTTATTTTTTCATTATTATGGTACGACTAGTAGTGCATACCTCCTTCTGCAGAGCCTCACTGAGTTCAGGTGTGATAACATTAGAATGCAATGGCATCAAACACCTCTGCATCAGGGTGACATACAAAAGAATCAGCAGCTACACATTTGATTGACACAGAGGTTGAACCTTGAGAGCATACAAAAAGCAGACTCAACTGAAAATACAACATTTAAATCATTTAGGCATGTGCTGTTGAGATCCGATGAAGTGTTTTGGATCCTCACAAGCATCAAAACTTCCTAAACACACTCCAGTTGGCTCATGAGCCTCTTTAATGTTGGCATGAAAGATGGTCCTCAGCTGTTGCTGGTGCTTCCTTTGCAAAAATATATCTTCTTCATTTTGATCAGTCTCTGGCATGGAATTTGAAGTTCCTCAGCCAAGTTAGCCAGACTCAGATTAATCATGTGATAAAACGATTCCATGACAACAATAGGATCATATGGGATGCAAACTCAATAGCAAGTCCTTGAGCTCCTTGCCTCCGCTTGTTTCACAAAAAGGGCAAAAAATTTGTCCCAATTATGCAAAAGATCATTGATACAGCTCATCAAATTGATGTCCCAAAGTAAGCCTTGATCATCCCATAGACTGATCGGACCTGTCATAGAAGCAGTACCAATTAACCTTGCTTGATAATCTTTCAAAATAATAATTTGACTGCAGGTTAAGAATAGGCAGTCTAGAATCATATATGAGAGACTAGCCAAAAATACTCTCCATTTTTTTTTTAATCACCAACCAGAAATACTTGAACTTTGATTTTTATTTTAGCTCAGTTCTTTATACTTACTGGAATACTTATCTAGAAGGTTCAAGAGGAAAATCAAGGGAACAATAAGAAACCTGACAGGGTTCATCACAGAAAATCGAAATGTGTTTATCCCCAATGGGGCATCTGCCATTAGTCAAATTTGACACATAGAAGAATTCACAAAGGAACTCAAAATGGCCAAGGATTTTTTCAAAGAAAATATGAATTTTGAACATAGGGAAAATGGATACTCGCCATAGTTTACAATATTGAGTACCAGAAGATCATCAGCCTCTAGATGAAAAATTCAAATCCAAAGTTTACAGAGAGGGAAACTGTTAATCACTAGGTGATTCTTGTTTACCTATGTTGATATTTTCATTCTTGCCTCACAAGTCGCTAATCTGTTTGCAGTCTACAAAAGCTGCCAATGGAAGGATAAATGAAAAACATTGCTATAACGTAATCAACAGCAAGTATATGTTAGCAAATCTAGAGTCTCCAAAATCAATCAAATAGATAGCCGGTGTGGAGAAAATCATTCTTAAAAAATATAGCTTCAAGAAAAGTGTTACTCCATTCGCTCATGCTGGCCGTTCAAGGATGGAGAATCTTAGTAGATAACCAATGCCTTCTATTGACATTAGGGTCTATATTTTGATCTTGGCTGAAGCATCACGTCAGCTTCTATGACCAACTACCCTTGCTCCTCCAATTATGTAATACTAGCAATTTAGGGAAGTGAAGAACCCTGTCATGGAAATCCTTCTTGTCAAAAGAAGACAGTGATGAAAAGTAGGTCCTGAATATTAGAAGAAAAATGATAGTTTACTGTTTATATACCTCTGTCAAAGAAACATGACTTTTCTCACTGTTGTAATACAGTTGTAAGATTCATCACATCATTATCACTGTAATATAATATTCCAATAGAGAGATCGAGATAGATAGCACTATTGCTCATTCTTGCCCGTATCTCCAACCCATGGTATTTGGGGACTTTCTCCGAGTTTCATCAAATGCAGCTTTAGTCTGCACAAGGAAGATATCACTAACTAATTATCAATAAATCCAAGATCGTAGCATCATAATTTACCCCATGGGAGATAAGGTACAAATGCGTAAATATCAATACCAAAGTTGGACCACAGTGAACAGAGACTTTATTAGATGGCCGATGAAAAAGAAACCAGCAGGCATAAAAGGAGTAAGCAATTAGCAACACTTTCCCTATTTGTGTTTATGAACATAATTAAAATTAATAAAATTATGTTGAAAGGATTAGTGCCTAAACTACAGAACATAAAGATTTATTTGCTACTGGGTTATATTGCAAGATATAATTAGCAAAATCAGCAATATGGGATTAGTTTGTGAGGAAGATAATTTCAACTTTACAAATCCAATGCTGCATACATGAAAATTGATCTTATCAAATTAGAGACCTATATGACAATATTCAAAGGATATCATCACACAAATAAACTGATAAAAATGGAGGAGCCTAGCAGTGCATAGCTCCCTCTACAAAGCCTCATCAATTCGGGAGTGATATCATTAGAATGCAACCGCATTGGACAACTTTGCATTAGGGTAACATACAAAAAATCAGCAGCTTAGTATTTGATTAAAGGAGAGCTAGAACCTGATGAGCATATAGAAAGCATATTTAATTGAAAAAAAAAAATACATTTACAATCATTCAGGGATGTGACGTCAAGATCAGATCAAGTATTTGAATATACAGAAGCATCAAAACTTCCTTGGGACACTCTAGTCGGCCCCAGAGCATCTTCAAGGTTGGCACGCAAGATGGTCCTCAGCTGTTGTGGTAGCTTCCTCTACAAAATCCATTTTCTTTATTTTGATCGGCCTCAGGTATGGAATTTGAAGTTCCTCAGCCCAATTAGCCATGCCCAAATTAGTCATGCGATAAAGCAATTCCATGACAACAATAGATCAAATGGGATGCAAACCAATTAGCAAATTCTTGAGCTTCATCCCAGCTTGTTTCACAAACGGGCAAAAAATTGTCCAATAATGCAAAAGATCATCGACGCAATTAATTGAATTGAAGTCCCAAAGTAAGCTTAGATCATTACATAGACTGACCAAACATGTCATAGAAGCAGCACCAGTTTACCTTGCTTGATAATCCTTCAAAACAACAGTTTGGGTACTAATAATGTTAAGGTGGTCTACATCCATTTATGACAAACTAGCCAAAACTACTTTTAACATTTTTTTTGTCACCGAACAAAAATACTTGAACCTTGAATTTTATTTTAGCTCAGTTCATCATTTCCGAGAAGCGATGCTCTTCTTAAAAGGTTAATGAGGGACATCAAGGGAACAGTAAGAAACTTGATAGGGGTTTCAAGCATTATGGAAAAGTCAAAAGACGTTTGTCACAAACAAGATATCTACCATTAGTCAAATTTGACATACAAAAGAACATACAAAGTAACTCAAAATGACCATAGATTTTTTCAAAGAAAATATGAACATTGGACATTGAGAAATTCTAGGCGCAGTATACAATAATGAGTGGCAGAAGTTCATCAGCCTCTATGCCTTCTATTGACATTAGGGTCTGCATTTTGATCTTGGCTAAAGCATCATGTTAGCTTCTACGACCAACTGCCCCACTCCTTCAATTATGTAAGACTAGCAATTTAGGAAAGTACAGAAACCTGTCACAAAAAACCTTCTTGTCAGAAAAAGTGATCAAAAGTAGGTCATGAATCTCAGACGAAAAATGATTGTTCACTGCTTATTTACCTCTATTCAGGAAACATATAATTTCTAAAGATGGGAGTTATAGATAAGTTCAGTGTTGCTTCCAATAAGTCACAACCAGAAATATCCAAATCAATTGAATCAAACTTTTCAAGTCCCTGAAGCTGAGTAAGTTTCTTGCAGTCTCGAACTCTTAGAGATCGTAACTTCTCACATCCCGTCAAATCTGGCAAAGTCTTTATTGATTTGCATCCTATAAAATCCAACTCTTCTAAGAACTCTGCACCATCAAGACCTTCAATTTCAACTAGATTGTAGCACCCGAAAGCCGTTAATTTCTTCAAACACAGTAATTCTAGACAGTGAAGCCTTTCAATGGAATTGCAATCCCGTAAAGATATGACCTCCAAGGAACTGCACTTTTCTATTGAAAGCTCTTCCAAGTGCATGAGTCTGCTGAGCCAAAGTGATGTCAGCTTATTACACTCCTCAACACAGAGATTCAAGAGTCTTGAGGAAAGCTCGGGGATGTCTGCAAGTAGATGGCATCGCTGAAGATGGAGTTTTTCTAGGTGGATTAGTCTAGAAAGCTGTGGCAATCTAGGACTCTGACAAGAGATCCACAGATACGATAAGCCCGAAGGAAGCTCTGGCAGTGACCCAAACTCATTACAACCACTTAGGTCAAGGTGTTGGAGAGAACAAGGAAGCTCTGGCAGCGACTGGAGCTCGTCACAACCCCTTAAGTCAAGGTGTTGGAGAGAAGGAAGCTTTGGCAACGACCGGAGCTTGTCACAAAACCTTAGGTCAAGGTGTTGGAGAGAAGAAGGAAGCTCTGGTAGTGACCGGAGCTCCTTACAGCCCCTTAGCTCAAGGCGTTGGAGAGAAGAAGGCAACTCTAGTAGCGATCGGAGCTTGTCGCAGCACCCTAGGTTAAGGTGTTGGAGAGAAGAAGGAAGCTCTGGTAGCGACTGGAGCTTGTCGCAATCCTCTAAGTCAAGGCATTGGAGAGAAGAAGAAAGCTTTGGTAGCGATCGGAGCTCTTTACATCCCCATAGGTTAAGGCGTTGGAGAGAAGAAGGAAGCTCTGGCAGCGACCGGAGCTTGTCGCAACACCCTAGGTAAAGGCATTGGAGAGAAGAAGGAAGCTCTGGCAGCGATCGGAGCTTGTCGCAACGCCATAGGTTAAGGGATTGGAGACAAGAAAGATTTCGGACACTTTCTGGTAGGTCAGATATCGGTGTGTCATTGAGATAGAGATCCTCGAGGGAAGGCAAGTCACCGATTTCACTTGGAATTGCCCCTTTCAGACTAATGCATAATGAGAGATGTAGAGTCCGTAAATTTTTCAACCTTCCAATAGCACTAGGAAGCTTTTCAATCCCAGAAAGACTTGAGTCAAGAAGTTGCAAATTCTGTAAATACCCAATTGAGCTAGGGATTTCTCTCAGTGACTCACAACCGCAGGCAGTCAATTGCTCCAGATTCCTCAGAAAAGCAATAGCACTGGGAAGCTTTTCAATCCTAGAGAAACTCAAGTCAAGACATTGCAAATTCTGTAAATCCCCAATTGAGCTAGGGATTTCTCTCAGTGACACACAACAATAGGCACTCAGTTTCTCCAGCTTCCTTAGAGAAGCAATAGACAAAGGAATCTTTGCAACACCAGAGTAATCTAATAAAAGTTCTTTTAAATTTTTTTAATTCGCCCACCTCCTCTGGTAGCTTCTTGAGACTTCTACATGAAGTCAAGTCCAAGGAAACGAGGCTCGTGAGTTTGCCAATAGAAGGGTGGAGATGCTCTAGTCCACCACAATTGGACAAGATGAGAATCTTCAACTGTGTGAAAGCCGATAGATCAGGAGTACTTCTTAAATTATGGCAATTTTTAAGCATGAGAACTTTAAGCCGCTTTGACGCCTAATAGAAAAGGAGAATAAGCTGTCAAAGAATGGGTTGATGACTAAACAAAAACAAAACCCTAAATTCGTTCTTTTCTCAATCTTACCAAGAATGACCTCCATCCTTGCCAATACTCTATGATCATGCTCCAAGATAAATCTAGTACTATTAAATTCGATAGATGCATTGAGAGAGGCAAGTCGCTTTGCACGAAGCTCCACTCAAGCCATCTCACTTCATAAAGGAGTTCGTCGTTCGAGGTTCCGCTTGAAGCTGCCCGCAAATTGTCACGGAAACGGAAACAAGAGAGGTGTCTCCACAAAATTTTGCGGAACCGGGAGGGGGATCTGGAGGGGAGCCAGGCGGGGCGTCTCTGCGAGTTTTGACTTTTTAGTTTTTCTTTTCTTTTCTTAAATCTTGGATTTTGCACGATCTATAACCTTTCTATACTTCCCATGCACAAATATGGCTTATATTTATTTTATTTTTTGACGAACTTTTCGAAAATTAAACAAATGACATGAAAAATAAAGAAAAAAGGGTTATTGCTCTAAAACAACTAAGGAAAAGGTTACTCAATGTTTTATCTTTTTCCTTTTTTCTTTCAAATTTTGTAGTGCATGCACTTTGACTTTTATTTATTACGAAATATATGAAACCATTTTACAACATACAAATGTTTACTTGTAAATTTTCATGACTTTTGTATAATTTTTCAAAAGAATTTGTTGAAGAGTGCCAGTGGGCCACCTATAAGTAGCTATGGAAACACCTGGTTTTCATTTCATTATTTAAATGTAATAATGCCGAAGAGAAAAAAATGGGAATTTTCAATATATTTCCATATATAGAAAAGATTATACGCAGAGCCTATCCATAAACTTTATTACAGAATTGTCTAAGAAAATCAAAGAAAATCAAATTAGATATGCATAATCAAGATAAATATAGAAAATTAGAGAAACTATCCTAAATATCTCTCGAAGATATCTATCTACATATCTTTAACATCATTCACTATTGTTCTGAAGTGTTTAATCATTTCTTTGAAAACTTAAACGTTTTTTTTTTTGTTAAGTATTTTTAAAAAGTGACATGGTGACATTGGACAATAGTGTATAAATCATACCATGAGGTGGCCCAAATGGACAATGTATAATAATAAATTGACATGAACATTGATAATATAACTAAAAGATTGGCTTCATGCTGAGCATCATTATACTCAAAGGTATGGATATAATAACAAGTATGGCATTTCCTATAATTAGTCAAGTTTTCATGGATTTTTTTTATGACAAATAGTTGTATGTGTTATAAGTAACTTATAGTGGATACAAATTTTTGTTATAAGAAAATCCACTCTTTATCATACATCTAACCTAATCCATGATATGAGCAAGGTCAATGTTATAAAACCTTAAAAAACAGTACGATTTTCCTAAAAATACTTTTAAGGGGATTTTTGCTATCTTATCTATCAAAAGGAAATAATAATTAAAAGAGATAAATATAACTAGTAGAGTAGAGGGATGGGTATCTTCGAAATCAAATTGAAGAAAAGAAATATCAAACATTGTACTCCTAAATCATAGGACTACCACCAATACATCTGGCCGTACTAGTAAGCAAGAACATGTGATAAGTGTGAAAAAAATTTCAATCTTATTGTTTTGAATTAATTATCAGTTATTATAATTGGCACATGCTATCTTTTTTTTTTTTAAATCAAGAAATATTCATTTATCTTATCTATGATGTTTATACTTCATCTTCATTCATTATTGTAGTCTTTAGATTATCAATATTTTCAACTAGAAATGACAATTACATGGTTTTAGTAAATGAGATTTATAGTGTAAAATTGCAGTTAAAGGAACTTAAATCGATTGTCAATCAAATCTTTACAGATGTAATTTATATCAATGAAATCGAATCAAATGGTATAACGTTCTCATTCTTTAAATACTTATAATCCATTTAGCTATCACAAATAATCTAAGATGGACATAAATGGATGTTTATATAGATCTTTCATCCTAAAAAGTAAGAGCGTCTATTCATCGTAGGTGAAATATTAGAATAGATCAGATTAAATATATTAAAATAAGAGGGAAAGAAAAAGAAAGGAGTGCTATATTTTACCCGTGCATTCATTCTTAGTACTTTTGGGACTCCCTCGTAGTTGTCGTCCCATGGTCCATTACGTTTCTCACGTGGTTGTCCTTGGCAAAAAATGCTCCTTCCAAGATCTCTTAGTTGATCATGCACTAGAAATTCACCATGATCTCCAATTTTAATTAAGCACCTCACCTTCAACTCTTCAATACCTTGACTTGGATAAAACCCACAATCCTCCCACATGTACATGGCATATTCGCTCGTTTTGCCAATAAAGAAACAAACAATATCAAGAAAAATATGCTTTTGTTCATCTTCTAATGCATCATAACTTATTTGCAATATCTTTTGGACATCTCCATGTGGTTGGTTTTTTAATTTCTTCTTCACATCTTTCCATACTTTTCGATTTTTTTTATACAAGTAAGAACCTACAACTTCAAGAGCCAAGGGAAGCCCACCCATGTTAGATATGATATCACGAGATATACCCTCAAACTCCTTCAGAGAATGGTCCATACGAAATGCATGTATGTTAAACAAGAGCAAAGCTTGCACCTTATCCAATTCATTCAATTCATACTTGTAGTCTACCTCAAATTTAGATTGATCAAGAACGGCTTCGTTTCTAGTTGTAACAATGATCACACTTCCTGCCATAAACCAATCACGCTCCCTAGCCAACACATCTAGTTGACTCTTGTCATCTATATCATCCAAAAGAACGAGAACCTTTTTCCCTCTGAATCTAGATTTGATTATATTAATTCCATCATCAATTCTAGACACTTCAATTTTGCTCTGTAGTATATCTGATATTAGTTGACTTTGTAGATACGTTATACCGTGGTGCCTAGTTGTTTCTCGAACATCTGGAAGGAAGCTAGTACCCGCAAATTTATTTGAGAGCTGATTGTAGATGCACTTGGCAAGAGTTGTCTTGCCTATCCTGCCCATGCCATAAATTCCAATCATTCGAGCATTGATGGAAGGATTATTGATCCAATTCATAATTTCCTTCATGCGATCATCAAGTCCAACTAGTTGCTTAGACACATCTAGCTGAAAATCTTCCCGTAACTTGCTTATAACATTTTCAACCACGTGTTCTATTAAGTTTCCCTCATGCCTGTCAAACAACAAAAACAATGAGTATGAACCTAGACATAGTTTATGCAAACTATTCTATCCTTATCAACTGAGCTAACACTTGTTGGCTATAGGAGGTCGATTTTATCTAGTGGTGATCAAGCTTTGAAGACCGAGCATTGGAGTCATTAGAAGGCTTATTGTTTAGTGATCAATACTATTGGCTAGAGGTATCATCGTTTCTTTTTTTTTTGTCGTTCTATACCGGGGGAAAATGCAAATTCTTGGGCACTATGGGATGCTTTGGTTTTAGTTGTCGTTGGTTTAGTTTTAACGGACATCTTGGGGCGTACTGGTGTTTGTTGTCTTAGAGGCATTACGGCTATTTATTTTGTGGATCTTTTCTAAGCTTACAGTAAAAGTAATTCATCTGCATTTCCTCAACTCTGCGTGAAGAAGAAAACTTATCAAAAAAGAAAAGTTCAGTAAAGTACCCATTCGCAATTTTCTGAGATTCCCATCCAATTAAGTGACTAACTTCATTGAGTGCTCGTTGCCCCTCTTGGATATCCTTCTCATCAAAATGTTCCCGACTTGAATGAAAGGCATTTCCGAAATTTCCTTTTAGATGCTGCACATCGGATGGCGAAACTTTGTAAAATATAGGCAACACTATGTGTGACGCACTCTTCTTACAGTCCATGATATGAATGAGCTCGCGGAGGCACCATTTGCTCGAAGCATAATTTTCGGAGATGATGGGGATTGAAATCTTAGACCGTGCGATGGCATTGAGAATCTTCGAACCAAATTCCTCATCAATTGGGATGCTGTTCTCGTCCCTGAACATGCAAAGCGGTATAGTCCCCGCTTTGATCAGACTGTGATAGAGGTGATCAGTGAAAGTTTTGCGGGTATCCGAGCCTCTAAAGCTCAAGAACACGTCATATTGACCGCTACCTACATCTGTGGCTTCTGGAGAGATGAATGAAGAAGTGGATGCTCCTTCAGTGCTCTCTTCCTCTGCCCTCTTTTTCTTTCCCTGACTCTGCCCTTCGTCCATGGTGATCTGAGGGGGAAAGTCGAAAAGAAATATCCTTTTGTTGCTGCTTAAAGGGATTGTTGAACAACGAAAGACGCTTTTAGAATGCTTTTCTGCAAATGCTTGTTGGCTCAGAATAACGTGTTCGTTAATTCCCTAGGTAATAAAGACACGACCTTCAATTAAGTAAGCTAACATCATTTCACTGCAGAAGATTAGGTGGCCCTGAAGAGGCCCCCAAAAAGCCCACATCATTTACTTGTTTAGAAACATAAAATTGAAATTAAACAAATTACATTGTAATTAATCGACTTCCTTAAAACATATTTGAACAATTACATAACTTCACGCATGTGTATGGTATTTGAAGATGAATTCTTTCATTTCAAGGTAAGATATTGAAATTACGTAGGTAACTCCATGGAAGCATCTTCCTCTGGATATAAGCTCACACGATGCCTAATCCTTGTCATAATCTTCGACCTTGCTATTATTATTTTTATCCTAATACATAAACAACCCTAACTATCTCCACCACCTCATTTTCACAACCCCTTCTATGTATTCCCATGTCCATTGGCCAAACTAATGAAGTGTCATGTAATTGTTGCCCAATAAACCAGATCCTCCAGATTTGTGCACTTTCCTAATTGGAGGGAATTTTCACCAATCACGTTTTTAATTTGGTGGGTTTCGAGTTTTAGGCATGTAAAATTAACTAAATCTAAAACATCAATCGAATAAAAATTTTCAATTGATTAGTTTTTTTGATTATGAAGGAAGTCGATGAAAATGAATCTAAATGAAAGGGAAATACTTCCTTTTGGGCCCACATTTTACTTCTTTCTAAAAGTGCATAGAAATGAGAGGAAATGCCACAATTGCACTTTTCTTCCAATTGGCCTTACTTCCTTTTTAAGGATGAATAGAATGAACGATAATTAAGTCTATCAATGAAATTAAGTTCCATTAACATCATTTCCACCCAACATGCATCCAAACATTTTTCGAGGACTTTTAACTTATTTCTCCAAGCAAACTCGAGCTTCTCTGACAAGTTGATACGTTCTTCTCTCTTCAAACAGCTCGGAACAAGGTACTCTCCCTCTTACTTAACTTCAATCAATCTGAGACCATCTTTGTTCTCCTTCCCTCTCTCCCTCTTTTCTCAATGTTGCTTCTCTATTCGTTTCGGGTTGTTTGCTTCACTACTTTGATGTTTTCATTCAAATTTTGTGATTTCATATTTTAATTTTATTTAAAATTGTCATATTCTTAATGATGTTGGAAATGCAAGGTAGAGATGAACAAATGGTCGTTGTCATTTCTCTCTTATTTATTTCGTGTTGGCCCCAAATGCCAATAATTTGATATAAGACGAATCTATGATACGATGTTACCAAGCTATTCACTTCAAACTTTCAAATTTAAATTATTGATTGATAAATTGTCTGCAAAATAGAGTTATAATTCGTTAAATGACACCAAATGAGCATTAGCGTTAGTATTAAGTTACTAATGATATATGAAATACTTGTACACTGTCCTTGAGTTCTTTTATGGGTCATTTTTTTTATTACAATTTTGTTGGCATATCATTCAACTCTTGAAAAGTCAGTAAAACAATGATAAAAGAAGTATGCGAAATATTCAAAAAATAAAAGATAATTTAAGAAAAAGCATAGAAAAGAAGGGAATGAAGTGTCCAGGCTTACTTTTAGAAGGAAGCAGTGATATTTAGAGGTAATGTCCAAAAGGCTTTTGAATTATGAATTCACAACACATAGAAACTTTCATGAACATGAATTGAAAGTAAAAAGGGGAATGAAAGATGTATGGAAATTTGAGGGTGAAAGTTGGATAAAAAAGATGCATTTTTGCGCATAAAAAGGATCGATGAACTAATCTCTATGAACAATAATGAACATAAATATGTTACCACATAAGGAAAAATGAACATGAAATCTTTAATTAATTGGTAATTGATTGACTAGGAGCAGTTGCAGATGCTTTTAGCCCTCGCGTTATCTTCTTTTGGACCTCACACTATTGAAGTCAAACTTGTTGGCTTGATCCACCCACGAGTACCGCGTACATCAATTTTTCAATTGTGCTATACAGAACTAGAATCTGTGTACAAGTATATTGCATTCAATTAAGAATATAAGTATACGTTTGGTCTTTATTTGGTCATTGAAACTCAGAACTTGATAAATCATTTAAAATATAATAATTGAGTTGAAACGGAATTAGAAATGTGTGAAAGACTTCAAGAAAGGACCAAGCTAGTAATTGTGGATGTGATTTTATATTTTAATCTTGTGTAACAATGTCACTTGAAAATGTGAGGTAAAGATAAACAAAAGCTGGTGGTTATTTATCTTTTATCTATTTCACGCTGGAACCACATGCTGCAATTTCATATAAAATGAATTTATTCCGAATGAATATGCTATCACCGAGCCTTTCATTTCAAATTTTCAAATCTATAAAGTTGATTGATATCTTGTCTATAAAATAGAGCTATATTTTGTTAGATGGCACCAAACGGAGGAGCGGATGCTTCTTTTTATGCACTCTTTTTCTTATTGAGATTATTGAATACAAGCATAAAGACACAAGAAGCACCGCAAAGGAACGACCTGAAATGGAAGTAGAATAGGATAATTGGCTAAATTTGTGATAATTCAGGTTAAATTGATTAATCACATTTTGAAGAACGAATTTATCATTTGAAAAGAAAGAGGTGTAAGAAATGAGTGATATAAAGCTAGGTGACTCTCCTAATATGCGTGTATGGCCCAATTTATTCGATTGTTTTCATGAGTGTGTCATAAGATCGATTTATATTTTTTCTTACTATTGGATATCATGTAAAAGATCTTAGGAAGTATCATAATATGGACTTTGGTATGTTTTATTTTGCGATGATTGAAATTGTCATGAGTTGTGAGCAAGTAAAAAGTAGCGATATAGTTAAAATGCTCAAACTCTCACCGTACTTTTTAATTCCTCATTTACTTTTCTTTTTTTAAGTAAAGACTCAGTCAATTTTTGAAGCTTTGAAGTAAGAAAATGATTTTTTTTACTTTTTTCTTGCTAAAGAAGGGAGAAAATGAATCAGAGGTGAAAGGGAATATACTTTCTAGGATTAATGGTCCAACAATTCGAGTAAAACAGGAAAATACTCATTTGGAATGTTCTAGAGGGAGTAAAATTATTGAATAAAGTCTTCTCTTAAGAAGACTTACTCTTAGGATGATTGATTTCAGGATAAATGGGTTCTCAACAAAGAATTAGGAACTTAGTATGTAATGATTGGTTCTCCTCTTTTATAACCGATAACCAAAGTAGTTGACCCAAGAATCAGCCTACTTATATTTTTTTGATTTATTTTTCCATAAATTGATCTCGGATCTTCAAACATAGAGAAACCTCACAATGCATAAAAAAAATAGAATGGTCTATGAATTCAACTGAAATGTGGCAAATTTGCGTGCAACAGAGTCTAGTGTACTTGCAGACCTATTTGCTCTAGTTCAACAAAAGATCAGTACTGAATTACGATGCAACTAAGAACCAGATAGGAAGGCCATCATAAAATTAGCCACATCTAAAGTCGAAAACAAAAGGGTTTCCTTTTTTCACTGAAGTCAAATCTAAGCTGGGGACATACCTCGTCAATAGGCAACAGCGACTCCAAAAGAGAGAATAGAAGACCCTCCTCTGCTATTCAACAACCACCCCCACATCCCCAATAGACAAAAAGGGCCCAGAGCACACTTAGTTCAGCCAATTATTCCAATAATAAAGTGACAAAATCAAAATAAACGGGATGCTAATAAGAATGAAAAAGTGATTACCACAAGCGAGCTGAGATGCTAAGAGAGGCACGAGACCGGAGAGAGAGGAGACTGTTAACAAGCTTGGGCGAGAACTTTCAAGATGGATAAAGAATAGAGGAAGCGAGTGAGGGCTAATCAGTAGACAATAGTCTCGAATTGTTCTGCAAGAGAGAGGCCGAATGCGAATGATAAAGAGAGAAACGAGAGAGAGAGAGAGAGAGAGAGAGAGAGAGAGAGAGGACCAATTAGTAGTAGGCGATAGTCTCAAATTATAATTGATGGACCGATATCCTCATATGGCTGATAGACTAGAAGCAATAAAATTGTTCAGGTGGCAAGCCAAGTCAAGCCACACAATTCAGACCAGAGTACAGAATGACCGCTTCTTCTTTTTTTATAGTAAAAGGTAAGAATAGAATGACCGCTTCTGTTCATATCTACTTAGAAACCATTTTGTTAAACTGATAAATGTGGCTCTAACCGACGTATGAATCTTCCATTATATTATTTTCAAAGATGTTCTTACTCCTACAAATGCTAAATTCTCCTCCCACCCTAAACATGCATAAATCATATTGTCAAATCCATTGTAAGTTGGTAATTTCCTACGCTATATATATATATATATAAAAGTCATGTCTTTGCTCTAAGCAGTAAAATCGCATGAAAACCACACTTTATCATGAGTTTCTCTAATTCAATCCACAAAGATAAAGTCCACCTAAAAATTGTCCACATATTAAATATGCGTAAGTATGTTGAAAGCAGCAGCTTTGCTCACTTTCAAGCTTTCCATTTTAACCAGCACAAAAAATAGTATGATTGTGAATTTTTCATAATTTCCGGAAGACATTTGAATTTTCTGTCATTTTTCTAGAAATTACGAAAATTGCCAATAAAATGAAAAATGGTATTATGGACATCCAAAAATTTTCTGGTTGATCTGACCTGTTCGAAAAAAAAAATTGTTGTTGATAATTCTCATCTGTAGCCTGTGAAAGTTTTTGTACGATTATAGAAGGAAATAGACTAGCACCATCAATATTCGGAAAAATATAGTTTTTTTTAACTATTTTCAAGAAAAAAAGAAATATTTTCACAAAAACTGAGTATTTGGATCTTTCATGCTTTAAGTAATTTTGGACAATTGTTGTATGTATAAGGCCAATGGACCAAAATTGAGTCTAGAAGGGTATTTTCGCAATTTTTATCAAGTAGGCTTTTTTGTCCCAAGAGTTCAGTTAACCATTAATGTTTTGTGTTTTCAAAACAACGTCAAGATAAGGCTAGCATGTGATTCCACCAGATTCAACCGGTCTAACCATTCATAAAGTTTTTTTTTTTTTGGGTTCAAAATAACCAATTAATTTAAATGAGAAGATTTTAATAAGAAAAATTAGCAATATATGTGATGATGATTTTGAAAAAAAAAATCAAGGGAATTTCACAAGAAATATTTTGTATGCCTTCAAGGATGTTACGCATCAAGCCATGAGTAATAATCGAATATATTTTAGTCCTATCAATTGTAATAGATAGGAGAATGAAGGTTTGGCTTACCTTGAGAAGCGATGTAGAGATGAAATTACTATGATGGGTCTTAGTATTTGAGAAGAAGTCGCCTTGAAGTAGATCAACTTGTGTTCAAGTCTTGAAAGACAGTACAATTCGAGGATCACCTTCGCACCTTACCCTAAAGCCATCAAACCAAATATATCTCAGTACAAAAATGAGAGTCTCAATGATTTATGGTGATTGGAGTTTCTCCTCTTCAAGCACAAGCACTTGGGACTTTATATTTTAATTTTGTTTAAAATTGTCATATTCTTTATGAAGTTGGAAATGTGAGGTAGAGATAAATAAATGCTCGTAGTTATTATCTTTTATCTACTTCACGCTGGCACCACATGCTACAATTCCATGTAAAATGAATTTGTTTTAAATTAATATGCCATCACCGAGCCTTTCAATTCAAATTTTCAAATCTAAAAAATTAATTGACATCTTGTCTATAAAATAGAGCTATTGGATGGCAACAAATGGAGGAGCGGATGCTCCCTTAGTGCTCTCTTTTTATGCACTCTTTTCTTTCTTCTTATTGAGATTATTGAATACAAGCATAAAGACACAAGAAGCACCGCAAAGGAACGACTTGAAATGGAAGTAGAATAGGATAATTGGCTAAATTTGTGATAATTCAAGTTAAATTGATTAATCACATTTTGAAGAATGAATTTATTGTTTGTTTGTAAAGAAAGAGGTGTAAGAAATGAGTGATATAAAGCTAGGTGACTCTCCTAATATGCGTGTATGGCCCAATTTGTTCGATTGTTTTCATGTGTGTGTAATAAGATCGATTTATATTTTTTTCTTACTATTGGATATCATGTCAAAGATCTTAAGAAGTATCATACTATGGACTTTGGTATGTTTTATATTGCGATGATTGAAATTATCATGAGTTGTGAGCGGGTAAAAAGTAGTGATACAGTTAAAATGCTCAAACTCTCACTGCACTTTTTAATTCCTCATTTACTTTTATTCTTTTAAAGTAAAGGATCAGTAAATTTTTGAAGCTTTAAAGTGAGAAAGTGATTTTTTTTTCTTTTTTCTTGCTAAAGAAGGGAGAAAAAACGAATTAGAGGTGAAAGGGAATACACTTTCTAGGATTAATGGTCCAACAATTCGAGTAAAACAGGATATTACTCATTTGGAATGTTCTAGAGGGAGGTAAAATTGTCGAATGAAGTCTCCTTAAGAAAAGATTTACTCTTAGTATGATCAGTTTCAGGATGAGTAGGTTCTAAACTAAGAATCAGGAACTTATCACGTAATGATTGGTTCTCCTTTTTTATAACTGAGAACCAAACTAGTTGACCTAGGAACCAGCCTACTTTTATTTTTTGGATTTATTTTTCTATAATTTGATCTAGGACCTTCAAACACAAAGAAAGCTCACAATGCATTAAAAAAAATGGTCTATGAATTCAATTGAAATGTGGCAAATTTCCACGCAATAGAGTCTAGCACCCTTGCAAACCTACTTGTTCTAGTTCAACAAAAGATCACTACTGAATTACAGTTCACCTAAGCATCAGACAACAAGGCCATCATTGGATTAGCCACATCTAATGCTGCGTTCGTTTCACGAAAAATAACTTCCAGGAAAATGTTTTCCGGATTTTCCGGTGTTCGTTTCACGGAAAATCAATAACTCAAGGAAAATATTTTCCATCAACAGTAAAATTTACATGCAATCTTCCGGAAAATGTTTTCCACTTCTGAAAAGTGGAAAACATTTTCCACAACTTCCTCTGCCTTTTTTTTTCTTTCTTTCTTTCCTTTTCATTTTTCTTTCTTAGCTTGGCCGGTGGCCGGCCCCGACAGCGGCCGGCGACCGGCCGCGAGCCAGCTCGAGCTCCGCCCCGGGCCGGCGAGGCTCCGCCTAGCCCGATCTGTGGAAGCCCAGCTTGCCCGAGCTCGACGAGCTTGAGCCTCACCAGATCGGGCGAGGCGGAGCCTCGCCGGCTTGGGGCGAAGCTCTGGCCTCACCAGATCTGGCGAGCTGGGCGGGGTTCGGGCCTCGCCCGAGCTCGCCGGATCTGGCGACCGGACCTTGGTCGGCCGGATCTGGCGACCGGATCTTGGTCGACTCGCCATCGTCAGGCGTGCGGCGGCGGAGGAAGGAGGAGGAAGAAGGAGGAGCAGCGGCGGAGGAAGGAGGAGCGGCGGCAAAGGAAGGAGGAGGAAGAAGGAGGAGCGGCGGCGGAGGAAGGAGGAAGGAGGAAGGAGGAGGAAGAAGGAGGAAGAAGGAGGAGCGGCGGAGGAAGGAGGAGAAAGAAGGAGGAGCGGCGGCGGAGGAAGGAGGAAGGAGGAGGAGCAGTGGCGGAGGAAGGAGGAAGAAAGAGGAGAAAGGAGAAGGAAAAGAAAAGGAAAAAATAAAAAAAAAATAAAAAAATAAAAAAAAAGAAAGAAATTAGTTAACGAACGGTGGAAAATGTTTTCCACTCAAAATATAAGTATTAGCCGAACACCGGAAAATATAGCCATTTTCCTGGAAAATAACTTCTGGGAAAATGTTTTCCGGAGATGGTACATTTTCCATGAAACGAACGGAGCATAAAGTCGAAAACAAAAGGCTTTCATTTGTTCTCTGAAGTCAAATCTGAGCTGGGGACATACCTCGTCAACAGGCAACAGCGACTCCAAAAAAGAATAGAAGACCCTCCTCTGCTATTCAGCAACCACCCCCACATCCCCAATAGACAAAAAGGCCCAGACCACACTTAGTTTAGCCGATTATTCCAATAGTAAAGCAACATAATCAATAGAAATGACACGCTAATAAGAGATGAAAAAGTGATTACCACCCGCGAGCTAAGATGTGAAGAGAGGCACGAGATTGGAGAGAGAGAGATCCTAAACAAGCCTCGGCGAGAACTTTCAAGAGGGATAAAGAACGGAGGAAGCGAGTGAGGACTAATCAGTAGATGATAGTCTAGAATTGTTCCACAAGAGAGAGGCCTAATGCGAATGATAAAGTGGGAAATGAGCGAGCGCATGCGAGAGAGAAAGAGAGACAGAGACAGAGACATAGACAGAGATAGAGGACCAATTAGTAGTAGGCAATAGTCTCGAATTATTATTGAGGACCGGTAGCAATTAAATTGTTTTCAGGTGGCAAGCCAAGTCAAGCCACATAATTTGGACCAGAGTACGAAATGATTACTTCTGTTCATATCTACTTAAAAACCATTATGTTAAACTGATAAATGTGGCTCTAACTGACTTGTGAATCTTCCATTATATTATTATTAAAGACGTTCTTTGTGACATCCCAAATTTTTCAACTTGTTTTCTACTGAATTAATCGGGCATCTCATTGACCCATCTATAGGGCTATTCTCAGAGCTGATCACTTTTGAGATAACTAGACTAACTTGGGAAGCTATTAAGGACTTTAAAGTAAATAGACTTGAGAATTCGATCAAGAACCAACTTTTTGACCGTGTTTATCTTTAGAGGCCATTACGGCACAGTTAAAAATCGATTTAAGATCAGAGATAAGTCTGTTTGACTGAGATGTGTGGCCGATCGTGGGTGACTCCACTAAATTATAAAATTCTCATCGATCGACACTAATCCAATTTTACTATCGTTTTGGTACCCTGTGTCTGTAATTGAATCTTCGAGATTTTCACGATAATCGAGAGTCGCCATTAAGTGGGTTCAAAGTGGTTCGAAGAAAATCAACCACGGGTCATTTGTCTTAAAAAGTTATGAAAACTATCCAGTAGCCACGCTAAAAACGCGCCAAATGGAAATTAATCACCGATTCAAGTCCGATTTCAGAAATTGAACATTTTGTTAGATCACAATAAATTCTAGGACCTACGACTCAGTCTTAGAAGATTTTTCTGACAACCGAGACTTTTTGGAAAAAAGTTAGTTTATGGCTGTTGTCGTTCAGTTTAAGCCGGGGATTAATTCTAGTTACAAAATTGAGAAGCGTGAGAAATTCTTAGATGAGGAAAATTATAAATTCGATAGATGAGACATCAATTGATTTTTATGAGAGCTGATCGAGGAGAATCAATAGAGAATTGAATCAAATTGAAGCCACCTCACTTCAATTTCGTAGCCCCCCAATGTGAGCCAAGGAGTTATACTTGGCCTAGGTTAAAGCTTGAAGACCAAGCTTGGAAAAAGAAGGCCATGTGGAGCCCTCATCCCTCTCATCTCCATCTCTTCTCTCCCTCACTCTCTCTCACCTCAACCGGATAGCCCTCTCTCTCTCATCCTCCCTTTTGTGCGACAACCTCGGTCTTCCGCTTCACTTTCATTTTCGTCTTTCAGCTTCTTCATTCGGTCTCCTCCTCTGTAACGGCATCCCCCACCGAAAACGTTTGCCCATCCACTGAATTCCCCTCATCCTCGTCACTTGTCCATCAACCAGCATCTCTTGGTCAATGTTTAAACCTGCGAAGCCCGTTAGTTGACCGTTTGTAGCCCACGCCCTCGCGTCCACTCCTTTTCCTTCGGCTGCCAGCGAAGCGTGAGTTGCCAAGCGTCTTCCACCGTTCACTGAGCAGTCCACGATTCCACCGATTTGTTGACTCTTGCAGAGCCAGCATGAGACAGCTGCCCATGTGAAGAAGCTGCAACAACTTCGTGTCTTCCTCTTGCGCGGTCGTCACCAGAGGTCGATTGACCACTTGCCTTCAAGCCAGCAAAGCCAGCAAAGCCGCATGCGTCCAACACCTCCACCGTGTCTTCATTCCCGCGTGAACCCAAGCCCATCTTGAATCCCAGCACCTTCGCACGTTCAGCCATAGAATTCCAGCAGCAGCCCAGCGAAGCCAGTAGAGTTCACGGCCTAGTTCAGTTTTGTTTCAAGCCCATCTCAGCCCAAGTTTCAAGCCCAGTTCATGTAATTCTAGCCCCTTTAGTTTGGCCCAAGGATTCAGCAGGCCCAAGCCCGCGAAGAAGCCCGAAGCCAAGCCTAATATTTTTCTGTGGGCTAGTGAAGCCTTTGGGCCTGGTCCAAGCCCACCGGCATCGTTGCAATCCCAAAGCTCGGCCGCCATCGCAGTGATCCAGTCTCCGCTTTTAATCAAGTGATTAATCTCACTAATCATTGCTTAGTAGACTAATTATACTAATGGTTAATTAGTGTTAATTAAGTAGGATTAGGTTATTAGATTAGAATGGATTAGTGATTATTAGATAATTGCATTGCATATTAGTTAGGTGGTTAGTGTAATTAGCTCGAGAATAGTTTGTACTATTTATTGAATGCATCTCGGTATTTTTCCCGACTCTTTTCTGGCTTCAATTAGCATTACAGGCCTAAATTGGATTTTTTTTTGTATTTATTTATTAATTTTCGAAATTAATTAATTAATTATTTATTTTTAAAAATTAGGCAGGGATAGTCGACGACCGAAATTTCATGTTGATTGTCGTGGTGCAGTTTGTTTATTTATTTGAGCTCTACGTTGCGTTGAATTGAATTAATTGTGATAATTTAAGGAATTATTCCTAAATTGATTGAAATTGAGTAAAATCGAATGATTGATTAGTAGATGGCCGAGTATGATTATCAAGCATTTATAATACTTTGATGAATTGTAAAGTGGAGAGAATCGTGATATTGAACTTGGAATACTCTTGGCTAAGACTGATCAGGTACGAGGTATAGACATACGTGGTTCGGTGCTAAGAAAATCACTGGTGAAAACGGCGCCTTAAAGAACGCACGAATGCTGTCTATTACCTGCATTAATATGGACATACGTGGTTCGATGATAAAGAAATCACTAGTGAAAACGGTGTCTTAAAGAACACATGAGTACTGTCTACTACATGCATTATTATGGATATACGTGGTTCGGCGATTAAGAATATCACTGGTGAAAACGGCACCTTAAAGAACGCACGAGTGCTGTTCATTGCATACGTTACCTTGGCGAAAACGACACCCGAGAGCATTACTGTAGCTCTGTGACTGAATATACAATTGGAGGTTGTATAATAAGGAGTTAATTGACTTGGAAATGATTTGACTGACATATAATCGACTAGGTCGATTGATTAATGATTTGATCCATTTGTCATGATTTGATTGATTGTTTGATGCAATTTATGAGGCATATGTGTATAATCTTGAATTGCAAGTTGGCATGGATGCCAAGGTATGTCTTCTAAATCATGCTGTGCTTAGGCAACCATGTGGTGTATTGGTTTCCTAATCGAATCTTGGTGAGGTAGAACTTGCTGAGATGCAGTCTCAATGGTTATTGTATAACCATTTCAGGCCCATAGACGAGCCTGAGGAGGAGGAACAAGAAGAGGATGATGAGCTAGAAAAAGATGAAGAGCTTGAGGGAAACGAGCTTAGTGAAGAAGAGTCAGAAAATGATCAGGATGATCCCGAGTACAATCCGAATGAGGACTGAGATCCCATCCTCTTTTGTGAACCTTGTTTGTATGTGAATAGAGTGAGATCAGAAAGTTGGGAATAATTTTGTGAATGTACTTTGAGTTGTGCTTTGTATAAAAGTATGGTTGTGGATTTCAATATGAAAAATATGACTTATTTTTCTATCCCATCGTTTTATTGTCTGGGGATTTATAACTGCTTCCGCATGTGCTATTAAAAATAAAAAGGTCGGCGATACATAATCCTAGAATATCGCATTCTAAAATCGACCAAGTAGAAGGATGTGTGCGTGCCCAAGGATTGGGGTGTGACATTCTTAATCCTGTAAATGCTACATTCTCCTCCCACCCTAAACATGCATAAATCATATCGTCAAATCCATCGGATGTCAATAATTTTCTACGCTATATATACTTAGAAGTCATGTCTTTGTTGTAAGCAGTAAAATCGCATGAAAACCACACTTTATGACAAGTTTCTCTAATTCAATCTGCTAAGATAAAGTCCACCTAAAAATTGTCCACATATTAAATATGTCTAAGTTCATTGAAACCAGTAGCTTCACTCACTTTCAAATTTCCATTGTAACCAGGACAAAAAAATAGTACAAATTGTGCATTTTTTATAATTTCCAGAAAAAAATTGAATTTTCCGTCATTTTCCAGAAATTACGAAAATTGCCAATATAATGGAAAATGTTTTTATGGACATCCAAAAATTCTCTAGTTGATTTGATCTGTTCAGATAAATTTTTTGTTGTTGACAATTCTGATTTGTAGCCTTTGAAAGGTTTTGTGCAATTGTTGAAGAGAATAGACCAGCACAATTGATATTTGGAAAAAAAATCTAGTTTTTAAATGTATTCAAGGTGAAAAAAGAATTATTTCTGCAAAAACTGAGTATTTTGGATGTTTCAGGCTTTAAAAAAAATGTAATTTTGGACAATTGGGTGCACATAGGGCCAATGGACCTAAAATCGGGTGTAGAAGGGTATTTTCATAATTTTAATCAGATGGGCTTTTTGTCCCAAGGGAATTTCACATGTGTTATTCTGTATGCATTTGAGGATGCTAGGCGCTAAAGCAATGAGTAATAATAAAGTGTATTTTGGTCCTATCAAATGTAATAGACCGGAGGACAAAGGTCGGACTTACCTCGTGGAGGAAGTATTCAGAGATGAAATAACTGTGATAGGTGTCAGTGTTCGAGAAGAAGTCGCCTTTGAAGCAGATCGAGTTGTGTCCGAGTTCCGAAAGGCAGTGCAATCCCGAGGATCACCCTCACGCCTCGACCTAGACCGACTTGGTTTGGAAAGACGCCGAGGTAAACTTGCAGATCATCTCAGGTTCCGAACATCACGAGAAAGGACGAGTAGTGGCTACAAAATCACCAACAACGGACAGGGAACTTACTATCTTCCGATGAAATCGCAGCTCCTCTGGTATATCCGGAGATCCAGAAACGACCCTCGTGTTCCGAGCGAAGACCCTCCAACCCAGGAACCCTAATCGCCTCAGCAGAGTCCATGATCAGAAATTACAGCAAGCGGAACACTAAAAAGTTCGAAACTCGACACGATTCGAGTTGATTTTACCTGCTGATTGGCGCCCGCCGAAGAACCAGTCCCTCAAGAAAACTACCGATGGGTCGGTCCTTTGAAGCCGGTGGTTCGGAAGGAGCGACTGCAGGTGCTCCTCGCGACGGCCTCTGGCGTACTGCTTGATGGATTCACGAGAAAGAAGATCGCTGCTTCCTCCGCTGGTTCAAGCCGAAGCTCTCGCTCTGGTCGTAGAGGCTTCGATGTGCTTCAGATCTGGAAGCTGAGCGAACTTGTACTCGGGGAGTCGGACAACGCGGTTTTGTGTTGACTTTCTGCTGGAACATGATCCCGTGCCACGGGTGGAGGCGCTGTGTCCTGGACGCCAGAGCCCAGTTGGCTAATTTTTAAAAGTATATCCGCGGCCCATAAAACCTTAAATGGAATTGGGAATGTGAGGCAGAGATAAACAAATGGACGTAAACTTGTGTTGTATTTATTCCATGCTAGCTCCACGTGATAACGATTTTTATCTGAATCCAACATATTTTTAAATGATACATGATCTAACCGAATTATTCTCTTATAACTTGTTAGATGACATTGAAGAAGGAATCCGATACTCCATTGATGCTCTCTTCTCCGGCGCTCTTGTTTGAATACAAGGATAGAGAGAAGAATCTCAGCGCAAGGAGCACTTGCAATTGAACGATTTGAAACAAAACAATGCATCCCTTTTGTTTCCCTTGCTCTGGCTTTGCCTTTCTCCATGGCAGTGTTGGAAAAGTATTAGATAATATGTGTTGGAAAGCTATTAAAAATGATGAAAAAAAAAAAGAGACTAATTGTTTGAGCCAGGCAAGTACTATCCTCAAAGACAATTTCACCCATCAAATTATGAAACTCAATACGATAGGCTCTAATGGCAATCCTCACAATATACAACTCAGTATAGAATAATAGAATAAACAGGAATATGTTATTTATATAGCCTAGCTAAAAAAGAAGATACGTGAATTCTGTAAACTCGATGTATCTTAAAGGACTGTGGCTTGGAGTCTAATCTTCTACTCAAACAAAAGAGAGAGCTGTTAAGAATCCTTTATAAATTAATTGATAATTTATAAAATGGAGACCATTATAAATGATAAATTGATCATGTCCATAAACGAAAGAGAGAACCCATAATTCTCCTTTGCACTTCGTAAAGTCTTGAGATCTTTGTCTTGGTAGATTTCCTTACTCATCGTAACTTTTCTTTATCAAATGATAATTTGATCACATCCATACTTTCTTTTCATGTATTGAAGTGATGACAGAAAATCAATTTTGCAAAATAGACTCGACGGATCATGTTTTTTCCCTTTCTATCCAACTGTCCACATTGAATGTAGGACTAATCCCATAAACGAGAGTTTTGACTTGTGAAATTTCTGTCCCCATCAGGAGGTTTTGCCCATAATAAAGTAGTTTTTTATTATTATTTTTGCCAAACAGTAAAGTAGTGTTTGGAAATGCTATTTTTCCTAAAGTTTTGAAAAACATTCCACTGTAATATTTATATTTAATATATAGAAAGGAAAAAAATGTAAATTAAGAAACAATATTACTTTGTCAATGTTGTCTTTCACCGACGCACAGCAACAGACACGTCTGTAACTTTCATATGATGTGCAAGTCTTCCGTTTCCAAAGTAACCTTCACACATAATCCTATCTGCCGAGGTTAACGATGATTCAAGCCCAAGCGTGTCAAATGAAGCCCGGGGTGCAAAATAGAGCTTAGACAAACTTCAGGGGCGAAAGAGGAAATTTAAAAAAAAAAAAATGGAAAAAATAAGGCTCAATCTCTCCCATTCTCCGGCGTATCTATAAAAATAGGTAGCGGAAAACATCACCAATCCTGCCATCACTGGGAACGTCTTTTGAAAAGAGCACTTCAAAGCGCACGGTCTCTAGAGAGATTAGTGATCGTCTCGATTCGACTGCAGCGCGTGCATCATTGATTGATCGATTGAATCGCTTGAACAGGTCGAGACTCCATGGAGGATCGAGGCTTGGAGGAGGTAGAGAAAGTTTGGGGTTGCTGAGCTTGGCTCTCGAGTTCGGCTTCGACGAGCAGTCTGCCAGCAAGTGCTTGGGACCGTCTTGTTTCCCTCTACGGTAACTCGAATCGTTATTTCGTCGCCCATCTTTTTATGCTGATTAGCGTTGTGGAGGCTATGTAGGTATTCTGACGATTGATTGTGTTGTGTGGATGATTTGTGAATCGATTGATTGTGTAGTCCTAAATACGGAGATTTATTGGGGTTAGTCGTCATTCTGACGATGGCTGTGGAATGGTCTGCTTTTTGGATGTGAATGGACCAGAGCTGGTTAAATCTAGTTCATTGATCTCATCCCTATTTCTCCGTGTGTTTTGTGGAGCGGTCTTATTGACTAGCAAACTGTCTGACTTATTTTTGAACTGACTACAAATTTACGTATGGTGTCTTGCCTACATATAAATATGGTGTCTCACTGAACTAAGTGCAAATTACGTATTGTGGATTGTGTTTATTTGATCTCTTGTTTGCCGTGGAACTTGTAAAATTATTTCTTTCTTCTTTTGGTTTTCTTAAGGCGACGAAGGTCGAGAGTTTATCACTGTTGAGCACTGGGGCGATGACTTCCTAGCAGAACTTCCTGAAACCATGCAAAATTTTGAGGATTGGGATGATTTGCAAGCTGTGGAATCAAAGGCTTGTGGAGTTTTGACTGATATATTTGGCCAAGATTTCAGTAATGATGGTGAATGCAATGTTGTGCACGATGTCAATATTATAGAAGATTCTCCACAACCTGAGAAAAATCAAACTTTCCTTGAGGTAGATTCCTTTACTGACAGTGAAGACGATGGCGATATATTTGGCAGTATAATGGGCAGGAAACCCACATGCTATATTCCTGATCAGAGCAGTACTCTGAGCCCTTTATCCACTCAACTTCTAGCCAGACGATCTTTAGAATCCATGGCATGCTTTTGAAAACTATGAAGTTGTCTCACTCCCTTCTGCCCCCACCAGTTTGAAAGGATTAAGGAAAAGAAAGAAAAGCATGGTGGCTTGGAATGTTTTTTCTCATGCCCAAACGTAATTGGGTGATAGTTGTTAAATTTGTGGCTCGAGTTTTTTATTCATGGACCTAAATTTGGCTTGGGATTGGCTCGTTTAATTGCATGGACCAAATATGCAGCTTGAAAAATGTCTAAGTATTGTACAGGGTTGGCCGTTCAGTGAAGCAACTGTGGACACCTGAAGAAGCCACGATAGTTACTGGGCAAATCCTAGAGTCTGGCCACAATTTATTCTTTTAACGATGATTCTGCAACTCATATTTTTATTTATTTTTTATGCTGAGGTATATTTAGGCCAAGAAGGAAAATAAGAAGACAGATTGTCTTGGTTTTTGATCAGGAGAGTTTAGAGTGTCCTTTCAGAAAACTCTTGGGAAACGCTTTCCACTCATCTAGTTCGCTTTTGATTGACTCTTGCAATTGGGGTTTTGGTTAGCGAGAAATTGATTTATTTCTTATTGCAATTCCCTCTTGGTCATTGTGAATCAAGTCCTCCCATTGACATGGACAAAACTGCCCAACCCTTAAATTAGCGTGTCACTGTTCTTTGCTCTTAAAACTAATGTCTTTCCTTGATCATTTCCAGTTTGCTTGTAATTCTGCTTACAGCAAAGGACCTTACGCAGGTTTGTCTGTACAAGCATTTAGTAAATTGCTTATGAGGGCTCTCATCCGATCATATGTATAAGACACTCCTAACTTTTGCCAGTTACTTCAGTCTTTAAGATCTAAAATTACTTATATTAGAACCATTTGGCCAATGAAAACAGTTGATTTTTGTTTTGAAAGTAAAGTACATCATCCAAGTGTTGGACTTAGCATCCGTCGTCTTTGATATGAGTGTTTTGCGAAATGAAGGCTTGGGATTTCTTTGTGCACAATTTTCATTTTCTATCACTCCCATGTCAGAAACTATTTATGCTGCTGGAGAGGCTTATTTGTGGTGAAGGACTGTAAGAACACTGTCACTCAAGGTTCGATATCGTCAGTTTCAAATAAAAGACATTGCTCTCAGATCTCGACATGCGAACAAGGAACTCTGAGTTATGAGGAATTGCAAACCTTGGATGACATAGAATTGGCAACCAATGCGGCATCTAGGACCTTCTGATCATTGACCGGAAAATTCATCTTGTTTGTGCACGCAAGTGTTGTTGTCAGTCATAATATATGTCCAATCCAAATGGGTTACTAAGTCAAAGAGGAATAATTTTCAAAGTACTTCCACCAAATATGGGTTTGAGATTTCTAAATTTCCTCGCAGTTATTGGCTATGCCATTATCTCACAAGGGGTGATGATCTATGAAGTAATTATAAGACAAGTAGTGACTACTAATCCTTCCTGATCAGCTGATGGTGAAAGAAATAATAATTCGCTTGCCCCTTCCTTTGTTCATGTGTTCTTCTGCTGTTTTTACTCTTTGTTTTAGCCGCCAGCAACTCTTAAATCAGGTGTCACAGTTGTTATATCTCGTTGCTATCTCTCATCCAAGATCAATTAGTTACTCCAACCCTCAAGTACGGAATACAATCTACTTTCTTGAACTCTCAACAAACTGCTGCCCAAGCAGCAACTGTCCTCCAAGAACTAAGGCAAAGGTTTAACTATATTGGACTTCTAAAGCTTTTATGCTAAGTGTTGTGACTGTTAAATTATTAATCTCCACTTCTGCTTTCCCTGCCTTTCCAGAAAAGATAAACCATCATGCAAGCTATTGTATGTAACTCCTCAAAGGATTGTGGGAAAACCATCAATTCTCAAGATATTGAAATGCTAGCATAAAAAGGTATTGTTTTTTATGCACCATAACTTTTTTGAAAAGGTTCTTTATAAATTTTTTATATTCAACCATCATGCATTGCGCGCACAACTAGCTGGTTCTGTTGTTGACGAGACACATTGCGCGAGGTATGCATAATCTTTGGTATGCCTCGTACATGAAGAAAGATCACGCTAGAGTTACTTCAAAAGGAATAATTACTTGTGATGTTGCCACTGCAAAACTATTGTCCTTGGTTCCTGATATAGCTAAGCAAGTTAACTTTTATATATACAAACTTAAACTCTTTCTCCAAACCTTTTTGAATTTTCAGTGTTTCTAGCCTAATTAAATTGTCAGTGTTACACTAAACCTTCTGAAGCCCAGACACCTTTGAAGTTATAATATAACAGAATGCAGTGTTCGTTGTTTAAACTTTAGAAAAGACCTAGGTTCCATCATTTGGGAACACTTAGTAGCTCACATTCATTATATTGAGTAAAGAAGACAACTTAAATAAACTCCAATGGAGATTACTTTCCAAAGTAATTGGAACCGGCATAAGCTTGGATCAACGATCCCATCTCCTGTCTTTGTTTGGCATGATTCTCAGTCTCTTAAGCTGGTTCTTGAGTCCCTTTTTATTCTGTTAATGGTTATACTATATGTTAGCAACTTGAGAAAGACAAAGATTCTCCCATGTGGTCATTGATTGCATTTCTTTCAAGGTCTTAACTGGATTTGCTCTGCCAATGTGATCTCGTGAAAGGAACATACTGCTAGTTTGAGCTTTTCTTGTTCATTTGACTGATTTATGAGAAAAGCTCATTGATTGTCACTTCCGTGGTTGTTGTTATTGTTGTCAATGGGGACATGGTTTTTGTCCAGATTATCGGGGACTGGGATGTCTCAAGCAAAACTTTCTGTATGTCTAGTGATGGCCTTGACTGCTACTGCTACTCAGCTCGTGAAGTACTAAACTTACACGTTAACCTCCTGATTTTGTTCAAATAATCTATTTCTTCTAATTGAATTATACATCATTGTAGGATATCCTAAAAGCTCTTAGGATTCCCCATGCTTATGTTCTTGAGACAAGCTTTGACAGAGCAAATCTAAAATAGAGGTTATAGCTAAGACCAAGGAACCACTGAAGCAGCTTGGAGAGCTGCTAAAGAATTGTTTTGCTAATTTTTGTGGCACAATATATTGCCTTTCGAAGAGTGAATGTGTTGACGTTGCAAAATACTTGAATGAGAAGTGCCGTATAAGACAATGTACTATCATGCTGGATTAGCAGCCTCCCAAAGAGTAGCTTTCTAAACGAAATAGCATACTAGAGAGGTCCAGATTGTATTTGCTAACATTGCCTTTGGGATGGGAATAGGCAAACCTGATTTGGTCTCTCTCAATGACAGTTAGCTCCACCCTAAGAACGGTAGCAATCCAGGTCTCCTTCCTGGCCCCACTTGCTGATGCTTTTCTTTATTTACAAAAATTTTCATATTCATATAATGAGCTTGGCCCCTCCAAAATTTTGTAGTTTCTTTACATCCCAAAATTTAAGGAATTATTGTTAGAAACTTTTTAGCATAATAGTCTTGCAAATTTGCAACAATCATTGTTCCGATTGTGAAATATGATAAATGAAGAGCAATTATTTCAGAATTTGAGAAATAATGCTTTGGTATAGATGGTTGAGAAATAATTCTTTGGTATAGATAGATTGATGGAACTTTACTACTATGTCTATCTCTATTTTTGGTAAAATTAGCTATCCATTGAAAAAATATGCGTAGTTGACATTAATTGAGAGATTTTTTAGGAAAGAATTCGAATGTGTTGACATCTACAAAGTTGAGAAAGTCCGCATTCCACCTCGAAGGCGAAGCACAAGATGTAGAGTGTCTGGCCATCCTTGACTTGCTTCCTGGAAAAAAAATATACCTCTACTGATCTGGAAAAATGCCTACCTTGTCTTGTATCTAAGCTTTGACATTATCTATGGTATCCAAGCTCTCCACTTCCAAAGATATGATCTTTCGAATGATTATAATCATTTGTAACCAATGTGATAACAGTCATGATTGTTATAGAGGTACTCGCTTTTGCCACTTAGATTTTATCTTATCCATCTGCATAGTGAATTGTCAGTTCCATGTCACTATTAACTTCTATCACACATCAATAGAAATGTGATTGCCAAGTCACAATTGTACTTGAAACTGAGAAAATTGTTCCACAAACTCTAGTTGCCATTTTCAATAATTATCAATTTAGAGCAGTATTCAGGAATATTTGTGAATTATTGAATCACAAACTTAAGAAGCATCATGTTGTCAGGAATTGGATGGTTGGGTTCAAAGATGTAAGCAAAGCACACAGAGGCAAAACTAAACTTATGAACCAGGAAACATCAATTTCGGTAGATACATTTGCTTATGAGTATACAAAGTAGCTGCTTGTCAATAAGAACCAGAAACATCAATTTCTACCAAAAATTGTTTCAAATATACGCACCCGGTAATGACCGGTACTCTATAAGAGAACTAATTCATGCCAATGTATATGACCTAAATGCAACTAAACTACAGGGAAAATGCAGCTCCTCATCTATATTTCAGCCACTTCAGAGCAATGCCCACCAATGCCTTCAAAGTCTCTTCACTTCTCACTCAACTCAAACATAGGTACACCATGTTAAAGACCAAAACAGACATCCCAATAGCAGCGAATAAATGACAAAAAATGCCATTAGCTTCTAAAAGCAAAATACCATATGACTTATTCTCCCAACTAAACTAATTCGGCTAGGCCACATTGTCTTCCATTTGCAAATCATTAGATAAGGCAAGATTACTACCAAACTAATAATCACAACATCATGATAAGGCACACAATTATCATCCATGACCCATCCCATTCAATAGAATAGGCAATCTCCACGACGCAATTGAAGCACAAAATCAAATACAAAAGGAGTTACCTTTGGTCTAGGTCAATATTTCACAGTTTCATGATATGCAAGAGTAGATTGACTGCTCCAGCAAAAATTGATATTGCAATGTTAGTAACCAATCCAGTCTATGCTTTTCCTTCCCACATAAATATCCAAGTCGAGATATATGCATGAATTATCATAGTCTATAGCATAAGGCTGGATCAACGAATTGTCCTCCAACTAAACTATTCCAACCAGTTTATGGTGATTTCCCTCCAAACTTTACTACCCAAAGGAAGACAATTATGACTGAATAGACAGTCTTATCTATTCATCCGTGGTTGAACCATTTCCTACTTCCTTCCAACATCACCTACAAATTCAGCAAACCAAGCATTATGTGAATGTACTATGCATTTGTCAACACTTGTGAACTGAAAATAAGCGTCTTTGGCTACGAATTGATAGTCTCATGAGGCAACAGTTCGATTTTTTCGGCAAAGTAATCCCGACAATGCGAAGGAAGATTTGATACCACTATCATATCGATCAATCAAAACATATTTTTTTGATCAAAATCGAATGATTATTTCTTAGATTTGACTAGGTTTCAATGTTATGTTAGGAGGGGGGGAGGGAGGGAGGAAGAGAGAGAGAGACATTTGCTCTACTATCTAGGGGTGTGCAACCGGATCGGGTCAACCCGATTCCCGGATTGGCCCACCCGGAAAATAGGGTCGTAAACTGATTCCAGTTGAAATCGATCCGAGAACCGGGTCCCAAAATTCAGACCCTGTTTAAACTAGTCCGGGAACCGGTTTCGAGGGATTACTCACCCGGGAACCGGATTGACTGGACTGGTTTGGGAACCGGTTTGAGAATCGGTTTGAGAACTAGTTTGTAAGCCACCCCAAAAAGACCAAAACACAAAACCCTAATTTGTTTTTACTTTCTATCTTTACCTCTCAGGCTCTCACACCCGCAGACTTCCTTGAGCTCGCGACCTCCGCCCGTTCGCCGATCTTGGTTCCATCCGAGCGCTGATGCTGCATCCGCTCGCCCACTATCGCCTTCCTCCCGTGACACCCGTAGCCCGTGAGATCCCGACGTCGCCACTACGCCTCTCCCTGCTCCGCGCCCCCCGAAATCGCGACGCTGCCTCTGTCAACCCAGTTCCTGGCTACTCGCCAGCCTTGCTCCAAGCGCCACCGCTAGATCCAACTCCCCCTCGCGCTGCTTCCTCATTTGCGTTCATCTGCTTCCTCGTCACACCATCGCCAGCTCCCCGTCGCGCCATCGTAGTGACGAAGCAGAGAGTGGACGCTCATCACCACCTATCAAAACTTCTCTCGTGCTCTTTCTCCCTCGCTTGGTGCGTGCGGGAAAGCTGAGGAACTGAGCGAAGCCAGTTGCAGCTGAATATCTTCGTCAAGCAATTTCATCGCTGAATTGATTCGTCGCCTTAGCTTCGTCTTCGTGAGATTCTCCAAGTCTTTCGGTGTCTTCATTTATTAGTAGGTAACCATTTGGATCGGATCTCCTGCAAGATTCATTGAGACTCAATCATACGATTGTTCTGTGTTTGCCTTCTGCCGAGAGCTTCAAATTGCTATCTCAAATTGCTCATGTTATAGTGCTCGCCGATTGATAGGAATTCCTATTTCTAGAACACCTTACCATTCATGATCACCACATGTTCGACGTTTTGCCTTAGAGATGATAATGATGAATTTGTCCTCTCTTTTTTTTGGGTGAAATGACGAATTTGTCTTCATCATTTCAATCTGAGATTGCATAATAGTGATCTGGATGTTCTTGTTCGACATGCTGATCATATATTGTGAATTTTCATGCTTCATCCTTTGATGGCAGAGAGTTCTCTTTCCCTTGGTGCTTCGGTTTACTTTGTCTCCTTCGATTGTGTGACTGAATTGTCGTCTAGTATAACAGTAAGTCACTATACATCGGTGGTGAATAAATCACAGCCAAGCTATATCAAATTCAATCTCATTTTGATGCTCATAAAAGACCATTCCGCCAAAGTTTGAGGGAGAGAGTCTTCATCCAGACTTGCTTCTCTAAAGTTAATATAAAGATATAGCAATTTTTATGCAAAACAGGTTCCAATATAAACAAGGTCAACCTTGTTCCCGGACCGGAAAAACAGGGTGGGTTGAGAACTGGGTCCAATGCAAATAGAGT
Source organism: Eucalyptus camaldulensis (assembly GCA_019915185.1). NCBI lineage: Eukaryota > Viridiplantae > Streptophyta > Magnoliopsida > Myrtales > Myrtaceae > Eucalyptus > Eucalyptus camaldulensis. The sequence continues at coordinate 24,034,689 of JAHSVA010000003.1, forward strand.
CGAGAACAGGGTCTAAAAAAAAAAAAAACCGGTTATAACAGGATTGGGTATAGGGTCTAGGTCTAGACCTTACCAACCCTGGACCTGATCACCCGTACTACTATCTAGAAGAGAATGACAAGATAACAACGGAGGACGAGCGGCTTTGGAGACAATAGAAAAAAAATTTATCACCTATTTTTCACGTCCTAAATATTAGATATTATGAAAAAAATATTTTTTCTACGAGACAAATAGACCCTTAATTGAAAGTAACATTCTTTTAGGTATATTTAGTAAAATATTAAATTGGTTGTAACTTTCTTTATATTTTGTAAAGTTTTGCGGCCTATGTGTCACTAATTTTGTATATTTTAAGCAAAATATTGAAGTAGTTTTGGAAATGTATATTAAGTAAAATATTAAATTGATTGTAACTTTCTTTATATTTCATAAAGTTTTGAGGCCTATGTGTCACTAATTTTGAGTATATTTAGCAAATTATTAAAGAAGTTTTGGAACGCTATTTTTCTAAAATTTGAAAATCGTTACATTGAAATATGTATATTAATATATAGAAGGGTGAAAATGTAAATTAAAGAAAAGGTATTACTATGTCAATTTTTTGCTTTGCAGATAAACATCAACAGGAAAGAAATTTGAGATACGTCTCGTAAATGTAAAACTTTCGGTACGACATGCAAGTCTCGTGTTTGCGGGGGAGCCTTCACACAGAACGAACCCAAGGGTGTCAATTGAAACCAGAAAAAAACTTATGGGGGGCAAAAATAGAACTTAAACAAACTTCAGGGGCGAAAACGGAATTGTAAAAAAAAGAACTGAAAAATATAGCTCCAACTCCAAGTCTCTCCCATTCTCCGGCGTTTGAAATTGGAAAACGAAGAACATCAATCCCGCCATCGCTGGCAAGGTTGTCGAACCAGAGCACTTCGAGCTCGCTCGAATTCGATTCGAGACTACGGATCGATTTGATTCTGACTCAGGCATCATCGATCGATCGATCGAATCGCTCGAGCAGGTTGAAGTTCCATGGAGGGAGCGGGGCTCGGAGGTAGAGAAAGCTCGGTTCACGAGTTCAGCTTTGACGAGCAGTTCGCCAACAAGTGCTCGGGCCATCTCGTTTCGCTCTATGGTAACTCAAATCGTTATTTTGTCGCGCGTTCTTATGCTGATTAGCGCTTGCGGAGATTATGGAGGTAGCTCTCGTCCCCCCGATGATGATGATGATGATGGCGGTAGAATAATCTTGCTTTAGGTTTGCAAGCGTCGGAGCGGGTTTAGTGAAGTGGCAGTCCTACTGACGAGCGAAATGTCCGGCACTGGTCCAGCTTGATGTGCTTAGGTTGCTTCGGATGGACGGCGGTTTTTTCTTGATTATTGGCCCAAACTGCGTGATACCTGGTCATCGGGGAATGACTTTAATCGCTTGTGTTGCGGGGATAGTTTGTGCATTTGATTGAACGTGCATTCTTAGTTAAGGAGATTCATTGCGGTTAGTCTCGATTCTGATGATGGCTATGGATTTGAATGGGACCAGAGTTTAGGTCATTGAGCGTTAGTCTCATCCCCTGTTTTTTTGTGGGTTTGGCGGAGTAGTCTTATTGACAAGTGAACTGTCTGGCTTAAATCACTGCAAATTACTTATGGTGTCTCGCAATAATATCAACGTTGTGTCTCTTTGAACTAAGTGCAAATTATGTATTGGAAATTGTATTTATTTGATCTCTTGTTTGCCATGGATCTTGCAAAATCATCTCTTTCTTCTTTTGCTTTTCTCAAGGTGACGAAGGTCGAGAGTTGATCACTGTGGAACACTGGCGATGACATCCTAGTGGAACTTGCTGAAACCATGCAAGATTCTTAAGATTGGGATGATTTGCAAACTGCGGAATCAGAAGCTCGTGGATTTTTGACAAATATGTTTGGCCAAGATATCTGTAATGATGGTGAATGCATTGTTATACATGATGTCAATATTATAGAAGATTCTCCACAACGTGTGAAAAATCAAACTTTCCTCGAGGTGAGGATTCCTCTACTGACGGTGAAGACAAAGATGATGTATTGGGCAGTAAAATGGGAAGGAAATCCTCATGTATATTCCTGGCCAAAGCAGTACTCTAAGCAATATATCCACTTAAATTCTGGGGAGACAATCTTTAGAATCCATGGTATGCTTCTCCCATGTACATAGACAATACCGCCAAACCACTTAAATCAGTGTGACTATGCTTTTCTCTTATAATTTATTCTCTACTTGATCATTTCCAATTTGCTTGTGATTCTGCACACAACAAAGGACCTACACTATGTTCATGTCCAAAAGCATTTAGTAAATTGCATATGGGGTCTCTCATCCAATCAAATGTCCAATCAAAAGTAATTGGAAGTGGCATAAGTTTGAATAAGGATGCCATCTGCTGTCTATGTTTGGCATGATACTCCATCTCTTAAGCTGGTTCTTATGTATCTATTTATTCTATTAATGGTTACACTATATACTGACAACTTGAGAAAGGCAAAGGTCCACCCACGTGATCATTGATTGTGTTTCTTACAAGGTATTAACTGGATTTGCGCAACCGGTTTAATCTCATGAAAGGAAGATGCCATCTGCTATCTATGTTTGGCATAATACTCAGTCTCTTAAGCTCATTCTTGTGTATCTGTTTATTCTATTAATGGTTATACTATATACTGACAACGTGAGAAAGGCAAGGGTCCACCCACATGATCATTGATCGTGTTTCTTAAAAGGTATTAACTGGATTTGCCCTGCCAATTTAATCTCTTGAAAGGAACGTGCTGCTGGTTTGAGCTTTTATTGTACATTTGCCTGATTGACAACAAGAGCTCATTGGTTGTCACTTTCGTGGTTGTCATGAAAGGAACATACTGCTGGTTTGAGCTTTTATATATGCTAACTTAAGCTCTTTTTCCAAACTTCTCTACATGTTCTATGTTTCTAGCCTAATTAAATTGTCAGTGTTACAGTAGACCTTCTGAAGCCCAGAACCCTATGAAGTTTTCATATAACAGAATGCAGTGTTCCTTGTTCGATGAAAAGATTTAGGTTCCATCGTTTGGGAATACTTAGTGGCCCATCTTTCATTATATTGAGTAAAGAGTGCACAACTTAAATAAGCTACAATGGAAATTACTTCCCAAAGTAATTGGAATCAGCATAAGCTTGGATAAGGATCCAATCTCCTATCTATGTTTGGCATGATACTCAATCTCTTAAGATTGTTCTTGTGTCCCCGTTTATTCTATTAACACTTATACTTTATGGTAACAACTTGAGAAAGGCAAAGGTTCAACCATGTGATCATTGATTGTGTTTCTTACAAGGTCTTAACTGGATTTGCTCTGCCAGTTTGATCTCATGAAAGGAAAATGCTGCTGGTTTGAGCTTTTCTTGTACATTTAGACTGATTAAGGAGTAAAGCTCATTGATTGTCACTTTTGTGTTTGTCATTATTAGTCAAGGGGGACACGAATTTCAGCTAGATTATAGGGGACTGGGATGTCTCAAGAAGAACTTTCCGTATGTCCTCCTTAACTGCAACTGCCACTCAGTCAGTACGTGGGTACTAAACTCACATATTAACATCCTGATTATGTTGAAATAATATGTTTATTCTGATTGAATTATACATCCATCGCAGGATATCCTAAAAGCTCTTGGGTTCCCCATGTTCTCATATATTAGATGTAGTCTGTCAAAGCTTGGGGACCCAAGGTTTGACAAAGTAGATCTAAAATACGAGGTCATAAGTAAGACCTAGGAACCATTGAAGCAGCTTGAAGGGCTGTTAAAAAAATTTTTTGCTAATTTTTGTGGCATAGTATATTGCTTTTGGAAGAGTGAACGTGTTGACGTTACAAAATACTTGAATGAGAAGTGCCATACAGTTCATAAGGTCAAGGCTTTGGAGAGAAGAAGAAAGCTCTAGCAGCAACCCATAGCTCCTTACAGCCCCTTAGGTTAAGGCATTGGAGAGACGAAGGAAGCTCTAGCAGCGATTGGAGCTCCTTACAACCCCATAGGTTAAGGCTTTGGAGAGAAGAATGAGAGCTTCCTTCGTCTCCTTACAGCCCCATAGGTTAAGGCTTTGGAGAGAAGAAGGAAGCTCTGGCAGCCACTGGAGCTCCTTACAATCCCATAAGTTAAGGCTTTGGAGAGAAGAAGGAAGCTTTGGTAGCAACCGGAGCTCCTCGCAGTCTCCTAGGTCAAGGCTTTGGAGAGAAGAAGGAAGCTCTGGTAGCGACTGGAGCTCCTTACAGCCCCATAGGTAAAGGCTTTGGAGAGAAGAAGGAAGCTCTGGCAGTGACCGGAGCTCGCCGCAGCCCCTTAGCTCAAGGTGTTGGAGAGAAGAAGGAAGCTCTGGCAAAGACTGGAGAAGCGTTAGCCGCGATCGGAGCTTGTCGTAGCCCCCTACGTAAAGGCGTTGGAGAGAAGAAGGAAGCTTTGGCAGCAACCAGAGTCTATCGCAGCCCCTTAGGTCAAGGTGTTGGAGAGAAGAAGGAAGCTCTGGTAGTGACCGGAGCTCGTTGCAGCCCCCTAGCTCCAGGTGTTGGAGAGAAGAAGGAAGCTCTGGCAGCGATTGGAGCTTGTCACGGCATCCTAGGTAAAGGTCTTGGAGAGAAACGCTTTCTGGCTGGTTAAATATCGATGTGCCATTGAGATCGAGAATTTCCGCTTCCAGATGACAGTATCCATTGATAAATAGAGCCAGTAGATTTTTCAACCTTCCAATAGCACTGGGAAGCATTTTGATTGTAGAATAACTCAAGTCAAGATGTTGCAAATTCTGTAAATCCCCAATTGAGCTAGGGATTTCTGTCAGTGAGTAGCACCTTGGGGCGCTCAATGTCTTCAGCTTCCTCAGAGAACCAATAGACATAGGAATCTCTGTAATACCAGAGGATCCTAAAAAAAGTTCTTCTAAATCTTTTAATTCACCCACCTCCTTTGGTAGTTCCTTGAGTCTTTTACATGAATGCAAGTTCAAGGAAACAAGGTTCATGAGTTTGCCAATAGAAGGGTGAAGATGCTCTAGTCCATCACAATTGGACAAGATGAGAATCTTCAACTGTGTGAAAGCCGAGAGATCAGGAGTACGCCTTAAATTATGGCAATATATAAGCATGAGAACTTTAAGCCGCTTTGACGCCTAATAGAAAAGGAGAATAAGCTGTCAAAGAATGGGTTGATGGACTAAACAAAAACAAAACCTTAAATTCGTTCTTTTCTCAGTCTTACCATGAATGACCTCCATCCTTGCCAATACTCTCTAATCTCGCTCCAAGATAAATCTAGTACTGATAAATTCGATAGATGCATTGAAAGAGACAAGTCGCTTTGCACGACCCTCCACTTAAGCCATCTCACTTCAGAAAGGAGTTCGTCGTTGGAGGTTCTGCTTGCAGCTGCCCACAAATTGTGACGGAAACAGAAACAAGAGAGGTGTCTCCACAAAATTTTGTGGAACCAGGAGGGGGACCTGGGGGGGAACCAGGCGGGGCGTCCCTGCGAGTTTAACTTTTTAGTTTTTCTTTTCTTTTCTTAGATCTTGGATTTTGCACGATCTATAACCTTTCTATCCTTCCCGTGTACAAATGACGTGAAAAATAAAATAAAAATGGTTATTGATCTATAACAACTAAGGTAAAGGCATCTCAATGTTTTATCTTTTCCTTTTTTCTTTCAAATTTTGTAGCGCATGCACTTTGGCTTTTATTTAATACGAAATATATGAAACCATTTTACAACATACAAATGTTTACTTGTAAATTTTCATGACTTTTGTATAATTTTTCAATAGAAATTGTTGAAGAGTGCCGGTGGGCCACCTGTAAGTAGCTATGGAAACACCCAGTTTTCATTTCATTATTTAAATGTAATAATGCCGAAGAGAAAATGGGAAATTTTCAATATATTTCCATATATAGAAAAGATTATATGGAGAGCCTATCTATAAACTTTATTACAGGATTGTCTAAGGAAATCAAAGAAAATCAAATTAGATATGCATAATGAAAATAAATATAGAAAGTTAGAGAAAATATCCTAAGTATCTCTAAAAGATATCTACATATCTTTAACATCATTAACTATTGCTGTGAAGTGTTTAATCATTTCTTTTAAAACTTAAATGTTTTTTTTTTGTGTTAAGTACGTTTAAAAAGTGACGTGGTGACATTGGACTAGCCCAAATGGACAATATATAATAATAAAATGACATGAACATTGATAATTTAACTAAAAGATTGGCTTCATGCTGAGCATCATTATACTCAAAGGTATGGATATAATAATAAGTATGGCATTTCCTCTTATTAGTCAAGTTTTCATGGATTTTTATTATGACAAATGGTTGTATGTGTTATAAGTAACTTATAGCGGATACAAATGTTTGTTATAAGAAAATCTATTCTTTATCATACATCTAACCTAATCCATGAAATGAGCAAGGTCAACTATTAAAAGAAAATCTATTCTTTATCATACATCTAACCTTAAACAGTAAGATTTTCCTAAAAATACTTTTAAGGGGAATTTTGCTATCTTATCTATTAAAAGGAAATAATAATTAAAAGAGATAGATATAACTAGTAGAGTAGAGGGACGGGTATCTTCAAAATCAAATTGGAGAAAAAAAAATCAAACATTGGATTCCTAAATCATAGGACTACCGCCATTCCATCTGGCCGTACCAGTAAACAAGAACATGTGATAAGTGTGAACTTTTTCCAATCTTATCGTTTCAAATTAATTATCAGTTATTATAATTGGCACATGCTATCTTTTCTTTTCTTTTTAATCAAGAAATATTCATTTATCTGTGTGATGTTTATACTTCATCTTCATTCATTATTGTAGTCCTTTAGATTATTAATATTGTCAACTAGATATGACAATTACATGCTTCTAGTAAATGAGATTTATAGAGTAAATTATAGTTAAGGATCTTTAATTGATTGTCAATCAAATCTTTACAAATGTAATTTATATCAATGAAATCAAATCAAATGCTATAACTTTTTAATCCTTTAGATACTTATAATCCATTTAGCTGACCCATTGAATCTAAGATGGACATAAATGGATGTTTACTCCTAGAAAGTAAGAGCATATGTCAATCCTAGATGAAATATTATAATAGATTAGATTAAATGTATTAAAATAAGAGGGAGAGAAAAAGAAAGGAGTGCCACATTTTACCATTCCATCGAATCTTAGTACTTTTGGGACTCCCTTGTAGTTGTGGTCCCAGGGTTCGCTACGTTTCTCAAGCAGTTGTCCTTGGCAAAAAATGCTCCTTCCAAGATCTCTCAATTGATCATGCATCTCAAACTCACCATGATCACCAATTTTAATTAAGCACCTCAACTTCAACTCTTCAATTCCTTGACTTGGATAAAGCCCACAGTCCTCCCACATGTACATGGCGAACCTGCTAACTTCGCCAACAAGGAAACAAGCAATATCGAGAAAAATCTGCTTATGTTCATTTTGCAATGCATCATAACTTATCTGCAATGTCTTTTGGACATCTCTATGTGGTTCATTTTTTAATTGCTCCCGCACATCTTCCCATACATTTCGATTTGTTTTTTTATACAAGTATGAACCTACGACTTGAAGTGCCAAGGGAAGCCCACCCATGTTGGATATGATATCACGAGATATACCCTCAAATTCCCCCGGAGAATGGTCCATACGAAATGCGTGTCTGTTAAATAGAAGCAAAGCACGCTTCCCATCCAATTCATTCAATTCATACTTGTAGTCCACCTCGAACTCAGATTGATCGAGAATAGCTTCATTTCTAGTTGTAACAATGATCATACTTTCTAGCATAAACCAATCACGTTCCCTAGCCAACGCATCTAGTTGATTCTTGTCATCTACATCATCCAAAAGAATGAGAACCTTTTTTCTTTTGAATCTAGATTTGATCAAACTAATTCCATAATCAACATTCCCAACCTGATGTTCAATTTGCAGTATGTCCTTAATTAGCTGTTTTTGTAGATAAGGCATATTGTTGCGGTGAGCTGTTTCTCGAATATCAGCAAGGAAGCTGCGATGCACAAAGTCATCTGACAATTGGTTGTAGATTACCTTGGCAAGAGTTGTTTTTCCAATCCCACCCATGCCATAGATTCCAATCATTCGAGCAACACTGGTAGGAGTGTCTACCCATTTCCTGATTTTGTTCACATGATCCCCAATTCCAACCAGGTGCTTAGTAACATCAAGCTGAAAATCTTGTCGTAACTTGCTCATAATATTTTCAACCACTTTTTCCACTAATTCTCCTTCGTGTCTGTCAAACAACAAAACTCAAATGATAACTTCATGATTATACTTAATCTCGTCAAAAGACTGGCATATAATGAAGGATGCATGGGGCCAATTAACTTGCAAGCTATCTTGGTTTTACAATTAACAATGGGCAAGATGGTGTAGCAATCATTTCATTTTTTTTCCCAGTCCTTTTATGCCAATAGATGGATCTTGTTGAAATAAAATGAGGTGCTGCACCTGGCTCATGAAGAGTCTTTCAAACTAAGGAAAAAGCCACAAAAAACCTCAAACTTTGCCCAAAATAACAAATTTATCCTAAACTTTTTTTCGTGACACAAAAAAACCTGAACTTGTATCTGTGTAACACATTTACCTTAAACTATATGACATTTTCATCTTTTACTTTTTAAATTCTTTTTCTTTTTCTTTTTCTTTTTCTTTTTCTTTTTCTTTTTCTTTTTCTTTTTCTTTTTCTTTTTTTCTTCTTCTTCTCTCTTCCCTCCGCCGGCCATGGTGGAGGGAAGCTGGACTCAGGCGACGGCTACCCTCGCCGACGTCAGGTGAGGGTCGCCCTCGCCTAGGCTAGCTAGGGACACCCTCGCCGGTGTCGAGCGAGGGCGGCTCTCAGCTAGGTCAAGCAAGGGCCTCCCTAGCCAAATCTAGCAAGGGCACCCCTCGCTCAATTCCGGCGAGGGTCGTGGCTAGGGCGGCCCTCGGTAGCGTCAACCGAGGGGTGCCAGATTTGGCAAAGGCAACCCTCGCCTAACGCAGGGGAGAGCGGCCCAACGTCGGGCCCTCGCCCGATGTTAGGCAAGGGCTATCCTCTCTAGAGTTGTCCCAAGCGAAGGCCACCCTCGCTGAATCTAGCAAGGGCCGCCCCCACCTGAGTCCAGCTTCCCTCCGCCATGGCCAGCGGAGGGAAGATAGAAGAAGAAAAAATGGAAATAAATAGAGAAGAGAAAGGAAAAAAAAAAAAAGACGAAAATGCCGTTGGTGGGGTAAATGTGTCACGGTTAGCAAAGTTGGGGGTATTTCATGTCACCAAAAAAAAAAATTTGCGATAAATTTATCACTTTGAGCAACATTTAGAGTTTTTGGTGGCTTTTTTCCATCAAACTATAATATTCATCATGAGGATTAAGGTTGCCTCCATTAGAAAGATAGGAGGTCAACATTTTTTCCCCCTTTTTTGGGTTAAAATTTTTTTAGAAGGACGGGAGGTTACCCAAGATCACCTACCAATGGCGGTTATTGGCATTGGAAATCAGATCTAAACATGGTAAATGTGAAATGTCCAATTCTTATCAGCTGAGCCAACCCGTTGGCATGAGGAGGTCCATTTTATCTGGTAGTGATCAAGTTTTGGAAGATCGAGTACTTGATTCCTGTCTAGGCATGTTATTTAGTGATTGACACTATTGGCTGGAGGGGTTGTTTTTTTCTTCTTCTTTTTTTGGCTCTGGAACGGAGACAAATGTAAAGTTCTTGGGCTTTTCGGGATCTTTGGTTTAATCGTTGGTTTAGTTTTCAGGACATCTTAGGAAGTACTAGTGTTGGTTAGTCTTCGAGGCATCAATGGGACATTTTGGATATCTTTTTTGAGCTTGCAGTGAAAGTAATACTTCTGCATTTCATCAGTTAAACGTGAAGAAAAAACTTACTTATCAAAAAAAGAAAAAGGTTTTGCAAAGTACCCATTAGCAAATTTCTCGGATTCCCATCCATGTAAGTCACTCACTTCTCTAAGTGATCGCAGCCCTTCCTGAATGTCCTTCTCATCAAAATGCTTCTTACTCAAATGGAAGGCCTCCCCAAAACTTCCTTTTAGATACCGCACATCCGATGGGTCCACTTTGTAAAAGATGGGCAAGGCCATTTGTGATGTTCTCTTCTTGCAATCCATGATATGAGTGAGCTCACGGAGGCACCATTTGCTCGAAGCATAATTTTCCGAGATGATTAAAATCAAAATTTTAGACCGTGTGATAGCATCAAGAATTTGTGAACCAAATTCCTCACCAATTAGGATGCTATTGTCATCCCTGAACACGCAAATCGGTACCGTCCCTGCCTTGATTAGACTGTGATAGAGGTGATCGGCAAATGCCTTGCGGGTATCTGAGCCTCTAAAGCTCAAGAACACGTCGTATTGACCATTACATACATCTATGGGTACCGGAGAGTTGAACGAAAAAGTGGATGCTCCCTCAATGCTCTCTTCCTCTGCTCTCTCTCTCTTTCCCTGACTTTGCCCTCTGTCCATGGCAATCTGAGGGAAAAGTTGAAACGAAAGACGCTTTTTCTACTGCTTAAAAGGATCGATGCACAGCGAAAGACGCTTTTAGGATTCTTTTTTGCAAATGCTTGCTGGCTTGGTCCACTCCAAATAATTTGTACGTTAATTTCGCCCCAAGGCAATGCTGAAGGAGGTTCGTGTTCTTGAGAAAGGTAACGACAACACAGCCCTCCGTTGAGTTAGCTGACGTCGTTTCACTGCGGAAGATTAGGTGGCCCAGAAGAGCCAACAAAAATCCCACATCATTTACTTCTTTAGAAATACATATTTGAAATTAAATAGATTGAAGTGTAATTAATCGACTTCCTTAAAACACATTTGAAGAAATACATAACTTCATGCATGTCTATGATATTTAAAGGCGGATTCTTTCGGTTCACACCTAAGATATTGATACGTAGGAAACTCCACGGAAGCATCTTCCTTTGACTATAAGCCCACACAATGCCTAATTCTTATCATAGTCTTTGACCTTACTCTTATTATTTTTAGCCTAATATTTAAACAACCCTAACTATCTCCACCACCTCATTTTCACAACCTCTTCTGTCTAATCCCATTTCCATTGGTCAAACTAATGAAATGTCATGTAATTGTTGCCCAAAAAACCTCATCCTCTAAATGCGTGCATTTTCCTAATTGAAGGAAATTTCCATCAGTCACGTTTTTAATTTGGCTGGTTTCAAGTTTTAGGCATTGCTTATATGTAAAATTAACTAAAAAGCTAAAATATTAATCGAGGAAATTTTTTGCAATTTCTCAGCTATTTAAATTATGAAGGAAGTCAATGAAAATGATTCTAAATGAAAGGGAAATACTTCCTTTTGGGCCCACTTTTTATTTTTCTAAAAGTGCATATAAATGAGAGAAAACGCAAAAATTGTACTTTTCTTCCGAAATCGGCCTTACTTCCCTTTTAAGGATGAATAGAATAAAGGATAATTAAGTCTATCAATGAAATTAAGTTCCATTTACATCATTTCCACCAGACATTTATCCAAACGTATTTCGAGGAATTTTAACTTTCCCTCTCTTCTTTTATGGTCTGCTTGTTTTTTTGTTCTTAATTTTTAGATTTTGAAATTTATGGCTTTAGTATGCTCAAAATTTGGGGCTTTTTGTGGGATAAAATTTTATGGATCTGAAATAAGATTAATATTAATACAAAAGGCTGCGTCTTACTTGTAACTAGAATATCACAGGAAGCAATTTTGCCTTTTGCTTTAGATGTAATGCAATATATTGCATCTTTTTGCATGTGTACAAATTAGAATATTACATGGTGTTGTGTTCACATTTAATATGATGACATGTTTAACAATCGCATTTGTTGTGTTGTGTCATCTGACTGGCTTTATTAAAAGAGTCATGTTTGTATTGTAACGATTACACGTTTACTAAACACGTCTTGCTTGGCTTTTGCCATATTAATGTTATATCCTAACTCAACATGATAAGACAAAAATTGCCAACTATATCTTTAAAAATATGACCGCTCACAAAAGCAATGGCCAAAAAAAAAAAAAAATGTCCAAACTCTCTGAACTTTTGCAGTCTTTAAGGACCGCTCGACGAAAGTTGTACTTGATTTCCCCCCGCCCCCCCAAAAAAAATAAAAAAATTGCTAAAAGTGAACAACTCTCTCGGCCTTTGTTCTCCAAGAAAACTCGAGTTTCCCTCACAAGTTGATACGTTTCTCTGTCTTCCAATGGCTCGGAACAAGGTACTCTCCCCCTTGCTTAACTTCAATCAATTCGTCCCCCCTTCTCCTTTTTCCTCCTCCTCCTCCTCCTCTCGCTCCCTATCTCCCTCTCTGCCACCTATGTTCTTTTCTCTTTTTGTGTGAATGTTGCTTCTCTATTTGTTTCGGGTCGGTTGCTTCACTGCTGTTGTGTTTTGGTTCAAATTCGGTGATTTCATATTGTAATCTTATTTAAAATTGCCATACTCTTAATGTTGGAAATGTGAGGTAGAGATGAGCACCAGATTAACACCAATTTAATTTTATATAAATTATTGATTGATATATTGTCTACAGAATAGAGCTATAATTTGTTAAATGACACCAAATGACCATGAGGGGTTAGTATCAAGTTACTAATGATTTATGAAATACTTGTACACTGTCATTTCTTTTATTATAATTTTGTTGGCAAATCATTCAGCTCTTGAAAAATCAATAGACCAATGAAAAAAGAAGGATGTGAAATATTAGAAAATTAAAAGAAAATATTGGAGAAAGCATAGAAAAGAAGAGAATGAAGTGTCTGGGCTTACTTTAAGAAGGAAGCAGTGATATTGAGAGGTAACGTCCAAAAGGCTTTTGAATTATGAATTCATGACACATAGAAAACTTCATGAACACAAATTAAAAGTAAAAAGGGAGTGAAAGATGCATGACAATCTTAGGGTAAAAGTTGGAACGAAAGATGCGTTTCTGCTACATAAAAGGATCAATGAACTTCTCTCTACAGACAAGTATGAACATGAATATGTTATCACACAAGAAAAAATCAACCAGAAATCTATAATTAATTGGTAATTAATTGACTGGGAGGAGTTGCAAATCCTTTTAGCCCTCGCCTTATCTTCTTTCGGACCGCATCCTATTCAAGTGGAACTTGTTGGCTTGATCCACTCACGAGTAACGTGTAGGTTAATTTATCAATTGGACTACTAGAATCTATGTACGAGTATATTGCATTCAATCAAAAATATAAGCATAGGTTTGGTTTTCATGGTTATTGAAAATGGAATCTGATAAATCATTTAAAAGATAAATATTAGAGTTGAAATGGAATTAGAAATGTGTGAAAGCCGTCGAGAAAAGACCAAGCTAGTAATTGTGAAAGTGATTTTATACTTTAATTTTTTTTTTAAATTTCATATTCTTAATGAAGTTGGAAATGTGAGGTACACATAAAAAAATGCTCATGGTTATTTATCTTTTATCTATTCCATGCCAGCACCATATGCTCCAATTTAATGTAAAATGAATTTATTTTGAACTAGTATGTTATTATCGAGCCTTTATGTTATTACCAAGTCTTTCATTTCAAATTTTAAAATTTAAAAGGTTGATTGATATCTTGTCTGTAAAATAAAGCTACAATTTGTTGGATGGCACCAAACGGAGGAACAGATTTTTCCTCAGTGCTCTCTTTTTGCGTACTTTTTTTCCTTCTTATTGAGATTATTTAATACAAGCATAGAGACGCAAGAAGCACTGCCAAGGAGCGAACTGAAATGGAAGCAAAATAGGATTATTGACTAAATTTGTTATAAGTCAGGTTAAATTGATTAATAACATTTTAAAGAATGAATTTATTGTTTGTAACAAAAGAGGTGTGAGAAATGAGTGATACAAAGCTAGGTGAATCTCCTAATACGTGCATATGGCTCGATTTATTTGATTGTTTTCATGTGTCATTCGATCGAATTAGGTGTTTTTTTTCTTACTATTGAGTATCATGTAAAAGATCTTAAGAAGTATCATACTATGGATGTTGGTATGTCTTATATTCTGATGATTGAAACAATCATGAGTTGAGAGCAGGTAAAAAGTAGCAATATGGTTAAAATGCTTTAAAAAAAAATTTCATTCCTTATTTACTTTTCTTTTTTTCAGCAAAGACTCAGTCACTTTTAAAGCTTTGAAGGGAGAAAATGAGTTTTTTCTTTCCCTTTCTTTTTCTTCCTAAAGAAGGGAGAAAATGAGTTAGAGGTGCAAGGGAATATACTTTCTAGGATTAATGGTCCAACAATTTGAGGAAAACAAAATATTACTCGTTTGAAATGTTCTCTTGGGAGGTAAAATTGTTGAATGAAATCTCCCTAAGTGAAGACTTGCTCTTAGGATGATTGGCTTGAGAATGACTAGGTTCCAAACTAAGAAATAGGGTTTTATTAAATAATAATCGGTTCTCCATTTTTGTATCCAAGAGCCAAACTATTTGATCCTGAACCAGCCTACTTTTATTTTTATGATTTATTTTTCTATAAACTGATCGAGGACCTTTAAACACAGAGAAACCTCATAACGCATAAAAAAAATTAGGGAAAAAATCACGAAAAACCCCGAACTTTGTCCAAAGTGACAGATTTACTCCAAACTTTTTTTGTGACGTGAAAAATCCTAAGCTTTGCTAACTGTAACACACTTACCCCAAACTTTTTTTTGTCACACAAAAAATCTTGAACTTTTTTTGTGACATTGGCAAGGGCCGCCCTAGCCAGCCCAAGCGAGGGTGACCATCGAGGGCAGCCTTCACCGGATGCCGGCTTCGGCGGAGGAAAGAAGAAAAAAAAAGGAAAAAGGAAAAATAGAAAAAAAAAACAAGACAAAAATGCTCTTGATGGGGTAAATGTGTCACAGTTTGAAAAATTTTGAATTTTTCACGTCACAAATTTTTTTTTTTTTTGGTAAATTTGTCACTTTAGATAAAGTTTGGGGTATTTGGTGGTCTTTTCCCAAAAAATTATCTCTAGATTCAAGCAGAAGATGGAAATTTTGCATGCATTAGAGTTTGACGCACTTGCAGACCTACTCGTTCTAGTTCAACAAAAGATTAATACTGAATTACGATGCAACTAACAATCAGGCAATAAGGCCATCATAGGATTAGCCACATCTAAAGTAAAAAACAAGGCCCCTTTTTTCAATCGAAGTCAAATCTGAGCCGGGGACGTACCTCGTTAATAGGTAACATCGACTCCAAAAGAGAGAATTAAAGACCCTCCTTTGCTATTTAGCGTCCTCCCCACGTCTGCAATAGACGAAAAGGGCCCAAAACACACTAGTTCAGCCTATTATTCCAAAAACAAAGCAATGAATCGATAGAAACGCTGCACTAATAAGACATGGAAAAGCGATTACCTCCCGCAAGCTGAGATGCGAAGAGAGGCACCAGATCGGAGAGAGAAGACCCTAAACAAGCCTGGGCAAGAACTCTCGAAAGTAAAAGAGTGAGAAAGCAAGTGAGGACTAATTAGTAGACCATAGTCTCGAATTCGTCTACAAGAGAAAGGCCGAATGCGAGGCACCAGATCGGAGAGAGAAGACCCTAAACAAGCCTGGGCAAGAACTTTCGAAAGTAAAAGAAGTGAGAAAGCAAGTGAGGACTAATTAGTAGACCATAGTCTCGAATTCGTCTACAAGAGAAAGGCCGAATGCGAAAGATCAAGTGAGAACTGAGAGAGAGAGAGAGAGAGAGAGAGAGAGAGAGAGAGAAAGAAGAGAGAGAGGACCAATCAATAGTTGACGATAGTCTCGAATTGTTATTGATTGACTGGTAGCAATTAAATTGTTTTCAGATGGCAAGCCAAGTCAAGCCACACAATTTTGACCAGAGAGTACGGAATGACCACTTGTGTTCATATCCACCTAAAAACCATTTTGTTAAACAAATAAATGTGACTTTAACCAGCTTGTGAATTTTCCATTATATTATTATCAAAAGCATTCTGACACCTGTAAATGCTACATCCTTCTCCCACCCTAAATATTCATAAATCATGTTGTCAAATCCATTTAGTAATTTTCTATGCTATATATAAGTAAAAGTTATGTCTTTAATGTAAGCAATAAAATCACATGAAAACCACAACAAGTTTCTCTAATTCAATATGTAGATATAAAGTCCGCCCAAAAATTGACCACATGTTAAATACGTTTAAGTGCATTGAAACCAGCGGCTTTGCTCACTTTCAAGTTTTCCATTGTAACTAGCACAAAAAAAAAATATTACAATTGTGAATTTTTCATAATTTGCGGAAAACATTTGATTTTTCTGTCATTTTTCCAAAAGTTACGAAAATTGCCAATACAATGGAAAATGGTCTTATGGACATCCAAAAATTCTCTAGTTAATCTGATTTGTTCAGAAATTTTTTTGTTGTTGACAATTCTGATCTGTAGCCTGTGAAAGGTTTTGTGCAATTATTGAGTACAAGCTAGATCATTAACTAGAAAAATCTAGATTTAACTGTTTTCATGAAAAAAAAAAAGGAATTATTTATGCAAAAACTAAGTATTTTGGATGTTTCTGGCTTTAAGCAATTTTGGACAATTGGGTACGTAATACGTATAGGACCGATGGACCCAAAATCAAGTGTAGAAGGGTATTTTTACAATTTTTAATGAGCAGGCTTTTTGTTCTAAGGGAGTTCAATCAATCATTTACTATTTTGAAAACCACATCAAGATAAGGGCCAGCATGTAATTCCACCAGATTCAACGGTCTAACCATTCATAACCGATTAGTTTTTTAGGTGAAAATAACCGATTAATTTAAATGAGTAGATTGTAGTAAGAAAAATTAGCAATACATGTGATGATGATTTTGAAAGAGGAGGGAATTTCACAAGTAATATTTTGTTTGATGTAAAGGATGATAGGTATTATGCCATGAGTAATAATCAAATATATTTTTGTTCAATCAATTGTAACAGACTGGAGAATGAAGATCGTGCTTACCTCAAGGAGCGACATAGAGATGAAATTACTATGATGGATTTTAGTGTTTGAAAAGAAATTGTCTTGAAGCAAATCAAGTTGTGTCCGAGTCCCGAAAGGCAGTATAATCTAGGATCACCTTCATACCTCAACCTAGAGCTATCAAACTAAATACACCTTAAAACAAAAACGAGGGTCTTTGGTATTTATGGTAATTGGTGTCTCTCCTCTTCAAGCACAAGCCCTTGGCACTTTAAATAAAGCTCTACTTCTTTCCTTGTCCCAAGGGAAACGCACAATTCTACTTCTTTTGATTCCAACCTTTTTTTTGACCAAGACCACCGAGGCAATCCCTTCCACTAAATTGACAAGATGACTCCTACTTTCTTGGCACTTTAAATAAAGCTCTACTTCTTCTCTTGCCCCAGAGAAGACGCACAATTGTACTTCTTTTGATTCCAACCTTTTGACCAAGACCACCGAAACAATCCCTTTCTCCAAATTGACACGACGACTCCTATAGGCTTTACTTGCTAGTTCTTTCTGTTATTGGATCCCGTGGCCAAGCAAATCAAAGTGGAAATTGACTCTTTTACATGATGCTATTCCTTAAGAGCCACGGAATTATCTCCCTTATTTTTTGTCAAACGGAATTATCTCTTTTACTTGATAACTTTTGCAAAGTGTTCATATTGGAAATTTCTTCCTCTCTTTCCTTAAAAGATGAACTAGATTTGCTTGGCATGCACACAATCCTAATGTGGATTTGCGCGTCTTTGATGAGGAAATTTTCTGACTAACCCTCACATTTTGTTACTTCTCTTTGTAATAGGATTACATGGTCGCACAAATCAAAATGAATATGGATAACATTTTGCTTTCTCTTCCCAATGAAATGAAAGCCTCTCATCACTAAAGGCATTGAAATGGTGAAAAATCTACTTCCGACATCTTGCTTGCTTAATTGCAATTTCCATCTCCTCTTTTGACCAAAGAAAGGGATAAGGCAAACGCGGACAAAACCTACTCAAAAATCTAAATAAATAAATAAAAGACTCTAGTCAACGTTCAACATTGGAGTGCTTCTAGTTCTTCCCCTGAATTTCCTGGAAGGTGTATGAATGTGAGGTAATCGCGTTTACCTATCTCTACGGGAGATTGTAATTACAATCACTTGGGTTATGTTTACGGCGGGATAAGAGACCAGTCTTTATCATGAAATACTGTATAGAATTAATTTATAAGTGGCACAACAGACAATACTAATCATAATTTGAAGTTTATGAATGATAGTGCGGCAACTTGTGTTTTCTAGTGAGACTCGATGTAAGGTTTTCATAGTTTTCAATAGATATTGTAAGAAATCTTGATGTTGTTGTAAATTCGACATACACTGAACTTTTCATTTTATCTATTAACTCTAAATAACTCTTATTTATCAATACTTTGCAATGGTTATTGCTCTATAACTATACCTTCTTGAGTGGCCTAACATAGGTCATGATGCATGAATGTGAACACGAGAATATGCCATGCATTCAATTACTAGCCTTGCGAAGGGTTTGAAGAGGATAGAAATTGATTTGTCAAAGCTATCGGTTGCTTAGAATATGCATCAATATTATAATAAAGTTTGTAATATTTTAATCTTTATTCATTCCTTGCATTTTCTTCTCTCATGCTTGCTTCGCTTATCGTGAGTTTATTGAGTCCACATTAGTCCAATTATTTTTATTGATCCAAGTAAATAATATTACGAGAGTGCTATTAAAAAGAGTAACGTGAAAAATTAGCGAGATCTTTCACTAGGGTTCTGCTAAGGAGGAAACTTGTCATTTTCCCGCTTAACATATAATGGACCGTTAGACTGATCTGGAAAAATCTGATTTCGTTGACTTTTATTGGATAGAAACTACATAGATCAAAGGTATGTTGGTGCTTTGTCAAGTGTCTTCCGGAGCAATAATAGGATAAATGGAGTACTATTGGCTCTTTGACCCTTCCCTCTTTCATCCGTTGATTGAGATAAGACATCAGTGACCCAAAACACAGAAGAACAAAAAGGAATAAATTCAGTGACCCCCGTACCACCAAATATAAGACTTCAAACCGAGGTTAAAAATCCTGGGTTCTGCTGCACAATAAACAAAAGCAAAGGATCAACACATGAAGATAAAAAAGATCCTTTACCTTCACCAGCCAAAAGATTGCAAGGTCCGCAGCAAATGCAAGAAAGAGATCCAGAAGAAAACCATATGAAACTGTTTATTACTTACAAGCATATACCATCCTGGAAACTATATGCATGCCATTAGCGGGAAGAGCTGAAAGATTGTCTTTAACACAAATTAACTATACTCATATGTCATCTTTTAACATGTAAACGCAATCATTTCATTCGGCAAAATTGGCCACCCATGTCATGAAGTGCATGATATCCTCAAATTGGAGAGTTGCAACCTGACAAAGCCATTTAAAGGATCGCAGCCTTCAGCCACTAATCATATGTGAAAGACAGCCAAATGTCATGTGAATCAGCAACTACCGTCCTATTAGGCAATACTAACATTTCAGTCTTCCCATTGTTCACATGAAGAGCACGGAGAATCATAATGAAACGAGAGAAAGCAGTGTACAATGAGATACTCTTTAGTCAGTCATTATATGTGTCAAGCAGAACTATTTAAGGCTCCACTACCATCAAAATCAGATCACCAAGTTTTGTAACTTCAAGCCAACTTTGAATGGTAGTTGCAAATCACTTCTTTTAGGAACACTCTTGGGGAAATCGAGCATTTGATGATGTTAACTTACATTCTGACAAATACAGGTCATTGTCTTCATTTTCAGTCTTCAGCAACCCAACCATCATGATTCACTTCACCATTGGATTGCACAGCTGCCACTTCACTATTATCCTCTTTTGCAAGGAAATGGGGATCCACAAACATTGAAGACGCATTCTGTGAGAGAGTAGTTTCTAAATCTGGATTGGCATGGTCAGTAGCTGAAATGGAATGGAAGTCCTGATCTCCAACCATTGAAGAGGGGAGAGACTGTGAACTTCTAATAACCCTCTACTGATTTTGCTGACTACTTGCAGTTTTCACTGAAGACATGGAACTACCCTGAACAGGATAGGACTCCTCATTAAGAGATGCTAGTCGGCAAAAGAACTCAAAATTAGAGGCAGACAACAAGATGGCTCAAAAAGAACATAAATGTTCCTACAGTTGACAGCAACAAGGTATTTTAGTAACTGAAATATCACCTTTCCCAGAAGTTAATTGATCAAACCATTTGTGACTCAAAATATGAATGTGACCCCATCTTTTAGCAACCTTGTATTTATCTTCTGGAGCTTACAGCCAGTCAAGGGCATCGTAGTGGGACTCACAGTGCTACAGAGCATCATATATGAGGCCAATAGAAAGATTCAGTGGTAATAACATTGCTGAGCAATGTGCTTTGAGCAACCAACAGGCAGTCCTAACTCACACTGGAAAAGCGAGAAATGGCTGAGGATCTTTTAACAATTGGCAGTTCAAATTGTAGGTTCTTTAACACCTTGTTTCCTTGAACCACAGAACACAATTCTTCAGGACTGATTTAGAAGTCAAAGTCAATGATATTCTCATGCCGGGAAGTTTCACTGTTTCTCATCTGAGTAATCAAATTCCCAAGTAAAAGGATAATACCAAAAACCAGGATTAAATCAAGCATAGCTATTTCCTATTTCAAACTATAATCGTCACTAAACCTTGAAATGATACAGATCTTCTTTTCAAACTCTTAAAGTGTTTTCATATGCGAAGACAAGATAAAGATATGTGCATTTTGACACAGTGATCAAATATCAAAAGGAATATATGCAAGCAAATCACTGGACCTTAATCTTGAAGAAGAAAAGGATATTTCTGCAATTAAATGAGTGCACTTCCTGGTCAATTCTGCAGAATATCTCCCACCATTTTCTGTAATATGCTTCTGAATCTCCTTCCGTGTGTCTGAGATCATGAAGGACATAAAAATTGAAGAACTGGAGGACAACCAACAGCAGCGGCTATATCAAACAATCAGTACCTGCAGGAATTCCTGTGACATTCATTGTCAATCCAGAAAATGGAAGAACTCTATAAGACTCTTGAGGTACAACACGGTGCTCAATATGGCATTGGTATAACCAATTAATGGTGACAACAGGTCACTTCAGAACATTTAAAGCGCACTGTACGATGACAACATTAATTGATAAATACAATTTATCTCTCAAGATGGGATTCATAAAAGAATTTGCTCATAGAATATCCAAAAAACAATATGGAGGAAACTCTTCCTAAGTTCAGCCAACTCAATCAGAGTACTACCCATGATGCTTCCCATACTCAGTGAAAGAGCATAATGAATCTCATTTAAAGTGAATTTAACCTTTAACAAGATACAACAAATTCGCTACTCTTAAACTAAATTCAAATTTTTAACTCCAAGACCTAAACCCTGTATTTTGCAGCCAAAATATTCTTCGCAATTACGAAGCTAACATCTGCTGAAGTTTTGGTCTGTAGAGCTCCCCCTGTTGAAGTAACCAATTTCTCAATCTCAGCCTGCAGACTCACGGAAATGGTGAAACAATAAGAGAGACGACAGGCTGCCACCATATTTGTTCAGACAAAAGCATGTCTGCAGGCAAAAGATTCAAGGGGTCACATAGAAGGATACATGAATAAGGATAAGTGACGCGCCACACTGAATTTGAGTGACGAGTTACAACAAAGAATACACGCTAAAAAATCATACAAGGCCAGGCTTATCTAGGAACAGGCATACCTCCTTATCCACCTCAAATCCAGATGCAAGGACTTCGACACCATCCATCGCAAGACAAACAAATATACCCTTTTTGACCCCAATGCCTCCGCTTTCGTTTCTCAACTACAAGTCCTGGTTTAGCATTTAGCAGCCTCGAGGAAAAACCAGAAGATAAGACTAGGACGAGAACAAGATCTTTACCGACTAGCTCACAACCCTTTCGCCTGAAGATCCTCGAACTTCTCAAGACGTAAAACAACCTCAAACCCAATTTTCAAAATGAGCCCAAAAGCCGTTGGCGCCGCCCAATCCCAACGTACTCACGTGATCGGGGAGAAGAAACAGCGTGAAAATCGCGGGGCCCACTCCTGGAAGGGTCGCAGCGGAGGAAGGCCTCACCTCCGTTCAGCTTGAGCGCGTCGAACAGCTCGGGAGGCACTCAAGTTCCTCGACACGAACCCGGTCGCCCCCCTGAAACGGCTTCGTCTTCGCCATTTCCTATCTTTCTTCTTCGGCAGCGACTTCCAAATGCATGTGCGTGAGATAGAAAGAGAGAGCAACGATGAAGCGCAAAGGGAATCGGAGGTTGGAAGAGGATGAAGGAGGAGCGACTTGGGGAAAAAATGAGAGGAGTGAGCTTTTTCTGAAATCTTCCCCCAAATTGGGATGGATTAGGGTATGAGAAAGCGCGGGAATGGGGTTTTTCTTGCGCTCTTTTCGGATTTCCCTTTTTAATTCCCCTTTTTTGTGCCATTTATTTTGTGGATAATTTCTCAAAAACCCCCCCGCAACTTCCACACCGTTGCACGACTCCTCTCCAACTTTGAAAAAGTTACACGCTATGCCCGCGCCAGGGGACACGAGCCATGAAAAGAAAGTAAGAGAAAAGAATAAAAGCAAAGAATTCAAAAAGATTCTTTTAAAAATTGTAAAAAGTTGTTCATGCCAATATTGGTTACGTCACAACAAATGATTAATATTTACGTCAGTAATTTTTAATTAAAATTAGTCAGAAGAATTACATTAACGAATTGTCAATAATTTTAGAACTAAATTGACTAAATTATAAAGTTTATGATCGAATCGACATCCGTTAAGGATTATTTTGTTAATTTTCTCTAAGAGGTTAGTCACATGTCTAAATCAAAACTTCACATGAAGTTTTTATTGTGGACCCATAAGTGCTTAAAAATTACATTGGATCATGGATAACACTTTTTATCACGTTTCAAGAGCAACAAAAAATTGGAGCTTCTTGGCGATAAATCTTTTTATAGATTTTTTTTTTTTTGGGTAAAAAGAGAGCAACAAAATGATGTCTTGGTGAAAACAAAGAGGTGCAAATGTTGGGAGATTCAAACCTGGGACCACAAGCGATAAAGATTGAATGGTAGTGAACTTATTTTGCCATTTGGAGATAGATCTTCATATACCCATCAAAAGGGTGTTTCGGCTTGGCTTTGGTATGTATCGAAAATAGTTCAGCCTAAATAAACTCATTTTAATCCGTTTTAATCAATTTATATACAATATGTAAATAAGTGACTCATATCTGATATTGTCCCGTGATGCTAAAACATTTTTTTATTTAACCCAAATCTAGAAAAATTTACACCCAAAAACGAGATGGGTCGGGTCGTAAATCCATTTAATATCTTGTCATTTATTAAATGATCTACTTTTGACAGGTTTAGATATTCAAGAAGGATAAAAAGACAAAAACACACCCGGATCGGATCTGGACTCAGCACCGTTTTCGCAGCACCGATTGCCACGGGCAAATGGCCTCTTTCCTCGCCCGACCCATGATCCATCCCCCCACATTTCTCGTCTGTGGCACGTGACTCGCAGGTGGAGAGACAGAGGGAGATTCGAAGGCTTCCGATTTCCATGTGAGCCCCCCTCCAACGCCTAGATCGGCCAGCTTCAGCACTTGGAGTTTAAAGGAAAAAACGACGACGCAGCACGAACCGCTCGACCTCGGCAATTCTTGGCAGAGGGGAACGTCGTTTCGCTTTTCTTTTTTTCTTCTTCTCGAATATGGTTAAAGGCCAAATCGAATATTTCTAACTAGGCAAATCCTGATTTGTGCAGGATGAAATTTTCTTTTCTTTTCTTTTTTTTGCTAATTAAATGAAAGAGATCTTGAAAAGGGAAAGTCCGTCAAATTGAAGCCATGTATATCTGGGTACCCTTCTTCTTCTTTTTCCATTTTCACTTATTGGTAATAAAATTATTTTTGAATAGCGGAGAAACCTCAATTTTTGCAAAAAACGAGAACGAATCTCTCGAGATGGATTAGATGCGTTGTATAAAAAGAAGTAATACAAATGCTTTGGCCACTTATTAGGATTTTGACTTATGTTTTATTCGGTTTATGACATAGAGGGTTATTTTCGGAGATTTTTCTGAAATTGGATTATCATCGAGAAAGAAGTACAAGTAAATTATAATTTATAAGACCGGATCAATAGAATTGATGCAAAGCCTTCTTTTGTTTTTTTTTTTTTTTGGTCAAAAAATTTATGCAGAGAGTTTGACTACCAAAAAGATCAATAAATTGCAGCTGCCCCCGTGGCGGAGGAGCGTGCGGAAAATGCGCCTGGCCGAACTTGTGAGGTCAACTCGCCATCCCCTCGCCTCAATTCCCATCCTACCGAAAATTCATAAGACTCGCACCTTTGGTCTTCCTCCTCAAATCCTCTCTCTCTCTCTCTCTCTCTCTCTCTCTCCCCGTCGCTCTTTGAAAAACACTTTCACCACCCTTCACTCTGAAAATGCAGAAAAGACATAGCAGTTCATCGTCTACGTCAAGCATTGAGCGAGCGTCGACCACCATGGGGAACAGAAGAGGCAAAACCCTAATCTCCCACACCCTAGTAGTTTATCAGGATTCTTTTAGTACCGGATGATGATGATGATTGATTACGGTTACTTTTATGCAACACAAGTGAGCTTTTCTGTTTCATCCTTTACTTTGTCTGCCATTTTCGATGCGGACTCCACATGTAATTATGGCATACAACCTCAAATATGCTCATGTTGGAGAGATGAAACAACTAGGATTCTGGTCCTAGTATCATGTCAATATGGCAAGGATTGAAAGCTTTTTTGCATAAACAAATTTAGAAACCCTAGCAGTTGCCGTTGTTGGGCTATGAATAGGTCTGCTAGCAGTAGTTGTACCATGAAGCCTAAATCAATAGACAATCTCTCTGGCGGGGTTTGTGGCTGAGCAACTGAAAGACCCTCAACTGGAACTGACTCCTCTGTTTTAGGCACCAACATCTTTTCCCGCCTCATTTTCTTTGATCCTCCTATAAACAGATTATAAGGATGACATAAGCTACCATCCAGTGGCATATATCTGCTTATGCATTGCACTTGGAAGAAAATTCACATACACAAGTAAAGAAGAAAGATGCTACTCTACATTCTCATGAAAAGTGAAACTGCATATATTTCTACCACTATGAGGTCTCAAAATTCATAAATTACACCGCTCAAGGCAAATACAGTAATTATACTATCAATGTCTAATCTATTTTATAAAGCCGACAACCACTTTTATTTCTTTGCAAATCGGGAATCACCACTTCCTCCGTCCACATGAAGAAACATAAGAGCCATATTACATAGCAATTACCCATAAAAAAGTCAAAGCAATATGTGGATAAGTAAAGACAATATTATAATCACTTTGAAGGAAAACTATGTTAAGTCATGCAGCGGCCAGGTAGAACACAAAAAATATTGGCGTTCTCCCCTTTCACCAAGCACTACATATTCTCTTTCATTTCATGGAAAAGAAAGTTGGTGGAAGAATGTAGAAATTAACCATACCTCGTGTCTGTTGTAAAGTGTCCTTCGCCTCTCTTCGGCCCTACAAATTGCCGGCTTAATACCATGGTTGTCCATAAAACCATTTGGCCACAGCTCTGCAAGCTGTACCTAGCCTCCAAAAAGTGAAGACTTTACACTGACAAAAGTCTTAGAACCAGTGGATGCAGGTAAAAACTAACCGAGGTGATAAACAAATAGAGATCATATAAAACCGTTTGCGATGCAGAGATGACAAACTCCATGAAAATGTTTCTTATTTTAAGATGCCGGTGCCCACACGCCTCGCAACCTCAATTCCTCCTGTATCTTTTCCTTCTCGAGAATACCCTCTAGTTGTTTTAAATCCCAGTAATCCCAAGGTTCAGACAAGGACGGAGATCAAAGTGTGATAAATAAACAGAGATCATATAAAATAACAAGTCAAGCCAACCAATTCAGTGGGTTCTCCACATTTCATATGCATGCTATCACGATTATCATCAAAACATTTACTCGAAACGACTTCGCAGCCCAAAGTTGACGACTGCAGCCATTTCAAAAAGTAGGTTGCACTCTCCACTCTTTGCATCAGTTATTAATTCAGAACAAGGGGAAATGCGGGTTTAGTGCTTGCATAATTTCATATAATTGCATAAATAAATCATAAACTAACACTGCATGTGAAACCCACATTAGGAAAACCATCACCATGTTTGACCACTATATGAACATACTTGCAACTGTGAACATATAATATATTATATATCAGCACTGTAAATGCAGTTGATCTCACATCCAACTATTATATCCTGCAAACTATGGCAATATACACCATCATGATGGTTTTGTGAACGCTTCACAAAGATGAACTGTCAAAACAAGATTGCAACATGTCTATAACAGCTAAACAACCATACGGATAGTAATTTTTAGTCTTTGGGGCTAGTGGTACCTCAGCATATAATTTTCTGACTTGTGGACCGGTGTCCTCATCAAGACCCTCAAAGCATGAAATCAAATAGACAATCATGTTTAAAGGTAGCTTTCTAAAGCATGTTTCAACTAGAAAAAGGCAGTATAAAAAATGCAAAGGAAATATGTACATCAACAAAAAGGTCATAGAGATCACAAATCTTGTCCTCCATTGCAGGATCCATATCATATTGTCTTTTAGGAATTTCTTTTTCCTTCCAATTCCTGAAAATCATTCGATGCTCCAGATTGATGATGTAGAGCCTGAATATCTGGCGGGGAATGCTAACTTTGGTAAGCAATGCAACAACATAAACCACAATTAAGGAACCAACAAAATACAAATTCTTCTAAACCCCTTGGCATCAAACATTAATAAATCTGATAAAAAAAAGCCATTAACAAGTCAGTCACGTCACGAAAGAAACCGTTAAAGATGACAAATCATTCAATTTTGCACTTCGTAAAGTCTTGAGATCTTTGTCTTGGTAAATTTCCTTACTCATCGTAACTTTTCTTTATCAAATGATAATTTGATCACATCCATGACTTTCTTTCATGTATTGAAGTGATGACAGAAAATCGATTTTGCAAAATAGACTTGCCGGATCATGTTTTTGCCCTTTCTATCCAACGGTCCACGTTGAATGTAGGACTAATCCCATAAAAGAGAGTTTTGATTTGCGAAATTTCCGTCCCCATCAAGAGGTTTTGCCTATAATAAAGTAGCTTTTTATTATTATTTTTGCCAAAGAGTAAAGTAGTGTTTGGAAATGCTATTTTTCCTGAAGTTTTGAAAATCATTCCATTGTAATATATATTTAATATATAGAAAGGAAAAAAAATGTAAATTAAGAAACAATATTACTTTGCCAATGTTGTCTTTCACTGACGCACAGCAACAGATACGTTTATAACTTTCATATGATATGCAAGTCTTCCGTTTCCGAAGTAACCTTCACACATAATCCTATCTGCTGAGGTTAACGATTTTTCAAGCCCAGGCGTGTCGAATGAAGCCCGGGGTGCAAAATGGAGCTTAGACAAACTTCAGGGGCGAAAGAGGAAATTTCAAAAAAAAAAAAATCTAAAAGATAAGGCTCCAATCTCTCCCATTCTCCAGCGTATATATAAAAATAGGCAGCGGAAAACATCACCAATCCCGCCATCGCTGGGAAAGTATTTTGAAAAAGACACTTCGAAGCCCGCAGTCTCTGGAGAGATTAGCGATCGTCTCGATTCGACTGCAGCTCATGCATCATCAATCAATCGATTGAATCGTTCGAACAGGTTGAGACTCCATGGAGGATCAGGGCTTGGAAGAGGTAGAGAAAGCTCGGGGTTGCTGACCTTGGCTCTTGAGTTCAGCTTCGACAAGCAATCCGCCAGCAAGTGCTTGGGACAGTCTCGTTTCTCTCAACGGTAACTCAAATCGTTATTTATGCTGATTAGCGTTGCGGAGGTTGTGGAGGTTGTGTAGGTATTCTAACGATTGATTGTGTTGCGTGGATGATTCGTGAATCGATTGATTGTGCAGTCCTGAATGCGGAGATTTATTGGGGTTAGTCGTCATTCTGACGATGGCTATTGAATGGTCTGCCTTTTGGATGTGAATGGACCAGAGTTGGTTAAATCTAGTTCATTGATCTTGTCCCTTTTTCTCTGTGGGTTTTGCGAAGCAGTCTTATTGGCTAGCGAAATGTCTGACTTATTTCTAAACTGACTGCAAATATACATATGGTGTCTTGCCTGCATATAAATATGGTGTCTCACTGAATTAAGTGCAAATTACGTATTATGGATTGTGTTTATTTGATCTCTTGTTTGCCGTGGAACTTGCAAAATCATTTCTTTCTTCTTTTGGTTTTCTTAAGGCAAGGAAGGTCGAGAGTTTTTCACTATGGAGCAATGGGGCGATGACTTCCTAGCAGAACTTCCTGAAAACCATGCAAAAATTCTGAGGATTGGGATGATTTGCAAGCTGTGGAATCAGAGGCTTCTGCAATTTTGACTGATATGTTTGGCCAAGATATCAGTAATGATGGTGAATGCAATGCCGTGTACGATGTCAATTTTATAGAAGATTCTCCATGACCTGAGAAAAATTGAACTTTCCTTGAGGTAGATTCCTCTACTGACAGTGCAGACGATGATGATATATTTGGCAGTAAAATGAGCAAGAAATCCACATGCTATATTCCTGATCAAAGCAGTACTCCGAGCCCTTTATCCACTCAACTTCTGGCCAGACGATCTTTAGAATCCATGGCATGCTTCTGAAAACTATGAAGTTGTCTCACTCCCTTCTGCCCCCACCAGTTTGAAAGGATTAAGAAAAAGAAAGAAAAGCAAGGTGGCTTGGCATGTTTTTTCCCATGCCCAAATGTAATTGGGTGATAGTTGTTAAATTTATGGCTCGAGTTTTTGATTCATGGACCTAGATTTGGCTTGGGATTGGCTCGTTTAATTGCATGGACCAAATACGCAGCTTGAAGAATGTCTGAGTATTGTACAGGGTTGGCCGTTCAGTGAAGCAACTGTAGACACCTGAAGAAGCCACGATAGTTACTGGGCAAATCCCAGGAGTCTGGCCACTATGGTCCAGTTGTCTAGGAGGTTAACAAAAAGTTGGCAGATCTCGGCTCATGAGTTTTTATTCTTTTAACAATGATTCTGCAACTCATATTTTTATATAATTTTGTTGCTGAGGTATATTTGGGCCAACAAGGAAAATGAGAAGAATTGAGAACAGATTGTCTTGGTTTTTTATCAGGAGAGTTTAGAGTGTCCTTTCAGAAAACTCTTAAAACGCTTTCCACTCATCTAGCTCGCTTTTGATTGCCTTTTGTCGCAAAATACTTGAATGAGAAGTGCCGTATAAAGACAGTGTGCTGTCATGCTGGATTAGCAGCCTGCCAGAGAGTAGCTTTTTAAACGAAATGGCATACTGGAGAGGTCCACATTGTACGTGCTAACATTGTCTTTGTGATGGGAATAGACAAACCTGATGTGGTCTCTCTCAATGACAGTTGACTCCACCCTAAGAATGGTAGCAATCCATGTCTCTTTCCTGGCCCCCCTTGCTGATGCTTTTCTTTATTTACTAAAATTTCATATTCATTTAATGAACTTGGTCCCTCCAAAATTTTGTAGTTTCTTTACATCCCAAAGTTTAAGGAATTACTGTTACAAACTTTTAGCATAATAGTCTAGCAAATTTAAGAGCTGTGTTTTGCAACAATCATTCTTCCGATTGTGAAATATGATAAATGAAGAGCAATTATTTCGGAACTTGAGAAATAATGCTTTGGTATAGATGGTGGAGAAATAATTCTTTGATACAGATAGAATGATGGAACTTTACTACTAGGTCTATCTCTATTTTGGTAAAATTAGCTATCCATTGAAAAAATACGCACTGTTGACATTTCATGAGAGATTTTTTAGGAAATAATTCGAATGTGTTAGACTTCTATAAAGTTGAGAAAGTTTGCAGTCCACCTCGAAGGCGAAGCACAAGATGTAGATTGTCTGGCCATCCTTGAGTTGCTTCCTGGAAAAAAAATATACCTCTGCTAATATGGGAGAATGTGTACCTTGTCCTGTATCTAAGCTTTGGCATTATCAATGGTATCCAAGCTCTCCACTTCCAAAGATATGATCTTTCCAATGATTATAATCATCTGTAACCAATGTGATAACAGTCATGACTGCTATAGAGGCACTCGCTTTTGCCACTTAAATTTTATCTTATCCATCTACACAGTGAATTGTCAGTTCCATGTCACTATTAACTTCTATCACACATCAATAGAAATGTGATTGCCAAGTCACAACTGTACTTGAAACTGAGAAAATTGTTTCACAAACTCTAGTTGACATTTTCAAGAATTATCAGTTAAGAGCAGTATTTGGGAATATTTGTGAATTATCGAGTCACAAACTTAAGAAGCATCATGCAGTCAAGAATTGGATGGTTGGGTTCAAGATGTAAGCAAAGCACACAAAGGCAGAACTAAACTTATGAACCAAGAAACATCAATTTCGTTAGATACATTTGCTTATGAATATACAAAGTAGCTGCTTTTCAATAAGAACCAGAAACATCAATTTCTACCAAAAATTGTTTCAAATATACGCACTGGCACTCTATAAGAAAGCTAATTCGTGTAATGCATATGACCTAAATGCAGCTAAACTACAGGGAAAATGCAGCTCCTCATCTCTATTTCAGCCACTTCAGAGCAATGCCCACCAATGCCTTCAAAGCCTCTTCACTTCTCACTCAACTCAAACATAGGCACACCATGTTAAAGACCAAAACAGACATCCCAATAGCAGCGAACACATGACAAAAAATGCCATTAGCTTCTAAAAGCAAAATGCCAAATGACTTATTCTCCCAACTAAATTACTTTAGATAGGCCACATTGTCTTCCATTTGCAAATCATTAGATAAGGCAAGATGACTACCAAACTAATAAACACTACATCAAGATAAGGCACATAACTGTCATCCCTGACCCATCCCATTCAATAGAATAGGCAATCCCCACAACACAATTGAAGCACTAAATCAACTGCAAAAGGAGTAACCTTTGGTGCAGGTCAATATTTCACAGTTTCGTGATATGCGAGAGTAGATCGATTGCTCTGGCAAAAATTGATAGTGCAATATCAGTAACCAATCCAATCTATGCTTTTCCTTCCCACAAAAATGTCCAGGTCGAGATATATGCATGAATTATCATATTCAATAGCACAAGGCCGGATCAACAAATTGTCTGCCAACTAAATTATTCCAACTAGTTTATGGTGACTTCCCTCCAAACTTTACTCCCAAAGCATGACAATTATCACTGAATAGATAGTCTTATCTATTCATCTGTGGTCGACCCATTTCCTACTTCTGTAATATCACCTACAAATTCAGCACCCCAAGCATCCTGTGAACGAACTACGCATTTGTCAACACTTGTTGGCTGAAAATAATTGTCTTTGACTACGGATTGACAGTCTCATGAGATAATAGTTCGATTTTTTGGGCAAAGTAATCCAGACAACTCGAAGGAAGATTTGATACCACTATCATTTCGATCAATCAAAACATATTTTTCGATCAAAATCAAATGATTATTTCTCAGATTTGACGAGGTTTCAATGTTATGTTAGGAGGGAGGGAGGGAGGGAGGGAGGGAGAGAGGGAGAGAGAGGGAGACGTTTGCTCTACTATCTAGAAGAGAAGGACAAGATAGCAGCGGAGGAGGAGCGGCTTTGGAGACGGTAGAAATTTTTTTTTTTATCACCCATTTTTCGCGTCCCAAATATTAGATATTAAGGAAAAAGTATTTTCTTCGTGAAACAAACACAGTCTTAATTGAAAATAACCTTCTTTTACGTATATTTAGTAAAATATTAAATTGAATGTAACTTTCTTTATATTTCGTAAAGTTTTGTGGCCTATGTGTCACTAATTTTGTGTATATTTAGCAAAATATTGAAGTAGTTTTGGAAATGTATATTTAATAAAATATTAAATTGATTGTCACTTTCTTTATATTTCATAAAGTTGTGCGGCCTATGTGTCACTAATACATGATTTTGTGGGTATATTTAGTAAAATTTTTAAGTAGTTTTGGAAACGCTATTTTTCTAAAATTTGAAAATTGTTCCGTTGAAATATGTATATTAATATATAGAAAGGTTAAAATGTAAATTAAAGAAAAGGTATTACTATGTCAATTTTTTGCTTTGCAGATAAACATCAACAGGAAAGAAATTTGAGATATGTCTCGTAAATGTAAAACTTTCAGCACGACATGCAAGTCTCGTGTTTGCAAGGGAGCCTTCGCACAGAACGAAACCAAGGGTGTCAAATGAAACCAGAAAAAACTTATGTGGGGGCAAAAATAGAACTTAAACAAACTTCAGGGGCGAAAACGGAATTGTCAAAAAAAGAACTGAAAAGTATGGCTCCAAATCTCTCCCATTCTCCGGCGTACAAAATTGGAAAACGAACCACCGGCCGTGGTGGCTCCGCTAGGTAGGCTTCAGGTTTCCACGAGGAGGTCTGGAGTTCGAAGCTCCTTCAACTTGCGTTGAAGGGAGGCTGGTGGATTGCTGTGTGGCATCTTAAGTGGGTTGCCGGGGTGGTGGGTCCTCCCGCTTACGCAGCCCCCAGGTTTAGCTCTCCGGCTGCCGGCCGTGCGGGGGGTTCCTGGGTCACCAAAAAGAAAAAAAAAAATTGGAAAACGAAAAACATCAATCCCGCCATCGCTAGCAAGGTTCTCGAACAAGAGCACTTCGAGCTGGGGGGGAGGAAGATATTGAGGACACGGATGGACCCGTGGTCACGGAGCTACCGATCCCATGGAGTTGGCCGGAGTCTAGAGATCATGACGATTCAAACTCTTAACCAAAACCAGATGTACGTAGCCAAATCCCGGCCTCGCATGCTCGAACACACTTCGCCCCCGCACAGACTAGACAACGTGAAGGAGTCGGCGATAAAAGCATCGTGGTGGAATGATCCGGAGAAGAAGAGGAAGAGGAGGGTGGCCAGATACAAGCTTTATTCGGTCGAAGGCAAGTTCAAGGCTTCTTTCAAACAGGGGTTCCGATGGTTGAAGCGCAAATGCTTGACCTTCGCACGTCGATTCTAATTAGCAGAAATTAAGGAATACCGTGTCCATCGTCATCAAGAGAGAAAAACGGTGAGAAAGAGGAAACAGAGAGATTTGCTGTGCTCTTTGGGTGTTCATCTTTATATGTATCTAATGGTAATCAAATATTCAGAAGGGTGCCGCAAATGTTCAATCTTTCCGATATTATGTTCATCTGACTCGTTGTTTCATTCATCGATCTCCAGCATTCAAAACATAGGCAAATGAGACGACTCGTATGTGATAGTAATATATATTTATATTTGCCGATTTTTCTTCTTCTTTTTTGAATTTTCTTACCTTCTAATACATTTGTAACAGGATTCTGCATCCATGCCCATGCAAAGTAGAATTGTCTGATTTGTTCAATTCTCCTCTTTTCTGTAAGCTCTTTTCCTAATAAATGTGATGCTGATTGCAAAACCAGATAAATACTTGTATTTGTAGGATTGCCGTTACCATCTATTTTGTGGTCGATTTTGTTGGGTACGATTTTGTTTTGGCCAAATGTTGTTTACGCCTTGTTTATGGGGTTCTTTAACCCCCTAATTTCCTCAAATTGTCTAGTTTGAACTTTGATTCCTCTTCGTTGTACGATTCATCATATGGCAACATATATTGCTGAAGTAGATATTCTAAAATCACATGCGCCGGTGCTAAACAAAACAAAAGGCTTTCGATGGTTCCATTTTGATTTGAGGACAATTTTTATATTTCGAATGCCGTCCTGTTGAGACCGGAGTTACGAAGATGTGGAAAACTAAAAAGCCCAAAGGGAACCCTCTTTAATTCTATCAAAACTTGCGTAGTTATTGTTCAATTGGTCGTAATTTATAGGATCTTGATGTATAATGTGATAGAACTTTCAAAAACAAGGTCAAATTTTAAATCAATTCAACTGATAAGGTTGTGACTAAAATTCTAAAAGTAGTCAAAACACATAGCCATTGCCCTTTGGAATAATGGCTTAGACACTGGTAAGCAACTTAGTAAATAAACTGTAGACTCAATACATTGACTTTACTTGTGATTTTTCTTGTGAAATGTTCAATCATTATTTTGAAAATTTAATTATTTCACATCAAGTATGTTTAACAAGTATTTCAACACGACCCCCACTATATTTGTGTTAGTAATTATAGATTCAAACTTAGCTTAAAAAGCTACTTGGCCTTACAAGCTACTTGGCCTAGTATTGAGCGCTGGAAAAATTGAGTATAAGTTCAAGTAGACAAGCAGCGAATCAGACAGAGTACCTTTCCAGTAGCTTTCCGCCTTTCAACTACTAAAATTCCACCATTGTCATCTAGTACAAGGGTACAGGAATATCAAAGAGTGACCTCAAAGAAATTGCTTCGATTGAGGCTTCAATGCGTGACTGGTTAACACAATTTGGTGTGTGGTAGAGTCTGATTATAAACCAATAAGATGACCCTTTTAAAGTTTTTTGTTCAAACCAAATGAGTAAATTTTGGGAATGGCTCTTTTCATCCTTCCAAAAATTTCCCACATTTTTCAATAGTCTTCAATTGTAGCCTACCTACGCCTGAGAAAAATAGGTTTCAGATATGAAAATGTACATGGATGTGACTCTTCTGCTTTAAGATTCATGCTTAAATAGTTCAAGTTTGAGATTATACAACCAAAACGATTGCAAAATGCCTACATTTGATTTTCCAACGTAATTGGCGATGATTTTACACTAACAAGTGCTTTATTTTGTGTTCAAAATTCTTTCAAATGAGAAAACTACTGTCTTCTTTGAAACATTATCATTAAAACTCTTGCCTGCAATTGACAAATTATTTGCTAATTCCATGGCATTCGCTTTTTCCACAAAAAGAATCTCTCCGCCACAAAATTACAGCTTGAAGTGGACATCTAACCGGTAATCTTGTTAGCAAATCTCATTTAATGCTTAACCTGCAAATGCATTCTTCTAGCAAGCAATTTGTGATTCAGCCTTTGCTAAAGAATAGCACGATATCAAAGCTCGCCAAGGCCTAATGCACCATATGAGAAGAGGTCACTTCACATCCAGAATCCTTTGAAGAGTACTAACAACACAAATGCCAACCGGAAAGAACTTCCGGATGACTTCCCATAATGACAAAGCTCATTCCTGCTCGCATCTCCATCCCATGGTGTTCGGGGACTTTCTCCGAGTTTCATTAATTGCAGCTTGAATCTACACAAGAGGAATAGCACTAACTATAATCATCAGTAATGAAAAAAACCGAGATACGTAGCATCACAATTTACCCCATCAAAGATAAGGTACAAATGCACAAACATCATTTCCACCGGTTGAACCACAATGAACAGACGCTTCATTAGCTGGCCGATGAAATAGAAAACAACAGACTTGGAGAAGTAAGCAATTAGCAATACTTCCCTTGTTTGTGTTTAGGAACAAAATTGATGCTAACGGAATGATGCTGAAAAGGTGTGAGTGCCTAAACTACAGAACAGAGAGATGTATTTGTTACTTGGGGATTTCACAATATCCTATTAGCAAAATCAGCAATATCGGATAGTTTGCAAGGAGGTCAATTTCAACTTCACAAATCCAATGCCGCATACACATGAGAGGTGAGCCTATCAAATCAGAAACCTACATGCGAACATTTACCAGGTATTATCACACTAAAACTGATAGAAATGAAGGAGATTGTCATCATGCATACTTGCGTACTAATTTCAGATGAAATTCCACATCTCATATAGTCTAAGCACACAAGTCAGTCTTTCATGGTACAACTAGCACTGCATCCCTCTCCCTTCAGAGCCTCAGTGAATTGAGGAGTGATATATTTAGAATGCAACTTTATCAAACAACTCTGCAACAGGGTAACATACAAAAAGTCAGTAGCTACGTGTTTGATTAACGGAGAGATAGAACCTAATGAGCATACAGAAAGCATTTTAAATTGAAAAAAAAAAAAATACATTTACAATCGCTCAGGTATGTACTGTTGAGACATGATCAAGTGTTCGAATATTCACAAGCATCAAAACTTCCTCAGGACACTCCAGTTGGCCCCAGAGCATCTTCAAGGTTGGCACACAAAATGGTCCTCAGCTGTTGTTGATGCTTCCTCTGCGAAATCCCCTTTCTTCATTTTGATTGGTCTCATATATGGAATTTGAAATTCCTCAGCCAAGTTAAAACTAGTAATCATGTTAACAAATCTCATATTATGCTTGAATTCGCATATAGAACCACCTGCACATGCGGTCTTCCTGAAAGTGATTTGTCATTCAGCCTTTGCCAAAGGAGAGGACGATGCCAAAGGTTGCAAAAGGACTAAAACACCACATGAGAAGATGTTGCTTTATATCAAGAATCCTTTAAAGAGTATTAACAACACGGAGCACATGATAAACACCATTAGCAAGGAACTTCAGGATGCATTTCCATAATGACATAGCTCATTCCTGCAGTGTTTCGGGACTTTCTCCAGGTTTTATGGAATGCAGCTTCAATCTACACAAGAAAGATAGCACTGACTAATTATCAATAAATGAAGATATCCCAAGATCCTAGCATCACAATTTACACCATGAGAGATAAGGTGCAACTGTGTAAACATCATTGACACCAATTGCAGTTGGACAACAATGAACAGAGACTTCATTAGCTGGCCGATGAAAAAGAAACCAACAAGCTCAAAAGAAGAGCAATTAGCAACACTTTCCCTTTCTGTGTTTAGGAACAGAATTGAAGTTAATAAAATTATGCTGAAAAGGTGAAGTGCCTAAACTATAGAACAGAAAGATGTACTTGCTACTTGGTTATTTTGCAAGATCCAATCAGCAAAATCAGCAATACAGGATAGGTTGAGAGGAGGTCAATTTCAACTTTACCAATCCAATGCCACATACATGAGAGCTAAGCCTAGCAAATCAAAAACCTATCTGAGAACATTTATAGGATAGTATCACACTAGTAAACTGACAGGAATGAGGAAATTGTCATCATGCATACTTGTGTCCTAATTTCAAGTGAAATTCCACTGCTCATAGAGTATCGGCACACAAGTTAGTCTTTCATGGTACAACTAGCAGTGCATACCTCCCCCTTCAGAGCCTCGTCAAGTTCAGGAGTGATATCATTAGAATGCGACTGTATCAAGCAACTCTGCATCAGGGTAACATATAAAAAGTCAGAAGCCGTGTGTTTGATTAATGGAGAGGTAGAACCTAATGAGCATACATAAAGCCTATTTAATTAAAATATGTACATTTACAATCATTCAAGTATGTGTTGTTGAGACAAGATCAAATGTTTGAACATTCACACAAATCAAACCTTCCTTTGGACACTCCAGTTGCCCCTAGAACATCTTCAAGGTTGGCACACAAGATGGTCCTCAGCTGTTGCTGATGCTTCCTCCGCAAAATCCCTTTTCTTCATTTTGATTGGTCTCAAGTATGGAATTTGAAGTTCCTCAGCCAAGCTAGCCACACCCAAATCAGATGATAAAACAATTCCACGGCAGCAATAGGATCAAATGCGATGCAAACCAATTAGCAAATTCTTGAGCCCCTCATCCCAACTTGTTTCACAGACCGGGTAAAAATTGTCTAATTATGCAAAAGGTCATCGACATGGTTGATTGAATTGAAGTCCCAAAGCAAGTCTTGATCATTGCATAGACCAACCAAACCTGTCATAGAAGCAGCACAAGTTTACCTTGCTTGATAATATTTCAAAATAACAGTATGACTACAGGTAATGTTAAGGGGGTCTACATTCATATATGACAGACTAGCCAAAACAACTTTCAACATTTTCTTTTGTCACCAAACAGAAACACTTGAACCTTGAAATTATTTTATCTCAGTTCATCATATTCCGAAAAGCAATGCTCTTCTTAGAAGGTTAATGAGGGACATCAAGAGAACAATAAGAAACTTGACGGGGTTTCATTCATCACAGAAAATCAAAAGGTGTTTGTCCCAAACAGGATATCTGCCATTAGTCAAATTTGATATACAAAAGAACTTACAAAGGAAATTCAAAATGGCCAAGGATTTTTTTCAAAGAAAATATGGACTGTGGACATTGGGAAATTCTAGGTGTAGTATACAATAACGAGTAGTAGAAGTTCATCAACCTCTAGCTGAAAATCTCAAATCCCAGGGTTTTCGATAAGGGAAATGTTAATTACTGGGTAATTCCTGTTTATCTTTGTTGGTATTTATATTCTTGCCTCGCAAGCTGCTATATGTTTGCAGTCTACAAAAACTGGCAACGGAAGAATAAACAAAAAACATTGCTATAACGTAATCAACAGCAATTATAGAGAGACAAATCTGGAGTTTCCTAAATCAATCAAATAGATACTCATTGTAGAGCGAATCATTCTAAAAATTTCTCTTTTCGCTCATGCCGGCATTTCAAGGATGAAGAATCTTACCATGCCTTCTATTGGGTCTACATTTTGATCTTGGCTGAAACATCACATCAGCTTCTGGCCAACTCCCCCACTCCTTCAATAATGTAAGACTAGCAATTTAGACCCTGTCATGGAAAGCCTTCTTGTTAGAAGAAGATGGTGAAGTAAAGTTGGTCATGGATCTCAAAAGAAAAATGATTGTTAATTGCTTATTTACCTTTGTTGAAGAAACATTACTCTTCTCACTGTTGTAATACGGGTGTAAGATTTATTACATCATTATCACCGCAAGATAATGTTTCCAAAGAGAACTAAAACATAGGCCACCCACATTGTACATAATTACTATTGGATAGTTCATAATTACTATTGATGTGCGTTCCAGATAAGTTAGGTATTGCTTCCAATGAGTCACAACCAAAAATATCCAAATAAGTTAAATTCAACATTTCAAGTCCCCGAAGTTGAGCAAGTTTCTTGCAATCTCGAACTCTTAGACATCGTAATTTCTCACATCCCGTCAAATCTGGCAAAGTCTCCATGGATTTGCATCCTGTAAAATCCAACTCTTCTAAGAACTTCGCTCCGTCAAGACCTTGAATTTCAACTAGATTGCTGCACCTAGAAGCCTTGAATTTCTTCAAACGCTTGCATTCATATAAAAATAAGTTAGGTATTGCTTCCACTGAGTCACAACCAGAAATATCCAAATAAGTTAAATTCAACATTCCAAGTCCCCGAAGCTGAGCAAGTTTCTTGCAGTCTTTAACTCTTAGAAATCGTAATTTCTCACATCCCGTCAAATCTGGCAAAGTCTCCATGGATTTGCATCCTGTAAAATCCAACTCTTCTAAGAACTTCGCTCCGTCAAGACCTTGAATTTCAACTAGATTGCTGCACCCAGAAGCCTTGAATTCTTTCAAACGCTTGCATTCATATAAAAATAAGTTAGGTATTGCTTCCAATGAGTCACAAC
The DNA here is from genome assembly GCA_019915185.1 of Eucalyptus camaldulensis. Taxonomy (NCBI): domain Eukaryota; kingdom Viridiplantae; phylum Streptophyta; class Magnoliopsida; order Myrtales; family Myrtaceae; genus Eucalyptus; species Eucalyptus camaldulensis. Next base: position 24,074,399 of record JAHSVA010000003.1, read on the forward strand.
CAGAAATATCCAAATAGGTTAAATTCAACATTCCAAGTCCCCGAAGCTGAGCAAGTTTCTTGCAGTTGTTAACTCTTAGAGATCGTAACTTCTCACATCCTGTCAAATCTGGCAAAGTCTCCATTGATTTGCATCCTGTAAAATCCAACTCTTCTAAGAACTTCGCACCATCAAGACCTTGAATTTCAACTAGATTGCCGCACCCAAAAGCCTTGAATTTCTTCAAACGCTTGCATTCATATAAAAATAAGTTAGGTATTGCTTCCAATGAGTCACAACCAGAAATATCCAAATAAGTTAAATTCAACATTCCAAGTCCTCGAAGCTGAGCAAGTTTCTTGCAGTCGACTCTTAGAAATCGTAACTTCTCACATCCTGTCAAATCTGGCAAAGTCTCCATTGATTTGCATCCTATAAAAACCAACTCTTCTAAGAACTTCGCACCATCAAGACCTTGAATTTCAACTAGATTGCCACACCCATAAGCCTTGAATTTCTTCAAACGCTTGCATTCATCTAAAAGTATAACCTCCAAGGACTCCAAATTATCATAGGCCTCAATTTCAACTAGGCTATCACAATGCTCAATGCGTAATCGTTTCAAATGAATCAATTGTGAAAGTTTCAATGTTTTAATGGAACTGCACTTTTTTATTGAAAGCTCTTCCAAGTGCGTGAGTCTGCTGAGTGAAAGTGATGTCAGCTTATCCCACTTCTCAAAACAGAGTTTCAATGTTATTGAGGAAAGCTCGTGGATGTCTTCAAGTAAATGGCGTACCTCAAGATTGAGTTTTTCTAGGTGGATGAGGCGAAGGAGCTGTGGCAATCCAAGACTTTGACAAGTAATCGACAAACATGTTAAGCCCGAAGGAAGCTCTGGCAGCGACCGGAGCTTGTGACAGCCCCGTAGGTCAAGGCTTTGGAGAGAAGAAGGAAGCGCTGGCAGCGACCGGAGCTCCTTACAGTCATATAGGTAAAGGCTTTGGAGAGAAGAAAGATTCCGGACGCTTTCTGGCAAGTTAGATATTGATGTCAAAGCGATATCGAGATACTTGAGGGAAGTCAAGTCACCGATTTCACTTGGAATTGCCCCTTCCAGACCCAAGCACCAAACGAGATTTAAATTTAAAATTTGCAGATTTTTCAACCCTCCAATAGCACTGGGAAGTTTTTGGATCATAGTAGTATGCAAGTTAAGGTCTTGCAAATTCTCTAAATCCCCAATTGAGCTGGGGATTTCTCTCAGTGACTTACACACGAAGGCACTCAGTGTCTTCAATTTCCTCAAAGAACCAATAGAAGAAGGAATTGCTGTAATACCAGAGTAATCTAAAAGAAGTTCTTCTAAATTTTTTAATCCACCCACCTCCTCTAGTAGCTTCTTGAGACCTCTACAGAAACGCAAGTCCAAGGAAACGAGGCTTGTGAGTTTGCCAATAGAAGGGTGGAGATGCTCCAATCCATTACAATGGTTCAATAGGAGAATTTTCAATTGCGTGAAAGCTGAGAGTTCAGGAGTACATCTTAAATTAGGACACCATCGAAGGCTGAGAACTTTAAGCTGCTTTGACGCCTAATACAAAAGGAGAATAATCCGTCAAATGAGGAGTTGATTGGCTAAACAAAAAACAAACCTCAAGATCACAGAGAGGATGTATTCTTTTCCCAATCTTACCATGAATAAATTCCATCCTTCCCAATTCTCTGTGATTCTTTCCCAATTCTCTTCACTCTGCCACCATAAGTCCAGCACCGATAATTTTGGCAAATGCAAGTTGATTGTCGAAAGAGACGCATCGTTTCCAGGATCGCTCCACTCAAGCCATCTCACTTCAGAAAACTTGGAATCTCCGCTAGAAGCTGCCCCCAAAAAGTCGTGGAACCAGGGGTATCCCTGCAAGTTTTTTCACATTTTAGTTTTTGCTTTTTTTAAATCTTGAATTTGCACGATTACCTTTTTATCCTTCCCCTATACATGTATGGATATGTAAACTCACATTTATTTATTTTTTTTACGACCTTTTGAAAGTTAAAAAAATGACGCAAAGATAAAAAAAAAATTATTGCTTTAAAACAACTAAGGCAAATGTACCTCAATGTTTTATCTCTTGCTTCTTCTTTTTCAAAATTTTGTAGCGCATGGATTTTCACTTTCATTTAAGAAGAAATACATAAAACTAGTTTACAACGTACAAATGTTTACTTGTAAATTTTTAAATCACATATGTAATTTTTAAAAGAATTTGTTAGAGTGTCAACGGGCCACCTGTAAGTAGCCAAGGAAGCACCCTATTTTCATTTCATTAGTTAAATGTAATAATGTGGAAGAGAAAAGAAAGGGGGGGGGGATTTTTAATATATTCAGATATATAGAAAAGTTTACGTGGAGGGAAATTAAAAGAAATCAAATATGATATGCATTATCAAAATAGATATAGAAAATTAAAAGAAATACCCTTATCTCTAGAAGGTATCTAAATATCTTTAACATCATTAACTATTTGCGTGAAGTGTTTACTAATTTCTTTGACAATTGAAACGTGGTAAAGCATGTTTAAAAAGTGATGTGGTGACATTGTTAGCAGTTTTGACCAGGATTGAAAAAAAAATAAGTCGCTTTTAGAATAACTAGAAAGTAAACCGATTAACTAAAAAGTGCCATGGTAACATTGTTTAATCATCATATGTTGGTTCCATAAGAATGGCATCGTTTCTTTTTCCATCTTATAAATAAATAAATAAAAACATACTGTTTAACTCCCTGCTAAAACAGATCATTTAAATAGTTGCATACGGTGAAAGAAATTCCCTTATGGCTTTATTTGACTTTTATAATAATACCTATATTTTCCCCCAAAAGTTTAATTGGTTAGAAATTCACTTTTATGGTTTGACACATTTGTCGTTATATCTGCTTTAAATATTAACCAGTGAAATGCAATGGGTATAAATTTTCTTAAGTTTATTCGTCTGAAGAGTCGCTAAATTGTTGTAATCATATCCCATACTATCTTTAATAATTTTCTCTTGTACATCGATCTATACTATGTATTACATTAAAAAAATCTACTGTATGAAAAGGGATTTCAAACCTCAAACTTTCATCAAAAGTTTCAACACAATTTGCATATATTTCACCAAAATTAACTAAAGAAATAGGATATAACAAAATAGACATAATCATATTTGAAATAGTCAAGACAATTGGAAATTAGTCCCACAAGTATTTCAATTTCCAAAGTTAAATCAAAATCTCTCTAATGGTACTATCATTTCATTTTTTTCAACACTATTTATCATCTTTTAGCATTTTTGTCCATTCAAAACAGGATTGACTTTTCTTTTTCATTGTTCCAAATACCTGTATGGTGTGCTTTTTTTGCTAATGCTAAGAAGTTATTGGATCAACAAAAGAGTGTAAATCATAGGAACGAACTATTTGAAATTATATCAAGAATATAAGGCTGCTTTGTTTGCCCAACATCCCTTGGTCAATTTCTAGGGTTAAGTCCTTGCCATTGATTAGCCATGAAACTGTAAAGCTTTTCAAATGGACAATATATAATAAAATGACATGAACATTGATAATTTAAGTTAAATATAAAACATAGTTGAAAAAATTGGCTTCATGCTGAAAATCATATATAATGAGTACAAGGTTATGGATATAATAATAAGCATGACATTTCCTCCGATTAGTCAAGTTTTCTTTTTTCTTTTTTATCTTAAAAATAGTCAAGTTAGTCTAGCGAATTCTGGCACAAAATAGGCAGTGCCCAAAAAATATAAATAATATAAAACAACTTATAGCAGATAGAGATGTTTGTTATAATGAAATCCACTCTTTATTATACGCCTGACCTAATCCATGAAATAAGCAAGGTCAATGGGATAAAACCCTAAAAAACAGTCAGATTTGCCTATATATATTTTTAAGGGATTTTTGCTATATCTATTAAGAGGAGATAACAATGAGAAGAGATAGATATAAATAACTTGTTGAGGGACCGGTATCTTCAAAATCAAAACAGAGAAAAAAATATATCAAACATCCGATTTCTAAATCACAAGAGCACCACAATACATTCAGCCGTACTAGAAAGCAAACATATGTGATGAGTGTGAAATTTTTTTCCAATCTTATTGCTTTGAATTATTTATCGGTTATTATACTATCTCCTTTTTTCTTAACCAAGAAATCTTCATTTATTTTATCTATGATGTTTATACTTCGTCTTCATTCATAATTATAGTCCTTCTAATTATCAATATTTTCAACTAGGTATGACAATTGCATGCTTTAAGTAAATGAGATTTATAGTCTAAATTTGTAGTTAAAGGATCTTGAATTGATTGCGAAACAAATTTTTACAAATGTAATTTACATCGATGAAATTGAATCAATGATATAACTTTTTCATCCTTAAGATACTTATGATTTATTTAGTGTCACAATTAATCTACAATGTACATAAATGGATGTTTAAATAGATTTTTTTCCTAGAAAGTAAGAGCATCTTTTCATGCTCAATGAAATATTAGAATAGATCAGATTAAATATATTAAATAAGAGGGAGAGGGAAAAAAAAAAAAAAGAGTGCCATATTTTACCTCTGGATGTCTTAGTACTTTTGGGACTCCCTCATAGTTGTCGTTCCATGGTCCACTACATTTCTCAAGTGGTTGTCCTTGGCAAAAAATGCTCCTTCCAAGATCTCTTAGTTGATCATGCACCATAAATACACCATCATCTCCAATTTTAATTAAGCACCTCAACTTCAACTCTTCAATTCCTTGATTTGGATAAAACCCACAGTCCTCCCACATGTGCATGGCGAATCGTGCAGCTTCGCCATTGTCATGTATGCCAATAAAGAAACAAACAATATCGAGAAAAATCTGCTTATGTCCTTCTTCTAACGCATCATAACTTATTTGCAATATCTCTTGGACATTTCTATCTAGTTGGTTTTTTACTTTCTTCTGCACATCTTCCCATACTTTTCGATCTTTCCCATACAAGTATGAACCTACAACCTGAAGTGCCAAGGGAAGCCCACCCATGGTGCATATGATATCACGAGATATGTTGTCAAAGTCCCCTGGAGAATGGTCCATACGAAATGCGTGTCTATTAAACAAAAGCAAAGCTTGCACCTTATCCAATTCATGCAATTCATACTTGTAGTCTACCTCAAATTCAGATTGATCAAGAACAGCTTTGTTTCTAGTGGTAACAATGATCAAACTTCCTGCCATAAACCAATTATGTTTCCTAACCAATTTATCTAGTTGATTCTTGTCGTCTATATCATCCAAAAGAATGAGAACCTCTTTTTGTCTGAATCTAGATTTGATTATATTAATTCCATCATCAATTCTAGAAACTTTGTTTTCTTCATTTAGTAAATCTGATATAAGTTGACTCTGCAAATACGTAATACCGTGGCGCTTGGAAGTTTCTCGAACATCTGGAAGGAAGCTGACATGCACAAATTTATTTGAGAGTTGATTATAGATGCACTTGGCAAGAGTTGTCTTGCCTATCCCGCCCATGCCATAAATTCCAATCATTCGAGCATTGATGGAAGGATTGTCGATCCAATTCATCATTTCTTTCATATGATCATCAAGTCCAACTAGTTGCTCGGGCACATCCAGCTGAAAATCTTTCCGTAACTTGCTTATAACAGTTTCAACCACACGTTCTATTAATTTCCCCTCATGCCTGTCAAACAACAAAAATAATGAGAAGTTATGAACCTAGACATAGTCTATGCGAAGTATTCTATCCTTATCAACTAAGCCAACCCTTGTTGGCTATATAGGAGGTCAATTTTATCCAGTGGTGATCAAAATGTGAAGACCAAGCATTGGAGTCATTTGGAGGCCTATTGTTTAGTGATTGATACTATTGGCTAGAGGTATTGTTGTTTCTTTGTTTTTTTTTTTTTTGGCTCTATACCAGAAAAAAAATTTAATTTCTTGGGCACTATGGGATGCTTTGGTTTCAGTTGTCGTTGGTTTAGTTTTCAGGGACATTTGGGGGGTACCGGTGTTTGTTGTCTTCTCAAGGCATTACGGCTGTTTATTTTGGCGATCTTTTCTGAGCTTGCAATAAAAGTAATTCATCTGCATTTCCTCGATTCTGCCAAAAGAAGAAAACCTACTTATCAAAAAAGAAAAGTTCAGTAAAGTACCTGTCCGCAATTTTTTGAGATTCCCATCCCTGTAAGTAACTAACTTCATTAAGTGCTCGTTGCCCTTCCTGGATATCCTTCTCATCAAAATGCTCCCGACTTGAATGGAAGGCATTTCCAAAATTTCCTTCTAGATGCCGCACATCCGATGGGGCAACTTTGTAAAATATAGGCAACACTATGTGTGACGCGCTCTTCTTACGGTCCATGATATGAACAAGCTCGCGGAGGCACCATTTGCTTGAAGCATAATTTTCGGAGATGACGGGAATCGAAATCTTAGACCGTGCGATGGCATCGAGAATCTCTAAACCAAATTCCTCACCAATTGGGATGTTCTCGTCCCTAAACACGCGAAACGGTACAGCCCCTGCCTTGATCAGACTGTGATAGAGGTGATCGGTGAATGTCTTGCGGGTATCCGAGCCTCTAAAGCTCAAGAACACGTCGTATTGACCGCTACCTACACCTGTGGCTTCTGGAGGGATGAATGAAGAAGTGGATGCTCCTTCAGTGCTCTCTTCATCTGCCCTCTTTCTCTTTCCCTGACTCTGCCCTCTGTCCATGGCAATCTGAGGGGGAAGTTGAAAAGAAAGATGCTTTTTTTGCTGCTTAAAATGATTGTTGAACAACGAAAGTCGCTTTTAGGATGCTTTTCTACAAATGCTTGTTGGCTTCAAATAACGGGTTTGTTAATTCCCTAGGTAATAAAGACACGACCTTCAGTTAAGTAAGCTCATGTCGTTTCACTGCAGAAGATTAGGTGGCCCAGAAGAGGCCCCCAAAAATCCCACATCATTTACTTGTTTAAAAACACAAATTCGAAATTACACAAATTGCATTGTAATTAATCGACTTCCTTAAAGCACATTTGAACAATTACAGAACTTCACGCATGTGGATGATATTTAAAGGCGGATTCTTTCAGTTCAAGGTAAGATATTGAAATTATGCATGGAACTCCATGGAAGCATCTTCCTCTGAATATAAGCTCACATGATGCCTACTCCTTGTCATAATCTTCAACCTTACTCTTATTATTTTTATCCTAATATATAAACAACCCTAACTATCTCCACCACCTCATTTTCACAGCCCCTTCCGTCTAATCCCATGTCCATTGGCCAAACTAATGAAGTGTCATGTAATTGTTGCCCAATAAACCACATCCTCTAGATGTGTGCACTTTCCTTGATGGAAATTTCCATCAATCACATTTTTAATTTGGCGGGTTTCAAGTTTTAGGCATTGCTCATATGTAAAATTAACTAAATCTAAAATATGAATCAAGGAAAAAATTTCAATTGGTCAATTGTTTTGATTACGAAGGAAGTTGATGAAAATGATTCTAAATGAAAGGGAAATGCTTCCTTTTGGGCCCACATTTTATTTCTTTCTAAAAGTGCATAGACATGAGAGGAAATGCAAAAATTGCACTTTTCTTCCAATTGGCCTTACTTCTTTTTAAGGATGAATAGAATGAACGATAATAAAGTCTATCAATGAAATTAAGTTCCATTTACGTCATTTCCACCCAACAAGTATCCGAGCATATTTCGAGGACTTTTAACTTATTTCTCCAAGAAAACTCGAGCTTCTCTCTTCTCCCTTCCAATGGCTTGGAACGAGGTACTCTCCCTCTTGCTTAACTTCAATCAATCTTAGACCTTCTTTGTTCTCACTCGCTTTGCTCTCTCTCTCTCTCTCTCTCTCTCTCTCTCTCTCTCTCTCTCTCTCTCTCTCTCTCTCTCTCTCTCTCTATTTCATATTTTAATTTTGTTTAAAAAATTGCCATATTCTTAATGAGGTTGGAAATGCAAGGAAGAGATGAACAAATGGTCGTTGTCATTTCTCTCTTATTTATTTCGTGTTGGCCCCCATGCCAATAATTTTATATAAGATGAATCTATGATATGATGTTATCAAGCTATTCACTTCCAACTTTCAATTTAAATTATTGATTGATAAATTGTCTGCAAAATAGAGTTATAATTTGTTAAATGATACCAAATGAGCGTTAATTTAAATTATTGATTGATAAATTGTCTGCAAAATAGAGTTATAATTGGTTAAATGACACCAAATGAGCATAACGTGTTAGTATTAAGTTACTAATGATATATGAAATACTTGTACACTGTCCTTGAGTTCTTTTCCGGGTCATTTTTTTATTACAATTTTGTTGGCATATCATTCAACTCTTGAAAAGTCAGTAAAACAATGAAAATAGAAGTATGCGAAACATTCAAAAAATAAAAGATAATTTAGGAAAACACATAGAAAAGAAGGAAATGAAGTGTCTAGGCTTACTTTTAGAAGGAAGCGGTGATTTTTAGAGGTAACGTCCAAAAGGCTTTTGAATTCTGAATCCACGACACGTAGAAACTTTCATGAACATGAATTGAAAGTTAAAAAGGGAATGAAAGATGTATGGCAATTTGAGGGCGAAAGTTGGAACAAAATATGCTTTTTTCCTGCATAAAAAGGATCGATGAACTAATCTCCACGAACAATAATGAACGTAAATCCATTACCACACAAGGAAAAACGAACATGAAATCTTTAATTAAGTGGTAGTTGATCGACTAGGAGCAGTTGCAGATGCTTTTAGCCCTTGCCTTATCTTCTTTTGGACCTCAAACTCTTCAAGTGAAACTTGTTGGCTTGATCCACCCAGGAGTACCGTGTACATTAATTTTTCAATTGGGCTATAAACAACTAGAATCTGTGTACAAGTATACTGCATTCAACTAAAAATATAAGCATAGGTTTGGTTTTTATTTGGTTATTGAAACTCGGAATTTGATAAATCATTTAAAGATAATAATTGATTTGAAACAGAATTAGAAATGTATGAAAGACTTCAAGAAAGAACCGAGCTAGTAATTGTGGATGTGATTTTATATTTTAATTTTGTTTAAAATTGTCATATTCTTAATGAGGTTGGAGATGTGAGGTAGAGATAAACAAATGCTCATGGTTATTTATCTTTTATCTATTTCGTGTTGGCATCACATGCTACAATTCCATGTAAAATGAATTTATTTTGAATTAGTATGCTATCACCGAGCCTTTCAATTCAAATTTTCAAATCTAAAAAGTTGATTGATATCTTGTCTATAAAATAGAGCTATTAGATGGCACCAAACAGAGGAGCGGATGCTCCCTTAGTGCTCTCTTTTTATGCACTCTTTTTTCTTCTTATTGACATTATTGAACGTGGTTATTTATCTTTTATCTATTTCACGCTTGCACCACAATGAATTTATTTTGAATGAGTATGCTACCACTTAGCCTTTCATTTCAAATTTTCAAATCTATAAAGTTGATTGATATCTTGTCTATAAAATAGAGCTATAATTTGTTAGATGCCACCAAACGGAGGAGCATAGTGCTCTCTTTTTATGCACTCTTTTTTCTTCTTATTGAGATTATTGAATACAAGCATAAAGACACAAGAAGCACCGCAAAGGAACGACCTGAAATGGAAGTAGAATAGGATAATTGGCTAAATTTGTGATAATTCAGGTTAAATTGATTAATCACATTTTGAAGAACGAATTTATTGTTTGTAAAGAAAGAGGTGTAAGAAATGAGTGATATAAAGCTAGGTGACTCCTAATATGTGTGTATGGCCCAATTTATTCGATTGTTTTCATGAGTGTTGTCATAAGATCGATTTCTATTTTTTTTCTTACTATTGGATATCATGTAAAAGATCTTAAGAAGTATCATACTATGGACTTTGGTATGTTTTATATTGCAGTGATTGAAATTATCATGAGTTGTGAGCAGGTAAAAAGTAGCGATATAGTTAAAATGCTCAAACTCTCACCGTACTTTTTAATTCCTTGTTTACTTTTCTTTTTTTTCAAGTAAAGACTCGGTCAATTTTTGAAGCTTTGAAGTGAGAAAATGATTTTCGTTTTCTTTTTTCTTGCTAAAGAAGGGAGACAATGAATTAGAGGTGAAAGCGAATACACTTTCTAGGATTAATGGTCCAACAATTCAAGTAAAACAGGATATTACTCATTTGGAATGTTCTAGAGGGAGGTAAATTTGTTGAATGAAGTCTCCTTAAGAGAAGACTTGCTCTTAGATGAATAATTTCAGGATAAGTGGGTATTAAACAAAGAATTAGGAACTTATTATGTAATGATTGGTTCTCCTCTTTTATAACCGAGAACCAAACTAGTTGACCCAGGAACCAGCCTAATTTTATTTTCTGATTTAGTTTTCCATAAATTGATCTAGGACCTTCAAACATGGAGAAACCTCACAATGCAAAAGAAAAATAGAATGGTCTCTGAATTCAACCGAAATGTGGCAAATTTGCGCGCAACAGAGTCCAGTGCACTTGCAGACCTACTCGCTCTAGTTCAACAAAAGATTAATACTGAATTACGATGTGAGTAAGAATCACACAGCAAGGCCATCATAGGATTAGACACATCTAAAGTCGAAAACAAAAGGCTTTCCTTTTTTTCACTGAAGTCAAATCTAAGCCGGGGACATACCTCGTTCAATAGGCAACAGCGACTCCAAAAGAGAGAATAGAAGACCCTCCTCTGCTATTCAGTAACCACCCCCGCATCCCCAATAGACAAAAAGGGCCCAGAGCGCACTTTGTTCAACCGATTATTCCAATAATAAAGTGACAAAATCAAAATAAACGAGATGCTAATAAGAGATCAAAAAGTGATTATCACAAGTGAGCTGAGGTGTGAAGCGAGGCACAAGATCAGAGAGAGAGGAACTGTAAACAAGCCTAGGCGAGAACTTTCAAGAGGGATAAAGAACAGAGAAAGCGAGTGAGGACTGATCAGTAGACAATAGTCTCAAATTGTTTGCAAGAGAGAGGCCGCATGCAAATGATAAAGTGAGAGGACCAATTAGTAGTAGGCGATAGTCTCGAATTATTATCTATGGACCTATATCTTCATATGGCTGATTGTCTTGTAGCAATAAAATTGTTTTCAGGTGGCAAGCCAAGTCAAGCCACACAATTTGGACCACAGTACGGATGACCACTTCTATTCATATCTACTTAGAAACTACTTTGTTAAACTGATAATCGTGGCTCTAACCGACATGTGAATCTTCCATTATATTATTTTCAAAGACGTTCTTACTCCTGTAAATGCTACATTCTCCTCCCACCCTAAACATGGATAGATCATACTGTCAAATCCATCATAAGTCAGTAATTTTCTACGCTATATATATGTAAAAGTCATGTCTTTGCTCTAAGCAGTAAAAACGCATGAAAACCACACTTAATGATGAGTTTCTCTAATTCAATCTACAAAGATAAAGTCCACCTAAAAATTGTCCACATATTAAATATGTGCAAGTACGTTGAAAGCAGCAGCTTTGCTCACTTTCAAGTTTTCCATTGTAACCAGCACAAAAAATGGTAATATTGTGAATTTTTCATAATTTCCGGAAGACATTTGAATTATGAATTTGGTGAATTTAAAGTTAAAAAGAAAATGAAAGATGCTTTTATGCTGCATAAAAGTATCGATGAACTAATCTCTACGAACAAGAATGAACATGAATGTTACCACGCAAGAAAATGAAAGATGCTTGGCAATCTAAGGGTGAAAGTTGGAATGAAAGATGCTTTTATGCTGCATAAAAGTATCGATGAACTAATCTCTACGAACAAGAATGAACATGAAATCTTTAATTAATTGGTAATTGATTGACTACGAGCAGTTGCAGATGTTTTTAGACCTCGTCTTGTCTTCTTTTGGACCTCACACTATTCAAGTCAAACTTGTTGGCTTGATTAACTCACGAGTGATGTGTTCATTAATTTTTCAATTGGGCTATAAAGAACTATAATCTGTGCACGAGTATATTATATTCAATTAAAATTATAAGCATATGTTTGGTTTTTTTTTTTTTTTGGTTATTGAAAATCAGAATTTGATAAATCATTCAAAAGACAATAATTGAGTTGGAACAAAATTAGAAATGCGTGGAAGACATTGAGAAAGAACCAAGCTAGTAATTGTGGATGTGATTTTATATTTTAATTATGTTTAAAATGGTCATATTCTTAATGAAGTTGGAAAGGAGAGGTAGAGACAAACAAAAATGCTCGTGGCTATTTATCTTTTATCTATTTCATGCCGGCACGGCATTCACCAGTTCTATGTAAAATGATTTTATAGTGGCATGTTATCACCGAGCCTTTTGTTTCAAATTTTCAAATCCAATATCTTGTCTATGGAATTAGAGCTATAGCGCTCTTTTCTTTCTCCATGTTAGTCTGAATGATTAGTAATTAGGTACGGATTCGATGGAAGAAGGAGAAGAAGAGAAGGAAGTAAGAGGAAGCTGCTGCGGAAAATTCAGAGTCGACCACCTTGAGAATGGCGTTGAGTGCTTGTCCCCATTTTTGTGGAGGGCCCATCTTGAGAATATCACCGCAGAGAGGTGTAAGAAATGAGTGATATAAAGCTAAGTGAATCTCCTAATATGCGCGTATGGCTCGATTTATTTGATTGATTTCATTTGTGTCAAAAGATCAACTAGATTTTTTTTCTAGGATTAATGGTCCAACAATTCGAGGAAAATAGAATATTACTCATTTGGAATACTATATAGGGAGGTAAAATTGTTGAATGAAATCTCTTTAAAAATGACTTACTCTTAGGATGATCGGTTTCAAGATGACTAGATTCTTAATTAAGAATCACGAACTTATTCTTTAATAATCGGTTCTCCATTATTGTAACCGAGAACCAAACTAGTTGACCCCAGAACCACCCAACTATTTTTTTTCTATAAATTGATCGAGGACCTTTAAACACAGAGAAGCCTCACAATGAATTAAAATATATATATATATATATATTGGTCTCTGGATTCGAGCGAAACATGGCAATTTTGCACGCAATAGAGTCTAGCGCACTTCCAAACCTACTCGTTCTAGTTCAACAAATGCTCAATACTGAATCACAATGCAACTAACAATGAGGCAATAAGGCCATCATAGGATTAGCCACATCTAAAGTTGAAAACAAAGGCTTTCTGTTTTCATCGAAGTCAAATCGGAGCTGGGGACATTCCTCGTTAGGAGGTAACAACGACTCCAAAAGAAAGAATAAAAGGCCCTCCTCTGCAATTCAGCAGCCACCACCACATCCCCAATAGACCAAAAGGGCCCAGAACATACTAGTTCGGCCTATCATTTCAATAATAAAGTGACGAATCAATAGAAACGACATGCTAATAAGAGATGAAAAAGTGATTACCTTTCGTGAGTTGAGATGCAAAGGGAGGCGTGAGATCGGCGAGAGAAGACCCTAAACAAGTCTGGGCAAGAACTTCTAAGAGGGAAAGAACAGACAGAGAGTGAGGACTAATCAGTAGATGATAATCTCGAATTGTTCTGCAAGAGAGTGCAAGAGAGAGGCCAAATGTGAAAGATAAAAGTAAGAAATGAGAGAGGGAGAGAGGGAGAGAGAGAGAGAGAGGACCAATGAGTAGTAGACGATAGGCTGATTGACTGGTAGCAATTAAATTGTTTTCAAATGGCAAGCCAAGTCAAGTCACGCAATTTGGACCCGAGTACGGAATGCCCACTTCTGTTCATATCTACTTATAAAACATTTTGTTAAACAGATAAATGTGGCTCTAATCGGCTTGTGAATTTTATGTCAAAGTCGTTCCTACTCTGTAAATGCTACATTTCCCTTCCACCCTAAATATGCATAAATCATATCGTCAAATCTATCATAGGTCAGTAATTTTCTACACTATATATACGTAAAAGTCTTTGTTGAAAGCAGTAAAATCGCATGAAAACCACACTTTATGACAAGTTTCTGTAATTCAATCCACTAAGATAAAGTCCACCTAAAAATTGTCCACAAATATGCGTAAGCTCATTGAAACCAGCAGCTTCGCTCACTTTCAAATTTCCATTGTAACCAGCACAAAAAAAATAGTGCAATTGTGAATTTTTCATAATTTCCGGAAAACATTTGAATTTTTTGTCATTTTCTAGAAATTACAAAAATTGCCAATATAAGGGAAAATGGTTTTATGGACATTTAAAAATTCTCTAGTTGACCTGATCAGTTCAGATAAATTTTTGTTGTTGACAATTCTGATCCACACCCTTTGAAAGGTTTTGTGTGACTCTTGAAGAGAATAGACCAGCACGATCGATATTTGGAAAAAATCTAGTTTTTAAATGTATTCAAGGAAAAAAAAAGAATTATTTCTGCAAAAATTGAGTATTTTGGATGTTTCAGGCTTTAAGTACTGTTGGCTCCGACCAAAAAAAACAAGTAATTTTGGACAATTAGGGTGAACATAGGACCAACGGACGCAAAATCGGGTTTAGAAGGGTATTCTCGTAATTTTAATCGAACGGGCTTTTTGTCCCAAGGGAATTTCACATGTATTATTTCGTAGGCCTTTGAGGATGTTAGGTGATAAAGCGGCGAGTAATAATCAAATGTATTTTTGTCCTATCAATTGCAATAGACTGGAGGACGAAGGTCGGACTTACCTCCAGAAGGGGGTATTCAGAGATGAAATCACTGTGATAGGCTTCAGTTTTTGAGAAGAAGTCGCCTCAAAGCAGATCGAAGTGTGTCTGAGTTCCGAAAGGCAGCATAATCCCGAGGATCACCTTCACGCCTCGACCTGGACCGGCTTCGTTTGGAAATACGCCGAGGTAAATTTGCAGATCATCTCAGATCAGAACATCATGAGAAAGGACGAGTAGTGGCTACAAAATCACCAACAACATGCAAGGAACTAGGGGTGAGCAGCGGTTTAGGGTCGACCCTGGACCAATCCTGGACCGGCCTAACCCTGCCGGTCCTGGTCCGGTCCCCAAGGGGACTGGGTCGGTCCTTGGTCCTGAAATTCCAGGACCAACACTGTGCCGGTTGGTCCTCGGTCCTAAGAGTTTTGGGTCGGTCCAATCGTGGACCAACCCTATATATTATATTATATTATTTATAATTCTTTTATATATTCAAACCTAAGTAAAATGTCTATTATATTATATTATATTGAAATGTTCTATCAGTAACACTAATAGTAATTTTAATATAAAACTTTTGTTAAGTATTAATTATGTGTCGTTTGTTTTGTTTTCAAGTGTTTAGAAGTTCAAGTGAATTAACAAGATGTGAAGTTATATATTCATGGTTTATATTAAGTATTTTGAACTTTTTATGATTTAATTGTATTTTACTAATGAATTTTAGCTGCACTTTGCTTTTTAATTTGTGTCAAATGGTAGAAGTTTTTGAAGAGTAGAGTAGTACTGCAGTTGCTACGATGATTTGCTAGTCAAGTGGTGTGAAGCTCATTTTTTGGTTGAGTAGACTCTACATGATCAAATATTAGTCAAGTGGTACGAAGCTCATTTTTTTGTTGAGTGGACTCTACATGATCAGGAAGACACTTTTGCATATGGTGTTATAAATATTAAAGATAAATGATTACAAGAACTTTCCATCTTGTCCCATATCTCGATGAGTGGTTAGCGGATACGAAATTTCTATTATTATGTCATCTTAAATTTTCTAAATATATATTGATATTTTATAGTTTAGTTGCACAATACCGTATAGATGATATTTTAGGAAATATAAAAAATAAGACGAAAAAAATTATCGATCGGTCCTAGGTTGATCCTGAAATCGAACCGTACCTATTGGGTCGGTTCGGTCCTTGGTCCCAAGCTCAATAGGATCGGTCCTTGATCCTAAAAATTGAGAACCGACACTGTACGAGTTGGTCCTAGGGTTAGGGGGTGGCCCGGACCAACCCGGACCATGCTCACTCCTACAAGGAACTTACTATCTCTCGATTAAATTGCAGCTCTTCTCTGGTATATCTGGAGAACCTAGAAACAACCTCGTGTTCCGAGCGAAGACCACGCCACCAAACCCAGTAAACCTAATCGCCTCAGCGGAGTCCACGATCAGAAATTATAGCGAGCGGAACACTAAAAAGTTGGAAACTCGACGCGATTCGAGTCGATTTTACCTGTTAATCGATGCCCGCCGAAAACCCCGTCCCTCAAGAAAACTATCGATGGGGTTCTTTGAAGCCGGTGGTTCGGAAGGAGCGATTGCAGGCGTTCTTCGCGACGGCCTCAGGCGTACCGCTCGATGGATTCACGAGAAAGAAGATCCCTTGCTTCCTCCGCCGATTCAAGCTGAAGCTCTCGCTCTGGTAGAGGATTCGATGTGCTTCAGATCTAGAAGTAGAGACAACTTGTGGTGGATGGCGTTTCTTTTTTTTTTTTTTTGATGGACGAGGCAATTATTTACTTCTTTTGATTCCTGCCTTTTTGACCAAGACTACCAGAACAATCCTTTCCTCGAAATTGGCAAGACGACCCCCTATAGACTTCACTTATTAATTCTTTTTGTTATTATATTCTGTGGCCAAGCAACTTTTTTACACGATGCTAGTCCTCAGCAGCCTCGGAATCATCTCCTTTTCTTTCTTTTTTTTTCTTTTTTTGTCAAAAGAAATTATCTCCTTTACTTGGGAACTTTTGCAAGGTGTTCATATTGAAAATTACTTCTTCCCTTGCCTCGAAAAGTGAGTGCAATGTGCTAGGGACACACACAATCTTACCATGGATTTGCATGTCCTCAATGAGAAAATTTACTATTTTTACAAACGAACCCCCACCTTGTGTTAGTTCTCTTTGTAGTGGAATCACATGGCCGCACAAATCAAAGTGAAGATGGACAACATTTTGCTTTCCCTTCCTATTGAAATAAAAGCCTCTCACCGTTGGAGGCATTGAAATAGTCATTATCGACAAAAAATTAGGTCTAAACATTTTCGCGAGTCATAAAGGTATCTTTTGCTCATTCGTTATTGTTAGCGGTTTTAGTGGAAATGTTTGTCAAATTCATTTTTCACAAGACAAACACACCCTTAATGTCAAACAGCTTCAATGTTTAAAACTAGGAGAGGGAAATTTGAAACAGACGTTTTACTTTGGTTTATGGCAAGTAAAATGGATTGCAAATATCTTTGGTTTTTGCACGTGTGAAAATGAGAAAACACGGTCTCTGTCTTCCACAGTGTTGTTGGGTCATTGGATGTGGGAACCAAAGAAGATTTGCGTAAAAAATTGAATGCGGTTCTAGCGGATAGTTTTCAATTTTCACCCATACTACGACTTAATAATGGATTGAATCACAAAATTCGTAATAATTTTTTTTATATAATTATGATGTAATCAGAACAGCTTGATATATTTCATTTCATATTTTAAATTTGCAGCTTGATAAAATTATATTTAAAAGGAGGTAATGAAGGAGGTGATGTATACTCATATTTAAATCAATCTCGGTTGGTTATTTATGTGGAAAGCATACAACTTCCAAATCATGATTGTTAGCTAATCATATTTCATAGCATCAGGCGAGGGAAAGCAAGTCAAAGTCATCCTTCATCTTGCTCGCTTCATTGCATTTCCCAAGTCCTCTTTTGACCAAAGAAAGGGACAAGGCAAATGCGGACAAAACCTACTCCAAAAAATTAATACATAAATAAAAGATTGTAGTCAACGTTCAACTTTGGAGTGATTCTTCTTCTTCCCCTGAATTTCCTCGAAGGTGTGTGAATGTGAGGTAATAATGTATACCTATCTCTAGGGGACATCATAATTACAAACACTTAGGTTATGTTCACGGGGAGACAAGAGACTGGTCTTTATTGTGGAAATGTTGCGTAAGATTAATTTATAAGTGACGCAACGGACAATGCTAATCATAATTTGGAGCTTTTGGACGAAAGTGTGGCTACTTGTGTTTTCTAGTAAGACTTGATATAGGGTTCTCATAGTTTTTCATAGATATTTTAAGAAATTTTGATGCTTGTTGTAAATTTGATATGCATTGAACTTTTCATTTTGATTATTAACTCCAAGTAACTCTTATTTATCTATGCATTTGCTGCTCTATAACTATACATTTTTTTTCTTTTTTCCCTTGAAATGAAAAGGAGTGACCTAATATAAGTCATGATACATGAATGTGAACACGAGAACATGCGACGCATTCAATTGCTAGCCTCATGATACATGAATGTGAACACAAGAATATGCGATGCATTCAATTGCTAGCCTCACGAAAGGTTTGAAGAGGGCTGACATTGATTTGTCAAGCTATGGGTTGCTTGGAATATACATCAATATCCTAATAAAATTTGTCAAATTTTCATCTTTGTCCTAATTCATAATATGTGTTTTCTTCTCTCATGCTTGCTCCGCTCATGGTGAGTTTATTGAATCCACGTTAGTCCAATTATTTTCATTGATCCAGGGGAACAATAGTACAAGAGTGCTATTAAAAGGAGTAACATGAAAAACTAACAAGATTTTTGCCTTCTGCTGAGGATCAAACTTGAACATATAACGGACCGTTAGACTGATCTGGAAAAATCTGATTTTATCGGCTTTTATTGCATAGAAACTACATAAATCAAAGGTACGTCGGTGCTCTACCAAGTGTCTTCCGGAGCAATACTAGGTCAGCAGCAAATGCAGGAATGAGATCCAGAAGAAAACCATATGAAACCATTTATTACTTACAAGCATATGCCATCCTGGAAACTATATGCATGCCATTAGCGGGAAGAGCTGAAAGATTGTCTTTAGCACATATTAACTATAGTCATACGTCATCTCCTAACATGTAAACACAATGATTTCATTCGGCAAAATTGGCCACCCATGTCATGAAGTGTGTGGTATCCTCAAATTGGAGAGTTGCAAGCTGACAAAGCCATTTAAAGGATTGCAGCCTTCAGCCACTAATCATATGTGAAAGACAGCCAAATGTCATGTGAATTAGCAACTACTGTCCTATTCGGCAATACTAACATTTCAGCCTTCCCATTGTTCACATGAAGAGCACAGACAATCATAATGAAATGAGAGAAAGCAGTGTACAATGATATACTCTTTAGTCAGTCATCATACGGGTCAAGCAGAACCATTTAAGGCTCCACTGCCTTCAAAATCAGATCACCAAGTTTTGTATCTTCAAGCCAACTTTGAATGGTAGTTGCAGATCACTTCTTTTAGGAACACTCTTGGGGAAATCGAGCATTTGATGATGTTAACCTACATTCTGACAAATACAGGTCATTGTCTTCATTTTCAGAGTCTTCAGAAACCCAACCATCATGATTCACTTCACCATTGGATTGCACAGCTGCCACATCACTATTATCCTCTTTTGCAAGGAAATGGAGATCCACAAACATTGAAGACACATTCTGTGAGAGAGTAGTTTCTAAATCTGGATCGGCATGGTCAGTAGCTGAAATGGAATGGAAGTCCTGATCTCCAACCATTGAAGAGGGGAGAGACTCTGAACTTCTAATAACTCTGTACAGATTTTGCTGACTACTTGCAATTTTCACTAAAGACATGGAACTACCCTGAACAGGATAAGACTCCTCATTAAGACATGCTAGTCAGCAAAAGCACTCATAATTAGAGGCAGACAACAAGATGGCTCAAAAAGAACATAAATGTTCCTGCAGTTGACAGCAACAAGGTATTTTAGTAACTGAAATATCACCTTTCCTGGAAGTTGATTGATCAAACCATTTGCGATTCAAAATATGAATGTGACCCCATCTTTTAGCGACCTTGTATTTATCTTCTAGAGCTTACAGCCAGTCAAGTGCATTGTAGTGGGACTCACAAGTGCTACAGAGCCTCATAAATGAGGCCAATAGAAAGATTCAATGGTAATAACATTGCTGAGCAATGTGCTTTGAGCAACCAACAGGCAGTCCTAACTCACACTGCAAAAGCGAGAACTGGCTGAGGATCTTTTAACAATCAGCGGTTCAAATCGTACGTTGTTTAACACCTTGTTTCCTTGAACCACAGAACACAATTCTTTAGGACTGATTTAGAAGTCAAAGTCAATGATATTGTCATGCCGGGAAGTTTCACCGTTTCTCATCATAATCAAATTCCCAAGTACAAGGATATTACCAAAAACCAGGATTAAATCAAGCATAGCTATTTCCTATTTCAAACTATAATCGTCACTAAACCTTGAAATGATACAGATCTTCTTTTCAAACTCTTAAAGTGTTTTCATATGCGAAGACAAGATAAAGATATGTGCATTTTGACACGGTGATCAGATATCAAAAGGAATATATGCAAGCAAATCACTGGACCTTAATCTTGAAGAAGAAAAGGATATTTTTGCAATTAAATGAGTGCACTTCCTGGTCAATTCTGCAGAATATCTCCCACCATTTTCTGTAATATGCTTCTGAATCTCCTTCCGTGTGTCTGAGATCATGAAGGACATAAAAATTGAAGAACTGGAGGACAACCAACAGCAGCGGCTATATCAAACAATCAGTACCTGCAGGAATTCCTGTGACATTCATTGTCAATCCAGAAAATGGAAGAACTCTATAAGACTCTTGAGGTACAACACGGTGCTCAATACGGCATTGGTATAACCAATTAATGGTGACAACAGGTCACTTCAGAACATTTAAAGCCCACTGTACGATGACAACATTAATTGATAAATACAATTTATATCTCAAGATGGGATTCATAAAAGAATTTGCTCATAGAATATCCAAAAAAAAAAAAAATATGGAGGAAACTCTTCCTAAGTTCAGCCAACTCAATCAGAGTACTACCCATGATGCTTCCCATACTCAGTGAAAGAGCATAATGAATCTCATTTAAAGTGAATTTAACCTTTAACAAGATACAACAAATTCGCTACTCTTAAACTAAATTCAAATTTTTAACTCCAAGACCTAAACCCTGTATTTTGCAGCCAAAATATTCTTCGCAATTACGAAGCTAACATCTGCTGAAGTTTTGGTCTGTAGAGCTCCCCCCGTTGAAGTAACCAATTTCTCAATCTCAGCCTGCAGACTCACGGAAATGGTGAAACAATAAGAGAGACGAAAGGCTGCCACCATATTTGTTCAGACAAAAGCATGTCTGCAGGCAAAAGATTCAAGGGGTCACATAGAAGGATACATGGATAAGGATAAGTGACGCGCCAAACTGAATTTGAGTGACAAGTTACGACAAAGATTACATGCTAAAAAATCATACAAGGCCAGGCTTATCTAGGAACAAGCATACCTCCTCATCCGTCTCAAATCCAGATGCAAGGACTTCGACACCATCCATAGCAAGACAAACAAGCATACCCTTTTTGCGGTAGAGGTCTCCGTTCTTTCGCACGTGAAACCACCACACACTGCAGACCTGCAAGAAATATCCTCCATCAAAGTCAACATTTTTTTCCCCGGCAGAAGAACTCCTCTCGACTGGCTTGACCAGCACATTGACCCAAATGCCTCCGCTTTCGTTTCTCAACTGCAAGTCCTGGTTTAGCATTTAGCAGCCTCGAGGAAAAACCAGAAGATAAGACTAAGACGAGAACAAGATCTTTACCGACTAGCTCACAACCCTTTCGCCTGAAGATCCTCGAACTTCTCAAGACGTAAAACAACCTCAAACCCAATTCTCAAAATGAACCCAAAAGCCGTTAGCGCCGCCCAATCCCAACGTGTTCACGTGATCGGGGAGAAGAAACAGCGTGAAAATCACGGGGCCCGCTCCTGGAAGGGTCGCAGCGGATGGAAGGCCTCAGCTCCGTTCAGCTTCAGCGCGTCGCGAAGGGCGTCGAACAGCTTGGGAGGCACTCAAGTTCCTCGACACGAACACGGTCGCCCCCCTGAAATGGCTTCGTCTTCGCCATTTCCTATCTTCCTTCTCCGGCAGCGACTTCCTCAACAGATGATCGGTCTCGTTGCTAAGGATTTCTGCGAAATCCAAATGCATGTGCGTGAGAGAGAGAGAGAGAGAGAGAGAGAGAGAGCAACGATGAAGCGCGAGGGGAATCGGAAGTTGGAAGAGGATGAAGCAGGAGAGATTTGGGGAAAAATTGAGTGGAGTGAGCTTTTTCTGAATTCTTCCCCAAATTGGGATGGATTAGGGTATGAGAAAGCGCGGGAATGGGGTTTTTCTTGCGCTCTTTTCGGATTTCCCTTTTTAATTCCCCTTTTTTGTGCCATTGATTTTGTGGATAATTTCTCAAAAACCCCCGCAACTTCCACACCGTTGCACGACTGCTCTCCAACTTTGAAAAAGTTACACGCTATGCCCGCGCCAGGCCACACGAGCCATGAAAAGAAAGTAAAAGAAAAGAATAAAAGCAAAGAATTCAAAAAAATTCTTTTAAAAATTGTAAAAAGTTGTCCATGCCAATATTCGTTACGTCACAACAAATGATTAATATTTACGTCAGTAATTTTCAATTAAAATTAGTCAGAAGAATTACATTAACGAATTGTCAATAATTTTAGAACTAAATTGACTAAATTATAAAATTTATAATCGAATCGACATCCGTTGAGGATTATTTTGTTAATTTTCCCTAAGAAGTTAGTCACATGTCTACATCAAAACTTCACATGAAGTTTTTATTGTGGACCCATAAGTGCTTAAAAATTACATTGGATCATGGATAACACTTTTTATCGTGTTTCAAGAGCAATCAAAAATTGGAGCTTCTTGGTGATAAATCTTCTTATAGATTTTTTTCTTTTGGCAAAAAGAGAGCAACAAAATGATGTCTTGGTGAAAACAAAGAGTTGCAAAGGTTAGGAGATTCAAACCTGGGACCACGAGCGATAAAGATTGAATGGTGGTGAACTTATTTTGCCATTTGGAGATAAATCTTCATATACCCATCAAAAGGGTGTTTCAGCTTGGTTTTGGTATGTATCGAAAATAGTTCAACCTAAATAAACTCATTTTAATCCGTTTTAATCAATTTATATACAATATGTATATAAATGACTCATATCTAACATTGTCCCGTGATGCTAAAACATTTTTTTTATTTAACCCAAATTTAAAAAAATTTACACCCAAAAACGAGATGGGTCGGGTCGTACATCCATTTAATATCTTGTCATTTATTAAACGATCTACTTTTGACAGGTTTAGATATTCAAGAAGGATAAAAAGACAAAAACACACCCGGATCGGATCCGGACTCAGCACCGTTTTCGCAGCACCGATTGCCACAGGCAAATGGCCTCTTTTCCTCGCCCGACCCACGATCCATCCCCCACATTTCTCGTATGTGGCACGTGACTCGCAGGTGCAAAGACGGAGGGAGATTCGAAGGCTTCCGGTTTCCATGTGAGCCCCCCTCCAACGCCTGGATCCGCCAGCTTCAGCGCTTGAAGTTTAAAGGAAAAAACGACGACGCAGCACGAACCGCTCGACCTCGGCAGTTCTTGGCAGAGGGGAACGTCGTTTCGCTCTTCCATCCTCCGTTTTTGAACTTTTCATCTTTTCTTTTTTTCCTTTTCTTTTTTTCTTCTCCTCAAATATGGTTAAAGGCCAAATCGAATATTTCTAACAAGGCAAATCCCGATTTGCGCAGGACGAAATTTTCTTTTCTTTTCTTTTCTTTTTTTTGCTAATTAAATGAAAGAGATCTTGAAAAAGGAAAGTCCGTCAAATTGAAGCCATGTATATCTGGGTACCCTTCTTTTTTTCTTCTTTTTTCCATTTTCACTTATTGGCAATAAAATTATTTTTGAATAGTGGAGAAACCTCAATTTTTGCAAAAAACGAGAACGAATCTCTCGAGATGGATTAGATGTGTTGTATAAAAAGAAGTAATACAAATGCTTTGGCCACTTATTAGGATTTTGACTTATGTTTTATTCGGTTTATGACATAGAGGGTTATTTTCGGAGATTTTTCTGAAATTGGATTATCGTCGAGAAAGAAGTACGAGTAAATTATAATTTAGAAGACTGGATCAATAGAATTGATGCAAAGTCTTCTTTTGTTTTTTTTTTTTTGGTCAAAAATATTTATGCAGAGAGTTTGACTACCAAAAAGATCAATAAATTGCAGCTGTCCCCGTGGCGGAGGAGCGTGCGGAAAATGCGCCTGGCCGAACTTGTGAGATCAAAACTCGCCATCCCCTCGCCTCAATTCCCATCCTACCGAAAATTCATAAGACTCGCATCTTTGGTCTTCCTCCTCAAATCCTCTCTCTCTCTCTCTCTCTCTCTCTCTCCGTCGCTCTTTGAAAAACACTTTCACCACCCTTCACTCTGAAAATGCAGAACAGACATAGCAGTTCATCGTCTCCGTCAAGCATTGAGCGAGCGTCGACCACCATGGGGAACAGAAGAGGCAAAACCCTAATCTCCCACACCCTAGTAGCTTATCAGGATTCTTTTAGTACCGGATGATGATGATGATGATTGATTACGGTTACTTTTATGCAACACAAGTGAGCTTTTCTGTTTCATCCTTTACTTTGTCTGCCGTTTTCGATGCGGACTCCACATGTAATTATGGCATACAACCTCAAATATGCTCATATTGGAGAGATGAAACAGCTAGGATTCTGGTCCCAGTATCATGTCAATATGGCAAGGATTGAAAGCTTTTTTGCATAAACAAATTTAGAAACCCTAGCAGTTGCCGTTGTTGGGCTGTGAATAGGTCTGCTAGCAGTAGTTGTACCATGAAGCCTAAATCAATAGACAATCTCTCCGGCGGGGTTTGTGGCTGAGCAACTGAAAGACCCTCAACTGGAACTGACTCCTCTGTTTTAGGCACCAACATCTTTTCCCGCCTCATTTTCTTTGATCGTCCTATAAACAGATTATATGGATGACATAAGCTACCATCCAGTGGCATATATCTGCTTATGCATCGCACTTGGAAGAAAATTCACATACACTAGGTAAAGAAGAAAGATGCTACTCTACATTCTCATGAAAAGTGAAACTGCATATATTTCTACCACTATGAGGTCTCAAAATTCATAAATTACACCACTCAAGGCAAATACATTAATTATACTATCAATGTCTAATGTATTTTATAAAGCCGACAACCACTTTTATTTCTTTGCGAATTGGGAATCACCATTTCCTCCGTCCACATGAAGAAACATAAGAGCCATATTACATAGCAATTACCCATAAAAAAAGTCAAAGCAGTAGGTGGATAAGTAAAGACAATATTATAATCACTTTGAAGGAAAACTATGTTAAGTCATGTAGCGGCCAGGTAGAACACAAAAAATATTGGCGTTCTCCCCTTTCACCAAGCACTACATATTCTCTTTCAGTTCATGGAAAAGAAAGTTGGTGGAAGAATGTAGAAATTAACCATACCTCGTGTCTGTTGTAAAGTGTCCTTCGCCTCTCTTCGGCCCTACAAATTGCCGGCTTAATACCCTGGTTGTCCATAAAACCATTTGGCCACAGCTCCGCAAGCTGTACCTAGCCTCCAAAAAGTGAAGACTTACAGTGACAAAAGTCTTAGAACCAGTGGATGTAGGTAAAATTGTTTGCGATGCAGAGATGACAAACTCCATGAAAATGTTTCTTATTTTAAGATGCCGGTACCCACACGCCTCGCAACCTCAATTCCTCTTGTATCTTTTCCTTCTCGAGAATACCTTCTAGTTGTTTTAAATCCTAGTAATCTCAAGGTTCAGACAAGGACGGAGATCAAAGTGTGATAAATAAACAGAGATCATATAAAATAACAAGTCAAGCCAACCAATTCAGTGGGTTCTCCACATTTCGTATGCATGCTATCACGATTATCATCAAAACGTTTACTTGAAACGACTTCGTAGTGGCCCAAAGTTGACAACTGCAGCCATTTCAAAAAGTAGGTTGCACTCTCTACTCTTTGCATCAGTTATTAATTCAGAACAAGGGGAAATGCGGGTTTAGTACTTGCATAATTTCATATAATTGCATAAATAAATCATAAACTAATACTGCATGTGAAACCCACATTAGGAAAACCATCACCATGTTTGACCACTATATGAACATACTTGCAACTGTGAACATAAAATATATTATATATTAGCACTGTAAATGCAGTTGATCTCACATCCAACTATTATATCCTGCAAACTATGGCAATATACACCATCATTATGGTTTTGTGAACGCTTCACAAAGATGAACTGTCAAAACAAGATTGCAACATGTCTATAACAGCTAAACAGCCATACATATATTAATTTTTAGTTTTTGGGGCTAGGGGTACCTCAGCATATAATTTTCTGACTTGTGGACCGGTGTCCTCATCAAGACCCTCAAAGCATGAAATCAAATAGACAATCATGTTTAAAAGTAGCTTTCTAAAGCATGTTTTCAACTAGAAAAAGGCAGTATAAAAAATGCAAAGGAAATATGTACATCAACAAAAAGGTCATAGAGATCACAAATCTTGTCCTCCATTGCAGGATCCATATCATATTGTCTTTTAGGAATTTCTTTTTCCTTCCAATTCCTGAAAATCATTCGATGCTCCAGATTGATTATGTAGAGCCTGAATATCTGGCGGGGAATGCTAACTTTGGTAAGCAATGCAACAACATAAACCACAATTAAGGAACCAACAAAATACAAATTCTTCTGAACCCCTTGGCATCAAACATTAATAAATGTGATAAAAAAAGCCATTAACAAGTCAGTCACGTCACGAAAGAAACCGTTAAAGATGACAAATCATTCAATTTTGCACTTCGTGAAGTCTTGAGATCTTTGTCTTGGTAAATTTCCTTACTCATCGTAACTTTTCTTTATCAAATGATAATTTGATCACATCCATGACTTTCTTTCATGTATTGAAGTGATGACAGAAAATCGATTTTGCAAAATAGACTCAACGGATCATGTTTTTGCCCTTTCTATCCAACGGTCCATGTTGAATGTAGGACTAATCCCATAAAAGAGAGTTTTGATTTGCGAAATTTTCGTCCCCATTAAGAGGTTTTGCCTATAATAAAGTAGCTTTTTATTATTATTTTTGCCTAACAGTAAAGTAGTGTTTGGAAATGCTATTTTTCCTGAAGTTTTGAAAATCATTCCATTGTAATATATATTTAATATATAGAAAGGAAAAAAATGTAAATTAAGAAACAATATTACTTTGCCAATGTTGTCTTTCACTGACGCACAGCAACAGATACGTCTATAACTTTCATATGATATGCAAGTCTTCCGTTTCCGAAGTAACCTTCACACATAATCCTATCTGCCGAGGTTAACGATTTTTCAAGCCCAAGCGTGTCAAATCTCAAATGAAGCCCGGGGTGCAAAATAGAGCTTAGACAAACTTCAGGGGCGAAAGAGGAAATTTCAAAAAAAAAAAAATCGAAAAAATAAGGTTCCAATCTCTCCCATTCTCCAGCGTATATATAAAAATAGGCAGCGGAAAACATCACCAATCCCGCCATCGCTGGGAACGTCTTTTGAAAAGAGCACTTCGAAGCCCGCGGTCTCTAGAGAGATTAGCGATCATCTCGATTCGACTGCAGCTCGTGCATCATCAATCAATTGATTGAATCGTTCGAACAGATTGAGACTCCATGGAGGATCGGGGCTTGGAAGAGGTAGAGAAAGCTCGGGGTTGCTGAGCTTGGCTCTTGAGTTCGGCTTCGACGAGCAGTCCGCCAGCAAGTGCTTGGGACAGTCTCGTTTCCCTCTACGGTAACTCGAATCGTTATTTCGTCACCCATTCTTTTATGCTGATTAGCGTTGCGGAGGTTGTGTAGGTATTCTGACGATTAATTGTGTTGCGTGGATGATTTGTGAATTGATTGATTGTGCAGTCCTGAATACGGAGATTTATTAGGTTTAGTCGTCATTTTGACGATGGCTGTGGAATGGTCTGCCTTTTGGATGTGAATGGACCTGGTTAAATCTAGTTCATTGATCTCGTCCCTATTTCTCTGTGGGTTTTGCGGAGCAGTCTTATTGACTAGCGAAATGTCTGACTTATTTATGAACCGACTGCAATTTTACATATGTTGTCTTGCCTACATATAAATATGGTGTCTCACTGAACTAAGTGCAAATTACGTATTGTGGATTCTGTTGATTTGATCTCTTGTTTGCCACGGAACTTGCAAAATCATCTCTTTCTTCTTTTGGTTTTCTTAAGGTGACGAAGGTTGAGAGTTTATCACTGTTGAGCACTGGGGCGATGACTTCCTAGCAGAACTTCCTGAAACCATGCAAAATTCTGATGACTTCCTAGCTGTGGAGTCAGAGGCTTATGGAGTTTTGACTGATATGTTTGGCCAACATATCAGTAATGATGGTGAATGCAATATTGTGCATGATGTCGATATTATAGAAGATTTTCTACGACCTGAGAAAAATCGAACTTTCCTTATGGTAGATTCTTCTACTGACAGTGAAGACAACGACAATATATTTGGCAGTAAAATGGGTAGGAAACCCACATGCTATATTCCTGATCAAAGCAGTACTTCGAGCCCTCTATCCACTCAACTTCTAGCTAGATGATCTTTATAATCCATGGTGCTTCTGAAAACTGTGAAGTTGTCTCACTCCCTTCTGCCCCCACCAGTTTGAAAGGATTAAGAAAAAGAAAGAAAAGCAGGGTGGCTTGGCATGTTTTTTCCCATGCCCAAACCTAATTGGGTGATACTTGTTAAATTTGTGGCTCGAGTTTTTGATTCATGGACCTAGATTTGGCTTGGGATTGGCTCATTTAATTACATGGACCAAATACACAACTTGAAGAATGTCTGAGTATTGTACAGGGCTGGCTGTTCAGTGAAGCAACTGTGGACACCTGAAGAAGCCACAATAGTTACTGGGCAAATCCTAGGAGTCTGGCCACAATGGTCCAGTTGTTTAGGAGGTTAACAAAAAGTTAGCAGATCTCTGCTCATGACTTTATATTCTTTTAACAATGATTCTGCAACTCATATTTTTATATATTTTTGTTGCTGAGGTATATTTGGGCCAAGAAGGAAAATAAGAAGAATTGAGAACCGATTGTCTTGGTTTTCGATCAAGAGAGTTTAGAGTGTCCTTTAAGAAAACTCTTGGGAAATGCTTTCCACTCATCTAGTTCGCTTCTGATTGACTCTTGCAATTGGGGTTTTGGTTAGTGAGAAATTGATTTGTTTCTTATTGTAATTCCCTCTTGGTCATCGTGAAACAAGTCCTCCCATTGACATGGACGAAACTGCCCAACCCCTTAAATTAGTGTGTCACTGTTCTCTGCTCTTAAAATTAATGTCTTTCCTTTGATCATTTCCAGTTTGCTTGTAATTCTGCTTACAGCAAAGGACCTTAAACAGGGTTGTCTGTACAAGAGCATTTAGTAAATTGCCTATGAGGGCTCTTGTCCGATCAAATGTATAGGACACTCCTAACTTTTGCTAATTACTTCAGTCTTTAAGATCTAAAATGACTTATATTAGTACCGTTTGGTCAATAAAAACAGTTGATTTTTGTTTTGTAAGTAAAGTACATCATCCAAGTGTTGGACTTAGCATCTGACGTCTTTGATAGGAGTGTTTTGCGAAGTGAAGGCTTGGGATTTCTTTGTGCACAATTTTAATTTTCCATCACTCCCATATCAGAAACTATTTATGGTGCTGAAGAGGCTTATTTGTGTTGAAGGACTGTAAGAACACTGTCACTGAAGGTTTGATATCATCAATTTCAAATAAAAGACATTGCACTCAGATTTTGACATGCAAACAAGGAACTCTGAGTTATGAGGAATTGCAAGCCTTGGATGACATAGAATTGGCAAATGTTGTAATATTTGGAAACAAAGCATTTCAACCAATGCAGCGTCGGGCTTGTAAATCTTCAGTAGCCAAGTAAGATTGCTTCATTTCAACCAATGCAGCATCTACAACCTTCTGATTACTGACTGGAAAATTCATCTTGTTTATGCGTGCGAGTGTTGTTGTCAGTCATAATTTAGGTCCAATCCAATTGGGTTACTAAGTCAAAGAGGAATATTTTTCAAAGTACTTCCATCAAATATGGGTTCTAGATTTCTAAGTTTCCTCACAGTTATTGGCTATGCCGTTATCTGAATTTATGAATTTGAATTTTCTAGAAGTGTTTTATGTTCAGTCTTAAGGTGGTTGATATATATTTCTAGTTGAAAGTAATTATAAGACATGTAGTGACTACTGGTCCTTCCTGATCAGCTGATGGTGAAAGAAATAATAATTTGCTTGCCCCTTCCTTTCTTCATGTGTTCTTTTGATGTTTTTACCCTTTC
The DNA here is from genome assembly GCA_019915185.1 of Eucalyptus camaldulensis. Taxonomy (NCBI): domain Eukaryota; kingdom Viridiplantae; phylum Streptophyta; class Magnoliopsida; order Myrtales; family Myrtaceae; genus Eucalyptus; species Eucalyptus camaldulensis. Next base: position 24,104,753 of record JAHSVA010000003.1, read on the forward strand.
TTTTAGCCGCCAGCAACTCTTAAATCAGGCGTCACAGTTGTTATATCTTGTTGCTATCTCTCGTCCACAATCAATTAGTTACTCCAACCCTCAAGTACGAAATACCATCTATTTTCTTGAACTCTCAACCAACTGCTGCCCAAGCAGCAACTGTCCTCCAAGAACTACGGCATAGGTTTAACTATATTGGACTTCTAAAGCTTTTATGGTAAGTGTTGTGACTGTCAAATTATTAATCTCCAAAAGATAAACCATCATGCAAGCTATTGTATGTAACTCCTCAAAGGATTGTGGGAAACCCATCATCTCTCGAGATATTGAAATGCTTGCATAAAAAGGTATTGTTTCTGATGCACCAGAACTTTTTTGAAAAGGTTATTCATAAGTTTTTTATATTCAACCATCATGCATTGTGGGTGTAACTAGCTGGTTTTGTTGTTGATGAGACACATTGCGCGAGGTATGCATAATCTTTGGTATGCCTTGTACATGAAGAAAGATCATGCTAGAGTTACTTCAAAAGGAATAAGTATTTGTGATGTTGCCACTGCAAAACTATTGTGCTTGTTCCTGAAATAGCTAAGCAAGTTAACTTTTATATACACAAACTTAAAACTGTTTCTCCAAACCTTTTTGCATTTTCAGTGTTTCTAGCCTAATTAAATTGTCAGTGTTACACTAAACCTACTGAAGCCCAAACCCCTTTGAAGTTATACTATAACAGAATGCAGTGTTCGTTGTTTGAACTTTAGAAAAGATCTAGGTTCCATCATTTGGGAACACTTAGTGGCTCATCATTCATTATATTGAGTAAAAAAGACACAACTTAGATAAGCTCCAATGGAAATTACTTTCCAAAGTATTTGGAACCAGCATAAGCTTGGATAACGATCTCATCTCCTGTCTTTGTTTGGCATGATTCTCAGTCTCTTAAGCTAGTTCTTGAGTCCCTTTTTATTCTGTTAATGGTTAAACTATATGTTAACAACTTGAGAAAGACGAAGGTTCACCCATGTGGTCATTGATTATGTTTCTTTCAAGGTCTTAACTCGATTTGCTCTATCAATGTGATCTCATGAAAGGAATGTACTGCTGGTTTGAGTTTCTCTTGTACATTTGACTGATTAATGAGAAAAGCTCATTGATTGTCACTTTCGCGGTTGTCATTATTGTTGTCAATGGGGACATGATTTTTGTCCAGATTATCCGGGACTGGGATGTCACAAGCAAAACTTTCTGTATGTCCCAGTGATGGCCTTAACTGCTACTGCCACTCACTCAGTACGTGAAGTACTAAACTTACACGTTAACCTCCTGATTTTATTGAAATAATCTGTTTTTTCTAATTGAATTATACATCACTGTAGGATATCCTAAAAGCTCTTAGGATTCCTCATGCTCATGTTCTTGAGACAAGCTTTGACAGAGCAAATCTAAAATAGAGGTTATAGCTAAGACCAAGGAACCACTAAAGCAGCTTAAAGAGCTGCTAAAGAATTGTTTTGCTAATTTTTGTGGCACAATATATTGCCTTTCGAAGAGTGAACGTGTTGACGTCACAAAATACTTGAATGAGAAGTGCCGTATAAAGACAGTGTATTGTCATGCTGGATTAGCAGCCTGTCAAAGAGTAGCTTTTTAAACGAAATGGCATACTGGAGAGGTCCAGATTGTATGTGCTAACATTGCCTTTGGGATGGGAATACACAAATCTGATGTGGTCTCTCAATGACAGTTAGCTTCCACCCTAAGAATGGTAGCAATCCATGTCTCTTTCCTGGCCCCCCCTTGCTGATGCTTTTCTTTATTTACAAAAAATTTCATATTCATTTAATGAGCTTGGCCCCTCCAAAATTTCGTAGTTTCTTTACATCCCAAAGTTTAAGGAATTACTGTTAGAAACTTTTAGCATTATATTATTGCAAATTTAAGAGCTGTGTTTTGCAACAATCATTCTTCCGATTGTGAAATATGATAAAATGAAGAGCAATTATTTCGGAACTTGAGAAATAATGCTTTTGGTGTAGATGGTCGAGAAATAATTCTTTGGTATAGATAGAATGATGGAACTTTACTACTAGGTCTATCTTTATTTTGGTAAAATTAGCTATCCATTGAAAAAATACGCACTATTGACATTTCGTGAGAGATTTTTTAGGAAAGAATTCGAGTGTGTAAGAAATCTAAAAAGTTGAGAAAGTCTGCATTCCACCTCGAAGGCGAAGCACAAGATGTAGAGTCATTGTAATCCGCCAGTGTCTAGCCATCCTCGAGTTGCTTCCTGGGAAAAAATATGCCTCTGCTGATCTAGAGAATGCCTACCTTGTCCTGTATCTAAGCTTTGACGTTATCAACGGTATCCAAGCTCTCCACTTCCAAAGATATGATCTTTCCAATGATTATAATCATCCATAACCAATGTGATAACAGTCATGACTGCTATAGAGGCACTCGCTTTTGCCACTTAGATTTTATCTTGTCCATCTACACAATGAATTGTCAGTTCCATGTCACTATTAACTTCTATGACACATCAATAGAAATGTGATTGCCAAGTCACAACTGTACTTGAAATTGGGAAAAAATGTTTCACAAACTCTAGTTGCCATTTTCAAGAATTATCAATTTAGAGCAGTATTCGAGAATATTTGTGAATATTAAGTCACAAACTTAAGAAGCATAATGCAATCACGAATTGGATGGTTGGATTCAAAGATGTAAGCCAAGCACACAAAGGTAGAACTAAACTTATGAACCAGGAAACATCAATTTCGGTAGATACATTTGCTTATGAATATACAAAGTAGCTGCTTTTCAATAAGAACCAGAAACATCAATTTCTACCAAAAATTGTTTCAAATATACACACCCGGTAATTACTGGCACTCTATAAGAGAGCTAATTTGTGCCAATGTATATGACCTAAATGCAGCTCAACTACAGGGAAAATGCAGCTCCTCATCTCTTTTTCAGCCACTTCAGAGCAATGCCCACCAATGCCTTCAAAGCCTCCTCACTTCTCACTCAACTCAAACATAGGTACCCCATGTTAAAGACCAAAATAGACATCCCAATAGCAGCAAACAAATGACAAAAAATGTCATTAGCTTCTAAAAGCAAAATGCCAGATGACTTATTCTCCCAACTAAACTACTCCAGTTAAGCCACATTGTCTTCCATTTGTAAATCATTAGATAAGGCAAGATGACTACCAAACTAATAAACACTACATCATGATAAGGCACATAATTATCATCCTTGACCCATCCCAGTCAACAAAATAGGTAATCTCCACAACACAATTGAAGCACTAAATCAATTGCAAAAGGAGTTACCTTTGGTCTAGGTCAATATTTCACATTTTCATGATATGCAAGAATAGATCGATTGCTCTAGCAAAAATTGATAGTGCAATGTTAGTAACCAATCCAATCTATGCTTTTCCTTTCCACATAAATGTCCAGGTCAAGATTTATGCATGAATTATCATATTCTATAGCACAAGGCCGGATCAACGAATTGTCTTCCAACAAAACTATTCCAACTAGTTTATGGTGATTTCCCTCCAAACTTTACTGCCCAAAGCAAGACAATTATTATTGAATAGACAGTCTTATATATTCATCCGTAATTGACCCATTTCCTACTTCCTTCCAAAGTCACCTACAAATTCAGCAAACCAAGCATCCTATGAACGATCTACGCATTTGGTCAACACTCGTTGGCTGAAAATAAGCAGTCTTTGGCTACGGATTGGCAATCTCGTGAGGCAATAATTCGATTTTTTGGGCAAAGTAATCCTGACACGCGAAGGAAGATTTGATACTGCTATCATTTCGATCAATCAAAACATATTTTTTCGATCAAAATCAAATGATTATTTCTCAGATTTGACAAGGTTTCAATGTCATGTTAGGAGGGAGGGAGGGATAGTCCTTTGCGCTACTATCTAGAAGAGAAGGACAAGATAGCATCGGAGGAGGAGCAGCTTTGGAAACGATAGAAATTTTTTTTTTATCACCCATTTTTTGCGTCCCAAATATTAGATATTATGGAAAAAGTACTTTTTCCACGAAATAAACACAGTCTTAATTGAAAATAACCTTATTTTATGTATATTTAGTAAAATATTAAATTGATTGTAACTTTCTTTATATTTCGTAAAGTTTTGCAGCCTATGTGTCACTAATTTTGTATATATTTAGCAAAATATTGAAGTAGTTTTGGAAATGTATATTTAGTAAAGTATTAAATTGATTGTAACTTTCTTTATATTTCATAAATTTTTGCGGCCTATGTGTCACTAATTTTGTGTATATTTAGTAAAATGTTAAAGTAGTTTTGGAAACACTATTTTTCTAAAAGTTGAAAATCGTTCCATTGAAATATGTATATTAATATATAGAAAGGTGAAAATGTATTACTATGTCAATTTTTTGCTTTGCAGATAAACATCAACAGGAGAGAAATTTGAGATACGTCTCGTAAATGTAAAACTTTCGGTACGACATGCAAGTCTCGTGTTTGCGGGGAGCCTTCACACAGAACGAACCCAAGGGTGTCAATTGAAACCAGAAAAAACTTATGGGGGCAAAAATAGAACTTAAACAAACTTTAGGGGCGAAAACAGAATTGTAAAAAAAAGAACTGAAAAATATGGCTCCAACTCCAAGTCTCTCCCATTCTCCGGCGTTTGAAATTGGAAAACGAAGAACATCAATCCCGCCATCCCTAGCAAGGTTGTCAAACTAGAGCACTTCGAGCTCGCTCGAATTCGATTCAAGACTACGGATCGATTCGATTCCGACTCGGGCATCATCGATCGATCGAATCGATTGAACAGGTTGAGATTCCATGGAGGGAGCGGGGCTCGGAGGTAGAGAAAGCTCGGTTGCGGAGCTCGGCGCTGGAGTTCGGATTCGACGAGCGGTCCGCCAACGAGTGCTCGAACCGTTTCAATTCGCGCTCTACAGTAACTCGAATCGCTATCTCGTCGCGCGTTCTTATGCTAATTAGCGCTGGCGGAGATTATGGAGGTAGCTCTCGTCCCCACGATGATGATGATGATGGCTGTGGAATCGTCTTGCTTTAGCTTTGAATGCATCGGAGCGGGTTTAGCGAAGTAATAGTCCTACTGACGAGCGAAATGTCCGGCACTGGTCCAGCTTGATGTGCTTAGGTTACTTCGGATGGACGGCAGTTTTTTCTTGATTATTGGCCCAAATTGCGTGATATCTGGTCATCAGGCAATGAATGATTTTAATCGCTTGTGTTGCGGGGATAGTTTGTGCATTTGATTGAACGTGCATTCCTAGTTAAGGAGATTCATCGCGGTTAGTCTTGATTCTGATGATGGCTATGGAATAACGGTCTACTTTGGATTTGAATGGGACCAGAGTTTAGGTCATTGAGCGTTAGGCCCTATTTGGTTCAGCATTTAGAATGCTCATTTGGGCTCTAAAGTCTCTTGGCCAAATGCAAAGCTGTTTGGTTAGTTTTTTTGCGCGACTTTGGCGAGATGCAATTGCATCTCTAAGTGGCCCTAAGGACCTTTAGCCCAATGCAACTCTTGAGGTCCTTTGGCAAGTTGTGTCTTCGGAATGCAACTTCCGGTATTATTCATCTCTCCGGTGGAGAAGCCAATCGGTCGCCTGAATAAAAATAAATATAAAATTAAATATATTTATATAAAAATAAATATGTTTATATTTTTATATAAAAATATATATTTTATATAGATATAAACATATCCATTTTTTATATAAATATATTTATGTTTAATAAATAAATATATATTTATAAATATAAACGTATATATTTTTTCTCCTATTTTTTTATATAAATATATATTTATATAAACATATTTTTTATTCAGGCGGTTCGGCCGCCGAATTCGGCGGTCCGGTATAAATATATAAACATATATTTTATGTTTATTTTTATATAAAAAATATAAACATATCTATTTTTTATATTTTATGTTTAATAAATATATATAATATTTATATATATTTTTTATATTTTATATAGATATAAACATATCCATTTTTTATATAAATATATTTTATGTTTAATAAATAAATATATATTTATAAATATAAACATATCTATTTTTTTCTCTGATTGCTTTTATATAAATATATATATATTTATATAAACACATCTATTTTTTATATATTTTTTTTATGTTTAATAAATATATTTTATGTTTATATGTTTATATTTTTTATATAAAAATATGTTTATATAAAAAATATAAACATATTTTTGCTTTTTTATTTTAATAAAAGTTAATTACAAATGTAAATTTTACCAAACGGTATTTTGGCCAAAGTTGTTTCTCAATGCAAATTTTACCAAACGATATTTGCATTTCGGAAAACCCCATTTACCCAAAGGTATTTGCATTTCTGCAAATGCATTCCCCAAAAGCCGAACCAAACGGGCCCTTAGTCTCATCCCCTGTTTCTTTGTGGGTTTGGCAGAGTAGTCCTATTGACAAGTGAACTGTCTGGCTTATATCACTGCAAATTACTTACGGTATCTTGCAGTAATAGCAATATCGTGTCTCTTTGAACCAAGTGCAAATTACGTATTGGAAATTGTATTTATTTGATCTCTTGTTTGCCATGGATCTTGCAAAATCATCTCTTTTTTCTTTTGCTTTTCTCAAGGTGATGAAGGTCGAGAGTTGATCACCGTGGAGCACTGTGGCGATGACACCCTAGTAGAACTTGTTGAAACCATGCAAGATTCTTAGGATCAGGATGATTTGCAAGCTGTGGAATCAGAAGCTCATGAAGTTTCGACCAATATGTTTGGCCAAGATATCTGTAATGACGGTGAATGCAATGTTATACACGATGTCAATATTTAGAAGATTCTCCACAATGTGTGAAAAATCAAACTTTCATTGAGGTGAGGATTCCTCTACTGACAGTGAAGACAGATGATGTATTGGGCAGTAAAACGAGAAGAAAATCCTCATGTATATTCCTGGCCAAAGCAGTACTCTAAGCAATACATCCACTCCAATTCTAGGCAGACAATCTTTAGAATCCATGGTATGCTTCTCCCATGGACATAGACAATATTGCCAAACCACTTAAATCAGTGTGTGACTGTACTTCTCTTATAATTTATTCTCTGCTTGATCATTTCCAATTTGCTTGTGATTCAGCACACAGCAAAGGACCTACACAATGGTCATGTCCAAAAGCATTTGGTAAATTGCTTATGGAGTCTCTCATCCAATCAACTATCCAATAGACAGTCATAACTTTTGCCACTCACTTCCACACTTTTCAAGATCCTAAATGACATATTAGAACTCTTTGGTTAATAAAGAAGTTAATTGCAGTTTTGGATGATGTACAAATACATATATTTTTCAAATGCCATGAGAGTACAGCAGATCATCAAAGTGTGGAACATCAAAGTGTGGAACTTAGCAATCCAGCGTCTTTGATAGGAATGTTTTGTGTAAATGAAGGCTTGTAATTTCTTTGAGCACATTTTTCATTTTCCATGACAATCCATGTCAGAAACTATTATGGTATGGAAGAGGCTTATTTCTGTTGGACTGTAAGAGCACTGTCACTCAAGGCTCAATATCATTAGTTTCAAATAAAAGACATTGCTCTCCAATTTTGACATCCAAACAAGGGACTTTGAGTTATGTAGAATTCCAAGCCTTGGATGACTTAGAATTGGCAAATGTTGTCATATTCGGAAACAAGGCATTTCGAGCAATGCAACATCAGGCTTGTAAAGCTTTTGTAGCCAAGCAAGTTTGCTTTATTCTCATGTCCACTGGAGGTGGTAAAAGTTTATGTTACCAGGTTAGTGAATGTTAACATTGTCACAACTGGGTGATGATTGTTTGTAGAAGAGTGTGGAGACAATGTTAGAGCACAAGCCCTGTGCACTTTGCTCAGTGGTTCTACCAATTAAATGTTTTAGGGTAGACCTGTATGTCAACATTTAAGCTTTAACATGATCTTCTAATCTACTTTGTTTAGAATTTTTAAGAAGATTGCGAACTTAAGGAAGGAAATGTTTTTCAAATGAAAATTAAGCTATAGGAAGTGATTCAGGTACATAAGCATGGGTTCCAATGTATGGCATCGGACAAAAGTAGAAAAGAAGGAGATACAGTACAATCTCATTCTGCCTTTGCACTTCTCTATCTGGTCTGTAATTTTTAGGATTTGAAGTTTGTGCTACACTTCTAGGACCTTCTAATCGCTTAAAGGAAAATTCATCTTGTTTATGTATGTTAAGTGTTGCTGTCAGTCATAATTCAGGTCCAATTCAAAAGGGTTATTAAGTCAAAGAGAAATAAGTTTTCGACGTACTTCCACCAAATACGGGTTCTAGATTTTTATATTTCCTTTGCAGTTATTTGCTATGCCATTATCTCAACAAAGGGTGATGATCTATGACTTCTTTTTCCCATATTGGTTTGAACTTAATGTCCTTTAATATACAATGGATCTTGGTTGCAAGCAAAATTAATGATAACTGAATTAAGGAGGAAAATATAAATCTGGATTTATTTAGTTGAATTCCTTAGAAGTGTTTTCTGTTTAGTCTTGAAGTAGTTGATATATGTACTGAAAGTAGTTATAAAACAAGTAGTGAAAACTGGTCCTTCCTGATCAGCTGAAGGTGAAAGAAAAAATAATTCTGTTGTTCCTTCCTTTCTTCATTTGCTCTTCTGATGTTTTTACCCTTCATTTCAGCTGCCAGGAACTCTAAAACCAGGTGTCACAGTTGTTATATCTCCCTTGCTATCTCTCATCTTGGATCAAATAATTACTGTAACCCTTAAGTACGGCATACAATCTACTTTCTTGAACTCTCAACAAACTGCTGCCCAATTGGCAGTTGTCCTCCGAGAACTAAGGCAAGGTATAGGTCTATTGGACTTCTAAAACTTTTATGCTGAGTGTTGTGACTGTCAAATTATTAACCTCCACTTCTGCTTTGCCTGCCCTATGAGAACAGATAAACATCGTGCAAGCTATTGCATGTGACTCCTGAAAGGATTAGGGGAAAAATATCATTTCTCGAGATATTGAAATGCTTGCACAGAAAGGTATTGTTTCTGATGCACTGTAACTTTTTTCCAAAAAGGTTCTTCATAATTTTTTATATTCAATTATATTTTATTGCAAGCACAACTAGCTGGTTTTGTTGTTGATGAGGGACATTGCATGAGGTATGCGTAATCTTTGGCATGCCTTGTACATGAAGAAAAATCATGCTAGAGTTACTTCAAAAAGAATAATCATTTGTGATGTTGCCACTGCAAAACTATTGTCCTTATTCCAGATAAATATAAGCAACTTTCCTTTTATATAAGCTAACTTAAACTCTTTTTCCAAACTTTTTTGCATTTTCTGTGTTTCTAGCCTTATAAATTGTCAGTGTTGCCCTAGACCTTTTGAAGCTCCTGTGAAGTTCTAATATAACACGATGGAATGTTCCTTGTTTGAGCTTTGGAAAAGATCTAGGTTCTGTCGTTTGGGAAAATTTAGTGGCACATCATTCATTTTATTGAGTAAGAGGACTTAACTTAAATAAGCTGCAATGGAAATGACTTCCTAAAGTAATTGGAAGTGGCATAAGCTTGGACAAGGATGCCATCTGCTGTCTATGTTTGGCATGATACTCCATCTCTTCAGCTGGTTCCTGTGTATCTATTTATTCTACTAATGGTTTCACTATATACTGACAACTTGAGAAAGGCAAAGGTCCACTCACGTGATCATTGATTTTGTTCCTTACAAGGTATTAACTGGATTTGCTTGGCCAGTTTAATCTCATGAAAGGAAGATGCCATCTGCCATCTATGTTTGGCATAATACTCAGTCTTTTAAGCTCGTTCTTGTGTATCTATTTATTCTATTAATGGTTATACTATATACTAACAACGTGAGAAAGGCAAGGGTCCACCACATGATCATTGATTGTGTTTCTTAAAAGGTATTCACTGGATTTGCTCTGCCAATTTAATCTCATGAAAGGAACGTGCTGCTAATTTGAGCTTTTATTGTACATTTGCCTGATTGACGACAAGAGCTCATTGGTTGTCACTTTCGTGGTTGTCATGAAAGGAACGTACTGCTGGTTTGAGCTTTTATATATGCTAACTTAAGCTCTTTTTCCAAACTTCTCTGCATTTTCTGTGTTTCTAGCCTAATTTAATTGTCCATGCTACACTAGACCTTCTGAAGCCCATAACCCTATGAAGTTTCTATAAAACAGAATGCAGTGTTCCTTGTTCGATGGAAAGATTTAGGTTCTGTCGTTTGGGAACACTTAGTGGCACATCTTTCATTATATTGAGTAAAGAGCGCACAACTTAAATAAGCTCCAGTGGAAATTACTTCCCAGAGTAATTGGAATCGGCATAAGCTTGGACAAGGATCCAATCTACTATCTATGTTTGGCATGATACTCTTAAGCTGGTTCTTGTGTCCCCGTTTATTCTATTAATGCTTATACTTTATGGTAACAACTTGAGAAAGGCAAAGGTTCAACCATGTGATCATTGATTGTGTTTCTTACAAGGTCTTAACTTGATTTGCTCTGCTAGTTGATCTCATGAAAGGAACATGCTGCTGGTTTGAGCTTTTCTTGTACATTTGACTGATTAACGAGTAAAACTCATTGATTGTCACTTTTGTGGTTGTCATATTAGTCAAGGGGGACACGATTTTCATCTAGATTATAGGGTACTGGGATGTCTCAAGCAGAACTTTCTGTATGTCCCAGTGATGGCCTTAACTGCAACCGCCACTCACTCAGTTCGTTAGTACTAAACTCACATATTAACCTCCTGATTATGTTGAAATAATATGTTAATTCTGACTGAATTATACATCCATCGCAGGATATCCTAAAAGCTCTTGGGGTACCCCATGTTCTGATATATTAGATCTAGTCTGTCAAAGCTTGGGGACTTAAGGTTTGACAGACTAGATCTAAAATACGAGGTCATAGCTAAGACCTAGGAACCACTGAAGCAGCTTGGAGGGCTGCTAAAAAATTGTTTTGCTAATTTTTGTGGCATAGTATATTACTTTTCGAAGAGTGGATTTGTTAATGTCGCAAAATACTTGAATGGTGTACTATCATGCTGGATTAGTAGCTCGTCACTGTTCAAAAGAAATGGCATACTGGAGAGGTCCAGATTGTATGTGCTACCATTGCCTCTGGGATGGGAATAGACAAACCTGATGTTGTTAGTCGAAATGGACTCTGGCCTTTGCCTATTTCTTACGTTTTAGAAGTCGATAAACGTGGTAAACAGACCCAGAGAAGCAGAGAAGAGGAGGGTGGCCAGATACAAGCTTTATTTGGTCGAGGGCAAGTTCAAGGCTTCTTTCAAACAAGGGTTCCGGTGGTTGAAGCGCAAATTGCTCGAGCTTTATGCGTTGATTTTTAATATGTAGAATTACAGAATATGATGCTCATTGTCATCAAGAGAGAAAAGGATGAAAGTGGTCGGGAGGAAACAAAGAGGTTAGTTTTGTTTATTGGCTAATCGTCTTAATATGCATCTAATGGTAATTAAGTATTCGGAAGAGTGCCACAATGTTCGATCTTTCCAGTATAATGTTTGTTCAAATCCTTGTTTCTTTCATCGATCTCTAGCATTCGAAACATAGGAAAATGAGAGGACTTGTATGTGATATTCACATATATTTATATTTACCAAAAGTTATTTTTCCCCGAATTTCCTTACCTTCCGATTGATCTGCAACATGATTCTGCATGCATGCATGCTTTCTCGTGCGAAGTAAAAATTGTCTGACCTGCTAATTTCTCTTCTCAGCAACACGATGTTGATTGCAAAATAAGATGACTGCCTTCATTTGTAGGATTTGACGTTTACACGAAAGTAGATTTCGTTGTTAAGAACTTTTTTTTTTTTTTTAATCAAATGTTCTTTTAAGTCTCTGTTTTGGGGTTCATTAACGCTGTAATTCCTCAATTTGTTTATTTCGATTCCTTTGCATCATATGATTTTATCATATGGCAAACTACCAAATCTATACATTCTAACATGCAGCTATCAGGTGTTAAGGCCTTCCATACTTCCATTCCGATTCAAGGATTCATATTTCAAGTACTGTCTTGTCGAGTTTGGAGTTACAAATGTGAGGAAATCAAAGAGCTCGAAGCGAACCTTCTCTTGTCCTTTGGGAACTTACATAGTTATTGTTCGAATGGCTGTTATTCATAGGATATTGATATAAAATGTGATAAGAACTTTCAAAAACAAGCACGAAGCAAATTGTTAGCATGAAATGAAAGTAGAAGAGAAAAAGGGGGGAAAACCCATGAACAAAACCACATCAACTCAATCGGTTCAGAATGTTCATCCAATTATCCGGTCTATTTACGTGTTCCAACTTCAAATCGATTCGGCTGATGGGGCTGTGAATGATGTTCCATAAGTAGTCAAACACAAAGCTATTGCCCTTTGGATTAATTGCCTAGACACCGATTAAGCAGCTAAGTAAATAAAGTGTAGAGCTGATACATTGACTTTACTCGCGACTTTTCTCGTGTAATGTTCAACCAATATTCTGAAATTAAATTATTTCATATTAAGGATTTTTAACAAGTATTTCAACACGACCCGCATTGCATATGTGTTAATACTTATAGATTCAAATGCGGCTTAACAAGCTACTTGGCCTTGTCTTGAGCTCTGGAAAAATTGGGTCAAAGTTCAAGGGGATAACAAGCAAATCAAACCATGAATACCTTGCAAGTAGCTTTCAACTACTAAAATTCCACTACTGTAGATCAAACCATGTACAGGGTACAGGAATATCTGAGAGTGGCCTCCAAGAAATTGCTTCGATTGAAACTTGAACGTGTGAACGGTGACTGCAATTCGGTGGGGTGTCGTCTCATTATAAACCAATTAGATGACCCTTAGAAGTTTTTTGTTCAAAGACAATGAGTAAATTTTGGGAAGGGCTCTTTTCACCCTTCCAAAAATTTTGTCCACGTTTTATCATTAGTCTTCAACTGCAGCCAATGCAAGAGAAAAATAGGTTTCAGGTGTGAAAATATATACGGTTGGGTCTCTTCAGCTTTTAGATTCATGCTTAAATAAATCAAGTTTGAGATTATACAATAAAAGTGATTGCAAAATGCAGACATATGAATTTTCTGAGGTAACACGAGACCAGAGAGATGATTTTACACTACTGAACACCTTTCTCGTGTGTTCGAAATTCAACCAAATGAGAAACTACTGTCTTCTTGTAAACCTTTTCGCTGAAACTCTTGGCTGCAATTGACAGATTTTTTGCTGATTCCATTGCATTCGATTTTTCTAGTCGCAAAATTGTAGCCTAAAGTGGACATCTAACTGGTAATCTCCTTGACCAATCTCATTTTATGCTTAACTTGCACAAATAAAACCACCTGCACGTGCAGTCTTCCTGCAAGCGATTTGCGCTTGCAAACGACAAATAACCCACATGAGAAGAGGCTGCTTCATATCCAGAATCCTTTGAAGAGTATTGACAACACGGAGAACATGATAAATGCCACTAGGTTCAGAATACATTTTCATAATGACATAGCTCATTCCTGCCCGCATATCCAACATGTGGTGTTTCGGGGACTTTCTCCAAGTTCCATGAAATGCAGCTTGAATCTACACGATGAGCATAGGACTGACTCATTATCAATAAATAAAGAAATGCGAGATTGCAGCATCACAATTTACCCCATGAAAGATAAGATACAAATGTGAAAACATCATTTACACCAATCGTTGTTCAACCACAGTGAACATAGACTTGATTAGCTAGCAGATGAAAACGGAAAAAAAATAGGCTTAAAAGAAGTAAACAATTTGCAACAACACTTTCCCCGTTTGTGTTCAGGAACAAAATTAATGTTAATAAAATTATGCTGAAAATGTGAAATGCCTAAACTACAGAACAGAAAGACCTACTTGTTACTTGATCATTGGCAATATCCAATCAGCAAAATCAGCAACTCGGGATAGATTGTGAGGGGGTCAGTTTCAACTTCACTAATTCAATATTGCAAACATGAGAACTGAGCTTATCAAATCAGAAACCTATATGACAGCATTCAAAGGATAAACTGATAGAAATGGAGGAGCTTAGTGCATACCTACCTTTGCATAGCCTCATCAAGTTCAGGAGTGATGTCCCTAGAATGCAACCACACCAAACAACTCTGCATCAGGATAACATACACAAAAATGACCAGCTACTCATTTGATTAACAAAGAGATAGAACCTAACGAGCATACAAACAACAGATTCAATTTAAAAAACAACATTTACTATCATTCAGGTACATGCTGTTGAGACCAGATCAAGTGCTTTGGATCTTCACAAGCATCAAAACTTCCTTAGAACATTCTGCTTGGCCCACGAGCCTTTTCAAGTTTGGCACCTCAGCTGTTGCTGATGCTTTCTCTGCAAAATTGGTCTCAGGTATGGAATTTGAAGTTCCTCAGCTAAGTGAGCCACACCCATTTCAGTCATGTGATAAAATAATTCCATGACAACAATATGATAAAATGGGATGTAAACTAATCAGCAAATTCTTGTGCTCCTCGCCCCAGCTTGTTTCACAGATGGGCAAAAAATTGTCCAGTTATGCAAAAGGTCATCAATACAGCCGATTGAATTTAAGTCGCAAAGTAAGCCTTGATCATTACATAGAACAACCAAACCTGTAATAGAAGCAGCACCAGTTTACCTTGCTTGATAATATTTCAAGACAACATTTTGATTACCGGTAATTTTAAGAAAGGCATACATTCATATATGACAGACTAGCCAAAACTACTTTAACATTTCTTAATCACCAACCAAAAATACACCGATTCTCGTTCAAGAAAAAGACCCTATATAAACTCCATCCACACTATAGACTCTGACAAACCTTTGATCGAGAGTTTGCATAAAACAACTAAATACTCCACTCCAGAACCCAATACTTGATCAAGAATTTGCCAAGCGGCGCGAGCTCCATGCATCCACCTGAGCAAATCTAGAAGGGGAAAAGTAATGCTGCTCTTCAAGAATGAACTGGTCTCTCTACATGTTTTAGGTATGAAAATGTACATGGCTGTGTCTCTTCTGCTTTTAGATTCATGCTTAAATAGATCAAGTTTGAGATAATAAGACCAAAGCGATTGCAAAATGCCTACATATGAATTTTCCGACGTAACCAGCCTAGAGAGATCATTTTACACTAATGAACGCCTGTATTTTGTGTTCTAAATTCTTCCAAAGGAGAAACTATTGTCTTCTTGAAAACATTTTCTTTGAAACTCTTGTCTGCAATTGACAGATTATTTGCTGATTCCACTGCATTTGCTTTTTCAAGAAAAAAGCCTCTCCCAGTCACAAAACTATAGCTTGAAGTGGACATCTAAATGGTACTCTTGTTAACAAATCTCATTTTTTGCTTGACTTCACATATAGAACCACTTGCACATGCGGTCTTCCTCCAAGCGATTAGTGATGGAGCCTTGGTTAAAGAATAGCATGATTTCAAAGCTTGCAAAGGACCAATACACCACATGAGAAGAGGTCACCTTTATCAAGAATCCTTCGAAGAGTATTAACAACATGGAGCAAATGATAAATGCCAATTGCAAATAGCTTTGGAATGCCTTTCCATACTGACATAGCTCATTCTTGCCCATACCTCCAACCCGCAATGTTTGGGGAGTTTCTTCGAGTTTCATCAAATGCAGCTTTCATCTGCATAAGGAGGATAGCACCGACTAATTATAATTAAATAAAGATATCCAAGATCAAAGCATCAGAATTTACCACATAACGGATAAGGTAAAAATGTGTAAACATTGACACCAATCGGAGTTGGACCACAATGAACAGAGACTTCATTAGCTGGCCGATGACAAAGAAACCAACAGACTTAAAAGAAGTAAACATTTAGCTATACTTTCCCTGTTTGTGTTTAGGAACAGAATTGAAGCTAAAAAAATTATGCTGAAAAGGTGGAGTGCCTAAACTACCGAACAAAAAGATGCATTTGCTACTGTGTTATTTTGCAAGTTACAATTAGCAAAATCAGCAATGCGGAATAGTTTGTGAGGAGGCCAATTTCAACTTTACAAATCCAATGCCACATACATCAGAACTGAGCTTATCAAATCAGAAACCTATATGACAACATTCAAAGGATATCATCACACGAATAAACTAATAGAAATGGAGGAGCCTAGCAGTGCATACCTCCCTTTGCAAGGCCTCATCAATTCCGAAGTGATATCATTAGAATGCAACCGTGTCGAACAACTGTGCATCAAGGTAACATACAAAAAATCAGTAGCTTAGTATTTGATTAAAGGAGAGCTAGAACCTAATGAGCATACAGAAAGCATATTTAATTGAAAAAAAAAATACATTTACAATCATTTAGGTATGTGATGTTGAGATCAGATCAAGTATTTGAATATGCATAAGCATCAAAACTTCCTTGGGACACTCCAACCAGCCCCAAATTGTCTTTAAGTTGGGCATGCAAGATGGTCCTCAGCTGTTGCTGATGCTTCCTCTGCAAAATCCCTTTTCTTTATTTTGATCGGTCTCAAGTTGCTGATGCTTCCTCTGCAAAATCCCTTTTCTTTATTTTGATCGGTCTCAAGTATGGAATTTGAAGTTCCTCAGCCCACTTAGCCACACCCAAATCAGTCATGTGATAAAGCAATTCCATGACAACAATTGGATCAAACGGGATACAAACGAATTAGCAAATTCTTGAGCTCCTCATCCCAGCTTGTTTCACAGACAGGCAAAAAATTGTCCTTTAATGCAAAAGGTCATCGATACTGTTGATTAAATTGAAGTCCTAAAGTAAGCCTAGATCGTTATGTAGACCAACCAAACCTAACATAGAAGCAGCACCAATTAACCTTGCTTAATAATCTTTCAAAACAATAGTTTGCCAATTGGTAATGTTAAGGTAGTCAACATTCATACATGACAAACTAGCCAAAACTACTTTTAACATTTTTTTGTCACCAACTAGAAACACTTGAACCTTGAATTTTATTTTAGCTTAATTCTCCATATATACTGAGAAGTGATGTTCTTCTTAGAGGGTTAATGAGGGCCATCAAGGCAACAATAAGAAACTTGACAGGGTTTTTGTTCATCACAGAAAATCAGAAGGCATTTGTCCTAAACAGGACACCTGCCATTAGTCAGTTTTGACATACAAAAGAACTAAAGGAACTCAAAATGGCCAAGGACTCTGAAAAGAAAATATGAACTTTGGACACGGGGAAATTGCAGGCGTAGTATACTATAATACAATAATGAGTAGCAGGAGTTCATTGGCCTCTAGATGAAAATTTCAAATCCCGAGTTTGCCGATAGGGGAACTGTAAATCACTAGGTAATTCTTGTTTACCTTTGTTATATTTTCATTCTTGCCTCACAAGCTGCCATTTGTTTGCAGTCTACAGAAGCTGCCAATAGGATAAATGAAAAACATTGCTATAACGTAATCAACAACAATTATACAGAGGCAAATCCATTGTTTCCAAATTCAATCAAATAGATATCCAGTATGGAGCAAATCATTCTTAAAATATAGAACTTCGAGAAAAGTATTACTCTATTCGCTCACGCTGGCTGTTCAAGGATGAAGAATCTTACTATGCCTTCTATTGACATTTGGGTCTACATTTTGATCTTGGCTGAACCATCATGTGAGCTTCTATGACCAACTCCTCCACTCCTTCAATTGTGCAAGACCAGCAATTTAGGAAAGTACAGAATCCTGTCATGGAAAACCTTCTTGTCAAAAGAAGATAATGATGAAAAGCAAGTCATGAATATCAGAGGAAAAATGGTTGGTCACTGCTTATTTACCTCTGTTGAAGAAACATGACTAGTCTCACTGTTGTAATATGGGTATAAGATTCCTCACATCATTATCACTGCAAGATAATATTTCCATAGAAAACTCAAAACAGTTCCTAATTTCTAAAGACGCGCACTCCAGATAATTTCGGTATTGCTTCCAATGAGTCACAACCAGAAATATCCAAAACAATTAAATTCAACATTTCAAGTCCCTGAAGCTGAGTAAGTTTCTTGCAGTCATGAAGTCTTAGACATCGTAACTTCTCAAATCCTCTCAAATCTGGCAAAGTCTCCATTGATTTGCATCCTGAAAAAATCAACTCTTCTAAGGAATTCGCACCATCAAGACCTTGAATTTCAATTAGATTGTCGCACCCAGAAGCCTTGAATTTCTTCAAACGCTTGCATTCATCTAAAAATATGACCTCCAAGGACTCCAAGTTACCATAGCCCATAATTTCAACTAGGCTATCGCAATGCTCAATGTGTAATCGTTTCAAATGAATAAATCCTGAAAGGCCCAATCTTTCAATGGAACTGCACTTTTTTATTGAAAGCTCTTCCAAGTGCGTGAGTCCGCTGAGCGAAAGTGATGTCAGCTTATCCCACTCCTCAAAACAGAGTTTCAATGTTATTGAGGAAAGCTCGCGGATGTCTTCAAGTAAATGTTGTACCTCAAGATCAAGTATTTCTAGGTGGATGAGGCGAAGGAGCTGTGGTAGTCCAAGACTCTGACAAGTAACCGACAGACATGTTAGGCCCAAAGGAAGCTCTGGCAGCGACTGGAGCTTGTTACAGCCCTCTAGGTGAAGGCTTTGGAGAGAAGAAGGAAGCTTTGGCAGTGACTGGAGCTCCTTACAGGCCCTTAGTTCAAGGGTTTGGAGAGAAGAAAGATTCCGAATGCTTTTTGGCAGGTCAGATATCGGTGTGAGATTGAGATAGATAGTCTTGAGGGAAGGCAAGTCACTAATTTCACTTGGAATTGCCCCTTTCAGACTACTGCACTTGATGAGACTTAGAAACTGCAGATTTTTCAACCCTCCAATAGCACTGGGAAGCTTTTCGATCGCTGAAAAACTCAATTCAAGATGTTGCAAATTCTGTAAATCCCCAATTGAGCTGGAGATTTCTCTCAGTGACTCACACGAGGCGGCACTCAGTGTCTTCAATTTCCTCAAAGAACCAATAGATGAAGGAATTGCTATAATACCAGATTCATCTAAAAGAAGTTCTTCTAAATCTTTTAATCCACCCACCTCCTCTGGTAGCTCCTTGAGACCTCTACAGGAATACAAGTCCAAGGTAACGAGGCTTGTGAGTTCACCAATAGAAGGGTGGAGACGCTCCAATCCATCACAATAGTTCAATAGGAGAATTTTCAATTGCGTGAAAGCTGAGAGATCAGGAGTACATCTTAAATTATCAAAACCTTGAACGTCGAGAACTTTAAGCTGCTTTGACGCCTAATACAAAAGGAGAATAATTTGTCAAATAAGGAGTTGATTGGCTAAACAAAAAACAAACCTCAAGATCGCAGAGAGGATGTATTCTTTTCCCAATCTTACCATTAATGAATTCCATCCTTCCCAATTCTCTGTGATTTCTCCCCATAAGCTCAACACCGATAATTTTGGAAAATGTAAGTTGATTGTCGAAAGAGACGCATCGTTTCCAAGAACGACCCACTCAAGCCATCTCACTTCAGAAAACTTGGAATCTCTGCTAGAAGCTGCCCGCAAAAAGTTGTGGAACCAGGGGCGTCTCTGCAAGTTTTTTCACTTTTTAGTTTTTGCTTTTTTTAAATCTTGAATTTGCACGATTACCTTTTTATCCTTCCCCTATACATGTATGGATATGTAAACTCACATTTATTTCTTTCTTTTTTTTACGACCTTTTGAAAGTTAAACAAATGATGCAAAGATAAAGAAAAAAATAATTATTGCTTTAAAACAACTAAGGCAAATGCACCTCAATGTTTTATCTCTTGCTTCTTCTTCTTTTTCAAAATTTTGTAGCGAATGGATTTTCACTTTCATTTAAGAAGAAATACATAAAACTAGTTTACAACGTACAAATGTTAACTTGTAAATTTTTAAATGACTTATAATTTTTAAAAGAATTTGTTAAAGAGTGTCAACGGGCCACCTGTAAGTAGCTAAGGAAGCACCCTATTTTCATTTTTAATATATTCAGATATATAGCAAAGTTTACGTGGAGGGAAATTAAAAGAAATCAAATATGATATGCATTATCAAAATAGATATAGAAAATTAAAAGAAATATCCTTATCTCTAGAAGGTATCTAAATATCTTTAACGTCATTAACTATTTGCGTGAAGTGTTTACTCATTTCTTTGACAATCGAAACGTTTTTTTTTTTTCAGTAAAGTTTGTTTAAAAAGTGACGTGGCGACATTGGTTAGTAGTTTTGACCAGGATTGAAAAAAAAAAGTCGCTTTCAGAATAACTAGAAAATGAACCGATTAACTAAAAAGTGCCGTGGTAACATTGTTTAATCATCATACGTTGGTTTCCATAAGAATAGCATCGTTTCTTTTTCCTTCTTATAAATCAAAAAACATACTGTTTAACTTTCCTGCGAAAACAGATCATTTAATTAGTTGCAGACGGTGAAAGAAATTTCCTTATGGCTTTATTTGACTTTTATAATAATACCTATATTTTCCCCCAAAAGTTTAATTGGTTAGAAATTCACTTTTATGGTTAGACACGTTTGTTGTTATATCTGCTTTAAATATTAACCAGTGAAATGCAATGGGTATAAATTCTCTTAAGTCTATTTGTTTGAAAAGTAGCTAAATTGTTGTATTCATATCCCACACTATCTTTAATAATTTTCGCTTGTATATCGATCTATACTATGTATTACATTAAAAAAATCTACTGTATGGAAAGAGGATTTCAAACCTCAAACTTTTGTCAAAAGTTTCCACACAAGTCGCATATATCTCACCAAAATGAACTAAAGAAATAGGATATAACAAAATAGGCATAATCATATTTGAAATAGTCAAGACAATTGGAAATTAGTCCCACAAGCATTTCAATTTCCAAAGTTAAATCAAAATCTCTCGAATCGTACAATCATTTCATTTTTTTTTTGACACTATTTATCATCTTTCAGCATTTTTGTCCATTCAAAACAGAATTGACCTTTCTTTTTCATTGTTCCAAACACCTGTATGGTGTGGTTTTTTTGCTAATGCTAAGAAGTTATTGGATCAACAAAAGAGTGATTAAATCGTAGGAATGAACTATTTGAAATTATATCAAGAATATAAGGCTGCTTTGTTTGCCCAACATTCCTTGGTCAATTTCTGGGTTTAATTCCTTGCCGTTGATCAGCCATGAAACTGTAAAGCTTTTCAAATGGACAATATATAATAAAATGACATGAACATTGACAATTTAAGTTAAAGATAAAACATAGTTGAAAAAATTTGCTTCATGCTGAAAATCATATATAATGAATACAAGGTTATGGATATAATAATAAGCATGACATTTCCTCCAATTAGTCAAGTTTTCTTTTTTTATCTTAAAAATAATCAAGTTAGTCTAGCGAATTCTGGCGCAAAAGAGGCAGTGCCCAAAAAATATAAATAATATAAAACAACTTATAGCAGATAGAGATGTTTGTTATAAGGAAATCCACTCTTTATTATACGCCTAACCTAATCCATGAAATAAGCAAGGTCAATGGGATAAAACCCTAAAAAACGGTAAGATTTGCATGTATGTATTTTTAAGGGATTTTTGCTATCTATTAAGAGGAGATAACAATGAAAAGAGATAGATATAAATAACTAGTTGAGGGACCGGTATCTTCAAAATCAAAACAGAGAAAAAAATATATCAAACATCCGATTTCTAAATCACAAGAGCACCACAATACATTTGGCCGTACTAGAAAGCAAACATATGTGATAAGTGTGAAATTTTTTTCCAATCTTATTGCTTTGAATTATTTATCGGTTATTATACTATCTCCTTTTTTCTTAACCAGGAAATCTTCATTTATTTGATCTATGATGTTTATACCTCGTCTTCATTCATAATTATAGTCCTTCTGATTATCAATATTTTCAAGACAATTGCATGCTTTAACTAAATGAGATTTATAGTCTAAAATTGTAGTTAAAGGATTTTGAATTGATTGCCAAACAAATTTACATATGTAATTTACATCGATAAAATTGAATCAATGATATAAATTTTTCATCCTTGAGATACTTATGATTTATTTAGTGTCACAATTAATCTACAATGTACATAGATGGATGTTTAAATAGATTTTTTTTTCCTAGAAAGTAAGAGCATCTTTTCATGCTCAATGAAATATTAGAATAGATTGGATTAAATATATTAAATAAGAGGGAGAGAGGAAAAAAAAAAAAAAAAGAGTGTCATGTTCTACCTCTCGATATCTTACTACTCTTGGGACTCCCTCATAGTTGTCGTCCCATGGTCCACTACGTTTCTCAAGCAGTTGTCCTTGGCAAAAAATGCTCCTTCCAAGATCTCTCAGTTGATCGTGCACCATAAATTTACCATCATCTCCAATTTTAATTAAGCACCTCAACTTCAACTCTTCAATTCCTTGATTTGGATAAAACCCACAACCCTCCCACATGTACATGGCAAATTGTGCAACTTCGCCATCATAACGTATGCCAATAAAGAAACAAACAATATCGAGAAAAATCTGCTTATGTCCTTCTTCTAATGCATCATAACTTATTTGCAATATTTTTTGGACATCTCTGTGTGGTTGATTTTTTAATTGCTTCCGCACATCTTCCCATACTCTATTCTTTTTTTTATACAAGTATGAACCTACGACTTTAAGTGCCAAGGGAAGCCCACCCATGGTAGATATGATATCACGAGATATACCATCAAAGTCCTTCGGAGAATGGTCCATACGAAATGCATGTCTGTTAAACAAAAGCAAAGCATGCACCGTATCCAATCCATTCAATTCATACTTGTAGTCCACCTCGAATTCAGATTGTTCAAGAACAGCTTCATTTCTAGTTGTAACAATGATCAAACTTCCTACCATAAACCAATTACATTCCCCAACTAATGCATCTAGTTGATTCTTGTCATCTATATCATCCAAAAGAATGAGAACCTTTTTTCCTTTGAATCTAGATTTGATTATATTAATTCCATCATCAATTCTAAACACTTCATACTTGCTCTGTAGTATATCCGATATTAGTTGACTTTGTAAATACATAATACCGTGGCGCTTGGTGGTTTCTCGAACATCTGGAAGGAAGCTGACATGCACAAATTTGTTCGAGACTTGATTGTGAATGATCTTGGCAAGAGTTGTCTTGCCTATCCCACCCATGCCATAAATTCCAATCATTCGAGCATTGATGGAAGGACCGTTTATCCAATTCATAATTTTCTTTAGACAATCATCAAGTCCAACTAGTTGCTTAGGCACATTTAGTTGAAAATCCTCTTGTAACTTGCTTAGAACAGTTCCAACCACATGTTCTATTAGTTCTCCCTCATGCCTGCAAAACAACAAAAACAATGAGAGATTATGAACCTAGACATAGTTTATGCGAAGTAATTGACTGCGCTAACCCTTGTTGGCTATAGGAGGGTGATTTTATCCAGTGGTGATCAAGCTTCGGAAGACCGAGCATTGGAGTCATTTGTAGCCTATTGTTTAGTGATTGATACTATTGGCTGGAGGTATTATCGTTTCCCTGTTTTTTGCTCTATACCGGAGGAAAATGTAAAATTCTTGGGCACTATGGGATGCTTTGGTTTTTGTTGTTGTTGGTTGAGTTTTCAGAGACATCTTGGTGAGTACTGGTGTTTGTTGTCCTTGACGCATTATGGTTGTTTATTGGGACATTTTGGGAATCTTTTCTAAGTTTGCAGTGAAAGCAATTGATCTGCATTTCATTGGTTTTGCTTAAAGAAGAAAACAAACTTATCAAAACAAGAAAAGTTCAGTGAAGTACCCATCCTCAAATTTATCAGATTCCCATCCATGTAAGTAACTGACTTCATTAAGTGCTCGTTGCCATTCCTGGATATCCTTCTCATCAAAACGCTCCTGGCTCAAATGGAAGGCATTTCCAAAATTCCCCTTTAGATGCCGCACATCCGATGGGGCAACTTTGTAAAATATAGGCAACACTATGTGTGATGTGCTCTTCTTGCATTCCATGATATGAATAAGCTCACGGAGGCACCATTTGCTCGAAGCATAATTTTCAGAGATGACGGGGATCGAAATCTTAGACCGTTCGATGGCATCGAGAATCTCTGAACCAAATTCCTCACCAATTGAGATGCTGTTCTCGTCCCTAAACACACAAAACGGTACAGTCCCTGCCTTGATCAGATTGTGATAGAGGTGATCGGTGAATGCCTTGCGGGTATCCGAGCCTCTAAAATTCAAGAACACGTCGTATTGACCGCTACATAAACCTGTGGCTTCTGGAGAGATGGATGAAGAAGAGGACGCTCCCCGAGTGCTCTTCTCCTCTGCTCTCTTTCTCTTCCTCTCCTCTTTGTCCATGGCGATCTGAGAGGGAGAAGTTGAAACGAAAGATGCTTTTTATGCTGCTTAAAAGGATCAATGAACAGTGAAAGATGCTTTTGCAAATGCTTTGTGGCCTACGAAAGATGCTTTTTTTTATGCTTAAAAGGATTGATGAACAACGAAAGATGCTTTTGCAAATGCTTGTTGGCTTGGTTCTCTCTCTCTCTCTCTTCCCCCCTCCCCCCCGCCCCTTATGATCTATTCTCTTTTCGTGCGAATGTTGTTTCTATATTCGTTTTAGGTCCGTTGCTTCATTTCTTTTATGTTTTGGTTCAAATTTGATGATTACATATTTTAAATTTATTTAAAATTGGCATATTCTTAATGAAGTTGGAAATGCGAGGTAGAGATTAATAGATGGTTGTTGTCATTTCTCTCTTATTTATTTCATGCTCGCCCCACATGCTGGTAATTATATATAAGATGAATTTATGATATGATGTTACCGAGCTATTCACTTCTAACTTTTAAATTTAAATTATTAATTGATATATTATCTGAAAAATAGAGCTGTAATTTGTTAAATGACACCAAATGAACATGACGCGTTAGTATTAAGTTACTAATGATATATAAAATACTTGTCCACTATCCTTGAGTTCTTTTACAGGTCATTTTTTTTATTGCTATTTTGTTGGCATATCATTCAGCTCTTGAAAAGTAAGTAAACCGCTGAAAAAAGAAGTATGCGAAATATTAAAAAAAGAAGAAGATAATTTAGGCAAAAAGCCTAGGAAATAAGGGAATGAAGTGGTTTGGGCCTACTTTTAGAAGGAAGCAGCGATATTTAGAGTTAATGTCCAAAAGACTTTTCAATTATGAATTCATAACACATAGAAACCTTCACGAACATGAATTAAAAGTAAAAAAGGGAATGAAAGATGCATGGTAATCTGAGGGTGAAAGTTGGAATGAAAGATGCTTTTCTTGCCTAAAAGGATCGATGAACTAATCTCTACGAACAAATATGAACATGAATATGTTACCTCGCAAGAAAAAATGAACAAGAAATCTTTAATTAAACGGTAATTGATTGACTAGGAGCAATTGCAGCTGCTTTTAGCCCCACACCTCATCTTCTTTTTGACCTCATCCTATTCAAGTCGAACCTGTTGGCTTGATCCCACACGAGTAACATGGACGTTAATTTTTTAATTGGGCTATGAAGTACTAGAATCTGCATACGAGTATATTGCATTCAATCAAAAATATAAGCATACATTCAGTTTTTTATTTGGTTATTGAAAATCAGAATTTAATAAATCATTTAAAAGAAAATATTGAGTTGAAACAGAATTAGAAACGTGTGAAAGACGTCAAGAAAGGACTGAGCTAGTGATTAGGAATGTGATTTTATATTTTAATTTTGTTTAAAATTGTCATATTCTTAATGAAGCTGGAAATGTGAGGTAGAGATAAACGAATACTCATGGTGATTTGTCTTTCATCTATTTTATGCCAGCACCACATGCTACAATGCCATGTGAAGTGAATTTATTTTGAATTGGTGTGTTATCACCAAGCCTTTCATTTCAAATTTTCAAATCTAAAAAGTTGATTGACATCTTCTGTAAAATAGAGATATAATTTGTTAGACGGCACCAAACCGAGAAGCAGATGCTCCCTCAGTGCCCTCTTTTTATGCACTCTTTTCTTTCTCCATGTTAGTCTGAACGATTAGAAACTAGGTACTGATTCAATGGAAGAAGGAGAAGAAGAGAAGAAAGAAAGTAAAAGGAAGCTGCAGAGGAAAACCCAGAGACGACCAAGGTTTGCAACAATGGCGTTGAGTGCTTGTCCCCATTTATGTTGGAGGGCGCACCTTGAGAATATCACCGCAAAGATTTTTTTTTTTATCCAATTAAATGGAAGTAGAATAGGATCATCGGCCAAAATTTGTGATAAGTCAGGTTAAATTGATTAATCACATTTTAAAGAACGAATTAATTGTTTGTAACAAAAAGAGGTGTAAGAAATGAGTGATATAAAGCTAGGTGAATCTCCTAATATGCCCGTGTGGCTTGATTTATCCAATTGTTTTCGTGTGTCAAAAGATCAATCAGGTTTTTTTTTTTCTTACTATTTAAAGGGAATACCCTTTCTACTATTAATGGTCCAACAATTTGAGGAAAACAGAATCACTCCTTTGGAATGTTCTATAGGGAGGTAAAATTGTCAAACAAAATCTCCTTCAGACAAGACTGACTCTTAGGATGATCGGCTTTGGGATGAGTAGGTTCTAAATCAAGAATCAGGAACTTATTCCGCAATAATCAGTTCTCTGTGTTTGTATTAGGAACCAAACTAGTTGACCCAAGAACCAGCCTACTACTATTTTTCTGATTTATTTTTCTATAAATTGATCTAGGACCTTCAAACACAGAAAAACCTCACAATGCATAGAAAAAGAAATGGTCTATGGGTTCAAGCGAAATGTGGCAATTTTGCGTGCAATAGAGTCTAGCGTGCTTGCAGACCTACTCGTTCGAGTTCAACAAAAGATCAATACTGAATTACAATGCAACAATCAGACAGCAAGGCTATTTATAGGATTAGCCATGTCTATAGTCGAAAACAAAGGCTTTCTTTTTTCAATGAAGTCAAATCTGAGCTGGGTACATACCTCGTTAACAGGTGACAACGACTCCAAAGAGAGAATAAAAGATCCCCCTCCTCCTCTGCTATTTAACGACGACCCCACATCCCCAATCGACAAAAAGGGGCCCAGAATACACTTAGTTCAGCCGATTATTCCAATAACAAAGCGACGAATCCATAGAAACGACACGCTAATAAGACATGAAAAAGCAATTACCTCCGGCAAGCTGAGATGCGAAGAACCTCCTGCAAGCTGAGATGCAAAGAGAGGTGCAAGATTGGAGAGAGAAGAACTTAAACAAGCCCGGGTGAAAACTTTCGAGGGGGAAAACATCAAAGAAAGCAAGATAAATCTCATGAAAACCACACTTTATGACAAGTTTCTCTATTTTAACCTGCATAATCCACATGCATTGAAACCAGCAGCTTTGCTCACTTTCAAGTTTTCCATTGTAACCAGCAGCCAAAAAAAAAAAAAATGGTACAACTTTGTATTTTTCATAACTTCCAGAAAACATTTGAGTATTCTGTCATTTTCCAGAAATTATGATTATTGCCAATATAATGGAAAATGGTTTTATGGACATTAAAAAATTCTCTAGTTGATCTGATCTATTCGGATAAAGTTTTGCTGTTGACAATTTTGATCCATAGCTTTTGAAAGGTTTTGTGCGATTATTGAAGAGAATACACCAGCACAATTGATATTTCGAAAAAATATAATTTTTAACTGTTTTCAAGAGACAAAAAGAGAATTATTTCTACAAAAACTGAGTATTTTGGATGTTTCAGGCTTTAAGTAATTTTGGACAATTGGGGTACTTATAGGGTCAATGGACCCAAAATCAGGTCTAGAAGGATATTTTCATAATTTTCATGGAGCGGGCCCTTTGTCCCGAGGGAGTTCAGTTAACCGTTGATGTTTTGAAAACAATACCGGGATAAGGGCCAGCATGTGGTTCCACCAGATTCATTTTATTAGTTTAAATGAGAAGATTGTAGTAACAAAAATTAGCAATATATATGTGATAATGATTTTTAAAAAGTCAAGGGAATTTCACATGTATTATTCTGTATGCCTTAAAAGGATAGGCATCATGAGATGAGTAATAATCAAATGTATTTTATCTTTTGTGCTATCCATTGTAATAGACTGGAGAATGAAGGTCGGGCTTACCTCAAGGAGCGATGCAGAGATGAAATTACTGTGATGGGTTTCAGTGTTTGAGAAGAATCGCCTCTAAGCAGATTGAGTTGGGTCCGACTTGCGAAAGGCAGCGCAATCCCGAGGATCACCTTCACGCCTCGACCTGGACCGTCTTGGTTTGGAAAGACGCTGAGGTAAATTTGCAGATCATCTCAGGTAAGAACGTCACGAGAAAGGACGAGTAGTGGCTACAAAATTACCAACAACAGACAGGGAACTTACTATCTCTCGATAAAATCCAGAAACGACCCTCAGCGTTCCGACGAAGACCCCTCCAAACCCAGGACCCTAATTGCCTCAGCGGAGTCTATGATCAGAAATTACAGCAACAAAACACTGAAAGTTCGAAACTCGCACGATTCGAGTTGATTTTACCTGCTGATTGGCGCCCGCCGAAGAACCACTCCCTCAAGAAAACTACGATGTGTCGGTCCTTTGAAGCCGGCGGTTCGGAAGGAGTGACTGCAGGTGTTCTTCGAGACGGCCTCGGGTGTACTGCTCGATGGATTCGCGAGAAAGAATATCCCTGCTTCCTCCACCGATTCAAGCCGCGGCTCTCGTTCCGGTCAATATATAGAGTTATAAGTTAATAGATGACATCGAAGAAGGAGCTGATGCTCCCTTGATGCTTTCTTATGCGGCGCTTTTGTTCTTCTTCTTCTTGAGATGATTGAATACAAGCATAGAGAGAACAATTGGCGCAACAAGCATCCCCAAAGGAACAATGTGAAATGAAATAGGGCATCTCTTTGTTTTCCTTTCTCTAACTTTGCCCTTTCTCTGTAGACGTGTTGGAAATTTTTTTAAAAATATGAAAAATAAGAATTATTGGAAAAATATTTAAAATGATGAGAAAAATAAGATCAATTGTTTGAGGCTTGCAAATACTAAAGGATAATTCTACCGTTTGGAGTATAGAATTCGGATAGGCCATAACAACTATCCTCTCAAGATACAACAAACTTCTTCTTTATTCCACACTGAATAATAATAGGAACATGAACAAAGTTATGTGCATAACTCGGCCAAAAAAGGAAAGATATGTGAATACTATTAATTTGGTGTATTGTGGTTTGAAATTTAATCTTATTTTCAAACAAAAAAGAGAGCCACTAAGAAACCATTATAAATCAATTGAGAATTAATAAAATCGTAACCATTATAGATTAATATCACACAAAAACCATTACAAATTGATGATGGTTAAAACCCGTTACAAAAACAATTGCTTTTCATAGCTTTTATCAAAGCCATTACTTTCAAATATTTGAAAAACTGCCGAAGAGTAAAGTAATGTTAACACTATTTTTTCAAAAAAAATAAAATTATTTCATTGCAATATTTAAATTAATATATAGGTAAAAATGTAAATTAAGAAATAGTGTTACTTTGTCAATATTTTCTTTTGCTGATGCACAACAACATATAAAAGAAACTTGGGGATATGTGTAAAAAAAAAAAAAACCAACCTATTGTATTGGTATAATTAAGTCCAAAACTTTTTATTGGTGCAAATTTAATCCTAAACTTTATGATTTAGTGTCAATTCAGTCATTCAAGATACTTTAAGCTGAATATTGCTAAATGTTAGCAAGCCTATGTGGCATGATTGGTGCTAACATAGAAATTTTTTTGATAATTTTGATTTTTTTTCTTTTTTTCCCTCCTCTTTCTAGTGGCCGACATGGCCACGGCTAGTGAGGGCTGGTCTCATTTGAGTGAGGGTGAACCTTGTCAGCCTCGCTAAGGTGAGGGTGAGTGCCGGTGAGGTTGCCCCTTGTAAGATCAAGTGAGGCCAGGTGTTGCTTGGGCGAGGGTGGCCTCGCCAAATTTAGCAAGGGCAACCTCACCGACGCTTGCCAGCCATCGAAAAGAGAAGGGAAAGAGAGAGAGAGAGAGAGAGAGAGAGAGAGAGAGAGAGAGAGAGAGAGAGAGAGAGAGAGAGAGAGAGAGAGAGAGAGAGAGAGAGAGAGAGAGAATAAAGAGATAATCGAGGGAAGAGTTATTAAGCCAAATAGATTATTCTTTTTATGAATTCTAAAGGACCATAAATGGGACTTACGCTTGCCCATCATAATCAAATTTTGTCGCACTTTTATTTTATATCAATCTAGGTCGAGGAAAATTAATAAGTCTAATTTGGCCAAAAAAGATAAATTAATGAATCTACCCACTAGTTACTAATTATTTTGTCTTGGTTTTTTATTATGTGAGTCTTGGTCTTTGTTTTTATTTTTAATTTTGGCTAGAATGAGTCTTGGTCTTTGTTACATCTTCTAGAGATGGATTGAATCTTAGATGGTTACCTTCTTCCCGAGATTAAGAATCAAAAATTGCCTCTAAAAATTGGTTGTCGGTAATGATAGAGAAATATACTGTTATTAATCTGCCCCACTAATGACTAATTATTTGTCTTGGTCTTTTATTATGTGTGAGTCTTAGTTGTTTTTTATTTTTATTTTAGGCTAGAATGAGTCAAGGTCTTTGATACATCTTCCAGCTAGGTAACATGGATATAATCTTAGATAATGACATTCTTCCTAATCTTAAGAATCAAAGATCGCCTTTAAAAATTGGTTGTGGGTAATGATAGAGAAACATACTATTATTAAATTAATTAGAGTCTGCCCCACTGGTGACTAATTATTTGTCTTGGTCTTTCATTATGTGCGAGTCTCAGTCTTTGTTTTTTTTTTTTGGCTAGAACAAGTCTTGGTCTTTGTTACATCTTCCAGTTAGTTAACATGGATGGAATCTTAGATAGTGGCATTTTTCCTAAGATTAAAAATCAATAATTGCCCTTAAAAATTGGTTGTCTGTAATGATAGAGAAATAGACTATTATTAAATTAATTGATGCATGTTAAAAACACAACAACTGTAATATTATTTCAATTTAAAAAATAAAATTAGGTAGGACGTCTACTTTTGTTTATACACTTACGCAATACAATCCTCACATTTTTATTTTTATTAGCTGTAATCTCGTTGAGCTAATTCAACGTTTCCCGACGTTTCGTGTGTATCTTTATGAATGCAACCAACACTCGAAAGATCATGGAAACTTCTTACAATTATGACAAAAGGGCAAACGAGACAATAATTAAATGTTTGGATCTTGGAAATTTTGTATTGTTTGACAAACGTTTCTTTCAACTTGGTTGCGGGAGAAAATGATAAGTAGATGCTAGTCCCTGAATTTGTTAACTGATTCTTGTCCAACTTCCTATAAGTTATAACTTCATGGAACGTGTGAGTATATTTCAAACCAATTATGAAGTGCATAACATGGCATTTTTCATAGCCTAACCACATATTTCCTCAACCCACACACTTTGAGAATTAAGGGAAAAATTAAACCATTTCTTGGGATCCTATCTAATAAAATTGGATCAAGCATTGAATGGACTCGAGTTAGATTGTTAATTGGACATGCATAGAAAATATTTACATGGTGAAATATTTCTAGCATATCTCGGCATGTTGGACTACAAAATATGGAAATTGGATTAGTGCTCACGATTGATCTACGTCTTGAGATATGATATACGATCATACGTTCGTTTGGTTTTGGGCTTAATCACAACTCATGTGATTTCGTAGCCTAATTACAACCAATATAGTTTTTGAGCCTTTTTACCTGGCGATGTGTGACTAGGATTGAGTAGCACGGCAAGCTTGGGTCAACACAACTTGGGCACGGTTGGCATGGGCTTAGACATTTTTAAAAACTAATTTAAGCATAATGAAATTCAAAACAATTGTAATTTTTTTTTCAAATAATGAAAATAATGAGAAATTATATGAGGGAAATTAATAAGAAAAAACATTCATTCAGTTAAACCAAATTGAACACAAATATATCTTCAAATAATTTAAAAAAAAAAAAAAACTACACATAGTGGTGATCTAATAATGACCACACTCGAACAATTGTATCATTCACCATGATTCATATAATCCAATACTATCGGTGCTCTCTTGTCCATTTTAGGCACCGTTCCTCAAAAGTCAATCACTATTTTGTCCGAACACCCTATACGTGCCTCAAAAACTAGGCACTTGATGATTTATGTATTCCGCTGGAATCAAGTGCCTTACCTGATCTTTTTTGCATTTGTGTTCTACATCTACCAATTCCTTTATATAGATAGCTATTTCCAAATTTCCTACTGATTTTTCCTATTATTTGCAATTAATTGTACCATAAGGATGCGCATACTTTAGCCTTTGACTTGACATTATCTCCCCTGCAAAACGGATTCCACCCAAGAAAGGCACTCTAAAGATCAATGTGGATGGCTCGTATGCGAAGGGAGAGAGAACAGGAAACATCGCTGGCGTTTGTAGAGATGAGTCTGGGAACATCGTGGCTGAAATTACGAAGGAAGTACGAGCGAACTCGGCGGAGCAAGTGGAAGCCCTACGCTTCTTTTGTGCTATTTCTGAACTCAAGTACTCTCTAGAGTTGAATAGTTGGTCAACGATAAGCGCACTTTCAGATCAAGAACAACCAACGTGGAGCATCCTGATCTCTGAAGGCAAAAACCTGCTGGCCCAATACAAGAGCATGCGATTACCCACTGTAGGAGAGAAGCGAGCCACGTGGCTGATTGGATCTCTAAGCCCATCGGCGAAAATCCCTTCCCACCAATTGGGTTTTTTATCCCCAAAAATATTGTGGGACCTAATTTGTTTAGGGGTCCACTGAGTTTGTAATTATGGAGGCTACTTGAAATAATGAAAGATGTTTACTTTGACCACAAAAAAGTATTTAGATTCCTCCACTCTCTCCGAAATGTGGAAGAATTTACAAAATTTTTGTAGAAACACTTAATTGCATAAGTTTTTGGTGATTGGGGCTTTTCCTGAAATTCTAATGACTTTAGGATGACTTGATCAGAACTTGAACCTGCACGCTTTGAAGGAACTCGTTGAACTGCTTAACTTCACCCTCTCCAAATGCTATCTTATGAATGTGCGGATTCACGTAAAGATAAAATTGGCCTGAGTGAAGAGAATAAATGGGTTGATTTGTGCTTCTGCTCTTTGATTTGATGGTTTTGTTTGAGAATTTAGTTATCTCACTAAACCTCTTGCTTATCTTCCTGTCTTTGCATCAAATCATTTCTTGTCACATCGCTCTCACATTGCCCATCTGCTAATGTGAGTGACTGTCTCCACGAATTGATCAGTCTTTGACTTTTTGTGATGAGCAAATGCAAAAATGGCAGATTGCTAGAAGGGCGACGGTGTTTTATTCTACTGGAAGAGGATGATTAGGATGAACCCTTGGCCTTCACCTCCCTGTTTCACCCAACTCCTTGGGGGCCGTGGAGAAGATGAAGCATTACCACCAACCAAACAACATCACCCCCATCAGCATGAATTTTAAGGAAATGACTTCCATCGTTTCTTGTCTTAGCATATGATGAGTTGCCTTCACAAACCGAAAAGACCAGTGGCAGAGGCATTGAAGTTCTTTAATATAATGACAAGCCTGTGAAGTCGCCTGGATGTTATCCCTTATAATTCCTTGAGACATGGCTCATGTTGCACGGGCAAATGCAAAATAAAGCAACGATTTTGGTAATGAATACAACGCGATTTACCATCCATTATTAAAAGATTTACATCTTGGAAATGTTTTATTGGTTGACAACCATTGACTTTTCAACGATAATCACGGGAAGAATTATTGATGGAATTGAAAGGACCATCAATGGAGTTTGCATTTTTTTGTTGGCTGAATGAAATTTTGTCACACTTTCATTTTATATCAATCTAGGCCAAGGACAACTAATAGATCTTATCTGGCCGAAACATCTTCCAACTAGGTAATATGGACGGAAACATTAGTCCATGTAATCGCATCAAGGTGTCATGAACCCAACCCTTCACCAATAGGGAGGTTATTATCATCCGTGAACGCAAATATTTGTACAGTTACTTCATTTATGAGATTGTCGTGATCTCAATAGCTCAAGAATACATTATGGGGATAACTTCCCTCCTCCTGTTGGTGTTGGAGAGATGAACATATATGTTGATGCTCTGCTGGTGCGCTTATTTTCTGCATGCAGTATTGCTTCCGCTCTTTTTCCTTGTCTTGAGAAGATTATAAGCGCACATCTGAAGAAGAATTGGCGCGACAAGCGCCACTGAAAGAACGCCCTAAAATGAACTGGACATTTATATGCATCAACTCGAAAAGATCGATGCCACACTTTCAGTGTAAAGTGCACGACTCCTTTTATCCAAAATAAAAAATAAAAAAATTACAGACCCTAGGGTGTCGAATGAAACCGTGATGACTTATGGCGGGGCAAAAATAGAGCTTAAACAAACTTCAGGCGCGAAAACGGAATTTTCCCAAAAAAAAAAAGTTTGAAAAGACATGTTCCAATCTCTCCCCTAATCCAGCGTGTAAAAATGGGAAGCACACCATCAATTCCGCCCTTGCTGGGAACGTTTTTGGAAAGGAGCACTTCGAGTGCGCGCTCTCCAGGCAGACTAGCGATTGATTTGATTTGATTCCAGCTGGTGCATCATTGATCGATCGATCGAATCGCAATGAACAGGTTGAGACTTAATGGAGCATCGGGGCTTGGAGGAGGTAGAGCCAAGCTCGGGTTGCTGAGCTTGGCTCTCGAGTTTGGCTTCGACGAGTGGTCCACCAGCAAGTGTTTGTTGGAGAGAAAAACATAGATGTCGACGCCCCATTGACGCTTTTTTTTTTTTTTGCATGCGGTATTGATTATGCTCTTTTTCCTCGTCTTGAGAAGATTATAAGCACACATCCAAAGAAGAATTGGCGCGACAAGCGCTATTGAATGGACGCCCCAAAATGAACTGGACTTATGCATCAACTCGAAAAGATAGACACTACACGCTCAGAGAAAAGTGCACGACTTCTTTTATCTAGAAAAAAAATAAAAATTACAGACCCAAGGGTGTCAAATGTCACGCCCCGATCCTCAGGCACGCACACATCCGTCTCACTTGGTCGATTTTATAGTGCGATATCCCAGGACAATGTATCGCCGACTCTTTCATTTTTTTAAGCACATGCGGAAGCAGTTAAAATCCCCAGACAATAAAACGATGGGATAGAAAAGCAGGGCCATATTTTTCATATTGAAATTTATAACCAAACTTTTATACAAACCAAAAATCACTTCATAACTATTCATATAAAAAAGAGATCTCAAAAGGAGATAGGATTTCAATCCATCCAGATGATACTCAAGGCCCCTCTCGGGACTATCTTCTTCTTCCAAAAATCCTTCTCTTCAGATCTCACCTTCGAGTTCTCCTTCTCGGATTCCTCCTTCTTAGCTCTTCAGCGGGGTCCTGAAATGGTTTTCTCCAAACTGGGATGAGACTACGTCTCAGCGAGTTCTACCCCACTAAGCCCGATTAGTAAATCATTATACTAAAGGCTGCCTAAACAAGCACAGGGCAGAGGACTTACCTTGGCCTCTGATCCCACCTGCAAGTCAGTACAATTCACAATGAATACCCATTCACTTCAAACAAATCGAACCAGTCGATTACATGTCATACAAATCAATCCCCACTGTGGGATATTTAAAAACTAGACCACGTGCATTCTCCAGGACAACCTTCCAAGTCTCCGAGTCCACGTGCCTCGAACCTCGGGCCCACGTGCATTCTCTAAGGTGACCTCTTCGCCAAGGTGGTACATCAAGTCACCGAGCCACGTGTCCTTTTTACGATGCCCGGGCCCACGTGCATTCTCTAAGGTACTCGCTTACCAAAGTGACGCATCAGATCACCGAGCCACGTGCCCTTTTAGATGCCATTCCGAATACTGGACCCACGTGCATTCTCTAAGGTACTCGCTTACCAAAGTGATGCATCAGATCAGCGAGCCACGTGTCTTTTTAGATGCCTGGGCCCACGTGCATTCTCTTAGGTGCTCTCTCACCAAAGTGATACATCAATTCACCGAGCCACGTGCCCTTTTAGACGCCAAACTCTGTCACCGAGCCACGTGCATTCTCCAGGACGACATACCGAGTCTCTGAGCCACGTGCATTCTCTCAGGCGACCTTTTCGCCAAGGTGACATATTCAACCACTGAACTCACGTGCATTCTCCAAGTGACATTCCAAGTCACCGACCCCACGTGTCCTCTTTCAAGTGGTTACCAATTCACTTTCAATACCGACAACCAATGCCAACGATTTCTCAATCAAATAATTAAATCAACTCAACAAAGTATTATAAATGCTGAATAATATACTTGGCCATTTACCAATCAACATTTCAATCTCAATCAATTCCAATCAATTTAGGGTAAATCCCTAAAATATCACAATTTATCCAATTCCATACAACGTGGAGCTCAAATAAATAAACGGACCACGCCACGACGATCAACACGAGATTTCGGTCGTCGGCCATCAAAATCTTAATTTCTGAAAAATAATTAATTAATTAATTAATTTCGAAAATTAATTATTAATTACTAAAAATTCAATTTAGCTCAAAATAAAGCCTGATTAAATAAACGGATTTCACCACGGTCACCAGCATAATTTTCCGGTTCCAGGCCATCTCAGTTGAATTTTCGGAAAATAAATAATTATTTAATTTAATTCCGAAAATTAATATTTAAATACTAAAAATTCCACTTAGGCCCGAAAAGCCTAATTGGAGCCCACTAAGGGTCGGGAAAAATCCCGAGGCACTTCTAATAATTAGTAGACCACGTCTACTTGCTAATTGCACAATCAATTTATCTAATTCGCATCACAATTGGCTAATAATCGCTAATTTATTCTAATCTAACAACCTAAATATAATTAATTAAATCTAAACAAACATTAAGCATAATTAGCCAACTAATCCTGAATTAGTGAGATTACTCACCAAATCACGCGCAAATCGGATCAATCCGACAGTGGCGACGCGAGGAACGATTGTTCCCAAAGCACAGCTCGGGTTCGGGGCTGGGAAACGGCCCAAAAGCGGGCCCAAAGATGCTGAAGCACACTCCGTGGGTCTGCTGGACGGAGCCGATCGGGGCTGCTTCGGCGGCTAGGGCAGCGAGGGGAAGCCGGCGGAGGGCGAGGGGGTCGCGGGCTGGTTCGGCGGGGCTAGGCGGTGGCCGGAGGTGGCCGGAGATGGGCTGGTCAGTGCGGAACAGCGGCGAACAGCAGCTGGATCGTGCAGCCTGGGCATGCGTGGACAGCGGGACGGCGGCGGGCGCACGGGCGTGGCGCGGGCGCGGGCGGCGATGGGACGGTGGCGACGACGAGCTGCGCTGCTCCTGCTCCGGGCTTCTGGTTTGCACGCGAAGAAAAGAAGGAGGAGAAAGAAGCTGGTTCGGTCGAGCGTGCGGAGGAAGAAGAAGAAAAAGAAAGAGAGAGAGAGAGAGAGAGAGAGAAGGGATAAGCATTGACCAGTCAAAAGAAAAAAAAGAGGGAGAGAAAGTGGGCGGTGGGGGGAAATCGCATGATGGGGGAGGGAAAAAGGGGAGAGGAGAGAGAAAGAAAAGAAAGAAAAAGAAAGAAAAGAAAAGAGAGGGAGAGAGAGGAAAAAAGAAAAAAGGAAATACATGATTAAATAATTCAATTTTCCTTTTCTCTTTTCCTTTTCCTTTCAATTTTCTTTTGGGTTTCAATTTTTCTTCCGATAATTTCTTTATTGAAATTTCGGACTCGTCAATAAATTGACGAGCGATGAGACAGGATCCTAAAAATAAGAATTATGACGCGCTTAAAATTCGATTCCCGAAATCGAGTTTAATTTCGTGGTTAAAAATCGATCAGACGTGATTTTAGCTCAATCCAACCAATTAGGTAGCTTTTAGGGATTTTACAGCTGATATATCCCTTAATAGCTTCACCCAATAGGTTAGTTAACTCGTGA
This sequence comes from Eucalyptus camaldulensis, assembly GCA_019915185.1. Taxonomy (NCBI): domain Eukaryota; kingdom Viridiplantae; phylum Streptophyta; class Magnoliopsida; order Myrtales; family Myrtaceae; genus Eucalyptus; species Eucalyptus camaldulensis. The sequence goes on from JAHSVA010000003.1 coordinate 24,142,983, forward strand.
GTGATCAGCTCAGAGAAAAAGGGCCATAGGCACGCCGACGAAATGCCCATTTTATTTTATCGAAACGGGGTCGAATTTTAGGATGTCACATCAAATGAAACCAGGAAAACTTATGGCGGGGCAAAAATAGAGTTTAAGCAAACTTCAGGTGCGAAAACAGAATGTAAAAAAAAAAATTGAAAAAGGGTGGTTCCAATCTCTCCCCTTCTCCAGCGCATAAAAATAGGAAGCGGAAAACAACTTCGATCCCCGCCATCGTTGGGAATGTTTTTCGAGAGAGTACTTCGAGCGTGCGCTCTCCAGACAGACTAGCGATCGATTCGATTCGATTCCGGCTGGTGCATTGTCAATCGATCGATCGATCGAATGGCGTTGAACAAGTTGAGACTCGATGGAGCATCGGGGCTTGGAGGAGGTGGAGAAAGCTCGGGTTGTTGAGCTTGGCTCTCAAGTTCTGCTTCAATGAGCAGTCCACTAGCAAGTGCTTGGACCATCTCGTTTCGCTCTCTACGGTAACTCAAATCGTTACTTCGTCGCCCATTTTTTATGCTGATTAGCGTTGCGGAGATTATGTAGGTATTTCATTGTACAATACGATGAGGATGGCCGTGGAATAGTCTACTCTTGGTTTGAATAGATCAGGGCAGGTTTGGTGAAGTAGTCTTGTTGACGAGCGAAATGTGTGGCACGGTTGCAGTTTGATGTGTTGAGGTTGCTTCGGATGGTGGTTTTTTCTTGGTTATTAGCCGAGTCACGTGGTATATGGTGATTAGGGAGTGATGTAATCGCTTATGTTGCGTGGATAATCCGTGAATCGATTGATTGTGGATTCCTAAATAAGGAGATTTATTGTGGTTAGTCGTCATTCTGATGATGGCTGTGGAATGGTGTATGCTTTGGATTTGAATGGACTGGAGGTGCTGGTTAAATCTAGTTCATTGAGCATAAATCCCATCCCCATTTCTCTGTGGGTTTTGCAGAGTAGTTTTATTGACTAGCGAAATGTCTGACTTATTTGTGAACTCACTACGAATTACTTATGGTCTTTTGCCTACATATAAGATATAAGTATGGCATCTCACTGAACTAACTGCAAATTATGTATTGTAGATTGTGTTTATTTGATCTCTTGTTTGCCATGGAACTTGCAAATCAAATAATTACTCTAACCCTCAAGTATGGAATATCATCTACTTTCTTGAACTCTCAACAAATTGCTGCCCAAGCTGCAACTGTTCCTCAAGAACTAAGGCAAGGTTTAGCTCTATTGGACTTCTAGATTTTTTATGTTTAGTGTTGTGACTGTCAAATTATTAATCTCCACTTCTGCTTTGCCCGTCTTTTCAGAAAAAATGAACCATCGTGCAAGCCACTATATGTAACTCCGGAAGGGAATGTGGGAAAGCCATCATTGCTAGAGATATTGAAATGTTTGCATGGAAAGGTATTGTTTCTGATGCACCATAACTTTTTCTAGACGGTTCAGCGTATATCTTTTATATTCAACTGTCATTCAATGCTAGAACAACTAGTTGGCTTTGTTGTTGATGAGGCACATTGTGTGAGGTGTGCGTAATCTTTGACATGCCTTTTGTATGAAGAAAGATCATGCTAGAGTTCTTCAAAGGAATAATTATTTGTGATGTTGCCACTGCAAAACTGTTGTCCTTGTTTCTAATAAAGATAAGCATGTTAACCTTCCAAACTTTTCTGCAATTTCTGTGTTTCTAGCCTAATTAATTGTCAGTGTTACACTAGACATTCTGAAGCCCAGAACCCTGTGACGTTCTAATAGAGCATAATGCATTGTTCCTTGTATGATGAGAAGATTTAGGTTCCCTCGTTTGGGAACACTTTGTGGCACATCGTTCTTTGTGTTGAGTAAAGAGCACACACTTAAATAAGCTCCAATGGAAATTTCTTCCTGGAGTAATTGGAACCATCTTGTGTTTTAGGGCATCGTTTCTTGAGAAATCTGTTACATTTGAGGTTGCCATCATAAGTTCTGTAGGTCATATGATTTGTATTATTCCTCAAAATATGGTAATCTGCCAAAGTTTTGGGTAAATTTCTTTTTCTATGGTTAGTAAATTACCGGATGGATCATAACTTTCCTTTGGCGATGTAATCGTCCTCGTTAATAGTAATTTTACCTGCAAAGCATCCTTTCATATGTTTTCTTCTGAGTTTGGAGGGTGTACTTTTTCTTTGGAGGTCACTAGTTCTCTGAAACCTATGTTTGGCGAAATTCCACAAAAATAATATTTATTCAGTTAATAGTAAATTTTTTTGTCTTTTTAGTAAAATATGTAGATTGATCATAACTCTCCTCTCCTTTGCACGCGGCAAAGTTTTGAAACCTATGTTTTAGTAATTTTCCTTACTCGTCGTAACTTTTCTCAATCAAATGATAATTTGATCAAGTTTGCGTTTGCAACTTTCCTTTAATGTTTAGAAGTGATGATAGGAAATTGATTTTGCAAAATAGATTTGATGGGTCATGTTATCCAATAGTCCATGTTGAATGCAGGACCGATCTCATAAAAGAGAACTTTCGCTTATGAACTTTCCATGACAATCAAGACGTTTTGCCCGCAACAAAGTAGGTTCTTTAGGTTTTGCCAAATGATAAAGTAGTGTTGGAAATGTTATTTTTCCAAAACTTTGTAAATCGTTCCATTGAAATTTATTGAAGGTAAAAATGAAACTAACCGACTATATTACTTTGTCAGTATCTTCTTTTGCTGATGCACAGCAACAGATAAATGAAATTCGAATGTTCTCTTTGCATCCGAACGAGGGACCTTCCTCATCTTCCCCCTCAATCAGGGGTTCTTTGGACTTTGGTATGGCGATGGTGGATCGACTTTGTCGTGACTTAATTAGCTCTGTCGTCCTACTGTTCGTTGGGTCGGTCGCGAACGAGGAGCTCTCTTTCCATTGGAAAAGGCTGGAGAGCCAGCTACCCAAAAAAGCTTCATTCAATAAACTAGACTGGAATGAAGAAGATTTTCGGATCCTGTCATTTTCATGTTTGGAGTGAAATCGAAATGTGAAATTGGGTTCCACAAGAAATAAGATTCTCCTTGAAAAGCATGCGGGGAATGACTTGGCGATAGCTTGTAGGGAGATTTTAATTCCAGATCCTAAAACCACTATACCATCCCAAGCCCAATTCAATCCCTTTGCCGCCACTACCGTTGGCCGCAAGTTGCCACCCCCGTTGGTCCCTAGTTGCCAGTTGCTTATCATAGTTGCCGTTGCCAATGAGAAGTACTCCTTTTCAAAAGATTTAAATCTCTTACAATTTAGGTAATTGAAAAGAAGAACGAGATTCCTCAATAGGAGAATCCATTCAAGGAATTACTTGCCATGGAATTGATGAAGCCTTAGCGTAAGCTTTTAGTTTGAATATAAAAATGCCTTCCAATAGGTATATATTACAATCTCAATATATATGAGCGACCTTTCATTTTGGTGTATATAATATAATTTTTTATTAATACGAAACACATTGCATTTTTAGAATAATAAAATAATTCACACTAAACTTTTTTTTTTTTTGGGGGGGGGGGGGGGGAAGGGGAAGAGGAAGACAGACTAAAGTGTAACCCCACCGTTGGTTACTGAAGATAAATCTAATAAAATTTGATGTAAATTCTTGTGATTGAATGTAAGGGCAAATAAGGAAAATGGCGTCCATCCTTTTTTCTATATAATGGCAGTGGTTACCTGTATCTTGATCGAATGATTTTCATAGAGGCTATCCAAATACACGTCAGAAAATTGTGGCAACTTGATGATCTTTTTAGCTTAATTCCAAGGGGAAATTATCGATTCATTTCTCATTTTATGCCCAGAATTGCTCAAGTGGTGATCTAACTAGTATTGATCATTTGACATGGTACGGCTGGCAATTTGACATTGATAATTTTAATTGAAACGTTTCATGGCATCTGCTTTAATTTCAGTAGGAACGATTCTCCAATTTGTCGAAAAACTCACTCTCTGTTTGCGACCAAGTTTAGTGTTCTCTTTTCGCATCCGTCGGCAAGCCCCTCATAGGAATTCCCACATTTGGAAAATACATGTCTCTTCACGTTGTTCATCCTCGAGTAGCGACCATTTTTAACGCTCTTCTATCTCTGTCTCTCCCGGCATTCTTTGGCATGTCTTGGTTCCCGATGTGATTCTAATGGTGAAGTCAATGGGGAGGGATGGTTGTATCATCCGTCGCCATCGCATCTGTTGTTCTTATCTTATCTTTGGGGTTTTTACCATATGGGTCAGGTGCAAAACGAAGGAACTCCACAGCAACAGGAGAAGAAAGAAACGGGTCGTTCTTCTAAATTTGTCGTGTAAATCATCATCATCGTCCAACCTCAGCCCACAAAAAGCAGTAGACTCGCTGGAGGTTTTTGCCCGCTGCCAAGCTGCCGCCGCTCCGTTAGCAGGCGCAGTTGGTGCTGCCCGTCCCCTATCCCAAGATCAACTTTGGAAAGGAGAGGTTAGATCCCTATCACCACGCCACCCCCGCCCATCCCCAGCCATCACTAACAATAAATTTGTCTCCACTGGAGCTGCGATTAACTCAACACGGGTTTTCGCCAATATCAGCGATGCAACCGGGCCGACCCATTGGGTAATTAGACTTTCCAGGCCCATGCTTGTTTCCGTGTATCTTGAGTTTCATTTGCTATGATGACCCAGCTCATGATACGAGTCTTAAGAAAACCCGCATTTCCCAAAAAAGCAAAATTGGAATGTGTAGCATAGACCTGTCAAGAACATGACAATCCAAACTTTATGAGTTAGACACGTAAAGTCTTCTCGTTGTAGAGAAAAAAGAAAAGAAAAGAAAAAGAAGTAAGTATTTTACACGAGAGTTAAGTATACCGTCTACATGAGGGTGGCGTTTTATATAATTTGAGATCAGGCGCTAGGTCCATGGACTTAGAAATTCAACATATGAAGGAAATAAAGATGTCATTGGCACAAAAAAAAAAGAAAAAAAAAAGAAAGGACAACCCTGAAAGAACAGGAAAAAATATGCGACAAAGAAAGGAGAGAAGATCTTCATGGATTCCATGTTATAGATGTCACAAATTGGAGTTTATATAACTTGAAATTAAAAAAAGAAAAAAGAAAAGCAAAGCTACTTTGCTATTTATGAGAAAAATTACCCAATTGGTCATAAATTTATATATATATATATATATCTCAATTTAATTCTATTTTTTTTTTCAATTCTATTGATTCAGAATTAAATCTTTGTGAGAAATTTCAAAGTAATTCTTCCAGTCAATTATCATTAGAAATCATTGGCATGGCGGTTTAGTCACTATCGGCCATCTTACGTGACACATTGTAATGTTAGCAACTTTCAGTGAAAATTGACTAGAAGGATTATATCATATTTTTGAGCAAAGATTTCAGATTAATTTGGTAAAATTGATAAGTTTATAACCGAACTAACATCCATATATATAATTTTAAGACAAATTGGACAATTTCCCTACTAGTTGTAACCTGCAGCCATTTTGTTTAATATCGCTTGGCTTGATTCAATGTATACTTGTAACTCGCATAAAATACTTGCTCTTCTTTGATACTTACTCAGATCCAACCCAAGAGTGTCAAATGAAACTAGGAAAACTTAATGAGGGGGGCAAAATATAGATTCCAACAAAATTCAGGTGCAAAAAAGGAATTTTAGAAAGAATTGAAAAGAAAAAAAATATGGCTCCAATCTCCCCCTTTCTCCAACCGGTAAAAAAGCAGAGCAAAAAAATCAGTCCCGCCATCGCTGGCATGGTTTTTCTTCGAAGTGCGCGCTCTCTCTCTCTCTCTCTCTTGAGTGACACTCTAGGTAGCACGGACACGTTCAAAAGGCCTCCGTGTCGTGTCGGACACCCCGACACGTGTCCAATATGCTCGGACACGTTCGGACACGCTCGGACACGCGGTCAACGCGTGTTGGAGTTTCTGACGTGTGGTCAACTCTTTCCGACATGCGCGTCGGAGCGTGTCCGGATGGCGAATCTGCAGGTGCGAAGAAGAAGGTGATGGAGGGTGGAGGCAAGGGTGAGGGAGCTGTCGCTCACGCGAGGGAGGGCTGCGACCACTGACTACAACGCCAGAGAAGGTTGCGACCGCCGACTGCGCCGAGAAGCCTTCTTGATCGTCTTGGTCAGCTGCGACCGCCAACTGCAACGCTAAGATGAAAAACCGCAACACCGCGATGGAGGGCTGGACGCGAGGCTTCGACGGCAAAGGGAAGAACGGAGGCGAGGCAGCGGCGAGAGAGGTGGAGACGTCAGACCGAGCAAAGGAGAGGAAAAATAAAGTGATTGCTAGGGTTTTTTTGCCCTTTGGGCTGTTTTTAGGGAGAAGAGAAAGGAGAAAGAAAGCCTTGTGCAGGGGAAAGAAAGCCTGCAAGCCTCGTGCAGGGGAAAGAAAGCCTTTGCAGGGGAAGCGACAGGCGCAGGGGTGGGTGGGGGTGGGGGGAAGAAAACGTGTGTTGAAATAAATGAGTGGGACCCATTTAAATCTTAAAAAGATATATGAAACATTAAATAACTTTATTAATACATGATAAGGCTAAAAAAATAAATAAATAGATAGGTTAAAAAGTTATTTCAAAAAATAAAAACACTAAATATTAAATAATGATAAATTTTGATCATCATAAAAAAATATAAATTTATTTTGACTCTAATTTTTCATTAGTTAATTATTTCATCGATAACTTTTGTTAAAGTAAAAAAAATGTCTTTTCAATTTTTTTATGAATAAATTTATTAATGTTATTAGTATAGATTTATTATAGGCTTTTTTTTTATTTTTTATTTATGAATTTGAATAAATTAATTTAAATATAATAATTAATCATGTATATATAAAAATATTTATTTAATATTTAACGTGTCGGAACATGTCGAAATTCTTTACTTTTTGAGAAATTGCGTGTCGCGTGTCGTGTCATGTCGTGTCGCGTGTCGCGTGTCGTGTGTCGGTGCTACCTAGGTGACACTACGGATCGATTCGATTACTACCCTTGCATCATCGATCGATCGATTCGAATCGCGTCGAACAGGTTGAGATTTCATGGAGCTTCGGGGGTTGGAGGAGGCAGAGAAATCTCGGGTTCCTGAGCTTGGCTCTCGAGTTTGGCATCGACGAGCAGTCCTGCAGCAAGTGCTTGGGACCGTCTCGTTTCCCTCTACGGTAACTTCAATCGTTACTTTGTCGCCTATCTTTTATTTTTTTCTATGCTGATTAGCGTTTGCAGAGGTTAGGTCGTGTAGGTATTTCACCGTCCACCACGACGACGACGATAGCTGGGGAATGTCTGCTTTAAGTTTGAATAGATCGGAGCGGGTTTGGTGAAGTAGTCTTATCTCTGATGATAACTGGGCACGCGGCAAAGATTTTCTTGCTTATTGGCCAAAATGCGCAGTATCTAGTCATTAGGGAATGACAGCAAATAATCAATGTATTGGTATTATGCACAGTTGCAAATGAATTTATATAGAAATGAAGCTCTTCTGCTAATGGATTTTTCATTTTGACTTTTAATTCCAAATTGCTGAAGAGTGTAGTGATTGAGCCTACAAGTGGCAATACTGGCATTGCCTTTGGCATTCATGGCAGCAACGAAGTGCTACAGGCTAATCATTACAATGCCAGCATCTATGCGTTTGGAAAGAAGGATCATCCTCCGTGCTTTTGGAGCTTGGTTGGTCCTGACCAATCCTGCCAAGGGCGTGAAGGGGCTATTCAGAAGGCAGTGGAGATAATGGCAAAGAAACCTAACTCTTACATTCTTCAGCAGTTCGAGAATCCTGCTAACCCAAAGGTACATGTGTGGTTTAACTGTCATGTCTTGTTGGTTGTATATGCAGGTGATGACACGAACTTCAGCTCGGCTGTTATTGTCCTGTTTAGTTACATTATATAACAACTAGACCTGAGATATGGAAAGGCTCGGGCGGCAAAATAGATGCCTTTGTTTCTGGGATAGGAACTGGTGGTACCCTAACTGGTGCTGGAAAGTTTCTGAAAGAGCAAAACCCTGACATAAAGGTAGATTTTTTTAAAAATATTGTTTGTCACGTGTTGAGCTCAGACAAAATATTGTCAATTTTGGGTGATTATCAACTATGGATGCCTTGAAAAAAAACATTGTGCCTGAACATTCTTTTTGTGTTGAGAGCGCTGCATCAGCTGCTTGTTATTCTTTTTCTCCCCTTCTAGTCTAAGTTCTTTACTGGTTCTCTTTTATTTGTCAGCTCTATGGTGTTGAACCTGTTGAAAGCCCTATATTTTCCGGAGGCAAGCCTGGTTAGTTCCCTTGAACATGTTATATCTTTCGTGATTATTAAATCTCCATGCACAATCTAGTTTATCATCCAATTTTGTTTCATGAAGATTGGTCGATGACTCGTGAGAGATTGATATGATGGGGTCTCATTTTTAGTCCTCATAGTTCAAGGCTCATGGTTTTGCCTGATTGCATGGGAAGAGAGAGAAGCGGTCTCTGCAAAAAGCTGAGATGATAAATTGTCGATATGAATAGGCTGATGAAAAAAGAAAAGAACTGCAATTCTTTCAAATAAAGATGGGGTTAAATATAAAGGGTATGACTCCCGAGATTTACTGTATGGCGCATTGCCAATATTTCTAACAGAAGTTCTGGATTTGAAGTGGTGTTCTCATTTCCATGTGAATCCTCTTGAAAAAGAGGTGTGCCTTTGGGAACGCGAACACAGGTGGTGCATGGCTGTCGTTAGCTCATGTCGTAAGGTGTTGGGTTAAGTCTCGCAATGAGCGCAACCCTCTTGTTTAGTTGCCACCATTGAGTTTGGAACCCTAAATAGATTGCCGGTGATAAGTTGGAGGAAGGTGAGGATGACGTCAAGTCATCATGCCCCTATTGAGACTGTATTTTGTAAATACATAATTATCTTGAATATATTAACTATTTCTTTATTTTCCAATCGCCTGGAACAAAAGAAACATCTTGTTCTTTCTTCAACAATTTCTGATCTCTAGTGGACCTCTTACTAGGATTCGAACCCAGATGAAGTTCTGACCATTTGTCAGAGAAAAAAGAAAGAATGGATCTTGTAGGATTCCCAAATTGCGGCACTATTGTGATATGTCAATGATGCTTCTTCATTTAAGGCCTTATAACTTCTGGGGCATGTGGACTTTACAGCGGGTTCTATTGACTTCGAAATTTCTATAGGTGTCATCTACATCCATCTCTGCCGCATCTATGGCCTTATTAAACAGTTTGGAATGAGTAAACATTTGCACTTCTCTCTCATCTGCTATTGGTCACTGCTTAGATATGAAAACAATTTGACTTAGGATGTTCCTGAGGTTTAGAAGTATTTCCTAAATCAAGCAATTGCAGACGAATGCCATCGCAATGCTGGCCTCCACAAAATGCGTTTTTACTAGCTTACCATTTTATGTAGATGTTGATGTATTGTTGTAATCGTTATTTTGCAATGGGGACTTGAGAAATGCAATAGACAATAATCATATTCATATTCAAAACACAGATAACAGGCTGCAATCTCATGGCGTAATCTTTCCAATATTCTTCCTTGACTATCTAAAGGTCATACATAGTCAGACAATTATGTTGGTTGAACAAAGACACCCTTATCTCTGATGATAACTGGGCACACGGCAAAGTTTTTCTTGCTTATTGGCCAAAATGTGCAGTATGTGGTCATTAGGTAATGACGTGATTGCTCGTGTTGTGTGGATAATTAATAAATCGATTGATTGCGCATTGCTAATAAGGAGATTTGTTGTGGTTAGTTGCTATTCTGATGATGGCTATAGAATAGTCTACTTTTGATTTGAATGGACTGGAGCTGGTTAAATCTAGTTGACTGAGCCTTAATCTCGTCCTTGTTTGGCGAGGTAGTCCTATTGACTGGCGAGCTATCTGGCTTATTTCTGAACTCACTTCGAATTACATATGGTGTCTTGCAATAATACTAATATCGTGTCTCACTGAACTAAGTGCAAATTATGTATTGTAGATTGTATTTATATGATCTCTTTTTTGCCATGGAACTTGCAAAGTCATCTCTTTTTTCTTTTGGTTTTCTTAAGGTGACCAAGGTCGAGTGTTTATCATTGTGGAGCACTATGGCTATGACTTCCTAGCAGGACTTGCAGAAACCATGCAAGATTCTGAGGATTGGGATGATTTGTAAGCTTCGGAATTAGAAGCTTGTAGAGTTTTGACTGCTGTGTTTGGCCAAGACATCCATAATGGTGGTGAATGCAATGTTATACATAATGTCAACATTTATAGAAGATTCTTCACAACTTGAGGAAAACCAAACTTTTCTTGAGGTGGATTCCTCTACTGATACTTAAGACGAAGACAATATACTTGGCTGTTAAATGGGTAGGAAATCTACATGCTATATTCCTCACCAAAGCAGTACCACGAGCAATTCATCCACTCAACTCCTAGCTAGACAATGTTTAGAATCTATGGTATGCTTCTCCCATTGACATAGATAATACTGCCAAACCGCTTAAGTCAGTGTGTTACTGTTCGTTTCACTTATAATTTGTTCAAGTAAATTGCTTATGGGGCCTCTCATCCAATCAAATGTCCAATAGACACTCATAACTTTTGTCAATTACTTCCACAATCTTCAAGATCCAAAATGAGATATTAGAACTCTTTAGTCAATAAAGAAGTTGATTTCAGTTTTGGATGAAGTACGAATACCTATATTTCTCAAATACTTTGAGAGCATAGCAAATCATTAAAGTGTGAAACTTAGCAATCTAGCATCATTGATGCGAATGTTTTGCGTAAATGAAGGCTTGTGATTTCTTTGTGCACATTTTTCATTTTCCATGACAATCCATGTCAGAAACTATTACGGTGCCGAAGAGGCTGTTGAAGTATTGTAAGAGCATTGTCACACAAGGTTCAATATCGTCAGTTTTGTCAGTTTCAAATAAAAGACATTGCTCTTGGATTTCGACTTCCAACCAAGGGACTCTTGAGTTACAAGGAATTGCAAGCCTAGGATGATAGAATTTGCAAATGTTGTCATATTTGGAAACAAGGCATTTCGATCAATGTAGCATTAGGCTTGTAAAGCTTTTGTAGCCATGTTAGATTGCTTTATTCTTATGCCCACCAGAGGGGGTAAACGTTTATGTTACTAGGTTAATGAATGTTAACATTGTCTATGCTATGTAATGATTGCATGTAGAAGAAAGTGGAAACAATGTTTAGAGCACAACCCCCGTGCACTTTTGTCAATGGTTCCACTAACTAAATGCAAAAGGGCTAAATGCAAAAGGGTGGACCCATATGGGTGCATTTGAGAAGTCTTTTGGGGAAAGTCTTCAAGAAAATGCTAAGACCTTTGAATTAAAGGTATTTTCCAAAATGTAAAGTGTGTTTGGTAAATTGTAATTTGAATGCCCATTTAAAGTACTTTTGAGAAAAATGGTGTTTGGGGGAATTACATTTACAAAGGGCTTAGGTGATAAAAAAAAATTATCAAAAGAAAAAAAAAATTGACCGACAAGGGTTGGTGGCCCTGGACGTCCATTGAAGACCTCCGACGAGGGTCGCAGTGGGGTCGCCCGACCTCCGGCGACCGCCGCAACCAAGATTTGGGCCGGTGAGGTCGCGAGAGGACCTCGCTGCCCTCGGATCTAGGTCATAGCAAGGTCAACGACCCAAACCTCACTGCGACCCACGGTGATCGCTGCGACCCAAACAGGGCGGTAGTTGCACCACTCCCTAGTCATGTGGCCTCGCCGCCCCTGGATCTGGGTCGCGGCGAGGTTGCGCGACCTCTAGCGATCGCCGCGACTAAGATCTGGGACGGTGAGGTCGCGGGAGGACTTCGCTGCCCTCGGATCTGGGTCGTAGCGAGGTCGACGACCCAAACCTCGTCACGACCCACGGTGATCTTTGCGACCCAAACAGGGCGGCGGTTGCACCACTCCCTGGCGACGGTCGCTTAGGCCACCGCAACCATGTCGAGCCGTTGGTGGCCGCTCACAGCTTCAAGCAACACGTCGTCGGCCTTCAAGGGAGAAGAAGATGAATAGTACAATGATGAGGGCAAAATTGAAAAAATCGAGAGTAAGTGAGGATAGTTTTGGAAGAAAAAAAAAAAAAAGTGAACAGTGTTACTTGTATGCCGAGAAAGCTGAAAGAGTAAGGCACCCTCACACCTACCTTGGGCTTTTAGCCTTGATAATGCCAGCTTTGGCCTAATGGGAATTTCAAAGTTGCTCCCAAACACCCCAACTTTAGCCCAAGTATCTTGAGAAGCGCAAAGCCCTTTACAAAGTTGATTCCAAACGCACCCTATGTCAAAATTCAAGTTTTCACATGATCTTTCCAATATGCTTTTTTTTAGCACTGTTAAGAAGGTTGTGAACTTAAGGATGACAATATTTTTCAAATGAATATTAAGCGATAGGAAGTGATTCTGGTACATAACCTTGGGTTCCAATGTATGGCACTAGAGAAAATTAGAAAAGAAGAAAATATAGGACATTCTTGTTTTTTCTTCACAAATTCTCTATCTGTTCTATAATTTCTAGAATTTAAAAATTGTACTATGCTTCTAGGACTTATGATCACTTGTTGGAGGATTCATCTTGCTTATGCTTGTAACTATCGTACTCAGCTCGATCTCAAACTCCAACTTTGGTTTGAGCATGAGTTTTCTTAGATTTAATTAAATATGAAAGTGTTTTAATAATATGAGTCAAGTCGAGTAGTGATTGGGTTGGCATGGATCATTAGACTTGCATTGCATGAAAATGGGTCAAAACAAGTTGATTGAATCTATTTGGGTTAGACTATTTTCGACTCGATTTGATCTAACGAAAGAGTGAGCAAATTTGGGAGTAAATTCACGTAATCTGATCATCAAGCTGTTATTTCATGCGAAGAATTACAAACGCTCTCTAGGCATACACCACCACTATACAAAGAGAAAAAGGCGAAGAAAGAAAGAAAGCCATGACATACCATTTTAATTAGAACAACCATACTCTTCGCAACCCAGGGCCACCTAAAGATTGGCAAGAATGATTTGAACAGTCAATGACGACCACATGAGAAGGCAAAATGGACCAGATCCATCTAATTTATCATGATCTTTCTTTAGTATCCGTAATTTTCCTAATTAATAATAATTTACTAATTGAAGTGTTTTTTCTTTTGTTCCTTAAATTTCGTGTATCTTATGATTTGGAATATATCACAAAAAAAAAATTGTCTAAGTTTATGATAAATTTTTTCTTAGATTGTTAGTAAATTACTTAATAGATCATAATTTTCCTATGGCGTATGTAGTTGTTTTTACTATAGTAATTTATTTGTAAAATATCCTTCGATAAATTTTCTTTGGAGAGTGTAATATTTTTTTTTGTAGGTTGTAGATCCTCTTAGCCCTATGGTTCACAATATTCCATAAAAATAGTAGTCTACTTAGTACTTATTAATAGTAAACTTCTTGTGTGTACTTCAGTAAAATACTAAATTGATTGTAACTTTATTTACACTTTGTAAAGTTTTGCAACCTATTTGTTAGTAATTTTCTTTATTTTGTCATAACGTTTCTCGTGCAGATATATTTGATCGCATTTGCATCCATAACTTTTCTTTAATGTCTGAAAGTTACAATAGAAAATTGAATTTGCAGAATAGGTTTGACAGATTGCGTTTTTGCCCTGTTTATCCAACTATCCACGTTGAATCCAGGATTGATCCCATAAAAGAGAGTTTTAAATTATGAAATTTTCATTACAATCATGATGTTTCAGGCACGATAAAGTAGTTTTTTTTTTTGTTTTTTTTTGTTTTTTTTTGGTCAAACAATATAGTAATGTTGGAAACTCTATTTTTCCAAAATTTTTGAAAACCATCCCATTGAAATATGTATATTAATATATACAAAGGTAAAAATGTAAATTAAAGAAAAAGCTATTATTTTTCTTTTTTGGTCAGAAAAAAGCTATTACTTTGCCGATTGTTTGTTTAGTAGATAAACAACAACATAAAAGAAATTTTAGATCCGCCTTGGAAATCTAAAACTTCTAGTACCATATGCAAGTCTCGCCTTTGCAAAGGGAGGCTTCACGCCAAACGAACCCGAGGGGCTCGAATGAAACCAGAAAAACTTAGAAGAGGGGGAGCAAAAATAGAATGTAAACAAACTTCAGGGGCGAAAATGGAATTATCAAAAAAAAAAAGAACTGAAAGATATTAGGGGTGAGCGTGTTCCCGAGTAGAACCGGGAACCGGGGAACCGGACCGGTTCGGTTCCTGGTTCTAAGGGAACCGGTTCCGGTTCTTGGTTCCCCTTTTCTGGGAACCGGCGGTTCCTGGTTCCTATAAGAATCGGAACCGGAACCGGAACCTGGGATCGGAACTGGAACTGGAACCGGTCCGGTTAGGGCTAAAAAAAAAAGCCCCAAATCAGAAATTCTCTCACATTTCACACTCTCTTCGCTCGTTCTCTGTGACTTTCACATTTCACTCTCTCTTCACCCGTTCTCCACTCTCGACGCCACCGTCGCTCGCCCTCGACGCCACCGCCGCTCGCCCTCGATGCCACCGTTGGCCTCTGCTTGGCGAGCCACCGCTTCGGAGCTTTCTCTGTAGAGAGAGAGAGAGAGCGTCGTTACAGGTGCTCGGTTCTTCCTTCGAGAAGAAGGCAAAGAAGAAGAAGGTGCGTGTGTTCGTTTCCGTCGCTCTTAGGATTTCGTGGTTTCCCACCGCTCTCTCTTTTCCCTCCATCCCATTTCGCGTTTCCGTTTTTGCTGAGAACCGTGCGTTTCCGTGTCTCTTTGTGCAGGTCCCGCTGGAGCTCGAGACCGTTACAGGTTCCTCCCCGTTCTCTCTAGCTTTCTCCTTGTACTGTTGCTCGTGTCCTTGTCTCCTTCGTGATCTTCTTTTTGGCTGGCCATGTTTTTTTTTTTTTTTTTCCTTTGACTCGCTCGTCTTGTGCCGTCGTGGCCAGAGTATACCGTGTAGTTTCGGTGGCAGATATATGCATACTTTGGGCTTCTTCCCGGCACCCTCCTTTTAGAGATATGGTTTAAAGTGGCTCTGGGATTTCAATGGATGTTGACTGTTTTTCATATGATAGTTACACATAAGCTTCTGATTAGAAAGTGACTGACTTGTGTTGGATTAGTTACTGGAAGTTTTTTTCTTCATGTTTTTTCTAATCATAATTTTCTTTAGTTGATGAGCACCTTTTCTTCAATTAGAACAACATAGTGTTGTTGAATCCTCAAGTGAATTCCAGTTACCTGGAAAACTAAATCTCATTTAAATGTCTGTATAATGTAGTTCTATCAAATTGGAAACTTTCTTTCGATAGTATTGATTCTAAAGTCAAACCATTGTGTTAATAACTTACAGTCTATGAACAAATGACTGAATGACTTGAGTGCCACGGGTATTAACTGGATAAAAAAAAATATTATGTGCACTAAAACATGTAATATTCAGCGATCTTCATCAATAAGAACAACTTCTGTGTCTGCCTTAATCCTCTCAATGTGAGCTGCAGTCAGGTTAACCCTCAAACTTCATCACCACTCCAGTTGTTCCCACTATGGAACTCCAACTCGGAAGCATTGACCCAAGTTCCACTGCTGTGTTGTGAGAAATAGACCTCCCACAGCTCACCAGTGAAATTGCTGATTGGGATTCGGAAGTAATTGTTGCTTTTAAATCTTGCATGGAAGCTTTTGTTTAAACCATTTATGCACTGGTTGCAATTATCCAATGAAAGTGGGGCTTCCTGTTTCTTTGATATAGGATATGTGTTCCAAGGATATGCAAACTTGTGACAGCTGTAGCCTCATTTTCCCTCGTAGAAGTATGAAAAAGATGGAAGGCCCAAGTGGTGAAGCTCAAATTTTGTGTAGACATTGTGCCAAGGTCCATAGTTGCATTCTTTTTTTTTAATAGAACTTTCATGACAAGTCTACAAGATGAATTGGGGTACTGACCAATGTCACGTGCATCATTTCTACAGTTACTGAAATCCAAATAATACGGCGGAATATGCAAGAAAATTTGGCATCATTCTGACGATGGAGATTGGGTAAGATATCTGACTGTTGACATAGTTGACTTATTCTCATTGAAAATGGTGAGTTGTTTGATGTTGTATCTTGCTGTGTGGAATTCTTTTCTAGGTATGTTGTGATGGTTGCAATGTATGGGTGCATGCTGAGTGTGCCAATATCTCCACCCGACTTTTAAAGGTGAGCATGCATTATTTGGTTTTGTTCCTAGATCTATTTTGCAAGCACATGGGAATTGTCTCTGACACAATTATAGTTGAAGGAGCTACGGCACTCTGATTACTACTGTCTAGATTGGAGGCCAAGACCACTTGCAAAAGGCCAAACTTACAGAAATTGGAGCCAAAAGAGAAGTATGCTCAGAGATACGTTACCTGTTTTGGTTAGTTATATAGTCTGCTTGCATGTGTGCTCGTGCGTACGTGCGCATATGCCTTTATGGTTGGGTTACGACTTGAACGAGATTACTTGAATTTGCTTGAAACAGGTTGGTGGAAAACAAGCAAGCTCCTTTGCTTGACAAGGTTTCTGTGGTGTGCAATGGCATGGAAAGGTCATATATTCCAAAACTTCATCTGTAAGCCTTCACTATTGCAGATTGAATTTCTTATATTGCTGCTTCATCTTTTCTGTCCTATCAACGTTTTTCTTTTCGGCTTTTGTAGATTGAGCTTCTTTCTTTTAGTTACAACTAATTAACTTATCTTATCGGCTTTTACGGTATAGTTAGTTTGTTGTCTACTTTGGAATTTAAGTGATCCGAATGGTGTGTGTTGAAGACCTTTTATTATGGAAAACCTGCATAACTTGGGAAAGCTTTTAATTTACATAGGGGTTGTTTATAAGCCGTCTTGATTTCGTTTGTCTTTGTAGAATTGTGTGCAAGTGTGGCTCATGTGGTTTAAAGATGCAGACACTTAGTGAATGGGAACGGCACACAGGTTGTAGAGCCAAAAAGTGGAAGTACAGTGTCAAAATCAAGGATACAAGAGAACCACTGGAGAAATGGGTTGGTACACTTTTCTGTGACTTCACAGCATCACTTGCACTCTTTCCTCATCTGTCAACTTATACTAGACTTGCTTATCTAGTTTGCTTGATTCTTCTGTTTATAAATAATCAATCATGAACTTTGTTTGATAATTTCTAGCGTCAAATGTACTGATAAAGTAAACACCATGGAGTAGCTTTTCCTTATATAGCTCGTGTGTGGTGTAGTGTTCATGATTTATACTTTGTGTGCAGATCTGGTCATTAACATATAACCTACTACAGGGGGGCATGGGTTTGTACATTATGAATTTGCATACCATGTTTCTGGAATCTATAGTCTTGGTCATATTAAGAATGCTGTCTTTTAGCGTATTAATTAGTTATCTTTCAGCACACATCATTTGAGTTTCTGTATCTCCTTGATTTAATGTTTTTCTCATGTGGAAGATTTCCAATAGAAGCATTTTTTTACTAAAAATGAAAAAAAAGAACCTGTTGGAATCTGGAACCGACCCCAGAACCTGTGATAGGGTAGGTTCCAGGTTCTTGGTTTTGACGGGTAGGTTCCAGGTTCCAAAAAATGAGGAACTTGTACCCGAGGGTAGGTTCCAGGTTCCAAGCAGAACCTGTAAGGAACTGGGAACCGCTCACCCCTAAAAGATATGGCTCCGATCTCCCCCATTCTCCGACGCATAAAAATGGAAAATGAAAAACATCAATCTCGCCATCGCTGGGAAGGTTCTCGAACAAGAGGACTTTGAGCTCGCTCGGATTCGATTTGAGACTACGGATCAATTCGATTCGATTCCAACTCGGCCACCATCGATCGATTGAATCGCTCGAACAAGTTGAACATTCCGCGGAGGGAGCAGGCCTTAGAGGTAGAGAAAGCTCGGTTGCTGAGCTCCGCACGAGTTCGGCTTCGACGAGCAGTCCACCAGCAAGTTCTCGGACCATCTCGTTTCGCTCTACGGTAACTCGAATCATTATTTCGTCACGCGTTTTTTTATGCTAATAAGCATTTTCAGAGATTGTGTAGGTAGCTCTCGTCCCCACAATGTTGATGGCAGTAGAAGGGTCTTGCTTTAGGTCTGAATGGATCGGAGCGAGTTTAGTGAAGTAGCAATCCTACTGACGAGAGAAATGTCCGGCACTGGTCCAGCTTGATGTGCTTAGGTTACTTGGGATGATGGTGGTTTTTTCTTGATTATTGGCCCAAATTGTGTGATATTTGGTCCTCGGGGAATGACTTTAGCTGCTTGTGTTGCGCGGATAATTTGTGCATTTGATTGAATGTGCATATTCTTAATTAAGGAGATTCATTGCGTTTAGTCATTTTGGCGATGGCTATGGAATAATAGTCTACTTTGGATTTGAATGGACCGGAAGAGTGATTCGTTGAGTGTTAATCTCATCCCCTGTTTCTTTGTGGGTTCGGCTGAGTAGTCCTATTGACAAGCGAACCGTTTGGCTTTTTTCTAAATTCACTGCAAATTACTTGTGGGTGTCTTGCGATAATTGTAGATAGTATTTATTTGATCTCTTGTTTGCCATGGCTCTTGCAAAATCATCTCTTTCTTCTTTTAGTTCTGTTAAGGTGACGAGGGTCATTCATTCGTTGTCACTTTCGTGGTTGTCATTATTGTAGTCTATGGGGACATTTTGTCCTAATTATAGGGGACTGGCATGTCTCAAGCAGAACTTTCCATATGTCCCAGTGATGGCTTTAACTGCAACTACCACTCAGTCAGTTTGTAAGCTACTAGAAATACATAATCGCCTGATTATGTTGAAATAATCTGTCTGTCCTGATTAAAGTATACATCCATTATAGGATATCCTAAAAGCTGTTGGGGTTCCCATGCTCTTGTTCTTGCAACAAGTTTTGACAGACTAAATCTAAAATATGAGGTCATAGGTACTGAAGTGGCATGGAGAGCTGCTAAAGAATCGTTTTGCTAATTTTTGCGGCATGGTGTATGGCCTTCTGAAAAGTGAATGTGTTGATCTTATAAAATACTTGAATGAGAAGTGCTGTATAAAGATGGTGTCCAATCATGCTAGATTAGTAGCCTGTCAAAGAGTAGCTGTTGTAAAAAAATTGGCATACTGGAGTGGTCCAGATTGTATGTGCTACCATTGCCTTTGGGATGGGAATAGACAACTCTGATGCTGGAAGTTGAAATGGACTTTGGCTTTGCCTATTTCTTACATTTTAGGAGTGGATAAAACTTTCGTGGTGGATTGGCCCAGAGAAGCAGAGGAAGAGGAAGCTGGCCAGATACAAACTTTATTTGGTCGAGGGCAAGTTCAAGGCTTGTATCAAACGAGGGTTCCGATGGCTGAAGCGCAAATGCTCGAACATCGTGCGTCAACTTTAATATGTAGAAATTACAGAATATCATGCTCATCATCATCAAGAGAGAAAAGGGTAGGATCAGTCGAGAGGAAACAAGAGAGATTTCTTTTGTTTATCGGGTTTTCATCTTTATATGCATCTAATGGTAATTAAGTATTCAGAAGAGTGCCACAATGTTTAATCTTTCCAATATTATGTTTGTTTGAATCATTGTTTCATTCATCGATCTCCAGCATTCAAAACATAGGAAAATGAGACGACTCATATTTGATATTCATATATATTTATATTAGCCGAAAGTTTTTTCTTTTCTCTGAATTTCCTTACTTTTGATTTATCTGCAACATGATTATGCATTCGTTGCACTCCCATGCAAAGTAAAAATGTCTGACCTACTAATTTATTCTCTTTTCAGTAAGCTCTTTGGTCAAAAATATGATGCTGATTACAATATAAGAAGATTGCTTTCATTCGTAGGATTTGACGTTTGGAACTTTTTTTAGGCTAAATGCTGCTTAAGGCTCCATTTTGGTGGTTCTTTAACGCCCTTATTTCCTCAATTTGTCTATTTCAACTCCTCTATGTTATATGATTCATCATATGGCATATATTTTAACATGAAGCTCGCAGGTGTTAAATAAATCGAAAGGCCTTCAATATTTCCATCCTGATTTGACTGATAGCTTTCGTATTTCTCGGGCCATCCCATCAAGACTGGAGTTATAAAAAAAAAAATTGAGGAGAACCAAAGAACCTTCTCTTGTCCTTCCGAAACTTTCGTTGTTATTGTTTATTAATAAGACCTCAATGTAATATGCAATGGAACTATCATAAACAAGCTCAAACCAAATCGTTAGCATGTAACCAAAGTAGAAGAGAAAAAGGGAAAAAACCCATGAACAACACCAAATGGTTCAATTGGTTTAACACGTTCATCTAATCATTTGATCGACTCACGTTCCAACTTCAAATCAATTCGATCGATAAGGTCGTGACTAATGTTGTATAAGTAGTCAAACACAAAGCCATTACCCTTTGAACTAAATGCCTAGGCACTGGTTGAGCAATTAAATAATATATTATATAGTCAATAATTGACTTTATTTGTGAATCTTCTCGTGTTATTTCTAATTAATATATTGAAAATCAGATTATTTCATGTCTGATATGTTTAACTAGTGTTTTGACTCTTTAACGTGACCTGCATTTTATATGAGTTAGTACTTAAAGATTCAAACTTAGTTTAACAAGTTACTCGGCCTTGTTTTCAGCTCCGGAAAGTATTGACTCAAACTTCAACTGGACAACGAGCGAATCAGACTCTATGATGTAAGTAGCTTTTAACTAATAAAGTTCCACCATTGTAATGTAGTACGATAAAGAGGAACATCTAAGTGGCTCCTAAGAAATTGCTTCGATTGAAACTTGAATGCATGACCTATGACCACAATTTGGTGTAGTATATTCCGAGTACTAACCAACTAGATGAACCCTTTAGTGTTTTTGTCCAAACCAAATGAGTATAAATATTAGGAGGGGCTGCTTTCACCCTTTTAGAGATTATTCTTGACATTTTTATCTATCTTCAACTGTAGCCAATGCCATAGAAAATTTGATTCCAGGTATGGAAAATGTATGGCTGTGTATACTCTGCTTTATAGATTCATGCTTAAAGGAATCAAGTTTGAGATTATACACTTACAAGTGATTGCAAAATGCCAATACACAAACTTCCTGAGTCTGAGAGATGATTGTACATTGACAAACACTTTTATTTTGTGCTCAAAATTCTTCCAAATGAGAAACTACTGTCTTTTGGGAATCTTTCCGCTGAAATTCTTGCCTGCAATTGATAGATTATTTGCTGATTCCTTGACATTTGCTTTTTCCATGAAGAAGTCTCTCACATTGACAAAATCGTAGCTTGAAGTGGACATCTAAAGGGTAATCTTTTTGATAAACCTCACTTCATGCTTAACTTCACGTACAGAACCACCTGCACATATGCGGTCTTCTTGCAAGCATTTTGAAATTCAGTGTTTGCTAAATAATAGCAAAGCTTGCAAAAGACTACTACATATTATAAGTCCCTTTATATCATGAATGATGCAAGCCTAGGGGAGGCTTTCTCAAACAATAGGATCGGGAGAGTGACTCGCGCACAAGAAACGGGACGAACAGAAATTTCAGCACTGCACAAGGTCAGGAGAACAGTCGTATCTTTGTCGATACAGATCGGATCGACCTGATTCCAAAGCCAAGTGAACAAAGACTTCTGGATCTACAAATTCCCTGTTTTGGGTTTTCTGAAATAAGCACTGTAGAATAGTCGAAATTGGGTTGGAAGTAACGAACAGAACAGGAAAAGATAGGAACTTCGTTGGTTGCTCTTCTAGGCCTCCAAGGAAGTTGAAAGGGACACCGATTCTTCTAGATCGATGACTGCAACTCTTCAAGGATGCAGATTTCGAAAGCTCCGACTCTTCAAGGACGGAGTGAAAACTCTTCTAGGTTTTCAAGGAGATGAACTCTACAAGGTTCACGATACTTGCTTCAAAGCAAAGTTTTTCATTTATCAAAAGTCGTCTGTCTTCTACAAGGGATTGGATGGCTTATATCATCAAAGAAATAAAAACAGAGCATAGAAACTTGAAAGCATTAAAGAGCCTAGAAACTAGAAAAATAATAAAGAGCTTAGGAACTAGAAACTAGTAAAAGCATAACGTCTTCATGGCTCCCAAGGTGTTTTCTTTCAAACTTCTGGAATGGACTCAAGATATCATTATAGCTTCTCGGTTTTGTTGAGCTTGAATGCAGGCCGATCTTCTTGGTCGAGAGAGCCGGTCTTCAATGTGGGCTGCATCAATAAATCATAAGAAGAATATCAACAACATGGAGCACATTTTAATTACACCAATGGCGAAGAACTTTGGAACCCTTTCCATAATGTCTCATGACATATCTCATTCCTGCCCACATCTCCTTCCTGTGATGTTTGGGGATGCTATCTGAATTTTATGAAATGCAAGTTGAATCTACACAAGAAGGATAGGATTTATCAATTATCAATGAATGAAGATAACTAAGATCGGAGCATCACAATATGCACCATGAAAGATAAGGTACAAATGCACAAAGCATCATTTGCCCCAATTGCAGTTGGACAGCAATGAACAGAAACCTCATTAGCTGGCCAATGAAAAAGAAAACAATAGGCTTTGGAGACGGAAGCAACTTGCAACACTTTCCTTGTTTGTGGTTAGGAACACAAAGATGAAGTGCACTTCAGCTTTGGAGATGAAAGCAACTAGCAACACTTTCCTTGTTAATAAAATTATGCTGAAAAGATGAGGTGCCTAGACTACAGAAAGAAAGATGAATTTGTTACTTGGTTATTTCGCAATATCCCATTAACAAAATCATCAGTACAAGATAATTTGCTAGGAGGTGAATTTCAACTTTACAAAGTCGACGTCACATGAGAACTAAGCTTATCAAATTAGAAAAAAAAAATCAGAATCCTATATGACAACATTCAATGGATAGTATCGCATTGATAAACTAATAGAAATGGAGGAGATTATTCTCATGCATACTTGCTTACTGATTTTAGGTGGAATTCCGTAGCTCATATAGTATAAGCACACAAGCTATTTTTCATTGTTATGGTATGACTAGTAGTGCATACCTCCCTCTGCAGAGCCTCACTAAGTTCAGGTGTGATAACATTAGAATGCAATGACATCAAACACCTCTGCATCAGGGTGACATACAAAAGAATCAGCAGCTACACATTTGATTGACAGAGAGGTTGAACCTCAAGAGCATACATGTGACATCCTGAATTTCATATTCTGTTTTCGATTGAATAAGTTGGGTTTTTCATCGACGCGCCTATAGTTCTTTTCCTTGAACTGATCACTCACGGGATAACTAGTTTATCAGGTGAAGCCGTTAGGGAATCTAAATGCAATAGACTTGAGAATTCGATCAGGGATCGACTGCTCAACCATGCTAATCTACAAAGGTCATTATAGCACAATTAAAAATTGATTAGAGACCGGAGATAGGTCGATTTGATAGAGGTATGTGATTAGAGTGTGGGTAATTTTACCTGATTGCAAAATTTCTGTCAAACGGTACTAAATCGATTTTTCTGTCATTTTGGTACCTTATGCCCGTATGTGAAATCTTGAGATTTTCACGACAACCGAGAGTCGCCAATGTGTCGAAGATGTATATTGTGGCTCGAAAATAATCGACCATAGGTCAATTACACTAAAAATTCCTAAAAGCTACTTGATATGTTAGGTTATGCTAAAATCGCACTATATTGAAATTAACAGCGAAATTGAACCCAATTTCATAAATTGAAAGTTTTGTCATGTCACGATTCATTTTAGGACTGTTGACTCATCCTTCGAAGATTTTTCAGTAAACCAGGATTTTCGGCAAAAATTCAAAGTAAGATTGGACCGGAAAAATCATATGGCTGTTTTTGGTCTCGTCTTTGGGATTTAAGTTGGCTCAATTGGTGAGGAAAAATGTTAATTGTGATGATGGCACCTTGGTGGGATTTATGGACATCAAATTGGATCCAATTGGTGGGGAATTGATTAAATTTGGGGGAATTTGGTGCAAAATTCGTAGGCCATGGGGGAGGCAACCTTTTGGACCATTTAGGGAAGCTTCTAAGGGAATTTTTGTGCTGCAAAATTGGCTGAGGATAGGGCTGAGCAAGTAGGGCCTTGCAATGAGCACAAAGGGATGGAAGTGAAGACTTTGTGGCCCAAGGGGGACCCTCCATCTTCAGCAGCTCATTCTTCAAGCTTGAGACATGCTTTATCCATTGTTGATTACCTTAGGAGCTCCAAAAACTAGAGAAAAACCGGCAGCCACTCCCCCTAGCCCGTTGACCACCACTAAGGCCATTGGAGCCGCCGCTCGCGCTGCCCGTGCCCGTCGCACGTCGTCCAGCTTGCCCGCGCATTGGCGCGCCCGTCCGCTTGCACCTAAGCCACCTCGACATCCTCTGAACTTCCCTGGTCACCACCGAAGCATCCCTGCCGTGGTCCAGCCATCGTCTACCACCGCCATCGCCCGCCTAGGTTGCTGTAGCCTTCGCCGGCTTTCCCTCGCCGTTTCAGTCGCTGGTTCTATCTCCTTTGGCCCAAGTCAGTAGCCAAAACCAGCAAGGAGTTTTGGACTTCAAGGCCCATTTTCAGGCCCACTTGGTCCTCTGTTGGTGAGTTTACTCGCTAAATTATGTTTAGGGAGTTAATGATGCTTATGGGTGATTAGTTTAAGTTAAGTATAGATTATGTGGTTAGTTAGAATAAATCAGCAATTTAATTATTCAATTGTGCATATTAGGTGGTTAGAATAGACTAATTAGAAACTAGATAGGTCGTGCTATTAATCTAGATAGGTTCGGAAATTTTTCGGGCCCATTTAGGTGGTTAATTAGGCATTTCCAGCCTAAGTTGGTATTGTTGGTAATTAATTGCATTTGTTTAATTATTTTCGGTATTTATTTAATTATTTATTATTTTTCGAAAATTATACCGGGATAGCTAGTGATCGGAATTTCGTGTTGATTGCAGTGGTGTGCTTAGATTATGCAATTGAATACTAATTTATGCAAATTGAGTGGAAATTGTGAGTTTGAATATTTATTCTAAAATTGTAAATTTCTGGTATTTTAATCAGAAATTCCTAGGTGTCGGGTTTTGACCCCGAAATTATTGAATCGTTAGCTTGTGTGAGTAATATTGAATTGTCACCTTGTGTGAGCATTGACTCGTTAACTTGTGTGAGCATTGAATCGTCAGCTTGTGTGAGCAATGAATCGTCAGCTTGTGTGAGCAATGAATCGTCAGATTGTGAGAGCAATGATTGTATATCAGCTTGTGCAAGCATTATTGTACGTTAGCTTGTGCGAGCAATTATCGAATTGAATTGATTAAATGGATGGATCGATTGATCAATGGATTGAATTGAATTGAATGATTGGGTATATCAATTGTACTGACTTGCATGAGGGAACTGAGGCGAGGTAAGTCATCTGTCTTGTGTGTATTGACTGCCTCTAGGCGTATTTCCTTCATAATCAGAGTTTAGGGAGTGAACTTGTTGAGACATTGTCTCACCTCGTCATGAGCTCAACCTTTTTAGGTCTTTAGATGGTGGTTCCTCCGGAACGTTTTGGTTGGCCCATTAGGGTTACTGAGTGGACTTTTGACTACCTTGTCCCTAGGGCTCACTGGGTCTATGAACTCGTGGTGACCACCGTCTAGGTCGATGAGAGCCTACCTCAGAGGGTACCGCATCGATTTAGAGTGTGGTTTCGCCACATACTCAATGGATACAGGGAGGGTCCCCTCCAAGATTTTGAGATTCCTGCTGTGGTAGTTCATGCCGCTCTAGGCGAGAGTGTAGCTGACCCTCCTGATGGTGCTGTAGAGGACCCAAAGCCCTCGAAGCCCGTGGGGACCGAAGGATTGCCGAATGTGTTCGACTAACTGGTCTTAGGATAGCTTGGTTTGAGAGCTGGTCTTTTGTAGACTCTTGACCTTAGTTTAGTCTTGTATATAAATCGGGATGTTTATAAAAGTGTTTTGGTTGTGAAATTGTTTTTCTGCTATTTTATCCTATGTTGATTGCTGTTAGGAGTAATCGTTCGCTTCCACATATGCATTAAAATGAATGGGTTGGCGACGCGTCCTTGGACGTTGCAAATTTTATCGACCACCGAGGGATGGGCACGCGCTCGAAAATCGGCGCATGACAATACAAAAAGCAAACTGAACTGAAAATACAACATTTAAATCATTTAGGCATGTGCTGTTGAGATCGGATGAAGTGTTTTGGATCCTCACAAGCATCAAAACTTCCTAAACACACTCCAGTTGGCCCATGAGCCTCTTCAACATTGGCACGAAAGATGGTCCTCAGTAGGGGTGAGCGCGGTTCTCGGGTAGAACCGGGAACTGGAGAACCGCATCTGAGGTTCCGGTTCGGTTCTCGATTTTAAAGGGACCAGTTTCGGTTCCTGGTTCCCCTTTTCTAGGAACCTGCGGTTCCCAGTTTCGATACCGAAATTGATACCGGGAACAGGAAGCAGACCGGTTAGGGCTAAAAAAAAGCCCCAAATTAGAATGACTTTCACATTTCGCAATTCACGACACTTCAGTTTCATAGTTTTCTCTTCGCCCGTTCTCCGCCTCTGCTCGATGCCACCACCACTAACTTTTGGCTTGCTGACCTCCGCTCGCCCTTGATGCCACCATTGACCTCTGCTCGGCAAGCCACCACTTCCTCTGTAGAGAGAGAGAGCGTCGTTACAGGTGCTCGGCTCTTCCTTCGAGAAGAAGGCGAAGAAGAAGAAGGTGTGTGTGGCCGTGTCCGTGTTCGTCGCTCTTAGGGTTTTGTGGTTTCCTAACGCTCTCTCTTTTCCCCCCATCCCATTTCACGTTTCCGTTTTTGCTGAGATCCGTGTGTTTCCGTGTCTCTCTATGTAGGTCCCACTGGAACTCGAGACCGTTACAGTTTCGTCCCTGTTCTCTCTGGCTTTCTCCTCATACTGTCGCTCGTGTCCTTGTCTCCTCTGTGATCTTCTTTTTGGCTGGCCATTTTTTTTTCTTTGACTTGCTCGTCTTGTGCCGTCGTGGCCGGAGTGGTCAACAGCTCGACGTTCACCCGCATGATCATCATCTTCGCTGTGCTTCTCTAGCAGTGCATTTTTTTTCTTTTTTTGGCGTCCGGTTACCGGGAGTCCGTGCTTGTGTCGGTGGTCTACGGAGGCGATCCCGTGTTCTTGTTGAGGACATGCTGTCTCCCTGAGCATTTTCATGCGCCACGTGTCTTTTTTGGCGGTGGATCTGTGTTTGATCCGCTCTATTATTACCTTTGCTTGAGTTCTAATCTCCTGAGTCAGGCTTGCGTTTTTGTTGATTTTGTTGGGACCAACTGTGAGATCTGTGAGACAATCTGTGTTTACTACTTTGAACGCGTTTGCTTGGTCCATCCGGGATCTTCTTCCTTGAGGATGAGAGCATATCATGCACTAGAACTGCTGCAGGAGTGCATTGTATTTCCAATAGTAATACATTTTTGATTGCAAGAAGGTCCATGGATCTGTTGCTCTGACATGCATTACTTTTATATAGTATATTTGAATGCGGCAGGTAAATTTCAGCTTGTATACATACGCTACTCCTAATGTTCAATTTTTTTCAGTCTTAAAGCCGGTCTCTGTTCGTCTGAATGTGCAAACTTTGATATTATCCAGGAATAAGATCAAAGAGTGGCCTGGTGAAATTTTAAAGCCACTTACAAATCTTTCTTGCTTGAAGCTGGATTATAATTGCCTTGGTCAGGTAATCCCAATTGTTTTCTACTTCGGTGAATTTGATGAGAATCAAATACATGATGAAAAGCTTTGTTTTCTGGCTGTTTCTTCCTTTGGTTTGCATAAAACTAAGCTCTCTTAGGGAAAACAAGGAAAGAAAGAATGCCAAGTCATTTTCATGTTGCTTTGCACTAGAAAAATAGATAGTCATGTACAAAAAATGTTCTCTTGAGTATGTACTTAGATCAAAAGACTTATGGCCTTGGTCATGAGGTATTTTGGAAAAAAAAATTCAACCTTGTAACAGGAAGGTTAAGTTATAGGGAGCTCTTACTGATGGAAACATCATTGTAATTTTCCTACATTCAGTATTTTGGCTCGGTGATTGCCATGTGTTGCTGCTTGTATTCCACTCATTCTCTCTAAGAGCTGTAACTATTGTCCCTAAGCATTAATTATTGTGTGAATCATGATTGTTGATTCCATTTTCTTCTGTTGCCTTTTCCGTGCGTTTAAATCATTCTTATGTGACTGCCCTACCATGCGTGACTACAGATTCCGCCTGATGGATTTCAAGCTGTAAGCATGCTCCAGATTTTGGATTTTAAGCGGTAATGCTGCTTCATTGCCAAGAAGTCCAGCATTTTTGTGCTTGCGACAATTGCAGGAACTATATTCAAGGTAACTAAGCGGACATTATGGTGACTGAGTTCTATGTATATTTGTTTGTATTTGTGCATTTTTTATCTTTAGTAGGCGTAACTGTCCTGATGCATTTGCAAAATTCTATTTTGACTACTTAGACAGATGCGGCTTCAAGAATTCCCATCAGATATATTGAGCTTGACACACTTGAAAATCCTCGACTTGAGCCAAAATTCCCTTCAAATTATTCCAGAGGTAGCGGTCTCTCTCTCTCTCTCTCTGCGCCACACGTGCATGAGGTTTCTTTGGGTGGTGGCGATGCTTGTCCATCTTGTCCCGACAGCTTGTCCGGTATGAACTTACTTATGAAGGAATGGTTAAAAACGCTATGCTTACTAGACAGTATATCAAAATGCGCATCTTCCTGTTTATGACACTATTACTCTTATCATAGTATTGCGACGTTTTTTATTAGCATCCCTTTTCTTGATTCACGATTTTGTATGTTTCTTTTTATACTGACATACAGGAGATTGGGGCTCTCACAACTCTTACTGAGCTTGACCTCTCCAACAACAATATACTATCACTTCCTCCTTAGCTAGTAAGATCTATTCCCTAAAGATTAAGCTCTGTGGAGCAAGTAATTTTGGTATTTTTAACTACAAATGAAAAAAAAAAAAAAAACCTGTTGGAACCTGGAACCAACCTCGAAACCTATGACAGGGTAGATTCCAGGTTCTTAGTTCTAATGGGTAGGTTCTAGGTTCCAAAAAATAAGGAACCTATACCTGAGGGTAGGTTCCAGGTTCCAAGCGGAACCTGTAAGGAACCGGGAACCGCTCACTCCTACTCCTCAGTTGTTGTTGGTGCTTCCTTTGCAAAATATATCTTCTTCATTTTGATAAGTCTCTGGCATGGAATTTGAAGTTCCTCAACCAAGTTAGCCAGACTAAGATTAATCATGTGACAATACAATTCCATGACAACAATAGGATCAGATGGGATGTAGACTCACTAGCAAGTTCTTGAGCTCCTTGTCCCCAGTTGTTTCACAAAAAGGGCAAAAAATTTGTCTCAATTATGCAAAAGATCATTGATACAGCTTATCAAATTGAAGTCCCAAAGTAAGCCTTGATCATCCCATAGACCAACCAGACCTGTCGTAGAAGCAGTACCAATTTACCTTGCTTGATAATCTTTCAAAATAATAATTTGACTGCAGGTTTAGAATAGGCAGTCTAGAATCATATATGAGAGACTAGCCAAAAATACTCTTTTTTTTTTCTGTTTTCTTTTTTAATCATCAACCGAAATACTTGAACTTTGATTTTTATTTAGCTCAGCTCTTTATACTCACTGGAATTGATACTTTTCTATAAGGTTCAAGAGGAAAATCAAGGGAACAATAAGAAACCTGACAAGGTTCATCACAGAAAATCGAAATGTGTTTATTCCCAATGTGGTATTTGCCATTAGTCAAATTTGACACATAGAAGAACTCACAAAGGAACTCAAAATGGCCAAGGATTTTTTCAAAGAAAATATGAATTTTGAAAATAGGGAAAATGGATACTTGCCATAGTTTACAATATTGAGTACCAGAAGATCATTGGCCTCTAGATGAAAAATTCAAATCCCAAGTTTACAAAGAGGGAAACTGTTAATCACTAGATGATTCTTATTTAACTATGTTGATATTTTCATTCTTGCCTCACAAGTCGCTAATATGTTTGCAGTCTACAAAAGCTGCCAATGGAAGGATAAATGAAAAACATTGCTATAACGTAATCAACAGCAAGTATATGTTGGCAAATCTAGAGTCTCCAAAATCAATCAAATAGATACCCGGTGGAAGCAAATCATTCTTAAAAAAATAGCTTCAAGAAAAGTGTTACTTCATTCTCTCACGCTGGCCATTCAAGGATGGAGAATCTTACTAGATAGCCAATGCCTTCTATTGACATTAAGGTCTATATTTTGATCTTGGCTAAAGCATCATGTCAGCTTCTATGACAAACTGCCCTTGCTCCTTCAATTATGTAATAGTAGCAATTTAGGGAAGTCAGAACCCTGTAATGAAAACCTCCTTGTCAAAAGAAGATGGTGATGAAAAGTAGGTCATGAATGTTAGAAGAAAAATGATAGTTTATTGCTTATTTACCTCTGTCAAGGAAACATGACTCGTCTCACTGTTGTAATACGGGTATAAGATTCATCACATCATTATCACTGTAGTATAATATTTCAACAGAGAGATCGAGAAAGATCTCTTTGTAATTACCAGTGACGCATGTTCTAGATAATTTCAGCAGCATTTCCAATGCATTGCAACCTTGAATATCCAAAGGATCTAAATCCATATTTTTCAAGTCCCTGAAGCTAAGTAAGTTTCTTTGTCTTTAATCACTAGAGATTGTAACTTCTCACGTCCTGTCAAACTAAAGTCTCTATTGTCATGCATCTAGTAATATCCGATTTTTCTAAGAACTACACACCATCAAGACCTCAATTTTCGACTAGATTGTTGCACTTGATGGCCCGTAATTCCTCCAAACACCGTAATGTTGGACAGAAAAGCCTTTTAAGGGAATTGCGGTCATATATAAATATGCCCTCCAAGAACACCAAATCATCATGGGCCTAAATTTCAACTAGGTTATTGCAATGCTTGGCACATAATCATTTCAGATGGATTAATCGTGAAAGGACCAATCTTTCAATCAAACTACACTTTTTCATTCATAACTCTTCCAAGTACTTGAATTTGTCGAGCTTAAGCAATATCAGCTTATCACACTCCTCAATACAGAGTTTCAAGGGTCTTGAGGAAATATCATGGATGTCTTCAATTAGATGGCATGCCTTAAAATGGAGTTTTTTTGGGTGGATTAGGCTACAAAGCTATGGCAATCTGGGACTCTAACAAGAGATCAACAGATATGTCAAGCCTGAAGGAAGCTCTGGCAGCAAGAAGAGCTTGTCATAGCCCAATAGGCTATGGCATTGGAGAGAAGAAACATTCTGAATGCTTTTTGGCAGGGTAGATATCGGCACACAAGTGATATAGAGAATCTCAAGTGAAGACAAGTCACTGATTTCACTTGGAATTGCTTTTTCAGACAAGGCACAATAGGACACTTATGGTGCGTAGATTTTTCAACCTTCCAATAGCACAAGGAAGCTTTTCAATCCTAGAACCACTAATGTCCAAATGTTGCAAATTTAGCAAATCTCAAATTATGCTAGGGATTTCTCTGAGTGACTCACAATAGTAGGTGCTCAGTTTCTCCAGCTTCATCAGAGAACTGATAGACGTAGGAATCTCAGTAATATTAGCAAAACCTAACATAAGTTCTTCTAAATTGACAGATTCACCTCTTTTCAGTTCTAACTCATGTAACAATTCGCTCTTGGTCCAATCCGTTGCAACATTCTTCATCCAAGATCCCAAATTCTCTTGTGGCTCTTAGGATTGCCACGCTCTCCCCAATTCCAACTTAGCGAACCGACCAAACACTGAGACACACGTTCTCCCATCCCGCTTTAATCTGATCTTCTTCGCTTTCTTCTCCTCCTCTGCAATAAACACACCAAGTTATAGGTACTACCAATAGCTTCCTTCCTTTCCAAACAACTTGAACAGCCATTTTCACTTGAACCACTGATTCTTTCTTTGTCATTTAACACCACATTCAAAGAGAAACCTCAAATCAAGACGGTGTCAGATAATCAATGCCGCTAGCTTTTATTGCAGGAAGAACTCGAAAAAAGAATAGAAAAAACTCTTTTTTCTACACCGCTTCTCGTTCAAGAAATAGAGCCCACATAAACTCTATCCACACTAGAGACTCAGACAAACCTTTGATAGAGAATTGCATAAAACAGCTCAATACATCACTCCAGAACCCAGTGCTTGATCAGACTGACATAAGTGTACTAGAAAAAATCCATAGAGAGAGAGAGAGAGAGGAGAGAGAGAGAGAGAGAGAGAGAGAGACCTAGTTTTACTGGTGGAAATGCTAAGAACAACCATGGACTCTGAGCGGCATGAGCTCCATGCGTCCACCTAAGAGAATCTTGAAGGGGGAAAGTAATGCTGCTCTTCAAGAACGAACTAGTCTCTCTACTTGATTTTAGATATGAAAATGTACATGGCTGTGCCTCTTCTACTTTTAGATTCATGCTTAAATAAATCAAGTTTGAGATTATACGGCCAAAATAATTGTAAAATGCCTACATATGAATATTTCGACATAACCAAACCAGAGAGATGATTTTACACTAATGAATGCCATTCTTTTGTGTTCAAAATTCTTCCAAATGGGAAACTCCCGTCTTCTTGGAAACCTGTTCATTGAAACTCTTGGCTGCAATTTACAGATTATTTGCTGATTCCTTGGCGTTTTCTTTTTCCACGAAAAGAGTCTCTCCCTATTACGCCCCGATCCTCTGAGCACGTGTCCATCCCTCGGTGGTCAATTAAATTGCAACGTCCGAAGATGCGTCACCGACCCATTCATTTTAATGCGCATGCAAAAGAGAATAATTAATCCCTAGACAACACAAAGATGGGATAGAAAAATAGGGTCACAATTTTCGAAAACCAAATCACACCTTTATACATCAGACTAAGTGATATACACTACTAGTCGATATATACAAGGTCTACAAAAAAGTCGATCCTTAAAACAAGTTGTCCTATGACCAGCTAGTCCGACTCGTTTGCTGATTTGTCAATCTCCGCAAGGTTCAGACAAGACGACAGGTTCTCCACTACACCATTAGGAGGGTCAGCTGGATCCTTGTCTAGGGCAGCATTAATTACCTCAGTGGGGATATCAAAAGTCCTAAGGGGACCCACCCTAAAACCATTGGGTCTGTAGTGGAACCATGCTCTGAATCGATGAGGTATCTGATGATGTGGAACCTCTTTGATCCATACAGTGGTTACAAAAAGCTCATAGACCCAAAAACTTCCGGGGTCGGGGTAACTAGAAACCCGCTCGGTAACCCTCATGGGATGACCGTGTCGTTTTGGAGGATTCTCCATTAAGAACTTGAAAATATTGAGCTCACGACAGGGTGAGACAACGTCTCAGCAAGTCCACCCACCAAACCCCAACTAAGAAGGAAATACGTCCAAAGGTTACCTAAGCACAAGCACAAGTCAGATAACTTACTTGCCTTAGATCCTTCTTGCAAGTCAGTATGATTCATATAATCATCTAGTCATTTCAATTCAAATCAAACATCAATCAGTCGACTCACTCGACTCCATACCATTGATATCATCTACGGAATTCGATTGAATCAAACATTGCTCACCCTAAGTTGACCATAGATGGTATAGCTCACCAAAGCTAATCAAGTATACTACTCAATCTAAGCTGATATAGCAATGCTGTCAGGCTGATATAGTATACTGATAATGTTCACTTTAAGCTAATAAATAATATAACTCACACTAAGCTGATAAAGTATACTAGTCACTCTAAGCTGATATATCAGAGCCCTCAGGCTAATATAGTATACTGATGATGCTCACTCTAAGCTGATAAAGTATAGTACTAGTGCTAAGCCGATATATCAAAGCCTATAGGCTGATATAGTATACTAATGATGCTCACTCTAAACTGATAAAGTATACTGCTTACACTAAGCTAATATATCAAAGCCCATAGGCTGATATAGTATATTATTCTCACCAACTGAGAATTTCATCATTTTTATCATACCCGATAAAAATAATCATGTGAGAGTATACGGTCGGCCTTAACCAAAATACAATATTTTCCTTTTCAAAAATCCCACCATTTAATATAGTCCACAAGAATATTTTTGGCGTTATAAATCGACGCCCGGTGTTATCCAATTAAACACTTAAAATACTCAATTTTGGAATAAATTCTTGAAATTACAAATTCCACTTAATTAGCACAAAATAGCATTCAATTAAGGGCGCGTTTGGTAACGATTCTGTTCCCGGGAGCTGATTCTGATCAGAACTGATTCTTTTTGATTCTGTTCCCGGGAACTGATTTTGAGTAAAAACACGTGTTTGGTAACTGTTCAAAACTTTTGATTCTGGAATAGAATTGCGTTTGGTACCGTATTAATTGATTCTGTTCCAAATTAATTTCTTTTGATTTTTAAATAAATTTTAAATAATTTCTTTTGATTTTTAAATAAATTTTAAATAATTTCTTTACTTTTTTACTTTTTTCCTTTTTTTCTTTTTTTTTCTTTTTTCTTTTTTTCCCCTTTTTTCCTATTCTTCTTCTTC
Organism: Eucalyptus camaldulensis; assembly: GCA_019915185.1. Taxonomy (NCBI): domain Eukaryota; kingdom Viridiplantae; phylum Streptophyta; class Magnoliopsida; order Myrtales; family Myrtaceae; genus Eucalyptus; species Eucalyptus camaldulensis. The sequence goes on from JAHSVA010000003.1 coordinate 24,177,747, forward strand.
TTCATTTGGCCGGTTGCCGGACCGGCGACCGGCCAGACGAGGGCCGGCGACGCTCACCGGAGCGCCGCCAGCCCTCGGCGAGGTTGGCCTTCGTCGGCCGAGCCTCGCCGGTGGCCAGGCTGGCCTCGCCCAGCCTCGGCGAGGCCAGCTTGGCCACCGGCGGGGCTGGGCGAGCCTCGCCCGATCTGGCGAGGCCGAGCCTCGCCCAGCTGCCGACGAGGCTCGCCTGGCCACCGGCGAGGCTTGCCCAGCCCCGTCGGTGGCCAGGGCGGCCTCGCCGGTGCTGGGCGAGGCCGGCCTGGCCACCGACGAGGCTGGGCCTCGCCGGTGGCTGGGCTTGCCTCCGGCGAGCTCGCCGGACCTCGCCCTGGCTTGGAGAGCCTCCGGCGATCTCGCCGGACCGGCGGCCGGCGGCGGACCGGCGACCGGCGGCGGCGGCGGACCGGCGACCGGCGGCGGTGGCGGGCGGCGGCGGACGGCGGCGGGTGATGGCGAATGGCAACCGAGATGTTCAAAGAGAAAAACAAGGTTTTATTGTTTTGATTCTCTTTTCTGATTCTCTTCCGAGAATCAAATTTTTTTAGATTCTCAAACCTTGTCCGAAACTGTTCCCGGGAACAAATTTGTTCCCGGGAACAAAAATTTTACCAAACGCGTTTCTCGTCCCAAACTGATTCTGGGAACAAAAAATCAGAAATTATTACTGTTGGGCAAGTTGCCAAACAGAGCCTAAATAAATCAATCACATCATTGAAATCAGCACGAAATTCCGGTCATTGGCTATCTCAGTCTAATTTTCGGAAAATAATAAATAATTAAATAAATACAAAAATTAATTAAATAATATATTTAATTACCGTAAATGCAACCTTAGGCCAAAAAAGCCTAATTAAATACCGAAACGGGCCCGAAAAATTTCTAAACAACTCTAGATAAATATTATAATCTATCTAGTCGCTAATTATGCTGGTCTAACCATCTAACAAGCATAAATGGGTGATTAAATTACTAATCCATTCTAACTAACCACATAATCCCTAATTAACTTAAACTAATCAACCCTTAAGCATAATTAACTCCCTAAGCAGAGTTTAGTGAGTAAACTCACTGGTTTTGAAATCAGATGACTCCACGGCGATGGCGGCGCAATGGCGGCCGACAAACTCCGAAGCGGTGATGCACTACAGGGCCCAAAAAAGCTTGGAAACGAGCCATGAAGATCTTGGGCCCTTGCTGGTTTGGGACTGAAATGAACGACCGAAGGTGTTGCTGTGGCGGCTTGGCTCAGTTGAGATGTGGGCTACAGCGTCAACGTTGGGAGCTTCAATGGAAGGACGTTGACTTGGTGGAGACGCAAGGGGTTGCTTCGGTGGAGGGACACGGATTGGTGGAGCTGCAGCATTGGACACGAAACCTTCGCTGGGCCGAATGAAGAAACTGGATGGAACTGCTGGCTTTGACTTGTTGGGGTGAGGACACGATGGAGCCGTGAAGTTGAGATGAAGACAAACAGCAGAGGGAAATGGGACGAAGAAATTGACTCGGTGGGAGGGGGGCTTCACTGTCGTGCGAAGGAGAAACAGCTTCGACAGAACCATAGAAAGAAAAAGTAGAAATAGAAGGGAAAAAGAAATGAAAAAGAAGACAGCTAAGAGGGGAGGTCGGCGAGAAAGGGGAGGGGGATGTGCGAGAGAGAGAGATAAGGATGAGTACAAAAGTCAAAGAAAATAAAACAAGGGAAGAAGATGGCAGGGATTGTCGGATGGGGGGGGGGGGGGGGGGGGGGGGGAGGAGGGGGTGAACGTGCGAAATGAAGAAGGAGGGAGAAAGACGTGTGCAAAGGGAAGTCCGGTGATGGGGGAAAAAGGATAGTCAAACACAAATATCTTTGAACACTTGAGTATTCTTCACCCTTATCTTCAACTAACAATATCAATTGGCTACCCAAGGCCAATTTCAACACCAAATTGCCTCATTTGAAGTTCAAATGAAGACCAAAATGTGACAGCCCCTCTAGCTTACGAATTTTATCCGATTGGACTTCCATTTCTTCATCAAATTATCCTATTTGATGTCTGATTATGCTGAGAAAGAAGCCCACACAGAATCCACAATTTCCCATCACTAAGTAGTTCACAAAGGAGGCCAAAAATCCCTTCAATTTGGCCCATCCGAATTTCCTTTCTTTTCCAAATTGTCTGAATTGATTTTCTATAAATATCCCAAACTCGCTAAAAATTCCTCGAGAGATGAGTCGACGTTCGTAAAATAAATCGTGACATGACAGAACTTTCAATTTTTGAAGTCGGGTTTAAATTTGCGGTTAATTTCAATCTAACGCGATTTTAGTGTGACCTAACTCATCAGATAGCTTTTTGGAATTTTTGGTGCAATTGACCCGTGATCGATTTATCTCGAGTCACAATGTACATCTTCAACCTATTAGCGACTCTCAGTTGTCGTGAAAATCTCAATGTTTCAATTATAGGCACAAGGTACCAAAAACGATAGAAAATCGATCTAGTGCCGATCGACAAGAATTTTGTAATCAGGTGGAATTACCCATACTTTGATCACACATCTCAGTCTAATCGATCGATCCTTGATCTCTGATCGATTTTGATAATACTGTAATGATCCTTGTAGACTAGCACGGTTGAGTAGTCGATTTCTAGTCAAATTCTCAAGTCTTTTGCGTTAAAATTCCTTAACAGCTTTACCTAATGGGCCAGTTATCTCGTGAGTGGCCAACTCAGAGAAAAGAACTATAAGCGCATCGATAAAAAGCCCAACTCATTCAATCAAAAACAGAACTTGAAAATCAGAATGTCATACTCTCAGTCACAAAACTGTAGCTTAAAGTGGACATCTAAATGGTAATTTTGTTAGCAACTCTCATTTTAAGCTTGACTCCACATATATAATCATCTACACATATGATCTTCCTCCAAGTGATTTGTGATGCAGCCTTTGCTAAAGAGTAGCACAATTTCAAAGCTTGCAAACGATTAATACACCACATGAGAAGAGGTCGCCTTATATTAAGAATCCTTTGAAGAGTAATAACAACATAGAGCCAATGACAAAACTTGGAACGAAGGGACATTTAAGTGTCAAAACTTCGGAAAAGGTACACTTAAGTGACAGTTTCAGAGTAAAGTGAATCACTTAAGTGCCACTCCGGCCAAAATCCAGCCAAATTGTTGACGTGGCAATTTTCGGGCGAGTTGGGTGCAAAACATCGTCGTTTTGCACACTGACGTGGCAACAAATTGCAAAAACAACATCATTTTGCACGCTGATGTGGTGACAAATTGCAAAATGACGTCGTTTTGTGTATGATGTGTAAATAATTAATATAAAAATTAATAAAATTAAATTCAAACTTAATTTTATTTAAAATATTCTAAACAATAAAAATTAAAAAACTAAAAATTTAAAAAAGGGTGGGTGAAGGGGCGGTAGAGAGCTGAGTCCTTGCTGCCGCCGCCGGGAAGGGTTGGCGACAGAGGGGGGAGGGTCGGCTGGGGTCGCTGGTCGGCCAGTGTTGCCAGCCCCTGGCCAGGGCCTGGCGACCTCGGCCAATGCTCCCCCCACCGTCGCTGGCCCTTCTCGGCGACGGCGGGGAGGGGCCCTCGCCCATATCCGACGAGGGCTTGCGGGCCCTTGCTGCCGGTCAGCTGGGGGCTAGCGACCCCAGCAAACCCTTCCCCCTCCATCGCCGGCGCTTCTTGGTGACGGCGGGGAGGCGTCAACGACGAGGGCTTAGCCCTCAGCTGCCCCTTCGGTCCCCTCCCCCCTTTTTTTTAGTTTTTAAATTTTTAGAATATTTTAAATAAAATTAAGTTTAAATTTAATTTAAATAATTTTTATATTAATTTTTTACACATCAGACACAAAATGACGCCGTTTTGCAATTTATCGCTATGTCATCGTGTAAAACGACGCCGTTTTGCACCCAATTCACCGGAAAATTGCCATGTCTGCAATTTGGCCGGATTTTGGTTGGAGTGACACTTAAGTGATCTATTTTACTTCGAAACTAGCATTTAAGTGTACATTTCCGAAGTTTTGGCATTGTGTCCTTTCGTGCCAAGTTTTGGCACTCCAAGTGTCCCAAACTCGACAAACGCCAATAGCAAAGAACTCCATAATGCTTTTCCATATTGACATAGCTCATTCTTGCCCGTATCTCCAACCCATAGTGTTTGGGGACTTTCTCAGAGTTTCATCAAATGCAGCTTTAGTCTGCACAAGAAAGATAGCACTAACTAATTATCAATAAATTCAAGATCATAGCATCATAATTTACCCCATGAGAGATAAGGTACAAATATGTAACTATCAATTCCAGAGTTGGACCACAATGAATAGAGACTTTATTAGATGGCCGAAGAAAAAGAAACCAACATGCATAAAAGGAGTAAGCAATTAGCAACACTTTCCCTATTTGTGTTTAGGAACATAATTGAAATTAATAAAATTATGCTAAAAGGATTAGTGCCTAAACTATAGAACATATTTATTTGCTACTGGGTTAGTTTGTGAGGTTAATTTCAACTTTACAAATCCAATGCTACATACATGAAAAATGATCTTATCAAATCAGAAACCTATATGAAAACATTCAAAGGATATCATCACACAAATAAATTGATAAAAATGGAGAAGCCTAGCAGTGCATACCTCCCTCTATAAAGCCTTATCAATTCGGGAGTGATACCATTAGAATGCAACCACATAAGACAACTCTGCATTACGGTAACATACAAAAAATCAGTAGCTTAATATTTGATTAAAGGAGAGCTAGAACCTGATGAGCATACAGAAAGCATATTTAATTGAAAAAAAATACATTTACAATCATTTAGGGATGTGACATCGAGGTCAGATCAAGTGTTTGAATATTCAGAAGCATTTAAATTTCCTTGGGACACTCCAGTCAGCCCCAGAGCATCTTCGAGGTTGGCACACAAGATGGTCCTTAGCTGTTGCGGTAGCTTCCTCTGCAAAATCCCTTTTCTTTATTTTGATCATCCTCAGGTATGGAATTTGAAGTTCCTCAGCCCAGTTAGCCATGCCCAAATCAGTCATGCGATAAAGCAGTTCCATGACAGCGATAGGATCAAATGGGATGCAAACTAATCAGCAAATTCTTGAGCTCCTCATTGTCACACCCCGAACCTTGAGCGCATGGCCATTCCTCAATGGTCAATAAAATTTGCGACGTCTTAGGACACGTCGTTGATCCATTCATTTTAATGCGCATGCGGAAGCGAATTACTAATCCCCTAACAGAAACATATAGGGATAAAAAAGCAGGACAATAAATTTCAAATCAAATACGTTATTAAAAATCACAATTTGGTTTACAAACAAAAGCCAACTCTAGGGTCTAAGTACATGAGGTCTATCTCCAAAAAGAACTTCTGAGCCACCCATGCTCTTGACCCTTCCGCTTCAAACTTCGGTTCTTCATACTAGGGACCTGAAAAGTTAAGCCAACAATGGGGTGAGATAATGTCTCAGCAAATTCACCCCCTAAAGCATTCAATACAGAAGACTAAGCACACAATACAGAAGACTTACCTCGCCTTAGTTCCCTCCTTCATGTTAGCATAATTTATATCACATAAGTGTAGTAACAACACTCAAGCATTCAGAATGTCTCATGTCAATCTTAGTCAATCAATCATTCAATATAATCTATCAATCATTCAATCAAACAATTGTTCACAGGGGTCCCAAAATTCACTCTCAATATTCAAATTCCTAATCCAACTTCAACATCCCCACTCAATAATCTGACTCAATACTTAAAACCAAGCTCAAGGTTCTAGAAGTGCCCTCTCCCCACGAAGTTCCGACATCATGTGGCACTTAGTCTGTGACATCCAGATTTTTCAACCTTGTCTTCTACTAAGTGAATCAGGCATTTCATTGATGCACCTATAGGGCTATTCTTAGAACTGTTCATTCTTAAGATAACTAGACTATCTGAGGAAATTATTAAGGAATTTTAAGGCAATAAACTTGAGAACTCGATTAGGAATCGGCTTCTCGACCGTGTCCATCTTTAAATATCATTATGGCATAGTTAAAAATTAATTTGAAATCAGAGATAGACTGGATCAACAAAGATGTGTGGCTAAACGTGGGTGACACCACTAAATTAGAAAATTCTTATTGACCGACACTATATTAATTTTCTTATTGTTTTGGTACCCTATGTTCGTATTTGGATCCTTGACATTTTCACGACAATCGAGAGTCGCCAATGAGTCGAGTGGGTTCATTGTGGTTCAAAGAAAATCGATCACGGGTCATTTACACTTAATATTTCTGAAAGTTACCTGGTAGCCTAGGCCACGATAAAAACGCGCCAAGTGAAATTAACTGTGAATTCAAGTCCGATTTCAGAAATTGAAGCTTCAGTCATCTCACAATAAATTCTATGAGTATTGACTCAGTCTCAGAAGATTTTTCTGTCACCCGACACTTTTTGGAAAAAAAGTCGTCGTTGGATCGTTTTGGTGCAGAAAGTGCCAAAGATGATTTTCGATTACAAAATTGAGATGCAAGATGGGTTATTGGATGATGAAAAATAGCAATTAAAGCATTGAAACATCGATTGACTTTATGGAGGCTAAGTGAGATTGAATCAAGAGAGAATGGTTGTGCAATTGAAACCTATGCTAAGAAATTCGTAACACCCCATAGGACCTCACTATTGGACCTCTTAAGCCCTCTAGAAAGGGCAATTTGGGCTGAAATTAAGCTGGTGGAAGACAGCTATGGCTTTGGTCCAAGATTAGGGAACAAAAGAGATATTTGTTGTGGAAATTAAAGGCAAAAGGGACCCTCATCACTTGTCTCCATCACTTCTCTCACTCGCATCCTCTCAATCGGCCATATCTCTTCTACTTTCCCCTGCCTTATGCGAACGCCAGCTGAAGGAGAAAATCACCGAGCAGCCAATTGAAGCACTGCTTCTCTTCCTTGCTCCCTACGCGGACGATGCAACCCAGAAGTTCCTTCGTGCTTCGTGTCTTCGCCAGCCACGTTCGATCAAAATCCCAGCGCCAAAGACTCTGCAGCAGTTCCACGTTGACGCCTGCTGCTCCGTGTCTTCTCTCAAGCTGCCAGCGACGCCAAAGCTGCTCCATCTTGGTTCTGCTTCTCCACCGAGCGAGTTTGCCAGCCCAAATCCCCACGCCCAGTCAACAATCGAACCAGCAGAAGCCATCCATTGACTCGCACTTCTCTCTCATGCAGGCAGTACCGGACGAAGTAGCTCTCCACGATGCTTCGTTGCCAGCTGCTACATTGAACTTCCTCTCCCAGCTCGAGCATCGTTTGTGCCGTCTTCAGTCACGGGCGTTCCAACCCAGCGAAGCCCAGCACCTTCAGTCGTTTGAGCCCAGCAAATTTTGGTCCAGCTTCAAGCCCAGCTTCTAGCTTGTAATTTGCTCAGCCCATCAGCCCAGCAGCCCACTTGAAGCCCTTGTCCCAGCTCGTAGCCCATTTTTTTTAATTGAACTGAAGCCCGCAAGTGAAGCCCAGCGAATTCAGCTCCGAAGCCCAGCAAAGCCAGCAGACTGCCCAAATTGCTGTCTTTTAGCCCAGTCGAATTTCACCATCAGATTCAGCCCATTAAGCCCAGCGTCTTGGGCTTGGTTTAGCAGCCCACAAAATTTCAGGTTCAGCCCGCGAAGCCCGTTTAAGCCCAGCTCAGCAATTTGAAACCCAAGTGAGTTTTTTACTCACTAATGCTTTCTTAGTTTGCTAATTATGCTTAGGGGCTGTTTATATTTATTTAATTAAGAATTAGGTGGTTAGTTTAGATTAAGTGAGGCCTAGAAAAATTATGCTATTTATCTAGAAGGGTCCGGAAATTTTCTGGGTCCATATTGGTATTTAATTTAATAATTTTGGCCTAGGTTAGTATTTTTAGAAATTATATTGAATTAATTAATTAATTTTCGAAAATAATTAATTATTAATTATTTTTCAGGAAATTCAACCAAGATGGCCGGTGATCAAAATTTTGTGCTGAATGTTGTGGTGCAGCCTGTTTATTTATTTGAGCTCTATGTTGTGCTGAATTTAATTGATTGTGCAATTTGAGGAATTATTCCTAAATTGATTAAAATTGAGTGAAATTGAATGATTGATTGGTAGATGGCCGAGTATGGTTATTTAGCATTAATAATGCCTTGTTGAGTTGTAAAGTGGAGAGAATCGTGAGAGTGGATTGAAAATACTCTTGGTTGAGATCGAGCAGGTACAAAGTACAGACATACGTGGTTCGGTAATAAGAAAGTCACTGGTGAAAACGGCGCCTTAAAGAATGCACGTGTTGTTTATTACCAGCACCAGTATAGACATATATGGTTTGGTGATAAGGAAGTCACTGGTGAAAACGGCTCCTTAAAGAACGCACGACTGCTGTCTACTGCATGCATCATTATGGACATACGTGGTTCGGTGATTAAGGATATCATTGGTGAAAACGACGCCCTAAAGAATGTATGAGTGATGTCCATTACATATGTCACCTTGGCGAAAACGACGCCCAAGAGTATAAATGTAGCTCTGTGACTAAGCGTACTATTGGAAGTTATATAGTGGGGAATTGAACGACCTAAATATGGTCCAACTGACATATAATCGACTAAGTCGATTGATCAATGCTTTGATTCGATGTCATAATTTGATTGAATAATTGATGTGATATATGAAGCAATTATGTATAATCCTAAATTGCAGGTTGGGACTGAGGCCAAGGTAAGTCCTCTGACTAGTGTTGTGCTTAGGCAACCGTATGGCGTATTAGTTTACTAATCGGGTCTTAAGGGGTAGAACTTGCTGGACATAGTCTCATCTCGGTTGTGGGATAATATTTCAGGCCCCTAGATCACCTGAGGATGAGCTGGCATCTGGAGCTGAGGATGAGAAAGAAGAAGAAGATGGAGAGTTTAAAAGAAACGAGTTAAGTGGAGAAGAATCGAAGGAGGATGAGGATGATCTTGAGTACAATTCGGATGAGGACTGAGATCCCATCTTCTTTTGTGAACCCTGTATATGTGTGAATAGTTTTGTGAAGCACTATGAGTTATGCTCTGTATAAAAGTATGGTTGTGGATTTCAATATGAAAAATATGACATTGTTTTTCTATCTCATTGTTTTATTGTTAGGGGATTTATAATTGTTTCCGCATGTGTATTTAAATGAAAGGGTCGGTGATACATAGTCCCGGGATATCACAATTTAAAATTGACTAAGTAGAAGGATGGGCGCGTCCCCGAGGATCGGGGCGTGACATAGTCCCTGACCACAATCAGTTATAGTACAAGGTACTAGAGGTGGCTCCCACAAAATAACGCTGTCGTATAGAACTTAGTTTTTGACTATATAAAGCACTAGGACAAGGTTCTAGAGGTAACTCACACGAAGTCTCGCTATCGTGTAGCACTTAGTTCTTGACTATGCAAGACAGTACTGCAAGGCTTCTAAAGGTAGCTCCCATGTGACTCAAGTCACCATGTAGCACTTAGACCTTTACTATAAATAGGCTACAATATAAGATACTAGAGGTGGCTCATACGAATTCTCATTATTGTGTAGCACTTAGTTTTTTACCGGCTCACAACCCATTAGGTTTCCTCAACACAACACATATCACCTCAACTTTCAATAGTCATCTTGCCATGACTATAAACCATTACACGATTATTCACTCACGGCCAAGGATATTTGTGCTTTGCACTTAAATTCTTTAATTCAAATAATGTCTTAGCCTATTTTCTTTGTGTTAAAAATACCCGATAAAAACAATCGTGTGTGGGTACAAAGTCGGCCTGAGCTAAAAATGCAATATCTTTATTTTCAAAAATCCCACTATTTAATATAGTCCATAAAGACATTTTTGGCATTATAAACCGACGTCCGATATTCGAAATTACACAATTTTGGGATAAATACCCAAAATTACAATTAACTCAATTTCCACAAAATAACATCTGATTAAATAAACGAAACATACTATTGTAATCGGCATGAAATTTTGGTCACCAGCTATTCCGATTTAATTTCCAGAAATTAATAAATAATTAAATAATTGCCAAAAATAATTAAATAAATGCAATTAATTACAAAAAATAGAAATTTAGGCCGGAAACACCTAACTAGATGCCGAAACGGGCCTGAAAATTTCCAAATTAATCTAGATAAATAATACAACTTATCTATTCTCCAGTTATGTTACTCTAACCACCTAACATGCATAAACGAATAATTAAATCATTAATCTGTTCTAACTAACCACCTGTTGACACCTAAATTTTAGGCAACCCATTTAGTCATTTATGGCACAAAAATTAGGGATTGACCCCGACCCCTAGATAAAATATTAATTAATTGCATCAAAAGCATTTATTACAATGTTCACATTTCCATTAATTACATTTTAATTTGGACCGGTAGCGGGGTGGACTTAAATGAAAGACTAGGGCCATGAACTAAAAAGAATTCATTCAAGCTATTCATTGTTGGGGTTGAGATTTTTGCACGTCAGGGCCACACTTGGAAATATTGCATTACCCAATTGAATTTGGGAAGATTTTAGGAATATATACATGGAGGTTCACCATTGAGGATTCGATTGAGCTAGTGGATATAAACGTGCGGACCAAAAAAATCAAAGAAAGAAGATCGGCAAGTTTCGAGGAGGCAAGTGGAATTAGTCAATGCGGGAATATATTTGAGACCATATTTAGGCGTACATGGGCATGAATGAAATCAGGCCAAATATATTTATATATTGAGAATAAGGAAAGAAAGATATGAATTGGAGAAGGCAAACACACGTGAGAATCGAGACGAGAGAGAGGGAAAGCACGAGGGGTGGTCCTCTTCTTCGGTGCTTGACCTACCTCAACCTATGACTTTACTGTGATCGTTCAATTTGATTGCTGGCCACCACTCTACGAAGATACTGGATTTGCAAACGTCCAGGCTTTTGTTGCATTCCATCGTTCTTGTTTCCGAGTGCACCAAAACGCGCCACCCTTGCCAACGTCGTGCCATTGCCTTATCATTGCTCGCTGCACCATGCCCAAACTCTTCATTGTCGACCTGTTGCTGCCGCTCACTGTTGCAGAGCTGCTGCGCGCGTTGCCCCAATGCCGAGTTCCACCCCCATGAGCCATGGCAAGCCTGTTGCAGCTGTAACGTTTGTGCAAGTCCAAGCTATCCTTCCGCGACGTGAGCCACATCCATGCAGCCTGTTAAACCATTTGCGGAATCTGCAGCAATAACGGCGAGCTGCTGTCCAAGCTCGAGCCTGACCGTTCCAAATCGAGAAGTTGCAGTACCGGCGAATCACCGTATTTCTGAAGTCCACCAACGAAGAACAAGAGGGACACATAAAGAACAAATAAAAAAGGAATAAAAAGATCACTTTCTTTTTCTTTGCAGGCCATTCACGTAGGCTGGTGAAGTCTTGCTGCTAGGCTTTCAATGAGGACTCTCTCCTTGTAATTTTTGTGTTGCAGGTCATCCCCTCGTCTTTTGGAGAAAGACATGAGAGGCCTTTTGAAAGAAGATGAAGAAGACTATAGAGATTTGTGAATTTGTGTATTCAATTGTATATTCTGATGTACAATGCTTCTATAATTATAATACAGAGATGAAATAATAAAGGCAAAAAAATATTTAAAAATCAGAATCTACTCTCAATCTAAGATTCCTAGCTAATATAAGTACAGACCAAATTGGTCAAGAATTCAAATGTATCTTCCAGATTGATGCATATCTTCCAACACTCCCCCTCAAGCTGGTGGCTGGTATATATCCAAGACACCCAGCTTGCTTAGTAGATATGCATGCTGTCTTTGACATAGAGGCTTGGTAAAGATATCAGCTGGTTGCTCTTCCGTTCCAATTCCTCTGGTCTCGATTACTCCTTCTTGAATCTTGTCTCGAGTGAAATGACAATCCACTTCTATATGCTTTGTTCTTTCATGTACAATAGGATTTGCTGCAAGTTTGAGTTCGGCATCGTTGTCACAAAACAACTTAGTCGGACCCTTCAATTTTATCCCAAGATCCCCAAGTAGTCCCCGTATCCATATGATCTCACAGGTAGTCTTTGCCATAGCTCGATACTTTGCTTTAGCTGAAGACAATGATACGGTAGCTTGCTTCTTGGTTTTCCATGAAAGAAGAGAATTTCCAAGTTTAATACAAAAACCTGTAATGGATCGTCGACTCATAGGACAGGTCGCATAATCTGCATCACATTATGCCAACATTTCCATGTTGCAATCTCTGGATAAAAGAATCCCTAGTCTTGGACACTTCTTCACAACCATCAAAGCTGCATTTAAGTGAGACAACTTAGGACTATGCATGAACTGACTAAGAGTCTGCACTGCATACGATATGTCGGGTCTGGTCATAATCAAGTATATAAGTTTCCCAACGAGTTTTTGATAACCTGAAGGATCATTAAGGACGGGGTCATGATTCTTAGATGTCCCAGCATCATAATCCTTGGTGGTCAATTTCACATTTTGCTCAATTGGAATGATTGATGGTTTGCATCCCGACAGACCCGCCTCTGATATAATCTCCAACACAAATTTCCGTTGACTAAGAGAAATCCCACGATCAAATCTAGCAATTTCTATCCCAAGAAAGTATTTGGGTGCTCCCAAATCTTTAATGTGAAAAGTAAGGTGCAGATACTTTTTGAATCTCTCTATCGCAGTTTTATCATTTCCCATAATGAGGATATCGTCAACATATATCATCAGATAAATAGATGACATACCTTGATTCCATGTGAATAAGGCGTAATCATATCTGGATTGCTTGAAACCTGTAGAAGTGAGAGCATTGGCAAATTTGGCATATCATTGCCTGGAAGCTTGCTTGAAACCATAAAGAGATTTACGGAGATGACATATTCTATTCTCCCCCTGTCTCCATAATCCTTGAGGAATATCCATGTAGATTTCCTCTTCTAGATCTCCATGTAGAAAAGTGTTATGCACATCCATTTGATGCAATGGCCAATCATTAATAGTAGCAACAAATAAGAATGATCTTACAGTTACATCTTTGGTGACCGGGGAAAAGGTCTCATAATAGTCAAACCCTTCCCGTTGGGTGAATCCTGTGGCCACCAACCAAGCTTTGTAATGTTCAATGGAACCATCAACGCGGTATTTAATCTTGTAAACCCATTTGCATCCGATGGGTTTCCTATTTGGTGGTAGAGTGACCAAATCTCAAGTCCCATTTGCAGTTAGTGCATGCAATTCAGCCCCCATGGCTTCTTGCCATCTTGGGTCTTTAGTTGCTTCTTCATAAGTGGATGGCTCGATATCCTCTGATATTCGACTCACACAGCATCTATGTTCCGATGAAAGTCTATGGAACAAAATATAAGATGATATTGGGTAGTGAATACCTGGTGAGTTAAGGGATGCACAAACATAGTCTTGTGTCCAGGCTGGCGGTCGTGTAGACTGACCAGATCGTCGAGAAGGATTCACTTGAACCGAAGTTGAGGATATCTCCATATTGCCAACTTCATTGGAGGATTCTTCGATCATGGAGAAATTTCCTTGAACTTCATCATGGGAATTTTCAATGATTTCTGGTGCAGAAATCTCAGGAACCATTGGAGTAATTGGTGCTTGAGTTCCTGTCACAAGGTATTCAATATGTGGAAATTCTTCCATAAAAAATGACTTACCAGAAGTGTTTGATGCCTCCCTTGAAGAATCCCCGTCTTTGAAAGGAAAAACATCTTCGTGAAAAATTACATCTCTGCTAATGAAGAATTCCAGTGTTGACTGATCCAGGACACGATATCCCTTTTGTAGATTTAGATAACCCATGAATATGCAACGTCGTGCTCGAGGGCTCGTAGCAAAGCACTGGCAACCAAATATCCCTAAATGTCCCAATTCTGGTTTCTTCTTAAAGAGTAACTCAAATGGAGTTTTTCCATTGAGTACCCGGGTTGGCATACGGTTGATGAGATATGTTGCAGTAATTATGCATTCGCCCCAATAATTTTTTGGGATAGACGCCTGAAACTTTAATGCTCGTGCAACTTCTAATACGTGGCGATGCTTACGCTCCACTACTCCATTCTGTTGTGGAGTATAAATGCAAGTACTCTGATGAAGAATACCATGAGATGATAAGAGTAAACTACAATCATTGTTGAAAAACTCTCTTTCATTGTCTGTCCTAACTCTTTGAATAGATCTCCCAAATTGATTCTTGGATAGAGCAATGAAAGTTTTCAAGTGTGAGAAAACTTGTCCTTTGGACTGCATAAAAAAAAAAAAAAAACCAGGTGGCACGAGAATAATCGTCCACAATTGTCAAAATATATCGGGACCCATCGTGATGTTGGGTATGATAAGGACCGCATACATCCGTGTGAATTAAAGAGAAAATGTCTATGGCACGATTGTTACTAGGAGAAAAAGGAATACGTGATTGCTTTGCAAGGGGACATATCTGACACTTAGAGTAAAGAATGGAAGCACTATGGCCCAATCATGAATGTAAAAGATAGTTTTTATCATTGGTAGTCGTGTTACACAATGACATTTTATTTGAAGGAAATGAAGACAAATTAAGATTACTTGGAGAATTCTTCCACAAAAATAACCCTTCAGAAAGACTACCCAAGCTCATCACTTTGCCAGTCGAAAGGGCCTGAAAGAAGCAAGTGTCAGAACCAAACAATACACGACAAGAATTTTCTCTGCAAACTTTGGACACAGAAATAAGATTGAATTGAAATTCTTGAAGGAAAAGAACATTTTGAAGTGTGATTTGTGGGCTGAGTTTGACTGTTCTAGTTATTTTGACATGAGTAGTATTTCCATTTGGTAATTAAACAGAAATAGGGAATTCCAAATCCTCATTAATATCTGAAAATAATGCCCTCTCACAAACAATATGATCACTTGCCCCAGAATCAATTATCCAGAATTTTTTGGAAATAATATTAATCAGGCAACGAAAAATACCTGAGAAATTTCCTCCTTTGTTTGAGGTGTCTAATTTCTGTATTGCTTGCATCAGTTGCTGGTATTGATCATTTGTGATGGACCGATCAGCATTAGAAATACCAACCTGATAAGCTGCAGAAATTTTTTTTCCTTTTTCTCCGGGTTTACCGTGCAATTTCCAACAATTTTCCACTGTGTGGTGAGGCCTTCTGCAAAAATCACAATATAATTTACCCCTTTTTAAGTTAAAGTTTTTTGCTGATGCCAAGAAAATTCCTCCACCATTAGATCCCAAGAAATAACTCCCACCGTCGGATGCGAGGGAAACGCCGCCACCGTCAGATGTCTTCCAAGTCCCCTCATCTCGTCCATTAGATCTGGATGAATAGATTGGCCCTTTTGAGCCGTTCGATCCGTGCGGCAAATTTGAGCCGCTCGTTCCTCCCCTTTTAAGGAGACGAGGATCCTCAGATTCGGATGCCCGTAACCCTAGCTCGCCCCCTTTTCGTGTGCTAGGGTTTTGGGTGTCCAATTTCGCCGCTCGCCGCGACTGGCCATAGCGAAGCTCTCTCCTCCTTTCGCCAATTTTGATGAAGCGAGCCTCTGGCTTTCTTCCTGGACGGCCAATTCAAAGATCCGCCCGAGAGACAACACTGGTTCCATAGCTAATATCTGCAATCGAAATGTCAGGTAAGAGTCATTCAAGATAAGCAAAAATCAGGTCGCCTTTTCTCGTTCTTTCATCGATCGGTCCTATGCGAGCGTCTCCTCTGGTCCCTCAAGCTTCTCTTTTGTAGCTTCGAGGTCATTCCATAGAGACGATAATTTGTTGTAGCATGCGGAAATCGTCATGTTTCCTTGCTTTAATTCGCTAAGTTCCTGCATTAAAGAGAAATTTCTTGCCCGATCTAGTTTGCTCTACATTTGCTTGATATTCTCCCACATATTTTTGGAATCCTCCGTCGGTGGCAGACCAGCCGCGACGTCTGGAGAGATGCAATTCCCAATCCATGAGCGAACGAGTTGGTTGCACTTTTTCCAATGTCGCGCCAATCTGTCGTCGGTCGGAATTGAGACGATTCCATCTAGAAACCTGTCCTTGTCTTTTGTCATCAACACTCGTCTGAGATCTCGGGACCACCTGGAATAGTTCTCTGGCCCAATTAATTACAAGTTGATTAGCCGCAATTCTAGGCCATCAGCTATTGAGACATACAGGGGGTCTCCGGGCTCTGGTCGTTCGGTGATGGCTCCGATGGGAAACAACAAAAAACTGGGTGAGAAATTCGGGTGGGGATTTGTCCTTAAACCCAGTTCACCTGACCCGAATTGATAGCCTGCATTATAACTTCACGGGTAAGGATTCGTTCCATTGCTCGGGTCTCTTGACCCGTTTGACCCGCTCGTCCGCTCCAACCCGTTGGTTGGGCTTGCCCCAGTCATGGATGGTGGGCTCCCTTCGGGTTGGACGTGGCTTTGGTGGCCCATGTTACCAGGCAATGATGGGGCTCGACCCAATGTACCACGGGTAAGGTACCCACTAGATTGGTTGACCCGCAATGGGTCGCCCCAGATTAATCTGAGCCTGAGTTGACCGCCATTGCACGGGCTGAGGTTGAAAAGGTTGGGTCGTCGCAGCAAGCTGGGATGAGATTTCCGCTACTATTTGATTGTCGACAGAGAAACTAGCCTGCGAAGGAGAGCTGGCCATGGTTGGTAAGGAAAAAAAACTTCTTCTTCTTTAGTAAAATAATCACTATTTTCCATAAAGCAAATCTGTCTATTTGCAGATCAGAGTTCCCCTGGATTAGGTGATCAAGAGCGGAAGCGAAGTTGAATCAGCAGCTTGGAGGCTCTGATACCATGAAAGAAGATAAAGAAGACTATAGAGATTTGTGAATTTGTGTATTCAGTTGTATATTCTGATGTACAATGCTTCTGTAATTATAATACAGAGATGAAATAATAAAGGCAAAGCAATATTTAGAAATCAGAATCTACTCTCAATCTAAGATTCCCAGCTAATATAAGTACATACCAAATTGATCAAGAATCCGAACGTATCTTCCATATTGATGCATATCTTCCAACACCTTTCCTTAGTGTCGACCCTTGCATTGCATGACAAACCGTTAACTGTGGTGCCAGTCACTGGCCAACACTAGCCGCCTCCCACCTCACCATCGACGAGCACACCTTCAAACATCGAGACTTATTTTGGTTTTTGGTCAAAGCGGTGGAAGTTGTCTCATATTGCATGGTGAATTTTGGAGAATTGCCCGTGAATTCTTGAGAAAGAAATATAAGTGGGGTCAAGTGCAAGAGACGATCGCGACTTCGGAGTTCTCAGTTGAGATTACTTGGCCGACCAAAAACACCATAATGGTTGGCAATCGTCGAGGAATCTGGGTGTTCAATAATTGCGACACACTTGTGCGCCGTTCGAAACTGCTAGTGTCCATATCTGCTGCCCAGCACGTGCCCGATATCCTTAACGTCCACAAGCTTTCAGTTGAAGATTCTAGTGAGCAGCTCGAGGTGATTCCCGGCGTTTCAAGCCCTCTCGATTTCCTGATTCTTTCACAGGTTTCCTGGTGCTCGTGAAAAGCGGACGTTTGAAACTAAACCGTGGATAGCACCATCCTCACCGCAAAGCCACCCGGAGCTCTTCCAATGTCGAGTCATCCACAAAGCCCTGGTGAGCCTGCTGCAGCCACAACGTCCCTCCGAGACCGAGCTGCTGTGTCCAACACGAGCCGCTCCTGTGCAGCCTGTTAAGCCATCCAGAGTTCCTAGCGATGACGGTGAGATGCGGCCCAAGCTCGAACCTAGCCGTGCGAAACCGAGATGTGATGTAGCTGACCTCGACGTCACTTGGAACTCTGGCTAAGACTTTCAGAGCATTTGAAAGTGGCTGCTACCGCTAATCTTGGGACATGTCATTCAAGTGAATTGTCTCATCGTGCTAAGAAGCATCAACTCGAATTGCTATCCGCAAGCCACGCCGGCTTGCGCCACTTATCTAACAGCCCTTGGTGTCGTAACATCACCTCTTCATCGTGTCAAGTCTGTCCAATTTTGGTGAGCAAGTGTTTGAACAAGGTAATAATTTTATCTTAATCAAGATTCATATATTTCGTTGCCTTGCTCGAATTATTGCATTCTTGATTGAACTCTCGAATAGCCGTAACAACGTGCATAGGATTGATAGTCTGATTTCACGCTTGAAATAGGACTCGCAATCACACGGAAAAATCACCAATCCAATCTCACGCTCGAGATTCGATTCGCTGTTTTATGTAAAATTGGCTAGCTCGATCTCATGCGCAAGATATAGTTCGTCAATTTGGATATCAATATTGCTTTGACTTGCCATTGTGTCGTTTAAGTTAATTTTATTTTCTTTAAATAAAATCCAAAAAATGTAAGTTAGAATTAGATTTATTTCTTGCTTTAGGGTTTACATATTTAGAATAGGAATTTTATTTTGAATAAAAATAAAACATAAAAAAATCAAATCAATCAATTTAGGCTGCTAGATTTTTAACTTGGATTGCATGTTTAATTATTCGACAATTATTAATTTCAAAAATTAAATATAAAAAAACAAAAAAATCATCATGCATATGTCATGTAGAATTCGGGCATCATTTGTATGTCATTACATATTAGGGTAAAATTGCACTTAGTTTAATTCTAGATAATATTTTTCTTAATTTATTATAAGTTTAGGTATTTTATAAGATAGATTGCATTTTAGGATTACTTGGGTTAAGATAATATTTTAGTTTAAATTAGGTTTTGGCTGAACCTAAATCCTAATACAAATTGAATAGAATCTTAATCTAGTTAGATAATTTTCACATTTTTCATAATTCCGAATTTCATGAAAAATACAAAAAAAAAATGTCTTAGAATAAATTAGTTTCATTTCTAGGATAGATTGCAAGTTTTTTTTTTTAGGAAAAATAAAAAATGTCATATAGGATTAAATTCATGAAATGCACGTCATTTAGAGATTGTTGCTAGGTCCATTTAATTAGAAATTGCATGTCATTCGAATTAGTTCATTTAGTTAGATTGCATTGCATATTGCATAAAAAAAAAAACAAAAATTGTGTGTCATTTAGAGATCATATCTAGGACAATTGATGTGCATTCTGATCTAACAATGCAGATGCTTTCGTTGCTATGAGGTTAGTTTTGCATTTTTTTTTAATTGCTTTCTTGGGTGTTAAATTGGTGGTTTGCGCACCCGCATGATCGCCTCATATGTTAGGGAAATATATTTAAAATCAATTTATGCTGCCTGCAAAAACATTTTTTGAAAATGAAATGATACCGAAAAGGCATTAGAAAAGTCTAGTGTAACCAAGTCCTTATACTCATAGTCTTTGATTCAGAAGAGTAAAGTAAAACTCATGTTATTTTATTTAAGTTTCTAATCGACTCACCAAAAAAAGATTAGTGGCGACTCCTAGATAAAATCTATTTGCATGTTAAGAATTTGAAACATAAGTCATGAATTAGTATAGGCTTGGGAGAGTTCGAGTTAAGTCTAGACTTAACAATCCATTAGCCTGATTTTAGGTGATGCACCCGAAAAATTGGTCGCAACAGATTGGCAACTCCGCTGGGGACTTGAGTTGAAACTTTAGTGGACTTAGGCCAATTTTCTTTTTTTAAAAAAATATTTTTGTTTGGCAACGAGGATGCCAGGTACATCCCTAACATTTTAAGGTGTTAAATGTTCTTGCAAGATGGGAGGTATAAGGGAAAGTGTTTGCTAACCTTTGTTTTGAAGGGAGGTGTAGGAATGTATGGTTTACTTTCACATATGAAGTGTTGCTTGACATAAACTATTATGCATGCTTTGCATTTAGCACTACACTATTGCACACACAACCTGCCGCCAGACTTCGGCCGCATAAGATCATCTAAGATGGTATTGAGATGGATACGACTTCGACCGCATGCCCACTATGTGACATCCTGATTTTCAGACTCTGATTTTGATTAGTTAAATTGGGCATTTCATCAACGCGACTATAGTGCTTTTCTCTGAGTTGGCCACTCACGAGATAACTAGATTAGCTGGGTGAGTTATTAAGGACTTTAAGGCAAATAGACTTGAGAATTTGACAAGGAATCAACTTTTCGACCGTGCTCATCTTTAGAGATCATTGCAACACAGTATAAAATCGATTTGAAATCAGAGATAGGTCGGTTCGACTGAGATCAATGACCAATCATGGGTGACTCCACTAAATTGGAAAATTCTCATCGACCGGCACTAATTTGATTTTACTGTCGTTTTAGTACCCTGCGTCCGTATTTGAATCATAGAGATTTTCATGGTAATCGAGAGTCGCCAATGTGTCAAGTGGGTTCATCATGACTCGAAGAAAATCGACCAACAACTGAACTGAGCTTGGTGAAGTCCGTTTATTTAATCGGGCTTTATTTTGAGCTAAATTGAATTTTTAATATTTATTAATTAATTTTCGAAATTATTTAATTATTTAA
The DNA here is from genome assembly GCA_019915185.1 of Eucalyptus camaldulensis. Lineage (NCBI taxonomy): Eukaryota > Viridiplantae > Streptophyta > Magnoliopsida > Myrtales > Myrtaceae > Eucalyptus > Eucalyptus camaldulensis. The sequence goes on from JAHSVA010000003.1 coordinate 24,198,318, forward strand.
TTATTTTTCGAAAATTAATGTTGAGCTGACCGACGACCGGAATTTCGTGCTTATTGTCATGGCGCAGTCCGTTTATTTATTTTAGCTCTACATTGTATGGAATTAAATAAATTGTGATAGTTTAAGGATTTACCCTAAATTGATTGAAATTGAGTGAAATTGAATGACTGACTGGTAGGTGGCCGAGTATGGCTATTTAACATTTATAATGCCTTGATGAGCTGTAAAGTGGAGAGAGTTGTGAGAGTGAACTGAGAATTCTATTGGCTGAAACCGATTAAGTACGAAGTATAGACAGGCGTGGTTCAGTGATTAAGGATATCACTGTGCGAAAACGACGCCTTAAAGAATGCACGTAGACTGTCTATGACTTGTGACAAGCGTGGTTTCGGTGATGAAAGACATCACTGTATGAAAATGGCACCTTAAAGAATGCACGTAGACTGCCTATGAATTGTGACAGGCGTGGTTCGGTGATGAAGGACATCACTGTGCGAAAACGGCGCCTTAAAGAACGCACATAGACTGTCTGTGATCTATGACGGGCGTGGTTCGGTGATGAGAAATATTACTGTGTGAAAATGGCGCCTTAAAGAACGCACATAGACCGTTTGTTACTTATGTCACCTTGGCGAAAACGACGCCCGAGAGCATTGATGGAGCTCTGTGACTAAGTGTACTATTGGAGGTTATGTGAGACGAAGTGAATGACCTAGAAATGATTCAACTGACTTGTAATCTACTAGATCGATTGATCGATGATTTGATCTAAGTGTGATTTAATGTGATTGATCGTTGCCTTGATTTGATGTTGCGAATTGATTGATTGAATGGAAATGACAGTTAGTGGTCTTGTTGGCGTGTAATCGATTAAGTCGATTAGATCGATGCTTCGATCCGTGATGTGATTGTTTGGGTGCCTATTTGATCTGTGCTAATATGCAGGTGGAATCTGAGGCCAAGGTAAGTCCTCTAACTCATGTTGTGCATAGGCAGCCCTAAGGTATATTAGTTTACTAATTGGGTCTTAGAAAGTAGAATTTGCTGAGACGTTGTCTCAGTGGTTATTGAATAACCATTTCAGGAACCTGATGAGGAGCCTAAGGAAGAGGAATCAGACGAGTAGATCCCTGATGAGGAACCCGAAAAGGAGTACGTGGAGGAGAACCCTGAGGATAACCCCGAGTACGACCTAGCTTAGGAATGAGATCCCATCCTGTTTTGTCAGACCTTGATTATATGTGGATAAGGGTTAGATGAAACTCCTGAGAATAGTATTGCATTATATACTATAAGGTGCTTGTATAAAAGAATAGTTGTGAATTTCAATATGAAAAAAATATAACTCTACTTTTCTATCTCATTGTTTTATTGTCTGGGGATTTATAACTGCTTTCACATGTGCATATATAAATGAAAGGGTCGGCGATACATAGTCTTGGAATATCGCATTTTAAAATCAATCAAAAGTAAGGGATGTGCGCGTACCTGAGGATCGAGGCATGACACGCTATACGAGTCGCCCATCTCAATCTCGAAGTTTCTTTTTTGGTGTCAAGAGTACCCACCTCAGTTCACATGCCCGCAACCTAGGTCAAATCTTTGACCAAGCCGGAGTCATGAGGACCCGACTTAGTCTACACGCCTGTGCCTAGTTCAATCATCCTTGTGGCTTCACTTTGCTAAGCCTGTCTAGAGTAGAAATCGAGCCTCACATCTCATGTGTAGGTTTATGTGATTGCCGTTGATTTTTCTTGGTAAAGTAAGTCTTTTATCCCTATACATTGCAATTTATTTTGCTGTACTTTTGATTGGTCCAGACAATTTAGGTCAGTCATTTATTTAATTCCTTTGTCAATTTGAGATGAAATGAAGAAATTGCCATGCAATAAATCATTTGAAAAAAAAAAAAAAACTTTGGAGAATCTATTTTCAACTCATGTCTTTATTGTTCTTATCAGGAAGATTCAAATTTTGGCATTTCCTAGTTCATTTTGTCCTTGCTAAGGTGTCTCATGTCTCTATTTTCCTAATCAATTTTTAGGAAATTCTCTTCATATGTAGACTTTTCGTGACACAAAAAAATGGAAAAAAGATCATTGTCATGGATTGGCTCTATATTTACACCTCATGCTTACATGTTCCCATTCATTTGAATCAGGTGATTATGGAGCGATCTTGCTCACCCATCCGTTCACGATTGAGAGCTAAAATGACAGATCAAAAAGAGCTTATCAAGCAAAAGTGCTACAATGAAATAAGTGCTCTATCTTCGGTGATAAATTGCGACTCCAAGGAGAGAGCCAAGAAGACTTTTTGAATTGTCTCATTTTCCTGAGGTAGTTGAATTTGATGCCACCATGAAGAGACTAGTGACATATCTAGAGGAAAGAATATCTGACCTGAAAGGTTTGCACACAAGATCAAGGAGGGTGAAGAATTCAAGTACACATGATTCATGGCCCTAAGTAGTTCAATTTCCTCATTTAATTAGGGGCATGCACCTTCCCATGCGTGGGAATTTTTATCACTTTTAGGGATTCATTTTAATTTCTTTTGTGCCTGAACATCACATTCCAATAAATGCAATTTGATTAATGAATATCAATAAAATTACAAGTTTTGTTTAGAGGACATGATATGATACACCAAACCAGCCCGGTGACGATATCCAACAATGAAAAGAAAATATCATCCATGGCGAAATTCTAAGGACTAGGCTTCTTCATGCTTCCTCATCGAAAATATTCCTTAAAAAAGATCATTTTTGAAGCTATTTCCCAAAGCATGCACTAGGTTACCCTTGTTTGTTTTTCGAACTCATTTACTTCATGTCTCAGAGCATAATAGAGAAACGTTTGAAAATAACGCATCAATCTCCAGTGATAGTGGGCCTATTGATTTGGGAACATACATTTGAAGAAATAGATGTGGGCGCATAGGATCATTTCCTAGCTGATCTTGATGACATCTCCCAAGAGTGAAGAAGACATTAAACACTACTTATCCTCTTTTTTATCCCGAGCGATTTCCTTGCACATCAATAAGAAACAGAGGGCAAGTCAAAAGAAGGTCATCTAGATTCCAAAGTGTGATGTGTAGCACATCTCATTACAATTTGTGTGAGATGTCATTCTCAAAAGCCAAATGAAGTTTCTCATTTCCATAATAAAAAGATGGAACAAGTCAAAAGAGGATCATCCGTCTTGGATGAAATGGATACATTGCGTTCATGAATATAAATAATTCTAGAATTGACACTCTGTTCTTTTCTTTGCATATAATGAATTAGGGCACTAAGATTCTAGTAGTGACATGACTGAGACAAAATCTCGATTCAAGCCAAAATGGATGTGCAATTTGAATTTAATGTAATGCTGCATGGTATCCTATTCATGCACATTCTCTTGTGCAGGGGCAAAAGAGGATTTTCAGGAACAATCCAAGAATACCCATAGTTGAGACAATCCCTTCATGGGACAATTCATTGAATGAATGCTTGAAATCATGTTTTTCATACTTATGAAAGCAATTTTTGTCTATTTGAAGTCACAAAAGCTTTTCATACTTAAAGTTGCTGTTATGGGTAGTTCCTACAAAGGATCCGACTAATGACGTATACAATACTTGAAAGTTCTCTCCATCTGACAGCCAGCTATTACTGCTATCAGGGTCAGTCCAAGCTATATGAACCAGAGATCCCTTAACCTTTTTTTGGCTTTTTGGGAATGTCATACATGGGAAGCACTTTGGCTACCTCTTAATTAAATAGAAATCTTGTTAGTGAAGTCACCCTCGGAGTTGACAACGACTAAGCTTTTTTTCTTGACACTAGTCTTAGCCTTTCTAAGGACACCTTGCCTTCTCAGGAGAAAGAAGAGAGGTAGCTTACCCGGTTCATCAAGTTCTACCACTGACTCTTTTGAAAAGAGGATTTCCATAGTGATTTTACCTATTTAACTCATCAATTTCATTGAAGATTTTTCAAGATAGACAATTTAATGGAATGATATCAAATGTTTAATGAGACCTGTCAGGATGATGAAAGGTGAGCCTTATCCTATACACAGTCCCCTACCTATACACTTGTGAGATTAGTGTAAAAAGTTCTATATCCGCACGGAAAAGAGTTCTCTCACAAAAGGTACGATGACCGAAATGATGAGGGGTAATTCATTTTTCTATCCCAAACACTACATATGATCCATTGCTTAACCCTTTTGAGCCTTATACACTTGTGAAAATTCTTTTCAAATTACTCCTGTCAAGAACCACCCCACATCGGGGCAAATTGGAGGATACGATGGGACCATAAGGTGAAGAAAATGGATTGAAATTTTCTTACTCTCACTTGCATCAATCTTCTAGTCATGCTATTACATTGAATTCATGTGGTAATTTAAGTACCTTAGGATGACGAAGAGCATTTCTCTCACTATCCCATACACTTATATCCTTTGCATAGCCCATTTAAGCCTGCAATTTCATTTCTTCAAATCCAATTGATGATCATCCTCCACACTAGGGCAAGGCAAAAGGCAGATGAAAACCCTTGAAAGTTCGAGTGTCATTCAAAGTGTAATTGCTTGACGCATGCATTGTGCGCAAGAATCGAAATCAAAATAGAACTAATAGACATGAAAAACCAGTGTGCTTGGTAAAAGCAAGGCCAATGCTTGTGAAAAAGAAGTGAAGAAAAATAAACGAGAACTAAGGGCATGAAAAAGTGGTGTGCTTGGTAAAAACAAGACCAATGTCCATAGATAAAAAAAAAAAAAAAAAGAGTCAAGATAAGGACTACCGGTTGTAAAAAGCTTATATCTCCAATGGAGCAATACTCAAAGAACTCAAATGCTGAGTCTTTACAATCAATGGGGATGCTTCATGAATACAACTCCCGATGGTGAAAAAGAAAACTAATGGCATTGCCAAGATGATCACCAACTCTCACCCTTCATGCTATTTTGAGCCTAATGATCCTTCCATTTTTCAACTCATGAACCTAGCCTATGTTACATCCCTTACAAAGTCTCTTCTGATTATGACACTTGAATTAACATGGGAGTTCATATGTTTATAAGTATCGCTCGAAGAAGTGCGAGCCAAATTATTGCTTTCTTATTTTGCAGGGCTCTTGACTTGTAAACCCATAGATGGTTATAGAATTGTTCTTTTAACTACCTTGACTCGAAGAGTCCCTATATTAAGCCATTGACCAAGCCCACATTACGGTCCCCTATTAAAGACCTCTAAGATTGGTAAGGTCGTACCGCTTGCGAGAATACTCAGACCCTTGTTGGTATGATGATAGTGAGATTGAGTGATTCTCATAAAATAGCCCTTCTGAATGAGAGGGAGTGAAAGTCCTTTCGAATTGAAAGTCTCTCATTTAGTATTCTTAGAAAATCCATGTCATGAAAATTGTCTTGAATGATGATTTTCTCCCATAAAAATTTGGGTGATGCAAAGGTCATTATACATGAACTCCGATTGAATTAATAAAAACTTCAGTGGATTTTGAAGTGTGCATTCTAGAATAGCTTTAATTGCTTATTTCTTTGATAAATGCATTTTTGCTCTAAATCATGTTTGACAGGTAATCTTTTCTCAAAGATCCAAGAGCTCCTGACATTCAGGTTCCTTTCAGAAACCTTCACGAATATTCAAGGTGCATCATTGATGTTCCAAAAATTTATTTCTACTAGGAGCTGAAAGACCTCCACAGGATATCTAAATTCCAAAAGACATATCCCTAAAAATCAGAGATATCACCAGGTAAGTATATCTCTACCATACTCTAAATACTTATCATTCTGCAGGTATTCTCTCTCAAGTGCATCAATGCTTGACTCGGTCAAGTTGTCTTTATATTGACCTAACGTGCTTTCATAGCCCAGAGTCCATTTCATCGACCTGGCGTGCTTTCGTAACCTGGTGTCCTTTATATTGACCCAACGTGCTTTTGTAGCCCAGTGTCCCCTTTCAATGACTCGGTTTGTTTCCGTAGCCCAGAGTCCATTTACATTGACCCGGTGTGCTTCCGTAGCCCGGTGTCTTTCTCATCGATTCGACGTGCTTTCGTAGCCCAAAGCCCTTTTCACCGACTCGGTGTGCTTTCGTAACCTGATGTCCCTTTTAATAGACCCGACGTGCTTTCGTAGCCCGGAGTTCCTAACTCGGCATGCTTTTATAGCCTGGTGTCCGTTTATATTGACTTGGTGTGCTTTCGTAGCCTAGAGTCCCTTTTATCAAACCGGCGTGCTTCCGTAGCCCGGATTTCTTTTATCATCCTTGCGTGCTTTCATAGCCCAAAGTCCTTTTTATTGACGTGGTGTGAGTCCCCCTATCAAATCGGCATAACCCAAAGTTCCTCTTAATCGACACTCGATTGAGCTGTCCCCCCAAAAGGTTTTTCTCCAAGATTCAAGCAATCGAAAAAGGTTAAGGTCTTGGTCAGATGATTTATGTTTCAACGTTGGGCGACCAAATAAAAGTTTGGGTCCTAGCCAAGCAAAACCTCAGTTTAGGCGACGGTAGAATGGTACGAGTCCTAAACAACATTTATTGCTCTAACAGGTGATCATAGAAAGGTATGAGTCCTGGAAAAGCAATATTCTCATTCAGACGACCGTAGAATGGTACGGGTTCTGAAAAATCAATTTTTTCGTCAAGGTGACCATAGAATGGTATGAGTCCTAGACAATATTTATTTCCCTATTCAAGCGACCGTAAAATGGTACGAGTCCTGGAAAGTGAATCATCGTTTAAGCGACCGTAGAATGGTATGGGTTCTAGACAACACCTATTTCCCCATTCAGGCCACCGTATAATGGTACGAGTCCCAAAAAATGAATCCTCGTTTAGGCGACTGTAGAATGGTACGGGTCCTAGACAACATCTATTTCCCCATTCAGGCAACCGTAGAATGGTACGAGTCCTAGAAAATGAATCCCCGTTTAGGCGACCGTAGAATGGTACAGGTCCTAAATAACATTTATTTTCCTAGTCAGGTGACCGTGAATGGTACGGGTCTTAGAAGGTGAATCCCCGTTTAGGCGGCTATAAAAAGATACGGGTCCTAGACACAACCAAACACCACCATACTGGGCGACCGTAAAAAGGTATGGGTCTTAGAAAAACAGTCTTCTTACAAACCCTCGTTACTATTCTGAGCGACCATAGAAAGGTACGAGTCTTGGACATGTAACACCAACTATCTCGAATTACTCTACCCTCCTTGAAGATAAGTTATTCCAAGTAGATTCTTTGTTATCATTTGCATTAGCATTTCCATGCATAATCTAAATTGCATTTTAAAATGGAATTCATTTTCCAACAAAAAAACTCATTGCATGTGCATGATCAAAATTTAGGTCTCAATTTGTCTTTGAAGGCAACCTTTACGAGCTCACCTTCAAAGAGGGGCATCTGTTGACATCTAAATTTTGGGCAACCCATTTAGTCATTTATGGCACAAAAATTAGGGATTGACCTCGACCCCTAGCAAAAAATTAATTAATTGCATCAAAAGCATGTATTACATTGTTCACATTCCCATTAATTACATTTTAATTTGGACCGGTAGCGGGGTGGACTTAAATGAAAGACTAGGGCCATGAACTAAAAAGAATTCAGTCAAGCCATTCATTGTTGGGGTTGAGATTTTTGCACGTCGGGGCCACACTCGGAAATATTGCATTACCCAATTGAATTTGGGAAGATTTTAGGAATATATACATGGAGGTTCACTGTTAAGGATTCGATTGAGCTAGTGGATATAAATGTGCGGACCAAAAAAATCACAGAAAGAAGATCGGCAAGTTTCTCGGAGGCAAGTGGAATTGGTCAACGTGGGAATATGGGCCCGTTTGGTTTAGTTTTGAGGAAATGCCATTGGGAAAATGCAAATACCTTTGAGGTAAAGGGGTTTCTCGAAATGTTACACTGTTTGGTAAATTATAGCATTGAAATGTTACTTGGCATAAATACTGTTTGACAAAAATCACATTTGTAATGGGCTTTTACTTTTTCTTTTTTTATCTAAAAGTTAAATCCAGCGGCCGGCTAAACATCGGCCAACCGCTGGACTGCCAGATCTGGCCATCCGGCCGCCTGAGGTCGCAACCTCAGCTGATGCATGCCATCATCTACGGTTGCAAAGGCTAGATCTAGCCGCCGGATGACCAGATCTGGCCTCCAGACGGCTAGATTTAGCGACCTGAAGCCTGATTCGTGCGAGCCGAAGGAGTTGTAGCGCAGAAGCAGGGAGTCGACATGATGCTACTCGCGCTCGTCGAAGGGGATGGATCTGCCGCATAAGAGGAAGGCATCAATGATGGAGGCGGAGGCGGCGATGGGGCTGGTGGAGAACTCAAAATCGGGGGGCGTCCCAGAACGGCGGGGTGGGAGGGCTGTCGGGTTGGTCGAGCGGGGTGAAGGCCAGATCTGGCCTCCAACGGCCAGATCTAGCGGCCTAAGGCTTGGTTCGCACGAGCCGAAGGAGTTGACGCGATGCTGCTTGTGCTCGTCGAAGGGGATAGATCTGTCGCAGAAGAGGAAGGCGTCGACGGTGGAGGCGGAGGCGACGGCAGGGCCGGTGGAGAACTTGAAGTCGAGGGTGTCCCAGAATGGCGGGCGGGAGGGCCGTCGAGTTGGTCGAGGGGGGGTGAAAGCAAGATCTAGCGGCCTGAGGCCTAATTCGCGCGAGCCGAAGGAGTTGACGCGGTGCTGCTCACGCTCGTTGAAGGGGATGGATTTGTTGCAGAAGAGGAAGGCGTCGACAGTGGAGGTGGAGGCAGCGTCGATGATGGAGGCGGAGGCAGAGGTGGCGTTGACAACGGAGGTGGCGGCAGAGAATTCGTAGAAGTCATGGGCGTTGACAACGGCGCGTGAACAGTAGACCTTACATTGGGAGAATGCCGAATGCGCAAAGCAGCCCTACCCCAGCATTGGGCTTTGAGCATTTGGAATGCCCACATTTCACCAAATAGCATTCAAAAGTTTTGCCAAACATAAAAAAGTTTCCCTAAGGGGCTTTCGGCCTTGAAACGCCCCCTATATTTGAGACCATATTTAGGCTTACATGGGCATGAATGAAATCAAGTCAAATATATTTGTATATTGAGAATAAGGAAAGAAAGATATGAATTGGAGAAGGCAAACACGCGTGAGAATCGAGACGAGAGAGAGGGAAAGCACGAGGGGTGGTCCTCTTCTTCGGTGCTTGACCTACCTCTATGACTTTACTTTGATCGTTTAATTTGATTGCTGGCCACCGCTCTACGAAGATACTGGATTTGCAAACGTCTAGGCTTGTTGCATTCCATCATTCTTGGTTCCGAGTGCACCAAAACGCGCCACCCTTGCCAACGCCGTGCCATTGCCATATCGTTGCCCGCTGCACCGCACCCAAACTCTTCATTGTTGACCCGCTGCTGCCCCTCACTGTTGCAGAGCTGCTGCGCGCGTTGCCCCAATGCGAGCCTGTTGCAGCTGTAACCTTTGTCCAAGTCCAAGCTATCCTTCCCCGACGTGAGCCACATCCATACAGCCTGTTAAACCATTCGCGGAATCTCCAGCAATAACGGCGAGCTGCTGTCCAAGCTCAAGCCTGACTGTTCCAAATCGAGAAGTTGCAGTACCGGCGAATCACCGTATTTCTGAAGTCCACCAACGAAGAACAAGAGGGACACATAAAGAACAAATAAAAAAGGAATAAAAGGATCACTTTCTTTTTCTTTGCAGGCCATTCACGTAGGCTGGTGAAGTCTTGCTGCTAGGTTTTCAACGAGGACTTTCTCTCCTTGTAATTTTTGTGTTGTAGGTCATCCCCTCGTCTTTTGGAGAAAGACATGAGAAGCCTTTCCTAAGTGTCGACCCTTGCATTGCATGACAAACCGTTAACTGTGGTGCCAGTCACTGGCCACCACTAGCCGTCTCCCACCTCACCATCGACGAGCACACCTTCAAACATCGAGACTTATTTTGGTTTTTGGTCAAAGCGGTTGAAGTTGTCTCATATTGCATGGCGAATTTTGGAGAATTGCCCGTGAATTCTTGAGAAAGAAATATAAGTGGGGTCAAGCGCAAGAGACGATCGCAACTTCGGAGTTCTCAGTTGAGATTACTTGGTCGACCAAAAACACCATAATGCGTTGGTAATCGTCGAGGAATCTGGGTGTTCAATAATTGCGACACCCTTGTGCGCCGTTCGAAGCCGCTGGTGTCCATATCTACTGCCCAGCACGTGCCCGATATCCTTAACGTCCACAAGCTTTCAGTCGAAGATTCCAGTGAGCAGCTCGAGGTGGTTCCCAGCGTTTCAAGCCCTCTCGATTTCCTGATTCTTTCACAGGTTTCCTGGTGCTCGTGAAAAGCGGACGTCTGAAACTAAACCGTGGATAGCACCATCCTCACCGCAAAGCCACCCGAAGCTCCTCCAGTGTCGAGTCATCCACAAAGCCCTGGTGAGCCTGCTGCAGCCACAACTTCCCTCCGAGACTGAGCTGCTGTGTCCAACACGAGCCGCTCCTGTGCAGCCTGTTAAGCCATCCAGAGTTCCTAGCGATGACGGTGAGATGCGGCCCAAGCTCGAACCTAGCCGCGCGAAACCGAGATGTGATGTAGCTGACCTCGACGTCACTTGGAACTCTGGCTAAGACTTTCAGAGCATTTGAAAGTGGCCGCTACCGCTGATCTTGGGACGTTTCATTCAAGCAAATTGTCTCATCGTGCTAAGAAGCATCAACTCGAATTGCTATCCGCAAGCCTCGCCGGCTTGCGCCACTTATCTAATAGCCCTTGGTGTCGTAACATCACCTCTTCACCGTGTTGAGTCTGTCCAATTTTGGCGAGCAAGTGTTTGAACAAGGTAATAATTTTATCTTAGTCAAGATTCATATATTTCGTTGCCTTGCTCGAATTATTGCATTCTTGATTGAACTCTCAAATGATGTTATCATAATCTCGAATAACTGTCACAATGTGCATACGATTGACAGTCCGATTTCATGCTCGAAATACGACTCGCAATCGCACGGAAAAATCGCCAATCCAATCTCACGCTTGAGATTCAATTTGCGGTTTTATGTAAAATTGGCCAATCTGATCTCATACGCAAGATATAGTTCATCAATTTGGATATCAATATTGCTTTGATTTGCCGTTGTGTCGTTTAAGTTAATTTTATTTTCTTAAAAAAAATCCAAAAAATGTAAGTTAGAATTAGATTTATTTCTTGCTTTAGGGTTTGCATATTTAGAATAGGAATTTCATTTAGAATAAAAATAAAAAATAAAAAATCAAATCAATCAATTTGGGCTACAAGATTTTTAACTTGGATTGCATGTTTAATTATTCGGCAATTATTAATTTTTAACATTAAATAAAAAAACCAACAAAAAAATTATCATGCATATGTCATGTAGAATTAGGGCATCATTTGTATGTCATTGCATATTATGGTAAAATGGCATTTAGTTTAATTCTAGATAATATTTTTCTTAATTTATTATAAGTTTAGGTATTTTCTTAGATAGATTGCTTTTAAGGATTACTTGGGTTAAGATAATATTTTAATTTAAATTAGGATTTGGCTCAACCTAATTCCTAATACAAATTAAATAGAATCTTAATCTAGTTAGATAATTTTCACATTTTTCCTAATTCCGAATTTCATGAAAAATACAAAAAAAAAAAATGTCTTAGAATAAATTAGTTTCATTTCTAGGATAGATTGCATGTTTTTTTTTTTTAGGAAAAATAAAAAATGTCATGTAAATGTCATATAGGATTAAATTCATGAAATGCACGTCAATTAGAGATTGTTGCTAGGTCCATTTAATTAGAAATTGCATGTCATTAGAATTAGATCATTTAGTTAAATTGCATTACATATTGCATGATTTTCATTAAATAAGTAAAAAACAAAAAACAAAAATTGCGTGTTAATTAGAAATCATATCTAGGATTGCTGATGTGAATTCTGATCTAATAATGCAGATGCTTTTGTTGCTATAAGGTAAGTTTTGCATTTTTTAATTGCTTTCTTAGGTGTTAAATTGGTGGTTTGCGCATCCGCATAATACCCTCACATGTTAGGGAAATCGATTTAAAATCAATTTAAGTTGCCTGCAAAAACATTTTTTGAAAATGAAATGGTGCTGAAAGGGCATTAGAAAAACCTAGTGAAGCCAAGTCCCCGAACCCATAGTCTCTGGTTCGTAGGAGTAAAGTAAAACTCCCGTTACTTTACTTGGGTTTCTAATCGACCCACCAAAAATAGATTAGTGGCGACTCCTAGATAAAATATATTTATATGTTAAGAATTTGAAACATAAGTCGCGAATTGGTATGGGCTTGAGAGAGCCCAAGTTAAGTCTAGGCTTAACGATCCATTAGCCTGATTTTAGGTGCTGCACTTGAAAAACTGGTCGCGACACCACCTAATCCCTAATTAACATAATATAAATACCCCTTAAGCATCATTAACTCCATAAGCAGAGTTTAGCAAGTAAACTCACTGGTTTTGCGGGCCGGTGAGTCCACGGCAACGACGACGCGACGGCGGCTGGCACTTGGGCTTATAGTGACACCAACGGAGATTTGGACTGGGCAGAAAACAACCCAACACGGCTCAGCTAAGGTTGAGCTTTGGCCCTAGCTTCTACGGAGGCCGCTGGTCAGTCCGAGAGGGCTGGTTTCTGCTTGCTTTGAGGCAGAAATGCGGGTTGGACCGAGCGTGAAGAGAACTAGCGAAGGAGCAGCTTCGGGCGGGGTTTCGCTGCTGAAATATGGGATGAAGCAGAATGGTGAGTCGGCGCTGGATGTGTGGTCACAGATGGAGGGAAATGGGACTGCGGAGTCAACGATGGGGCTTCGCTAGGGGAGAAGGTTGACTCGGTGGGGTGGAGACTTTGCTGGGGAAAATCAGGGCAGTCGGTGGAGGTTGGGGGGCAGTGAAAGGCGATGGAGTTGGGGTGGCAGGTGGTAGCACAGCAAGGGAGGAAACAGGTGATGGTGGAGGTTGCTTCGGTGGAGTTGACTGCTGGCCGAACGGGAAGGAGCTGCTGGTGTCTTCGTGGCAGCTATGGCACGAAAAGAAATGGAGGGATTCGGCTGCAGGGAAAAGAAGAAAAGAAGGGCGAAGGGGAGGAAGACACAAACGAAAAGGGGAAAGGAAGACCGAAGCAGGGGACTTAGGTGAGGTGGGACGCTCGAAGAAGACGGGCGGCAGATTGGCATGCTGGAGAAGCCAAATAAGAAGGGGGGCAAAAGTCAAGCAAAATATCTTATTTCCATTAATGCTTGGTCCCTTAAGTCTTCATGTTCATCCCCTTGGTTCCCCATAATACTTTCTTGCATAATAATTCCCACGAACACTAATTTGATACCAAATGTTGCAGCCCCCATACCAGCCTCCAAGTTTCACAATTTTAGATTTCAATTTCTCATAAATTCTCCAACTTGATGTCCAATTTTATTGAGGAAGAAGCCCAAACAATTTTCACACTCGTTCTCACAAACTAGCTCCTTTTTAAGGCCAAAAATCCACTTCTTTGGCCCCTCCGAATTTCCTTTCGTTTCCGAATCCTGCAAAATTAATTTTCCGTAAAAATCTTGAGCTTGCCGAAATTTTCTCAAAGGATGAGTCGACGTTTCTAAAGTGAATCGTGACATGACAGAACTTTCAATTTCTGAAATCGGGTTCAAATTTGCGGTTAATTTCAACCGAACGCGGTTTTAGCATGACCTAACCTACTGGATAGGTTTTAGGAATTTTTAGTACAATTGACCTATGGTCAATTATTGTCGAACCACATTGTACATCTTTGACATTTTGGCGACTCTCGGTTGTCGTGAAAACCTCGAGGTTTCAAATATAGACACAGGGTGTCAAAATGACAGAAAAATCGGTCTAGTGCCGATCGACGAAAATTTTGCAATTAGGTGGAATCACCCACACTTAATCACATAGCTCGGTCGAATCAACCTGTCTTCGGTCTCTAATCGATTTTTTTAACTGTGCCGTAGTGACCCTTGTAGACTAGCACAGTCGAGCAGTCGATTCTTAGTCAAATTCTCAAGTCTATTGTGTTTATATTCCTTAACGGCTTCACCTAATAGGCTAGTTATCTCGTGAGTGGCCAACTCAGATAAAAGAACTATAGGCACGTCGATGAAAAGCCCAACTTATTCAATCGAAAACAGAGCTTGGGAATCAGGATGTCATACTCATCCTAGCTTGTTTCATAGACGGGCAAAAAATTATCCAATATTGCAAAAGGTCATCGATGCAATGAATTGAATTGAAGTCCCAAAGTAAGCCTAGATTGTCACATAGACCAACCAAACATGTCACAGAAGTAGCACCAATTTACCTTGCTTGATAATCCTTCAAAACAACAGTTTGACTACCAATAATGTTAAGGTGGTCTACATTCATATATGACAGACTAGCCAAAACTACTTTAACATTTTTTTTTTTTTGTCACCAAACAGAAACACTTGAACCTTGCATTTTATTTTAGCTTAGTTCATCATATTCCAAGAAGTGATACTCTTCTTAGAAGGTTATTGAGGGACATCAAGGGAACAGTAAGAAACATGACAGGGGTTTCATGCATTATGGAAAATCGAAAGGCATTTGTCCCAAACACGATATCTACCATTAGTCAAATTTGACATACAAAAGAACTTACAAAGTAACTCAAGATGGGCAGAGAGTTTTTCAAAGAAAATATGAACATTGGACATTGGGAAATTCAATGCGTAGTATACAATAATGAGTAGCAGAAGTTCATCAGCCTCAATGCCTTCTATTTACATTAGGGTCTGCATTTTGATCTTGGCTAAAGCATCATGTCAGCTTATACGACCAACTGCCCCACTCCTTCAATTATGTAAGACTAGCAATTTAGGAAAGTACGGAACCCTGTCATAGAAAACATTCTTGTCAAAAAAAGTGATCAAAAGTAGGTCATGAATCTCAAATGAAAAATGATTGTTCACTGCTTATACCTCTATTCAGGAAAAATCACTCCATGAATCAAAAGATAGCTCTTGTTCATAATTTCTAAAGACGCGAGTTCCGGATAAGTTTGGTGTTGCTTCCAATGAGTCACAACCAGAAATATCCAAATCAATTAAATTCAACATTTCAAGTCCCTGAAGCTGAGTAAGTTTCTTGCAGTCTCGAACTCTTAGAGATCGTAACTTCTCACATCCCGTCAAATCTGGCAAAGTCTCCATTGATTTGCATTTGGTAAAATCCAACTCTTCTAAGAAGTTCACATTATCAAGGCCAAAAATTTCGACTAGATTGTCACACCCAACAGCCACTAATTTCTTCAAACAAGGAGAATTTGGACAGACTATCCTTTTAATGGAATTGCAGTCATAAAAAAATATGACCTCCAAGGACTTCATATTATCATAGCTCCAAATTTCAACTAGGCTATTGCAATGCTCAACACGTAATCGTTTCAGATGAATCATTCGTACAACTTTGATGCTTTTGATGGAAATGCATTTTTTTATTGAAAGCTCTTCCAACTGCATGAGTCCGCGGAGCCAAAGTGATGTCAGCTTATTGCACTCCTCAAAATAGAGTTTCAATGTTATTGAGGAAAGCTCGTGGATGTCTTCGAGTAAATGGCGTACCTCAAGATCGAGTCCTTTTAAGTGGATGAGGCTAAAAAGCTGTGGTAGTCCAAGACTCTGAAAAGTAACCGACAAATCTGTTAAGCCCAAAGGAAGCTCTGGCAACGACCGGAGCTCCTTACAGCCCGATAGGTAAAGGCTTTGGAGAGAAGATGGAAGCTTTGGCAGTGACCGGAGCTCCTTACAACTCGATAGGCTAAGGCGTTGGAGAGAAGAAAGATTCCAGACACTTTCTGGTAGGTTAGATATTGGTGTAAGCTTGAGATCGAGATCCTCGAGGGAAGGCAAGTCACCGATTTCACTTGGAATTGCCCCTTTCAAACTACGGCATCCATGGAGAAGTAGAGTCCGCAGATTTTTCAACCTTCCAATAGCACTGGGAAGCTTTTCGATCCCAGAAGCACTCAAGTCAAGATGTTGCAAATTCTGTAAATCCGAAATTGAGCTAGGGATTTCTCTCAGTGAGCGACAAAAGGGGGCACTCAATTTCTCTAGCTTCCTCAGAGAAGTAATAGATGTAGGAATCTCTGTAACACCAACCCCTTGTAATAAAAGTTCTTCTAAATCTTTTAACTCACCCACCTCCTCTGGTAGCTCTTTGAGACATGTACGACCCAAATTCAAGGAAACTAGGCTCGTGAGTTTGCCAATAGAAGGGTGGAGATGCTCCAGTCCACCAGAATTGTACAAGTTGAGAATCTTTAACTGTGTGAATGCTGAGAGATCAGGAGTACATCTTAAATTAAAGCACATCCAAAGGTCAAGAACTTTAAGCCGCTTTGACACCTAATACAAAAGAAGAATTAACTGCTAAAGAAAAACATCTAAAACAAAAGAAAAATTAACTGCTAAAGAAAGAGTTGATCGGCTAAATAAAAAACAAACCCTAAGATTGCAAAGAGAATGTCTTCTTTTCTCAATCTTACCATGAATGAATTCCATCCTTCCCAATCCTCTGTGATCTTGTTCCCGCATAACTGCAACACCGATAACTTTGGCAAATGCAAATTGATCATCGAAAGAGACGCATCGTTTCCACGAAGGTTCCACTTAAGCCATCTCACTTCAGAAAGCTTTGAGTGTCCGCTTGAAGCTGGCCCCAAAAAGTCGTGGAACCGTGGGTGTCTCTGCGAGTTTTTTAACATTTTAGTTTTTGCTTTTTTTAAATCTTGGATTTGCACGATTAATTTTTTATCCTTCCCCTATACATGATGGATATGTAAACTCATATTTTTTTTTTTTTGACGGCCTTTTGAAAGTTAAACAAGTGACGCTAAGATAAAGAAAGAAATAGTTATTGCTTTAAAACAACCAAGGCAAATGCTCCTCAATGTTTTATTTCTTGCTTTTATTTTATTTGTTTTTTTCAAAAAAATTTAGCGCATGGATTTTCACTTTCACTTAAGACGAAATACATGAAACTATTTTACAACGTACAAATGTTTACTTTTAAATTTTTAAATGACTTCTACATAATTTTTCAAAAGGATTTGTTAAAGAGTGTCGATGGGCCACCTGTAAGTAGCTAAGGAAGCACCCTATTTTCATTTCATTAGTTAAAGGTAATAATGCGGAAGAGTAAAAAAAGGGGGAATTTTTAATATATTCAGACATATAGAAAAGTTTACGTGGAGGGAAATTAAAAGAAATCAAATATGATATGCATCATCAAAATAGATATAGAAAATCAAAAGAAAAATCCTTATCTCTAGAAGATTTCTAATATCCTTAACGTCATTAACTATTTGCATGAAATGTTTACTCATTTCTTTGACAATTGAAACTTGCTTTTTGGTAAAGTATCTTTAAAAAGTGATGTGGTGACACTGATTAGCAGTTTTGACCGGGATTGGAAAAAAATAAGTCGCTTTCAGAATAACCAGAAAATGAATCGATTAACTAAAAAGTGCCGTGGTAACATTGTTCAATCATCATATGTCGGTTTCCATAAGAATGGCATCGTTTCTTTTTCCATCTTGTAAATCAAAAAACATACTGGTTAACTTTTCTACTAAAACAGATCATTTAATTAGTTGAAGACGGTGAAAGAAATTCCCTTATGGCTTTGTTTGACGTTTATAATAATACCTATATTTTGCCCCTAAAGTTTAATTGGTTAGAAATTCACTTTTATGGTTTGACACGTTTGTCTTTATATCTGCTTTAAATATTTACCAGTGAAATGCAATGGGTATAAATTCTCTTAAGTCTATTCGTCTAAAAAGTCGCTAAATTATTGTAATCATATCCCATACTATCTTTAATAATTTTCGCTTGTACATCGATCTATACTATGTATTATATTAAAAAAAATCTATTGCATGGAAAGGGGATTTCAAACTTCAAACTTTCGTTAGAAGTTTCCACAAAATTCGCATATATTTCACCCAAATGAACTAAAGAAATAGGATATAACAAAATAGACATAATCATATTTGAAATAGTCGAGACAATTGGAATTTAGTCCCACAATTATTTCAATTTCCAAAGTTAAATCAAAATCTCTCGAATTGTACAATCATTTCATTTTTTTCGACTCTATTAATCATCTTTCAGCATTTTTGTCCATTCAAAATAGAATTGACTTTTCTTTTTCATTGTTCCAA
Organism: Eucalyptus camaldulensis; assembly: GCA_019915185.1. Classification (NCBI taxonomy): domain Eukaryota; kingdom Viridiplantae; phylum Streptophyta; class Magnoliopsida; order Myrtales; family Myrtaceae; genus Eucalyptus; species Eucalyptus camaldulensis. The sequence goes on from JAHSVA010000003.1 coordinate 24,216,584, forward strand.
ACACCTGTATTGTGTGCTTTTTTTGCTAGTGCTAAGAAGTTATTGGATCAACAAAAGAGTGTGACGTTAAATCATAGGAATGAACGATTTCAAATTATATCAAGAATATAAGGCTGCTTTGTTTGCCCAAGATCTCTTGGTCAATTTCTAGGGTTAATTCCTCGCCATTGATCAGCCATGAGCCTATGAGGCTTTTCAGATGGACAATTATAATAAATGATTTGAACATTGATAATTTAAGTAAAAGATAAAACATAGTTGAAAAAATTAGTTTCATGCTGAAAATCATATACATTGAATACAAGGTTATGGATATAATAATAAGCATGACATTTCCTCCGATTAGTCAAGTTTTCTTTTTTTATTTTAAAATAGTCAAGTTAGTCTAGTGAATTCTGGCACAAAAGAGGCAGTGCCCAAAAAATATAAATAATATCAACAACTTATAGCATATAGAGATGTTTGTTATAAGGAAATCCACTCTTTATTATATGCCTAATCTAATCCATGAAATAAGCAAGGTCAATGGGATAAAACCCTAAAAAATAGTAAGATTTGCATGTATATATTTTTAAGGGATTTTTGCTATCTATTAAGAGGAGATAAGAATGAAAAGAGATAGATATAAATAACTAGTAGAGGGACCGGTATCTTCAAAATCAAAATGAAGAAAAAAATATCAAACATTCGATTCCTAAATCACAAGAGCACCACAACAAATTCGGCTGTACTAGCAAGCAAACATATGTGATAGATGTGAAATTATTTTCCAATCTTATTGTTTTGAATTAATTATATACTATCTTTTTTTTTAAACTAGGAAATCTTCATTTATTTGACCTATGATGTTTATACTTCGTCTTCATTCTTAATTATAGTTCTCCTAATTATCAATATTTTCAACTAGATATGACAAGTGCATGCTTTAAGTAAATGAGATTTATAGTCTAAAATTGTAGTTAAAGGATCTTAAATTGATTGTCAAACAAATTTTTAAATATGTAATTTATAACAATGAAATTGAATCAATGATATAACTTTTTCATCCTTGAGACACTTATGATTTATTTAGTGTCACAATTAATCTACGATGGACATAAATGGATGTTTAAATAGATTTTTTTTGCCTAGAAAGTAAGAGCATCTTTTCATGCTTAATGAAATATTAGAATAGACCAAATCAAATTTAATAAAATAAGACGGAGAGAAAAAGAAAAGGGTGCCATATTTTACCTCCGGATCTCTTAGTACTCTTGGGACTCCCTCATAGTTGTTGTCCCATGGTCCACTACATTTCTCAAGCGGTTGTCCTTGGCAAAAAATGTTCCTTTCAAGATCTCTCAATTGATCATGCACCACAAAATGACCATAATCTCCAATTTTAATTAAGCATCTCAACTTCAACTCTTCAATTCCTTGACTTGGATAAAACCCACAGGCCTCCCACATGTACATGGCGTATTCACTCGTTTTGCCAATAAAGAAACAAACAATATCGAGAAAAATCTGCTTATGTCCATCTTCTAATGCATCATAACTTATTTGCAATATTTTTTGGACATCTCTATGTGGTTGGTTTTTTAATTGCTTATGCACATCTTCCCATACTTTTCGATTCATTTTTTTATACAAGTAAGAACCTACAACCTGAAGAGCCAAGGGAAGCCCACCCATGGTGGATATAATATCACCAGATATGCCTTTAAAGTCCCTTGGAGAATGGTCCTTACGAAATGCATGTCTGTTAAACAAAAGCAAAGCACGCACCTCATCTAGTTCATTCAATCTATACTTGTAGTCTACCTTGAATTCAGATTGATCAAGAACGGCTTCATTCCTAGTGGTGACAATGATCAAACTTCCTGCCATAAACCAATCACGTTTCTTAGCCAACGCATCAAGATGAATCTTGTCATCTATATCATCTAGAAGAACAAGAACCTTTTTTCCTATGAATCTAGATTTGATTATATTAATTCCATCATCCCTTCTAGACACTTGACTTTTGCTTTGTAGTATATCCGATATTAGTTGACTCTGTAGATATGTAATCCCCTTTTGCCTAGTAGTTTCTCGAACATCTGGAAGGAAGCTGACATGCACAAATTTATTCAAGAGTTGATTGTAGATGCACTTGGCAAGAGTTGTCTTGCCTATCTCACCCATGCCATAAATTCCAATCATTCGAGCATTGATGGAATGACTGTCTATCCAATTCATAATTTCCTTCGTATGACCATCAAGTCCAACTAGTTGTTGAGGCACATTCAGCTGAAAATCTTCCTGTAACTTGCTTATAATAGTTTCAACCACACGCTCAATTAATTCTCCTTCATGCTTGTCAAACAACAAAAACAACGAGAGATTATGAACCTAGACATAGTCTTTGCGAAGCATTCGATCCTTGTCAACTTAGCTAATCGTTGTTGGCTATGGGAGGTAAATTTTATACGGTGGTGATCAAGCTTCGGATGATCGTGCATTGAAGTCCTTTGTACGCCTATTGTTTGGTGATGATACTATTAGCAATAGGTATTGTCGTTTCTATGTTTTTTTTTTTTTTGCTCTATACTGGAGGAAAATATAAAATTCTTGGGACCTATGGGAAGCTTTGGTTTTAGTTGTCATTGGTTTAGTTTTCAGAGACATCTTGGGGAGTAATGATGTTTGTTGTCTTGGAGGCATTATGGTTGTTTATTGGGACATTTTGGGGATCTGTTCTGAGCTGCAGTGAATTAATTCATTTGCATCTCATTGGTTCTGCAAGAAGAAGAAGCCTAACTTATCAATAAAAGAAAAGTTAGATGAAGTACCCATTGGCAATTTTCTTAGATTCCCATCCATGTAAGAAACTGACTTCATTAAGTGCCTTCTTCCCTTCTAGGATATCCTTCTCATTAAGATGCTTCTGACTTGAACAGAAGGCGTCCCCAAAACTCCCTTTTAGATACCGCATATCCGATGGCTTCACTTTGTAAAAAATTGGCAACACTATGTGTGACATGCTATTCTTACAATCTATCATATGAATAAGCTCACGGAGGCACCATTTGCTCGTAGCGTAATTTTTGGAGATGATGGGGATCAAAATCTTAGATTGTGAGATGGCACTAAGAATCTGTGAACCGAATTCCTCACCAATTGGGATGCTGTTATCGTCCTTGAACACGGAAATAGGCACAATCCCTGCATTGACCAGTCTATGGTAGAGGTGATCGGTGAATTTCTTTCGAGTATCTGAGCCTCTAAATCTCAAGAATACGTCATATTGATCACCACTTTGTGTTGTGGGTACCAGAGAGATGAACGAAGAAGTGGATGCTCCCTCGGTGCTCTCTTCCTCTGCTCTCTTTCGCTTTCTCGGACTCTGCCCTCTGTCCATGGTGATCTGAGAGGGGAAGTCGAAATGAAAGATGCTTTTTCTGCTGCTTAAAAGGATTGATGAACAACAAAAGACACTTTTAGGATGCTTTTCTGCAAATGCTTGCTGGCTTGGTCCACTCCAAATAACGTGGACGTTAATTTCTCCCCAAGGCAATGCTGAAGGAGGTTCGTATTCTCGAGAAAGACGTTTTGATGACACGGCCCTCGGTTGAGTAAGCTGACGTCGTTTCACTGTGGAAGATTAGGTGGCCCTAAAGAGACCCCGGAAAAGCCCACATCATTCACTTGTTTAGAAACACATAGTGGAAACACATATAGATATTAAAACACATATGAAAACACATTGAAGTGTAAATAATCGACTTTCTTAAAGCACATTTGAACAACTACATAACTTCATGCACGTCTACAATATTTAAAGACTGATTCTTTCGGTTCACACCTAAGATATTGAAACTATGTAGGAAACACTATGGAAGCATCTTCCTCTGACTATAAGCTCACACGATGCCTAATTGTTATCATTATATTTGACCTTACTCTTATTATTTTTAGCCTAATATTTCAACAACCTTACTCTTATTATTTTTGGCCTAATAATAAACAGCCCTGACTGTGTCCCCAGCCTCATTATCACAACCCCTTCTACGTCCAATCCCATTTCCATTGGCCAAACTAATGTAGTGTCATGTAATTGTTGCCCAATAAATCTCATCCTCTAGATGTGTGCACTTTCCTAATCGCGTTTTTACTTTTGCAGGGTTCAAGTTTTAGGCATCACTCATATGTAAAATTAATTAAAGTTAAAATATTAATCGTGGAAAATTTTTTAATTGCTCAGCTGTTTAAATTATGAAGGAAGTCGATGAAAATGATTCTAAATGAAAGACAGATACTTCCTTTTGGGCTCACTATTTTTTATTTCTAAAAGTGCATAGAAATTAGGAAATGTAAAAGTTGCACTTTTCTTCCAAAATTGGCCTTGCTTCCTTTTCAAGGATGAATAGAATGAAGGATAATCAAGTCTATCAATGAAATTTAGTTCCATTAACATCATTTCCACCCAACATATATACAAACATATTTCGAGGAATGTTAACTTTCCCTCTCTTCTTTCATGGCCTGCATGTTTTTTTGTTCTTAATTTTTAAATTTTGAAATCTATGGCTTTAGTATGCTAGAAATTTAGGCTTTTTGTGGGATAAAATTATATGGCTCTGGAATAAGATTAATATTAATACAAAAGTTGCGTCTCACTTGTAATTAAAATATCACAGGAAGCAATTTTGCTCTTTGCTTTAGATGTAATGCAATATGTTGCATCTTTTTGCATGTATACAAATTAGCATATTACATGGTGTCGTGTTGACATTTTATATGATGACACATTTAATAGTCATATTTGTTGTGTCGTGTCGTCTAACCCGCTTTATTAAACTAGTCATGTTCGTACTGTGGCAGTTCAACGTGTTTACTAAACACATCTTGTTCGGCTTTTGTCATATTCATGTTATATCCTAACTCAACATGACACGAAAAAAATCGCCAGTTATATCTTAAAAACCATTACCGCTTACAAAAACAATGGAAAAGAAAGAAGAACGTCCAAAGTCTCTGAATTTTTGCGGTCTTTAAGGACCGCTTGACGAAATTTATACTTGATTTTTTTTCAAACAAAAAAAAAAATTGCTAAAAGTGAACTAGTCTCTCGGCCTTTGTTCTCCAAGAAAACTCGAGCTTCCCTGACAAGTTGATACGTTCCTCTCTCTTCCACTGGCTCGGGACAAGGTACTCTCCCTCTTGCTTAACTTCGATCAATCTTAGACCTCTTTGTTCTTTCTCCATCCCCCCCCCCCCCCCCCCCCCTTTTCCTTCCTTCCTTTCTCCCTCCCTTGCTTCCCTACTCCTTTCGGGTCGGTCGCTTCACTGCTTTTATGTTTTGGTTCAAATTCGGTGATTTCATATTTTAATCTTATTTAAATTGCCATATTCTTAATGAAGTTGGAAATATGAGGTGGAGATGAACACCAGATGAACATCAATTTAATTTTATTTAAATTATTGATTGATAGAGCTATAATTTGTTAAATGACACCAAATGAGCATGATGGATTAGTATCAAGTTGCTAATGATATATGAAATACTTGTACACTGTTATTGCTTTTATTATAATTTTGTTGGCATATCATTCAGCTCTTGAAAAATCAATAGACCAATGAAAAAAGAAGGATGCGAAATATTAAAAAGTTAAAAAATAATATTGGAGAAAGCATAGAAAAGAAGAGAATGAAGTGTCTGGGCTTACTTCAAGAAGGAAGCGGTGATATTTAGAGGTAATGTCCAAAAGGCTTTTGAATTATGAATTCACGACACATGGAAAACTTCATGGACACAAATTAAAAGTAAAAAGGGAGTCAAAGATGCATGGCAATCTGAGGGCAAAAGTTGGAACGAAAGATGCCTTTTCGCTACATAAGAGGATCAATGAACTTCTCTCTACAAACAAGTATGAACATGAATATGTTACCACGCAAGAAAAAATCAACATGAAATCTATAATTAATTGGTAATTAATTGACTGGGAGCAGTTGCAGATGCTTTTAGACCTCGCCTTGTCTTCTTTTGGAACTCATCCTATTCAAGTGGAACTTGTTGGCTTGACCCACTCACGAGTAACGTGTAGGTTAATTTATCAATTGGACTACTAGAATCTGTGTACTTGTATATTGCATTCAATCAAAAATATAAGCATTGGTTCGGTTTTCATGGTTATTGAAAATGGAATCTGATAAATCATTTAAAAGATAAATATTGGAGTTGAAACGGAATTAGAGATGTGTGAAAGCCGTTGAGAAAAGACCAAGCTAGTAATTGTGGATGTGATTTTATACTTTAATTTTCTTTAAAATTTTCATATTCTTAATGAAGTTGGAAATGTGAGGTACATATAAATAAATGCTCATGGTTATTTATCTTTTATCTATTCCAAGCCGGCACCACATGCTCCAATTTAATGTAAAATGAATTTATTTTGAACTAGTATGTTATTATCGAGCCTTTATTTTATTACCAAGTCTTTCATTTCAAATTTTGAAATCTAAAATGTTGATTGATATCTTGTCTGTAAAATAGAGCTATAATTTGTTAGATGGCACCAAACGGAGGAACAGATTTTCCCTCGGTGCTCTCTTTTTGCATACTATTTTTTCTTCTTATTGAGATTATTGAATACAAGCATAGAGACGCAAGAAGCACTGCCAAGAAGCGAACTGAAATGGAAGCAGAATAGGATTATTGACTAAATTTGTTATAAGTCAGGTTAAATTGATTAATAACATTTTTGAAGAATGAATTTATTGTTTGCGACGAAAGAGGTGTAAGAAATGAGTGATATAAAGCTAGGTGAATCTCCTAATACGTGTGTATGGCTCGATTTATTTGATTGTTTTCATGTGTGTCATTCGATCGAATTAATTTTTTTTTCCTTACTATTGGGTATCGTGTAAAAGATCTTAAGAATATCATACTATGGATGTTGGTATGTTTTATATTGTGAAGATTGAAACAATTATGAGTTGAGAGCAGGTAAAAAGTAGCAATATAGTTAAAATGCTTAAACTTTCGCCGCACTTTTTTTCATTCCTTATTTACTTTTCTTTTCTTTTTCAGCAAAGACTCAGTCAAATTTTAAAGCTTTGAAGGGAGAAAATGAGTTTTTTCTTTCCTTTTCTTTTTCTTTTTCTTTTTCTTTTTCTTTTTCTTCTTCTTTTTAAAGAAGGGAGAAAATAAATTAGAGGTGAAAGGGAATATAGTTTCTAGGATTAATGGTCCAACAATTTAAGGAAAACAGAATATTACTCATTTGAAATGTTCTATTAGGAGGTAAAATTGTCGAATGACATCTCCTTAAGTGAAGACTTACTCTTAGGATGATTGGTTTGAGAGCGACTAGGTTCTAAACTAAGAAATAGGAGTTTATTTAATAATAATCTGTTCTCCACTTTTGTATCCAAGAACCAAACTAGCCGATCCTGAACCAGCCTACTACTATTTTCCTGATTTATTTTTCTATAAACTGATCGAGGACCTTTAAACACAGAGAAACCTCATAACACATAAAAAAAAAAAAATTATCTCTAGATTCAAGCAAAATATGGAAATTTAGCGCGCATTAGAGTTTGATGCACTTGCAGACCTACTCATTCTAGTTCAACGAAAGATTAATACTGAATTACGATGCAACAAACAATCAGGCAATAAGGCCATCATAGGATTAGCCAAAGCTAAAGTAAAAAACAAAGGCCTTCTTTCTTCATCGAAGTCAAATCTGAGCCGGGAACGTACCTCGTTAACAGGTAACATCGACTCCAAAAGAGAGAATAAAAGACCCTCCTTTGCTATTTAGCATCCTCCCCACGTCTGCAATAGACGAAAAGGGCCCAAAACACACTAGTTCAGCCTATTATTCCAAAAATAAAGCAATGAATCAATAGAAACGCTGCACTAATAAGACATGAAAAAGCGATTACCTCCCGCGAGCTGAGATGCGAAGAGAGGCACGAGATCGGAGAGAGAAGACCCTAAACAAGCCTGGGCCAGGTCTTTCGAAAGTAAACGAAGTGAGAAAGCGAGTGAGGACTATTAGTATCGAATTGTTCTACAAGAGAATGGCCGAATGCGAAAGATATAGTGAGAACTGAGAGAGAGAGAGAGAGAGAGAGAGAGAGAGAGGGACCAATCAGTAGTTGACGATAGTCTCGAATTATTATTGATTGACTGGTAGCAATTAAATTGTTTTCAGATGGCAAGCCAAGTCAAGCCACACAATTTTGGACCAAAGAGTACGGAATAACCACTTGTGTTCATATCCACCTAAAAACCATTTTGTTAAGCAAATAAATGTGGCTTTAACCAGCTTGTGAATTTTCCTTTCCATTATATTATTATCAAGGGCGTTCTTACACCTGTAAATGCTACATTCTTCTGCCACCCTAAACATTCATAAATCATGTTGTCAAATCCATTTAGTAATTTTCTATGCAATATATAAGTAAAAGTCATGTCTTTAATGTAAGCAATAGAATCACATGAAAACCACGACAAGTTTTTCTAATTCAATCTGTAGAGATAAAGTCCACCCAAAAGTTGTCCACATATTAAGTATGTGCAAGTGCATTGAAACCAGCAGCTTTGCTCACTTTCAAGTTTTTCATTGTAAGCCGCACAAAAAAATAGTACAATTGTGAATTTTCCATAATTTGCAGAAAACGTTTGAATTTTCTGTCATTTTTCCAAAAGTTACGAATATTGCCAATGCAATGGAAAATGGTTTTATGGAAGTCCAAAAATTCTCCAGTTAATCTGACTTGTTCAGAAAATTTTTTGTTGTTTACAATTTTGATCTGTAGCCTGTGAAAGATTTTGTGCAATTATTGAATACTAGCAAGATCATTAGTTAGAAAAATCTAGTTTTTACCTGTTTTCATGAAAAAAAAAAAAGGAATTATTTACAGCAAAACTAAGTATTTTGGATGTTTCCAGCTTTAAGTAATTTTGGATAATTGGGTACGTATAGGACCGATGGACCCAAAATAAAGTGTAGAAGGGTATTTTCACAATTTTTATCAAGCAGGTTTTTTGTTCTAAGAGAGTTCAGTCAATCATTTAATATTTTGAAAACAACATCAAGATAAGGGCCAGCATGCAATTCCACCAAATTCAACGGTCCAACCATTCATAACCGATTAGTTTTTTTAGGTGAAAATAACCGATTAGTTTAAATAAGTAGATTGTAGTAAGAAAAATTAGCAATACATGCGATGATGATTTTGAAAAAGGAGGGAATTTCACAAGTAATATTTTGTTTGCCTTAAAGGATGATAGGTATTATGCCATGAGTAATAATCAAATAAATTTTTGTCCAATCAATTGTAACATGCTGGAGAATGAAGATCGCGCTTACCTCGAGGAGCGACGTAGAGATGAAATTACTATGATGGATTTTAGTGTTTGAGAAGAAATTGTCTTGAAGTGGATCAAGTCGTGTCCTAGTCCCGAAAGGCAGTACAATCTAGGATCACCTTCACAACTCAACCTAGAGCTTTCAAACTAAATACACCTCAAAACAAAAACGAGGGTCTTAGGTATTTATGGTAATTGGCATCTCTCCTCTTCAAGCACAAGCCCTTGGCACTTTAAATAAAGCTCTACGTCTTCTCTTGCCCCAAAGGAGACGCAATTGTACTTCTTTTAATTCTAACATTTTTGACCAAGACCACCAAAACAATCCCTTCCTCAAAATTGGCAAGACGACTCCTATAGACTTTACTTGCTAGTTCTTTCTTGGCACTTTAAATAAAGCTCTTCTCTTGCCCCAAAGGAGATGCGCAATTGTGAGGAGACTCACAATTGTACTTCTTTTGATTCTAACCTTTTTCACCAAGACCACCAAAACAATCCCTTCCTCGAAATTGGCAAGACGACTCCTATAGACTTTACTTGCTAGTTCTTTCTTGGCACTTTAAATAAAGCTCTACTTCTCTTGCCCCCAAAGGAGACGCGCAATTGTACTTCTTTTAATTCCAACCTTTTTGACCAAGACCACCGAAACAATCCCTTCCTCCAAATTGACACGACAACTCCTATAGGCTTTACTTGTTAGTTCTTTCTGTTATTGGATCCCGTGGCCAAGCAAATCAAAGTGGAAATTGACCCTTTTACATGATGCTATTCCTTAAGAGCCACGGAATTATCTCCCTTATTTTTTGTCAAACGGAATTATCTCTTTTACTTGATAACTTTTGCAAAGTGTTCATATTGGAAATTTCTTCATCTCTTTCCTTAAAATATGAACCAGATTTGCTTGGGATGCACACAATCCTAATGTGGATTTGTGCGTCTTTGATGAGGAAATTTTCTTTTTTATCTGACTAACCCTCACATTTTGTTGCTTCTCTTTGTAATTGGATTACATGGTCGCACAAATCAAAATGAATATGGATAACATTTTTCTTTCTTTTCCCAATGAAATAAAAGCCTCTCACCACTAAAGGCATTGAAACGGTTAAAAATTTACTTTTTAACTCATATCAATGACATAGATTATATATAAGTTAACTAAAATTTAAAGAATATTTTATTATGAATTCAAAGTAACAAGATTTAACTCAACATATATTTTAATGAGTCTGAACCATGTCTCTATGCAATTTATGTTATTTGAAAAAGAGAAAAATAATGATTTTTCCATTTGCTTTCACGCGGCTCCTTATAGTGGGCCTCATGCTTGAGTGTGGTACATCCCAGCACATGGAGCCTACTTATGTGGTGCGACAACTGAATTAGTTTTTTCTTCACTTCCTTATTGCATTGACCAATGATCGAGTGCCACGTCATTGTTCCCTATTTATTACATACCGCTAAATCTTGTTGGACTCACTTAAAAATTTTATGTGTCCCATCATTTTTAGTTTTTCAAAAAATGATCTTTCTCACTATCAATTAGCTCAACGTCTCTAACCAAAAAAAAAAAAAGTTGCTCAATATCTAGCCGATGACATCAATTAGGGTCAATTCAGCCAAACCTCCTCCATACACTTAAGGATGTAAGGAATTAGACTAATATCGTGTGCTTAATTTGGACATAAAATTTTTTATCTTATGTATTCAGGGATCAAAATTATGATGAAGTATAAGGGAATGAAAGAAAATTTCCAAAAAAGTTATAAACCAGTCATACTTGTGCCAATTCAGTTCATCCGGCCAATTGTGGTAGAAAATTGTTGACGTGGACGTTGAGCATCCTATAAGTAACGGCCAACATTGACATAAATTTTTTTTTTTGAATTTTTCATTTTTTTAACTTGTATAAAAATAGAAAGGGAAAACATCAATCCTACCATAGCTGGTAAGATTTTTTGAAAAGAGCACTTGAAGTGCGCGCTCTCGAGAGAGACTAGCCATCAATTCAATTCCGACTTGTGCATCATCCATCGATCAATCTTTTGAAGTGGGTATGACATTTTCTACTATAACTAAAATATGCATAGTTCACAATCTTTTGAAGTCACAAACTTACATTTGTACAATTTTTTTGACAAATTTACGTGAATACTCTATTGCTAGCTGAATTGTTGGGATAGGTTGACTTCTGTGGAGGATCAAGCCTTGGAGGTAGAGAAAGCTCAGTTGCTGAGTTTAGTGCTCGAGTTTGGCTTCAACAAGCAATCCGCGAACAAGTGCTTGGATCGGCTCATTTCGCTCTATGATACCCTAATCATTATTTTGTCACGCATTTTTTTTGTGTTAGTTAGCGTTGCAAATATTATGTAGGTATTTCTCATCCGCTACAATAATGGCTGTGGAATAGTCTACTTTTGTTTAAATAGATCGGAGCTAGTTTGGCGAAATAGTATTGTTCTGATTTGATGTGTTTTTTTTTTTTGGTCGATTAGTTTGATGTGTTTAGGTTGCTTTGGATGGTGAATTTTGTTGGTTATTAGCCAATGTTGCTTAAATGTCAAAACTACTCACTTTTCATTGGCTTGTCACGCCTTCAATGCACAACCCACATGAAATACATTTTATTCTACCACATCATTTCTCTCTCTCTCCGCCACCACCCCTCCCCCACCATTGCCAATTAATGTCACCATCCTATGGTCACTCCCTTGACCAACGCCAACAACGCCCTCCACAAGTTAGCCCCCATCTTTGTCCACATCTCTCTCTCTCTCTCTCTCTCTCTCTCTCTCTCTCTCTCTCTCTCTCTCTCTCTCTCTCTCTCGTCATGGCCAACTCGTAAATAGAAGTTTCTTGTTCAAAGCTACAATAATGCGTGACTAGATCTAGTGTCACATTTTAGTAATTCTGGCATGCATCCAGCTAGACATTGGGATGGAGCTTGACTAGATCTGATGTCAAGCCCAACTCTGCGGTGAGCCATCATTGAGGAGTCATAACTAAAGAACAAATATGTTGCAGTAGCCAAGCGTGACACCAAATTGGGTTAATGACATATTTCTCCTTACATGGCATGCTCATGCCAATATCTACATCTTGCAAAAGAAATCTTTATAATGAAAAAAAAGACTTATCCAAAAATTCTATATTAATTTTTCTACGAAATCGAGTTAATAACCTTTCAAAAAATTCTATGGCAAGGGAAAGCAAATCAAAGTCTTCCACCATCTTGCTTACTTATTTGCAAAAAAAAAAAAAAAAGTGATAAGGCAAAAGTCGACAAGACCTATTTAAAAGAAAGGGATGAAAAAAGGACTAGCAAGGAAAAACAAGTCAAAGTCTTCCACCATCTTGCTTGCTTAGTTGCAAAGAAAGAGTAGAGCTGTTAAACGAATTGGTCAGGTCGGGTCATTAATGGTCTAACCCAAATTGACCCATTAACCCATTTATAACCCATTTATGCCTAATGTAAATTTTTCAACTCATACCTAACCCGACCCATACCCAACCCATTTATTTCTATGTTTTTTTTTATAAATATTATATTACTAAAATACTTCCAAGCTTATTATATTTATATATATATGCTAAAATATTTTTATACAACACAAATTTAATGGACAATTTTTATAATTTTTAAAGTAATTATTTTTAAAAGTTTGAATTTGAATTATTTTTTATTTTTAAAAATAATTTTTTTATTATTTTTATTTGTATTTTTTAAATATAATTTTTCTTTTTTCTTTTTTGTTCCTCTTCTTCTTTGGCTGGCGGTTGGCCACAACAACAGTTGGCAGCCGGCCACAGGCGAGCCTCGAGCTCGCTCTACTCATCGACACCGATGAGCTCAAGGCTTGCCAGATCAGCGAGGCTCGAGCCTCGCCCAACGCTGACGAGCTCGCCCCTCGCTGAATCTTGTGAGGCTCGAGTCTCGCCGGATGTTGGCAAGGCCTCCGCCTTTGGCGAGCTTGAGGCTCGCCGATGTTGGTTAAGCTCAAGCTTGCCCCTCGCTGGATTTGGCGAGGCTCGAGCTATTGGAGAAATCTTCTTGGAGTATTTTGAAGCTAACAAAACGTTTCCATCAATCTAGTCTGAAAATTTGTAGACTCTACTATTTAAAGTCTGAAGACCTCCGGACTGCCAAACTCAAGACTCAAAGTCTATTCTTATTGACAGTTTCTAATCCGTCGAAGAAGGGCTATCCAGAACTGGGTGTTTCATTAAGGATTTGACCTTATCGACTGGAGAAGATCTCTTGGCTGGATATAACATAATGGAATCCTTTATTTGATCATGATTCATTCAGAGATTAAGGATCCGATGATTGGTGAAGTATACTTGGAAGGTTCTACTTATGGAAACCAAGATCCTTATTGTATGGGCGAGCATGATTGATGGGCTATCGACATATTCCTTAAATAACTCGAATGATCTTCCTAATTGATTCCGTCCAACGGGTAGATTGGAGGAATTCATTTGGTAAGTGCCAACGGGTATGATGACATAAGGGAGTATATAAGGAAGACGTTCCAGTTGTTCGAGTGTGTGCGCGATAGAAGAATTCCAAAGCCTGAAGCTTTTTGTTCTTAGTCAATTCATTTGTTGAGCGAAATCTTGTACACAAAAGAGGGTCTATATCTTTGAGAAACCTTGAGGAAGTGTGGTAGAGTATCTACACTGTAGAATTAAGGGAGAGCTTTGCTGTAACAACTCTTTTGTTCATAGTGAAATCCAGCGAATGGGCTGTCAGTGCGGAAGAGTGGACGTAGGCTTGGAATAAGCCGAACCACTATAATCTTTGTGTTCATTTTCTCTTCCTTACTCTCTTTCACTTTGATCATAATTTGTTTTTGTTAACAAAAGGCGAACTTCCTTTCTATTGTCTATTTTGCATTGCTCACTTATCATGAGAAATTATTATACACCTATTCACCCCCTCTAGGTGCTTATATTAGCTATCTCAATTGGTATTAGAGCCTGTGTACTCACTTTGTTTGAAGTGTTTTACTTCAGAGTTAAAGATCCATGACTAGTATATTAGCTCCAAGACTGGTATAAGGGCAAAGCAATACCAAACCACCTTACTTTGATGGAAAGGATTACAACATATGGAAAAACAAGATAAAGGTGTTCTTAAGATCAAAGGATCCTCTAGAATGGGACGTTGTAGACAAAGAAATCATTCCTAAAGCTGCACCTATCTCAGAGAGAGGAAAAGATACTATTGAGTCTAGTGAAATGACTCAGAAAGAGATAACCAAGAGACAAGCTCTTGATGCAAAAGTAATTCATTCTTTATATTGTGCTTTGTCACCTACTGAATATAACAGAATATCTTCTTGTGTTATAGCAAAAGAAGTTTGGGATAGATTACATATCACCTATGAAGGAACCGATCGAGTGAAAGAGACCAGAATCAACATTCTCCTCGGTCAATATGAAGTCTTCAAAATAAAATCAGGAAAATCTATAACTAACATGTTTAGTCATTTTACAAAAATCATGAATGGTCTTGAAAATCAAGGTCAACTAATTTCTGATCCCATGAAGGTAAACAAGCTACTGCGTGGACTCTCCAATGATTGGAATCACATAAAGATCTCAATAAGAGAGACACAAAGAATCATGCCACTATCTGTTGATGAGTTGGTTGGGACTCTTCAGTCTTATGAAGTGGAACGAATTAATGAAGACGAAGATCCTAAAGGTAAGAAATCCATTGCATTAAAATCCAATGATGATTCTGATGTTACAGATTCTAAAGATGATATGGATGATGAGGAGCTTGCTCTCATGATAAGAAAATTCAAAAAGCTAAACAGAAAATGAAGAAGATTCAATCTAAAGAAACAGAATTTTCAAAAGCAATAGACTAAGTCTGTTGAGGATGATGAATTAAACAAAGATGTAGTCTTCTTTGAATGTAAGAAAAAGGGACACATCAGACCCAACTATCCTTTTATGAGGAAGAAGAAAGGAAAAGCTGAAAAGTATCGAAAGGTTTTTAAAGCAGAAACCTGGAG
This sequence comes from Eucalyptus camaldulensis, assembly GCA_019915185.1. NCBI lineage: Eukaryota > Viridiplantae > Streptophyta > Magnoliopsida > Myrtales > Myrtaceae > Eucalyptus > Eucalyptus camaldulensis. Next base: position 24,231,953 of record JAHSVA010000003.1, read on the forward strand.
TGATACAGAGTGTGAAGAAAGTGATGATGATTATGCCAATATATGTTTGATGGCACAATCGGATTCAGATTCAAACTCCGAGACAGACTCAGATTCAGACAGTGAATTTGAGGTGAGTAACTTCAAAATCCCTATTAAAGTTTCTAAATACATTGATGAGTTGTGTTTTAGTCTTAAGACTTTTCTTAAAAGGATTTCCGAACTCAAAAAGGAAAACTCTGCACTGAAACAACAACAAAATGTTTTGAAAGAAAAAGTAAAATGTTTAGACATGAATGTTTCTACTCTTAAAGAAAGTAAAGATAATCTTTTGAAAGAAAATGTATTTTTAAAAAATGACATATCAAATATTTCCAAAAGATTTTCAATAGGATCTAAGAAACGTGAGAAAATTCTTTCAGTTCAAAGACCTTATTTCAATAAATCTAGTTTGGAAATGACTGTGGAAACTATTCATTTGATTGATTTTCCTAAAGTGAAGGAAATACTTAAGCAAAGACCCACAATAGATGCTTATAAAAATCATTTTAAAAAGATTTTTGTAAAATCAGTAGGTCGCAATGCTTTCAGATGTTTAAAGTGCAATACTGCAGATCATTTTGAAAAAGAATGTCCTATGGTTTGGAAACCTGTTAAGAAAGTATGGGAAAAAACCGCATATCATACTAACACCAATGGACCCAAGAAAATATGGGTACCAAAGAAAGCTTGAGTCTCTTTTCTAAATGCAGGTCACTATCAAGAAAAATGTTAAATGGTATCTGGATAGTGGATGCTCAAGACATATGACAGGAGATTCAAATTGCTTCATAAAGCTCGTTTAAGTAAATGGTGGAAAAGTCTCATTTGGAGGAAACAACAAAGGAAGAATTGTGGGTTTTGGAACTGTAAAGATTTGAAACCTCACAATAAGCAATGTTTCCTTAGTGGAAGGACTCAACTACAATCTGCTCAATATCAGTCAACTGTGTGATACCGGTTTCGAAATCAACTTTCAAGAGAGAATATGTTCAAGAACTAGTAAAGATTCTACTCAGTCATTCATGGGTTGAAGACATGGAAATATCTACCTTTTGAATGTGAAACAAGATGAATCGCAATGTCTAATCTCAATTCAAGACAAAGCGAACTTATGGCACAGAAAGCTTGGGCACATCAATATGAAGCAGATAGCCAAAATTTCAGCAAAGAAGCTTATTCATAGTTTACCCAATCTATCATACCAAAAGTCTGATCTATGTACACCATGCATATTGGGAAAGCAAGTAAGAAATTCCTTTAAACCAATAAATCAAGTTTTCACTAATCGTGTACTGTAGCTTCTGCATATGGATCTCTTTGGACCAATCAGAACTCAGAGCATTGGAGGTAAAAAAATATTGTCTAGTAATTGTGGATGACTACTCACGATTTACCTAGGTATATTTCCTGTCAAGTAAGTCTGAAACATTTTCTTACTTTGAAAAGTTTGCTAAAAAGGTCAAAAATGAAAAAGGGTATGTTATTTCAAGTATAAGAACAGACCATGGACCTGAATTTGAAAATCAAGATTTTACAAAATTTTGTGATGAATCTTGTTTTTCAGCATTTGTTCTCCTCTCCATATACTCTAGAGCAAAACGGAGTTGTGGAAAGAAAGAATAGGTCGCTTCAAGAAATGGCTAAAACTCTTTTAATTGAAAGTAACATCTCTTCACGTTTTTGGGCTGAAGCAGTTTCTACAGAATGTTATATTATTAATAGAGTTTTTCTAAGGCCTATTCTAGAAAAAAAAAACCCCCTATGAGTTATTAAAAAAAAAATAAGCCTATTGTTTCATATTTTCATGTGTTTGGATGTAAATGTTTTATATTGAAAAATGTAAATGATCGAGTTGGCAAGTTTAAAGAAAAATCAGACGAAGGCATCTTCTTTGGATATTCAACCACAAGCAAAGCATATAGAGTCTACAACAAGAAGACTCAATCTGTGGAGGAATCAATGAATGTCAAATTCCAAGATTCTATGCAAAATGAATCTATTCAGACTCATCTTAAAGAATCTGAACCTGCTCCAGACTCTACAAAGTCTAAATCTCAGGAAGCAGCTCAGACTTCGAAAGACCAGCAACAAATAATTGTTAAGATTCAAATGAAGGAAGTAATCATCAACTTGACAAATCAATTAGCAACTGGAAGCATAAGTCCAATCATCCCAAAGATCTTATTATTGGCGACATTAATGAAGGAATTCGCACAAGATCCAAAAGGCACGAAGAGTCCAGTGCTGTGACTCTTATTTCTGAAATAGAATCCAAAAGCATAGAAGAAGCTTTATCTGATGAAAGTTAGATTGAAGCTATGTAAGAAGAACTCAGGCAATTCAGTATTAATGATGTCTAGGAGTTGACTCCTAAACCGAAAGGTAAATCTATTATTGGAGCTAAATGGGTTTTCAGGAACAAAATGGACGAGAAAGGAAAGGTCATAAGAAACAAAGCAAGACTCGTGGCCAAGAGATATATGCAAGAAGAATGGATAGACTATGACGAGACTTACGCACCAGTAGTGTCACGCCCCGATCCTCGGGCACGCACACATCCTTCTCTCTTGGTCGATTTTATAATGCGATATCCCAGGACAATGTATCGCCGACCCTTTTATTTATTAAGCACATGCGGAAGTAGTTATAAATCCCCAGACAATAAAACAATGGGATAGAAAAGTAGGGCCATATTTTTCATATTGAAACTTATAACCAAACTTTATACACGACATCAACTAGAGAACTTCATAACTATTCACATCAATTGGAGTTCACAAAAGAAGATGGAATCTCAATCCCTTCAAGTCATACTCAAAATCTCTCTCGGTATTATCTTCTTCTTCCAAAAATCCTTCTCCTCAGGTTTCACCTCCGAGTTCTCCTTCTCATATTCCTCCTCTGCTCCTCAACAGGGTCCTGAAATGTTTTCCCCAAACTGGGATGAGACTACGTCTCAGCGAGTTCTACCCCACTAAGCCCGATTAGTAAACTATTATACTAAAGGTTGCCTAAACACGCATAGGTCAGAAAACGTACCTTAGCATCAGATCCCACCTGCAAGTCAATACAATTCATAATAGGCGCTCAAGTAATCATATCACAAATCGAAGCATCGATCAAATCGACCTAGTCGATTATATACCAACAAGACCACTCACGGTCATTTCCAATAAGTCAATCAATCCACGACATCAAATCAAAGCAATGATCAATCGACCTAGTCGATTGCATAACAGCCTGACCATTTCCCGGTCATTCAAGCTATTGATATTCAGAGTCCCACTTAACAACATTCAATATTCAATGGCTTTACGGTCCCACTCGACCACTTTCAATATTCAATGGCTTTACGGTCCCAGTCGACCACTTTCGAAATTCAATAGCTTTACGGTCCCACTCGACCACTTTCGACATTCAATGGCTTTACGGTCCCACTCGACCACTTGCTCTTTAAAATGTCATTTTAAATCAGCGAGCCCACGTGCATTCTCCAAGGCGAAGCATCAAGTCACCGAGCCCACGTGTCTCTTCAAGATGCCAAATGTACTCATTGGGACCACGTGCATTCTCCGAGGTAATGCATCAAATTACCGAGTCCACGTGTCCTTTTAGATGCCAAATGTACTCATTGGGACCACGTGCATTCTCCGAGGTAATGCATCAAATTACCGAGCCCACATGTCCTTTTAGATGCCAAATGTACTCATTGGGACCACGTGCATTCTCTGAGGTAATGCATCAAATTACCAAGCCCACGTGTCCTTTTAGATGCCACACTTAATCACTAAGCCACATACATTCTCCAAGGCGACATACTTCATCACCGAGCCATGTGCATTCTCCGAGGTGATATATCTAATCATCAAAACCCATGCCTTTCATGATGATTCATCCCATTTCTAAAGCAATTATCAACAACCTTAATTCGTACTCAACTTACCCAAATGATCAATTTAGGAACATCCTAAATATCCACAATTAAATCAATTTGGCATAATTCAAAGCTCAAATAAATAAACGGACTATGCCACGACAATCAGCACGAGATTTCGGTCGTCGGCCATCTCAATCTTAATTTCCGAAAAATAAATAAATAATTAATTAATTTCGAAAATTAATTATTAAATATTAAAAATTCCATTTAGCTCAAAATAAGGTCCAATTAAATAAACGGACTTCACCACGGTCATCAGCATAATTTTCCGGTAACGGACCATCCCAGTTGAATTTTCAGCAAATAAACAATTAATTAATTAATTTCGAAAATTAAATAATTAATATTAAAAATTCAATTTAGCTCAAAATAAAGCCCGGTTAAATAAACGGACTTCACCACGGTCATCAGCATAATTTTCCGGTCACGGACCATCCTAGTTGAATTTTCAGGAAATAAATAATTAATTAATTAATTTTGAAAATTAAATAATTAATATTAAAAATTCAATTTAGCTCAAAATAAAGCCCGATTAAATAAATGGACTTCACCACAGTCATCCGCATAATATTCCGGTTCCGGACAATCTCCCTTGAATTTTCGGAAAATAAATAATTATTTAATTTAATTCCGAAAATTAGTATTTAAATGCTAAAAATCCAACTTAGGCCCGAATCGCAAAATTGAAGCCCGATTAGGGGTCGGAAAATTCCCGAGATGCTTCCAATAAATAGTAGACAACGTCTACTTGTTAATTGCACAATCAATTTATCTAAATCACATCACAATTGACTAATAATTGCTAATTTATTCTAATCTAACAACCTAAACATAATTAATTAAAACTAAACCAACCTTAAGCATAATTAGCCAACTAATCCAGGATTAGTGAGATTACTCACCAAATCGCGCGCAAATCAGATCAATCCGACGGCGGCGACGCGAGGAACGATTGTTCCCAAAGCACGGCTCGGGTTCGGGGCCGGGAAACGGCCCAAAAGCGGGCCCGAAGTGATGGAAACCCATTCGTGGGTTTGCTGGACGGGGCTGGCCGGGGCTACTCCGGCGGCTAGGGCGGCGAGGGGAGGCCGGCGAAGGGTGAGGGGGACGTGGGGGAGGCTCGGCGGTGACCGGATGGGGTTGGGTTGTGGCCGGAGGTGGCCCGATTGCGTTGGACAGAGGCCGAATGGCCTGGACGGCGCACGGCAGCGACGGTGAGGCGCGAAGGGGCGGTGGCGGAGCGCACGGCGAGCGGCAGACGCGTGGGTGCGGGGGCGGGCGGCGGAACGGGCGACGACGGTGGCTGGTTGCTGTCTTCGTGCGCCTGCAACTTCCGCTCGCTTCTGTTTTTCACGAATGAGAAAGAGAGAAAGAGGGGTTCGGTCATGAGGGGTGGGGAAGAAGAGAGAGGAGAGAGAGAGAAAGGGGTTTGAATGGTCAAAGGGAGAAAAAGAAAGAGAGGGTTGGCGTGGGGAGGGGGAAATCGCACGAAGGGGAGGAGAGAGGAGAGAGAAGAGAGAGAAAAAGAAAATAATTAATTTCATTATTCATATTTTCCTTTTCTCTTCCCCTTTTCCTTTCTATTTTCTTTTTGGCCTTCAATTTTCCTCTGATAATTTCTTTATTGAAATTTCGGACTCGTTAATAAATTGACGAGCGATGAGACAGGATCCTAAAAATGAATTATGACACGCTCGAATATTCGATTCCCGAAACCAAATTAAATTTCATGGTTAAAAATCGATCAGACGTGATTTTAGTTCAATCCAACAAATTGAGTAGCTTTTAGGGATTTTACTGCAGATACATTCCTTAACGGCTTCACTCAATAGGTTAGTTAACTCGTGAGTGATCAGCTCAGAGAAAAAGGACCGTAAACACGTCGACGAAATGCCCATTTCACTTTATCGAAACGGGGTCGAATTTCAGGATGTCACAAGTAGCAAGGTTAGAAGCAATTAGAGTATTACTTGCTTTTGCTTGTTATAAGAATTTCAGGTTATTCCAAATGAACGTCAAAAGTGTTTTTCTGAATGGATTTATCTATGAGAAAGTCTATGTGGAACAACCACATGGGTTTGAAGACCCAAGGAAACCAGACTCAGTATTCAGACTGAAAAAGGCCTTATATGGTTTAAAGCAAGCACCTCGAGCTTGGCACAACAGGCTGAGTAAGTTTTTAATTCAAAACGGCTTTCTAAAAGGTAAAGTAGACGCTACTCTATTTATCAAAAGAGAAAGTAAAAGTTTTATGCTTGTTCAAATATATGTTGATGATATTATTTTTTGATCCTCTAACGAAAGTCTGTGCAAGAAATTCTCTAAGTCTATGCAGGATAAATTTGAAATGAGCATGGTGGGTGAATTAACCTTCTTTCTCGAGCTTCAAGTGAAACAACTGAAGGAAGGAACTTTATTCATTAAGAAAAATATGTTAATAATCTTGTCAAAAAGTTTGGACTGGAAAATTGCAAAAAGGTTGATATACCAATGTCAAGTTCCTTGAAGATAGATAAAGATGAAGGAGGAAAGAAAGTTGATCAGAGGTTATACAGAAATATCATTGGTTCACTTCTTTATCTTACTGCTTCTAGACCTGACATTTTGTTTAGTATTTGCATTTGTGCCAGATTTCAAGCAAGCCCTAAAGAATCTCATCTAAGTGCTGCAAACCGTATTATCAAATACATTGCATCAACTTCAAACTTTGGTCTTTGGTATCCTAAAAAGGGGAGACTTTACTCTTCTTGGATACTCAAACGTAGACCTAGCCGGATGCAGAGTTGATAGAAAGAGCACCTCAGGTACCTGTCAACTACTTGGAAGCAGGACAGTATCTTGGTTTTCAAGGAAGCAAAGTACGGTAGCTCTCTCTATAGCAGAAGTAGAATATGTAACTCTTGGAAGTTGTTGTTCACAAACTCTGTGGATAAAACAACAGCTAAGAGACTTTGGGATGAAGATTCATGCACGAAAATCAAGTGTGACAACACCAGCACAATCAATCCCACTAAGAATCCAATTCTTCACTCAAGAGCAAAACATATAGATATTCGACATCACTTCATTAGAGATCATGTTCAAAATGGAGAAGTTTCGATTCAATTTGTTGACTCAAAGAACCAACTAGTAGATATTTTTACAAAGCCTTTGGAGAAAAATCAATTTGAAGCTATTCGTTCCAGACTCAAAATCTTAAAGTCTGAGGAAATTCAGACTCAGGACTGAAAGTCTAAAGATACCCAGACTCAGACGATCAAGTTTTTTTTTTTCGTAAGTTATTTTACTTTATTATCTTTCGAATCTCATCTCGAAAAGGTACGATCATCAACCGTGTTTGATTATTGCTATCTTTAATTGACGTGATTATTGCAATGTTTCCTTTTCAAAAAAGAAGTTAGTTTTGAAATGACAATTATCTATTTTTTTTTTTAAAAAGGCGGTTATTTTTTTAAAAGGCATCTTTTTACTTTCTTTTATGACGTTCTGTATGCCTCTCTTCGACTGTCTTATATACTATTGTTTCTTCTTCGCTTTACTCTCAAAAACCCTAAGAGAGCACCGATCTTCTATTTCTGTCTTCTTCTCTTATTTAATCTTCGAAAAGTTGTCATCTTTCTTGGGAAAGTCAAGTTTGGAATCTTTCAAAGACTGTGAAAGAAGTCATCTCAAAGGAAGTCTTCGAGGATCGCAAATAGGGGACCGCAGCGAATGCGTGAGGGGCTTACGCACTTTGATCTCACCGAGAAAGAAGAGTTTCCTAGTCAGCAGCAGAGCCCACAACATTCTCAGTAGCGTCCATCTACTCCATCTAGACCACAGGATGTTGCTTGTCGAGAAGAGGAAGAAATAATCGAAGATGCAGAACCCGTAAGATCTTCTAAGCTCTCTTTTATCTACAAGCTTTATCGTGTTTTGAAAAGGGGTGGAACTCCTTTGAACCACATTAATGAATTTCTGAAAGACAAAGGGTACAAAAATGAAACCTTCTTTTTACGCACAATGGAACAGTTGGGAATTGCCCCTGCCGGGTTGGCAGAAGAGGCAGTGGCAAATATTCCAATCGATCCATGTGTTGGAGGACTAAATCAGCTGGATGGGAATGATGATGACAAGTTGTACAGTCAGTTTCAACTGAGAATGGGTGTTGCGGCAAAAATTCGGAGCAAAAGAACAGACTTGTTTCGATCGAATGAGCACAAACATCTATACTCTAAGTTGTTGAAGCGTGGGGTGATAAACCCTAAAAGTGTGGATTTTGATTTTCTTTACGTTGTGAATGTTAATTTGAGGGAAAAATTCAGTCTTCTTCAACTTGAACAGTTCTGTTCTAACTCTACAAAAGCCTATGCTGAACTCACTGCATATTTCTATTCGAATCTCAGTTTCTTGGATGCGAATAGATTCTCTTTTAGTGTCCGAGATCATGACTATGTGGTGGATGTAGATATGTTGGCTGATGTCATTGGGGTTGAGAGAGGGAGATATCAACCTATCAATGTCTCCATTGCTTGTGCTACGTTGGAACTTGTTAAGGATAGAAGGACAGAGGTAAAGATTTCCTACTCGAGGATGAGTGCGTTCAACATTCTGCTTCACAAGATTGTGATTAATTGCCTTAGACCAAAATCTACTTCTAAGACTGATGTTTCAAACTCAGAGGCAAAGCTGATGTATGCCATCAATGCTGGGAAAAAGTTTTATCTTCCTCACACTATTATGTTTCACATGTATAGAGTAGTGGTAAAGGACAATGGTCAACTTCCTTATCCAGCTCTTGTGACAAAGTTATTCAGATATTTAAATGTTCAGCCTCCACGAATTCTCTGTGTTCAATCGTGCGATCAAATGGTGGTGGGACTGAAAATGGTCTCCAAAATGCGTTTGAAGGAACTCAACAAGGTGTTGGAGAAATTAAAGGAGAAAACCCCTGTCAAAACTCATCAAATCTCTTCGGCAGCAAAAAGAAAAGGGAAGGAGCCCATGGTTGCTCCATCCAAGAAAAGAAAAGCTCTCATCATTAAGGATGAAGAAGATGAGGAAGACATCACCATTTCTGCAATACCTGAGTCGTTCTGTTCCAAAATCAACAGACCGACAAGAGAAAGACTTAGAACAGAGGACTAGAAAAAGAGAAGATTTGGAAGCAGAAGAGAAAGAAGCAAAGGAGAAAGAAGGAGAGAGAAGCTGAAGAAAGAGATGCAGAGGAGGAAAGATTTGAAGAAAAAGAAGAAGAGGAAAGAGGAAATCAAGAGGAAGGAGAGCATGAGGAACTCTCTTGGTCACGCCCCTGTTAGGGAAATCCCTTATGATGTTTTGAAGATGACAAAATAAATCAAAGGTTACTAACATGTTTGATGGTTGAGTAATAGACCATGCAGATGATAGAACATGTAAAGGATTTTATCAAAGTCAAAAGACGACCAGAAGACTGAGCGTAACATATGTCCAAAGTATATTTTGAAGATTTCCAGACTTCTGTGTCAAAGTCTGAAGACTGCCAGACTCAAGACTCAAAGTCTGAAGATTGCCAGACTCAAGACTCAAAGTCTGAAGACTGCCGGACTTTAATGTCAAAGTCAGTTCTACATCAGAAGTCTGCTCACTCTAACAAATTCCAGACTGAACGTGAATGAAGAACCAGAAGACAGACTCTATGCTGAAGCTGAACTGGGTACAGACCTTAAAGCTAAATCTGTTCAAAAGTAGATATGTTCAGACCCAGATTGTAAAGTCTACAGACTCATATTGTAAAAGTCTACAGACTCAGACTTTACATCTAGATTCGATGAATCGTAACTCAAGCTTAATCATATAACGGCTAGTGATCTAGTTTGGATTCCACATCAAGATTGATTTGATTGATTCAATCTAATTGATTGACGATTGGATCTTGAAGACAAGATCTTTCTATACGAAGAAGCTTTACTTATGGAAACCAAGATTTCGTTTGTATGGGCGATCGGAATCAATTTGGGATTTTACCTTTGTCACTCAATCGCTACCAAATCTTCTAGATACAAAGCTGTCCAATGGGTATATTGGAAGACGATTCTCCGGGATACTGTTTAACGGGTAGTTTGGAAGTGGAGGAGTATTGAAGGAGATGAAGGACCGATGAGCAAGTAAGAGACAGAGCATAGAATTTATAATTCCAAAGTCTAAGTGACCTTCGATCATACACTTGTCTTTGGAGAGCTTAAACGTTTGTGATCGTGAGAGAAATACCAAATGAGTGACTTAGTGAGATAGTGTGATCTACTAAGTGTTTGCACTCGAAGTTGTAATCTCTTGTTGATTGCATAGTGGAATCCAGCCAAGAAGGCTGTTAGCGTGGGAGAGTGGACGTAGGCTTGGATTAAGCCGAACCACTATAAATCTTGTGTTCTTATTCTCTCCCCTAACTCCTTTATTTTGTTCATACTAGCACTCTCAGCCCCGATCCTCGGGCACGTACACATCCTTCTCACTTGGTCGATTTTATAATGCAATATCCCAGGACTATGTATCGCCGACCCTTTCATTTATTAAGCACATACGAAAGCAGTTAAAATCCCTAAACAATAAAAAGATTGGATAAAAAAGCAGGGCCATATTTTTCATATTGAAATTTATAACCAAAACTTTGTACATGGCATTACACATAGCACTTCACAAACTATTCCCAGCTTCAAAGTCTCACTCTATCTACACATATACAACAGGGTTTCACCAAGAGATGGGATTTCAATCTTCATCTAGGTCATACTCCGGATCATCCTGATCCTCCTCTGACTCATCTTCACTCAGATCATTATCTTCCTCGGTTTCACCTTAGAATTCTCCTTCTCAGATTCCTCCTCCTCAGCTCCTCATCGGGGTCCTGAAATGTTTTTCCCCAAACCGGGATGAGACTACGTCTCAACGAGTTCTACCCCACCAAAACTCGATTAGGAAACCAATACGCTAACCGAGCTACCTATACACGCACAGGGCAGAGAACTTACCTTGGCCTTAGATTTCACCTGCATATTAGTACAGTTCAATAGGCACCTAAGCAATCATATCACAGATCGATATCTCGATCAATCGATCCAGTCGATCACACGCCAACAAGACCACTCACGGTCAAATCCATTCAATCAATCATTTCACAACGTTAGATCAATGCAATGATCAATCGACCTAGTCGATTACATGTCAATTTGACCATTTCTAGGTCATCTCACTCCACACGATATAATCTCCAATAGTACACTCAGTCATCGAGCTACAGTAATGCTCTCGGGCATCTATTCGCCAAGGTGATGTACAATAAACACTTTATGTGCAGGCTCTTAAGCACTCTAATTACTTTCAACCACATAGGCACGATACTTCACACACAAAAATACGGCCATGCAGGCACAATCTCTGCCACATGGGCATGTTCTACGCCACACAGGAATGATCGATTATCACTATGATCAATTATCGCCATGATCAATTATCGCCACACATGCATGATCTATTATCACCATGATCAATTATCGCCACACAGGCATGATCAATATTCAACAATTTACGTGCCTTCTCTAAGGCATCCTACATGCCAAAGCGATGTAATAATCGCCGAGCCACATCACACAGCATTTCTCCTCATCTTTTATCATCATTGATAAAACATCGTGCGTAGGTACACGATTGGCCTTAGCCAAAATATAATGATTTCAATTACACAAATCCCACCATTATTAGCGTCCACCAAAACACTTTTGGTGCTGTCAACCGACACCCGGTTATTTTCCAATTAATTATCCAAATTAATTAACCTAGGAAAATAATCTTATAATCACAATTAATTCACTTCAGCACGAAATAAAGCTCAATTAAATATACGGACTGCGCCACGACGATCAGCACGAAATTTCAGTCGTCGGCCATCTAATTCTTAATTTCCAAAAATAATTAATTAATTAATTAATTTCGAAAATTAATTAATAATTATTAAAAATTCAATTTAGCACAAAATATAGCCCAATTAAATAAATGGACTTTATCACAGTCACCAGCATAAAATTCCGATCCCGAGCCATCTCAGTTGAATTTTCGGAAAATAAATAATTATTTAATTTAATTCCGAAAATTAATATTTAAATACTAAAAAATCCACTTAGGCCCGAATTGCCAAATTGAAGCCCACTAAGGGTCGGAAAAAATCCCGAGGCACTTCCAATAAATAGTAGACTATGTCTACTTGCTAATTGCATAATCAATTTGTCTAATTCACATCACAATTGACTAATAAACATTAATCCATACTAATCTAACCACCTAAACCTAATTAATTAAAACTAATCAACCCTTAAGCATCATTAGTCTACTAAGCGAGGATTAGTGAGATTACTCACCGGAATCGCGCGCAAAACGTATCAATCCGACGGGGATGACACGAGGAACGATTCTTCCCAAAGCACGGTTCGGGTTCAGGTTCGGGGCTCGGAAACGGCCCAAAAGCGGGCTCGAACCAGCTGGAAACCCACTCGCAAGTTTGCTGGTTTAGCTGCAAAACAGGGGAAAACAGAGATGGTTAGGGGCGAAGAAGGGTCAGGAAGGTAGGCGGCGGTCCGGCAAGGCTGCACGGCGGCTCCGGTGGCTTGCTCGGCCACTCACAGTGGCTGAACGAGGCGGAATAGGGGCGAAAGACGCACGGGGGAGGCTTGGGTGTGAGGAAACGAGGGCTGGCGGAGCGCACGGCGAGCGGTGGACGAGCGGGTGTGGGCACGGGCGGCGGCGAGTGACGACGACGGTGAGCTACTTCTGCTATCTCGGTTTCTTCAGCTTTTGGTTTGCCGTTTCCACGAAGAAGAAAGAAGGAGAAGAAGAAAGAGGGGGTTCGGTCACGAGGGGTGAAGGAGAAGAGAGAGGAGAGAGATAAGGGTTGACTAGTCAAAGAGGGAAAAAGAAAGAGAGAGAGAGGGCAGGCGGTGGAGGGCTATCCGCTCGAAGGGGGAGGGGGAAGGAGAGAGAAAAGAGAGAAAAGGAAGAGAGAGGGAGAGAAAAGAAATAAACTAAAATAATACTGTGAGATCCTAAAATTCGACCCCGTTTCAATAAAGTGAAATGTGCATATCGTCGGCGCGCCTATGGTCCTTTTTCTTTGAGTTGATCACTCACGAGTTAGCTAACCTATTGGGTGAAGCCGTTAAGGGATATAACCGCGGTAAAATCCCTAAAAGCTACCTAATCGGTTGGATTGGACTAAAATCGCGTCCAATCTATTTTAATCATGAAATTTAATTCGGTTTCATGAATCGAATATTCGAGCGTGTCACAATTCATTTTTAAGATCCTGTCTCATCGTCCGTCAAATTATTGACGAGTCCGAAATTTCAGGAAAGAAATTATCGAAGGACAAATTGAAGATCGAAAGGAATTAAAAAAAGAAAGGGAAAATAATAGAAGTAATTTGAATAGTAGGATTTTTACTATTTGATTACTTTTTATTTTCTTTTTCTCTCCCTTTCTTTTTCTCTCTCTCTTCTCTCTCCTCTCCCCTCCCCCTCGTGCGATTTTTCCCCTGTCGACTCACTTTTCTCCCTCCTTTTGACCAATCAAAACTCTCTCTTATCTCTTCTCTTCCTTATCTCTTCCCTCTCTCTCCTCTCTCCTTTTCTCTCGACTCTTTCTCCCTCTCCCCTGTTTGCTCAACACCGAACGGAACCAGAGTAGGAGCAGCAGCTCGCCGAAGCCGCCTCTCGCCGCCCGTCCCGCTGCACGCCCGCGACGCCCGCCCGTGCGACGCAGCGCGTTCCGTTGGCCGTCCCTCACGCCCAGGCGTGCTCCCCCGTGCAGTTCAGCCTGTGCTCAGCCCTGTTCGCCTCTGTCCAGCCCTCATCCGACCACCTCCGGCCACCGTTCAACCCCGCCGGACCTCCCCGGCATCCCCCTCATCCTTCGCCGACCCCGCCTTGTTGTTTTGGCCGCCGGACTAGCTCCAGCCAGCCAAGAACAGCAACCCATGAAGTGGGTTTCTAGCTGGTTCGGGGCCGCTTTTGGGCCGTTTCCGGGCTCCAAACCCGAGCCGTGCTTTGGGGTTTATCGTTCCTCACATCATCCCTGTCGGATTGATCCGACTTGCGCGCGATTCCGGTGAATAATCTCACTAATCCTTGCTTAGTGGACTAATTACACTTATTGGTTGTTAGTTTTATTTAATTAGGTTTAGGTTGTTAGATTAGTGTTTATTAATCAATTATGATGTAAATTAGATAAATTGAATGTGTATTTAGCAGGTAGATGTAGTCTACTATTTATTGAGGGTAGTCCAGGATTTTTCCCGACCCTAATCGGGCTTCAATTTGATAATTCGGGCATAAGTGGAATTTTTGGTATTTAAATATTATTTTTCAAAATTAATTAATTATTTATTTATTTTCCGAAAATTCAACAGTGATGGCTAGTGACCAAAATATTATGCTGATAACCATGGCAAAGTCCGTTTATTTAATCGGGCTTTATTTTTAGCTAAATTGAATTTATTGTATTTAAATATTATTTTTCGGAATTAAATTAATTAATTATTTATTTTCCAGAAATTCAACTTGGATGGCTAGTGGCCGAATTTTTATGCTGATGATCGTGGTGCAGCCTGTTTATTTAATTGGGCTTTAATTTGAGCTAAATTGGATTTATTGTAATTAATTATTAATTTGCGAAATTAATTATTTATTTATTTATTTTTCGAAAATTAAGGTTGGGTTAGTCGACGACCGGAATTTCGTGATGATCGTCGTGGTGAAGTCCGTTTATTTAATGGAGCTTTGTGTTGAATTGAATTATTCGCAAAGGATGGGAATTATTTTTTTATTGGAAAATCATTGGTTATTAATTGAAAAATAACTGGGCATCGGTTGATAATGCCAAAACTATTTGAGTGGACTATAGAAAATGTGGGAGTTATGGAAAGGAAAATATTAGATTTTGGCTAAGGCCAGCTGTGTGCCCACGCACGATATTTTATTGGATATTTCTAATACGAAGAAATGAGGCCAAGACATTACTTTAATTAAGGAAGTTAAGTGCGAGGCACAATGTCATTGGGCCGTGAGGGATTAATCGTGTGTGGGCTTATAGTTGAAGCAAGATGATTATTGGAAGTTGATGTGATGTGTGTTGTGTTGAGGGAAATCAATGGATCATGAGCAGGTAAAGGACTAAGTATTACACAAGTAGAAGACTTCGTGTGAGTTACCTCTAGCGCCTTATACCATTGCTTATTGTAGTTAAGGACTAAGTATTACATGGCGACCTGAGTCGCATGGGAATTACCTCTAGCGCCTTGCAGCATTGTTATGCATAGTGAAGGGCTAAGTGCTACACGATGGAAGATCTCATGTGAGTCACCTCTAGTGCCTTACCCTATTGCATTTTGTAGTGAAGGACTAAGTATTACACGATAGCGAGACTTCGTGTGAGTTACCTCTAGCGCCTTATGCTATTGCGTTTTGTAGTGAAGGACTAAGTACTACACGATAGCGAGACTTTGTGTGAGTCACCTCTAGCGCCTTATACTATTGTTATTTGTGGTCAAGGACTAAGTGCCGCACGATGACGAAACTTTGTGTTGGGGTCACCTCTAGCGCCTTGAGCCTATATTTGAGTAGGAATGTGGAATGGGAATGTTGAGATTAATTATCGAGTATAGATGAAATCATCGATATGGTTTGATTCGTTTGTCATGGATTAACTGATTGAACTGAATTGGCCAGGGAAGGGTCATCGTTGACATGTCATCAACTAGGTCGATTGATTATTGTTTTGATATGATGTTGTGAATTGACTGATTGAATGGAGTTGACCGTGAGTGGTCTTGTTGGCGTGTGATCGACTAGGTTAATTTGATCGATGCTTTGATCAGTGATGTGATTGCTTGGATGTCTATTTGAACTGTGCTAATATGCAGGTGGAATCTGAGGTCAAGGTAAGTCCCTCGACTCATGTTATGCATAGGCAACCGTAAGGTGTATTGGTTTACTAATTGAGTCTTAATGGGGTAGAACTTGCTGAGACGTAGTCTCATCCTAGTTTGGGGAAAACATTTTAGGACCCCTATTGAGGAGCTGAAGAGGAATCTGAGAAGGAGTACTCTGAGGTGAAACCTAAGAAGAAGGATTTTGGAAGAAGAAGATAATACCGAGAGGGGCATTGAGTACGACCCGGATGGGCTGAGATTCCATCTGCTTTTGGGAATCATGTTTTGATATGAGTAGATTAAAGTATAAAGTTGTGAAGAGTTGTGAAGTACTCTGGTTTATGTCATGTA
Source organism: Eucalyptus camaldulensis (assembly GCA_019915185.1). NCBI lineage: Eukaryota > Viridiplantae > Streptophyta > Magnoliopsida > Myrtales > Myrtaceae > Eucalyptus > Eucalyptus camaldulensis. Next base: position 24,248,194 of record JAHSVA010000003.1, read on the forward strand.
TAAAAGTTTGGTTATAAGTTTCAATATGAAAAATATGGCCCTACTTTTCTATCCCATTGTTTTATTGTCTGGAGATTTATAACTGCTTCCGCATGTGCTTAATGAATGAGAGGGTCGGCGATGCATAGTCCTGGGATATCGCATTTTAAAATCGACCAATTAGAAGGATGTGTGCATGCCCGAGGATCGGGGCGTGACAAATACCATAGCCTTATTTCTTTTCTTTTCTTTTCTTTTCTTTTCTCTTTCCCTTTCCCATTCTATTTTCTTTTGGTCTTCAAATTTTCCTCCGATAATTTCTTTCTTGAAATTTCGGACTTGCCAATAAATTAATAGACGATGAGACGGTCCTAAAAATGAATTGTGACACGCCCGAATATTCGATTCCCAAAACTGAATTAAATTTCATGATTAAAATCGACCAGATGCGATTTTAGTCCAATCCAACCGATTAGGTAGCTTTTAGGGATTTTACCGCAGTTATATCCCTTAACGGCTTCACCCAATAGGTTAGCTAACTCGTGAGTGATCAGCTCAGAGAAAAAGGACCATAGGCGCGCCAACGATATGTACATTTCACTTTATCGAAACGGGGTCGAATTTCAGGATGTCACACTCTTCTCCACCTAAAGGCATGGAAACAGGGGGAGACCATGAGAAAATAGGAATGTCCTCATATCCTGCGACCAGTGAAAGAGTCAGTCGCTCTCCAGCAGATCCAGAGGACATCTATGCCTCTCAATTTCTTGAGGAGGGACATGATGTTTCATCGCTCAATCTGCGTGACTATATTGATTTGTCATCATCTGCCTTTACTCCATCTGATCGTGCAGAAGCCAGTACACAGACTGATAATTCAGCAGATTTTCGCAGAATTCTTGATGTTCTCTTGGAAATGCGGGGTTAGATATATGCTCTGGGATGCGAAGTTCAGAATTTACAGACTACAGGTCAAGCTTCTTCAGTTTCTTTGAATGATCAGATCCAAGCCCTTGCTCTTCAGATTCAAGCAAATGCTAAGGGTGAAGAGGTGGCTCAACTGAAGGAAGAGTTGAAAAAGCTGGAAGGCATTGTCCAGTCAATGGGAGATTTCTAGCTTGTTCGTGTTCCCAAGCATTCTTGAATCCATTCTCTCTCCATCTCAACATTTTTTATGATGACAAAAAGGGGGAGAGATGTGAGATTTGAAAACTTTGAACCTTAAACTTTTTGAACTTTTGGTTTGTTTTGATGTTTGACTTGACTTTTGTGTCTAGCTGTGGACTGAATTTGAGATTTGGATTTGACTGCTTATATTAAGTATTATTGATATCTTATGAATGGCTTTACTCACATGAAAGACTAACTTATTTTATGTGGTTGCAGATTCTAGTGTTATCATTATGCCATTTATCTTTATGAGATATCCATATTTTCTTGAGTAATGTTTTGCAAGTCAAAGTTATCCAAATCTGCAGGAAAGTTTTGTCACCATCAAAAAGGGGGAGATTGTTGGAGAAATCTTCCTGGAGTATTTTGAAGCTAACAAAACGTTTCCATCAGTCTAGTCTGAAGATTTGCAGACTCTACTATTTAAAGTCTGAAGACCTCCGGACTGCCAGACTCAAAACTCAAAGTCTATTCTCATTGATAGTTTCTAATCCATCGAAGAAGGGCTATCCAGAACTGGGTGTTTCATTAAGGATTTGACCTTATCGACTGGAGAAGATCTCTTGGCTGGATATGACATAACGGAATCCTTTATTTGATCATGATTCATTCAGAGGTTAAGGATCCAATGATTGGTTAAGTATACTTGGAAGGTTCTACTTATGGAAATCGAGATCCTGGTTGTATGGACGAGCAGGATTGATGGGCTATCGACATGTTCCTTAAATAGCTCGAATGATCTTCCTAATTGATTCCGTCCAACGGGTAGATTGGAGGAATTCCTTTAGTAAGTGCTAACGGATATGATGGCATAAAGGAGTATATAAGGAAGACGTTCTAGTTATTTGAGTGTGTGCGCGATAGAAGAATTCCAAAGTCTGAAACTCTTTGTTCTTAGTCAATTCATTTGTTGAGCGAAATCTTGTATGTAAAAGAGAGTGTATATCTTTGAGAAACCTTGAGGAAGTGTGGTAGAGTATCTACACTGTGGATCAATGGAGAGCTTTGTTGTAACAACTCTTTTGTTCATAATGAAATCCAACTAGTGGGTTGTCAATGCGAAAGAGTGAATGTAGGCTTGGAATAAGCCGAACCACTATAATCTATGTGTTCATTTTCTCTTCCTTACTCTCTTTCACTCTGATCATAATTCGTTTTTGTTAACAAAATGCGAACTTCCTTTCTATTGTCTATTTCGTATTGCTCACTTATCACGAGAAATTATTATACACCTATTCATCCACCTCTAGGTGCTTATACTAGCTATCTCACGAGCCTCACCCAACACCGACAAGTTCAAGTCTCACCAGGCATCGGCGAGGCCTCCGCCTCGCTAGATCCGGCAAGCTCGAGGCTCGCCTAGCCAGTCACCGGCCATTGCCATGACGGCCACCGGAGGAAGAAGAAAGGAAAAAAAAGGAAAGAAAAAAGAAAAAAAATGAAAAGAAGTAATAATTATAATTTTACCTCCTCTAGTAGGGTAGACTAGATCATGGGTTATCTTTAATGGGTTGGTAAATGGGTACAGAGTTGACCCATTTAAGACCCATATATTTTAGTTATTTTATTTTTAAAACCCATCATGGGTATCTTGGGAAATAAGGTAGACCCATTAACGACCCATTTAAGCAAACATGGGTCCATAAATGGGTTGTGTACCCATTTTAACACCTCTACTATAGAGGAGGTATTTGGAACCCCTAAATTCCAACACACCTCATACAAAGAAGATTTTGAATGAGCTATCAAGCTGCATGTAAACAATTTCTGTATAGGTATATTGGTTTAGATGATATGCATTCATTTAATTAACCCTGCAGCTATATCCCTGTTGAGTTTGTGATGCTACTCTTCTTGAAGTGCCCTATGATAAGTCTACTATTCATAAGAAATGTCTTTGATCTTAGTTTCTAACAAGTTTGTATTTAAGATTCTCAAGCGGGACTACTAGACTAATTCATAGGTATGCTATGGTTAGCCTTAATATAGGAGTTGGCCAAACACACCTCTAATCCAATGAAATCAATTGGACTCCGCGTGATCAAACAGTCAAACATAGAAAATTTTCGGGAAATCTCGATCCGTTTGCTCTACCGTTCCCAACTTATGCACATAGTAAGGTACTTCATTATAGAATGACCAAAAGTACCTCATCCATCAAGTGAAAAACTTATCAGTAATTGCCACTCTATACTGATGACATAGAAGACGATCTCCAAAATAAACTCAAAAAAGGCAACTAATTTTAAGGTAAATAGGAATTTACAGCTCTTGCCCCAAAAAATCATTGCTGGAGATATGAGGCATCCCGCAATGCCAATTAACTACAAAGGCAATGACGACCAGTTAGTCAAATGAATTCAAATAGCTATAAAAAAGTTCAACAAAAGGAAATGAACTTATGTTGTAAGGGACATCTTAAAGGTATATGCTTTTTAATTCTCACTGTGTAGCATTAACTAGACTATTCAAAACTCGGATGTGCAATTGATTGAAGGTTTATTTTAGGGGGAAGAGAGGAATTGCATTTGGTAGATACGAGTCCTTCCTCTTTGGACTTCTTTGAATGGAAAGGGATTTCATTCAAATCCACCTCCGATTTTCTCTTAATCTTGTTCTAAGGCAATATCGCCTCTCCTTGTCTCGCATCTTCCGAGAAGGTGCTCAAAGTTATCTTGGTTTCCTCTTGCTTAATTCTATCTGATCTGGAATAGTTTATTAGGATTCTTTTAACACCAGATGATGATGATGATGATGATTGATTACAGCTACTTTTATACAACACAAGGGAGCTTTTCTTTTCCATCCATTCCTTTGTTTGCCGTTTTCGATGCGGAGCTCCACATGTAATCATCGCGTACAATTAAATATGCTCGGATTGGAGAGATGGAACGGCTAGGTTTTTGGTCCCAGAATCAGGTCAACATGTTAAGGATTCAAAGCCTTTTTGCATAAAGAAATTCTGGGCAATGAGTCAGCACTCACTCCCCACCTTTCTTATAGACCCATCACATCTTACTAAATTAGGGCAACGTTGTTGTAATTATAGTCGCAATAATTTTGAAGAGACACCCAAAAACAAAAATCGCCAGGCCTCCACGGAACAAGGAGGCATTTTATTGCATCAGCTTTAGTCTTGAGGCATGCATGCACTGCGTGCATGCATGATCACAAATGAATAACGTATGAAGAGAAAAGAATTCTTTTTGTTGAGCGGATGTGGAGTTCGTGCTAATTACACATGGGTGTAATTTGTTGATTAGTTGGTAAGGAGACGGTGTGTGATTTTAACTTTCGACAGGAGGGCAATTTTGGAAAAAAGAGAGCGACAAAATGATGTTACGGTAAAAACGAGGTGCAAGTGCTGTGAGATTCAAACTTGCGACCATGAGCGATAAGGATTGAATGGTGATGAACTTGTTTTGCCGTTTGGAGATAGATCTTCATATATCAATCAAAAGCGTGTTTCGGGTTGGTTTTGAAACAGTTCAAAAATGATTCGGCCCAAATAAACTCATTTTAATCCATTTACATGTAATATGTATATAGTAACTCATAACCAACATGTCCCCTATTGCTAAGACATCTCTTTATTTAATCCAAATCTAAGAAAATTCATACCCAAAATCGAGATAGGCTGGGTTATAAACCCATTTAATACCTTCTCATTTATTATTTACGTTTACGATCTAGTTTGACATGTCTAAATCTTCAATAGGGATAAAAAGACAAAAACACGCCCGGATCGGATCTGGACTCAGCCGATTGCATCGAGCAAATGGCCCCTTTCCTTACCCGACCCACGATCCATCCCCCACGTTTCTCGTCCGTGGCACGTGACTCGCAGGTGCGGAGACAGAGAGAGATTCGAAAGCATCCGGTTTCCATGTGAACCCCCCATCGAACGCCCAGATCCGCCAGTTTCAGTGCTTGGAGTTTAAAGGAAAAAACGACAACGCAGCACACGAATCGTTCGACCTCGGCAGTTCTTGGCAGAGGAAAACGTCGTTTCGCTCTTCCGTCCCCCGTTTTCTTTAACTTTTCATCTTTTCTTTATTTCATTTTTTTTTTCCTTTTTTCTCGAATATGGTTAAAGGCCAAATTGAATATATGTCTAATATGGCAAATCCCGATTTTTCCCCCTCCTCCCATTTTCCGAGTTTTCATACATTCTTTTTTCTCCTCCGCTTGGACTTTTATGCAGGACGAAATTTCCTTTTCTTTTCTTTTTTTTTTTTGCTAATTAAATGAAAGAGATCTTGAAAAGGGGTCAAATTGAAGCCATGTATATCTGGGTGCCCTTCTTTTTTTCCATTTTCAGTTTTTGGCAATAAAATTATTTTTGAATAGTGGAGAAACCTCAATTTTTACAAAAAAAATGAGAACGAATCTGAAGGGTTAGATGTGTTGTATAAAAAGAAGTAATACAAATGCTTTGGCCACTTATTAGGATTTTGACTTATGTTTTATTCGGTTTACAACTTAGAGGGTTATTCTTGGGGATTTTTCTGAAATTGGATTATCGCCACGAAAGAAGTATGAGTAAATTATAATTTATAAGACCGAATCAATAGATTTTATGCAAAGTTTTGTTTAGTTTTTTTTGGTCAAAAAATTTATGCAGAGATTTTGATGCTGTAGAGCCTGAATATCTGGCGGAGAATGCTAACTTTGGTAAGCAATGCAATAACACAAACCACAATTAAGGAACCAACAAAATGCAAATTCTTCTGAACCCCTTGGCATCAAATATTAATAAATGTGGTAAAAAAAGCCATTAACAAGTCAGTCCCGTCGCGCAAAGAAACCGTTAAAGATAACAAATCATTCAAATTTGCCTAGTCATGTGCACCAGCAGTGAAAGCCATGAAAAGAAGAGGGCAGTGAAATAGCTCTGAGCTTCATGGCTGATAAGATTCAAAGAAATCATATCACACAGTGTCACTCTCCTCCCATCAGCTGAACCCAAAAAAAAAAGACAAAATAAAAACGGAAGGAATTTGAGAGAAAGGAGGTTGGACCCAAGAAAATGAAGGGAAGTGCTTGGATCAATGCTTCATAAGAGAGCCTGGCAACAAGGTAGTATACAGCATCTCATGTTGAAACAAAGCATATGTGAAATTCAAATCCAATATCTAACTGTGACTTTTAGAAAATACGAGTGCTGAATAGCTACGTGTTAGGGAAAAGTCTACGATACTGCCAAGTTCTGAAGAAAATTATGTGACATGACCAATGAGGCCTTTCAATTGTCAAAAACACGTTAAGTTCCATTTTCTTTAGTGTGGCGCATGTGTTTGATTATATGGTGGAGCGGGTGGGTGTGCATCGGGGGTTTAGTGGAGGAAATTTGAAGCGAAAAGGTTCAAAACAATGTGAACCTGAAAAGCCTAGTCCCTCTAACCCAGTGGTATCGGTGAGAAAAATTCTACAACCTTGACCCCCCTTAGTCTATCCGAAGCAAAGGTGGCAAAAATGGGTCAAAGACTAACTTTTTAACTCACACTTAGTGGAATCACTAGATTTGCCCCGGTGGCTATCCTTCTCACATGAGAAGGGGAAGATGGGGGGTTCAAATTCCCCATTCTTAAGAGGTCAAAGTAAGAACGATTTAGTTTTAAATGTAGGTTCCGATTTTCACGTCTTGCAAGGAGGTAGGGCAAAAGTTTGAAAGTGAGAGTTAGAGAAGGATCAACTCATACTTAGTGGGCTGGGTATTATTTGTGCTGGTTTAAATTTTAAGAGCAGGTTATTATGCTTCAGAGTAGCAAAGCCCAACTTTGTCTTGGCCCAGCTGGCTAATTTTCAAAAGTGTATCCGCAGAGCCCACGTCCCTAAATGGAGTTGGGAACGTGAGGATGTGATAAATAAATGGACGTCATCGGGGTTGTATTTATTCCTCGCTAGCTCCACACGCTAACGATTTCATCTAAATCCAATATATTTTAAAATGATATGATATCACTGGTTTATTCTCTTGAACCTTTAAAATTTTAAATAATTGATTGATATATAGAGCTATAAATTGTTAGATGACACCAGAGAAGAAGCGGATGCTCCCTTGATGCTCCCTTCTATGGCGCTCTTGGTTTTTCGTCTTGAAATGATTGAATACAAGGATAGAAAGAAGAACTAGTGTAGCGAGCACGCGCAAAGGAATGATGTGAAATGAAACAATGTCTCTCTCTTGTTTCCCTTGCTTTGGTTTTGCCCTTTTCTCCATGGAAGTGGTAGAAAAGTATTAGACAATATAAACAAAAGGATTAGTGGAACTCTATTGAGAAAGATATATATATATATATATATATAATCAATTGTTTGAGGCATGTAAGCACTATTCTTGAGGATAATTCCACCCCTTAAAGTATGAAGCTCAGTACAATAGGCTCTAGAGGTTATCCTCACAAGATATAACTCCAGACGGAATAATAAAAGAAATGGGAACATATTATGTGTATAGCACAACAAAAAAAAAAGGGAAATATATTTGAATTTTGTGAAATCAATGTATCTCAAATGATTTTGGTTTATAGTTTAATTTTGTATTCGAATGAAAGAGAAGCTATTAAGAAAAAATTATAAATTAATTGATAATTAATAAAACCATGACCATTATAAACGATAATTTGATCACGTCATAAACGAAAGAGAGAACCCATTATTATCCTTTGCACCTTATAAAGTCTTGAGATCTTTGTCTTGGTAAATTTCCTTACTCATCGTAACTTTTCTTAATCAAATGATAATTTGATCACATCCATAACTTTCCTTTCATGTATTGAAGTGATGACAGAAAATCAATTTTGCAAAATAGACTTGACGGACCATGTTTTTGCCCTTTCTATCCAACAGTTCACGTTGAATGTAAGACTAATCTCATAAAAGAGAGTTTTGATTTGTGAAATTTCCATCCCCAGCAGGAGGTTTTACCTATAATAAAGTAGCTTTTTATTATTATTTTTGCCAAACAGTCAAGTAGTGTTTGGAAATGCTATTTTTACTAAAGTTTTGAAAATCATTCCATTGTAATATTTATATTTAATATATAGAAAGGAAAAAAAATGTAAATTAAGAAACAGTATTACTTTGTCAATGTTGTCCTTCACTGACGCATAGCAACGGATACGTCTGTAACTTTAGTATGACATGCGAGCCTTCCGTTTCCGAAGTAACCTTCACACATAGTCCTATCTGCCTAGGCTAACAATGATTCAAGCTCTAGCGGGTCAAATGAAGCCCGGGGTGGAAAATAGAGCTTAGACAAATTTCAGGGGTGAAAGAGGAAATTTAAAGAAAAAAATCGAAAAAAATAAGGCTTCAATCTCTCCCATTCTCCAGCGTATATATAAAAATAGGCAGCGGAAAACATCACCAATCCCGCCATCGCTGGGAACGTCTTTTGAAAAGGGCACTTCGAAGCACGCGGTCTCTAAAGAGATCAGTGATCGTCTCGATTCGACTGTGGCTCATGCATCATCGATCGATCGATTGAATCGTTCGAACAGGTTGAGACTCCATGGAGGATCAGGGCTTGGAGGAGGTAGAGAAAGCTTGCGATTGCTGAGCTTGGCTCTTGAGTTCGGCTTCGACGAGCAGTCCGCCAACAAGTGCTTGGGACCGTCTCATTTCCCTCTACGATAACTTGAATCGTTATTTCGTCGCCCATTTTTTTATGCTGATTAGCGTTGCGGAGGTTGTGTAGGTATTCTGACGATTGATTGTGTTGCATGGATGATTCATGAATCGATTGATTGTGCAGTCCTAAATACGAAGATTTATTGGGGTTAGTCGTCATTCTAACGATGGCTGTGGAATGGTCTACCTTTTGGATGTGAATGGGCCAGAGGAGCTGGTTAAATCTAGTTCATTGATCTCATCCCTATCTCTCCGTGGGTTTTGCGGAGCAGTCTTATTGACTAGCGAAATGTCTGATTTATTTCAGAACCGACTGCAAATTTACACATGGTGTCTTGCCTACATATAAATATGGTGTCTCACTGAACTAAGTGCAAATCAGATATCGTAAATTGTGTTTATTTGATCTCTTGTTTGCCATGGAACTTGCAAAATCATCTCTTTCTTCTTTTGGTTTTCTCAACGTGAGAAGGTTAACATAACGTGAGTAATTTGCACTTAGTTCAGTGAGACATGGAACACTGTGGTGATGGCTTCCTAGCAAACTTGCCGAAATGATGCAAGATTCTGAGGATTGGGATGATTTGCAAGCTGCGAAAAATCAGAAGCTTGTGGAGGTTTGACTATATGTTTGGCCAAGACATTCGTAATGGCAGTGAATGCAATGTTTTGTGCGATGTCGATATTTTAGAAGATTCTCCACAACCTGAGGAAAACCAAACTTTTCTTGAGGTGGATTCCTCTACTGATAGTGAAGACAAGGACAACATATTTCGCAGCAAAATGGGAAGGAAATCCACATGCTATATTCCTGAGCAAAGCAGTACTCCAGGCGATTCTTCCACTCTACTTCTGGCGAGACAATCTCTAGAATCAATGTTATGCTTCTCCCATGGACAGACAACACACGCCAAACCACTTAAATCACTTTGTCACTATTCTTTTCTCATATAAGTTATTCTCTCCTCGATCTTGCTTGTAATTTTGCACACAACAAAGGACCTACACTATGTACATGTACAAAAGCATTAATTGCTCATGGGCCCTCTCGTCCAATCAAATGTCCAATAGACACCCCTAACATTTGCCAATTACTTCCACAATCTTCAAGATCCAAAATGACATATTAGAACTCCTTGGTCAATAAAGAAGTTGATTTTAGTTTTGGATGATGAATGCCTATATTTTGCAAATACTTTGAGAGTATAGCAGATCATTAACGTCTGGAATTTAGCAATCCACCATCATCGATAGGAATGTTTTGTGTAAATGAAGGCTTGTGATTTCTTTGTGTACATTCACCACAAACATATAGGACAAGTTGCAACATTGTTTTCATAAATTAATGATTTTTGTCCAATGTTACGCTCAAATAGATTTTGGGTATCAATTTGAACGGAGGTTTTCACCTAATAATTTTGTCGGATAAATTGGAGTCTCCTATGGTTTTTACTCTCAAAGTTGGCTTTTCCTATATAAGCACAAAATTTTTAGAGTTTGAAATCAGGTTTTGATTCAATGTTAACATCTCAATTTTTTAAAACTCAAAGACAAATTTTCAAAGCTGGCGTTTTAATTTGGTTCGTAGCAAGAAAAATTTCTTGTTAAATATTTATGGGTTGTTGAACGCGTGAAAATGAGAAAACATGGTATTCGTCTTCTGCAGTATTGCTTGGTAACTGGAATTAGTTGTTGAATGTGGAAAAAAAGAAATAATATTCATCGTCAATCGCAAAAAAAAAAAAAAAAAAACAATAAAAGAAGAAGAAGAAGATTTTGAATAGAAGGCACGCAGTTTAAGAAATTGTTCAAGAAATTATGGTCTATTATTAAAAGATATGCCAAAAAAAAAGGAACATTATTTACTGTCCATTATTAAAAGATTTGCATCTTGGATAATGTTCCATTGGTCCATGATCAATGATTTTTCAAAAATAGTCACGGGATTGTTCCGTCTAGGAACCATATATGGGGATTATTTTATTGATGGCCAAACTTTCGTTTTATATTGATCTAGTCCGAGGAGCACTAATAAGTCCAATTTGGCTGAAAAAAGAAAAATTAATAAGTTTACCTTACTAGTCACTGATTATTTGTCTTGGTACTTTATAATGGTTTGAGTGTTGGTCTTTATTTTTTATTTTTTCCTCTAGAAAGACCCTTGGTCGTCATTACATCTTCTAGTTGGCTAACATGGATGTGAGCTTAGATTGTGACATTCTTCCCAAGATTAAGAATTAATAATTGCCTTTTAAAAGTTGGTCGCAAAGGAACAATAAAAAGAACAAAGAAGATTTCGAAAAGAAGGTAGGCGGTTTAAGAAATTGTTCAAGAAATTATGGTCTATTATTAGAATATATGCCCAAAAATGGAACCCTATCCACTACCCATTATAAAAAGATCTGCATCTTGAATAATATTTTATTAGTCCACAACCTTTGACTTATCAAAAATAGTCACAAGACAAGTTATTGAAGCCAACCAGATTATTATGTGGAAGGGGATTATTTTTTTTTTGGCCGATCATTATCAAATTTTGTCATTATTATCGGGGCATGCCTGAGCCGGCACGGCTTGGGCATGGCTCGCATGGGCCTAGATATTTTTAAAAAATTAATTTAAGGGAAATTAAATTCAAAAAATTGCAATACTTTTTTTCAAATTATGTAAATAATGAGAAATTATTTTAGGGAAATTAATAAGGAAAAACACTCGTTCTTTTAAACCAAATTGAAACCCAAGTACATCTTCATATAATTTGAGAAAAAAATTACACTTAGTGGAGCTCTACTAATGATTTCACTCCAGCAATCGTGTCCTTAGGCACCGTTACTCATAAATCAATAATTATTTATTGTCCATATGCCTAGTACGTGCCTCAAAACTGACTTGATGATTCTTATATACCATTAGGTGAAGAGTGTTTTACCTTATCGTTTTTGTGTTTGTGTTTTGCATCTACGAATTCCCTTACGTAGATAGCCAATAATTGTATCTTAATGATGCTCATACTTTAGTCTTTATCTTTAACATTATCTCCCCAGCAAAATGGATTCTGCTCGAGAAAGGCACTCTAAAGATCAATGTGGATGGCTCGTATGTGAAGGGAGAGAGAAGAGGAAGCATCGCCGGTGTTTGTAGGGACGAGTCTGGAACACCGTCGCTGGATTTACCAAGACAGTGCGGGTGAACTCGATGGAGCAAGTGGACGCTCTGCTTATGAACCCAAGTATTCTCTAGAGTCAAATAATTGGTCAATGAAATGTGCATTTTCAAATCAAGAATAGCCAACATGGAGTATCCAGCCTCTTATCTCTAAAGGCAAATGCCTGCTGGCCCAATACGAAAGCATCCGTTAGCCCACTGCAGGAGAGAAGCGAACCAGGTAGCTGATTGTATCTTTAGGGCCCATCGGCAAAAATCCCTTCCCACCAATTGCGTTTCTTATCCCTAAAAAATATTATGCAACCTATTTATTCAGAGGCCCATTTAGTTTGTAATCGCAGAGCTACTTGAAGTATGAAAGAAGTCTATTTTGACAAAAAGAAGACAAACATTTAGATTTCTCCACCATCTTCGAAATGTAAAAGAACTTACAAAAAAATTGTAGAAAAACTTAATTGCGACAGTTTTCGGTGATTGGGGCTCTTCCTGAAATTCTAATAACTTTAAGACAACTTGAGTAGAGCTTGAACCTGCACATCATCAAGGAACTCGTTGAACTGCTTAATTTCATCCTCTTCGAAGACCATCTTATGAATGTGCGGATTCACAAAAGGAGAAAATTGGCCTAAATGACGAGAACAAATCAATTTGCGCTTATGCTCTTTTATTTGATGGTCTTGTTCGAGAATCTGGTTATCTTATTGAACCTCTCACTTATCTCCCCACCAGCAATTATCTCCCCATTATGTCTTTACATCAAATCATCAAATCATTTTTTTTTTCGCGTGGCTCTCACACTAGCCCATCCACCACTACGAGCGATTGATTCCATGAATCGCTCTGAGTCTTCATGTTTTTGTGATAAACAAATGCAAAAATGGCAGATTTCTAGAAGGGCGACAATGCGTTATTCTACTCAAAGAGGATGATTAGGATGAACCCTTTACTTTCACCTTCCTATATCACCCAACTCCTGGAGGGATCATGGAGAAGATGAAGGAGCATTGCGCCCCCGCTATTGACGCGACCGGGCGGATGAATTCGAAGGGAATGACCCCCAACGTTTTTAGCCTGTGCATTCTGATGAATTGCCTCTACCAATTGAAACGGTCCAATCTTGGACTCGAACCCACAACCGAGAGCTTTAATCCTTGACAGGTGGCTTATCTTGCATAGGCAAATGGAAAATAAAGCAATGATTTTGTTGATGAATACAACACGATTTAGTATCCATTATTAAAAGATTCACATTTTGAAAATATTTTATTGGTCAACAACTATTGACTTTTCGACAATAGTCACAAGAAGAGTTATTGATAAAATTGAAATGACCATCAATAGAGTTTACTTTTTTTGTTAACTGATCATGATGAAATTTTGTCTCACTTTCATTTTATATCGATCTAGGCCAAGGACATCTAATAGATTTTATTTGGCTAAAACATCTTTCGGCTAGGTAACACGGATGAAACCTGGGGCTCCATATGTTTCTAGAAAACATTAGACCATGTGATTGCATCAAGGAGTCATGAACTCAACCCTTCGCCAATAGGAAGGCCGTTATCATCCGTGAACGCAAATATTTGTACAATTCCTTCATTTATGAGATTGGCATAGTCTCAAAATCTCAAGAATTCATCACAGGGATCACTTCTCCCTCCTATTGGTGTTGGAGAGACGAATGTAGATGTAGACGCTCTGGTAGTGCTCTTATTTTCGGCATGCGGTATTGCTTCTGCTGTTTTTTCTTGTCTTGAGAAGATTATAAGCGCATGGCGAAAGAAGAATTGGCGCGACAAGCACCGCTAAAAGGGCACCCCCAACACCGAACTGTTGGCACTTTCTTATTTTCGTTGATCCGGCTCTTCCCTTCAAAAGAAATGCCCTTCCTGTAGCGCAAAAGGGATAGATTAACGTATGAACTGGACTTATGCATCAACTTGAAACGACCGCCACCACATGCTCAACAGTAAAGTGCACAACTTCTTTTATCCAAGAAAAAAAAAATTACAGACCCAAGGGTGTCAAACGAAACCAGGAAAAACTTATAGGGGGCAAAAAGAGAGCTTAAACAAACTTCATATGCGAAAACAGAATATTCAAAAATAGAAAGGGAAAACATCATTCCTGCCATCGCTGGCGAGGTTCTTCGAACAGAGCACTTCGAGCGCACGCTCCCGAGAGAGAGGCTAGTGACCGATTCGATTCCGGCTCGTGCATCGTCGATCGATCGAATCGCTCGAACAGGTTGGCATTCCATGGGGGATCGGGGCTTGGGGGTGGAAAAAGCTCGGTTGCTGAGCTTGGCTCTCGAGTTCAGCTTTGACGAGCAGTCTGCCAGCAAGTGCTTGGACCGTCTCGTTTCGCTCTATGGTAACTCGAATCATTACGTCGAGTTATATAGCCCATTTTTTCATGCTGATTGGCGTTCTAGAGGTTCTGTAGGTATTCATCGTCTACCACGGTGATGATGGCCGTGGAATAGTTTGCTCTAGTTTTGAATAGATCGGAGCTAGTTCAGCGAAGTGGTCTTGCTGACGAGCGAAATGTCCGGCACAGTTCTAGTTTGATGTTTTAAGGTTGCTTCGGATGGTGGTTTCTGGTGATTAGGGAATGACGTAATTGCTTGTGTTGTGTGGATAATTCGTGAATCGATTGATTGTGCATTCCTGGATAAGGAGATTTATTGCGGTTAGTTGTCATTCTCACGATGGCTGTGGAATGGTCTACCTTTTGGATTTGGATGGACTGGAGCTGGTTAAATCTAGTTCATTGAGTGTTAATCCCGTCCCTATTTCTCTATTGAATGGTCTACCTTTTGGATTTGAATGGACTGGACTAGCAAAATGTCTGACTTCTTTTCTGAACTAACCGCGAAATTACATATGGTGTCTTGCCTTCATGTAAATAGGGTGTCTCGCTGAACTAAGTGCAAATCACATATTGTAGATTGTGTTTATTTGATCTCTTATTCTTACAAAATCATCTCTTTCTTCTTTTGGTTTTCTTAAGGTGACGAAGGTCGAGAGTTTATCACTGTGGAGCACTGTGGCGATGACTTCCTAGCAGAACTTGCTAAAACCATGCAAGATTCTAAGGATTGGGATGATTTGCAAGTTACGGAAATGAGAAAGTTGTGGAGTTTTGACTGATATGTTTGGCCAAGATATCAGTAGTGATGATGAATGCAATGGTATACAAGATGTCGATGTTGTAGAAGATTCTCCACAACCTAAGAAAAACCAAACTTTTCTTGAGGTGAGGATTCCTCTACTGATAGTGATGACGAAGACAATATATTTTCATTCAACTTCTGGCCAGACGATCTTTAGAATCCATGGTATGCTTCGACCATGGACATAACCAATACATGCCAAACCACTTAAATCACTGAGCTACTATTATGTTCTCATATAATTTATTCGCTGCTTGATCATTTGCAATTTGCTTGCAATTTTGCACACAGCAAAGGACCTATATGATGTACATGTACGAAAGCATTTAGTAAATTACTTATGGGGCCTCTCATCCAATGAAATGTCCAATAGACAGTCATAACTTTTGCCAATTACTTCCACAATCTTCAAGGTCCAAAATGACATATTAGAACTCTTTGGTCAATAGAGAAGTTGACTTTTGTTTTGGATGATGTACAATTACCTATTTTCTCAAAATACTTCGAGAGTATAACAGATCATCAAAGTGTGGAACTTAGCGACCTGGCGTCTTTGATAGGAATGTTTTGCATAAATGAAGGCTTGTAATTTATTTTTGCACATTTTTTCATTTTCAATGACAATCCATGTCAGAAACTATTACGGTGCTGAAGAGGTTTATTCCTATTGAAGGACTGTAAGAGCACTGTCACTCAAGGATCAATATCAGTTTCAAATGAAAATGGCCAATGTTGTCATATTCGAAAAAAGGGCATTTTGACCAATGCGGCATCAGGCATGTAAAGCTTTTGTAGCCAAGCAATTGCTTCATTCTCATGCCCACTGGAGGTGGTAAAAGTTTATGTTACTAGGTTAGTGAATGTTAACATTATTTCATTTGTGTAATGATCGAATGTAGACGTACATGTGGAGACAATGTTTGGAGCACAAGCCCTGTGCACTTTGCTCAATGGTTCCACTTATTAAATACTAGATGGATAGACCTTACATTGAAATTTAAGATTTAAAATGATCTTGTAATCTGCTTTGTTAGCACTGTTGCGAAGTTTGTGCTTAAACTTAAGTTTGAAAATGTTTTCCAAATGCAAATTAAGCTAAAGGAAGTGATTCAGGTACAGAATCATGGGTTCCAATGTACAGGATCTGACTAAGTTGGAAAAGAGTATTATATTGGACATTCTTGTTCTACCTTCACACATTTCTATCTATTCTGTGATTTCTAGAATTTGAGGTTTGTGCTATGCTTCTAGGACCTTCTAATTACTTACTAAAAAATTTATCTTGTTTTGCATGTAAGTGTTATTGTAAGTCATAGTTAAGGTCCAAGTCAAAAGGGTTATTAAGTCAAAGAGGAATAAGTTTTTAAATTACTTGCACCAAATACGGATTTAGATCTCTATATTTCCTGCAGGTATGTGCTATGTTATCATCTCAACTGGGGTGATCATGTAAGATGGATCTTGGTAGCATGCAACATATTTGATCTGCTGAATCATGAAAGAAGATATTAATCTGACTTTATTAATTTGAGTTATCTTGAAGTACTTTATGTTGATATGTGTTTCTAGTTGAAGTAATTATAAGATAGATAGTGACAGCTAGTGCTTTCTGATCAGCCAAAGGTGAATGAAAGGATAATTCCTTCATCCCATCCTCTCTTCATGTGCTCTTTTGATGTTTTTATCCTTCATTTCAGCTGCCAACTACTCTTAAACCAAGTGTCACATTCATTATATGTCCCCTGGTATCTATCAACCAGGATAAAATAATTACTCTAACCCTCCATATGTTGCAATGGATGCACATTTTTTTATGTATTTAATGAAAAGATTCAAGCCTAAGATGTTTGCCTCAAATCAATTTTAGGATCTTAGTGTTCCTAGAGAAGTACATCATACCATACAATTATCATTTTGCCATAAAATGTTGGGCTATAATTGTTGCTGTGAGGTTTCTATTGGACTTCTAAAACTTTTTTTTTCTGACTGTTGTGATTATCAAGTCATTAATACATAAAAAAGGTGCCTTTTCAGGAAAGTTAATCCATCGTGCAAGCTATTGTATGTAACTCTTGAAAGGATCGTAGGAAACCCATCATTTCTTTTTCACTTTTTGATGCTCGGCTGCCGTGCATTGCAGGCACAACTAGCTGGTTTTGTTGTTAAAAAGACACATTAAGTGAGGTATGTTCTTTGGCATCCTTGCATCTGAAGCAAAGTTAATGCTAAAGTTACTTGAAAAGGAATATGTATTTATGATGTTGCCTCTGCAAAACCACTGTCCTTGTCCCAGATAAAGAAGTTAACTTTTATATATGCTCGCTCAAACTCTCTTTTTTGAATGTTTTTGCATATTATGTATTTCTAGCCCAAGTACATTGTCAGTGTTACTCTGAACCTTCTGAAACCCAGACCTTCTTTGACGATCTAGTATAACAGATGCAATGTTGAAATAAGTAATTTTGGAAATGATCCAGTTCCTTCTTGTGGGAAAAGTCGGTAGCACATCGTTAATCAAATAAAGCAAGATGCACACAACTAAAATGAGCTCCAATGGATATTGCTTTTGGAAGTAATTGGAAGTGTCCATGTTTGGCTTGGTAGTCAGGTCTCTTAAGGTGGTTCTTGTGTCCCTATTTATTCTTTTAACCTTTTTACTATATATTAACAACGTGGGATATAAGGCAAAAGTTCGCCCATTGGATCATTGGTTGTGTTTCTTATGAGGTCTTTACTGGATTTGTGCTGCCGGTGCCATCTCATGAAAGAAACATGCTGCTAGTTTGAGCTTTTCTCATATATTTGAATGATTGTAGATGAGTAACGCTTATTGATCATTACTTTCTTTGTTGTCATCATTGCAGTCCATGGGGACATGAATTTTGTCCAAATTATTGAGGACTGGAATGTCTCAAGAAAAACTTTCCATATGTCCCAGTGATGGCCTTAACTGCCACTACCACCTGTTCGTGAGGTATGAAACTTGCACATTAACCTCGAAATTTTGCTGAAATAATCATTTGCGACTGATTGAAATCCTGAAAGCTCTCAGGATCCCCCATGCTCTTGTTCTTGAGACAGATTTGACAGACCAAATCTAATGTCTGAGGTCATAGCTAAGACCAAAGAACCAATGAAGCAGCTTGAAGAGCTGTTAAAGAATCATTTTGCTAATTTTTGTGGCATAGTATTTTGCCTCTCAGAGAGTAAATGTGTTGATGTTACAAAATTCTTGAATGATACGTGTGGTATAAAGACGGTGTACTATCATGCTGGATTACCAGCCCATCAAAGAGTAGCTGTTCAAAAGAAATAACATACTGGAGAGGTCCAGGTTGTGTGTGCTACCGTTGTTTTTGGCATGGGAATAGACAAACCTGATGTTGTAAGTTGAAATGGACTTTGTGCCTTTGTCTATTTTTAGTTTTAGGATCAAACTGACTCGTTGGCAAATACTCAATTAATCCACTTTTATTCAAATGTTTAAGTATCGCTAATTGGTTTCTTAGTGTGCTTTGAAGTAAACTTTGCTAGTTGCATGGTTCAGTGGCCTGCTAAATTATCATTCTTGGCTATTTTTCAAGCCAAATTCTTTCTTCCATAAATGGAACTTTGGTGTGCTGAAATTAAGTTGAACTAGGACAAAGTTCTTTTCTTTACTGTAAAAGTGGCAAATGGCTCTGATCTAACTTGACCTTCAGTTATAATGTTTTTGTCATATTTTAAATTTTTTTTAATTGGTTCGGTAGTTATATTTTATGGCATGTGGTCAGCATTTTGTCATCCACAACACGATGTTGAAGTCAATTGAAAGCTATTACCAAGAATCAGGGAGGCAAGAAGAGATCTACCAGCAATTTTTCCACTTAACTTCTAGCCAGACGATTTTTAGAATCCATGGTATGCTTTAACCATGGACATAGCCAATATATGCCAAACCACTTAAATCATTGTCATTGTTCTGTTCTCTCATATAATTTATTCTCTGCTCGATCATTTCCAATTTGCTTGTGATTCTGCACACAGCAAAGGACCTACACAATGTACATGTCCAAAAGCATTTAGTAAATTGCTTACGGGGCTTCTCATCCAATCAAATGTCCAATAGACAGTCTTAACTTTTGCCAATTTCTTCCACGCTCTTCAAGATCCAAAATGACATACTAGAACTCCTTGGTCAATAAAGCAGTTGACTTAAGCTTTGGATGATGTGCAAATACCTATATTTCTCAAATACTTTGAGAGTATAGTAGATCATCAAAGTGTGGATTAGCAATCCGGCATCTTTGATAGGAATGTTTTGCGTAAACAAAGGCTTGTGATTTATGCTGAGTGTTGTGACTGTCAAATTATTAATCTCCACTTTTGCTTTGCCTGCCTTTTCAGAAAAGATAAACCATCATGCAAGCTACTGTATGTAACTAATGAAAGGATTGTGGGAAACCCATCATTTCTTGAGATATTGTAATGCTTGCTTAGAAAGGGATTGTTTCTGATGCACCATAACTTTTTCTAATAGGTTCTTTGTAAATTTATTATATTCGACCATCATGCATAGCAGGCACAGCTAGCTGGTTTTGTTATTGATGAGGCACATTATGTGAGGCATGTGTAATATTTGGCATGCCTTGTACATGAAGAAAGATCATGCTAGAGTTACTTCAAAAGGAATAATTATTTGTGATGTTGCCACTGGAAAACTATAGTCCTTGTTCCTGATAAACATAAGCAAGTTAACTTTTATAGATGCTAACTTAAACTCTTTTTCCAAACTTTTCTGCATTTTCTGGGTTTCTAGCCTAATTAAATTGATAGTGTTAAACTAGACCTTCTGAAGCCCAGAACCCTATAAAGTTCTAATATAACCGAATGCAGTGTTCCTTGTTTGATGAAAAGATTTAGGTTCCGTTATTTGGGAACACTTAGTGGCACATCGTATATTATATTGAGTAAAGAGGACACAACTTAATAAAACTGCAATGGAAAGTACTTCCTAGAGTAATTGGATCCAGCATAAGCTTGGATAAGGATCCAATCTCCTCTTTATGTTTGGCAGGACACTCAATCTCTTGAGTTGGTTCTTGTATCCCTATTTATTCCATTAAAGCTTATAGTTTATGTTAACAACTTGAGAAAGGTAAAAGTTCAACCATGTGATCATTGATTGTGTTTCTTAAAATATCTTAATTGGATTTGCTCTGCTAGTTTGATCTCATGAAAGGAACGTACTGCTGATTTGAGCTTTTCTTGAACATTTGACTGATTAACATTGAAAACTCATTAATTGTATCGTGGTTGTCATTAATGTAGTCTATGGGTACAGGATTTTCATCCAGATTACGGACTGGCATGTCTCAAGCCTAACTTTACATATGACCCAGTGCTGGCCTTAGCTGAAACTGCCACTCACTCAGTTCGTGAGGTACTAAAGTTATATATTAACCTCCTCATCATTATGTTGAAATAATCTGTTCATTCTGATTGAATTATTCATCAATTGCGGGATATCCTAAAATCTCTTGGGATTCCCCATGCTCTTGTTCTTGAGACAAGCTTTGATAGACTAAATCTAAAATATGAGGTCATAGCCAAGACCAAGGAACCACTGAAGCAGCTCGGATAGCTGTTAAAGAATCGTTTTGCTAATTTGTGTGGCATAGTATATTGCCTTTCAAAGAGTGAATGCGTTGATGTCGCAAAATACTTGAATAAGAAGTGATGTATAAAGACAGTGTGCGACATCCTGAAATTCGACCTCGTTTCGATAAAGTGAAATGGGCATTTCGTCGACATGCCTATAGCCCTTTTTCTCTGAGCTGATCACTCACGAGTTAACTAACCTATTGGGTAAAGTCATTAAGGGATGTATCAGCTGTAAAATCCCTAAAAGCTACCTAATTAGTTGGATTTGGCTAAAATCACGTATGATCGATTTTTAACCACGAAATTGAACTCGATTTCGGGAATCGAATTTTAAGCACGTCATAATTCTTTTTAGGACATTGTCTCATCATTCGTCAATTTATTGACGAGTCCGAAATTTCAAGAAAGAAATTATCGGAAGAAAAATTGAAGACCAAAAGAAAAAAAATAGGGAAAGAGAAAAGAAAAGAAAATAAGAATAATGGTGTTATTTTTATTTTACTTTTTCTCTCTCCCCCTCTCTTTTCTTTTCTTTCTTTTTCTTTCTTTTCTCTCTCTCTCCTCTCCACTTTCCCCCCCTCGTGCGAATCCCCACCGACTTCTCTCTCTCCCCCCTTCTTTGACCGGTCAATGCCTATCCTCTCCTCTCTCTCCTCTCTCTCTCTCTCTCCCTTCTCTTTCCTCCTCCCCCACGTGACCGCTTTCTTCCACTTTCTTCTCTCCTGTTCCTGCGAACAAAAACCAGAAGCTGAAGAAGCTGAGTAGCAGCAGCTCGCCCCTCAGCCGTCGCCGCCCGTCCCGCCGCCGCACCACATGTCCGCGCCCGTGCGCGCGCCGCCCGCCGCCGTGCACCGCCTGCCCTCTCCTCCGCCCAAACGCCCCTCCCCCGCGCGAGTCAGCCCCATTCGGCCCCTGTTCAGCCCGGTTCCGCCCCGTCCGGCTAGCTCCGGCCACCGCCCAGCCCCGCCGAACTTCCCCGACGCCCCCCTTGCTCTCCGCCGGCCTCCCCTCGTCGATTTGGCAGCTGGATCGGCTTCGGCCAGCCAAGGGAAGAAACCCACGAGTGGGTTTCCAGCCCCTTCGGGCCCGCTTTTGGGCCGTTTCGGGGCCCCGGATCCGTGAGTCGCTTTGGGAAGTTTTGTTCCTCGCGCCGCCGCCGTCGGATTGATTCGATTTGCGTGCGATTTGGTGAGTAATCTCACTAATCCCGGATTAGTTGGCTAATTATGCTTAAGGTTCGTTTAGATTTAATTAATTATGTTTAGGTTGTTAGATTAGAATAAATTAGCAATTATTAGTCAATTGTGATGCGATTTAGATAAATTGATTGCGTAATTAGCAAGTAGACATGGTCTACTAATTATTGGAAGTGCCTCGGGATTTTTCCCGACCCTTAGTGGGCTCCAATTAGGCTTTTCGGGCCTAAGTGGAATTTTTAGTATTTAAATATTAATTTTCGGAATTAAACTAAATAATTATTTATTTTCCGAAAATTCAACTGAGATGGCTCGGGACCAGAATATTATGCTAATGACCGTGGGGAAGTTCGTTTATTTAATCGGGCTTTATTTTGAGCTAAATTGAATTTTTAATATTAATTATTTAATTTTCGAAATTAATTATTTAATTAATTATTTTTCAGAAATTAAGATGTTGATGGCCGACGACCGAAATCTCGTGCTGATTGTCGTGGCGCAGTCCATTTATTTATTTGAGATCTACGTTGTATGGAATTGAATAAATTGTCATATTTTAGGGATTTACCCTAAATTGATTGGAATTGATTGAGATTGAATTGTTGATTGGTAAATGGCCAAGTATGTTATTCAGCATTTATCATGTTTTGTTGAGTTGATTTAATTACTTGATTGAGAAATCGTTGGGCATTGGTTGTCAGTATTGAAAGTAGATTGGTAATCACTTGAAAGAGGACACGTGGGCTCGATGAATTGGAATATCACCTGGAGAATGCACGTGAATTTAGTGGTTGAATATGTCACTTTGGCGAAAAGGTCGTCTGAGAGAATGCACGTGGCTCGGAGACTCGGTATGTCATCCTGGAGAATGCACGTGGCTCGGTGACAGAGTTTGGCATCTAAAAGGGCACGTGGGCTCGGTGAATTGATGCATCACTTTGGTGAGTTAGCACCTAAGAGAATGCACGTGGGCCCGGGCATCGTAAAAAGGGCACGTGGGCTCGGTGAATTGATGCATCACTTTGGTGAGTTAGCACCTAAGAGAATGCACGTGGGCCCAGGCATCTAAAAGGGCACGTGGGCTCGGTGACTTGATATATCACTTTGGCGAAGAGGTCGCCTGAGAGAATGCACGTGGGCCCAAGGTTCGAGGCACGTGGACTCGGAGACTTGGAATGTCGTCCTAGAGAATGCACGTGGCCTCGCTTTTAGATACTCCTCCGTGGAGAGTGATTTGTGTGACATGTAATCGACTGGTTCGATTTGTTTTGAGTAAATGGGTGCCTATTGTGAATTGTACTGACTTGCAGTTGAGATCCTCTACCCTGTGCGTGTTTAGGCAGCCTGTAGTATAATAGTTTACTAATCTGGCCTTAATGGGGTAGAACTCGCTGAGACGTAGTCTCATCCCGGTTTGGGGAAATCATTTCAGGACCCCGCTGAAGAAATGAGGAGGAGGAGTTTGAGAAGGATTTTTGGGAGAAGAAGATAATCCCGAGAGGGGCCTTGAGTACGGCCCAGATGGACTGAGATGCTATCTTCTTTGATATCTCCATTTTGATGTGAATAGAGTTTAGAATAAAAAATTGTGAAGTGTTCTGGTTTGTGTTTTGTATAAAAGTTTGGTTATAAGTTTCAATATGAAAAATATGGCCCTGCTTTTCTATCCCATCGTTTTATTGTCTGGGGATTTTAACTGCTTCCGCATGTGCTTAATAAAAGAAAGGGTCGGTGATACATTGTCCTGGGATATCGCATTATAAAATCGACCAAGGTAGAGGGATGTGTGCGTGCCCGAGGATCGGGGCGTGACATCCCCTTTTTGTGGTATCAGAGCGAAGTTGAAGATTGCAGTGATAAGGAGCGTTGACCATGGGATAGTTAGTAGGAAAGGCCTTTAAATTCATGCTGGTGCATGTCTGTGTTAGCTGAGTGCTAAAATTGTTTGTTGTTTGAATCGCTCTATTTCTAATTCGATGTTGAATTGGAAATAGCTATTAGTTGAGTAAAGCTACACCATGAGCGATCAGGAGCTGAGAACTCTTGCAAAGAGGACCAGTAGGGCCGTTATTCGGGGTAGAGCTCCGACTCGTGTCGGAACCCGAGGCGGACGTGGTCGAGCGCCAACACAGGCTAGCGTGAGTGGAGTGAATCCACCTGTCATAGATGTTGGGGTAGCAGCCCCTAATGATCCCAGAGTTGATGGGATCTTGCGTGTTCTAGAAGCGATGGGTACCATAATGGATCAGCAAGCTGCGACAGTTAAAGCCGCCGCTTAGGCCGCCGCTAATGCCGTAGCTGCCGCCGCTGCTCAGACCGCTCCTGCTACTGCACCTGCAGTTGCACCTGCCATAGTCCCTCCTGTAATGAACGTTGAAGGTCAGCCAGGAATAGTGGTTGCAGAAAGATCAATAAGTAAGTTAGTGGGGCACTTTCGAAGGCTAGATCCACCAAGGTTTAGGGGTACTGGAGACCCTGAGGCTGCATCACAGTGGGTACAAGATATGGAGAAAGCATTCGCAGTCTTGATGTGTAATGAAGAAGAAAAGGTGATACTAGATGTGTATCAACTTCAAGATAATGCCAACATTTGGTGGAAAGCCACCAAGGATGCTGTGTTCCCGGAAGGAGTACCAAGGGTGTGGAACACCTTCCTCAGAGCTTTTAATGATAAGTATTTTTCGAGTGCTGCCCGAGAGTTGAAGATGGAGGAGTTCCAACGCCTTCGCCAAGGATTGATGACTATTGATCAGTATGGGGTTAAGTTCGCTGAACTATCTCAATATGCCCCAAGATTAATCGAGGACCCCGAGGAGAAAGCTCGGAGATTTAGGAATGGTCTTCATACAGAACTGAAACAACCTCTATTACCATTGGATTTGGTAGATTATCGTGAAGTCTACCGTCGGACTCAAATGATAGAGAGAGGTATATCGGAGCAAGCAGCCTCATCCGGATCGCGGTTTAGCTCTCATCGAGACAACATCCGCCAAGGAAAGAGGTCGATGTTTGGAAATAGATTCCAAAGCCCGCCCAGTAAGAAGAGTGGATTCAATAGGTCAGGACCTATTAGGAATGATGAGTGTCGCTTGTGTGGGAGAAGACATGGGACAACACCGTGCCCAGCTAGGACGGGTGCATGTTTTGAATGTGGCCACATAGCCAGATTTTGTCCAAAGAAGCAAAGAGGACAACCTCAGTTGCCGCCGTCGCCACCGATGAGATAGATAGGAGGGTATGCCCCTCAGAATGCACTGCAAGGAGGACAGCAGAGACCTCCAGCTCAGGGTACTGTGTACGCGATTACCCAAGGTCAGGCAGAAGCTACGCCTAGTGTGATCACAGGTACAGTCTCGCTCAACGACCAACCTGCTTATGCCTTGTTTGATTCGGGAGCAACCCATTCTTTTATTGCCGAGCAATATGTTAGGATGCTAGGGTTGAATCCTATATTGTTGGAGTTGGCAATTTGCATATCTACACCCTTGAAAGATAAAGTCATTGCTGCTTTGGGATGTTCGGGGTGCAAGTTAGAGATTGGTGAGAGAGTGGGGAAAATTGATTTGTTAGTCCTAGCCATGTATGATTTTGATTTAATAATTGGCATGGACTGGCTCACCAATCAACGAGCTAAAATGGACTGCTATCGCAAGGCGATTCAGTTTGACCCATTAGGGGGTAAGAGCTTCGAGTTTGTCGGGAATCGAGGAGGACCTTCGATTTCCTTAATCTCGTCGCCGGAAGCAACTCGTTTGTTAGACGAGGGTTGCCGTGGATACTTAGCGACTGTCGTGGATACGACAGTTGAAGAACTGAAAATGGAAGATATTGCAGTGGTACAGGAGTTTCCAGATGTCTTTCCAAAAGAATTGCCAGGGTTACCGCCAGAAAGAGAGATTGAATTTGTAATTGAGCTAGCACCAGGGACAGAACCGATCTCGAAGGCACCTTACTGAATGGCGTTATCTGAGTTGAAGGAACTGAAGGTGCAGATGCAAGAATTACTGGATAAAGGATTTATTCGTCCTAGCGCATCACCGTGGGGAGCACCAGTTCTGTTTGTTAAGAAGAAAGATGGTTCGTTGCGCCTGTGCATCGAGTATCGACAACTCAATCAGGTAACGATCAAGAACAAGTATCCATTGCCGAGGATAGATGACCTGTTTGATCAACTGCAAGGAGCGTCAATATTCTCAAAGATCGACTTGAGGACAGGATACCATCAACTAAGAATTAGGAAGGAGGATATTCCTAAGTCAGCATTTCGTACCCGGTATGGTCATTACAAGTTTACAGTGATGCCGTTTGGGTGGACGAATGCTCCAGCTGCATTTATGGATTTGATGAATAGAGTATTCAAGGAATATCTGGATCAGTTTGTGATTGTGTTCATTGATGATATCTTAGTCTATTCGAGAAGTAATGAAGAGCATGAGAATCATCTAAGATTAGTGCTTCAGACCTTAAGAGCTCATCAACTGTATGTTAAGTTTAGCAAATGCGAGTTTTGGTTGACTCATGTTGCGTTCTTAGGTCATGTGATTTCCGGAGAAGGAATCTCCGTCGACCCGAGCAAGATAGAAGTCGTGATCAATTGGCAGAGACCGACATCAGTGTCAGAGATCAGAAGTTTTCTGGGGTTAGCAGGTTATTACAGACGGTTTGTGGAAGGGTTCTCATCGATAGCGTCACCTATGACAAAGCTCCTGAAGAAAGAAGAGAAATTTGTATGGTCAGACAAGTGCGAGCGTAGTTTCCAAGAGCTGAAGGAAAAGCTGACTATCGCACCTGTGCTGACGATTCCATCTGGTCCTGGAGGATTCGAGATCTATAGTGATGCGTCATTCAGGGGATTGGGTTGCGTGCTGATGCAACAAGGCAGAGTTGTTGCATACGCTCCCCGGCAATTGAGACCTCATGAATTGAATTACCCGACGTATGACTTAGAACTCGCAGCCATCATATTTGCGTTGAAGATTTGGTGGCACTACTTGTGTGGAGAAAAGTTTCAGATCTTCACGGACCATCAGAGTCTCAAGTATTTGTTCTCTCAGAAGGAGTTGAACATGAGACAGCGTCGATGGATGGAATTGCTGAAAGACTATAATTGTGATATTCTATATCACCCGGGAAAGGCGAACAAGGTCGCCGATGCATTGAGTCGGAAGTCTTCAATAATGCAAATCTTGGTTAAGGAGTGGAACTTAATCGAGAGAGCTCAAGATTCGGAATTCAAATTCGAGGTAGGCCATCTCTTGAGTCTTATGGCCACCCTCAGAATTGAACCAGATGTCCAGGTCAGAATCAAAGAACTTCAACCGACAGACCCAAACGTGCAGAGGATTCTTCAAGAGGATACCGAGAAAAGAAAAGCTGATTTTCAAGTTTCTGAAGATGGGACTCTAAGGTTCCAAGGACGTTTGGTTATACCTGACGATGTTGAGCTTAGAGAAGAAATTTTATCTGAAGCACATCGTAGCAACTACAACATTCATCCTGGAAGCACTAAAATGTATCAGAATCTGCGTCAACATTACTGGTGGTCAGGTATGAAGGCGGACATCGCCAAGCATGTGGCCAAGTGTTTGACTTGTCAGCAAGTAAAAGCTCAGCATTGCAAGCCGGGAGGATTTTTGCAACCTCTCGCGATTCCAGAGTGGAAATGGGAACATATCACGATGGACTTTGTGACCGGACTACCAAGGAGTCAGAGGGGGAATGATTCGATTTGGGTAGTAGTCGACAGGCTGACAAAGTCGGCTCACTTCATTGCAGTTCGAAAGGACCTGAGTCTGGATAGACACGCAGACCTGTATGTGCGTCAGGTGGTTCGTATGCATGGAGTGCCGGTTACGATAACATCTGATAGAGACCTGAGGTTTACTGCTGCTTTTTGGAAGAGCTTGCAAAGTGCTTTAGGTACAAAGCTTCAGTACAGTATAGCGTATCATCCTCAGACAGATGGCCAGTCTGAAAGGACAATTCAGACTCTTGAAGACATGCTGAGAGTGTGTGTAATAGACTTCAAAGGAAGTTGGGAGGATCAGCTTCATCTGGTAGAATTCGCCTTCAGCAACAGTTATCAGCAGAGCATCAAGATGGCTCCATTTGAAGCGTTGTATGACAGATCATGCAGAACTCTAGTGTGTTGGGATGAAGTCGGAGAAAGGAAGATAACAGGCCCAGAGTTGGTTCAACAATCGGTAGATGCCGTGGCAGTGATCAGAGACAGATTAAAGACAGCGCAGAGCAGGCAGAAAAGTTATGCAGATAAGTGTAGAAGGTCTTTGGAATTCCAAGTTGGTGATCACATTTTTCTGAAAGTGTCACCAATGAGGGGAACTTCGCACTTTGGTAAGAAAGGAAAACTGAGTCCAAGATATGTAGGTCCGTTTGAGATTCTTGAAAGAATTGGAAACCTAGCGTATCGTCTTGCGTTGTCGCCAAGATTGGCGCAAGTGCATGACGTCTTTCACGTGTCGATGTTAAGGAAGTATGAGCCTGACCCAACGTGCTCAATTTCGAGGAATTAGACGTGGATGACCGTGTGTCATACGTGGAAAGCCCGGTTCAGATTGTCGATCGTAAAGAGCAAGTTCTGCGTACAAAGACCATTCCGTTGGTCAAGGTGGTCTGGCAACACCACGGCACTGAATGAGCGACTTGGGAGACTGAAGAGTCGATGAGACAGTTGTACCCCCGCCTTTTTGATCAAAGTGTAATGGTTTAAATTTCGAGGACGAAATTTTTATAAGAGGGGAAGAGTTGTGACATCCTGAAATTCGACCTCGTTTTGATAAAGAGAAATTGGCATTTCGTCGACGTGCCTATGGCCCTTTTTCTCTGAGCTGATCACTCACGAGTTAATTAACCTATTGGGTAAAGCCGTTAAGGAATGTATCAGCTGTAAAATCCCTAAAAGCTACCTAATTAGTTGGATTTGGCTAAAATCACGTTTGATCGATTTTTAACCACGAAATTGAACTCGATTTCGGGAATCGAATTTTAAGCGCGTCATAATTCTTTTTAGGACATTGTCTCATCGTTCGTCAATTTATTGACGAGTTCGAAATTTCAAGAAAGAAATTATCGGAAGAAAAATTGAAGACCAAAAGAAAATAAATAGGGAAAGAGAAAAGAAAAGAAAATAAGAATAATGGTGTTATTTTTATTTTACTTTTTCTCTCTCCCCCTCTCTTTTCTTTTCTTTCTTTTTCTTTCTTTTCTCTCTCTCTCCTCTCCCCTTTCCCCCCCTCGTGCGAATCCCCACCGACTTCTCTCTCTCCCCCCTTCTTTGACCGGTCAATGCCTATCCTCTCCTCTCTCTCCTCTCTCTCTCTTCTCTTTCCTCCTCCCCCACGTGACCGCTTTCTTCCTCTTTCTTCTCTCCTGTTCGTGCGAACAAAAACCAGAAGCTGAAGAAGCAGACTAGCAGCAGCTCGCCCCTCAGTCGTCGTCGCCCGTCCCGCCACCGCACCGCACGTCCGCGCCCGTGCGCGCGCCGCCCGCCGCCGTGCACCGCCTGCCCTCTCCTCCACCCAGACGCCCCTCCCCCGCGCGAGTCAACCCCATTCGGCCCCTGTATAGCCCGGTTCCGCCCCGTCCAGCCAGCTCCGGCCACCGCCCAGCCCCGCCGGACTTCCCCGACGCCCCCCTTGCTCTCCGCCGGCCTCCCCTCGCCGATTTCGCCGTTGGATCGGCTCCGGCCAGCCAAGGGCAGAAACCCACGAGTGGGTTTCCAGCCCCTTCGGGCCCGCTTTTGGGCCGTTTCTGGGCCCCAGATCCATGAGTCGCTTTGGGAAGTTTTGTTCCTCGCGCCGCCGCCATCGGATTGATCCGATTTGCACGCGATTTGGTGAGTAATCTCATTAATCCCAAATTAGTTGGCTAATTATGCTTAAGGTTCATTTAGATTTAATTAATTATGTTTAGGTTGTTAGATTAGAATAAATTAGCAATTATTAGTCAATTGTGATGCGATTTAGATAAATTGATTGCGTAATTAGCAAGTAGACATGGTCTACTAATTATTGGAAGTGCCTCGGGATTTTTCCCGACCCCTAGTGGGCTCCAATTAGGCTTTTCGGGCCTAAGTGAAATTTTTAGTATTTAAATATTAATTTTCGGAATTAAATTAAATAATTATTTATTTTCCGAAAATTCAACTGAGATGGCCCGAGACCGGAATATTATGCTGATGACCGTGGGGAAGTCCGTTTATTTAATCGGGCTTTATTTTGAGCTAAATTGAATTTTTAATATTAATTATTTAATTTTCGTAATTATTTTTCAGAAATTAAGATGTTGATGGCTGACGACCGAAATCTCGTGCTAATTGTCATGGCGCAGTCCGTTTATTTATTTAAGCTCTACGTTGTATGGAATTGAATAAATTGTGATATTTTAGGGATTTACCCTAAATTGATTGGAATTGATTGAGATTGAATTGTTGATTGGTAATGGCCAAGTATGTTATTCAGCATTTATAATGTTTTGTTGAGTTGATTTAATTACTTGATTGAGAAATCGTTGGGCATTGGTTGTCAGTATTGAAAGTAGATTGGTAATCACTTGAAAGAGGACACGTGGGCTCGGTGAATTGGAATATCACCTGCAGAATGCACGTGAATTCAGTGGTTGAATATGTCACTTTGGCGAAAAGGTCGCCTGAGAGAATGCACGTGGCTCGGAGACTCGGTATGTCATCCTGGAGAATGCACGTGGCTCGGTGACAGAGTTTGGCATCTAAAAGGGCACGTGGGCTCGGTGAATTGATGCATCACTTTGGTGAGTTAGCACCTAAGAGAATGCACGTGGGCCCGGGCATCGTAAAAAGGGCACGTGGGCTCGGTGAATTGATGCATCACTTTGGTGAGTTAGCACCTAAGAGAATGCACGTGAGCCGAGGCATCTAAAAGGGCACGTGGGCTCTGTGACTTGATGTATCACTTTGGCGAAGAGGTCGCCTGAGAGAATGCACGTGGGCCCAAGGTTCGAGGCACGTGGACTCGGAGACTTGGAATGTCGTCCTAGAGAATGCACGTGGCCTCGCTTTTAGATACTCCTCCGTGGAGAGTGATTTGTGTGACATGTAATCAACTGGTTCGATTTGTTTTGAGTAAATGGGTGCCTATTGTGAATTGTACTGACTTGCAGGTGAGATCTGAGGCCAAGGTAAGTGCTCTGCCCTGTGCGTGTTTAGGCAGCCTGTAGTATAATAGTTTACTAATCTGGCCTTAATGGGGTAGAACTCGCTGAGACGTAGTCTCATCCCGGTTTGGGGAAATCATTTCAGGACCCCGCTGAAGAAATGAGGAGGAGGAGTCTGAGAAGGATTTTTGGGAGAAGAAGATAATCCCGAGATGGGCCTTGAGTACGGCCCAGATGGACTGAGATGCTATCTTCTTTGATATCTCCATTTTGATGTGAATAGAGTTTAGAATAAAAAGTTGTGAAGTGTTCTGGTTTGTGTTTTGTATAAAAGTTTGGTTATAAGTTTCAATATGAAAAATATGGCCCTGCTTTTCTATCCCATCGTTTTATTGTCTGGGGATTTTAACTGCTTCCGCATGTGTTTAATAAAAGAAAGGGTCGGCGATACATTGTCATGGGATATCACATTATAAAATCGACCAAGGTAGAATGATGTGTGCGTGCTCGAGGATCGGGGTGGTACACAGTGTACTGTCATGTTAGATTAGTAGCCCGCCAAAGGGTAGCTGTTCAAAAGAAATGGCAAACTGAAGAGGTCCAAATTGTATGTTATAAAAAGAAATGGCATACTATCATTCTCGTGTTATTGACTAACTACATTATAGATTATATGGTTAATACCCTGAAAAACCCCAAACTGGTACATTTGTGATAAATTTATCCTAAACTATTTTTTGGACCACCAAAAATCCAAAACTGGTATACATTTGACAAATGTAGTACACTTATGACAAATTTACCCTCTGTTAGTTTTCGTTAAATTTTATTGTCAAATTATTAAGTTAAATGACATGTAACAATTGACTAGTATATCAATTTGGGATTTTACGCTTTGTTTGTCACAGTTTACAATTTTTGTGATTTTTTGGTGGTATTAATCTAATTTAGCGAAGGATATATTAGTCACAAATTTACCAGTTTGGAGTTTTTTGTGGTAGAATAAATTAGTTTGGGGTAAATTTTTCATAAATGTACCAATTTATGGTTTTTTATAATTAGTGGGGATAAATTTGTCATAGGTGTACCGGTTTGGGGTTTTTCATGGTCAAAAAAATAGTTTTGGGTAAATTTGTCACAAGTGTACCAGTTTGGGGTTTTTCAAGGTATTAACCCTAAATTATATAATCAATGCATTGACTTTACTAGCAACTTTTCTCATGTTATATATAATCAGTATGCTCAAAATTAGATTATTTCGTGTTTGATATAATTTACCTAATGTTTTGACTTGTTAGTGCGGCCCGCATTATGTATGATTTAGTGCTTGAATATGCAAACTTGGCTTAACAAGTTAGTTAAAGTTTTGGTAAACAACGACCAAATTTGAATATATGATTATCTTGTGAGTAGCTTTTAACTACTAAAGTTCCACTGTTGTAAAGTAGTATGATGAAGAGGAACATTTGAGAGTACTGGCCCCAAAGAAAATGGTTCAATTGAAACTTGAATGCATGACCAATGACTACAATTTGGTGTAGTAGAGTCCAAGTACTAACCAAGTAGACGACCGTTCAATGGTTTAGTCCAAATTTGGCGTAGTAGAGTCCAAGTACTAACCAAGTAGACTATAGCCAACACCAAAGAAAATTTGGTTTCAAGTATGATAATGTATGGCTGTGTCTACACTGCTTTATAGGCTCATGCTTAAAGGAATCAAGTTTGAGATTATACTATCAAAGTGATTGCAAAATGCCAATACATGAACTTCCCAAAATCCAAGAGCTGATTGTACACTAACGAACACTTCTATTTTGCGCTCAAAATTCTTCCAAGTGAGAAACTACTGTCTTTTGGGAACCTTTTTACTGAAAATCTTGCCTGCAATTGACAGATTATTTGCTGATTCCATGATATTCGCTCTTTACATTAAAGAAGTCTCTCACATTCACAAAATTGCAGTAGAAGTGGACATCTAAAACGGTAATCTTGTTGACAAACATGATGCTTCACTTCACATCCAAAACCACCTGTACATGCAGTCTTCCTGCAAGCATTTTGAAATTCTACCATTGCTAAACAATAGCATGATGTCAAAGTTTGCAAAGGACTACTGCACCGCATTAGAAGAGGTCCCTTTGTATCAAGAATCCTATCAAGATTATCAGCATAGAGCACATTATAAACACCTTTAGCGAATAACTTTGGAACACCTTTCCATAACGTCTCATGACATATCTCATTTCGGTCCACATCTCCGTCCTGTGATGCTCGGGAATGTTCTCTGAATTTTATGAAACGCAGCTTGAATCTACCCAAGAAGGATAGGATTTACTAATTATCAATAAATGGGGATGTTTGAGATCAGAGCATCACAATTTACATCATGAAAGATAAGGTATAAATGCACAAACATCATTTGCACCAATTGCAATTGGACCGTAATGAACAGAGACTTCATGAGCTGGCCGATGAAAACGTAAACAGCAGGCTTGGAAGAAGTAACAATTAGCAACACTTTCCTTGTTTGTGTTTAGGAACATAATTGATGTCAATAAAAATATGCTAAAAGGTGAAGTGCTTAAACTACATAATAGAAAAAAACTACATAATAGAAAGATAAATTTATTATTTGGTTATTTTGCAATATCCTATTAGCAGAATCAGCAAAACATGATAGTTTGCTAGGAGGTGAATTTTAACTTTACAAAGTCAACATCGCATGCGAACTGACCTTATCAAATTAAAGAAGTCAGAAACCTATATGACAACATTCAAAGGATAGTATCACATTGATGAACTGATAGAAATGAAGGAGATTGTCCTCATGCATACTTGCATACTTTTTCAGGTGTAATTCCATAGCTCATATAGTATGAGCAAACAAGTTATTTTTCCATTGTTATGGTACGACTAGTAGTGCATACCTCCCTCTGCAAAGCCTTATCGAGTTCCAGAATGATAACATTAGAATGCAACGGCATTAAACAAACATTTCTGCATCAGGGTGACATACAAAAAAATCAGCAACTACATATTGGATTAACAGAGAGGTTGAACCTCATGAACATACAAAAAACAGACTCAACTCAAAATACAACATCAAAATCATTCGAGTATGTGCTGTTGAGACCAGATAAAGTGTACTAGATCCTCACAAGCATAAAAAAATTCCCCAAGTAACATAGAGAATCTCAAGCGAAGACAAGTCACCGATTTCACTTGGAATTGCTCTTTAAGATATCAGCATGATGGGAAACTTATAGCGCACCAATTTTTCAACCTTCCTATAGCACTAGGAAGCTTTTCAATACCAGAACCACTAATGTCTAGATGTTGCAAATTCTGTAAATCTCAAGTTGAGCTAGTGAAATCTGTGAGCAACTCACAACAGCTGGCACTCGGTGTCTCCAGCTTCCTCAGAGAACTGATAGACGTAGGAAACTCAGTAATATCAGCAAAATCTAATATAAGTTCTAATTTGACAGATTCACCTCCTTTCAGTTCTAACTCACATACCCATCCGCTCTTGGTCCAATCCGTTGCCACATTCTTCTTCCACGATCCCAAATCTCCTGTGGATCCTAAGATTGCCACACTCTCCCCAATTTCAACTTGGCGATCCAGCCGAACGCTGAGATGCACCTTCTCCCGTCCCAGCAATAATCTGATCTTCTTTGCTTTCTTCTCCTCTTCTCTGCAATGAACACATTATTTCATAGCTTCTACCAATAGCCTCCTTCCTTGTCTAAACAACTTAAACAACAATTTTCACTTGAACCACCGATTCATTTTTTGTCATTTAACACCACATTCAAAGAGAAACCTCAAATCAAGACGGTGTCAAATAATCCATGCCGCTAGCTTTTATTGCAAGAAGAACTCGAAAGAAAAAAAAGAATAACTCTTTTTTTCGCACTAATTCTTGTTCAAGTAATAAACCCCACATAAACTCCATCCACACTAGAGACTCAGACAAACCTTTGATCGAGAAAAAACCAGTCTCTTTACTTGGTTTTAGGTATGAAAATGCACATGGCTGTGTCTCTTCTGCTTTTATATTCATGCTTAAATAAATCAAGTTTGAGGTTATATGACCAAAATGATTGGAAGGTGCCTACATATGAATTTCCGATGTAACCAGACCAAAAGGATGATTTTATAATGCCATTATTTTGGGTTCAAAATTCTTCCAAATGAGAAACAACCGTCTTCTTGGAAACCTTTTCATTGAAACTCTTGGCTGCAATTGACAGATTATTTTTTGATTCCATAGGATTTGCTTTTTTCACGAAAAAAAGTCTCTCCCAGTCACAAAACTATAGCTTAAAGTGAACATCTAAATGGTAATCTTGTTAACAAATCTCATTTTATGCTTGACTTCACATATAAAACCACTTGCACATGCAGTCTTCCTCCAAGCGATTTGTGATGCAGCCTTTGCTAAAGAATAGCACGATTTCAACCTTGCAAAGGACTAATACAGCACATGAGAAGAGGTCAACCTTTGAAGAGTATTAACAACGTGGAGCAAATGACAAATACCAATGGCAAAGAACTTCAAAATGCCTTTCTATACTGACATAACTCATTCTTGCCCTTATCTAAACCCCGTGGTGTTTGGGACTTCCTCCGAATTTCATCAAACGCAGCTTTAATCTACACAAGGAAGATAGCACTGAGTGATTATCAATAAATGAAGATGTCCAAGATCGTAGCATCAGAATTTACCTCATGAGAGATTAAGGTACAAATGCATAAACATTGACACCAATCAAAGTTGGACCACAATGAAAGGAGACTTCATTAGCTAGCTGATGAAAAAGAAACACACAGGCTTAAAAGAAGTATTAGCAACATTTTCCCTGTTTGTGTTTAGGAACATAATTGAAATTAATAAAATTATGCTGAAAAGGTGAAGTGCCTAAACTATAGAATAGAAAGATGCATATCCTACTTGGTTATTTTGCAAGATCCAATTAGCAAAATTAACAATACTGGATCGTTTGCAAAGAGGTCAATTTCAACTTTACAAATCCAATGCCGCATACATGAGAACTGAGCTTGTCAAACCTATATAATAACATTCAGAGGATATCATCACACAAATAAAATGATAGAAATGGAGGAGCCTAGCAATGCATACCTCCCTCTGCATAGCATCATCAATTCCAAAGTGATATCATTTGACTGCAACCGCATCGAACAACTCTGCATCAGGGTAACATACAAAAAATCATCAACTTAGTTTTTGATTAAAGGAGATTTAGAACCTAATGAACATACAGAAAGAATATTTAATTGAAAAAAATACATCTACAATCATTTAGGGATGTGACATTGAGATCAGATCAAGTGTTTTGGATCTTCACGAGTATCAAAACTTCCTTCAGACACTCCAGTCGGCTCCAAAGCCTCTTCAAGTTTGGCACGCAAGATGGTCCTCAGCTATTGCTGATGCTTCCTCTACAAAATCCCTTTTCTTTATTTTGATCAGTCTCAAGTATGGAATTTGAAGTTCCTCAGCCAAGTGCGCCACACCCAAATCAGTCATGTAATAAAGCAATTTCATGGCAACAATAGGATCAAACGGTATGCAAACTAATTAGCAAATTCTTGAGCTCCTCATCCTAGCTTGTATCACGACGGGCAAAACATTGTTCATTAATGCAAAAGTCATCGATACAATTGATCGAACTGAAGTCCCAAAGTAAGCCTTGATCATTACACAAACCAACCAAACCTATCATGGAAGCAGCACCAATTTACCTTGCTTGACAATATTCAAAACAATAGTTTGACTACTAGTATTATTTGATTTGATTTTATTCCGTTAGCTATAAATTAGCTACTGACAGAGATTAGGTCCTCTATTCTTGATTTTCTGACCTAATTTAGATCTTCTATTCCTGTATATATATACCGTGTAATCACTTGATGAATATATGAGAAAATACAGACTCTATTCTACATCATACTTAATGGGAATTGATGCTATTCTTAGAAGGTTCAAGAGGGACATCAAGGGAACAATAAGAAACTTGACAGGGTTTATGTTCATCGCGGAAAACCAATATGTTTGTCTCAAACAGGACATCTGCCATTAGTCAAATTTCACACAAAAGAACTCACAAAGTAACTCAAAATGGCCAAGGATTTTTTCAAAGAAAATATTAATTCTGGACAGAGAAATTCTGCGCGTTGTTTACAATATTGAGTAGCAGAAGTTCATCAGCCTCAATTTGAAAATTTCAAATCCCAGGTTTACTTATGGAGGAACTGTTAAATCACTGGGGAATTCTTGTTTACCTTTGCTTGATATTTTCATCCTTGCCTCGCAAGCTGCTAATCTGTTTGCAGTCTGCAGAAGCTGCCAATGGAAGGATAAACGAAAAATATTGCTACATCGTAACCAACAGCAATATGTGTAGGCAAATTTGGAGTTTCCAAAATCAATCAAATAGATACCTAGCGCAGAGCAAATCATTCTAAAAGAAATTAAAATAAAGCTTCGAGAAAACTATTACTCTATTTGCTCACGCTGGCTATTCAAGGATGGAGAATCTTACTATGCCTTCTATTGACATTTGGGTCTATATTTTGATCTTGGCTGAAGCATCATGTATGACCAACTCCCCCATTCCTTCAATTATGACAGAACCCTGTCATGGAAAACCTTGTCTAAAGAAGATGGGGATGAAAAGTAGGTCATGAATCTTAGAAGAAAAATATTGTTAACTGCTTATTTACCTTTGTTGAGGAAACATCACTCCAAAAGTCAAAAGACAACTCTCGTTTATAATTTCTAAAGACACGTTTCGGTATTGCTTCCAATGAGTCACAACTAGAAATATCCAAATCAATTAAATCCAACTTTTCAAGTCCCCGAAGCTGAGGAGGTTTCTTGCTATCTTGAACTCTTAGAGATCCTAACTTCTCACATCCCATCAAATCTGGAAAGTCTATTGATTTGCATCCTGTAAAATCCAAGTCTTCTAAGAACTTCGCACCATCAAGACCTTGAATTTCGACTATATTGTCGCACCCAACAGCCACTAATTTCTTCAGACACTGTGATTCTGGACAGAGAAGCGTTTTAATGGAATTGCAATCATATATAAATATGACCTCCAAGAATGCCAAATTATCATGCCCTGAATTTCAACTAGGCTATCAAAATGCTCAACGTGCAATCATTTCAGACGAATCAATCATGAAAGGTTCAATCTTTCAATGGAACTACACTTTTCTATGAAAAATCTCGAGGGAAGGCAAGTCACCAATTTCACTTTTCAGACAACAACACGACGAGATATGTAGAGTCTGCAGATTTTTCAGCCTTCCAATCGCATTGGGAAGCTTTTTGATTGCAGAAACACTCAAATGAAGATGTTGCAAATTCTGTAAATCCCCAATTGAGCTAGGGATTTTCTCAGAGACTCACAACCATAAGCGCTCGATTTCCTCAACTTCCTCAGAGAACCAATAGACGTGTTCATGGTCATCAAGAGAGAAAAAAAAAATCCTTCCCATCCGAGAAAGGGGAGAGGCCGGGAGAGAGATAGAGAGAGAGAGAGAGAGAGGCGGGGGGGGGGGGGGGGAGAGAGAGAGAGAGAGAGAGAGAGATTGAGGACACGGATGGACCTGTGGTCGCCGAGCTAGCGATCCCATGGAGTTGGCCGGAGTCTAGAGATCATGACGATTCAAACTCTTAACCAAAACCAGATGTACGTAGCCAAATCTCGGCCTCGCATGCTCGAACACGCTTCGCCCCCGCACAGAGTAGACAACGTGAAGGAGTCGGCGGTAAAAGCATCGTGGTGGAATGATCCGGAGAAGAAGAGGAAGAGGAGGGTGGCCAGATACAAGCTTTACTCGGTCGAAGGCAAGTTCAAGGCTTCTTTCAAACAAGGCTTCTTTCAAACAAGGGTTCCGATAGTTGAAGCGCAAATGCTCGAGCATTGGGCGTCGATTTTAATACGTAGAAATTACATCATGTCATGCGGATCGTCATCAAGAGAGGGAAGGGTGATCAGTCAGGAGGAAACAAAGTGGTTTGTTTTGTTTGTTGGGTTATCATCTTAATATGTATCTAATGGTAATTAAGTATTCAGAATAGTGCCACAACATTTGATCTTTCCGATAGTATGTTCATTCAACTTGTTGTTTCATTCATCGATCTCCAGCATTCAGAACACAGGAAAATGAGACGACTCGTATTTGATATATAAATATATATTTATATTTGTCGAAAGTTTTTTTTTCCTTTTTCCGAATTATCTTACCTTTTGAATTATATTTTAACATTCAATTCGCAGGTGTTAATTAAATCGAAAGGTCTTCTATGGTTGCATTTTGATTTGACAGTTCTCATATTTAGAGTATCGTCCTATCAATTTCGGAGTGACAAAAAGAGGAAAACCGAAGAGCCCGAAGTGGACCTTCTCATGTCCTTTCGAAACTTACATAGCTATTGTTTCAATGGCCATTAAACTTAATGGATCTTGATGCAAAATGTAATAGAACTTTCATAAACAAGCTCAAAGCAAATCGTTAGCATGAAACCAAAGTAGAAGAGGAAAAGGGGAAAAAAACCCATGAACAAAACCGAACCGGTTCCATCGATTTAACACGTTCGTCCAATTATTAATTTGATTCACGGTTTTCTAATTTCAAATCAATTCAGCCAATGCGGTTGTTACTAATGCTGTATAAGCAATCAAATACAAAGGGGAGAAGTGTTAAAAAAGTCTTAAATCTTTTGTATTTGTATCAATTTAGTCATAAACCTTTTTTTGGTGCCAAATTAGTCCTAAACCTTTTTATTTTGTGTTGATTCAGTCATTTGCAGCCAATTTTGGTCGGATTTTGCTGACCGAGCGCCGACCGGTTGATGTGACCCGATCGGCGCTGACATGAACAACTTTTAATAATATTTTAATATATTTGAATTTTTTATTCTTTTTCTTTTTTCTTTTTTTTTCTACTTTCCTCTTTCCTCTGGCCAACGAGCCTCGCCGACCACCTCACCGGATCTAGCGAGGGTCAAACCTCGCCCATGGCCTCTTGCCCTTGCCGGATCTAGTGAGGTCGAGCCTTGCCAGATCTGACGAGGGTGAGTCTCGCCAGCTCGGCAAAAGGCCACCCTCGAGGCTTAGGTAGCCTTGAGCTAGCCTCGCGCCGGGCTAGCAAGGGTCGAGCCTTGCCTATGGTTGGTGAGGCTCGACCTCACTGAATCACAACATGGGTGGCGACGGCAAGGCTCGCCCTCGCCGGATCTGGCGAGGTGGGCGAGGCTCGACCCTCACTGCCCGGCGTGAGGCCGCCCTCGCGGCCATTGGCGAGAGGTGGCTAGCGAGGCTCGCTAGTGGCCAGTGAGGTTTGGTGAGGTTGACCTCGTCGGCTATCCCCTTTAGCTGGTCGCCAAGGTTCGACGCCTGGCTAGAGGAAAAGGAAAAATAAAAAATAAAAATAAAATAAAAGAAAAATAAAAAAATATTATTAAAAGTTGTCTACATCAGTACCGATCGAGCCACGTCAGCCAGCCGGTGTCCAGTTAGCAAAATCTAGCCAAAATTGGCCGGAAAGTACTGAATCGGCACAAAGTAAAAAAGTTTAGGATTAAATTGATACAAAAAAAAATGGTTTATGACTAAATTGGTACAAATACAAAAGGTTTACGACTTTTTTAACACTTCTCCCAACACAAATCCATTTCCCTTTAGATTAAATGCCCAGGCACAATAGTTTAGTAGCTAAGTAATAAATTATACGGTCAATACATTGACTTTACTTGTAACTTTTCTCTTGTTATATTTAATTAATATGCTCAAAATTAGATTATTTTATGTTTGATACGTCTAACTAATGTTTTCACTCATTAATGCGGTCCGCGTTATATATCATTTAGTACTTAAAGATTCAAACTTGACTTAGCAAGCTACTTGGCCTTGTCTTGAGCTTGATAGTGCTGACTTAAAAGTTTAGGTAGACAACAAGCATATAATTACCTTGCGAGTAGCTTTTATTGTCACGCCCCGATCCTCGGGCACGTGCACATCCTTCTATTTGGTCGATTTTATGATGCGATATCCCAGGACAATGTATCGCCGACCCTTTCATTTATTAGCACATGCGGAAGCAGTTAAAATCCCCAGACAATAAATCAATGGGATAGAAAAGCAGGGCCATATTTTTCATATTGAAATTTATAACCAAACTTTTATACAAACCATAAACCACTTCGAAACTATTCACATCAAAATGGCGGTCTCAAAAGAAGACAGAGACTTAGACGAACTGGGCCGTACTCAAGGCCCCTCTCAGGATTGCCTTCTTCCTCCAAAAATCTTTCTCCTTAATATTCACCTCCGAGTCCTCCTTCTCGGACTCCTCCTTCTCAGCTCTTCAGCGGGGTCCTGAAATGGTTTTCCCCAAACTGGGATGAGACTACGTCTCAGCGAGTTCTACCCCACTAAGCCCGATTAGATAAACTATTATACTACAGGCTGCCTAAACACGCACAGGGCAGAGGACTTACCTTGGCCTCTGATCCCACCTGCAAGTCAGTACAATTCATAATAGGCACCCAAGCAATCATATCTCCGATCGAAGCATCGATCAAATCGAACTAGTCGATTATATTCCAACAAGACCACTCACGGTCATTTCCATTCAGGCAATCAATTCACAACATCAAATCAAAGCATCGACCTTGTCGATTACATGCCAAACAAATCAATCCCCACTGTGGGATATTTAAAACTAGGCCACGTGCATTCTCCAGGATGACCTTCCAAGTCTCCGAGTCCACGTGCCTCAAACCTCGGACCCACGTGCATTCTCTAAGGCGACCTCTTCGCCAAGGTGGTACATCAAGCCACCGAGCCACGTGTCCTTTTTACGATGCCCGGGCCCACGTGCATTCTCTAAGGTGCTAACTCACCAAGGTGATGCATCAATTCACCGAGCCACGTGCCCTTTTAGATGCCATTCCGGAATGCTGGACCCACGTGCATTCTCTAAGGTACTCGCTTACCAAAGTGACGCATCAGATCACCGAGCCACGTGTCCTTTTTGATGCCAAATCCTGTCACCGAGCCACGTGCATTCTCCAGGACGACATACTGAGTCTCCGAGCCACGTGCATTCTCTCAGGCGACCTCTTCGCCAAGGTGACATATTCAAGCACTGAACTCACGTGCATTTTTCAGGTGACATTCCAATTCACCGAGCCACGTGTCCTCTTTGCAGTGGTTACCAGTTCACTTTCAATATCGACAACCAATGCCCAACGATTTCTCAATCAAATAAATAAATCAACTCAACAAAACATTATAAATGCTGAATAAACATACTTGGCCATTCACCAATCAATACTCAATCAAATAATTAAATTAACTCAACAAAGCATTATGAATGCTGAATAAACATACTTGGCCATTCACCAATCGATAATTCAATCTCAATCGATTCCAATCAATTTAGGGTAAATCCCTAAAATATCACAATTTACTAAATTCCATACAACGTGGAGCTCAAATAAATAAACGGACTGCACCACGACGATCAGCACGAGATTTCGGTCGTCGGCCATCAAAATCTTAATTTCCGAAAAATAATTAATTTATTTATTAATTTCGAAAATTAAATAATTATTATTAAAAATTCAATTTAGCTCAAAATAAAGCCCGATTACATAAACGGACTTCACCACAGTCATCAGCACAATATTCCGGTTCCGAACCACCTCAGTTGAATTTTTGGAAAATAAATAATTATTTAATTTAATTCCAAAAATTAATATTTAAATACCAAAATATCCACTTAGGCCCGAAAAGCCTAATTGGAGCCCACTAAGGGTCGGGAAAAATCCCGAGGCACTTCCAATAATTAGTAGACCACGTCTACTTGCTAATTGCACAATCAATTTATCTAAATCACATCACAATTGACTAATAATTGCTAATTAATTCTAATCTAACAACCTAAACATAATTAATTAAATCTAAACCAACCTTAAGCATAATTAGCCAACTAATCCAAGATTAGTGAGATTACTCACCAAATCGCGCACAAATCGGATCAATCCGACGGCGGCGACGCAAGGAACGATTCTTCCCAAAGCGACTCGCGGATCCGGGGCCGGGAAACGGCCCAAAACGGGCCCGAACCAGCTGGAAACCCATTTCGTGGGTTGCTGGTTGGCTGCAAAACAGGGGAAAACAGAGATGGGTAGGGGCGGAGAAGGGTTCGGGAGAGCGGGCGGTGCTCCGAGGAGGGTCGGTGGAGGTCCGGCGGCTTCAAACGACGGCCGGAGGTGGCCGGACGGGGGCTGAACTGAGCTGAACAGAGGCCGAACGGCCTGGACGGTGCACGGCGGGGATGGCGAGGCGCGAAGGAGACGGGCGGCTGAACGCACGGCGGCGAGCGGCGGGCGCGCGGATGGCGGCTTCGGCGAGCTACGGTCTCCGTGCGCCTGCAACTTCCGCTCAAGCTTCTCCTTTCTGGTTTCGCACGAAGGGGAAGAAGAAAAGAGAGAGAGAAGGAGTCGGTCACGTGGGGTTGGGGGAAAAAGAGAGAGGAGAGAGAAGAAGAGAGAAAGAAGGGATAAGAAGAAGGGTTTTCTTTTGACTAGTCAAAAGTAGAAACAAAAGAAAGAGAAGCCAATTTAAAATTGGCAAGGGGCATTGGCGGTGGGGAGGCTACGCACGAAGGGGAGGGGAAGGGGAGAGGAGAGAGAAAAGAGAGAAAAGAGAGAGAAAGAAAAAGAAAAGAAAAAGAATAATAATATTCAAATTTTTCTTTTCTCTTTCCATTTCCCTTTCTTTTTCTTCCGGTCTTCGAATCTTCCTCCGATAATTTCTTTTTTTTGAAATTTCGGACTCGGCAATAAATTGATAGACAATGAGACGGTCCTAAAAATGAATTGTGACACGTCCGAATATTCGATTCCCAAAACCGAATTAAATTTCATGATTAAAATCGACCGGACGCGATTTTTGTCCAATCCAACCAATTAGGTAGCTTTTAGGGATTTTACCGCGGTTATATCCCTTAACGGCTTCACCCAATAGGTTAGTTAACTCGTGAGTGATCAGCTCAGAGAAAAAGGACCATAGGCACGTCGACGAAATGCACATTTCATTTT
Source organism: Eucalyptus camaldulensis (assembly GCA_019915185.1). Taxonomy (NCBI): domain Eukaryota; kingdom Viridiplantae; phylum Streptophyta; class Magnoliopsida; order Myrtales; family Myrtaceae; genus Eucalyptus; species Eucalyptus camaldulensis. Next base: position 24,292,457 of record JAHSVA010000003.1, read on the forward strand.
ATCGAAATAGGATCGAATTTCAGGATGTCACATTTATGTTCAACCATTTTAACGTAATACGATGTAGAGGAACATCTAAGAGTAGTTCAGGCATGACCACTGACCCAATTTGGCATAGTATGGTATTGTGTATTTAACCAATAAGATAACCCTCAACTTTTCGGTCCAAACCAAACAAAATAGATATTTTTTTTTTTATCGGAAATTCTTCATTGATTACTACTAAGATGGTGGATTACAAGTAGTACTGAAATCTAAACATAAGATAAAATAAAGGTTTTGCTAGGGCTTTGAGACCCAATTACTAGGAAGAGACCCAACATTATGGGCTTTCGCAATCCAATTTGCGGCTTGATTTGTTTGACGTGGCTCAAACAGCAAGTGGACATTTTCCATCTAGGCCGGCAGCTGTCTATAATCAAGCACATGAGGAAGGGAAGCGCAGGGAACTTCAATTTGGCCCAAGATGAAGTCCACAGCCGAAAGGCAGTCACTTGAGATGTACATGGGCAGATCAGTTCATGCAACAAGGGGTGTACTGCTCAGATCAATTTGAAGCTTCTTCAGCCAAACCAACCCATGTAGAACAGCTAGGGTTTCACCTATGCAAGCCGATTGAGCTCGAATCTTCTGCGCAAAACCGGTGATGCACACCCTGTTAGATCCTCTGCAAATTCTGGTGATCAAGCTCTCCGATCTCCCTCCCTGCCATGAGCAGTCAACGTTTAACTTCAAAGAGTCCGGAGCTGGAGGGGCCTAGCTATTCTATTCAGAGGTAATCACCGCCTCTCTCACATCCTTTTGTGGACACCATTTGTCGTATAGCTGCTGGGAGAGGAGAGCTTTGCTAATTATCTGAGTCTGTTGTGGTTGTCGGCTTTGAAATAGCAGAGAGTTGCGGGCCTTCCACATTAGCCAGAGGAGATGTGCAAAAATCGCCTTTCAATGTGTCGAAATCCCAGATTGGAGGTAATCGCTAACCCATTTGTTTGTTCGTGTTATAGACGTAGGGAAACATCGATGCTGACACTGTGATTTGACCATATTGCCTTTGTCCACCTGCACAGCGTAAAGAGGTGCTCGGTTGATTCTAGAAATTGATGGCAAAATGGACATGTAGGCTCAGGTATGATTTTTCTCCGGTTTAAGTTAGTCTTTGTAGGAAGACATTCATTGCATAGACTCCACATAAAATGCTTGATTTTGGGGGTAAGTCTGTAGATTCTAGATTTCCGTCCATAGGCGTTTTAAAGCTTGGTATGAAGAGGATGCCTGGGATTCTGTGTTTGGTGTATTAGCTTCTCGTAGTCTGTGATACCCACTCTTGACTTTGTAATTCCCCAAGTTATGCCCTGTCCAAATTAGTCAGTCGGGTTTGGGAAGGATACTAAGGGGGGTTGCCTGAATTTCCTCTAAAATGTTGTTGTCGAAGAGATCATTGAGGAGTTGAGTGTTCCATGCACGCGCATTTGGGTCGATGATGTCTGCCACCAACTTAGGGTCGTTTTGGTTTGCCGATCCTCCGATCTTGCCTGACATTAGCCAACGATCTTCTCTTAAATTAATAGATTTGTCATCCCCTACCTCCCATTTCATATCAGATTATAGAACATCTCGGCCTATTAGGATACTTTGGCAACCCCAAGATGGTCTGGCCCCTCTCGTTGCAGTCCATAGGTTACCATGAGGGAAGTATAGGCCTTTAAAAATTCTGCTCCATAAGGCCTCTGTAGCTTGACTTAATCTTCAGGCTTGTTTCCCCAACATAGCCTTATTAAATTCCACTAGGTCTTTAAACCCCATTCCTCCATGTTCCTTCCTCATCTTTAGGAAATCCTAGCTCTTCCAATGAATACATTTTTGTTTTGCATTCTGCTTCCACCAGAAAGCTGAGATTTTTTTCTCAATTGCTCGGCATATAGATATAGGGATTTTAAAAATATTCATGGCATATTGGGGTAATGCATGGACAACCATTTTAATTAGCACCTCTTTACCCGCCTTTGATATTAATTGCTCTTTTCATCCCTCCAGCTTTCTGTCGACCTTTGCTATGATCCAAGCAAACATTTGTTTTATAGTCTGGCCCCAATCAGATGGTATCCCCAAGTATTTTCCAGTTTTTTCCAATATAGGGACCCTTAATTTTGATGCAATATTCCTTCTCAATTCCTATGGACAGCTTTCCCCGAAAAATGCACTAGACTTATTTAGATCGATTAACTGACTAGAGGCAAAACAATAGCAATTAAATAAATTAGTGAGATTCTGAGCTTCCTTAATTGTGCCATCCAAGAAGAAAATGGCATCATCATCGAAAAATAAGTGGGATGGGGTAGGACAGTGAGGGTTCAGCTTGATTCCTTTTATACTTCCATCAATAACATCATTATTCACCAGGTGGGATAAGACATTGGCCAATATAATGAAAAGATAAGGTGAGAGGGGATCACTTTGTCTAATACCTCTGGTAGGATTAAAAGCTTCACTAGATTCTCCATTGACTAGGACATGAAATTTAACTGAGGAGATACAAAATTTGACCATGGTCACCTCTTTATCACAAAATCCCATCCTTTTCATACAATCACAGAGAAAGTCCCACTTAACTCTGTCATAAGCTTTCTGCATATCCAGCTTCAGCATAGCTTGGAATTTTCGCCATCTCTTTTTGACCCTTAGCTGATGGAGGACTTCTTGGTCAATAAAAATATTGTCTTATATTTGCCAACCTCCTACAAATGCACTTTGTTCCGGGGAGATAATAAGTGGGAGCCAGGGTTTGAGTTTATTCGCCATGACCTTTGTGATAACTTTATAATTAAAATTACACAGGCTGATGGGTCGGAATTCAGTTATATTCTCAAGGTTCACTACTTTAGGAATGAGTGTGAGATGAGTCTCATTCAATTCAGGGTCAAAGCTTCCTTCATTGAAAAATGACTCCACCAGTTTAAATACATCCTTTTGAATAATATGCCACTGACTTTGATAGAATAGGCCACTCAATCCATCTGGTCTAGGGGCCTTAGCTGCTCCCATTTGAAATACAGCTTGCTGAACTTCCTCCCTGGTAATTTGTCTTGTTAAGGTCTCATTCATTTCCTCAGAAACAACCGATGGGCATTGCTCTAAGACTGACTGATAGAATCGGGACCCAACTAATGTATATAGGTCATTATAATAGCCTATGATGTGTTGTTTGATAGTCTGAGGATCGCAACTCCAAACATTCTCCTCAAGCCTTAACATGGTAATCTTGTTTCATTGTCTCCTCTGAATGGTTGTGGCATGGAAGAATTTGGTATTTCTATCACCCCACTTTAACCAATTAATTATGGATCTAATACCCCAATACAATTCTTCTTGGTGCCAGAGTGTCCCAATTTTCTCGATCGTGGTATTGTATTCCTCTCCTATATCTGTTGTGTCTGCCCGGTTTAGAATATGAGTAAGCTGGTTTCTGAGTTTGTCAATTTGTTTTGATGCATTTTAGAAATATTTCCGGCTCCATTGTCGCAAATCATGAGCAACCTTTTTTGTCTTCCTAACCATACTCACCCGATGCCCAGTTTCTGCCTTCTAAGCCTTATCCACCACAGTTTCGCATTCTAGATGATCCAGCCAGTAAGCCTCAAATTTGAATGGCTTTTGTTTCTTTGGTTCAACTGAATGTAGGCATAGTAGAAGAGGACAATGGTCAGACCCAATGGCTGGATATACAAACGCTTCAGCTGTCACGCCCCAATCCTCGGGCATGCACACATCCTTCACACTTGGTCGATTTTATAATGCGATATCCCAGGACTATGTATCGCCGACCCTTTCATTTATTAAGCACATGCGGAAGTAGTTAAAATCCCCAGACAATAAAACGATGGGATAGAAAAGCAGGGCCATATTTTTCATATTGAAACCTATAACCAAACTTTTATACACAACACAATACTGGACCCACGTGCATTCTCTAAGGTACTCGCTTACCAAAGTGACGCATCAGATCACCGAGCCATGTATCCTTTTAGATGCCTGGGCCCACGTGCATTCTCTAAAGTACTCGCTTACCAAAGTGATGCATCAATTCACCGAGCCACGTGCCCTTTTAGATGCCAAACTCTGTCACCGAGCCACGTGCATTCTCCAGGACGACATACCGAGTCTCCGAGCCACGTGCATTCTCTCAAGCGACCTTTTCGCCAAGGTGACATATTCAACCACTGAATTCACGTGCATTCTCCAAGTGATATTCCAATTCACTGAGCCCACGTGTTTTCTTTCAAGTGATTACCAATCTACTTTCAATACCAACAACCAATGCCCAACGATTTCTCAATCAAATAATTAAATCAACTCAACAAAGCATTATAAATGCAAGAATAACATACTTGGCCATTTACCAATCTACAATTCAATCTCAATCAATTCCAATCAATTTAGAGTAAATCCCTAAAATATCACAATTTATTCAATTCCATACAACGTGGAGCTCAAATAAATAAACGGACTGTGCCACAACGATCAGCATGAGATTTCGGTCGTCGGCCATCAAAATCTTAATTTCCGAAAAATAATTAATTAATTTATTAATTTCGAAAATTAAATAATTAATATTAAAAATTCAATCTAGCTCAAAATAAAGCCCAATTAAATAAACGGACTTCACTACGGTCATCAGCATAATATTCCGGTTCCGGGCCATCTCCGTTGAATTTTCGGAAAATAAATAATTATTTAATTTAATTCCGAAAATTAATATTTAAATACTAAAAATTCCACTTAGGCCCGAAAAGCCTAATTGGAGCCCACTAAGGGTCGGGAAAAATCCCGAGGCACTTCCAATAATTAGTAGACCACGTTTACTTGCTAATTGCACAATCAATTTATCTAAATCGCATCACAATTGACTAATAATTGCTAATTTATCCTAATCTAACAACCTAAACATAATTAATTAAATCTAAACCAACCTTAAACATAATTAGCCAACTAATCCGGGATTAGTGAGATTACTCACCAAATTGCGCGCAAATCGGATCAATCCGACGAGGGCGACGCGAGGAACGATTCTTCCCAAAGCGACTCACGGATCCCGGGCCCGGAAACGGCCCAAAAGCAGGCCCGAAGGGGCTGGAAACCCACTCGTGGGTCGCTGGTCGGGGCTGGCCGGGGCTTCTCCAGTGGCCAAAATGGCGAGGGAAGGCCGGCGGAGGGTGAGGGGGACGCCGGGGAGGTCCGGTGGGGTCGAACGGCGGCCGGAGGTGGCCGGACGGGGGCTGGACAGAGGCGAACAGGGCTGAGAAGAGCTGGATCGCATGGGGAAGGCGCTGCAGCGAGTGACGGACGCGGGGCGGCGGCGAGCGACGGGCGCGCGGGCGGTCCAGCTCCGGTGCGGCGGTGGAACGGGCGGCGACGGTGAGCTGCAGCTTCTAGTCGAGTTTCCTCTTCTGGTTCGCTTCTTCGGATGCACGGGGAGGAAGAAGAAGAAAAAGAAAGAGAGAGAGAGAGAGAGAGAGAGAGAGAGAGAGAGAGAGAGAGAAGATAAGAGTTGACTGGTCAAAAGGGAAGAGAAAGAGAGAAGTCGGTTGGGGGGGGGGGGAAGTTGTCCGCACGATGGAGAGGGGAGAGGAGAGAGAGAGGAAAGAGAGAAAAATGAGAGGAAAAGAGAGAAAAAAGGAAAAAGAAAATACATAATACCATTATGTCAATTTTCCTTTTCTCTTTTCCTTTTCCTTTTTATTTTCTTTTGGTCTTCAATTTTCTTCCGATAATTTCTTTATTGAAATTTCGGACTTGTCAACAATTTGACGGCCAATGAGACAGGATCCTAAAAATAAGAATTATGACGTGCTTAAAATTCGATTTCCGAAATCGAGTTCAATTTCGTAGTTAAAAATCGATCAGAACAATCCAACCAATTAGGTAGCTTTTAGGGATTTTACAGCTGAATAATCCCTTAACGACTTTACCCAATAAATTAGTTAACTCGTGAGTGATCAGCTCACAGAAAAAAGGCCATAGGCACGTCGACGAAATGCCCATTTCACTTAATCGAAACGGGGTCGAATTTCAAGATGTCACATCAGCATTAGGAAAAAGAAGCCTCCATTCTAGATTACATAGTACTTGGTCAAGGCGTCTTTTGACTAACTCATCTCTTTCCTGGTTATTTGTCCACGTGAAAGCACATCCCTTACTTTCAATGTCGATAAGAAAACACGTGTCAACAAATTCCCGAAACGCCATAATCCGGAATCTTTCCACTTCTCATCGTCCCACCTTCTCCCAATGATATAACACTTCATTAAAATCTCCTATACATAACCAAGGTGATGTAGTAGTTCCATTTCTAGCTCAAAGTGTATTCTAAAGAGAAACTCTCTCTTGGAAATTAGTGGAAGCATGTAGGAAAGATATCTTCATTTGAAACTCATTTCCAGCATCTCTGCATGAAAGTTCAATTACCTCTTGGTAGCTATATTCAATAGTAGTCTACACCGACTCATCCCATAATAAGGCCAAACCTCCCACTGTTCCAATTGGATCAATAACAAACATAGAGGAAAACTTAAGTCTCCTTTTAATATTCTCCACCACCCTATGTTGATTCTTGGTTTCCATAAGAAAAACCATATTAGGCCTCTCTCAAGCTATTAAGGCCCGTAGGTGCTAGACTGTCAAGGGAGAGCCTAAACCTTAACAGTTCTAGCTTAACACCTTCATGGCTTCCTTGGTGGCTTATGAGGGCCAGCCACCAAAGCCCCTGCTATATTGCCTTCCCACACTTGAATCGGTGTATCCAAAGGTTTCTCCATGTCAACAAGAGTTGCCAGGGAACCCCTTTTTCTCATAAGGAGCAAAGCGTTTTAACTTTTTAGGGACTTGTTTTTCTTAGCCAGATTTTGCTGCCACCTTGATCCCCGCCCCTATGTCATGAAATATAAGTTCACCTTGCTATTCCTAAAACTGTTGTACTCATTTCCCTTTTTTCTGTGCAACAAGTTCTACTAGTGGTGAGAGTTCTGGTATTGGCTATGTTACAGGGTGATAGAGCATTATGGCCTGACTACCAGCTGTGTTAGTGTTGCTGCTCAAGTCATCACCAGTTGGGACAATAGGAGTCTCGGGAACCATGTCATCTGCTACTAAGGTAAAGTCAATCTCTCCATAGAAAATATTCCAACAATGGCTAAGATCCTTCACCTCTGCTTTCAACCAAGAGCCATAACAACCTAGTTTATCCTGAGTGATTCCCGATTCTTCATTTGGAAAACTCGAACAATAGTTTGCATAATGGCCTATATGACCGCAGGAATAGCAATAGTGCGGTAATATTTCATAATTGAAATCAATCCACCAGTTTCGATCTCCCACATGGATCATAATGCCAGTTTTGAGGGGATGAAGCAAATTCAACCTCTTCTTGCTTTTCCTATTTTGCGTGAACTATTGTTTCTAGCTTCAATTCTAACTTCCTCTATCTCTCCTAGTTTTGCAGCAATCAACTCAATACAATCCTCAGCCAGAGCAACACAGGAAGCCCCACAAGATGCACCCAAAAGGAGCAATATGTGAATTTGTAACAGTGTTCGGGAACGGTAGGGTCACCTTCCTGTAAAACTACTAAATTACTTGCAAACAACCAGGGGCCTGTTTGTAGTACTCTTTTCTGCTCTTCCTCCGATTTAAATATGAAAACAAAGAAACCCGGTTCTATCACCTCACATTTGACATCTTCTAATTTCCAAGCCTTCTTCATTGTAGCCTAGGATGCTTGAAATTTGACATTGGGTTTTGAGAATAATTTCCCATACAATAGAAACTCATCAGCCTATTTGTGTACCTCAGGGAGATTGGCGTTCATCTCCGTGATATCATCCGCGGTCCATAAGTCCCCCATTCGTTTGCAAAGCGCTAGCAATCTGAGTTGGTTTTTGTGGCTACCCTCCATGGATGAAGAGAGGCTTGCACGAGTTCAAAATTTTACTCGGTGAAACTGAGGTTGGGTTGTCAGGGAAAATTAAGGGTTAGGTGGGGAGGATGGGTTGTGTAAGGAATGAAGGGAGCTCTGTATATTGCAGGAAATTATTTCTAAAGTAGCGGGACTCAATGAATTTCCTCCATTTAGGGTTTCAACACTAACTTTTAGTTTGCGGAAACAGCCATACTAGGGTTTTAGAAAATCAATTTGTTCATTATTAGGGCTCAAGGAGAGAAAATGGGTTCTGGTTAATCAGGTGGAAAGGCTATGTAAATAGCCATTTTCGTACAAGCAAGAAAGGCAGTCTGGGGAATTAAACAGGGGAGCTATCATCGGAAGGGATAGGGAAGAAACTCACCTTCGGCGAGAGAGGAAGCCCACCGGCGGGCAAAGAGAGCTTCTAAAAACAAAATGGATTTTGAGAGGGGGCTTTTTTCACCCTTCCAATAATTATTCTTAACATTTTGTTTTTATCAGTTCAACAGTAGCCAATGCCAAAGAAAATTTAGTTTTAGATATAAAAACGTATGGCTGTGTCTCCTTTGCTGTGTAAATTCATGTAAAGAAATCAAGTTTGAGAGTATACGATTACAGTGATTGCAAAATGCCAATACATGAACTTCCCGAGATCCAAGATTGTACACTAATGAACACTTTTGTGCTCAAAATTCTTCCGAATGAGAAATTACTTTCTTTTGGGAACCTAGAGATCCAAGATTGTACACTAATGAACACTTTTGTGCTCAAAATTCTTCCGAATGAGAAATTACTTTCTTTTGGGAACCTAGAGATCCAAGATTGTACACTAATGAACACTTTTGTGCTCAAAATTCTTCCGAATGAGAAATTACTTTCTTTTGGGAACCTTTCCATTGAAAATCTTGCCTGTGATTAATGGATTATTTGCTGATTCCCCGACATTCTCTTTTTCCAAATTCTCTCACTCACAACTGTAGCTTGAGGTGGACATCTAAATGGTAATCTTATTGATAAACCTGACTTCATGCTTAACTTCACATTCAGAACCACCTGCACATGTGGCCTTCCTCCGAGCATAGTGAAATTCCACCTTTGCTAAATAAGAGCACGATGTCAAAGCTTGCAAAGTACACCAAATTAGAAGAGGACCCTTTATATCAAGAATCCTATGAGGAGTATCAACAACATGGAGCACACTATAAGCACCAGTAGCGAAGAACTTTGCAACACCTTTCCATAAGGTCTCATGACATATCTCATTCCTGCCCACATCTCCATCCTGTGATCTTTGAAGATGTTCTCTGAATTTTATGAAATGCAAGTTGAATCTACACAAGAAGGATAGGATTTACTAATTATCAACAAATGGAGGTAACTAAGATCGGAGCATCATGATTTACACCAAGAGAGATAAGGTATAAATGCACAAACATCATTTGCACCAATTGCTGTTAGACCACAATGAACAGAGACTTCAAGAGCTGGCCAATAAAAAAGAAAAAAACAGGCTTGGGAGAAGCAATTAATTAGCAACACTTTCCTTGTTTGTATTTAGGAACATAATACAGAACACAAAGATGAATTTATTACTTGTTTATTTTGCAATATCCTGTTAGCAAAATCAGCAATACAGGATAGTTTGCTAGGAGGTGAATTTCAACTTTACAAAGTCCCTGTCGCATGAGAACTGAGCTTATCAAATTAAAAAAAAAAAATCAGAAACCTATATGACAACATTCAAAGGATAGTATCACATTGATAAACTGATAGAATGGGGAGATTGTCCTCATGCATACTTGCACATTGATTTTCATGTGAAATTCCACAACTCATATAGTATAAACACAGGTTATTTTTTCATTGTCATGGTACAACTAGTAGTTGCATACCACCCTCTGCAGAGCCTCATCAAGTTCAAGAGTGATCACAGTAGAATGCAACGACATCAAACACCTCTGCATCAGGGTGACATACAAAAAAAAAAAAAAAATCAGCAGCTACGTATTTGATTAACAGAGAGGTTAAACCTCATGAACATACAAATAGCAGACTCAACCGAAAATTACAACATTTAAAATCATTCAGCTATGTGCTGTTGAGACCAGATAAAGTGTTTTGGATCCTCACAAGCATCAAAACTTCCTCAGGACACTCCAATTGGCCCACGAGCCTCCTCAAAGTTGGCATGTAAGATGGTCATCAGCTATTGCTAATACTTCCTCTGCAAAATGTATCTTCTTCACTTTGATCAGTCTCTGGCATGTAATTTCAAGTTGCACAACCCAGTTAGCCAGACTCGGATCAATCATGTGATAAAACGATTCCATGACAACAATAGAATCAATTGGGATGCAAACTTATTGGCAAATTCTTGAGCTCCTTGCCCCTGCTTGTTTCACAGAAAGGGTGAAAAGTTGTCCCAATTATACAAAAGGTCATTGATACAGCTCATTGAATTGAAGTCCCAAAATAAACCTTGATCATCACATAGACCAACCAGACCTGTCATAAAATCAGTACCAATTTACCTTGCTTGATAATCTTTCAAAACAATAATTTGACCACTGGTTATGAAAAGGCAATCTACAATCATATTTGAGAGACTAGCCAAAACTACTCTTCATTTTTTTGCATCACCAACTAGAAAAACTTGAACTTTTTCATATTAGCTCAGCTCCTTATCCTTACTGAAATTAATGCTTATCTAGAAGGTTCAAGAGAAACATCAAGGGAACAATAAGAAACTTGACAAGGTTCATCACGAAAAATCAAAATGTGTTTGTCCCCATCAGGATCTTTGCCATTAGTCAAATTTGACATACAAAAGAACTTACAAAGGAACTCAAAATGGCCAAGGATTTTTTCAAAGAAAATATGAACTTGGGATATTGGGAAATTCTGGACGTAGTATACAATAATGAGTAGCAAAAGTTGATCGGCCTCTAGATGAAAATTTCAAATCCTGGGTTTGCCAATAGGGGAACTGTTAATCACTAGGTAATTTTTGTCTACCTTTGCTGATATTTTCATTCTTGCCTTGCAAACTGCTATCTTTTTGCAATCAATAGAAGCTGCCAATGGAAGGATAAACAAAAAAACATTGCTACAACGTAATCAACAGCAATTATACGGAGACAAATCCGAAGTTTCCAAAATCAATCAAGTAGATACCCAGTCAAATCATTTTTAAAAAAATAGAGCTTCGAGAAAAGTATTACTCTATTTGCTCATGCTAGCCATTCAAGGATGAAGAATCTTACCGTGCCTTCTATTGACATTAGGGTCTACTTTTTGATCTTGGCTGAAGCATCATGTCAGCTTCTAACCAACCCCCCACTCCTTCAATTATGTAAGACTAGCAATTTAGGAAAGTACAAAACCCTGTCATGGACAACCTTTTGTCAAAAGAAGACAGTGATAAAAAGTAGGTCATGAATCTCAAACGAAAAATTATTGTTCACTACTTATTTACCTATGTTCAGGAAACATCGCTCCATGAGTCAAAAGACTGATCTTGTTCATAATTTCTAAAGATGCGCGTTCTAGATAAGTTAGGTATTGCTTCCAATGAGACAACCAAAAATATCCAAATCAATTAAATTCAACTTTGCAAGTCCCTGAAGCTAAGTAAGTTTCTTGCAGTATTGAACTCTTAGAGATCGTAACTTCTCACACCCCGTCAAATTTGGCAAAGTCTCCATTGATTTGCATCCTGTAAAATCCAACTCTTCTAAGAACTTTGCACCATTAGGACCTTGAATTTCGACTATATTGTCGCACTCGGAAGCTTGTCGATCGCAGAACCATGCAAGCCAAGATGTTGCAAATTCTGTAAATCCCCAATTGAGCTAGGGATTTCTCTCATGAGTAACAACTTGGGGCCCTCAGTGTCTCCAGCTTCCTCAGAGAACCAATACACATAGGAATCTCTGCAATACCAGAGTTTTCTAAAAAAAGTTCTTCTAAATCTTTTAATTCACCCACCTCCTTTGGTAACTCCTTGAGACGCCCACAATGACTCAAATCTAAGGAAACGAGGCTCGTGAGTTTGCCAATAGAAGGGTGGAGATGCTCCAATTCCCAACATCCTCTCAAATTGAGAATCTTCAACTTTGTGAAAGCCGAGAGATCAGGAGTACGTCTTAAATTATGGCAAAATTCTAGTATGAGAACTTTAAGCCGCTTTGACGCCTAATAGAAAAGGAGAATAAGTTGTCAAAGAATGGGTAGATCAACTAAACAAAAACAAAACTCTGAATTCATTCTTTTCTCAATCTTACCATGAATGACGTCCATCCTTGCCAGTACTCTCTAATCACGCTCCCATGTAAATCCAATACTGATAAATTCAATAGATGCATTGAAAGAGACGAGTCCCTTCGCACGACCGTCCACTCAAGCCATCTCACTTTAGAAAGGAGTTCGTCGTTGGAGGTTCCGCTTGCAGCTGCCTGCAAATTGTCACGGAAATGGAAACAGGAGAGGTGTCTCCACAAAATTTTGTGGAACCAGGAGGGGGACCTGGAGGGGCACCTGGGGGGGAACCAAGCGGGGCGTCCCTGCGATTTTTTTAACTTTTAGTTTTTTTTTTCTTTTCTTAAATCTTGGATTTTGCACGATCTATAACCTTTCTATCCTTCCATGTACAAATATGGCCCATATATGTATTCTTTTTACAACCTTTTCGAAAATTAAACAAATGACGTGAAAAATAAAGAAAAAATGGTTATTGCTCTAAAACAACTAAGGTAAAGGTATATATTCTTTTTACGACCTTTTTGAAAATTAAACAAATGACGTGAAAAATAAAGAAAAAATGGTTATTGCTCTAAAACAACTAAGGTAAAGGCAACTCAATGTTTTATCTTTTCCTTTTTTCTTTCAAATTTTAGCATGCACTTTGACTTTTATTTAATATGAAATATATGAAACCATTTTACAACATACAAATGTTTACTTGTAAATTTTCATGACTTTTGTATAATTTTTCAATAGAATTTGTTGAAGAGTGCTGGTGGGCCACCTGTAAGTAGCTTTGGAAACACCTGGTTTTCATTTCATTATTTAAATGTAATAATGCCGAAGAGAAAAAATGGGAAATTTTCAATATATTTCCATATATATAAAAGATTATATGGAGAGCCTATCTATAAACTTTATTACAGGATTGTCTAAAAAAATCAAAGAAAATCAAATTAGATATGCATAATCAAAATAAATATAGAAAGTTAGAGAAAATATCCTAAATATCTCTAGAAGATATCTACATATCTTTAACATCATTAACTATTGTTCTAAAGTGTTTAATCATTTCTTTGAAAACTTAAACGTTTTTTTTTGTTAAGTACGTTTAAAAAGTGGTGTGGTAACATTGGACAATAGTGTATAAATCATATCATGAGGTGGCCCAAATGGACAATATATAATAATAAAATGACATGAACATTGATAATTTAACTAAAAGATTGGCTTCATGCTGAGCATCATTATACTCAATGGAATGGATATAATAATAAGTATGGCATTTCCTCCAATTAGTCAAGTTTTCATGGATTTTTTTTTTATGACAAATAGTTGTATGTGTTATAAGTAACTTATAGCGGATACAAATGTTTGTTATAAGAAAATCCATTTTTTTTTTTATCATTCATCTAACCTAATCCATGAAATGATAAAGGTCAACGTGATAAAACCTTAAAAAACAGTAAGATTTCCTAAAAATACTTTTATGGGGATTTTTGCTATCTTATCTATTGAAAGGAAATAATAATTAAAAGAGATAGATATAACTAGTAGAGTAGAGGGACGGGTATCTTCAAAATCAAATTGGGGAAAAAAATATCAAACATTGGATTCCTAAATCATAGGACTACCACCAATACATCTGGCCGTACAGTAAGCAAGAATATGTGATAAGTGTGAAATTTTTCCAATCTTATCGTTTCGAATTAATTATCAGTTATTATAATTGGCACATGCTATCTTTTTTTTTTTTTTTTAATGAAGCAATATTCATTTATCTTATCTATGATGTTTATACTTCATTTTCATTCATTATTATAGTCCTTTAGATTATCAATATTTTCAACTAGATATGACAATTACATGCTTCTAGTAAATGAGATTTTTAGAATAAATTACAGTTAAAGGATCTTTAATTGATTGTTAATCAAATCTTTACAAATGTAATTTATATCAATGAAATCAAATCAAATGCTATAACTTTTTAATCCTTCAGATACTTATAATCCATTTAGCTGACACATTAAATCTAAGAGGGACATAAATGGATGTTTACTCCTAGAAAGTAAGAGCAAATGTCAATCCTAGATGGAAATATTAGAATAGATTAGATTAAATGTATTAAAATAAGAGGGAGAGAAAAAGAAAGGAGTGTCATATTTTACCATTATATCCTTTCTTAGTACTTTTGGGACTCCCTTGTAGTCGTGGTCCCAGGGTCCGCTACGTTTCTCACTCGGTTGTCCTTGGCAAAAAATGCTCCTTCCAAGATCTCTCAATTGATCATGCATCCCAAACTTACCATGATCACCAATTTTAATTAGGCACCTTAACTTTAACTCTTCAATACCTTGACTTGGATAAAGCCCACAGTCCTCCCACATGTACATGGCGAATATGCTCTTTTCACCAATGAAGAAACAAACAATATCGAGAAAAATCTGCTTGTGTCCATCTTCTAATGCATCATAACTTATCCGTAATATCTTTTGGACATCTCTATGGGGTTCATTTTTTAATTGCTCCCACACATCTTCCCATACATTTCGATTCGTTTTTTTATACAAGTATGAACCTACAACTTGAAGTGCCAAGGGAAGCCCACCCATGTTGGATATGATATCACGAGATATACCCTCAAACTCCTTCGGTGAATGGTCCATACGAAATGCATGTCTGTTAAACAAAAGCAAAGCTTGCACGTTACCCAATTCATTCAATTCATACTTGTAGTCTACCTCAAATTTAGATTGATCAAGAATGGCTTCATTTCTGGTTGTAACAATGATCACACTCCCTGCCATAAACCAATGATGCTCCCTAGCCAATGCATCTAGTTGACTCTTGTCATCTATATCATCCAAAAGAATGAGAACCTTTTTCCCTTTAAATCTAGATTTGATTATATTGATTCCCTCATCAATTCTAGACACTTGACTTTGGCTCTGTAGTATATCTGATATAAGTTGACTTTGTAGATATGTAATACCGTGACGCTTCATAGTTTCTCGAACATCTAGAAGGAAGCTGACACGCACAAATTTATTTGAGAGCTTATTGTAGATGCACTTGGCAAGAGTTGTCTTGCCTATCCCACCCATGCCATAAATTCCAATCATTCGAGCATTGGTGGAAGGATTGTTGATCCAATTCATAATTTCCTCCATATGATTATCAAGTCCAACTAGTTGCTCAGGCACATCCAATTGAAAATCTTCCTGTAACTTACTTATAACAGTTTCAACCACACGTTCTATTAATTTTCCCTCATGCCTGTCAAACAACAAAAACAATGAGAAGTTATGAACCTAGACATAGTCTATGCTAAGTATTCTATCCTTATCAACTGAGCTAACCCTTGTTGGCTATAGGAGTTTGATTTTATCTAGTGGTGATCAAGCTTGGAAGACCAAGCATTGCAGTCACTTGGAGGCCTATTGTTTAGTGATTGACATTATTGGCTGGAGATGTTGTCGTTTCTTTGTTTTTTTTTTTTTTTTGGCTCTATACCGGAGGAAAATGCAAATTCTTGGGCATTGTGGGATGCTTTGGTTTTAGTTGCCGTTGGTTTAGTTTTCAAGGACATCTTGGGGCGTGCTGGTGTTTGTTGTCTTCGAGGCATTACAACTATTTATTTTGGGGATCTTTTTTGAGATTGCAGTAAAAGTAATTCATCTACATTTCCTCGGTTCTGTGAGAAGAAGAAAACTTACTTATCAATAAAGAAAAGTTCAGTAAAGTACCCGTCTGCAATTATCTGAGATTCCCATCCATTTAAGTAACTGACTTCTTTAAGTGCTTGCTGTCCTTCCTGAATATCCTTCTCATCAAAATACTCCCGACTTGAATGGAATGCATTTCCAAAATTTCCTTTTAGATGCCGCACATCCTTTGGCGCAACTTTGTAAAATATAGGCAAAACTATGTGTGATGTGCTTTTCTTACGGTCCATAATATGAATGAGTTCACGGAGGCACCATTTGCTCGAAGCATAATTTTCGGAGATGACGGGGATCGAAATCTTAGACTGTGCGATGGCATTGAAAATCTCTAAACCAAATTCCTCACCAACTGAGATATTGTTCTCGTCCCTGAACACACAAAGCGGTACAGTTCCTGCCCTGATCAAACTGTGATAGAGGTGATCGGTGAATGTCTTCCGAGTATCCAAGCCTCTAAAGCTCAATAACACGCCGTATCGATTGCTACCTACACATGTGGCTTTTGGAGAGATGAATGAAGAAGTGGATGCTCCTTCAATGCTCTCTTCCTCTGCCCTATTTCTATTTCCCTGACTCTGCCCTCTGTCCATGGCAATCTGAGGGGGAAAGTTGAAAGGAAAGATGTTTTTTTTGCTGCCTAAAAGGATTGTTGAACAACAAAAGACGCTTTTAGGATGCTTTTCTGCAGATGCTTGTTGGCTCCAAATAACGCGTTCGTTAATTCCCTGGGTAATAAAGACACGAACTTCAGTTAAGTAAGCTAATGTTGTTTCACTGCAGAAAATTAGGTGGCCCTGAAGAGGTCTCCAAAAAGCCCTCATCATTTACTTGTTTAGAAGCACAAATTTGAAATGACAAAAATTGCATTGTACTTAATTGACTTCCTTAATACACATTTGAACAATTACATAACTTCACGAATGTGTATGATATTTAAAGGCGGATTCTTTCGGTTCAAGGTAAGATATTGAAATTATATAGGGAACTCCATGGAAGCATCTTCCTCTGAATATAAGCTCACACAATGCCTAATCCTTGTCGTAATCTTCAACCTTTTTTTTTCTTTTTTGGTCAGACATTATCTTCGACCTTACTCTTATTATTTTTACCCGAATATACAAACGAACCTATCTCCACCACCTCATTTTCATAACCCCTTCTGTCTAATCCCATGTCCATTGGCCAAACTAATGAAGTGTCGTGTAATTGTTGCCCAACAAACCACATCAAATGCAAGCCGAAACATATTGCGAACGCATGAGAGATCGAGGCAATTTAGAGATCTGAATCTTTCTGAATTTCCGCCTAGTCCATTGGCATCCTCTAAATCCTTTTATAGAAAACTAACCGTTGGAGAATAATTTTACTTGTAAAACATCCTTTCATAGGTTTTCTTTGGAGGGTGCCCTTTTTCTTTGGAGGTCATAAATACGAAACCTATGTCAGGTAAAATTCCACAAAAATAATATTTTTATTTAGTTAATAGTAAATTTCTTATGTCTATTTTCACTCAAATATGTAAATTGATCATAACTCTCCTCTGTACTTGGTAAAGTTTTGACACCCATGTCTCAGTAATTTTCCTTACTCATCGTAACTTCTCTCAATCAAATGATAATTTGATCATGTTTGCATCTAACTTTCTTTTAATGTTCGGAAGTGATGATAAAAAATTGATTTTGCAAAATAGATTTGACGGATCACCTTTTTTTCCATTTTTAACCAACAGTCCACGTCGAATGTAGGACTCATCCCATAAAAGAGAGTTTTCACTTATGAATTTTCCATCATGATTAGCACGTTTTAGCCATAGGAAAGTAGTTTATTTTTTCTGAGCAGTATAGTAGTGTTAATGTTATTTTTCCAAAATTTTGCAAATCGTTCCTTTGAAATACATACATACATACATACATATATAAGGTAAAAATGTAACTAAGAAACTATATTAATTGGTCAATACTTTCTTTTGCTGATGCACAGCAACAGATAAAAGAAATTTGAGATACTTCTTGTAGATCTATAACTTTAGTACGACACGCAAGTCTTATTTTTGCAAAGGAGCCTTCACGCATATTCCTTATCTACCGAGGTCAACAATGACTCAAACCAGAAGAACTTTTTTTTTTTGGGGTGGGGGGGGGGGGGGGGGGGGGAATATAGAGCTTAGACAAACTCCAGGTGCGGAAACGGAATTTAAAAAAAAAAATTTTAAAAAATGTGTCCAATCTCTCCCATTCTCCAGCATATATAAAAATAAATGGGAAAACATTAATCCTGCCATCGCCCTAGGAAGATTTTTCGAGAAGAGCACTTTGAGCTTTCGCTATGGAGAGAGAGTAGCAATAATCGATTCTGACTTGTGCATTATGGATCGATCGAATCGCTCGAATAGGCTGGACATCCATGGAGGATCGGGGCCTGGAGGTAGAGAAAGCTCGGTTACTGACTTTGGCGCCTAATTTCGGCTTCAACGAGCAGTCCGCCAACAGGTGATTGGACAGTCTTGTTTCGCTCCACAGTATCCGAATCATTATTTTGTCGCGCATTTTTTGTGTCATTTTCCGGAAATTACGAAAATTGCCAATGTAAATGGAAAATGATTTTACGGACATCCAAAAATTCTCTAGTTGATATGATCTGTTCAGATAAATTTTTGTTGTTGACAATTTTGATTCGTAGCCTTTGAAAGGTTTTGTGCAATTATTGAAGAGAATAGACTAGCACCATTGATATTTGGACAAACTCAATTTTTAAATGTTTTTAAGAAATAAAGAATTATTTCCGCAAAAACAGAGTATTTTGGATGTTTCAGGCTTTAAGTAAGTTTGGCTCCAACCCAAAAAAAAAAAAAAAAAAAGAGGTAATTTTGGACGATCCGAGTGCATATAGGGCAATGGACCCAAAATCGGGTCTAGAAGGGTAATTTCAGTACTTTAATCAAGCAGGCTTTTTGTCCCGAGGGAATTTCACATGTATTATATTATGTTGCCCTAGAGGATGTTAGGCGATGAGTAATAACCGAATGTATTTTTGTCCTATCAATTGTAATAGACCGGAGAATGAAGGTCGGACTTACCTCGAGGAGGAGATATTCAGAGATGAAATAACCGTGATGGGTTTTAGTGTTTGAGAAGAAGTCTGCTTGAAGCAGTCCAAGTCCAAGTCCCAAACGTCAGTGCAGTCCCGAGGATCACCTTCACGCCTCAACCTGGACCGGCTTGGTTTGTCAATGGACGCTAAATCTCAAAAGATGCTGAGGTAAATTTGCAGATCATCTCAGGTCAGAACGTCACGAGAAAGGACGAGTAGTGGCTACGAAGAAATCACCAACAACAGACGGCGAACTTACTATCTCTCGATAAAATCCCAGCTCTTCTCCGGTATATCTGGAGATCCCAGAAACGACCCACGTGTTCCGAGCGAAGACCGCCCCACCAAACCCAGGAACCCTAATCGCCTCGGCGGAGTCCACGATCAGAAATTATAGCAAGTGGAACACTAAAAAGTCCGAAACTCGACACGACTCGAGTTGATTTTACCTGCTGATTGGTGCCCGCCGACAAGCCAGTCCTTGGAATCCCGTGGTTCAGAAGGAGCGACTGCAGGTGCTCTTCGTGACGGCCTCGGGTGTAGTGCTCGGTGGATTCGCGAGAAAGAAGATCGCTGCTTCCTCCGCCGATTCAAGCCGAAGCTCTCGCTCTGGTCGTAGAGGCTTCGATGTGCTTCAGATCTGGAATTAGAGAGAACTTGTACTTGGGAATCGGATAACGCGGTTCCGTGTTGACTTTCTGCGGGAACATGATCACGTGCCATGGGTGGGAGGCGCTTTGTGTTGGACGCCAGAGCCCAGTTGGCCGCGGCCGATATCCCTAAACGGAGTTGGAAACATGACGTGGGGATAAACAAATGGACTTGTGTTTATTCCATGCTAGCTCCACATGCTAACGATTTCTTCTAAATCCAACGTATTTTAAAATGATACGATATCACTGAGTTATTCTCTTAAAGCTTAGAAATTTTAAATAATTGATTGATATGTAGAGCAATAACTTGTTATAAGATAGTGAAGAAGGAGCATGAATACTCCCTTGATGCTATGTTTTGCAGCATTTTTATTTTTTCTTCTTGAGATGATTGAATATAAAATAGAAAGAAGAATTGGCATAACGAGCACAGCAAAGGTATGATGTGAAACGAAATAGTGCATCCCTTTTGTTTCTCTTGCTTTGGTTTTGCCCTTTCTCCACGGAAATGTTGGAAAAATATTAGATAATATGAAAAAAAGAGAAAGAATTGTTGGAAATATATTAAAAATGATGAAAAAAATATAAGATATATTGTTTGAGGCATTCAAGCACTATCCTTGAGATCAATTTCTCCCTTCAGAATATGAAACTCATTATGATAGGCTCTAGTGGCTATCTTCACAAGATACAACTCTACTCGAAATAATAGAAAGAACGGGAACATGTTATGTGCATATCCCAGCCAAACAAGGAAAGACATATGAATCCTGTGAATTTAATGTATATTAAAAAGATTGTGGTTTTATGGTTAATCTTGTATTCAAACAAAAGAGAGAGTTGTTAGAAAACTGCTATAAATTAATTGATAATTAATAAAATGATGACCATTATAGATGATATTTTGATCACATCAAAAAATTAAAGAGAGAGCCTCTAACTCTCCTTTGCACTTCGTAAAGTTTTGAGATCTCTGTCTTGATAAATTTCCTTACTCATCGTAACTTTTCTTAATCAAATGATAATTTGATCACGTCTATAACTTTCCTTTAATGTTTGAAAGTGATGAAAGAAAATCGATTTTGCAAAATAGACTTGAAAAGTCATGTTTTTTTCCCTTTCTATTTAATGGTCCATGTTGAATATGGGACCAATTCCATAAAAAAGAGAGCTTTGACTTATGAAATTTCCGTCCCCATTGAGATGTTTTGCCCATAATAAAGTAGTGTTGAAAACGCTATTTTTCTAAAGTTTGGAAATCATTCCACTATGATATTTATATTTAATATATAGAAAGGTAAAAACGTAAATTAAGGAACGGTATTACTTTCTCAATATTGTCTTTTATTGACTGACGCATAGCAATAGATACGTCTGGAACTTTAGTATGATATGCAAGTCTTTCGTTTCCAAAGTAACCTTCACACGTAATCCCATCTGCCGAGGTTAACGATGATTCAAGCCCGAGCGTGTCGAATGAAGCCCCGGGTGCAAAATAGAGCTTAGACAAACTTCAGGAGCGAAAGAGGAAATTTTTAAAAAAAAAAATCGAAAAAAGAAGGCTCCAATCTCTCCCATTCTCCAGCGTATATATAAAAATAGGCAGCGGAAAACGTCACCAATCCTGCCATCGTTGGGAACGTCTTTTGAAAATAGCACTTCGAAGCCCGCGATCTCTGGAGAGATTAGCGATCGCCTCGATTCGACTGCAGCTCGTGCATCATCGATTGATCAATTGAATCTTTCGAACAGGTTGAGACTCCATGGATGATCGGGGCTTGGAAGAGGTAGAGAAAGCTCGGGGTTGCTGAGCTTGGCTCTCGAGTTCGGCTTCAACGAGCAGTCCGCCAGCAAGTGCTTGGGACCGTCTCGTTTCCCTCTATGGTAACTCGAATCGTTATTTCATCGCCCATCTTTTTATGCTGATTAGCGTTGCGGAAGTTGTGTAGGTATTCTGGCGGTTGATTGTGTTGCGTGGATGATTGTGTGGATGATTGTACAGGTCCTGAATAGGGAGATTTATTGGGGTTAGTCATCATTCTGACGATGGCTGTGGAATGGTCTGCCTTTTGGATGTGAATGGACTAGAGCTGGTTAAATCTAGTTCATTGAGCTCGTCCCTATTTCTCTGTGGGTTTTGCGGAGTAGTCTTATTGACTAGCGAAATGTCTGACTTATTTATGAATTGACTACAAATTTACATATGGTGTTTTGCCTACATATAAATATGGTGTCTCACTGAACTAAGTGCAAATTACGTATTGTGGATTGTGTTTATTTGATCTCTTGTTTGCCATGACTTGCAAAATAATTTCTTTCTTCTTTTGGTTTTCTTAAGGTGACAAAGGTCGAGAGTTTATCACTGTTGAGCACTAGGGCGATGACTTCCTAGCATAACTTCCTGAAACCATGCAAAATTCTGAGGATTGGGATGATTTGCAAGCTGTGGAATCAGAGGCTTCTAGAGTTTTGACTGATATGTTTGGCCAAGATATCAGTAATGATGGCGAATGCAATGTTGTGCACTATGTCAATATTATAGAAGGTTCTCCACGACCTGAGAAAAATAAAATTTTCCTTGAGGTAGATTCCTCTACTGATAGTGAAGACGATGACGAAATATTTGGCAGTAAAATGGATAGGAAACCCACGTGCTATATTCCTGATCAAAGCAATACTCCGAGCCCTTTATCCACTCAACTTTTGGCCAGATGATCTTTAGAATCCATGGTGCTTCTGAAAACTGTGAAGTTGTTTCACTCCCTTCTGCCCCCACCAGTTTGAAAGGATTAAGAAAAAGAAAGAAAAGCAGGGTGGCTTGGCATGTTTTTTCCCATGCCCAAACGTAATTGGGTGATAGTTGTTAAATTTGTGGCTCGAGTTTTTGATTCATGGACCTAGATTTGGCTTGGGATTGGCTCGTTTAATTGCATGGACCAAATACGCAGCTTGAAGAATGTCTGAGTATTGTACAGGGTTGGCCGTTCAATGAGACAACTGTGGACACCTAAAGAAGCCACGATAGTTACTGGGCAAATCCCAGGAGTCTGGCCACAATGGTCCAATTGTTTACGAGGTTGACAAAAAGTTGGTAGATCTCGGCTCACGACTTTTTATTCTTTTAACAATGATTCTGCAACTCATATTTTTATATATTTTTGTTGCTGAGGTATATTTGGGCCAAGAAGGAAAATAAGAAGACAGATTGTCTTGGTTTTTGATCAGGAGAGTTTAGAGTGTCCTTTCAGAAAAATCTTGGGAAACACTTTCCACTCATCTAGTTCGCTTTTGATTGACTCTTGCAATTGGGGTTTTGCTTAGTGAGAAATTGATTTATTTCTTATTGTAATTCCCTCTTGGTCATTGTGAAACAAGTCCTCCCATTGACATGGACGAAACTGCCCAACCCCTTAAATTAGCGTGTCATTGTTCTTTGCTCTTAAAACTAATGTCTTTCCTTGATCATGTCCAGTTTGCTTGTAATTCTGCTTACAGCGAAGGACGTTACGCAGGTTTGTCTGTACAAGAGCATTTGGTAAATTGCTTATGAGGGCTCTCATCCGATCATATGTATAAGACACTCCTAACTTTTGCCAGTTACTTCAGTCTTTAAGATATAAAATTACTTATATTAGAACCGTTTGGTCAATAAAAACAGTTGATTTTTGTTTTGAAAGTATGGTACATCATCCAAGTGTTGGACTTAGCATCCAGCGTCTTTGATAGGAGTGTTTTGCGAAATGAAGGCTTGGGATTTCTTTGTGCACAATTTTCATTTTCCATCACTCCCATGTCAGAAACTATTTATGGTGCTGGAGAGGCTTATTTGTGTTGAAGGACTGTAAGAACACTATCACTCAAGGTTCGATATCGTCAGTTTCAAATAAAAGATATTGCTCTCAGATTTCGACATGCGAACAAGGAACTCTGAGTTATGAGGAATTGCAAGCCTTGGATGACATAGAATTGGCAAATGTTGTAATATTTAGAAACAAGGCATTTCAACCAATGCAGCATCAGGCTTGTAAATCTTTTGTAGCCAAGCAAGATTGCTTCATTTCAACCAATGCAGCATCTAGGACCTTCTAATCACTGACTGGAAAATTCATCTTGTTTATGCATGCAAGTGTTGTTGTCAGTCATAATTTAGGTCCAATCTAAATGGGTTACTAAGTCAAAGAGGAATAATTTTCAAAGCACTTCCACCAAATATGGGTTCTAGATTTCTAAATTTCCTAGCAGTATTGGCTATGCCATTATCTCACAAGGGGTGATGATCTATGACTTCTTTTTTCCATAATTGGTATGAAATGAATGTTCTTTAATATACAATTGATCTTGATAGCACGCAAGATATTTGATTTACTGAATTAAGAACGAAGATATTAATCTGAATTTATTAATTTGAATTTTCTAGAAGTGTTTTCTGTTCAGTCTTGAGGTGGTTGATATATGTTTCTAGCTGAAAGTAATTAGAAGACAAGTAGTGACTACTGGTCCTTCTTGATCAGCCGATGGCGAAAGAAATTATAATACGCTTGCCCCTTCCTTTCTTCTTGTGTTCTTCTGATGTTTTTACCCTTTGTTTAGCCGCCGGCAACTCTTAAATCAGGCGTCACAGTTGTTATATCTCGTCGCCATCTCTCGTCCAAGATCAATTAGTTACTCCAACCCTCAAGTACGGAATACCATGTACTTTTTTGAACTCTCAACAAACTGCTGCCCAAGCAGCAGCTGTACTCCAAAAACTAAGGCAAAGGTTTAACTATATTGGACTTCTAAAGCTTTTATGCTGAGTGTTGTGACCGTCAAATTATTAATCTCCACTTCTACTTTGCCCGCCTTTCCAAAAAAGATGAACCATCATGCAAGCCATTGTATATAACTCCTCAAAAAGGATTGTGGGAAACCCATCATTTCTCAAGATATTGAAATGCTAGCATAAAGAGGTATTGTTTCTGATGCACCATAACTTTTTCGAAAAGGTTCCTCATAAATTTTTTATATTCAACCATCATGCATTGGGCGCACAACTAGCTGGTTTTTTTGTTGACAAGACACATTGCGGGAGGTGTGCATAATCTTTGATATGCCTCGTACATGAAGAAAGATCATGCTAGAGTTACTTCAAAAGGAATAATTATTTGTGATGTTGCCACTACAAAACTATTGTCCTTGTTCCTGATATAGCTAAGCAAGTTAACTTTTATATATACGAACTTAAACTCTTTCTCCAAACCTTTTTGTATTTTCAGTGTTTCTAGCCTAATTTAATTGTCAGTATTACACTAAACCTTCTGAAGCCCAGACACCTTTGAAGTTATAATGTAACAGAATGCAGTGTTCGTTGTTTGAACTTTAGAAAAGACCTAAGTTCCATCATTTGGGAACACTTAGTGGCTCATCATTCATTATATTGAGTAAAGAAGACAACTTAAATAAGCTCCAATGGAGATTACTTTCCAAAGTAATTGGAACTGGCATAAGCTTGGATAACGATCCCATCTCTTGTCTTTGTTTGGCATGATTCTCAGTCTCTTAAGCTGGTTCTTGAGTCCCTTTTTCTGTTAATGGTTATACTATATGTTAACAACTTGAGAAAGACAAAGGTTCTCCCATGCGGTCATTGATTGCGTTTCTTTCAAGGTCTTAACTGGATTTACTCTGCCATTGTGATCTCGTGAAAGGAACGTACTCCTAGTTTGAGCTCTTCTTGTACATTTGACCGATTAATGAGAAAAGCTCATTGATTGTCACTTTCGTAGTTGGCATTATTGTTGTCAATGGGGACATGATTTTTGTCCAGAATATTGGGGACTGGCATGTCTCAAGCAAAACTTTCTATATGTCCTAGTGATGGCCTTAACTACTAGTGCCACTCAGTTCGTGAAGTACTAAACTTACACGTTAACCTCCTGATTTTGTTGAAATAATTTGTTTGTTCTAATTGAATTATACATCATTGTAGGATATCCTAAAAGCTCTTAGGATTCCCCATGCTCATGTTCTTGAGACAAGCTTTGACAGAGCAAATCTAAAATAGAGGCTATAGCTAAGACAAGGAACCACTGAAGCAACTTGGAGAGCTGCTAAAGAATTGTTTTGCTAATTTTTGTGGCACAATATATTGCCTTTTGAAGAGTAAATGTGTTGACGTCGCAAAATACTTGAATGAGAAGTGCCGTATAAAGACAGTGTGCTGTCATGCTGGATTAGCAGCCTGCCAGAGAGTAGCTTTTTAAACGAAATGGCATACTGGAGAGGTCCAGATTGTATGTGCTGACATTGTCTCTGTGATGGGAATAGACAAACCTGATGTGGTCTCTCTCAATGATAGTTAGCTCCACCCTAAGAATGGTAGCAATCCATGTCTCTTTCCTGGCCCCCCTTGCTGATGCTTTTCTTTATTTACAAAAATTTTCATATTCATTTAAGGAACTTGGTCCCTCCAAAATTTTGTAGTTTCTTTACATCCCAAAGTTTAAGGAATTATTGTTAGAAACTTTTAGCATAATAGTCTTGCAAATTTAAGAGCCGTGTTTTGCAACAATCATTCTTCCGATTGTGAAATATGATAAATGAAGAGCAATTATTTTTAGGAACTTGAGAAATAATGCTTTGGTATAGATGGTGGAAAAATAATTCTTTGATACAGATAGAATGATGGAACTTTACTACTAGGTCTATCTCTATTTTGGTAAAATTAGCTATCCATTGAAAAAATACGCACTGTTGACATTTCACGAGAGATTTTTTAGGAAATAATTCGAATGTGTTAGACATCTATAAAGTTGAGAAAGTTTGCATTCCACCTCGAAGGCGAAGCACAAGATGTAGATTGTCTGGCCATCCTTGAGTTGCTTCCTGGAAAAAAAATATGCCTCTGCTAATATGGGAGAATGCCTACCTTGTCCTGTATCTAAGCTTTGACATTATCAATGGTATCCAAGCTCTCCACTTCCAAAGATATGATCTTTCCAATGATTATATCTGTAACCAATGTGATAACAGTCATGACTGCTATAGAGGCACTCGCTTTTGCCACTTAAATTTTATCTTATCCATCTACACAGTGAATTGTCAGTTCCATGTCACTATTAACTTCCATCACACATCAATAGAAATGTGATTGCCAAGTCACAACTGTACTTGAAACTGAGAAAATTGTTTCACAAACTCTAGTTGCCATTTTCAAGAATTATCAATTTAGAGCAGTATTTGGGAATATTTGTGAATTATCGAGTCACAAACTTAAGAAGCATCATGCAGTCAAGAATTGGATGGTTGGGTTCAAGATGTAAGCAAAGCACACAAAGGCAGAACTAAACTTATGAACCAGGAAACATTAATTTCGGTAGATACATATGAATATACAAAGTAGCTGCTTTTCAATAAGAACCAGAAACATCAATTTCTACCAAAAATTGTTTCAAATATACGCACTGGCACTCTATAAGAAAGCTAATTCGTGTAATGTATATAACCTAAATGCAGCTAAACAACAGGAAAAATGCAGCTCCTCATCTCTATTTCAGCCACTTCAGAGCAATGCCCACCAATGCCTTCAAAGCCTCTTCACTTCTCACTCAACTCAAACATAGGTACACCATGTTAAAGACCAAAACAGACATCCCAATAGCAGCGAATACATGACAAAAAATGCCATTAGCTTCTAAAAGCAAAATGCCAAATGATTTATTCTCCCAACTAAATTACTTTAGCTAGGCCACGTTGTCTTCCATTTGCAAATCATTAGATAAGGCAAGATGACTACCAAACTAATAAACACTACATCAAGATAAGGCACATAACTGTCATCCCTGACCCATCCCATTCAATAGAATAGGCAATCCCCACAACACAATTGAAGCACTAAATCAACTGCAAAAGGAGTAACCTTTGGTGCAGGTCAATATTTCACAGTTTCATGATATGCGAGAGTAGATCGATTGCTCCGGCAAAAATTGATAGTGCAATGTCAGTAACCAATCCAATCTATGCTTTTCCTTCCCACAAAAATGTCCAGGTCGAGATATATGCATGAATTGTCATATTCAATAGCACAAGGCCAGATCAACAAATTGTCTTCCAACTAAATTATTCCAACTGGTTTTTGGTGACTTCCCTCCAAACTTTACTCCCAAAGCATGACAATTATCACTGAATAGATAGTCTTATCTATTCATCTGTGGTCGACCCATTTCCTACTTCTTTAATATCACCTACAAATTCAGCACACCAAGCACCCTGTGAACGAACTACGCATTTGTCAACACTTGTTGGCTGAAAATAATTGTCTGACTACGGATTGACAGTCTCATGAGATAATAGTTCGATTTTTAGAGAGAGAGAGAGAGAGAGAGAGAGAGAGAGAGGGAGGGAGGGAGACGTTTGCTCTACTATCTAGAAGAGAAGGACAAGATAGCAGCGGAGAAGAAGCGGCTTTGGAGACGGTAGAAATTTTTTTTTTATCACCCATTTTTCGCGTCCCAAATATTAGATATTAAGGAAAAAGTATTTTCTTCGTGAAACAAACATAGTCTTAATTGAAAATAACCTTCTTTTACGTATATTTAGTAAAATATTAAATTGATTGTAACTTTCTTTATATTTCGTAAAGTTTTGCGGCCTATGTGTCACTGATTTTGTGTATATTTGGCAAAATATTGAAGTAGTTTTGGAAATGTATATTTAATAAAATATTAAATTGATTGTCACTTTCTTTATATTTCATAAAGTTGTGCGGCCTATGTGTCACTAATACATAATTTTGTGGGTATATTTAGTAAAATTTTAAAGTAGTTTTGGAAACGCTATTTTTCTAAAATTTGAAAATCGTTCCATTGAAATATGTATATTAATATATAGAGGGGTGAAAATGTAAATTAAAGAAAGGGTATTACTATGTCAATTTTTTGCTTTGCAGATAAACATCAACAGGAAAGAAATTTGAGATACGTCTCGTAAATGTAAAACTTACAGTACGACATGCAAGCCTCGTGTTTGCAAGGGAGCCTTCACATAGAACGAACCCAAGGGTGTCAAATGAAACCAGAAAAAGCTTATGTGGGGGCAAAAATAGAACTCAAACAAACTTCAGGGGCAAAAACGGAATTGTGAAAAAAAAAGAACTGAAAAATATGGCTCCAAGTCTCTCCCATTCTCCGGCGTGCAAAATTGGAAAACGAAAAACATCAATCCCGCCATCGCTGGCAAGGTTCTCGAACAAGAGCACTTCGAGCTGGGGGGGGGGGGGGGGGGGGGGGTGGGTGAGGGAGGGAGATATTGAGGACACGGATGGACCCGTGGTCACCGAGCTACCGATCCCATGGAGTTGGCCGGAGTCTAGAGATCATGACGATTCAAACTCTTAACCAAAACCAGATGTACGTAGCCAAATCCCAGCCTCGCATGCTCGAACACGCTTCACCCCCGCACAGACTAGACAACGTGAAGGAGTCGGCGATAAAAGCATCGTGGTGGAATGATCCAGAGAAGAAGAGGAAGAGGAGGGTGGTCAGATACAAGCTTTATTCGGTTGAAGGCAAGTTCAAGGCTTCTTTCAAACAAGGGTTCCGATGGTTGAAGCGCAAATGCTCGACCTTCGCACGTCGATTCTAATTAGCAGGAATTACGGAATACCGTGTCCATCGTCATCAAGAGAGAAAAAGGGTGAGAAAGAGGAAACAGAGAGATTTGCTGTGCTCCTTGGGTGTTCATCTTTATATGTATCTAATGGTGATCAAATATTCAGAAGGGTGCCGCTAATGTTCAATCTTTCTGATATAATGTTCATCTGACTCATTGTTTTATTCATCGATTTCCAGCATTCAAAACATAGGCAAATGAGACGACTCATACGTGATAGCAATATATATTTATATTTGCCGATTTTTCTTTTTCTTTTTTGAATTTTCTTACCTTGTAATACATTTGTAACAGGATTCTGCATCCATACCCATGCAAAGTAGAATTGTCTGATTTGTTCGATTCTCCTCTTTTCTGTAAGCTCTTTTCCTAATAAATGTGATGCTGATTGCAAAACCAGATGAATACTTGTATTTGTAGGATTGACGTTACCATCTATTTTGTGGTCGATTTTGTTGGGTACGATTTTGTTTTGGCCAAATGTTGTTTACACCTTGTTTATGGGGTTCTTTAACCCCCTAATTTCCTCAAATTGTCTAGTTTGATTCCTCTTCGTTGTACGATTCATCATATGGCAACATATATTGCTGAATTAGATATTCTAAAATCACATGCGCTGGTGCTAAACAAAACGAAAGGCTTTCGATGGTTCCATTTTGATTTGAGGACAATTTTCATATTTCAAATGCCGTCCTGTTGAGACTGGAGTTACAAAAATGTGGAAAACTGAAAAGCCCAAAGGGAACCCTCTTTAATTCTATCAAAACTTGCGTAGTTATTGTTCAAATGGTCGTAATTTATAGGATCTTGATGTATAATGTGATAGAACTTTCAAAAACAAGGTCAAAGCAAATCTCTGGCATGAAATCGAAGGAGAAGAAGAGTATGCAAACCCATGAGCAGAACCGAACCGGTTCACCAAGTTTAACACCTTCATCCAGTTATCCAGTCGATTCACAATTTTCAAATTTTAAATCAATTCAGCCGATAAGGTTGTGACTAGAATTCGAAAAGTAGTCAAAATACAGCCATTGCCCTTTGGAATAATGGCTTAGACACTGGTTAAGCAACTTAGTAAATAAACTGTAGACTCAATACATCGACTTTACTTGTGATTCTTCTTGTGAAGTGTGCAATCGATATTGTGAAAATTTAATTATTTCACATTAAGTATGTTTAACAAGTATTTCAACATGACCCGCACTATATTTGTGTTAGTAATTATAGATTCGAACTTGGCTTAAAAAGCTACTTGGCCTTACAAGCTACTTGGCCTTGTATTGAGCTATGGAAAAATTGAGTTTAAGTTCAAGTAGACAAGCAGCGAATCAGATAGAGAGTACCTTGCCAGTAGCTTTCAGCCTTTCAACTACTAAAATTCCACTATTGTCATCTAATACAAGGGTACAGGAATATAAAAGAGTGACCTTAAAGAAATTGCTTCGATTGAGGCTTCAATGCGTGACTGGTTAACACAATTTGGTTTAGTAGAGTCTAATCATTAACCAATAAGATGACCCTTATAAAGTTTTTTGTTCAAACCAAATGAGTACATTTTGGCAATGGCCTTTTCACCCTTCCAAAAATTTCCCACATTTTTCAATAGTCTTCAATCGTAGTCCACACCAGAGAAAAATAGGTTTCAGATATGAAAATGTACATGGATGTGGCTCTTCTACTTTTAGATTCATGCTTAAATAAATCAAGTTTGAGATTATATGATCAAAACAATTGCAAAATGCCTACATATGATTTTTCAATATAACCAGACTAGGAAGATGATTTTACACTGACGAGCGCTTTATTTCGTGTTCAAAATTCTTTCAAATGAGAAAACTACGGTCTTCTTCGAAACGTTATCATTGAAACTCTTGCCTGCAATTGACAAATTATTTGCTAATTCCATGGCATTCGCTTTTTCCACGAAAAGAATCTCTCCTCCACAAAATGGACATCTAACTGGTAATCTTGTTAGCAAATCTCATTTTATGCTTAACCTGCAAATACATTCTTCCAGCAAGCAATTTGTGATTCGGCCTTTGCTAAAGAATAGCACGATGTGAAAGCTCGCCAAGGCCTAATGCACCATACGAGAAGAGGTCGCCTCACATCCAGAATCCTTTGAAGAGTACTAACAACACAAACGCCAACAGGATAGAACTTCGGGATGACTTTCCATAATGACAAAGCTCATTCCTGCTCGCATCTCCATCCCATGGTGTTTGGGGACTTTCTCCGAGTTAAATAAATTGCAGCTTGAATCTACACAAGACGAATAGCACTGACTATAATCATCAGTAATGAAAAAAACCAAGATACGTAGCATCACAATTTACCCCATCAAAGATAAGGTACAAATGCATACACATCATTTCCACCAGTTGGACCACAATGACAGACGCTTCATTAGCTGGCTGATGAAATAGAAAACAACACAGACTTGGAGAAGTAAGCAATTAGCAATACTTCCCTTGTTTGAGTTTAGGAACAGAATTGATGCTGAAAAGGTGTGAGTGCCTAAACTACAGAACAGAGAGATGTATCTGTTACTTGGGTATTTCACAATATCCTATTAACAAAATCAGCAATACCGGATAGTTTACAAGGAGGTCAATTTCAACTTTACAAATCCAATGCTGCATACACATGAGAGGTGAGCCTATCAAATCAGAAACCTACACGAGAATATTTGCGAGATATTATCACACTAATAAACTGATAGAAATGAAGGAGATTGTCATCATGCATACTTGCGTACTAATTTCAGGTGAAATTACATAGCTCATATAGTCTAAGCACACAAGTAAGTCTTTCATGGTACAACTAACACTGCATACCTCTCCCTTCAGAGCCTCAGCGAGTTGAGGAGTGATATATTTAGGATGCAACTTCATCAAACAACTCTGCAACAGGGTAACATACAAAAAGTCAGCAGCTACGTGTTTGATTAATGGAGAGATAGAACCTAATGAGCATACAGAAAGCATAGTTAATTGAAAAAAATACATTTACAATCGTTCAGGTACGTACTGTTGAGACATGATCAAGTGTTCGAATATTCACACGCATCAAAACTTCCTCAGGACACTCCAGTTGGCCCCAGAGCATCTTCAAGGTTGGCATTAAAAATGGTCCTCAGCTGTTGTTATGGAATTTGAAGTTCCTCAGCCAAGTTAGAACTAGTAATCATGTTAACAAATCTCATTTTATGCTTCAATTCACATATAGAACCACCTGCACATGCAATCTTCCTGAAAGCGATTTCTCATTCAGCCTTTACCAACGGAGAGGACAATGCCAAAGGTTGCATAGGACTAAAACACCACATGAGAAGAGGTTGCTTTATATCAAGAATCCTTTGAAGAGTATTAACAACACAGAGCACATGATAAACGCCATTAGCAAGGAATTTCAAGATGCATTTCCATAATGACGTAGCTCATTCCTGTAGTGTTTTGGGACTTTCTCTGGGTTTCATGGAATGCAACTTCAATCTACACAAGGAAGATAGCACTGACTAATTATCAATAAATGAAGATATCCGAGATCCTAGCATCACAATTTACACCATGAGAGATAAGGTATAGTTGCGCAAACATCATTGACACCAATTGCAGT
This sequence comes from Eucalyptus camaldulensis, assembly GCA_019915185.1. Lineage (NCBI taxonomy): Eukaryota > Viridiplantae > Streptophyta > Magnoliopsida > Myrtales > Myrtaceae > Eucalyptus > Eucalyptus camaldulensis. Next base: position 24,325,387 of record JAHSVA010000003.1, read on the forward strand.
TGGACGACAATGAACAGAGACTTCATTAGCTGGCCGATGAAAAAGAAACCAACAGGCTCAAAAGAAGTAAGCAATTAGCAACACTTTCCCTGTTTGTGCTTAGGAACAGAATTGAAGTTAATAAAATTATGTTGAAAAGGTGAAGTGCCTAAACTATAGAACAGAAAGATGTATTTGCTACTTGGTTATTTTGCAAGATCCAATTAGCAAAATCAGCAATACAGGATAGTTTGTGAGGAGGTTAATTTCAACTTTACAAATCCAATGCTGCATACATGAGAGCTGAGCCTATCAAATCAGAAACCTATCTGAGAACATTTAGAGGATAGTATCACGCTAGTAAACTAACAGGAATGAGGAAATTGTCATCATGCATACTTGTGTCCTAATTTCAAGTGAAATTCCACAGCTCATAGAGTATCAGCAAACAAGTTAGTCTTTCATGGTACAACTAGCAGTGCATACCTCCCCCTTCAGAGCCTCGTCAAGTTTAGGAGTGATATCATTAGAATGCGACTGTATCAAGCAACTCTACATCAGGTAACATATAAAAAGTCAGAAGCTATGTGTTTGATTAATGGAGAGGTAGAACCTAATGAGCATACATAAAGCCTATTTAATTAAAATAAGTACATTTACAATCGTTCAGGTATGTGTTGTTGAGACAAGATCAAATGTTTGAACATTCACAAAAATCAAACCTTCCTTTGGACACTCCAGTTGCCCCTAGAACATCTTCAAGGTTGGCACACAAGATGGTCCTCAGCTGTTGCTGATGCTTCCTCCGCAAAATCCCTTTTCTTCATTTTGATTGGTCTCAAGTATGGAATTTGAAGTTCCTCAGCCAAGTTAGCCACACCCAAATCAGATGATAAAACAATTCCGTGGCAGCAATAGGATCAAATGCGATGCAAACCAATTAGCAAATTCTTGAGCCCCTCATCCCACCTTGTTTCACAGACCAGGCAAAAATTGTCTAATTATGCAAAAGGTCATCGACACGGTTGACTGAATTGAAGTCCCAAAGTAATTCTTGATCATTGCATAGACCAACCAAACCTGTCATAGAAGCATCACAAGTTTACCTTGCTTGATAATATTTCAAAACAACAATATGATTACTGGTAATGTTAAGGGGGTCTACATTCATATATGACAGACTAGCCAAAAAAACTTTCAACATTTTCTTTGTCACCAAACAAAAACACTTGAACCTTGAATTTTATTTTATCACAGTTCATCATATTCCGAGAAGCAATGCTCTTCTTAGAAGGTTAATGAGGGACATCAAGAGAACAAAAAGAAACTTGACGGGGGTTTCGTTCATCACAAAAAATCAAAAGGTGTTTGTCCCAAACAGGATATCTGCCATTAGTCAAATTTGACATACAAAAGAACTTACAAAGGAACTCAAAATGGCCGAGGATTTTTTTCAAAGAAAATATGAACATTGGACATTGGGAAATTCTAGGTGTAGTATACAATAACGAGTAGTAGAAGTTCATCAGCCTCTAGATGAAAATCTCAAATCCCAGGTTTTTCGATAAGGGAAATGTTAATTACTGGATAATTCCTATTTATCTTTGTTGGTATTTATATTCTTGCCTCGCAAGCTGCTATATGTTAGCAGTCTACAGAAGCTGGCAACGGAAGAATAAACAAAAAACATTGCTATAGCGTAATCAACATCAATTATAGAGGCAAATCCAAAGTTTCCAAAATCAATCAAATAGATACCTATTGTAGAGCGAATCATTCTAAAAATTTCTCTTTTCGCTCATGCCGGCATTTCAAGGATGAAGAATCTTACTATGCCTTATATTGGGTCTACATTTTGATCTTCGCTGAAACATCACGTCAGCTTGTGGCCAACTCCCCCACTCCTTCAATAATGTAAGACTAGCAATTTAGACCCTGTCATGAAAAAGCCTTCTTGTTAGAAGAAGATGGTGATGTAAAGTTGGTCATGGATCTTAGAAGAAAAACGATTGTTCATTGCTTATTTACCTTTGTTGAAGAAACATTACTCCTCTCATTGTTGTAATACGGGTGTAAGATTTATTACATCATTATCACCACAAGATAATGTTTCCAAAGAGAACTAAAACCAGTGACGTGGTTCATAATTTCTATTGACGTGCGTTCTAGATAAGTTAGGTATTGCTTCCAATGAGTCACAACCAGAAATATCCAAATAAGTTAAATTCAACATTTCAATTCCCCGAAGCTGAACAAGTTTCTCGCAATCTCGAACTATTAGAAATTGTAGCTTCTCAAATCTTGTCAAATCTAGCAAAGTCTCCATTGATTTGCATCCTGTAAAATCCGACTCTTCTGAGAACTTCGCACCGTCAAGACCTTGAATTTCAACTAGATTGCCGCACCTAGACGCCTTGAATTTCTTCAAACACTTGCATTCATATAAAAATATGACCTCCAAGGACTCCAAATTATCACAGTCCTTAATTTCAATTAGGCTATCGCAATGCTCAATGCGTAATCGTCTGAGATGAATAAATCCTGAAAAGCCCAATATTTTAATGGAACTGCACTTTTTTATTGAAAGCTCTTCCAAGTGATCGAGTCCGTCGAGCGAAAGTAATGTCAGCTTATCCCACTCCTCAAAACAAAGTTTCAATGTTTTAGAGGAAAGCTCGCGGATGTCTTCAAGTAAATGGCGTACCTCAAGATCGAGTTCTTCTAGGTGGATGAGGTGAAGGAGCTGTGGCAGTCCAAGACTCTGACAAGTAACCGATAGACTTGTTAAGCCCGAAGGAAGCTCTGGCAGCGACTGGAGCTCCTTACAGTCCCCTACGTAAAGGCTTTGAAGAGAAGAAGGAAGCTTTGGCAGCGACCGGAGCTCCTTACAGTCACTTAGGTTTAGGTTTTGGAGAGAAGAAGGAAGCTCTGGCAGCGACTGGAGCTCCTCACAATCCAATAGGTGAAGGCATTGGAGAGAAGAAAGATTCCGGACGCTTTCTGGCAGGTCAGATATCGATGTTGCAGAGAGATCAAGAATTTCAAGGGAAGGCAAGTCACTGATTTCACTTGGAATTGCCCCTTTCAGACTACTGCAGTTGGTGAGATTTAGAAACTGCAGATTTTTCAACCCTCCAATAGTACTGTGAAGCTTTTCGATCGTAGTACCATGCAAGTTAAGGTCTTGCAAATTCTGTAAATTCTCAATTGAGCTGGGGATTTCTCTCAGTGACTTACAATTGATGGCACTCAGTGTCTTCAATTTCCTCAAAGAACCAATAGACGAAGGAATTGCTGTAATACTACCAAAGTAATCTAAAAGTAGTTTTTCTAAATCTTTTAATCCACCCACCTCCTCTGGTAGCTCCTTGAGATATGTAGAGGAACACAAGTCCAAGGTAACGAGGCTTGTGAGTTCGCCAATAGAAGGGTGGAGATGCTCCAATCCATGAGAACCACTCAATTGGAGAATATTCAATTGCGTGAAAGCTGAAAGTTCAGGAGTACATCTTAAATAACAATGTCGAACGCGGAGAACTTGAAGTTGCTTTGATGCCTAATACAAAAGGAGAATAACCCGTCAAATGAGGAGTTTATTGGCTAAACAAAAAACAAACCTCAAGATCGCAGAGAGGATGTATTATTTTCCCAATCTTACCCTGAATGAATTCCATCCTTCCCAATTCTCTGTGATTCCTCCCCCACATAAGATCAGCACCGATAATTTTGGCAAATGAAAGTTGATCGTCGAAAGAGATGCATCGTTTCCAAGAACGCTCCACCCGAGCCATCTCACTTCAGAAAACTTGGAATCTCTGCTAGAAGCTGCCCCCAAAAAGTCGTGGAACCAAGGGTGTCTCTGCAAGTTTTTTCACTTTTTAGTTTTTGCTTTTTTTAAATCTTGAATTTGCACGATTACCTTTTTATCCTTCCCCTATACATGTATGTAAATTTAAACTCACATTTATTTCTTCTTTTTTTTACAACCTTTTGAAAGTTAAACAAATGATGCAGAGATAAACAAAAAAAATAATTATTGCTTTAAAACAACTAAGGCAAATGCACCTCAGTGTTTTATCTCTTGCTTCTTCTTCTTTTTCAAAATTTTGTAGCGCATGGATTTTCACTTTCATTTAAGAAGAAATACATAAAACTAGTTTACAATGTACAAATGTTTACTTGTAAATTTTTAAATGACTTATGTATACTTTTTAAAAGAATTTGTTAAAGAGTGTCGATGGGCCACCTGTAAGTAGCTAAGGAAGCACCCTATTTTCATTTCATTAGTTAAATGTAATAATGTGGAAGAGAAAAAAAAAGGGGGAATTTTTAATATATTCAGATATATAGAAAAGTTTATGTGGAGGGAAATTAAAAGAAATCAAATATGATATGCATTATCAAAATATATATAGAAAATCAAAAGAAATATCCTTATCTCTAGAAAGTATCTAAATATCTTTAACGTCATTAATTATTTGCGTGGAGTGTTTACTCATTTCTTTGACAATTGAAACATTTTTTTTTGGGTAAAGTTTGTTTGAAAAGTGACGTGGCGACATTGGTTAGAAGTTTTGACCAGGATTGAAAAAAATAAGTTGCTTTCAGAATAACTAGAAAATGAACCGATTAACGAAAAAGTGCGGCGGTAACATTGTTTAATCATCATACGTTGGTTTCCATAAGAATAGCATCGTTTCTTTTTCCATCTTATAAATCAAAAAACATACTGTTCAACTTTCCTGCTAAAACAGATCATTTAATTAGTTGCAGACGGTGAAAGAAATTTCCTTATGACTTTATTTGACTTTTATAATAATGCCTATATTTTCCCCCAGAAGTTTAATTGGTTAGAAATTCACTTTTATGGTTAGACACGTTTGTTGTTATATCTGCTTTAGATATCAACTAGTGAAATGCAATGGGTATAAATTCTCTTAAGTCTATTCGTCTGAAAGTCGCTAAATTGTTGTAATCACCGTCCCACACTATCTTTAATAATTTTTCCTCGTACATCGATCTATACTATGTATTACATTAAAAAGATCTACTGTATGGAAAGGGGATTTCAAACCTCAAATTTTCGTCAAAAGTTTCCACACAATTCACATATATTTCACCAAAATGAACTAAAGAAATAGGATATAACAAAATAGACATAATCATATTTGAAATAGTCAATTGGAAATTAGTCCCATAAGTATTTCAATTTCCAAAGTTAAATCAAAATCTCTCGAGTTGTACAATAATTTCATTTTTTTCGACGCTATTTATCATCTTTCAGCATTTTTATCCATTCAAAACAGAATTGACTTTTCTTTTTCATTTTTCCAAACACCTAAATGGTGTGCTCTTTTTGCTAATGTTAAGAAGTTATTGGATCAACAAAAAAGTCAGATATTAAATCATAGGAACGAACTATTTCAAATTAAATCAAGAATATAAAGCTGCTTTGTTTGCCCAACATCTCTTGGTCAATTTCTAGGGTTAATTCCTCGCCATTGATCAGCCATGAGCCTGTTAAGCTTTTTAGATGGACAATATATGATAAAATGACATGAGCATTGATAATTTAAGTAAAAGATGAAACATATTTGAGAAAATTGGCTTCATGCTGAAAATCATATATGATGAATACAAGGTTATGGATATAATAATAAGCATGACATTTCCTCCAATTAATTAAGTTTTCTTTGTTTATTTTAAAAGAGTCAAGTTAGTGCAGTGAATTTTGGCGCAAAAGAGGCATTGTCCCAAAGGATATAAATAATATAAAACAACTTATAGCAGATAGAAATGTCTGTTATAAGGAAATCCACTCTTTCTTATACACCTAGACCTAACCTAATCCATGAAATGAGCAAGGTCAATGCGATAAATCCTTGAAAAACAGTAAGATTTTCTTGTATATATTTTTTGCTATCTATTAAGAGGAAATAAGAATGAAAAGAGATAGATCTAAATAACTAGCACAGGGACGATATCTTCCAAATCAAAATGGAGAAAAAAAATATCAAACATTCGATTCCTAAATCACAAGAGCACCGCAATACATTCGGCAGTAATAAAAAGTAAACATACGTGACAAGTGTGAAATTTTTTCCCAATCTTATTTTTGAATTAATTATCGGTTATTATACTATCCTTTTTTTTAAACTAGGAAATCTTCATTTATTTGATCTATGATGTTTATACTTCATCTTCATTCATAATTATAGTCCTTCTAATTATCAATATTTTCAAATAGATATGACAATTGCATGCTTTAAGTAAATGAGATTTATAGTCTAAAATTGTAGTTAAAGGATCTTAAATTGATTGTCATACAAATTTTTACATATGTAATTTATAACAATGAAATTGAATCAATGATATTACTTTTACATTCTTGAGATACTTACGATTTATTTAGTGTCATGGTTAATCTACGATGGACATAAATGGATGTTTAAATAGATCTTTTTTCCTAGAAAGTAAGAGCATCTTTTCCCGCTCCATGAAATATTAGAATAGATCAGATTAAATTGATTAAAATAAAAGGGAGAGAAAAAGAAAAGAGTGCCATATTTTACCTCTAGACGTCTTAGTACTCTCGGGACTCCCTCATAGTTGTCATCCCATGGTCCACTATGTTTCTCAAGCGGTTGTCCTTGGCAAAAAATGCTCCTTCCAAGATCTCTCAGTTGATCATGCACCATAAATGTACCATCATCTCCAATTTTAATTAAGCACCTCAACTTCAGCTCTTCAATTCCTTGATTTGGATAAAACCCATAGTCCTCCCACATGTACATGGCGGATTGTGCATCTTCGCCATCCTTATGTATGCCAATAAAGAAACAAACAATATCGAGAAAAATCTGCTTTTGTCCATCTTCTAATGCATCATAACTTATTTGCAATATCTTCTGGATATCTCTATGTGGTTGCTTTTTTTAATTTCTTCTTCACATCTTCCCATACTTTTCGATTTTTATTATACAAGTAAGAACCTACAACTTGAAGACCCAAGGGAAGCCCACCCATGGTGGATATAATATCACGAGATATACCTTCATAGTCCCTTGGAGAATGGTCCTTACGAAATGCATGTTTGTTAAACAAAAGCAAAGCACACATCATATCCAATTCATTCAATTTATACTTGTAGTCTACCTCGAATTCTGATTGATCAAGAACGGCTTCATTTCTAGTTGTAACAATGATCAAACTTCCTGCCATAAACCAATCACGTTTCTTAGCCAATGCATCAAGTTGTTTCTTATCATCTATGTCATCTAAAAGAACAAGAACCTTTTGTCCTCTGAATCTAGATTTCATTGTACTAATTCCATCGTCAATTCTAGACACTTGCCATTTGCTTTGCAGTATATCTGATATTAGTTGATTCTGTAGATATGTAATCCCATTTTGCCTAATAGTTTCTCGAACATCTGGAAGGAAGCTAACATGCGTGAATTTATTGAAGAGTTGATTGTAGATGCACTTGGCAAGAGTTGTCTTGCCTATCCCGCCCATGCCATAAATTCCAATCATTCGAGCATTGATGGAAGGACTATGTGACATCCTGAAATTCGACCCCGTTTCGATAAAGTGAAATGGGCATTTCGTCGGCGTGCCTATGGCCTTTTTCTCTGAGCTGATCACTCACGAGTTAACTAACCTATTGGGTGAAGCCGTTAAGGGATGTATCAGCTGTAAAATCCCTAAAAGCTACCTAATTGGTTAGATTGAGCTAAAATCACGTCCGATCGATTTTTAACCACGAAATTGAACTCGATTTCGGGAATCGAATTTTAAGCGCGTCATAATTCTTATTTTTAGGATCCTGTCTCATCGCTCGTCAATTTATTGACGAGTCCGAAATTTCATTAAAGAAATTGTCGGAAGAAAAATTGAAGCCCAAGTGAAAATAGAAAGGAAAAGTGAAAAGGAAAATTTGAATAAAAGAATTATGTATTTCCCTTTTCTTTTTCCTCTCTCTCCCTCTCTTTTCTTTTCTTTCTTTTTTTTTCTCTCCTCTCTCCTCTCCCCTTTTTCCCTTCCCCTTCGTGCGACTCCCCCACCGCCCACCTTTTCTCTCTCTTCCCTTTTGACTAGTCCAAGCTTATCTTCTCCCTCTCTCTTTCTCTCCTCTCTCTTCTTTCTTCCCCTGCACGACAGAACCAGCTCCTATCTTCTTCTTCTTTTCTTCACGCCGAGCGAACCAGGAGCTGCAACTCGCCGAGAACCGGTTGCCGCTCGTCCCGCCGCCGCACCGCCGCACCGCCGCGCCGCACCCGCGCGCCCGTCGCCGTCCTGCCGTCCGCGTGCGCCCAGGCCGCGCGATCCAGCCGCGACCAGCCCCTGTTCCAGCATCGTCCAGCCCGCCTCCGGCCACCGTGGGCCACCGCCAGCCCCGCCGGACCTCCCCCTCGTCCCCCTCGCCCTCCGCCGGCCTTCCCCCGCCGCCCTAGCCGCCGGAGCTGCTCCGTTCAGCCGCGACCAGCAGACCCACGAAGTGGGTTTCAGCATCTTCGGGTCCGCTTTTGGGCCGTTTCCCGGCCCCGAACCCGAGCCGTGCTTTGGGAACAATCGTTCCTCGCGTCGCCGCCGTCGGATTGATCCGATTTGCGCGCGATTTGGTGAGTAATCTCACTAATCCAGGATTAGTGGCTAATTATGCTTTAAGCTGGTTTAGATTTAATTAATTATGTTTAGGTTGTTAGATTAGAATAAATTAGCAATTATTAGTCAATTGTGATGTGATTTAGATAAATTGATTGTGTAATTAGCAAGTAGACGTGGTCTACTAATTATTGGAAGTGCCTCGGGATTTTTCCCGACCCTTAGCGGGCTCCAATTAGGCTTTTCGGGCCTAAGTGGATATTTTAGTATTTAAATATTAATTTTCGAAATTTAATTAAATAATTATTTATTTTCCGAAAATTCAAGGGAGATGGTTCGGAACCGGAATATTGTGCTGATGACCGTGGTGAAGTCCGTTTATGTAATCGGGCTTTATTTTGAGCTAAATTGAATTTTTTAATAATAATTATTTAATTTTCGAAATTAATAAATAAATTAATTATTTTTCGGAAATTAAGATTTTGATGGCCGACGACCGAAATCTCGTGCCGATCGTCATGGCACAGCCCGTTTATTTATTTGAGCTCTACGTTGTATGGAATTGAATAAATTGTGATATTTTAGGGATTTACCCTAAATTGATTGGAATCGATTGAGATTGAATTATCGATTGGTGAATGGCCAAGTATGTTATTCAGTATTTATAATGCTTTGTGGAGTTGATTTAATTATTTGATTGAGAAATCGTTTGGCATTGGTTATCGGTGTTGAAAGTAGATTTGGTGACCACTTGAAAGAGGACACGTGTGCCCGGTGAATTGGAATGTCACCTGGAGAATGCACGTGAGTTCAGTGGTTGAATATGTCACCTTGGCGAAAAGGTCGCCTGAGAGAATGCACGTGGCTCGGAGACTCGGTATGTCGTCCTGGAGAATGCACGTGGCTCGGTGACAGGATTTGGCATCTAAAAGGACACGTGGCTCGGTGATCTGATGCGTCACTTTGGTAAGCGAGTACCTTAGAGAATGCACGTGGGTCCAGCATTCCGGAATGGCATCTAAAAGGGCACGTGGTCTCGGCGAATTGATGCATCGCTTTGGTGAGATGCACCTAAGAGAATGCACGTGGGCCCGGGCATCTAAAAGGGCACGTGGTCTCGGTGACTTGATGCATCACTTTGGCGAAAAGGTCGCCTGAGAGAATGCACGTGGGCCCAAGGTTCGAGGCACGTGAACTCGGAGACTTGGAATGTCGTCCTAGAGAATGCACGTGACCTCGCTTTTAGATACTCCTCCGTGGAGAGTGAATTGTTTGGCATGTAATCGACTAGGTCGATTTGATCGATGCTTCGATCAGTCATATGATTGCTTGGGTGCCTATTATGAATTGTACTTATTTGCAGGTGAGATCTGAGGCCAAGGTAAGTCCTCTTCCCTGTGCGTGTTTAGGCAGCTTTTAGTATAATAGTTTATCTAATCGGGCTTCGTGGGGTAGAACTCGCTGAGACGTAGTCTCATCCCAGTTTGGGGAAAACCATTTCAGGACCCCGCTGAAGAGCTGAGGAGGAGGAATCCGAGAAGGAGAACTCGGAGGTGAGATCTGAAGAAAAGGATTTTTGGAAGAAGAAGACAATTCCGAGAGAGGCCTTGAGTACGGCCTAGTTTATCTAAGTTTCTGTCTTCTTTTGAAATCTCCATTTTGATGTGAGTAGTAATGAAAGGGTTTGTGGTTTGTATAAAAGTGTGGTTATAAATTTCAATATGAAAAATATGGCCTTGCTTTTCTATCCCATCGTTTTATTGTCTGGGGATTTTAATTGCTTCCGCATGTGCTTAAAAATGAAAGGGTCGGCGATACGTTGTCCTGGGATATCGCATTATAAAATCGACCAAGGTAGAAGGATGTGTGCGTGCCCGAGGATCGGGGCGTGACATCCAGTTTAAGTGGTATCAGAGCCAGGTTGAAGATTGGAGTGATAAGGAGCGTTGACCATGGGATAGTTAGTAGGAAAGGCCTTTAAATTCATGCTGATGCATGTCTGTGTTAGCTGAGTGCTAAAATTGTTTGTTGTTTGGATCGCTCTGTTTCTAATTCGGTGTGGAATTGGAAACAGGTGTTAGTTGAGTAAGACTACACCATGAGCGATCAGGAGCCGAGAACTCCTGCAAAGAGGACCAGTAGGGCCGTTATTCGGGGCAGAGCTCCAACTCGTGTTGGAACCCGAGGCGGACGTGGTCGAGCGCGAGCACAGGCTAGCGCGAGTGGAGTGAATCCACCTGTCGAAGATGTTGGGGTAGCAGCCCCTAATGATCCCAGAGTGGATGGGATCTTGCGTATTCTTGAAGCGATGGGTACCAGAATGGATCAGCAAGCTGCGACAGTTGAAGCCGCCGCTCAGGCCGCCGCTAATGCCGTAGCTGCCGCCGCTGCTCAGGCCGCTCCTGCCGCTGCACCTGCAGTCGCACCTGCCATAGTCCCTCCTGCAATGAACGTTGAAGGTCAGCCAGGAATAGTGGTTGCAGAGAGATCAATAAGTAAGCTAGTGGGGCACTTTCGAAGGCTAGATCCACCAAGGTTTAGGGGTACTGGAGACCCTGAGGCTGCATCACAGTGGGTACAAGATATGGAGAAAGCATTCGCAGTCTTGATGTGTAATGAAGAAGAAAAGGTGATACTAGCTGTGTATCAACTTCAAGATAATGCTAACATTTGGTGGAAAGCCACCAAAGATGCTGTATTCCCGGAAGGAGTACCAAGGGTGTGGAACACCTTCCTCAGAGCTTTTAATGATCATTATTTTTCGAGTGCTGCCCGAGAGTTGAAGATGGAGGAGTTCCAACGCCTTCGCCAAGGATTGATGACTGTCGATCAGTATGGGGTTAAGTTCGCTGAACTATCTCAGTATGCCCCAAGATTGATCGAGGACCCCGAGGAGAAAGCTCGGAGATTTAGGAATGGTCTTCGTACAGAACTGAAACAACCTCTGTTACCATTGGATTTGGTAGATTATCGTGAAGTCTACCGTCGGGCTCAGATGATAGAGAGAGGTATATCAGAACAAGCAGCCTCATCTGGATCGAGGTTTAGCTCGCACAGAGACAACATCCGCCAAGGAAAGAGGCCGATGTTTGGAAATAGATTCCAAAGTCCGCCCAGCAAGAAGAGTGGATTTAATAGGTCAGAACCTATTAGGACTAGGGAGTGTCACTTCTGTGGGAGAAGACATGGGGCAGGACCGTGCCCAGCCAGGACGGGTGCATGCTTTGAATGTGGCCAGCAGGGCCACATGGCTAGATATTGTCCAAAGAAGCAAAGAAGACAACCTCTGTTGCCGCCGCCGCCACCGATGAGACAGATAGGAGGGCATGCCCCTCAGAATGCACTGCAAGGAGGACAGCAGAGACCTCCAGCTCAGGGCACTGTGTACGCGATTACCCAAGGTCAGGCAGAAGCTGCGCCTGGCGTGATTACAGGTACGGTCTCGCTCAACGACCAACCTGCTTACGCTTTGTTTGATTCGGGAGCAACCCATTCTTTCATTGCCGAACAATATGTTAGGATGCTAGGATTGAATCCTATATTGTTAGAATCGGCAATTTGCATATCTACACCCTTGAAAGATAAAGTTATTGCTGCTTTGGGATGTTCGGGGTGCAAGTTAGAGATTGGTGAGCGAGTGGGGAAAATTGACTTGTTAGTCCTAGCCATGTATGATTTTGATTTGATAATTGGCATGGACTGGCTCACCAATCAACGAGCTAAAATGGACTGCTATCGCAAGGCGATACAGTTTGACCCGTTGGAGGGTAAGAGTTTCGAGTTTGTCGGAAATCGAGGAGGACCTTCGATTTCCCTAATCTCGTCGCCGGAAGCAACTCGTTTGTTAGACGAGGGTTGCCAAGGCTATTTAGCGACTGTCGTAGATACGACAGTTGAAGGGTTAAAAATGGAAGATATTGCAGTGGTACAGGAGTTTCCAGATGTTTTTCCAAAAGAATTGCCAGGATTACCGCCAGAAAGGGAGATTGAATTTGTAATCGAGCTAGCACCAGGTACAGAACCAATCTCAAAGGCACCGTACCGAATGGCGTTATCTGAGTTGAAGGAACTGAAGGTGCAGATGCAAGAATTACTGGATAAGGGATTTATTCGTCCTAGTGCATCACCTTGGGGAGCACCAGTTCTATTTGTTAAGAAGAAAGATGGTTCGTTGCGTTTGTGCATCGACTATCGGCAGCTCAATCAGGTAACGATCAAGAACAAATATCCCCTCCCAAGGATAGATGACTTGTTTGATCAACTGCAAGGAGCGTCAATATTCTCGAAGATCGATTTGAGGACAGGATATCATCAGCTGAGAATTAGGAAGGAGGATATTCCTAAGTCAGCATTTCGTACCCGGTATGGTCATTACGAGTTTACAGTGATGCCGTTCGGATTGACGAATGCTCCAGCTGCATTTATGGATTTGATGAATAGAGTGTTCAAAGAATATCTGGATCAATTTGTGATCGTGTTTATAGATGATATCTTGGTCTATTCGAGAAGTAATGAAGAGCATGAGAATCATCTGAGATTAGTGCTTCAGACCTTAAGAGCTCACCAGCTGTATGCTAAGTTTAGCAAATGCGAGTTTTGGTTGACTCGTGTTGCGTTCTTAGGTCATGTGATTTCCGGAGAAGGAATCTCCGTCGACCCGAGCAAGATAGAAGCCGTGATCAATTGGCAGAGACCGACATCAGTGTCAGAGATCAGAAGTTTTCTGGGGTTAGCAGGTTACTACAGACGGTTTGTGGAAGGGTTCTCGTCGATAGCGTCGCCTCTGACAAAGCTCACAAAGAAAAATGAGAAATTTGTATGGTCAGAAAAGTGCGAGCGTAGTTTCCAAGAGCTGAAGGAAAAGCTGACTACCGCACCTGTGCTGACGATTCCATCTGGTCCTGGAGGATTCGAGATCTACAGTGATGCGTCATTCAGGGGATTGGGTTGCGTGCTGATGCAACATGGCAGAGTTGTTGCATACGCTTCCAGGCAGTTGAGACCTCATGAATTGAATTATCCGACGCATGACTTAGAACTCGCAGCCATCATATTTGCGTTGAAGATTTGGAGGCACTACTTGTGTGGGGAAAAGTTTCAAATCTTCACAGACCATCAGAGTCTCAAGTATTTGTTCTCTCAGAAGGAGTTGAACATGAGACAGCGTCGATGGATGGAATTGTTGAAGGATTATGACTGTGATATTTTATATCACCCGGGAAAGGCAAATAAGGTTGCCGATGCATTGAGTAGGAAGTCTTCAATAGCGCAAATCTTGATTAAGGAGTGGAACTTGATTGAGAGAGCTCGAGATTCGGAATTCAAATTTGAGGTAGGCCACCTTTCGAGTTTTATGGCCACCCTCAGAATTGAGCCGGATGTCCAAGTCAGAATCAAGCAGCTCCAACCGATAGATCCAGATGTACAGAAAATTCTTCAAGAGGATACCGAGAAAAGAAAAGCCGATTTTCAAGTTTCTGATGATGGGGTACTGAGGTTTCGTGGACGTTTGGTTGTACCTAACGATGTAGAGCTTAGAGAAGAGATTTTATCTGAAACACATCGTAGCAATTACAGCGTTCATCCCGGAAGCACTAAGATGTATCAGAATTTGCGTCAACACTACTGGTGGTCAGGTATGAAGGTGGACATCGCCAAGCATGTGGCCAAGTGTTTGACTTGTCAGCAAGTAAAAGCCCAGCATTGCAAGCCGGGAGGACTTTTGCAACCTCTCGCGATTCCAGAGTGGAAATGGGAGCATATCACGATGGACTTCGTGACTGGACTACCAAGGAGTCAAAGAGGAAATGATTCGATTTGGGTAGTAGTCGACAGGCTGACAAAGTCGGCTCACTTCATTGCAGTTCGAAAGGACCTGAGTCTGGATAGACACGCAGACCTGTATGTGCGTCATGTGGTTCGTATGCATGGAGTGCCGGTTACGATAACATCTGATAGAGACCCGAGGTTTACTGCTGCTTTTTGGAAGAGCTTGCAGAGTGCTTTAGGTACAAAGCTTCAGTACAGTACGGCGTATCATCCTCAGACGGATGGCCAGTCTGAAAGGACAATTCAGACTCTTGAAGACATGCTGAGAGCGTGTGTAATAGACTTCAAAGGAAGTTGGGAGGATCAACTTCATTTAGTGGAATTCGCCTACAACAACAGTTATCAGCAGAGCATCAAGATGGCTCCATTTGAAGCGTTGTATGGCAGAGCATGTAGAACTTCAGTGTGCTGGGATGAAGTCGGAGAAAGGAAGATAACAGGCCCAGAGTTGGTTCAGCAATCAGTAGATGCCGTGGCAGTGATCAGAGACAGATTGAAGACAGCGCAGAGCAGGCAGAAAAGTTATGCAGATAAGCGTCGGAGGTCTTTGGAATTCCAAGTTGGTGATCACGTTTTTCTAAAAGTGTCACCAATGAGGGGAACTTCGCGCTTTGGTAAGAAAGGCAAGCTGAGTCCGAGGTACGTAGGTCCATTTGAGATTCTTGAAAGAATCGGGAACCTAGCGTATCGTCTTGCGTTGCCGCCAAGATTGGCGCAAGTGCATGACGTCTTTCACGTGTCGATGTTAAGGAAATACGAGCCTGACTCGACCCACGTGCTCAATTTTGAGGAATTGGACGTGGATGACCGTGTGTCATACGTTGAAAGCCCGGTTCAAATTGTCGATCGCAAAGAGCAAGTCCTGCGTACAAAGACCATCCCGTTGGTCAAAGTGGTCTGGCAACACCACGGCATTGAAGGAGCGACTTGGGAGACTGAAGAATCGATGAGACAGTTGTACCCCCACCTTTTTGAGCAAAGTGTAATGGTTTAAATTTCGAGGACGAAATTTTTATAAGAAGGGAAGAGTTGTGACATCCTGAAATTCGACCCCGTTTCGATAAAGTGAAATGGGCATTTCGTCGGCGTGCCTATGGCCTTTTTCTCTGAGCTGATCACTCACGAGTTAACTAACCTATTGGGTGAAGCCGTTAAGGGATGTATCAGCTGTAAAATCCCTAAAAGCTACCTAATTGGTTAGATTGAGCTAAAATCACGTCCGATCGATTTTTAACCACGAAATTGAACTCGATTTCGGGAATCGAATTTTAAGCGCGTCATAATTCTTATTTTTAGGATCCTGTCTCATCGCTCGTCAATTTATTGACGAGTCCGAAATTTCATTAAAGAAATTGTCGGAAGAAAAATTGAAGCCCAAGTGAAAATAGAAAGGAAAAGTGAAAAGGAAAATTTGAATAAAAGAATTATGTATTTCCCTTTTCTTTTTCCTCTCTCTCCCTCTCTTTTCTTTTCTTTCTTTTTTTTTCTCTCCTCTCTCCTCTCCCCTTTTTCCCTTCCCCTTCGTGCGACTCCCCCACCGCCCACCTTTTCTCTCTCTTCCCTTTTGACTAGTCCAAGCTTATCTTCTCCCTCTCTCTTTCTCTCCTCTCTCTTCTTTCTTCCCCTGCACGACAGAACCAGCTCCTATCTTCTTCTTCTTTTCTTCACGCCGAGCGAACCAGGAGCTGCAACTCGCCGAGAACCGGTTGCCGCTCGTCCCGCCGCCGCACCGCCGCACCGCCGCGCCGCACCCGCGCGCCCGTCGCCGTCCTGCCGTCCGCGTGCGCCCAGGCCGCGCGATCCAGCCGCGACCAGCCCCTGTTCCAGCATCGTCCAGCCCGCCTCCGGCCACCGTGGGCCACCGCCAGCCCCGCCGGACCTCCCCCTCGTCCCCCTCGCCCTCCGCCGGCCTTCCCCCGCCGCCCTAGCCGCCGGAGCTGCTCCGTTCAGCCGCGACCAGCAGACCCACGAAGTGGGTTTCAGCATCTTCGGGTCCGCTTTTGGGCCGTTTCCCGGCCCCGAACCCGAGCCGTGCTTTGGGAACAATCGTTCCTCGCGTCGCCGCCGTCGGATTGATCCGATTTGCGCGCGATTTGGTGAGTAATCTCACTAATCCAGGATTAGTGGCTAATTATGCTTTAAGCTGGTTTAGATTTAATTAATTATGTTTAGGTTGTTAGATTAGAATAAATTAGCAATTATTAGTCAATTGTGATGTGATTTAGATAAATTGATTGTGTAATTAGCAAGTAGACGTGGTCTACTAATTATTGGAAGTGCCTCGGGATTTTTCCCGACCCTTAGCGGGCTCCAATTAGGCTTTTCGGGCCTAAGTGGATATTTTAGTATTTAAATATTAATTTTCGAAATTTAATTAAATAATTATTTATTTTCCGAAAATTCAAGGGAGATGGTTCGGAACCGGAATATTGTGCTGATGACCGTGGTGAAGTCCGTTTATGTAATCGGGCTTTATTTTGAGCTAAATTGAATTTTTTAATAATAATTATTTAATTTTCGAAATTAATAAATAAATTAATTATTTTTCGGAAATTAAGATTTTGATGGCCGACGACCGAAATCTCGTGCCGATCGTCATGGCACAGCCCGTTTATTTATTTGAGCTCTACGTTGTATGGAATTGAATAAATTGTGATATTTTAGGGATTTACCCTAAATTGATTGGAATCGATTGAGATTGAATTATCGATTGGTGAATGGCCAAGTATGTTATTCAGTATTTATAATGCTTTGTGGAGTTGATTTAATTATTTGATTGAGAAATCGTTTGGCATTGGTTATCGGTGTTGAAAGTAGATTTGGTGACCACTTGAAAGAGGACACGTGTGCCCGGTGAATTGGAATGTCACCTGGAGAATGCACGTGAGTTCAGTGGTTGAATATGTCACCTTGGCGAAAAGGTCGCCTGAGAGAATGCACGTGGCTCGGAGACTCGGTATGTCGTCCTGGAGAATGCACGTGGCTCGGTGACAGGATTTGGCATCTAAAAGGACACGTGGCTCGGTGATCTGATGCGTCACTTTGGTAAGCGAGTACCTTAGAGAATGCACGTGGGTCCAGCATTCCGGAATGGCATCTAAAAGGGCACGTGGTCTCGGCGAATTGATGCATCGCTTTGGTGAGATGCACCTAAGAGAATGCACGTGGGCCCGGGCATCTAAAAGGGCACGTGGTCTCGGTGACTTGATGCATCACTTTGGCGAAAAGGTCGCCTGAGAGAATGCACGTGGGCCCAAGGTTCGAGGCACGTGAACTCGGAGACTTGGAATGTCGTCCTAGAGAATGCACGTGACCTCGCTTTTAGATACTCCTCCGTGGAGAGTGAATTGTTTGGCATGTAATCGACTAGGTCGATTTGATCGATGCTTCGATCAGTCATATGATTGCTTGGGTGCCTATTATGAATTGTACTTATTTGCAGGTGAGATCTGAGGCCAAGGTAAGTCCTCTTCCCTGTGCGTGTTTAGGCAGCTTTTAGTATAATAGTTTATCTAATCGGGCTTCGTGGGGTAGAACTCGCTGAGACGTAGTCTCATCCCAGTTTGGGGAAAACCATTTCAGGACCCCGCTGAAGAGCTGAGGAGGAGGAATCCGAGAAGGAGAACTCGGAGGTGAGATCTGAAGAAAAGGATTTTTGGAAGAAGAAGACAATTCCGAGAGAGGCCTTGAGTACGGCCTAGTTTATCTAAGTTTCTGTCTTCTTTTGAAATCTCCATTTTGATGTGAGTAGTAATGAAAGGGTTTGTGGTTTGTATAAAAGTGTGGTTATAAATTTCAATATGAAAAATATGGCCTTGCTTTTCTATCCCATCGTTTTATTGTCTGGGGATTTTAATTGCTTCCGCATGTGCTTAAAAATGAAAGGGTCGGCGATACGTTGTCCTGGGATATCGCATTATAAAATCGACCAAGGTAGAAGGATGTGTGCGTGCCCGAGGATCGGGGCGTGACAGACTATGTATCCAATCCATAATTTCCTTCATAGGACCATCAAGTGCAACTAGTTGTGGAGGCACATCCAGCTGAAAATCTTCCTGTAACTTCCTTATAATAGTTTCAACCACACGCTCAATTAATTCTCCCTCATGCCTGTCAAACAACAAAAACAACGACTGAAAATCTTGTCGCAACTTGCTTTGACGACAAAGACAGACAAAGAAGAGCGAGACGACGACAACGGCGACAAAGAGGTGATTCTATTTTCGTCCCCCATTTTGGTAGGTGGAGTGGAGTCGAAGGCGAAGAAGGAAGCGAATCTGTGGAAGAGAAGGACAATGGCTCACCCTCAACCACTTCGCTTGCGACATCCCCAATTATTCTGCAAATGTAATCGTGTTCTCGAATGATTTCAGTTTGGGTGGGCCTCGCCTCTTCTAAAGGACCAAATTCCAGTGAGGTCGCCCTTGCCAGATTCGGCGAGGGCAAGCCTCACCGACCCTCGTTTGTGGCTTGTCACCCTCCATCAACGAGGCCACGGCCAGAGTGGAAGAAGGGAAAAAAAAAAAGAAGAAAAAAATAAAAAGTAAAAATTTCAGAAAAAATAATAAAAAATTATTTACGTTAACAATTTTCAGCTGAAATCGACCAAATAACTATATTAGTCAAATTTTCAGAGGGTCTAGGATTAATTTGACTGAATAAAAATGTTTCGGACTATATTGACACAATTACAATAAATTTAAGATTTTTTTAGTAATTTCTCCAAACACTTACTTATCAAAAAAGAAAAGATAAGGTGGAAGCAAAGTACCCGTTAGCAACTTTCTCAGACTCCCATCCATGTAAGTAACTCACTTCTTCGAGTGCTTGCTGCCCTTTCTGGATATCCTCCTCATCAAAATACTTCTTACGTGAATGGAAAGCCTTCCCAAAACTTCCTTTTAGATACCGCACATCCGCTGGATCCACTTTATAAAAGATGGACAAAACTATGTGTGATGTGCTCTTCGCGTGATCCATGATATGAATAAGCTCGCGAAGGCACCATTTGCTTGAAGCATAATTTTTGGAGATGATGAGGATCGAAATCTTAGATTGAGCGATAGCATCAAGAATCCATAGACCGAATTCCTCGCCAATTGGAATGCTCTTATCATCCCTGAACACGAAAGCTGGTACAATCCCCACCTTGTCTAGACTGTGATAGAGGTGATCGGCAAATTCCTTGCGGGTATCTGACCCTCTAAAGCTCAAGAACACGTCATAATGATCATTACCTTCTCCTGTGGGTGTTGTAGAGATGAATGAAGGTGTGGATGCTCTCTTCTTCTTCTTCTTGAGAAGATTGAATGCAAGCATACAGAAAAGAATCGTTGCGACAAGCGCCCCGAAAGAACGCCCCATTACAAAAGGGTGCATCCCTTCGTTTGTTTCAATGTGACTCCGTCCATTGTCCATGGTGGCAATCGGCGGAAGTTGGAAAGAAAGATGCTCTTCTGCTGCATGAAAAGATTGATTACTAGTCTCTATCAAGTATGAACAAGAATGAACATGAAATCTTTAACCAAGCAAGAAAAAATAAACATGAATTCTTTAATTAATTAGTATTTGATTGACTAGGACCAGTTGCAAGCTTTTAGTCCTTGCGTTATCTTCTTTTGCACATCATCCTTTAGTCAAGTCAATCTTGCTGGCTTTAGTCTCCTCACGTATAACGTGTACGTTAATTTTTTAATTGGGCTATAAAATACTATAATTTATGTACAAGTACATTGCATTCATTCAAAATTTTCAAAATTATACGTAGTGGTTCAGTTGTTACTTGGTTATTGAAAATAAGATTTTGAAAAATCATTTTTTTTTTGTCAAAGAATTTCATAAATCATTTAAAAGCTGATAATTGAGTTGAGACAAAATTGGCAATGTGGGGAGGACGTGAAGAAAGGACCTAGCTAGTAATTATGAAAGTGATTTCAAATTTAATTTTGCCATAGATTTCTCCTCCTGCACAGCACAAAGCCTCCCTTCTCCTTGTTTATCTGCTCCTCTCGCCGACACATTCTCTCTTCCCCCTCTCTCCTTTCGTTTTTTTCTTTCTTTTGCTCCTTTCTTTTCCTTTCTTTCTTTTCTTCTTTTCCTTTTTGACTCTAATGTATTTTCTTCTTCTTTTTCTCATCATTTCAAACTCCACTTCACCTAATATTACGACCTTTCCACCAAATCACTTTTCGCTTTTGACCGCATTTTACTGTTCACTTTGACTGTATGTTCCCACATGTAATTGATCGGAAGTGACCGAGTGAGTGTCAGGGATAGTGAATGAAAAGCTCTTATTCTATTAAATTATATTAGAGATTTAAAATTTCAGGATGTTATAGCAGATGCGGGAACAATTCACCAATGAGATATTTCTATCAAATAGATAAATTAATGAGATTAGAGAATAGAAGAACATGCCTATAGATTTATAACAGTTCAACTTATATAAAATCTACATCTACTCTCTCAAACTAACAACCATCAGTATGGCGTTTTTTAACCGAAAGAATCAAATGCAAGCTGAAACATATTGTGAACGCATGAGAGATCGAGGCAACTTAGAGATCTGAAGCTTTCTAAATTTCCGCCTAGTCCATTGGCATCCTCTAAATCCTTTTTATATAAAACTAACTGATGGAGAATAATTTTACCTATAAAACATCCTTTTATAGGTTTTCTTTGGAGGGTGCCCTCTTTATTTTTAGGTCATAAATACGAAAACTATGTCTGGTAAAATTCCACAAAAATAATATTTTTATTCAGTTAATAGTAAATTTCTTTGGTCTATTTTCACTAAAATATGTAAATTGATCATAACTCTCCTTTGTACTTGGTAAAGTTTTGATACCCATGTCTCAGTAATTTTCCTTACTCATCATAACTTTTCTCAATCAAATGATAATTTGATCATGTTTGCATCTAACTTTCCTTTAATGTTCGGAAGTGATGATAAAAAATCGATTTTGCAATATAGATTTGACGGATCACCTTTTTTTCCCTTTTTAACCAACAGTCCCCGTCGAATGTAGGACTCATCCCTTAAAAGAGAGTTTTCACTCATGAAATTTCCATCATGATTAGCACGTTTTAGCCATAAGAAAGTAGTTTATTTTTTTTCTGAGCAGTATAGTAGTGTTAATGTTATTTTTCCAAAATTTTGCAAATCGTTCCATTGAAATATATATATATGTAAAAATGTAACTGAGAGACTATATTACTTTGTCAATACTTTCTTTTGCTGATGCACAGAAACAGATAAAAGAAATTTGAGATGCTTCTTGTAGATCTACAACTTTAGTACGACGCAAGTCTTCTTTTTGCAAAGGAGCCTTCACACATATTCCTTATCTACCGAGGCCAACAATGACTCAAACCAGAAGAACTTATTGGGGGGCAATATAGAGCTTAGACAAACTCCGGGTGCGAAAACGGAATTTTCAAAAAAATTGAAAAAATATTTCTCCAATCTCTCCCATTCTCCAGCATATATATATATATATATATATATATATATATATATATATATATATATATATATAAAGGAAAACATTAATCCTGCCGTCGCCCTAGGAAGATTTTTCAAGAAGAGCACTTCGAGCTTTCGCTCTGGAGAGAGACTAGCAATAATCGATTCTGACTTGTGCATCATGGATCGATCGAATCGCTCGAATAGGCTGGACATCCATGGAGGATCGGGGCCTGGAGGTAGAGAAAGCTCGGTTACTGAGCTTGGTGCCTAATTTCAGCTTCAACGAGCAGTCCGCCAACAGGTGATTTTTGGACAGTCTTGTTTCGCTCCACAGTATCCAAATTGTTATATCGCGCATTTTTTGTGTCATTTTCCGGAAATTACGAAAATTGCCAATTTAATGGAAAATGGTTTTACGGACATCCAAAATTTCTCTAGTTGATATGATCAGATAAATTTTTGTTGTGGACAATTCTGATTCGTAGCCTGTGAAAGGTTTTGTGCAATTATTGAAGAGAATAGACCAGCACCATTGATATTTGGAAAAACTCAGTTTTTAAATTTTTTAAGAAAAAAAGAATTATTTCCTGAAAAAACAGAGTATTTTGGATGTTTCAGGCTTTAAGTAAGTTTGGCTCTGACCAAAAAAAAAGAAAAAAAAATGGTAATTTTGGACAATCGGAGTGCATATAGGGCAATGGACCCAAAATCGGGTCTAGAAGGGTAATTTCAGTACTTTAATCGAGTGGGCTTTTTGTCCCGAGGGAATTTCACATGTATTATTCTGTTGCCCTAGAGGATGTTAGGTGATGAGCAATAACCGAATGTATTTTTGACCGGAGAATGAAGGTCGGACTTACCTTGAGGAGGAGATATTCAGAGATGAAATAACTGTGATGGGTTTTAGTGTTTGAGAAGAAGGCCCTGTTTGGTTCAGCTTTGGAGATGAGCATTTGGACTCTAAAGTCCCTTGGCCAAATGCAAATGTGTTTGGTTCGAGTTTTTGAGCGACTTTGGCAAAATGCAATTGCATCTATAAAAGGCTCTAAAGGCCCTTAGGCCAAAGGAGGTCATTTGGAAACTTGCATTCCCGGAATACAAGTTTCAGTTACTATTCACTTCGCGGTTACTGTTCATCCGCGAGGAAAACCACCTCACGGAGGTCGACGACCGCTGGCCAAGGGGGTTGTGCACGCTGGCGACGCACCGGCGACCGTCACCTGAGGGTCGCCTGACCCCGGCGACCATCGCCGAACCTCAGGCGACGCCTGGGTCGCTTGATTCAGGCCATCAGTGGCCTGAATCGCGTGACCCAGGCGGTCGCCTGAGGTCGCGCGACCTTAGGCAACCAAGCGGCCATCGCCTGGGTTCACGCGAACCCAGGCGACGGTCACCTGGGTCGCGTGACCCCGGCGACGGTCACCTGGGTCGCGTGACCCCGGCGACCCTCTGGAGGCCAGATCCGGCCATCCGGACCGCCGGACTTAAAAAAAAAAGTGTGTTTTTGCTTTTTTAATTTAATAAAAATTAATTATAAATATAAATTTTACCAAACGGTATTTTGGCTAAAGTTGTTTTTCAATGCAAATTTTACCAAAGCATATTTGCATTTCGGAAAACCTCCTTTACCCAAAGTTATTTGCATTATTGTAAATGCATTCCCCAAAAGCTGAAGCGAATGGGCCGAAGTCGGCTTGAAGAAGTCCAAGTCCCAAACGTCAGTGCAGTCCCCGAGGATCACCTTCACGCCTCGACCTAGACCGGCTTGGTTAGGAAAGAGATGGAGGCAAATTTGCAGATCATCTCAGGTCAGAACGTTGCGAGAAAGGATGAGTAGTGGCTACGAAATCACCAACTACAGATGGGGAACTTACTATCTTTCGATAAAATCCAGAAACGACCCTCCTATTCCGCCGAAGATCCCCCAAATCCAAGAATTCCTAATCACCTCAGCGGAGTCCATTATCAGAAATCATAGCAAGCGGAACTCTAAAAAGTTCGAAACTCAACATGATTCGAGTTGATTTTTACCTGCTGATTGGTGCCCGCCGAAAAACCAGTCCTTTGAATCCGGTTGTTCGGAAGGAGCAACTGCAGGTGCTCTTCGCGACGGCCTCGGGGGTACTGCTCGGTGGATTCGCGAGAAAGAAGATCGCTGCTTTTTCCGCGGATTCAAAGCCGAAGCTCTCGCTCTGGTCGTAGAGGCTTCGATGTGCTTCAGATCTGGAAATAGAGGGAACTTGTACTTGGCAATCGGATAACGCGGTTCTTTGGTGACTGTTTGCTGGAACATGATCACGTGCCATGGGTGGGAGGCGCTTTCAACTTAGTCTTGGACGCCAGAGCCCAGTTGGCTAATTTTCAAACGTGTATCCGCGGCCCATATCCCTAAACGGAGTTGGACACATGACGTGGGGATAAACAAATGGACTTGTGTTTATTCCATGCTAGCTTCACATGCTAACGATTTCATCTAAATCCAATGTATTTTAAAATGATATGGTATCACCGAATTATTCTCTTAAACCTTAGAAATTTTAAATAATTGATTGATATGTAGAGCAAAAACTTGTTATAAGATACTGAAGAAGGAGCATGAATACTCCCTTGATGCTATCTTTCGCAGCATTTTTGTTTCTTTTTTTTTTCTTGAAATGATTGAATATAAAAATAGAAAGAAGAATTGGCACAATGAGCACCGCAAAGGGATGATGTGAAACGAAATAGTGCATCCCTTTTGTTTATCTTGCTTTGATTTTACCCTTTCTCCATGGAAATGTTGGGAAAATATGAGATAATATGAAAAAAAAGAGAAAGAATTGTTGGAAATATATTAAAAATGATGAAAAAATATAAGATATATTGTTTGAGGCATTCAAACACTATCCTTGAGATCAATTTCTCCCTTCAGAGTATGAAACTTGGTACGATGGCCTCTAGTGGCTATCTTCACAAAATACAACTCTACACGAAATAATAGCAGGAACAGGAACATGTTATATGCATAGCCCAGTCGAACAAGGAAAGACATGTGAATCCTGTGAGTTCAATGTATATTGAAAGATTATGGTTTATGGTTAATCTTGTATTCAAACAAAAGAGAGAGTAGTTAGAAAACCGCTATAAATTAATTGATAATTAATAAAATGATGACCATTATAGATGATATTTTGATCACATCAAAAAATTAAAGAGAGAGCCTCTAACTCTCCTTTGCACTTCGTAAAGTTTTGAGATCTTTGTCTTGATAAATTTCCTTACTCATCATAACTTTTCTTAATTGAACGATAATTTGATCATGTTTATAACTTTCCTTTATTGTTTGAAAGTGATGAAAGAAAATTGATTTTGCAAAACAGACTTGAAATGTCATGTTTTTTTCCCTTTCTATCTAACAGTCCATATTGAATATGGGACCAAACCCATAAAAAAGAGAGTTTTGACTTATGAAATTTCCGTCCCCATTGAGATGTTTTGCCCATAATAAAGTAGTGCTGAAGACGCTATTTTTCTAAAGTTTGGAAATCATTCCACTATGATATTTATATTTAATATATAGAAAGGTAAAAACATAAATTAAGGAACGGTATTACTTTCTCAACGTTGTCTTTTATTGACAGACGCATAGCAATAGATACATCTGTAACTCTAGTATGATATGCAAGTCTTCCGTTTCCAAAGTAACCTTCACACATAATCCCATTTGCCGAGGTTAACGATGATACAAGCCCAAGCGTGTCGAATGAAGCCCGGGGTGCAAAATAGAGCTTAGACAAACTTCAGGGGCGAAAGAGGAAATTAAAAAAAATAATAATAATAAATAAGGTTCCAATCTCTCCCATTCTCCACGTATATATAAAAATAGGCAGCGGAAAACATCACCAAATCCCGCCATCGCTAGGAACGTCTTTTGAAAAGAGCACTTCGAAGCGCGCGGTCTCTAGAGAGATTAGCGATCGTCTAGATTCGACTGCGGCTCGTGCATCATTGATCGATCGATTGAATCGTTCAAACAGGTTGAGACTCCATGGAGGATCGGGGCTTGGAAGAGGTAGAGAAAGCTTGGGGTTGCTGAACTTGGCTCTTGAGTTCGGCTTCGACGTGCAGTCTGCCAGTGAGTGCTTGGGACCATCTCGTTTCCCTCTACGGTAACTCGAATCGTTATTTCGTTGCCCATTTTTTATGCTAATTAGCGTTGCGGAGGTTGTGTAGGTATTCTGATGATTGATTGTGTTGCGTGGATGATTTGTGAATTGATTGATTGTGCAATCCTGAATGTAGAGATTTATTGGGGTTAGTCGTCATTCTGACGATGGCTGTGGAATGGTCTGCTTTTTGGATGTGAATGGACCAGAGGAGCTGGTTAAATCTAGTTAATTGATCTCGTCCCTATTTCTCTGTGGGTTTTGCAGAGCAGTCTTATGGACTAGCAAAATGTCTGACTTATTTCTGAACTGACTGCAAATTTACACATGGTGTCTTGCCTACATATAAATATGGTGTCTCACTGAACTAAGTGCAAATTACGTATTGTGGATTGTGTTTATTTGATCTCTTGTTTGCCATGGAACTTGCAAAATCATCTCTTTCTTCTTTTGGTTTTCTTAAGGTGACAAAGGTGGAGAGTTTTTCGCTGTTGAGCACTGTGGCAATGACTTCCTAGCAAAACTTCCTGAAACCATGCAAAATTCTGAGGATTGGGATGATTTGCAAGCTGTGGAATCAGAGGCTTGTGGAGTCTTGACTGATATGTTTGGCCAACATATCAGTAATGACAGTGAATGCAATGTTGTGCGCGATGTCAATTTGATAGAAGATTCTCCACGACCTGAGAAAAATCAAACTTTCGTTGAGGTAGATTCCTCTACTGATAGTGAAGACAACAGCGATATACTTGGCAGTAAAATGGGCAGGAAACCCACATGCTATATTCCTGATCAAAGCAGTACTTCAAGTCCTTTATCTACTCAACTTCTGGCCAGACGATCTTTAGGATCCATGGTGCTTCTGAAAACTGTGAAGTTGTCTCACTCCCTTCTGCCCCCACCAGTTTGAAAGTATTAAGAAAAAGAAAGAAAAGCAGGGTGGCTTCGCATGTTTTTTCCCATGCCCAAATGTAATTGGGTGATAGTTTTTAAATTTGTGGCTTGAGTTTTTTATTCATGGACCTGGATTTGGCTTGGGATTGGCTCGTTTAATTGCATAGACCAAATATGCAGCTTGAAGAATGTCTGAGTATTGTACAGGGTTGGCCGTTCAGTAAAGCAACTGTGGACACCTGAAGAAGCCACGATAGTTACTGGGCAAATCCCAGGAGTCTGGCCACAATGGACCAGTTGTTTAGGAGTTTAACAAAAAGTTGGCAGATCTCGGCTCATGACTTTTTATTCTTTTAACAATGATTCTGCAACTCATATTTTTATATATTTTTGTTGCTGAGGTATATTTGGGCCAAGAAGGAAAACAAGAAGAATTTAGAACAAATTGTCTTGGTTTTTGATCAGGAGAGTTTAGAGTGTCCTTCAAGATCCTAAATGACATATTAGAACTCTTTGGTCAATAAAGAAGTCGATTTCAGTTTTGGATGATGTACAAATGCATATATTTTTCAAATGCTATGAGAGTACAGCAGATCATCAAAGTGTTGAACTTAGCAATCCAGCGTCTTTGATAGGAATGTTTTGTGTAAATCAAGGCTTGTGATTTCTTCGAGCACATTTTTCATTTTCTATGACAATCCATGTCAGAAACTATTGTGGTATGGAAGAGGCTTATTTCTGTTGAAGGACTGTAAGAGCACTGTCACTCAAGGCTCAGTATTATTAGTTTCAAATAAAAGACATTGCTCTCCGATTTCGACATCCAAACAAGGGACTCTGAATTATGCGGTATTCCAAGCCTTGGATGACATAGAATTGGCAAATGTTTTCATATTTGGAAACAAGGCATTTCGATCAATGCAGCATCAGGCTTGTAAATCTTCTGTAGCCAAGCAAGTTTGCTTTATTCTCATGCCCACTGGAGGTGGTAAAAGTTTATGTTACCAGGTTAGTGAACGTTAACATTGTATCAACTGGGTGATGATTGTATGTAGAAGTGTGTGGAGACAATGTTAGAGCACAAGCCCTGTGCACTTTGCTCAGTGGTTCCACCAATTAAATGTTTAAGGGTAGACCTGTATGTCAACATTTAAGCTTTAACATGATCTTCTAATCTGCTTTATTTAGCATTTTTTAGAAGGTTGTGAACTTAAGGAAGGAAATGTTTTTCAAATGAAAATTAAGCTATAGGAATTGATTCAGGTACATAAGCATGGGTTCCAATGTACAGTATCGGACAAAAGTAGAAAAGAAGGAAATACAGTACATTCTCATTCTGCTTTTGCACTTCTCTATCTGGTCTGTAATTTTTAGGATTTGAAGTTTGTGCACACTTATAGGACCTTCTAATCACTGACAGGAAAATTCATCTTGTTTACGCATGTTAAGTGTTGCCGTCAGTCATAATTCAGGTCCAATTCATAAGGGTTATTAAGTCAAAGAGAAATAAGTTTTCAAAGTACTTCCACCAACTGCGGGTTCTAGATTTTTATATTTCCTTCGCAGTTATTTGCTATGCCATTATCTCAACAAAGGGTGATGATCTATGACATCTTTTTCCCATAATTGGTTTGAAATTATTGTGCTTTAATATGTAACGGATCTTGGTTGCAAGCAAAACTAAATGATAACTGAATTAAGGAGGAAGATATAAATATGGATTTATTAAGTTGAATTTTTAGAAGTGTTTTCTGTTTAGTCTTGAAGTAGCTGCTATATGTACTGAAAGTAATTATAAAACAAGTGTGACAACTGGTCCTTCCTGATCAGCTGAAGGTGAAAGAAATAATAATTCCATTTTCCCTTCCTTTCTTCATTTGCTCTTCTGATGTTTTTACCCTTCGTGCCAGCAACTCTAAAACCAGGTGTCACAGTTGTTATATCTCCCTTGCTATCTCTCATCTAGGATCAAATAATTACTGTAACCCTTAAGTACAGCATACAATCTACTTTCTTGAACTCTCAACAGACTGTTGCCCAATTGGCAGTTGTCCTCCGAGAACTAAGGCAAGGTTTAGCTCTATTGGACTTCTAAAACTTTTATGCCGAGTGTTGTGACTGTCAAAGTATTAACCTCCACTTCTACTTTGCCTGCCCTTTCAGAAAAGATAAACATCGTGCAAGCTATTGCATGTAACTCCTGAACGGATTGGGGGAAATATTATCATTTCTCGAGATATTGAAATGCTTGCACAGAAAGGTATTGTTTCTGATGCATTGTAACTTTTTTCCAAAAAGGTTCTTTATAATTTTTTATATTCTATGATATTATATTGCAGGGACAACTAGCTGGTTTTGTTGTTGATGAGGGACATTGCGTGAGGTATGCATATCTTTGGCATGCTTGTACATGAAGAAAAATCATGCTAGAGTTACTTCAAAAAGAATAATCATCTGTGATGTTGCCACTGCAAAACTATTGTCCTTATTCTAGATAAATATAAGCAAGTTTCTTTTTATATAAGCTAACTTAAACTCTTTTTCCAGACTTTTTTGCATTTTCTGTGTTTCTAGCCTTATTAAATTGTCAGTGTTACCCTAGACCTTCTGAAGCCCTTATGAAGTTCTAATATAACAGAATGCAATGTTCCTTGTTTGAGCTTTGGAAAAGATCTAGGTTGTGTCGTTTGGGAGAACTTAGTGGCACATCATTCATTATATTGAGTAAGAGCACTCAACTTAAATAAGCTGCGATGGAAATGACTTCCTAAAGTAATTGGAAGTGGCATAAGCTTGGATAAGGATGCCATCTGCTGTCTATGTTTGGCATGATACTCCATCTCTTAAGCTGGGTCTTGTGTATCTATTTATACGATTAATGGTTACACTATATACTGACAACTTGAGAAAGGCAAAGGTCCACTCACGTGATCATTGATTGTGTTTCTTACAAGGTATTAACTGGATTTGCTCGGCCGGTTTAATCTCATGAAAGGAAGATGCCATCTGCTATCTATGTTTGGCATAATACTCAGTCTCTTAAGCTCGTTCTTGTGTATCTGTTTATTCTATTAATGGTTGTACTATATACTAACAACGTAAGAAAGGCAAGGGTCCACCCACATAATCATTGATCGTGTTTCTTAAAAGGTATTAACTGGATTTGGTCTACCAATTTAATCTCTTGAAAGGAACGTGCTGCTGGTTTGAGCTTTTATTGTACATTTGCCTGATTGACGACTAGAGCTTATTGGTTGTCACTTCCGTGGTTGTCATGAAAGGAACATACTACTGGTTTGAGCTTTTATATATGCTAATTTAAGCTCTTTTTCCAAACTTCTCTGCATTTTCTATGTTTCTAGCCTAATTAAATTGTCAGTGTTACACTAGACCTTCCGAAGCCCAGAACCCTATGAAGTTTCCATATAACAGAATGCAGTGTTCCTTGTTCGATGAAAAGATTTAGGTTCCATCGTTTGGGAACACTTAGTGGCCCATCTTTCATTATATTGAGTAAAGAGTGCACAACTTAAATAAGCTTCAATGGAAATTACTTCCCAGAGTAATTGGAATCGGCATAAGCTTGGATAAGGATCCAATCTCCTATCTATGTTTGGCATGATACTCAGTCTCTTAAGCTGGTTCTTGTGTCCCCGTTTATTCTATTAACGCTTATACTTTATGGTAACAACTTGAGAAAGGCAAATGTTCAACCATGTGATCATTGATTGTGTTTCTTACAAGGTCTTAACTAGATTTGCTCTGCCAGTTTGATCTCATGAAAGGAAAATGCTACTGGTTTGAGCTTTTCTTTTACATTTAGACTGATTAAGGAGTAAAGCTCATTGATTGCCACTTTTGTGGTTGTCACTATTAGTCAAGGGGGACACGAATTTCAGCTAGATTATAG
The DNA here is from genome assembly GCA_019915185.1 of Eucalyptus camaldulensis. Lineage (NCBI taxonomy): Eukaryota > Viridiplantae > Streptophyta > Magnoliopsida > Myrtales > Myrtaceae > Eucalyptus > Eucalyptus camaldulensis. The sequence goes on from JAHSVA010000003.1 coordinate 24,356,219, forward strand.
GGGACTGGGATGTCTCAAGCAGAACTTTCCGTATGTCCGCCTTAACTGCAACTGCCACTTAGTCTTAGTCAGTTTGTGGGTACTAAACTCACATATTAACCTCCTGATTATGTTGAAATAATCTGCTTATTCTAATTGAATTATACATCCATCGCAGGATATCCTAAAAGCAATTGGGGTTCCCCATGTTCTCATATGTTAGATCTAGTCTGTCAAACCTTGGGGACCCAAGGTTTGACAGACTAGATCTAACATATGAGAACATGGGGAACCCCAATTGCTTTTAGGACCAAGGTTTGACAGACTAGATCTAAAATACGAGGTCATAGCTAAGACCTAGGAACCATTGAAGCAGCTTGAAGGGCTGCTAAAAAATTGTTTTGCTAATTTTTGTGGCATGGTATATTGCTTTTGGAAGAGTGAATGTGTTGACGTTGCAAAATACTTGAATGAGAAGTGCCGTATAAAAATGGTGTACTATCATGCTGGATTAGGAGCTCGTCACTGTTCAAAAGAAATGGCATACTGGAGAGTTCCAGATTGTGTGTGCTACCATTGCCTTTGGGATGGGGATAGACAAACCTGATGTTGTAAGTCGAAATGGACCCTGGCCTTTGCCCATTTCTTACGTTTTAGAAGTCGATAAACGTGGTGGAATGAACCGGAGAAGCGGAGAAGAGGAGGGTGGCCAGATACAAGCTTTATTTATTTATTTATTTTTTGGTCGGAAGATACAAGCTTTATTTGGTTGAGGGCAAGTTCAAGGCTTCTTTCAAACGAGGGTTCCGGTGGTTGAAGCACAAATGCTCGAGCTTTATGTGTCGATTTTTAATATGTAGAAATTACGGAGTATCATGCTCATCTTCATCAAGAGAGAAAAAGGATGAAATCGGTCAGGAGGAAACAAAGAGGTTTGCTTTTTTTTATTGGCTAATCATTATAATATGTATCTAATGGTGATTAAGTATTCAGAAGAGTGCCACAATGTTTGATCTTTCCATTATATGTTTGTTCGAATCCTTGTTTCATTCATCGATCTCCAGCATTCGAAATGTAGGAAGATGAGACCATTTGTATGTGATATTCACATATTTATATTTGCCAAAAAAAAATTTCCCCGAATTTCCTTACCTTCTGATTTATCTGCAACATGATTCTGCATGCATGCATGCATTCTCGTGCAAAGTAAAAATTGTCTGACCTGCTAATTTCTCTTCTCAACAACATGATGTTGATTGCAAAATAAGATGACTGCTTTCAATTCTAGGATTTGACGTTTACATCTAATTTCGTGGTCGATTTCGTTGTTTAGAACTTTTATTTTTGGCCAAATGTTTTTTCAGTCTCCATTTTGGGGTTCATTAACCCTGTAATTCCTCAATTTGTCTATTTCAATTCCTTTGCATTATATGATTCATCATATGGCAAACTACCAAAGCTATACAATCTAACATGCAGCTAGCAGGTGTTAAATAAGCTGAAAGGCCTTCTATGCTTCCATTCTGATTTGAGGACAGTTTTCATATTTCAACTACTGTCCTGTTGAGTTTGGTGTTACAAATATGAGGAAATCAGTTCTCTCGTCCTTTGGGAACTTACATAGTTATTGTTTGAACGGCTGTTATTCACAGGATCTTGATGTAAAATGTGATAGAACTTTCAAAAACAAGCTCGAAGCAAATTGTTAGCATGGAATGAAAGTAGAAGAGGAAAAGGGGGAAAACCCATGAACAAAACCACATCAGCTCAATCGGTTCAAAATATTCATCCAATTATCCGGTCTATTCACGCGTTCCCACTTCAAATCAATTCGGCTGATGGGGCTGTGAATGATGTTCCATTAGTCAAACACAAAGCTACTGCCCTTTGGATTAATTACCTAGACACTGACTAAGCAGCTAAGTAAATAAAGTGTAGAGCCAATACATCAACTTTACTCGTGATTTTTCTCGTGTAATGTTCGACCATAAAATTAAATTATTTCATGTTAAGTACATTTAACAAGTATTCAACACAACCCGCATTACATATGTATTAGTACTTAAAGATTCAAACGTGGTTTAACATGCTACTTGGCCTTGTTTTGAGCTCTGGAAAAATTGAGTCAAAGATCAAGGGGACAATAAGCACATCAAACCATGAAAACCTTGCGAGTAGCTTTCAACTACTAAAATTCCACTATTGTAATCTAGTACAGGGTACAAGAATATTTGACAGTTACCTCAAAGAAATTGCTTCAATTGACACTTGAATGTGTGAAACGGTGACCCAATTTAATGGAGTATCATCTCATTATAAACCAATTAGATGACCCTTACAAGTTTTTTGTTCAATGAAAATGAGTAAATTTTGGGAAGGGCTCTTTTCAACCCCCAAAAATTTTGTCCACGTTGTGTTATTAGTCTTCAACTGCAGCCAGTGCAAGAGAAAAACAGGTTTCAGGTGTGAAAATATATACGGTTGGGTCTCTTCAGCTTTTAGATTCATGCTTAAATAAATCAAGTTTGAGATTATACAATAAAAGTGACTCCAAAATGCGGACATATGAATTTTCTGATGTAACACCAGACCAGAGAGATGATTTTACACTTCCGAACACCTTTCTTTTGTGTTCAAAATTCAACCAAATGAGAAACTACTGTCTTCTTGTAAACCTTTTCACTGAAACTCTTGGCTGCAATTGACAGATTTTTTGCTGATTCCATGGCATTCGATTTTTCTAGTCACAAAATTGTAGCCTGAAGTGGACATCTAACTGGTAATCTCCTTGACAAATCTCATTTTATGCTTAACTTGCACAAATCAAACCACCTGCACGTGCGGACTTCCTGCAAGCGATTTCTGCTTGCAAAGGACAAATAACCCACATGAGAAGAGGCTGCTTCATATCCAGAATCCTTTAAAGAGTATTGACAACACGGAGCACATGATAAACGCCACTAGGTTCAGATACATTTTCATAATGACACAGTTCATTCCTGCCCACATCTCCCTCGTGTAGTCTTTGGGGACTTTCTCCAAGTTCAATGAAATGCAGCTTGAATCTACACAATGAGCATAGGACTGACTCATTATCAATAAATAAAGAAATGTGAGATTGAGCATCACAATTTACCCCATGAAAGATAAGGTACAAATGTGAAAACACCATTTACACCAATCGTTGTTCAACCACAGTGAACGGAGACTTCATCAGCTAGCAGATGAAAAAGAAAAAAATAGGCTTAAAAGAAAGTAAACAATTAGCAACAACACTTTCCTTGTTTGTGTTCAGGAACAAAATTGATGTTAATAAAATTATGCTGAAGAGGTGAAATGACTAAACTACAGAACAAAAAGACGTACTTGTTACTTGATCATTGGCAATATCCAATTAGCAAAAATCAGCAATTCGGGATAGATTGTGAGGAGGTCAGTTTCAACTTCACTAATTCAATACCGCAAACATGAGAACTGAGCTTATCAAATCAGAAACCTATATGACGACATTCAAAGGATAAACGGATAGAAATGGAGGAGCTTAGTGCATACCTACCTCCGCATAACCTCAGCAAGTTCAGGAGTGATATCCCTAGAATGCAACCACACCAAACAACTCTGCATCAAGATAACATACACAAAAATCACCAGCTACTCATTTGATTAACAAAGAGATAGAACCTAACGAGCATACAAACAACGTATTCAATTTAAAAAACTACATTTACTATATTCAAGTACATGCTGTTGAGACCAGATCAAGTGCTTTGGATCTTCACAAGTATCAAAACTTCCTCAGAATATTCTGCTTGGCCCACGAGCCTCATCAAGTTTGGCACCTCAGCTGTTGTTGATGCTTTCTCTGCAAAATTGGTCTCAACTATGGAATTTGAAGTTCCTCAGCCAAGTGAGCCACACCCAATTCAGTCATGTGATAAAATAATTCCATGACAACAATATGATCAAATGGGATGTAAACTAATTAGCAAATTCTTGAGCTCCTCGCCCTAGCTTGTTTCACAGTTGGGCAAAAAATTGTCCAGTTATGCAAAAGGTCATCAATACAGCTGATTGAATTTAAGTCCCAAAGTAAGTCTTGATCATTACATAGACCAACCAAACCTGTAATAGAAGTAGCACCAGTTTACCTTGCTTGATAATATTTCAAGACAACATTTTGACTACTGGTAATTTTAAGAAAGGCGTACATTCATATATGACAGACTAGCCAAACTACTTTAACATTTCTTAATCACCAACCAAAAATACACTGATTCTCATTCAAGAAAAAGACCTTATATAAACTCCATGCACACTAGAGACTCAGACAAACCTTTGATCGAGAATTTGCATAAAACAACTCAATACTCCACTCCAGACCCCAGTACTTGATTGAGAATTTGCCCAGCGGCGCGAGCTCGCGTCCACCTGAGAGAATCTGGAACGGGAAAAGTGATGCTACTCTTCAAGAACGAACTGGTCTCTCTACTTGGTTTAAGGTATGAAAATGTACATGGCTGTGTCTTTTCTGCTTTTAGATTCGTGCTTAAATAAATCAAGTTTGAGATAATACGACCAAAGTGATTGCAAAATACCTACGTATGAATTTTCTGATGTAACCAGCCTAGAGAGATGACTTTACACTAATGAACGCCTGTATTTTGTGTTCTAAATTCTTCCAAATGAGAAACTACTGTCTTCTTGAAAACCTTTTCATTGAAACTCTTGGTTGCAATTGATGGATTATTTGCTGATTCCACGGCATTTGCTTTTCAAGAAAAAAGTCTCCCACAATCTCAAAACTGTAGCTTGAAGTGGACATCTAAATGGTAATCTTGTTGACAAATCTCATTTTTTGCTTGACTTCACATATAGAACCACTTGCACACGCAGTCTTCCTCCAAGCGATTAGTGATGGGGCCTTGGTTAAAGAATAGCACGATTTCAAAGCTTGCAAATGACTAATACACCACATGAGAAAAGGTCGCCTTTATCAAGAATCCTTCGAAGAGTATTAACAACATGGAGCAAATGATAAACGCCAATTGCAAATAACTTTGGAATGCCTTTCCATACTGACATAGCTCATTCTTGCCCATATCTGCAATCCATGGTGTTTGGGGAGTTTCTTCGAGTTTCATCAAATGCAGCTTTAATCTACATAAGGAAGATAGCATTGACTAATTATAATTAAATGGAGATAACCAAGATCATGGCATCAGAATTTACCCCATGACAGATAAGGTAAAAATGCGTAAACATTGACACCAATTGGAGTTGGACCACAATGAACAGAGACTTCATTAGCTGGCCAATGACAAAGAAACCAACAGACTTTAAAGAAATAAACATTTAGCAACACTTTCCCTGTTTGTGTTTAGGAACACAATTGAAGCTAAAAGAATTATGCTAAAAAGGTGAAGTGCCTAAACTACAGAATAGAAAGATGCATTTGCTACTGGGTTATTTTGCAAGTACCAATTAGCAAACTCAGCAATGCGGGATAGTTTGTGAGAAGGTCAATTTCAACTTTACAAATCCAATGTCGCATACATCAGAACTAAGCTTATCAAATCAGAAACCTATATGACAACATTCAAAGGATATCATCACACGAATAAACTAATAGAGATGGAGGAGCCTAGCAGTGTATACCTCCCTCTGCAGAGCCTCATCAATTCTAAAGTGATATCATTGGAATGCAATCACGTCAAACAACTGTGCATCAGGGTAACATACAAAAAATCAGTAGCTTAGTATTTGATTAAAGGAGAGCTAGAACCTAATGAGCATACAGAAAGCATATTTAATTGAAAAAAAATACATTTACAATCATTCATGGATGTGATGTTGAGATTAGATCAAGTATTTGAATATTCAGAAGCATCAAAACTTCCTTGGGACACTCCAATCAGCCCCAAAGTGTCTTTAAGTTTGGCATGCAAGATGGTCCTTAGCTGTTGCAGATGCTTCCTCTGCAAAATCCCTATCCTTTATTTTGATTGGTCTCAAGTATGGAATTTGAAGTTCCTCAGCCAACTTAGCCACACCCAAATCAGTCATGTGATAAAGCAATTCCATGACAACAATAGGATCAAATGGGATACAAACTAATTAGTAAATTCTCGAGCTCCTCATCCCAGCTTGTTTCACAGAAAGGCAAAAAATTGTCCTTTAATGCAAAAAGGTCATCGATACAATTGATTGAATTGAAGTCCCAAAGCAAGCCTAGATCGTCATATAGACCAACCAAACCTGTCATAGAAGCAGCACCAATTTTCCTTGCTTAATAATCTTTCAAATCAATAGTTTGCCCACTGGTAATGTTAAGGTGGTCAACATCCATACATGACAAACTAGCCAAAACTATTTAAACATTTTTTGTCACCAACTAGAAACACTTAAACCTTGAATTTTATTTTAGCTCAGTTCACCATATATACTGGGAAGTGATGCTCTTCTTAGAGGGTTAATGAGGACCATCAAGGGAACAATAAGAAACTTGACAAAGTTTTCGTTCATCACAGAAAATCAGAAGGCGCTTGTCCTAGACAGGACATCTGCCATTAGTCAAATTTGACATACAAAAGAACGAAAGGAACTCAAAATGGCCAAGGATTTTGAAAAGAAAATATGAACTTTGGACGGTGGGAAATTCCAAGCATAGTATACAATAATACAAAAATGAGTAGCAGAAGTTCATTGGCCTCTAGATGAAAATTTCAAATCCCGGGTTTGCTGATAGAGGAGCTGTAAATCACTAGGTAATTCTTGTTTGCGTTTGTTGGTATTTTCATTCTTGCCTGGCAAGCTGCTATCTGTTTGCAGTCTACATAAGCTGCCAATGGAAGGATAAATGAAAACCATTGCTATAATGTAATCAACAATAATTATACAGAGGCAAATCCAGAGTTTGCAAAATCAATCAAATAGATATCCAGTGTGAAACAAATCATTCTAAAAAAATAGAGCTTCGAGAAAAGTATTGCTCTATTTGCTCACGCTGGCCGTTCAAGGATGAAGAATCTTACTATGCCTTCAATTGACATTTGGATCTACATTTTGATTTTGGCTGAACCATCATGTGAGCTTCTATAACCATCTCCTCCACTCCTTCAATCATGCAAGACCAGCGATTTAGCGAAGTAAAGAATCGTGTCATGGAAAACCTTCTTGTCAAAAGAAGATAGTGATGAAAAGGAGGTCATGATATCAGAGGAAAAATGATTGTTCACTGCTTATTTACCTCTGTTGAAGAAACATGACTAGTCCCACTGTTGTAATATCAATATAAGATTCCTCACATCTTTAACACTGCAAGATAATATATCCATAGAGAACTCAAAATAGTTCATAATTTCTAAAGATGCGCGTTCCAAATAATTTCGGTATTGCTTCTAATGAGTCACAACCAGAAATATCCAAATCAATTAAATTCAACACTTCAAGTCCCTGAAACTGAGTAAATTTCTTGCAGTCTTGAACTCCTAGAGATCGTAACTTCTCACATCTTGTCAAATTTGGCAAAGTATCCATTGATATGTATACTATAAAATTTTACTTTTCTAAGAACTTTGCATCGTCAAGACCTTCAATTTTGACTATATTGCCGCACCCAACAGCCTTTAATTCCTTAATTCCTTCAAACACAGTAATTCTAGACAGCGAAGCCTTCCAATGGAATTATAGTCCTCTAAAGATATGAACTCCAAGGAACTGCACTATTTTATTGAAAGCTCTTTAAAGTGCATGAGTCTGTTGAGCGTAAGTGATGTCAGCTTATCCCACTCCTCAAAACAGAGTTTCAGTGGTATTGAGGAAAGCTTGCGGATGTCTTCAAGCAAATGGTGTACCTCAAGATGGAGTTTTTCTAGGTGGATGAGGGCCTTATGGCTAAGAAGCTGTGGCAATCCCAAGATGCAGATATCTTAAGCTCGCAGGAAGCTCTGGCAGCGACCGAAGCTCCTTACAGCCCTCTAGGTTAAGGCGTTGGAGAGAAGAAGGAAGCTCTGGCAGTGACTGGAGCTCCTTACAGCCCTCTAGGTTAAGGCGTCGGAGAGAAGAAGGAAGCTTTGGCAGCGACCGGAGCTCCTTACAGCCCTCTAGGTTAAGGCATTGGAGAGAAGAAGGAAGCTCTGGCAGCGACTGGAGCTTCTTACAGCCCCATAAATCAAGACTTAGGAGAGAAGAAGGAAGCTCTGGCAGCGACTGGAGCTTCTTACAGTCCCATAGGTCAAGGCTTAGGAGAGAAGAAGGAAGCTTTGGCAGCGACCGAAGCTCGGAACAGTACCGTAGGTCAAGGCTTTGGAGAGAAGAATGAAGCTCTGGTGGCGACCGGAGCTTGGAACAGTACTGTAGGTCAAGGCTTTGGAGAGAAGAAGGAAGCTCTGGTAGCGACTGGAGCTCGGAACAGTACCGTAGGTCAAGGCTTTGGAGAGAAGAATGAAGCTCTGGTAGCGATCGGAGCTTGGAACAGTATTGTAGGTCAAGGCTTTGGAGAGAAGAAGGAAGCTCTGGCAATGACCGGAGCTCCTTACAACCCCATAGGTCAAGGGTTGGGAGAGAAGAAGGAAGCTCTGGCAGCAACCGGAGCTCCTTACATTCCTGTAGGTCAAGGCTTCGGATAGAAGAAGGAAGCTTTGGTAGCGACCGGAGCTCGAAACAGTATCGTAGGTCAAGGCTTCGGAGAGAAGAAGGAAGCTCTGGTAGCGACTGGAGCTCCCGACAGTACCGTAGGTCAAGGCTTTGGAGAGAAAAAGGAAGCTTTGGTAGCGACCGGAGCTCTTGACAATACCGTAGGTCAAGGCTTTGGAGAGAAGAAGGAAGCTCTGGCAGCGAACGGAGCTTGGAACAGTATCGTAGGTCAAGGCTTTGGAGAGAAGTAAGCTCTGGCAGTGATTGGAGCTCGGAACAGTACCGTAGGTCAAGGCTTTGGAGAGAAGAAGGAAGCTCTGGCAGCGACTGGAGCTCAGAACAGTACCGTAGGTCAAGGCTTTGGAGAGAAGAAGGAAGCTTTGGCAGCGACTGGAGCTCCTTACAACCCCTCAGGTCAAGGCTTGGGAGAGAAGAAGGAAGCTCTGGCAGCGACCGAAGCTCCTTACATTCCCGTAGGTCAAGGCTTGGGAGAGAAGAAGGAAGCTTTGGCAATGACTGGAGCTCCTTACATCCCTCTAGGTTAAGGTGTTGGAGAGAAGAAGGAAGCTCCGGCAGCGACCGGAGCTCGGAACAATACTGTAGGTCAAGGCTTTGGAGAGACAAAGGAAGCTTTGGCAATGACCGGAGCTCCTCACACTTCCGTAGGTCAAGGCTTTGGAGAGACAAAGGAAGCTCTGGCAGCGACCCGAGCTTGTTGCTGCCCCCTAAGTCAAGGTGTTTGAGAGAAGAAGGAAGCTCTGGCAGTGACCGGAGCTTGTCACAACTCCCTAGGTAAACATGTTGGAGAGAAATGCTTTCTGGCTGGTTAAATACCGATGTGCCATTGAGCTTGAAAATTTCCCCTTCCAGATGACGGTATCCAATGAGGAATAGAGCCCACAGATTTTTCAACCTTCCAATAGCACTAGGATGCTTTTCAATTGCAGAACAACACAAGCCAAGATATTGCAAATTCTGTAAATCCCCAATTGAGCTTGGGATTTCTCTCAATGAGTAACACCATGAGGCACTCAGTGTCTTCAGCTTCCTTAAAGAACCAATAGACATAGGAATCTTTGTAATACCAGATTTATCTAAAAAAAGTTTTTTTAAATCTTTTAATTCGCCCACCTCCTCTGGTAGTTCCTTGAGTCTCTTACAATAATCCAAGTGCAAGGAAACGAGGCTCCTGAGTTTGCCAATAGAAGGGTGGAGATGTTCCAATTTTTGACATCTGCTCAAATTGAGGATCTTCAATTGTGTGAAAACCGAGAGATCGGGAGTACATCTTAAATTATCGCAACATTTAAGCACGAGAACTTTAAGCCGCTTTGATGCCTAATAGAAAAGGAGAATAAGCTGTCAAAGAATGGGTTGATTGACTAAACAAAAACAAAACCCTAAATTCTTTCTTTTCTCAATCTTACCATGAATGACCTCCATCCTTGCCAATACTCTCCTATCTTGCTCCCATATAAATCCAGTATTGATAAATTCGATAGATGCACTGAAGGAGACAGGTCGCTTTGCATGACCCCCCACTTAAGCCATCTCACTTCATAAAGGAGTTCGTCGTCGGAGGTTCCGCTTGAAGCTACCCGCAAATTGTCACGGAAACGGAAACGAGAGAGGGGTCTCCACAAAATTGACCTAGAGGGGAACCACGCAGGGCATCCCTGCGAGTTTTTAAATTCTTAGTTTTTTTTTTCTTAAATCTTGGATTTACACGATCTATAACCTTTCTCTCCTTCCATGTACAAATATGGCTCATATTTATTTATTTTTTTGGCGACCTTTTCGAAAATTAAACAAATGACGTGAAAAATAAAGAAAAAATGGTTATTGCTCTAAAACAACTAAGGTAAAGGCAACTCAATGTTTTATCTTTTCCTTTATCTTTCAAATTTGGTTGCGCATGCACTTTGACTTTTATTTATTATAAAATATATGAAACCATTTTACAACATACAAATGTTTACTTGTACATTTTCATGACTTTTGTATAATTTTTTAAAAGAATTTGTTGAAGAGTGCCGGTGGGCCACTTGTAAGTAGCTATGGAAACACCCGGTTTTCATTTCATTATTTAAATGTAATAATGCCAAAGAGAAAAAAATGGCAAATTTTCAATATATTTCCATATATAGAAAGATTATACAGAGATCCTATCTATAAACTTCATTACAGGATTGTCTAAGAAAATTAAAGAAAATCAAATTAGATATGCATAATCAAAATAAATATAGAAAATTAGATAAAATATCCTAAATATCTCTAGAAGATATCTACATATCTTTAACATCATTTACTATTGTTCTGAAGTGTTTAATCATTTCTTTGAAAACTTAAACTTTTTTTTTTGTGTTAAGTACGTTTAAAAAGTGACGTGGTGACATTGGATAATAGTGTATAAATCATATCCTGAGGCGGCCCAAATGGACAATATATAATAATAAAATGACATGAACATTGATAATTTAACTAAAAGGTTGGCTTCATGTTGAGCCTCATTATACTCAAAGGTATGGATATAATAATAAGTATGGCATTTTCTCTAATTAGTCAAGTTTTCATGGATTTTTTTATGACAAATAGTTGTATGTGTTATAAGTAACTTATAGCGGATACAAATTTTTATTATAAGAAAATCCACTCTTTATTGTACATCTAACCTAATCCACGAAATAAGCAAGGTCAACGTGATAAAACCTTAAAAAGTAGTAAGATTCTAAAAATACTTTTAAGGGGATTTTTTGGTATCTTATCTATTAAAAGGAAATATTATTTAAAAGAGATAGATATAACTAGTAGAGTAGAGGGATGGGTATCTTCAAAATCAAATTGAAGAAAAAAATATCAAACATTGTATTCCTAAATCATAGAACTACCACGAATACATCTGGCCACATCGGTAAGCAAGAACATGTGATAATGTGAATTTTTTTCCAATCTTATTGTTTTGAATTCATTATCAGTTATTATAATTGACACATGCTATCTTTTTATTTTAATCAAGAAATATTCATTTATCTTATCTACGATGTTTATACTTCCTCTTCATTCATTATTGTAGTCTTCAGATTATCAATATTTTCAACTAGATATGACAATTACATGCTTTTCGTAAATGAGATTTACAGTGTAAAATTGTAGTTAAAGGAACTTAAATCAATTGTCAATCAAATATTTACTTATGTAATTTATATCAATGATATTGAATCAAATGGTATAATGTTCTCATCCTTTAAATACTTATAATCCATTTAGCTATCACAAATAATCTAAGATGGACATAAATGGATATTTATATAGATCTTTCTTCCTAAAAAGTAAGAGCATCTATTCATTTTAGATGATATATTAGAATAGATCAGATTAAATATATTAAAATAAGAGGGAAAGAAAAAGAAAGGAGTGCCATATTTTACCTGTGCATCAATTCTTAGTACTTTTGGGACTCCCTCGTAGTCGTCGTCCCATGGTCCACTACGTTTCTCAAGCGGTTGTCCTTGGCAAAAAATGCTCCTTCCAAGATCTCTTAGTTGATCATGCACTAGAAATTGACCACGATTTCCAATTTTAATTAAGCACCTCAACTTCAACTCTTCAATACCTTGACTTGGATAAAACCCACAATCCTCCCACATGTACATGGGGTATAAACTCGTTTCGCCAATAAAGAAACAAACAATATCGAGAAAAATCTGCTTTTGTTCATCTTCTAATGTATCATAACTTATTTGCAATATCTTCTGGACATCTCTATGTGGTTGGTTTTTTAATTTCTTCTTTACATCTTCCCATACTTTTCGATTTTTTTTATACAAGTAAGAACCTACAACTTGAAGAGCCAAGGGAAGCCCACCCATGTTGGATATAATATCACGAGATATACCCTCAAACTCCCTCAGAGAATGGTCCATACGAAATGCATGTCTGTTAAACAAAAGCAAAGCCTGCACCTTATCCAATCCATTCAATTCATACTTGTAGTCTACCTCAAATTTAGATTGATCAAGAACGGCTTCATTTCTAGTTGTAACAATGATCACACTTCCTGCCATAAACCAATCACGCTCCCTAGCCAATGCATCTAGTTGACTCTTGTCATCTATATCATCCAGAAGAATGAGAACATTTTTCCCTTTGAAACTGGATTGAATTATACTAATTCCATTATCAATTGTAGACACTTGCCTTTTGCTCTGTAGTATATCCGATATTAGTTGACTCTGCAGATACATAATACCGTGGCGTCTTGTAGTTTCTCTAACATCTGGAAGGAAGCTGACATGCACAAATTTATTTGAGAGTTGATTGTAGATGCACTTGGCAAGAGTTGTCTTGCCTATCCCGCCCATGCCATAAATTCCAATCATTCGAGCATTGATGGAAGGATTGTTGATCCAATTCATAATTTCCTTCATACGATCATCAAGTCCAACTAGTTGCTTAGACACATCCAGCTGAAAATCTTTCCGTAACTTGCTTATAACGTTTTCAACCACATGTTCTATTAATTTTCCCTCATGCCTATCAAACAACAAAAACAATGAGAAGTTATGAACCTAGACATAGTTTATGCAAAGTATTCTTTCCTTATCAACTGAGCTAAACCTTGTTGGCTATAGGAGGTCGATTTTATCTAGTGGTGATCAAGCTTTGAAGACCGAGCATTGCAGTCATTAGGAGGCCTATTGTTTAGTGATTGATAATACTGGCTAGAGGTGTCGTTTCTTTGTTTTTTTTTCGCTCTATACAGGAGGAAAATGTAAATTCTTGGGCACTACGGGATGCTTTGGTTTTAGTTGTCATTGGTTTAGTTTTAAGGGACATCTTGGGGCGTACTGGTGTTTGTTGTCTTCAAGGCATTACGGCTATTTATTTTGGGGATCTTTTTTGAGCTTACAGTAAAAGTAATTCATCTGCATTTCCTCAACTCTGCACAAAGAAGAAAACTTATCAAAAAAGAAAAGTTCAGTAAAGTACCCATTCGCAATTTTTTGAGATTCCCATCCAACTAAGTGACTAACTTCATTAAGTGCTTGTTGCCCCTCTTCGATATCCTTCTTATCAAAATGTTCCCGACTTGAATCGAAGGCATTTCCAAAATTACCTTTTAGATGCCGCACATCGGATGGGGAAACTTTGTAAAATATAGGCAACACTATTTGTGACGCGCTCTTCTTACAGTCCATGATATGAACGAGCTCACGGAGGCACCATTTGCTCGAAGCATAATTTTCGGAGATGATGGGGATTGAAATCTTAGACTGTGTGATGGCATCGAGAATCTCTGAACAAAATTCCTCACCAATTGGGATGTTGTTCTCGTCCCTGAACACGCAAAGCGATATAGTCCCTGCTTTGATCAGACTGTGATAGAGGTGATCAGTAAAAGTATTGCGGGTATCTGAGCCTCTAAAGCTCAAGAACACGTCATATTGACCGCTACCTACACCTGCGGCTTGTGTAGAGATGAATGAAGAAGTGGATGCTCCTTCAGTGCTCTCTTCCTCTGTCCTCTTGTTCTTTCCCTGACTTTGCCCTCTGTCCATAGTGATCTTAGGGGGAAAGTTGAAAAGAAAGATCCCCTTTTTGCTGCTTAAAAGGATTATTGAACAACGAAAGACGCTTTCCAAATGCTTTTCTGCAAATGCTTGTTGGCTCCGAATAACGTGTTCGTTAATTCCCTAGGTAATAAAGACACGACCTTCAGTTAAGTAAGCTAACATCATTTCACTGCAGAAGATTAGGTGGCCCTGAAGAGGCCCCCAAAAAGCTCACATCATTTACTTGTTTAGAAACATAAGTTTGAAATTAACAAAATACATTGTACTTAATCGACTTCCTTAAAAACATATTTGAACAATTACAGAACTTCACGCATGTGTATGATATTTGAAGGTGAATTCTTTCATTTCAAGGTGAGATATTGAAATTAAGGAGGTAACTCCATGGAAGCATCTTCCTCTGGATATAAGCTCACACGATGCCTAATCCTTGTACCTTGCTATTATTATTTTTATCCTAATACATAAACAAACCTAACTATCTCCACCACCTCATTTTCACAACCCCTTCTATGTATTCCCATGTCCATTGGCCAAACCAATAAAGACTCATGTAATTGTTGCCCAATAAACCAGATCCTCCAGATGTGTGCACTTTCTAATTGGAGGGAATTTCCATCAATCACGTTTTTAATTTGGCGGGTTTCGAGTTTTAGGCATTGCTCATATGTAAAATTAACTAAATCTAAAACATTAATCAAGGAAAAATTTTCAATTGATCAGTTGTTTTGATTATGAAGGAAGTAAATGAAAATGATTCTAAATGAAAGGGAAATACTTCCTTTTAGGCCCACATTTTATTTCTTTCTAAAAGTGCATAGAAAGAAATGAGAGGAAATGTGAAAATTGCACTTTTCTTCCGGTTGGCATTACTTCCTTTTTAAGGATGAATAGAATGAACGATAATTAAGTCTATCGATGAAATTAAGTTCCATTACCATCATTTCCACCCAACATGCATCCAAACATTTTTCAAGGACTTTTAACTTATTTCTCCAAGCAAACTCGAGCTTCTCTGACAAGCTGTTGGAGAAATCTTTCCAGAATATTTTGAAGCTGACAAAACATTTCTATCAGTCTAGTCTGGATATCGACAGTTTAAAGTCTCAAGACTTTGTAATCTCAAGACTCAAGACTTAAGACTCAAGACTCAAGACTCAAGACTATTCTCACTGACAGTCTTTCTAATCCAGTGACGAAGGAAATCCGAAGCCGAAGTATATGGTTGAGGATTCGATCCTATCCTCTGGAAAAGATCCCTTGGTTGGATAATCATTTCGGATTCTTTGATTCTTATCTAAGAACAATTAAAGATCCGATGATCGACGAAACATTCTTGGAATGTTCTATTCTTGGAAACCAAAATCCTGATTGTATGGGCGAACAGGATTGATGGGCTATCATCAGATTCCTTAAATAGCTCGGATGATCTTCTTAATTGATTCCGTCCAACGGGTAGATTGGAGGAATTCCTTTGGTAAGTGCCAACGGCTATGATGGCATAAAGGAGTATAAAAGGAAGACGTTCTAGTTGTTTTAAGAGTGTGATCGATAGAAAAATTCCAGAGTCTGAAGAACCTTGATTGTTAGTCGATACAGTTCGAGCGAAATTATATACACAGAGAGTGTTTATACTTGGTGACACCTTGAGCAAGTATAGTAGATCATCTACACCTAGAAATCAAGGAAGATCAACACTGTAATATCTCTTTGTTCATAGTGGAATCCAGCCAATCGGCTGTTAGTGCAGAAGAGTGGACGTAGGCTTGAATCAAGCCGAACCACTATAAACCGTGTGTTCAATTCTCTCTTTCCTTTACTTAGTCTTACGATTGATTTTTTAATTATTGCAAATCCTTCATCTGTCTAAGTATTGTGCAATCTTCAAGAAAATTTTTATAAACCTATTCACCCCCCTCTAGGTACTCGTACTAGCAATATCAATTGGTATCAGAGCTAGTGTTCTTACTTTATTTGAAGTGTTTTACTTCAAAGTAAAAGATCCATGGCTAGTATGCTAGCACCAGGGCTGGTGGAAGGGCAAAGCAATACCAGACCACCCTACTTTGATGGAAAGGATTACAACATCTGGAAAAACAAGGTGAAACCTTTTCTACAGTCAAAGGATCCTCTGGAATGGGATGTGGTGGAAAGAGGAATTACTCCTACTGCTGCATCAGTATCCGAAAGAGGGAAAGAAACTGTTGATACCAGCGGAATGTCTCAAGAAGAGATAAACAAGAGACAAGCACTCGATGCAAAAGCAATTTACTCTTTATATTGTGCTTTATCACCAACTGAATATAACAGAATATCTTCTTGTGATACAGCAAAAGAAGTTTGGGACAGATTACATATCACTTATGAAGGGACAGACCGAGTGAAGGAGACCAAAATTAACATTCTCCTTGGTCAATATGAATCCTTCAAAATGAAACCAGGAGAATCTATAATTGACATGTTTAGCCGTTTTACAGATATTATCAATGGCCTTGAGAATCAAGGACAGAAAATTTCTGATCCTATGAAGGTGAACAAGCTACTGCGTGGACTCTCCAAGGATTGGAATCATATAAAGACTTCAATAAGAGAGACGCAAAGAATTATGCCATTATCTGTAGACGAGCTAATTGGAACTCTTCAGTCTTACGAAGTGGAATGAATTAATGAAGACGAAGATCCAAGAGGTAAGAAATTCATTCAATTAAAATCTAACGATGATTCTGATGATATAGACTCTGAAGAAGATCTGGACGATGAGGAGCTTGCTCTAATAATTAGAAAGTTCAGAAAGCTGAATAGAAGAGGAAGAAGGTTCAACTCAAGGAAACAAAGTCTTCAGAAACAGTAAACCAAGTTTGTTGATAATGAGGAACCAAACAAAGATGTAGTTTGCTTCGAATGTAAGAAAAAGGGACACATCAGATCAAATTGTCCTCTCCTAAAGAAGAAGAGAGGAAAAGCTGAAAAGTCTCGAAAAGCTCTCAAAGCCGAAACTTGGAGCGATATAGAGTGTGAAGAAAGTGATGAGGAATATGCTAACCTGTGTCTGATGGTACAATCAGACTCAGATTCTGGATCAGACTCAGACAGTGAATTTGAGGTAAGTGATTATAAAATCCCTGTCAAAGTCTCTAAATACATTGATGAACTATGTTTTAGTCTTAAGACTTCTCTAAAAAAGATTTCCGAACTTAAAAAGGAAAACTCAGTTTTAAAACAAAAGGAAAATATTTTAGAAGAAAAAGTGAAAAGTTTAGACTTGAATGTTTCTACTCTTAAGGAGAATGAAGATAAACTTTCAAAAGAAAATGCTTTCTTAAAAACTGACTTATCAAATATTTCAAAGAAATTTTCAATAGGGTCTGAAAAACTTGAAAAAGTTCTTTCAGTCGGTATGACAGCAGAAACAATTCCTTTGATTGATTTTCCAAAAGTAAAAACAAGAATTAAAAAAAGACCATCAAAAGAGACTTACAAAAATCATTTCAAGAAAGTTTTTGTAAAGTCTGTAGGTCGAAATGCTCTAAGGTGTTCAAAGTGTAACAGTCAGGATCATTTTGAAAAAGAGAGTCTTATGGTTTGGAAGCCTGTTAAGAAAGTATGGCCTAGTAATGCTTATTCTACTAACGCCAAAGGACCCAAGAAAATTTGGGTACCAAAGAAAGCTTGAGACTCTCTTTTGAATGCAGGTCTCTGTCAAAAAGAAAGTTAAGTGATATCTTGACAGCGGATGTTCAAGACACATGACAGGAGACTCAAATTGCTTCATAAAGCTTGTTCAAGTGAATGGTGGAAAAGTCTCATTTGAAGGAAACAGCAAAGGAAGCATTGTGGGATTTGGAACTGTGAAAATTGGAAATCTCACAATAAGCAATGTCTCTCTAGTGGAAGGACTCAACTACAATCTTCTAAGCATTAGCCAATTGTGTGATACTGGTTTCAAGATCTCATTTCAAGAAGGCATATGTTCTGGAATTAGCAAAGACTCAACTCAGTCTTTCATGGGTCGAAGGCATGGAAATATCTACCTTCTTGATGTAAAACCAAATGAAGCACAATGCCTAATCTCAATTCAAGATGAAGCAGTCTTATGGCACAGAAAGCTTGGCCATGTCAACATGAAGTAATTAGCCAAAATCTCATCAAAGAAGCTTGTTCGAGGTCTACCTAAATTGCCATACCAAAAGTCCGATTCATGCACTCCATGCATTCTGGGAAAGCAGGTAAGAAATTCATTTAAGCCAATAAATCATGTCTCTACTAATCATGTACTACAGTTGCTTCATATAGATCTCTTCGGACCAACCAGAACCCAGAGCATTGGAGGTAAGAAATATTGCCTAGTAATTGTGGATGATTACTCCCGCTTTACTTGGGTATATTTCCTTGCAAGTAAGTCAGAAACCTTTTCGTATTTTGAAAAATTTGCCAAAAAGGTTCAAAATGAAAAAGGATGTGCAATCTCAAGCATAAGAACAGATCATGGAAGTGAATTTGAAAATCAAGATTTTACGAAATTTTGTGATAAATCTGGTTTTAATCATATGTTTTCCTCTCCATATACTCTAGAGCAAAATGGAGTTGTGGAAAGAAAGAATAGATCTCTTCAAGAAATGGCTAGAACACTTTTAATTGAAAGCAAAATTTCTTCACGATTTTGGGCTGAAGCTGTTTCAACAGCATGCTATATTATAAATAGAGTCTTTTTAAGACCTATTTTAGAGAAAACCCCCTATGAATTGTTCAAAGGTAAGAAGCCTATTGTTTCATACTTTCATGTGTTTGGTTGCAAATGCTTTATTTTGAAAAATGCAAATGATCGAGTTGGTAAGTTTGAAGAAAGATCAGATGAAGGCATCTTCCTTGGATATTCTACATCAAGCAAAGCTTACAGAGTCTATAACAAGAAAAGCCAGTCGGTGGAGGAATCAACGAATGTCAAATTCCAAGACTCAATGCAAGATGAATCCAGCCAGACTCAGTATGAAGAGTCTGAACCCACTCCAGACCTTCCAACGCTTACAACTCAAGAAGCATCTCAGTCTCTGGAAGTCCAACATCAAGAAGCACATGAAGATTCAAACAAAGAAAGAGATCATCAACCAGGCAGATCAACCAGTAACTGGAAGCATAAATCCAGTCATCCCAAAGATCTCATTATTGGCGAAATCAATGAAAGAATCCGCACCAGATCAAAAAGGCGTGAAGAATCTAATGCTGTGGCTCTCATTTTTGAAATTGAACCAAAAAGCATAGAAGAAGTTTTATCTGATGAAAGTTAGATCGAAGCTATGCAAGAAGAACTCAGACAGTTCAACATCAATGATGTCTGGGAGTTGACATCTAAACCAAAAGGTAAAACTGTTATTGGAACCAAATGGGTATTCAGGAACAAGATGAATGAAGAAGGAAAAGTCGTACGAAACAAAGCAAGACTCGTGGCCAAAGGATATATGCAAGAAGAAGGAATAGACTATGATGAGACTTACGCTCCAGTAACAAGGTTAGAAGCTATTCGTCTATTACTTGCGTTTGCTTGTTATAAAAATTTCAGGTTATTCCAAATGGACATCAAAAGTGCATTCCTAAATGGATTCATCCATGAGGAAGTTTATGTGGAACAACCACCTGGGTTTGAAGACTCAAAGAAGCCAGACTCAGTCTTCAGACTGAAAAAGGCCTTGTATGGTTTAAAGCAAGCACCTCGAGCTTGGTACAACAGACTAAGTAAGTTCTTATTACAAAATGGTTTTGTCAAAGGTAAAGTAGATACTACTTTGTTTATCAAAAAGGAAAACAAAAGCTTTTTACTTGTTCAAATATATGTGGACGATATTATTTTTGGATCACCTAATGAAAGTCTATGCAAGAAATTTTCTAAGTCTATGCAGGATGAGTTTGAAATGAGTATGATGGGAGAGTTAACATTCTTTCTTGGACTCCAAGTGAAACAAATGAAGGAAGGAACTTTTATTCATCAAGAAAAATATGCGAATGATCTTGTCAAAAGGTTTGGATTGGAAAAGTGCAAAAAGACCGACATACCAATGTCATGTTCTCAGAAGATAGACAAGGATGAAGAAGGGAAGAAAGTAGATCAAAAGCTGTACAGGAGCATGATCGGTTCACTTCTTTATCTTACTGCTTCTAGACCTGATATTTTGTTGAGTGTTTGCATTTATGCTAGGTTTCAATCAGATCCTAGAGAATCCCATCTCAGTGCTGTAAAACGTGTTATCAAATACGTTGCCTCATCTTCAAGCATCGGTCTCTGGTATCCCAAGAAGGGAGACTTTAATCTTCTAGGATACTCAGATGCAGATCTGGCCGGTTGCAGAGTCGATAGAAAAAGCACTTCTGGAACTTGTCAACTGCTTGGAAACAGGACAGTGTCTTGGTTTTCGAGGAAGCAAAGCACTGTAGCTCTCTCAACGACAGAAGCAGAGTATGTAGCTCTTGGAAGCTACTGTTCGCAAATTCTATGGATAAAACAACAGCTACAAGACTTTGGGATTGAAGACTCATGCACAGAAATCAAATGTGACAACACCAGTGCGATCAATCTCACCAAAAATCCAATCCTTCATTTAAGAGCAAAGCATATTGAGATTCGACATCACTTCATTAGAGATCATATTCAAAATGGAGAAATCTCGATTCAATTTGTTGATTCAAAGAGTCAACTAGCGGATATATTCACAAAGCCTTTGGAGAAAAATCAATTCGACTTTATCCATTCAAGACTCAACATTTTGAAGCTTGAAGAAGTCAAAGTCTAGAGACTCACCAACTCTAAGACTCTAATCTTTCAGACTTTAAATCCTCAGACTCAGACATTCGTGGCTATAGACTGTAAGTTGTATTTCATCTAAAAGGTACGAATTTTCATTTAGTTATTTTAACTCGAAAAGGTACGATCTTTCGTTCAGTTATTCTATAATCCGCATGAAATTTGAAGACTTATTTTTTTTTTAAAAAGGAATAATTTTGGCAGTTATTGATTTTGAAAAGGAGTGATCGTTCACTTTCCTTGCACCGATTGAACTTCCCTTTTCAAAACTGAGTTATATATATACAGTTTTTCTTTTCCCAATCTTCAAAACCCTAAAAGGCACTCTCCTCCCGATACTATTTTTACTGCTTGTTTGTCGTCGAGAAAGTGGTCATTTTACTTGGGAAAGCAAGTGAAGGAATCTTCTAATCGACAAAGAAAGATGTATTCTTCGAGGAAATCATCAAGAATCGCAAGCAGGGGACCACAAAGAATGGAGAAGGGACCGACTCACTTCGATCTCACTGAGGAAGAAGGCTTAACAAGTCAGAGACAAAGTCCGATTCGCTCTCATCCACGTCATTCAACGCCTCCTGCCCCACAAGATGCAAGTCATCATCTGGAAGAAGAGATAATCGAGGATGCCGACCCAGTAAGAGTCCAAAAACCCTCCTTTATCTATAAGCTTTATCGTGCGTTGAAAAGCATAGGTACTCCATTGAATTATATAGATGACTTCCTTAAGGACAAAAATTATGGGAATGAGTATCTTTTTCTGAGGAAAATGGAGGAATTGGGAATTGCTCCGAAAGGAAAAGCAGAGGACGCACTTGCAAACATTCCAAGTGATCCTCGTATGCCAGGACAAAATTTAATTGAAGGGAACGATGATGATAGAATGTTCCTTGAATTTCAACCGAAAATGGGAGTGGCAGCAAAGGTGAAAGGAAATTGGATGGATTTGTTCAAATCCAAGGATCAGGAAAAAGTGTATTTCAGGCTGTTGAAAAGAGGGGTGATAAACCCTAGAAGTGTCGATTTTGACTTCCTGAACGCCATCAACATAAACTTAAGAGAAAAGTTGAATTTGTTTCAACTTGAGAATTTTTGCTCTGACTCTACGGACGGGTATGCTCATCTGACCGCTTATTTCTATTCAAATCTTAGCTTTTTGGATGCGAATAGAATTTCATTCACTGTACGAGACCAAGTCTACGTGGTAGATGTGAATATGTTGGCGAACATAGTTGGAGTTGAACGAGGACGTTATCTACCAATCAAAGTCTCACCTGCTCGTACTACTCTGGAACTTGTCAAAGATAGGGACGCAGAGAAGAAAGTTACCTATTCCAGGATGAATGCCATCAACATTGTGCTTCATAAGATTGCAATCAACTGTCTCAGACCGAAGTCTACGTCAAAGACTTCCGTGTCTCTTTCTGAAGCAAAGTTGATGTACGCGATCAACTCAGGACGGAAGTTTTCTCTCCCGCACACTATTCTCTTCCATATGTACAGAGCAATGTCGAAAGACAAAGGACAATTGCCTTATCCTGGTCTAGTGACCAAGATCTTCAGACACATGAATATTGAACCGCCTCAAACACTTTGTGTTCAACCGTGTGATAAGATGGTGGTAGGTTTGAAGATGTTAACGAAGATGCGTCTGCAAGAACTTTCCAAGGCAATGGAGAAATTCAGAGTGAAATCTCCAATTCAGTCTGCTTCAAAGAGAAAAGGAAAGGAGGCTATTGGTGCCCCATCGAAAAAGAAGAAAAGACCTCTCATCCTGGAGGATGAAGATGAAGAGGATGAAGATCCTACTATCCATGCACTGACAAGAACCAGACGTTCTGTATCTCAGCCAACAGAACTTCAGAAGAAACAGAGAGAAGAAGAAGAGCAAACCAAGAACAGAGAAGAAGAAGAGCAGAGAGAGAAGGAGAAAGAAGCTGAAGAAGAGAAAGAAAAGTCTGCTGCTGAATTTGGAGAGAAGGGAAATCTAGAGCATGATCATCACTCTTCCCCTTTGGATGTCCTAGAAACAGGGGGAGTTGGCGAGCAAGAAAGGTCTACACCTCATGCTGCAGATAGTGAAGGTCCAAGACAATCTCCAGCAGACCCAGAAGAATTTCAGGCTTCTCAATTGCCTGAAGAAGGTGATACGTCGACACCAAATCTGCAAGACTATACAGAAGCGCCATCGTATACATTTACTCCATCTGAAAAAGCTCATGCCAGTACACAGACAGACAATTCTGCAGATTTTCATCGCATCATGGATATTCTTCTGGAAATGCGTGGCCAGATATATGCTCTGGACTGTGAAATTCAAGCCATGAAGAATGCTGGACAAGCATCTTCAGTCAACCTGGAGGACAAGATGAAAGACCTCACTCTGCAACTTCAAGCCAATGCCAAAGGAGAGGAAGTAGCTCATCTAAGGGAGGACTTGAAGAGGCTAGAAGGCGTAGTCCAGTCAATGGGAGATTTCCAGATCGTGCGCATTCCCAAGCAGACATGACTCATTTCTCACCCTTTTTAATGATGACAAAAAGGGGGAGAACCAATTTGAACCAACATTTTTAAAACTTTGACTTTTGTGGTCATGTTTATTTTTGAGTATGACTTGAGAACTTGAACTTGGGTGTGAATTTAAATTTGACTAAATTGGCTGTGGATTTTGATGCTTGAATGGTTGCATTTATATCAAGTATTGTTATATGGTATTACTCATGAAAGACTAACCAATTTGCTGTGGATGTAGAGTCTGGTTGTTTTATTAATCTTTATGAGTTAGCCATATTGCTTGAGAAATGTTTTTGCAGGTCAAAGTTGTTCAAATCTACAAGAAAGTTTTGTCACCATCTAAAAGGGGGAGATTGTTGGAGAAATCTTTCCAGAATATTTTGAAGCTGACAAAACATTTCTATCAGTCTAGTCTGGATATCGACAGTTTAAAGTCTCAAGACTTTGTAATCTCAAGACTCAAGACTTAAGACTCAAGACTCAAGACTCAAGACTATTCTCACTGACAGTCTTTCTAATCCAGTGACGAAGGAAATCCGAAGCCAAAGTATATGGTTGAGGATTCGATCCTATCCTCTGGAAAAGATCCCTTGGTTGGATAATCATTTCGGATTCTTTGATTCTTATCTAAGAACAATTGAAGATCCGATTCTTATCTAAGAACAATTGAAGATCCGATTCTTATCTAAGAACAATTGAAGATCCGATGATCGACGAAACATTCTTGAAATGTTCTATTCTTGGAAACCAAAATCCTGATTGTATGGGCGAACAGGATTGATGGGCTATCATCAGATTCCTTAAATAGCTCAGATGATCTTCTTAATTGATTCCGTCCAACGGGTAGATTGGAGGAATTCCTTTGGTAAGTGCCAACGGCTATGATGGCATAAAGGAGTATAAAAGGAAGACGTTCTAGTTGTTTTAAAAGTGTGATCGATAGAAAAATTCCAGAGTCTGAAGAACCTTGATTGTTAGTCGATACAGTTCGAGCGAAATTGTATACACAGAGAGTGTTTATACTTGGTGACACCTTGAGCAAGTGTAGTAGATCATCTACACCTAGAAATCAAGGAAGATCAACACTGTAATATCTCTTTGTTCATAGTGGAATCCAGCCAATTGGCTGTTAGTGCAGAAGAGTGGACGTAGGCTTGAATCAAGCTGAACCAGTATAAACCGTGTGTTCAATTCTCTCTTTCCTTTACTTAGTCTTACGATTGATTTTTTAATTATTGCAAATCCTTCATCTGTCTAAGTATTGTGTAATCTTCAAGAAAATTTTTATAAACCTATTCACCCCCTCTAGGTACTCGTACTAGCAATATCACAAGCTGATACGTTCGTCTCTCTTCAAACGGCTCAGAACAAGGTACTCTCCCTCTTATTTAACTTTAATCAATCTTAGACCGTCTTTGTTCTCCTTCCCTCACTCCCTCCTCTTTTTGTGTGAATGTTGCTTCTCTATTCATTTCGGGTTGTTTGCTTCACTTCTTTGATGTTTTCATTCAAATTTTGCGATTTCATATTTTAATTTTATTAAAAATTGTCATATTCTTAATGACGTTGGAAATGCAAGGTAGAGATGAACAAATGGTCGTTGTCATTTCTCTCTTATTTATTTCGTGTTGGCCCCAAATGCCAATAATTTTATATGGACAAATTTATGATATGATGTTACCAAGCTATTCACTTCAAACTTTCAAATTTAAATTATTGATTGATAAATTGTCTACAAAATAGATTTATAATTCGTTAAATGACACCAAATGAACATAACACGTTAGTATTAAGTTACTAATGATATATGAAATACTTGTGCACTGTCCTTGAGTTCTTTTCTGGGTCAATTTTTTATTACAATTTTGTTGGCATATCATTCAAATGTTGAAAAGTCAGTGCAACAATGATAAAAGAAGTATGCGAAATATTCAAAAAATAAAAGATAATTTAGGAAAAAGCATAGAAAAGACGAGAATGAAGTGTCCAGGCTTACTTTTAGAAGGAAGCAGTGATATTTAGAGGTAATGTCCAAAAGGCTTTTGAATTATGAATTCACAACACACGGAAACTTTCATGAACATGAGTTGAAAGTAAAAAGGGGAATGAAAAATGTATGGAAATTTAAGGACGAAAGTTGGAACAAAAAGATGAATTTTTGCGCATAAAAAGGATCGACAAATTAATCTCTATGAACAATAATGA
The DNA here is from genome assembly GCA_019915185.1 of Eucalyptus camaldulensis. NCBI lineage: Eukaryota > Viridiplantae > Streptophyta > Magnoliopsida > Myrtales > Myrtaceae > Eucalyptus > Eucalyptus camaldulensis. The sequence continues at coordinate 24,381,914 of JAHSVA010000003.1, forward strand.
ACATAAATCTGTTACCACATAAGGAAAAACGAACATGAAATCTTTAATTAATTGGTAATTGATTGACTAGGAGCAGTTGCATATGCTTTTAGCCTTTGCGTTATCTTCTTTTGGACCTCACACTATTGAAGTCAAGCTTGTTGGCTTGATCCACCCACGAGTACCGTGTACATCAATTTTTCAATTGGGCTATAAAGAACTAGAATCTGTGTACAAGTATATTGCATTCAACTAAGAAGGTAAGTATACGTTTGGTCTTTATTTGGTTATTGAAACTCAGAATTTGATAAATCATTTAAAAGATAATAATTGAGCTGAAACGGAATTAGAAATTGTGTGAAAGACTTCAAGAAAGGACCAAGCTAGTAATTGTGGATGTGATTTTATATTTTAATTTTGCTTAACAATGTCAGTTGGACATGTGAGGTAAAGATAAACAAATGCTGGTGGTTATTTATCTTTTATCTATTTCACGCTGGAACCACATGCTACAATTCCATGTAAAATTAATTTATTTTGAATTAGTATGCTATCGCCGAGCCTTTCAATTCAAATACTCAAATCTAAAAAGTTGATTGATATCTTGTCTATAAAATAGAGCTATTAGATGGCACCACACATAGGAGCGGATGCTCCCTTAGTGCTCTCTTTTTATGCACTCTTTTTTCTTCTTATTGATATTATTGAACGTGGTTATTTATCTTTTATCTATTTCACGCTAGCACCACATGCTATAATTTCGTATAAAATGAATTTATTTTGAATGAGTATGCTATCACCGAGCCTTTCATTTCAAATTTTCAAATCTATAAAGTTGATTGATATATTGTCTATAAAATAGAGCTATAATTTGTTAGATGGCACCAAACGGAGGAGCGGATGCTTCGTTAGTGCTCTCTTTTTATGCACTCTTTTTTCTTCTTGTTGAGATTATTGAATACAGGCATAAAGACACAAGAAGCCCCGCAAAGGAACAACCTGAAATGGAAGTAGAATACGATAATTGGCTAAATTTGTGATAATTCAGGTTAAATTGATTAAACACATTTTGAAGAACGAATTTATTCTTTGTAAAGAAAGAGGCGTAATAAATGAGTGATATAAAGCTAGGTGACTCTCCTAATATGCGTGTATGACCCAATTTATTCGATTGTTGTCATGAGTGTGTCGTAAAATCGATTTATATTTTGTTCTTACTATTGGATATCATGTAAAAGATCTTAGGAAGTATCATATTATGGATTTTGATGTGTTTTATATTGCAATAATTGAAATTATCATGAGGTGTGAGCTGGTAAAAAGAAGAACTGTAGTTAAAATGCTCAAAGTCTCACAGTACTTTTTAATTCCTCATTTACTGTTCTTTTTTTCAACTAAAGACTCGGTCAATTTTTGAAGCTTTGAAGTGAGAAAATGATTTTTTTTTTTCTTTTTTCTTGCTAAAGAAGGGAGAAAATGAATCAGAGGTGAAAGGAAATATACTTTCTAGGATTAATGGTCCAACAATTCGAGTAAAACAAAATATTACTCATTTGGAATGTTCTAGAGGGAGGTAAAATTATTGAATGAAGTCTCCTCAAGAGAAGACTTACTCTTAGGATGATTGGTTTTAGGATAAATGGGTTCTAAACAAAGAATTAGGAACTTATTATGTAATGATTAGTTCTCCTCTTTTATAACCGATAACCAAAGTAGTTGACCCAGAACCAGCCTACTCTTATTTTTTTGATTTATTTTTCCATAAATTGATCTAGGATCTTCAAACATAGAGAAACCTCACAATGCATTAAAAAAAAAAAAAAAAAGAGAATGGTCTATGAATTCAACCGAAATGTGGCAAATTTGTGTGCAATAAAGTCTAGTGCACTTGCATACCTACTCGCTCTAGTTCAACAAAAGATCAGTACTGAATTACGATGCAACTAAGAATCAGATAGGAAGGCCATCATAGGATTAGCCACATCTAAAGTCGAAAACAAAAGGCTTTCCTTTTTTCACTGAAGTCAAATCTAAGCTGGGGACATACCTCGTCAACAGGCAACAACGACTCCAAAATAGAGAATAGAAGACCCTCCTCTGTCATTCAGAAACCAACCCCACATCCCCAATAGTCAAAAAGGGCCCACGGCACACTTAGTTCAGCCGATTATTCCAATAATAAAGTGACCAAATCAAAATAAACGAGATGCTAATAAGAGATCAAAAAGTGATTACCACAAGCAAGCTGAGGTGCGTAGAGAGGCACGAGATCGGAGAGAGAGGAACCGTAAACAAGCCTGGGCGAGAACTTTTAAGAGGGATAAAGAACAGAGAAAGTGAGTGAGGACTAATCGGTAGACAATAGTCTCAAATTGTTTGCAAGAAAGAGGTCGAATGCGAATGATAAAGTGAGAGAGAGAGAGAGAGGACCAATTAGTAGTAGGCGATAGTCTCGAATGATTATTTATGGACCTACATCTTCATATGGCTGATTGACTAGTAGCAATAAAATTGTTTTCAGGTGGCAAGTCAAGTCAAGCCACACAATTTGGACCAAAGTACAGAATGACCCCTTCTGTTCATATCTACTTAGAAACCATTTTGTTAAACTGATAATCATGGCTCTAACCGACATGTGAATCTTCCATTATATTATTTTCAAAGACGTTCTTACTGCTGTAAATGCTACATTCTCCTCCCACCCTAAACATGCATAGATCATATTGTCAGTAAGTCAGCTACGCTGTATATACATAAAAGTCATGTCTTTGCTCTAAGCAGTAAAAACGCATGAAAACCACACTTAATGATGAGTTTCTCTAATTCAATCTGCAAAGATAAAGTCCACCTAAAAATTGTCCACATATTAAATATGCGCAAGTACGTTGAAAGCAGCAGCTTTGCTCACTTTCGAGTTTTCCATTGTAACCAGCACAAAAAATGGTAATATTGTGAATTTTTCATAATTTCCGAAGACATTTGAATTATGAATTTGGTGAATTTAAAGTTAAAAAGAAAATGAAAGATGCATGGCAATCTAAGGGTGAAGTTGGAATGAACGATGCTTTTATGCTGGATAAAAGTATCGATGAACTAATCTCTACGAACAAGAATGAATATGAATATGTTACCATGCAAGAAAAAACCAACATGAAATCTTTAATTAATTGGTAATTGATTGACTACGAGCAGTTGCAGATGTTTTTAGACCTCGCCTTGTCTTCTTTTGGACCTCACACTATTCAAGTCAAACTTGTTGGCTTGATTAACTCACGAGTGACGTGTTCAGTAATTTTTCAATTGGGCTATAAAGAACTATAATCTGTGCACGACTGTATTATATTCACTTAAAATTATAAGCATACGTTTGGTTTTTTATTTTATTTTTGGTTATTGAAAATCAGAATTTGATAAATCATTAAAAAGACAATAATTGAGTTGGAATAGAATTAGAACTGTGGGGAAGACATCGAGAAAGAAACATATGCTAGTAATTGTGGATGTGATTATATATTCTAATTATGTTTAAAATTGTCATGTTATTAATGAAGTTGGAAAGGAGACGTAGAGATAAACCAAAATGCTCATGGCTATTTATCTTTTATCTATTCCATGCCGGCACCGCATCCTCCAGTTCTATGTAAAATGATTTTGAAGTGGCATGTTATCACCGAGCCTTTCATTTCAAATTTTCAAATCCAATAGGCTGATTGATATCTTGTCTATGGAATAGAGCTATAGCGCTCTTTTCTTGAGAAGAAAGGAAGTAAAAGGAAGCTGCTGCTGAAAATTCAGAGTCAACCACCATGAGAATGGCGTTGAGTGCTTGTCCCCATTTTTGTGGAGGGCCCATCTTGAGAATATCACCGCAGAGAGGTGTAAGAAATGAATGATATAAAGCTAATCTCCTAATATGGGCTTATGGCTCGATTTATTTGATTGATTTCATTTGTGTCAAAAGATCAACTAGATTTTTTTGCTAGGATTAATGGTCCAACAATTCAAGGAAAACAGAATAACTCTTTTGGAATACTATATAGGGAGGTAAAATTATCGAATGAAATCTCTTCAAGAGAAGACTTACTCTTACAATGATCAGTTTTAGGATGACTAGATTCTTAATTAAGAATCACGAACTTATTCTTTAATAATCGGTTCTCCGTTATTGTAACCGAGAACCAAACTAGTTGACCCCGGAACCACCCAACTTTTATTTTTCTATTTTTTTCTATAAATTGATCTAGGACCTTTAAACATAGAGAAACCTCACAATGAATAAAAAAAACAAAAGGGTCTCTGGATTCGAGCGAAACGTGGCAATTTTGCGCGCAATAGAGTCTAGCAATAGAGTCTAGCGCGCTTCCAAACCTACTCGTTCTAGTTCAACAAAAGATCAATACTGAATCACAATGCAACTAACAATGAGGCAATAAGGCCATCATAAGATTAGCCACAACTTTACAAAGGCTTTCTGTTTTCATCAAAGTCAAATCTGAGCTGGGGATATTCCTCGTTAGGAGGTAACAGCAACTCCAAAAGAAAGAATAAAAGGCCCTCCTCTGCAATTCAGCAGCCACCACCACATCCCCAATAGAGAAAAAGGGCCTAGAACATACTAGTTCAGCCTATCATTTCAATAATAAAGCGACGAATCAATAGAAACGACATGCTGATAAGAGATGAAAAAGTGATTACCTTCCGTGAGTTGAAATGCAAAGGGAGGTGTGAGATCGGCGAGAGAAGACCCTAAACAAGTCTGGGCAAGAACTTCTAAGAGGGAAAAGAACAGACAAAGAGAGTGAGGACTAATCAGTAGATGATAGTCTCAAATTGTTCTACAAGAGAGAGGCCAAATGTGAAAGATAAAAGTAAGAAATGAGAGAGAGAGAGAGAGAGAGAGAGAGAGAGAGAGGACCAATCAGTAGTAGACGATAGGCTGATTGACTGGTAGCAATTAAATTGTTTTCAGATGGCAAGCCAAGTCAAGCCACGCAATTTGGACCCGAGTACGGAATGCCCACTTCTGTTCATATCTACTTATAAAACATTTTGTTAAACAGATAAATGTGGCTCTAATCGGCTTGTGAATTTTATTGTCAAAGACGTTCTTACTCTGTAAATGCTACATTTCCCTTCCACCCTAAATATGCATAAATCATATCGTCAAATCTATCGTAGGTCAGTAATTTTCTACACTACATATACGTAGAAGTCAAGTATTTGTTGAAAGCAGTAAAATCGCATGAAAACCACTCTTTATGACAAGTTTCTCTAATTCAATCTGCAAAGATAAAGTCCCCACATTAAATATGGGCAAGCTCATTGAAACCAATAGCTTCACTCACTTTCAAATTTCCATTGCAACCAGCACAAAAAATAGTGCAATTGTGAATTTTTCATAATTTCAGGAAAACATTTGACTTTTCTGTCATTTTCCAGAAATTACGAAAATTGCCAATATAAGGGAAAATGGTTTTATGGACATTTAAAAATTCTCTAGTTGATCTGATTTGTTGTTGCATTCTGATCCATAGCCTTTGAAGGGTTTTGTGCGACTATTGAAGAGAATAGACCATGGAAAAAATCTAGTTTTTAAATGTATTCAAGGGAAAAAAAAAAGAATTATTTCTGCAAAAATTCAGTATTTTGGATGTTTCAGGTTTTAAGTAATGTTGGCTCCGACCACAAAAAAAAAAAAAAAAAAGTAATTTTGGACAATTAGGGTGCACATAGGCCAATGGACGCAAAATCGGATCTAGAAGGGTATTCTCGTATTTTTAATCGGACGGGCTTTTTGTCCCAAGGGAATTTCACATGTATTATTCCGTAGGCCTTTGAGGATGTTATGCGTTAAAGCGGTGAGTAATAATCAAATGTATTTTGGTCCTATCAATTGCAATAGACCGGAGGACGAAGATCGGACTTACCTCCAGAAGGGGGCATTCAGAGATGAAATAACTGTGATAGTCGTCAGTATTTGAGAAGAAGCCGCCTTTGAAGCAGATCGAGTTGTGTCCGAGTTCTGAAAAGCAGCACAATCCCGAGGATCACCTTCACGCCTCGACCTGGACCGGCTTGGTTTGGAAATACGCCGAGGTAAATTTGTAGATCATCTCAGCTCAGAACATCACGAGAAAGGACGAGTAGGGGCTACAAAATCACCAACAACAGGCAAGGAAATTACTATCTCTCGATTAAATCGCAGCTCTTCTCTGGTATATCTGCAGATCCCAGAAACAACCCTCGTGTTCCGAGCGAAGACCCTCCAACCCAGGAACCCTAATCGCCTCAGCAGAGTCCATGATCAGAAATTAAAGCAAGCGGAACACTAAAAAGTTCGAAACTCGATTTTACCTGCTGATTGGTGCCCGCCGAAGAACCAGTCCCTCAAGAAAACTACCGATGGGTCGGTCCTTCGAAGCCGGCGGTTCGGAAGGAGCGACTGCAGGTGTTCTTCGCGACGGCCTCAGGTGTACTGCTCGATGGATTCGCGAGATAGAAGATCCCTGCTTCCTCCGCCGATTCTAGCCGCAGCTCTCGTTCTGGTCGTAGAGGCTTCGATGTGCTTCAGATCTAAAAGTGGAGAGAACTTGAAATTGGGAGTCGGACAACTTGTTCTGTGTTGACTTTCTGCTGCGGGAAGATGATGACGTTCCACGGTTGGGTGGACGCCCGAGCCCAGTTGGCTAATTTTAGGTACGTTAGTACAGTATTTTAATAAAATTTTATTAAAAAAATGATGTAAGGAGAAAAATATATATATATAAATAATACAAAAAGAGAAAATAAAATTAAAATAAATTAAGGAATTGTGTTACGAGATATTTTAACAATTTCTGTTTATGAATATTTAGGTTTATTTATTTTACAAAAAAAAAATATTTAGGTTCATTTATAATGATATACTATTTATATTAAAAAATGTATATGATACGATGTGAATATTTCCAACTTTAATATTACGATTCATCAAATAATTGATAGGATATAAAAAAATCCAAGAATTTGATATTCTATCTCATCTAATACTATCATAATTAGAAATCCGGATGATTAAACTTATCCTAAATGGAGATGGGAACATGAGGTAGAGATAAACAAATGGATGTTAAAACCTGCGTTGTATTCATTCCATGCTAGCTCCACGTACTAATGATTTCATCTGTATCCACTACATTTTAAAATGATACAATATCACCACCGAGTTATTCTCTTAAAATTTAGAAATTTTAAATAATTGATCAATATATAGAGTTATAAGTTATTAGATGACATCGAAGAAGGAGATGATGCTCCCTTGATGCTTTCTTATGCGGCGCTTTTGTTCTTCTTCTTCTTGAGATGATTGAATACAAGCATAGAGAGAACAATTGGCGCAACAAGCACCCACAAAGGAACGATGTGAAATGAAATAGGGCATCTCTTTGTTTCCCTTTCTCTAACTTTGCCCTTTCTCCGTAGACGTGTTGGAAATTTTTTAAAAAATATGAAAAATAAGAATTATTGGAAAAATATTTAAAATGATGAGAAAAATAAGATCAATTGTTTGAGGCTTGCAAATACTAAAGGATAATTATGCCGTTTGGAGTACAAAATTCGGATAGGCCATAACAACTATCCTCTCAAGATACAACAAACTTCTTCTTTATTCCACACTGAATAATAATAGGAACATGAACAAAGTTACGTGCATAACTCAGCAAAAAAGGAAAGATATGTGAATTTTGTTAATTCGGTGTATTGTGGTTTGAAATTTAATCTTATATTCAAACAAAAAAGAGAGCCATTAAGAAACCATAATAAATCAATTGAGAATTAATAAAATCGTAACCATTATAGATTAATATCACACAAAAACCATTACAAATTGATGATGGTTAAAACCCGTTACAAAAACAATTGCTTTTCATAGCTTTTATCAAAGCCATTACTTTCAAATATTTGAAAAACTGCCGAAGAGTAAAGTAATGTTAACACTATTTTTTCAAAAAAAATAAAATTATTTCATTGCAATATTTAAATTAATATATAGGTAAAAATGTAAATTAAGAAATAGTGTTACTTTGTCAATATTTTCTTTTGCTGATGCACAACAACATATAAAAGAAACTTGGGGAAATGTGTAAAAAAAAAAAACAAACAAACCTATTGTATTGGTATAATTAAGTCCAAAACTTTTTATTGGTGTAAATTTAATCCTAAACTTTATGATTTAGTGTCAGTTCAGTCATTCAAGATACTTTAAGCTGAATATTGCTAAATGTCAGCAAGCCTATGTGGCATGATCGGTGCTAACATGGAAATTTTTTGATAATTTTGATTTTTTTTCTTTTTTTTTCCCTCCTCTTTCTAGTGCCCAACACAGCCACAGCTGGTAAGGGCTGGTCTCATTTGAGTGAGGGTGAACCTTGTCAACCTTGCTAAGGTGAGGGTGAGTGCTAGTGAGGCTGCCCCTTGTAAGATCAGGTGAGGCCAGGTGTTGCCTAGGCGAGGGTGGCCTCGCCAAATTTAGCAAGGGCAACCTCAATGATGCTTGCCAACCATCGAAAAGAGAAGGGGAAGAGAGAGAGAGAGAGAGAGAGAGAGAGAGAGAGAGAGAGAGAGAGAGAGAGAGAGAGAGAGAGAATAAAGAGATAATCGAGGGAAGAGTTATTGAAGCCAAATAGATTATTCTTTTTATGAATTCTAAAGGACCATAAATGGGACTTACGCTTGCCCATCATAATCAAATTTTGTCGCACTTTTATTTTATATCAATCTAGGTCGAGGAAAATTAATAAGTCTAATTTGGCCAAAAAAGATAAATGAATGAATCTACCCACTAGTTACTAATTATTTGTCTTGGTCTTTTATTATGTGTGTCTTGGTCTTTGTTTTTATTTTTAATTTTGGCTAGAATGAATCTTGGTCTTTGTTACATCTTCTAGCTATGTAAGATGGATTGAATCTTAGATGGTTACCTTCTTCCCGAGATTAAGAATCAAAAATTGCCTCTAAAAATTGGTTGTCGGTAATGATAGAGAAATATACTGTTATTAAATTAATTATGATCTGCCCCACTAATGACTAATTATTTGTCTTGGTCTTTTATTATGTGTGAGTCTTAGTTGTTTTTTTATTTTTATTTTAGGCTAGAATGAGTCAAGGTCTTTGTTACATCTTCCAGCTAGGTAACATGGATATAATCTTAGATAATGACATTCTTCCTAAGCTTAAGAATAAAGATCGCCTTTAAAAATTGGTTGTGGGTAATGATAGAGAAACATACAATTATTAAATTAATTAGAGTCTGCCCCACTGGTGACTAATTATTTGTCTTGGTCTTTCATTGTGTGCAAGTCTCAGTCTTTGTTTTTTATTTTTATTTTTGGCCAGAACAAGTCTTAGTCTTTGTTACATCTTCCAGCTAGTTAACGTGGATGGTATCTTAGATAGTGGCATTTTTCCTAAGAGTATAAATCAATAATTGCCCTTAAAAATTGGTTGTCTGTAATGATAGAGAAATAGACTATTATTAAATTAATTGATGCATGTTAAAAACACAACAACTGTAATATTATTTCAATTTAAAAAATAAAATTAGGTAGGACGTCTACTTTTGTTTATGTACTTACGCAATACAATCATCACATTTTTATTTTTATTAGTTGTAATCTCGTTGAGTTAATTCAACGTTTCCCGACGTTTCGTGTGTATCTTTATGAATGCAACCAACACTCGAAAGATCATGGAAACTTCTTACAATTATGACAAAAGGGCAAACGAGACAATAATTAAATGTTTGGATCTTGGAAATTTTGTATTGTTTGGCAAACGTTTCTTTCAACTTGGTTGCGGGAGAAAATGATAAGTAGATGCTAGTCCCTGAATTTGTTAACTGATTCTTGTCCAACTTCTTATAAGTTATAAACTTCATTGAACGTGTGAGTATATTTCAAACTAGTTATAAAGTGCATAACATGGCATTTTTCATAGCCTAACCACATATTTCCTCAACCCACACACTTTGAGAATTAAGGGAAAAATTAAACCATTTCATGGAATCTTATCTAATAAAATTGGATCAAGCATTGAATGGACTCGAGTTAGATTGTTATTTTGGACATGCATAGAAAATATTTACATGGTGAAATATTTCTAGCATATCTCGGCATGTTGGACTACGAAATATGGCAATTGGATTAGTGCTTACGGTTGATCTACGTCTTGAAATATGATATACGATCATATGTTCGTTTGGTTTTGGGCTTAATCACAACTCATGTGATTTCCCAGCCTAATTACAACCAATGTAATTTTTGAGCCTTTTCACCTGGCGAAGCATGACTAGGACTGAGCACCACGGCAAGCTTGGGCCAACACAACTTGGGCACGGTTTGCATGGGCTTAGACATTTTTAAAAATTAATTTAAGCAGAATGAAATTCAAAACAATTGTAATTTTTTTTTTCAAATAATGAAAACAATGAGAAATTATATGAGGGAATTAATAAGAAAGAACACTCATTCAGTTAAACCAAATTGAACACAAATATATCTTCAAATAATTTGAAAAAGAAAAACTACACATAGTGGCGATCTAATAATGATTACACTCAAACAATTGTGTCATTCCCCATTATTCATATAAACCAATACTGTCGGTGCTCTCTTGGCCATTTTAGGCACCGTTCCTCAGAAGTCAATCATTATTTTGTCCGGACGCCCTGTACGTGCCTCAAAAACTAGGCATATGATGATTCATGTATTCCACTGGAATCGAATGCCTTACCTGATCTTTTTTGTATTTGTGTTCTACATCTACCAATTCCTTTATATAGATAGTCATTTCCAAAATTCCTACCGACTTTTCCTATTATTTGCAATTAATTGTACCATAAGGATGCGCATACTTTAGCCTTTGACTTGACATTATCTCCCTTGCTAAACAGATTCCACCCAAGAAAGGCACTCTAAAGATCAATGTGGATGGCTTGTATGCGAAGGGAGAGAGAACAGGAAGCATCGCTGGCGTTTGTAGAGATGAGTCTGGGAACATCGTAGCTGGATTCACGAAGTACGAGCGAACTCGGAGGAGCAAGTGGAAGCCCTAGCGTGCATGGAAGCCCTACGCTCCTTTTATTCTACTTCTGAACTCAAGTACTCTCTAGAGTTAGATAGTTGGTCAACGATAAGCGCACTTTAAGATCAAGAACAACCAACGTGGAGCATCCTGTCTCTTATCTCGGAAGGCAAAAACCTGCTGGCCTAATACAAGAGCATGTGATTAGCCCACTGTAGGAGAGAAGCGAGCCACGTGGCTGATTGGATCTCTAAGCCCATCGGCGAAAATCCCTTCCCACCAACTGGTTTCTTATCTACCAAAAATATGTGGGACCTAATTTGTTTATAGGCTGACGTAGTTTGTAATCGTGGAGCTACTCGAAATAATGAAAGATGTCTACTTCGACCCAAAAAAAAAATATTTAGATTTCTCCACTATCTCTGAAATGCAAAAGAATTTACAAAATTTTTGTAGAAACACTTAATTGCTAAAGTTTTTGGTGACTGGGGCTTTTCCTGAAATTCTAATAACTTTAGAATGACTTGAGTAGAGCTTGAACCTACAAACCTTAAGGAACTCGTTGAATTGCTTAACTTTACTCTCTTCAAATACTATCTTATGAATGCGTGGGTTCACATAAAGACAAAATTGGCCTGAATGAAGAGAATAAATGGTTCGACTTGTGCTTCTGCTCTTTGATTTGATGGTCTTTTTTGAGAATCTGGTTATCTCATTGAACCTCTCGCTTATCTTCTTGTCTTTGCATCAAATCATTTTTTTTCACATCGCTGTCACACTTGCCCATCCACTTATGTGAGTGACTGTCTCCACGAATCGATCAAAGTCTTTGGCCTTTTGTGATAAACAAATGCAAAAATGGCGGATTGCTAGAAGCGCAATGATGCTTTATTCTACTAGAAGAGGATGATTAGGATGAACCGTTGGCCTTCACCTCCCTATTTCTCCAGCACAACACACACTCCCCCCCCCCCCCACCCCCCCCCCCCCCCCCCCCCCCGGGGCGCCCAAATTGACACGACCAGTCGCATGAATTCGAAGGATATGACTCCCAAAGTTTTTTGTCTCGGTATTCTGCTGAATCCCCTCTAAAAATTGAAAAGACCAGCAGTAGAGGCATTAAAGTTCTTTAACATAATGACTAACCCGAGAGTGGCCCTGATGTTATCACTTATAATTCCTTTGAGACACGGCTTATGTTGCACAGGCAAATGGAAAATAAAGCAATGATTTTGTTAATGAATATAACGCGATTTATTATTCATTATTAACAAATTTGCATCTTCAAAATGTTTTATTGATTTTTTTTTTTTGGTCATAAAATGTTTTATTGGTTGACAACCATTGACTTTTCAATAATAATCACGGGAAGAGTTATTGATGGAATCAAAAGGACCATCACTGGAGTTTACTTTTTTTTGTTGGCTAATCATGATAAAAATTTTGTCACACTTTCATTTGGCCAAAACTTCTTCTGGCTAGGTAACATGGATGGAACCTTAGGTTCCGTTTGTTTCGCGAAAAACATTAGAATGTGATCACATCAAGGTGCCATGAACTTGACCCTTTGCCAATAGGGATGCTGTTATCATCCGTGGACGCACATATTGGTACAGTTCCTTGATTAAAAAATGCTATAGCCTCGAAAGCTCAAGAAATCATCATAGGGATCACTTCCCCTTGGTGTGTGAGAGACGTACGTAGATGTTGAAGCTCTACTGATGCTCTTATAAGCGCACATCATAAGAAGAATTGGCATGACAAGTGCCACTGAAAGACCGCCCCAAAATGAACTGGACTTATGCATCGACTCGAAAAGATCGACACCACACGCTCAGAGTAAACTGCACGACTTCTTTTATCCAGAAAAAAAAAAAAATACAGACCCAAGGGTGTCAAATGAAACCAGGAAAACTTACGGCAGAGCAAAAATAGAGCTTAAGCAAACTTCAGGTGCGAAAACGGAATTAAAAAAGAAAAAAGAAAAAATATGGTTCCAATCTCTCCCATTCTCCTGTGTATAAAAATAGGAAGCAGAAAACACCATCAATCCCGCCATTGTTGGGAACGTTTTACAGAAAAAGCACTTCGAGCGCGCGCTCTCCAGACAGACTAGCAATTGATTCGATTCGATTCCGGCTCATGCTTCGTCGATCGATCTATCAAATCGCGTCGAACAGGTTGAGACTTGATGGAGGATTGGGGCTTGGAGGAGGTAGAGTGTAACATCCCAGGTCTTCACTATACACATATTGTCCGCTTTGAACACTAAGTCCTCACGGTTTTGCTCCTATTGGGGCAGCCCATACTACCCCAAGAAAACGCGTATGTACAGTTTAGAGGGACTCAAGTCTTATAAGCTAGTCCAGGACTCCCTCCTTAGGTGATATGGGACAAGAGAGGGACTCATTCCTTTTGCACGTCCAAGGACCGTTGCTTGGGCCATCACACTCTCCACCTCTTAACATAGAGCATCTTCGCTATGGCCCCACACGAGGTCGAGAGTTAGAACAGCATTCTTGCTATGGCCCCACACGCAGTCGAGAGTTGGCTTTGATATCACTTGTAACATCCCGAGTCTACACTGTACACATATTGTCCGTTTTGGACACTAAATCCTCACGGTTTTGCTCCTCTCGGGGCAGCCCATATTACTTTAAGAAAATGCGTATGTACAGCTTAGAGGGACCCAAGTCTTATAAGCTAGCCCAGGACTCCCTCTCTTGTCCTACATCACCTAGAGAGGGAGTCCTGGGCTAGCTTATAAAACTTGAATCCTTCTAAACTATACATACGTGTTTTCTTGGGATAATATGGGCTACCCCAAGAGGAGCAAAACCATGAGGACTTAGTGTCCAAAGCGGACAATATGTGTACAGTGGAGACCCGGGATGTTACATAGAGATAGCTCAGGTTGCTAAGCTTGGCTCTCGAGTTCGGGTTCGATGAGCAGTCCACCAGCAAGTGCTTGGACCGTCTCATTTAACTCTACGGTAACTCGAATTGTTACTTCGTCGCCCATTTTCTATGCTGATTAGCGTTGCGGAGGTTATGTAGGTATTTCATTGTCCAATACAATGAGGATGGCCGTGGAATAGTCTGCTCTTGGTTTGAATAAATTAGGGCAGGTTTGGTTAAGTAGTCTTGTTGACAAGCGAAATGTGTGGCACGGTTCCAGTTTGATGTGTTGAGGTTGCTTTGGATGGTGGTTTTTCTTGATTATTAGCCAAATCGTGTGGTATCTGGTGATTAGGGAGTGACGTAATCGCTTGTGTTGCGTGGATAATCTGTGAATCGATTGATTTTGCATTCCTACATAAGGAGAATTATTGCGGTTAGTCATCATTTTGACGATGGCTGTGGAATGGTGTACGCTTTGGATTTGAATGGACTGGAGGAGCTAGTTAAATCTAGTTCATTGAGCGTTAATCCCATCCCCATTTCTCTGTGGGTTTTGCAGAGTAGCCTTATTGACTAGCGAAATGTCTAACTTATTTATGGACTCACTATGAATATGGCATCTCACCGAACTAATTGCAAATTATGTATTGTAAATTGTGTTTATTTGATCTCTTGTTTGCCAAGGAACTTGCAAACTCACCTCTTTCTTCTTCTAGTTTCCTTAAGTTGACAGAGGTTGAGAGTTTATCACTGTGGAGCACTGTGGCAATGATTTTCTAGCAAAACTTGCCCAAACTATGCAAGACACTAAGGATTGGGATGATGTGCAAGCTGCAGAATCAGAAGCTTGTGGCATTTTGACTAATACGATTGGCCAAAATATCCGATGGTGAATGCAATGTTATGCACAATATTATTGAAGATTCTCCACAAATTGTGAAAAATCAAATTTCCATGGGGTGGATTCCTCTACTGACAGTAAAGCGAAGATGATGTGTTGGGCAGTAAAACGGGTAGGAAATCCACATGCTATATTCCTGACTAAAGCAGTACTCTAATCAATTCATCCACTCAAATTTTTGCTAGAGGGGCTTTAGAATCCATGATATGCTTCTCCCATGGACATAGACAATACTGCTAAACCACTTAAATTAGTGTGTCACTGTCCTTTTCTCTTATAACTTGTTCTCTGCTTGATTGTTTCCAATTTGCTTTGATTCTGCACACAGCAAAGGACCTACACAATGTACATGTACAAAAGCATATAGTAAATTTCTTATGAGGATTCGACCAAAAAAAAATAAAAATTCTTATGAGGCCTCTCGTCCAATTAAAAATCCAATACACTCCTAACTTTTGCCAATTACTTGCACAATCTTCAAGATCCAAAATGACATATGAGAACTCTTTGGTCAGTAAAGAAATTAATTTTAGTTTTGGATGATGTACAAAATACCTATATTTCTCAAGTGCTTTGAGAGTATAGTGGATCATCAAAGTGTGGAACTTAGCAATCTAGCGTCATTGATGGGAATGTTTTGCAAAAATGAAGGCTCGTGATTTTTTTGTGCACAATTTTCATTTTCCAAGACAATCCATGTCAGAAACTATTACGGTGCTGAAGAGGCTTATGTTTATTGAAGGACTATAAGAGCATTGTCACTCAAGGTTCACTATTGTCAGTTTCAAATAAAATACATTGCTCTTGGATTTCAACATCCAAACAAGGGACTCTGAGTTATGAGGAATTGCAAGCCTTTGATGACGTAAAATTGGCAAATGTTATCATATTAAAAAACGAGGCATTTCGACTAATGCAACATTAGGCTTGTAAAGCTTTTGTAGCCAAGCAAGATTGCTTTATTCTCATGCCCACGGGAGGTGTTAAAAGTTTATGTTACCAGGTTAGTGAATGTTAACGTTGTCTCAACTGTCTAATGATTGTATGTAGGAGAGAGTGGAGACAATGTTAAGATCACAAGCCCTATGCACTTTGCTCAATGGTTCCACCAACTAAATGTAAAAGGGTTGACCTGTATGTCAAAATTTAAGCTTTGACGGGATCTTCTAATCTTTTTTTTTAAGTATTGTTGAAAAGGTCGTGAACTTAAGGAAGAAGATGTTTTTCAAATGAAAATTAGGCAATAGGAAGTGATTTTGGTACATAACCATGGGTTCCAATTTATGGCATCAGAAAAAATTAGACAAGAAGAAAATACAGTACATTCTCATTTTGCCTTTGCACATCTCTATCTGTTGTAATTTCTAGAATTTAAAGTTTGTACTATGCTTCTAGGACCTACTAATCACTTACTATAAAATTCAAATTGTTTATGCATGTAAGTGCTGTTGTCAATCGTAATTGAGGTCCAATTCAAATGGGTTACTAAGTCGAAGAGGAATAATTTTTCAAAGTACTTGCACCAAATATGGGTTCTAGACTTCTATATTTCCTCGCAGTTGTTGGCTATGCCATTATCTCACATAGGGTAATGATCTATGACTTCTTTTTTCCCGTAACTGGTTTTAAATTAATTTCCTTCAATATATAATGTATCATGGTAGCTAGGGGTGAGCGGTTCCAGGTTCCAGTTTGGTTCCGTTTGGAACCTGGAACCTACTCTCGAGTACAGGTTCCTCAAAATGAGGAACCTGGAACCTACCCTGTCACAGGTTCCAGGGTCAGTTCCAGGTTCCAACAGGTTTTTTTTTTTTTTTTGTTATTTTCATATTTGAACTATAACTTACGCGCACGTTACCAAAAAAACTATAACGTATACGCACGTTACCAAAAAAAACACAGCTGGTTCAAAGCCATTGGTAGCTGCATTGAACTTCCATGCAAGTATGGATCCATCCTGCATCCGGAGGAAATTCTGCTTACTAAAGGAAATGGACAAAAATTATGTTCACCCTACATAATGGCATGCAAAGAGAAACAAACACGCTTTTTCCTATCAATGACTTCAGGCACAAACAGACATGTACTAGAGATCAAATTAACTTCTACAAAGAAACAAGGATATACCTGAATACCAGCAAATAGCAGGCCATTACCCACAACCATGGCATAAACTTGTCCGACAGGATCATTGAGACTGAGGTCTACATCACTTTGTGTGTTGTATGCCTACAGTATCACCACTACTTTATTACTAGCCAAAAACTTTAGAATACCAATACAGTTATGGAGAACAACCATTTAAAAAAAAATGTAATAAAAATATGAGAGGCTTATAAACCGCAAAATGGGGAAAAAAATGGAGTGTGCTTTCCCACCTTACCTTTACGAGATTTGGTAAACCAACAAACACCCATGGACCTTCACTTATCATACAACCAATTTCACCACCAAGATTGACCACGCCTGCACACTGCAAGACAGACAAGAAGAATGGAACTAGTCCAGTCAACTCCACTAGGCAGATGAAATAAACAAAGGCAAGACTTCAGGAATAATTTCATGCCTTCAGCATAAACCCAATTTATGGGACAAGTGCTCCAGATCAAGCAAAAACTGTGCTTAGTTGGAATGCCAATATAAGCAACACTGAGGACAAACATAGCATTTCAGACAATTTTGCAATGACCTTCAGAGCATCCTAAAAGTGAATTCCTCCCACAAACCCATTAAAAAAAAAAAAATCAAGGTAAGAACATCTTCGGAGCACTTTTAAGCGCATCTATCCTCCAAGGGTCACAGGAGACAGCACGGTCAAACAATATCAGTATCCTTCTTCATAGACAGACAACCTAAGAAGCAATAACATGCAAGAACATTGGAATCTTCATCTTAAAAATTCAATAATAGCAGAATTCTCATGCCGGTGAAGGGGGCGAGGGAATGTGCGGGATCGAGGTTGAGAGATAAAGAACGTGTGAGTCTGCAAGAGAGAGAGAGAGAGAGAGAGAGAGAGAGAGAGAGAGAGAGAGAGAGAGAGGGTGACCAGCAAGGCGGGGCGTGGGAACGGCGACGGGGGGCGGCGCTTCGGATGGCTGTAGGGCAGCAGAAGATTGGACCGCTAGTAGCACTCACGGTCACGGGTTTTGCAGGTGGAGACGCGGCGGTGTGGGGCAAAGATGGCCGATGGCTCGGGGGACGCCGGTGAAGGGGGCGAGGGAATGTGCGGGTGCGGGATCGAGGTTGAGAGATAGAGAGAGGGGGTGGCTACGGGCAAGTCTGTGAGAGAGAGAGAGGGGGCGTCCGGTTCTTTTCTTCTAGAGCCCTAAGTAACCGGTTCCGGTTTTGAAATCGGTTCCGGTTCCGGTTCCGCAACCGGTTCCGGTTCTGAAATCGGTTCCGGAACCGGAACCAGGAACCGGAACAGGTCCCCTTCAAACTGGGAACCGAACCGGACCCTCCTCCGATTCGGTTCCGGTTCCCAGGTAACTTGGGAACCGCGCTCACCCCTAATGGTAGCAAGCAAATATTTGATGCAATGAATGCAAGAGAAAGATATTATACTAGATTTATTAAGCTGAATTTTTTAGAAGTGTTTTCTGTTCAGTCTTGAAGTAGTTGATATATGTTTCTAGCTGAAAGTAATTGTAAGACAAGCAGTGACAACTGGTCATTCCTGATCAGCTGAAGGTGAAAGAAATAATAGTTCCCTTGTCCCTTCCTTTCTTCATGCGCTCTTTTGATGTTTTTACCTTTGGTTTCAGCTGCCAGCAACTCTTAAAACGCTGTCATAGTTGTTATATCTCCCTTGCTCTCTCTCATTCCAGATCCAATAATTACTCTAATCCTCAAGTATGGAATACCATCTACTTTCTTGAACTCTCAACAAACTGCTGCCCAAGCGGCGGCTGTTCTCCAAGAACTAAGGCAAGGTTTAGCTTTATTGGACTTCTAGATTGTTTATGCTTAGTGTTGTGATGTCATATTATTAATCTCCACCTCTGCTTTACTTACCTTTTCAGAAAAGATAAACCCTCATGCAAGCTATTGTATGTAACTCCCGAAAGGAATGTGGGAAACCCATCATTTCTAGAGATATTGAAATGCTTGCATAGATAGGTATTGTGTCTGATGCACCATAACTTTTTCTAGACGGTTCCGCGTATATTCTTTCTATTCGACTACCATGCATTGCCGGCACAGCTAGCTGGTTTTGTTGTTGATAGGGCACATTATGTAAGGTGTGCATAATCTTTGACATGCCTTTTGTATGAAGAAAGATCATGCTAGAGTTACCTCAAAGGAATAATTATTTGTGATGTTGCCATTACAAAACTGTTGTTCTTTTTCTTGATAAATATAAGCAAGTTAACTTTGCAAACTTTTCTGCATTTTGTGTGTTTCTAGCCTAATTAAATTGTTGGAACAAGTGCAATAGAAGTCCTAAAACTTGCAAAAAGTGCAATCAAGTCCTAAAACTTATCAAATTGTTTCAATCGAGTGATAAAGTTAACACCGTCAATTTTACCAACGAAAAATGATGACGTGGCTTTTTTAATTATTTTTTATAGTCCACATGGATTTGTTAATTATTATTTTTATTTAAATTAGATTTAAAAATTAGAAAAGAAAAGTTAAAATTTAAAAAACCAAACAGTTCCAAAAAAAAAAAATGGCTAGCTTCCTTGGCTACCGCCCATTGCCGAAGGGACCGGCGACGGTCGTCGGAGGGGTCGGCGATGGTCACCAACCCTGGGCGAGGGTGCCTAGATCTGGGCCTACTGGCCCTAGTGGGGGGCCGACAGCCGTCGCCCGCCCTGGGCGAGGCGTCACTGGCCCTCATGGGGGCTCGGCAACTGTCGCTCGCCCTGGGCAATGCCTCGTCGGCCATCGCTTGGGGTCGGCAAGGCTTGCTAGATCTCAACGAGGCTCACCCAAAATTTGGCAAGCCTCACCAGCCCTGAGCGAGGGCTGATGAGACCTCGCCTAGGGCAGGTGACAACTCGCCCAGGGCAGGCGATGGCCGTCGACCCCTCACGAGGGTCAACAGGCCCAAATCTGGGCACCCTTGCCCGAGCTTGGTGAGGGTTGCTAGCCCTCACCTAGGGCCGGCGAGGGCCGGCCACCCCCGCCCAGGGCTAGCGACCGTCACCGGCCCCTTAGGCGATGGGCAGCGGCGGGGGAAAAGCTGCCATTTTGTCTTCTTTTTTTTTCTAACAATTTATAAAAATAAGTTTTAGCTTTTCTATTTTTGTTTTTAAATCTAATTTTTAAAAAATTGAATAAAAAATAACTAAAAAAAGCCACGTGGAAAATGAAAAATTATTTAAAATGCTACGTTCGCGCTACGTCAGCAATTTCCGTTGGTAAATTTGACGACGTTAACTTTAGGACTCGATTGAAATAATTTGACAAGTTTTAGAATTTGATTGCATTTTTTGCAAGTTTTAAGACTCAATTGTATTTTCGTGACAAGTTTTAGGACTTCTATTGCACTTATTCTTAAATTGTTAGTGTTACACTAGACCTTGTGAAGCCCAGAACCCTTTGAAGTTCTAATTTAACATAATGCATTGTTCCTTGTATGATGAAAAGATTTAGGCTTTGTCGTTTGGGAACACTTAGTGGCACATCGTTCATTGTATTGAGTAATGAGCACACACTTAAATAAGCTCCAATGGAAAATACTTCCTAGAGTAATTGGAACCGTCTTGTGTTTAGGGCATCATTTCTTGAGAAATCTGTTACTTTTGGGGTTGCCATAATAAGTTATGTAGGTCAAATGATTTGTAATATTCCTCAAAATATAGTAAGGCTCTGTTTGTTTGTGTTTCTTTTTTTTGTTTTTAAACACTTTTTGTTATTTTGTTCTTTTGTTCCTAGAAACAAAAAAGAAACAAAAATAAGAAACACAAAATTTGTGTTTCTTATTTCTGAAACACATCTAAGGAACAAAAAATGAACAAAATTGTGTTCCTTTTCTATTTCTTGTTCCCTTCGAACACCGCCTCTCTCCCCCTGCGACGAGCTTCTCCTCCTGTGACGAGCGACGAGCGTCTCCTCCGGCGAGCAGAGAAGTCCATCGTCTTCTCCGATGCCGACAGCGGCCTCTGTCTCGACAGCCGCTGCTCCTTCACCAAGTAAACGTGGTCACTGCTCCTCCTTCACCGATTGTCTTCACTTCGGCGAGAGCCACCCCTCGCAGATCTGGGCGATGGCTGGTTGGAGCTCGAGTGTGAGGGCTCGCTCGAGCCAACGCTTGCCCAGATCTGCGGCAGTAGCTCGTCTGCTCGCTCGAGATCTGTACCAGCAGGCTTACGCTCGCCCAGATGAGCAGCTCGCTCGCTGCTACTCAGGCTCGAGCGAGCAGAGCAGCGAGCGTCGCTGCTGCTCACGCTCAAGCAAGCAGAGCAGCGAGCGAGCTGCTCATCTGGGTCGAGCGAGCAGAGCAGCGAGCGTCTGCTCGTTTGCTTCTCTGCTCGAGCCAGCAGAGCATCGAGCCCTGCTCTACTCGCTCGAGCGCTCGCAATAGCGAGCAGAGAATTTATTGTTGCCAAGCGAGCGTCTGCTCGCAGCTGCTACACTTTTCATTGTGTGTGGACTGTCAATTGACAACATCGGGCATGACAAAATAGCCTTTTATCACTCTCAGAGTTCTATACATTATTATTTCTTTAATCTCAATCTCTATGACATCATGTAGATCTATGGATTTGTGGCTGAATATATCAAAGTGATGTGAATCAATGTCAAAGTTATAGTTATTTATTTTTTTGCCTTTGTGTTAAAGCTTCTCAATTCGTGTTTTGTCCTGTATTGCTTGGATTTGGTCTAATATTAGTATTTTCTGTGTGTCTCTATGAACCCTTGCAGCTCAGCCACATTTTGATCCAATCGGAAGTCGAGGAAGAAAAAGAAAAAAATGGGTGTTAAAAGTGAAAAAGACAAAAGGAAGAAGATGACGCCCGAAGAACATGTAGAGGGGTAGACTAAAGGGGAGGAGAAAAATAAAAGTAAAAGAAAAGAAAAGAACAGAAAAAAAAAAAAAAAAGAGAAGAGAGTGGCTCGATTCTCTCCCTCGCTCTGTTTTGTGCTGGTGTTTTCTGTGTTTCTTCTCCTCCCCTCCCCCCTTTGGGTAGGTCGCGACAACTGCCTAGTGAAAAATTTTTGCCCTACCATGTCATTTTTCATATGCGACCGCATAGCTGTCGACTTGTTCATTTAGTGCATTCTTTGTGAATCTATCAGAACAACGTTGTTCGACTTTTTTTGGTAGGAATGTTGGGGATTATACATTATGCGAGATCCTTGGTATCTTATGGCTATAATGCTTCGATTTTTTCTCTTTAAGTTATGGATTTGCAAAGAATGGAGGGTGCTATTTCGTTGTTGCCTTATTGCTTATTGTCTTGAATTTTTCTTTACTTAAGGTACATCCTCAATTGGTTGACTCATTCTCAAGTGAACGATACTGGCGTTAGTGGATCCATTATCGACGCTGATGCTTTGAGAACTTTAGTGGATCCATCCAAAGTTCCGCCTTGCCGATGCCAATCCACGAAGACATATTCTTTTTCCCTTGCTCTGTCCGGAATTTGCCAGTCCCTGCCACATAAATCGCAATTTGCTGAATTTGTAATTTTGTTTTTAAGTATTCACTTATCAAATCCAATGTGATGAAGTTGAACAATGAACTATATTACTTCATTATTGTGATGTTATGTATGAAAGGGTCTACGTAGAGATCTATGAAGTATTCTTCTTTTAGGTAGCTCTTATTATGGGATTTTTACTTACGAAATTTTGTTCCAAGTATGCACATGACCATGTTCAAAATGTTTGTCTTCACCAACCATGAACAAAATTAAATTGATGAGCATTTCATTAGAGTGATAATGCAATACCAAGTTTACACTTTATCGAAAAAAAAGGCACGTGAGAAAAATTTGGTACAAAGTTTATTTATAAAATTTTCTTCAAAGTATGCACTTATAACCATGTTCAGAATGTTTGACTTTACTCACCATGAACAAAATTAAATTGATGAGCATTTTATGATAATGAGAATTCAAAGTCAAGTTTACACTTTATTTAAAAAAAAAAAAACAAATGGGAAAATTTTGGTACAAACTTAAAAAAATTTCTTTCGACTAAGCAAATATGATCAAGTTTAGAATGTTTGTTTTCACTTAATATGAACAAAATTAAATTGATGAGCATTTCATGAGAATGATAATTCAATACCAAGTTCACATTTTATTAAAAAAAAACAATTGAAAAAAAATTGGAACAGAAATTTTGTACATTACCAAACGTGTTTCTGTTCTTTTTCTATTTCAGAAATAGAAATTTTTTACAGTTACCAAACGCGTTTTTTTGTTCAGAAATTGTTCCCAAGAACATAAACACTTTTTTCTATTTCTGTTTCCTGGAACAATTTGTAAACAAAAACGCAAACAAACGCACCCTAATCTGCCAAAGTTTTGGGTAAATTTCTTTTTCTATCGTTAGTAAATTACTGGATAAATCATAACTTTCCTTTGGTGACATAATTGTCCTCATTAATAGTAATTTTACCTGTAAAAAATCCTTTCATATGTTTTCTTTTGAGTTTGGAGGGTGTACTTTTTCTTTGGAGGTCATAAATTCTTTGAAACCTATGTTTGGTGAAATTCCACAAAAATAATATTTATTCATTTAAAAGTAAATTTCTTTTGTGTATTTTTACTAAAATATGTAGATTGATCGTAACTCTCCTCTTCTTTGCACTCGGCAAAGTTTTGAGACCTATGCTTTAGTAATTTTCCTTACTTATAGTAACTTTTCTCAATCAAATGACAATTTGATCAAGTTTGCGCACGCAACTTTCCTTTAATATTCGGAAGTGATGATAGAAAATCGATTTTGCAAAATATATTGATGGATCATGTTTTTTCCTTTTTTATCCAACAGTCCATGTTGAATGCAGGACCAATCTCATAAAAGAGAACTTTTGCTTATGAAATTTCCATCACAATCAAGACAGTTTGGCCATAATAAAGTAGTTCTTTAGTTTTTGCCAAACGGTAAAGTTGTCACACCCCGATCCTCAGGCACGCACACATCCGTCTGACTTGGTCGATTTTATAATGAGATATCCCAGGACAATGTATCGCCGACCTTTTTAGTTTTAAGCACATGCGGAAGCAGTTAAAATCCCCAGACAATAAAACGATGGGATAGAAAAGCAGGGCCATATTTTTCATATTGAAATTTATAACCAAACCTTTATACAAACCACAATTCACTTCATAACTATTTACATCAAAACGGAGATTTCAAAAGAAGAAAGAAACTTAGGCGAACTGGGCCGAACTCAAGGCCCCTCTCAGGATTGTCTTCTTCTTCCAAAAATCCTTTTCTTCAGATCTCACCTCCGAGTTCTCCTTCTCGGATTCCTCCTCCTCAGCTTTTCAGCGGGGTCCTGAAATAGTTTTCCCCAAACTGGGATGAGACTACGTCTCAGCGAGTTCTACCCCACTAAGCCCGATTAGTAAACTACTATACTAAAGGCTGCCTAAACACACATAGGGTAGAAGACTTACCTTGGCCTCTGATCCCACCTGCAAGTCAGTACAATTCACAATAAACATCCATTTACTTCAAACAAATCGAACCAGTCGATTACATGTCATACGAATCAATCCCCACTGTGGGATACTTAAAAGCTAGGCCACGTGCATTCTCTAGGACGAACTTCCAAGTCTCCGAGTTCACGTGCCTCGAACCTTGGGCCCACGTGCATTCTCTCAGGCGACCTTTTCGCCAAAGTGATGCATCAAGTCACCGAGCCCACGTGCCCTTTTAGATGCTCGGGCCCACGTGCATTCTCTCAGGTGCATTTCACCAAAACGATGCATCAATTCGCCGAGCCCACGTGCCCTTTTAGATGCCCGGGCCCACGTGCATTCTCTCAGGTGCATTTCACCAAAGCGATGCATCAATTCGCCGAGCTCACGTGCCCTTTTAGATGCCCTTTCCTGTCACCGAGCCACGTGCATTCTCCAGGAGTACATACCGAGTCTCCGAGCCACGTGCATTCTCTCAGGCGACCTTTTCGCCAAGGTGACATATTCAACCACTGAACTCACGTGCATTCTCAAGGTGACATTCCAATTCACCAAGCCCACGTGTCCTCTTTCAAGTGGTCACCAATCTACTTTCAACACCAATAACCAATGCCCAACGATTTCTCAATCAAATAATTAAATTAACTCAATAAAGCATTATAAATGCTGAACAACATACTTGGCCATTTACCAATCAACAATTCAATCACAATCAATTCCAATCAATTTAGGGTAAATCCCTAAAATATCACAATTTAATTAATTCCATACAACGTGGAGCTCAAATAAATAAACGGACTGCGCCACGACAATCAGCACGAGATTTTGGTCGTCGGCCATCAAAATCTTAATTTCCGAAAAATAAATAATTAATCATTAATTTCGAAAATTAATTAATTAATATTAAAATTCAATTTAGCTCAAAATAAAGCCCGATTAAATAAACGGACTTCACCACGCTCATCAGCATAATTTTCCGGTTCCAGGCCATCTCAGTTGATTTTTCGAAAAATAAATAATTATTTAATTTAATTCCGAAAATTAATATTTAAATACTAAAAAATCCACTTAGGCCCGAAAAGCCTAATTGGAGCCCACTAAGGGATGGGAAAAATCCCGAGGCACTTCCAATAATTAGTAGACAATGTCTACTTGCTAATTACACATTCAATTTATCTAATTCACATCACAATTGGCTAATAATTGCTAATTTATTCTAATCTAACAACCTAAACATAATTAATTAAATCTAAATCAGATTAAATCATAATTAGCCACTAATCCTGGATTAGTGAGATTACTCACCAAATCGCGCGCAAATTGGATCAATCCGACGGCGGCAACGCGAGGAACGATTGTTCCCAAAGCACGGCTCGGGTTCGGGGCCGGGAAACGGTCCAAAAGCGGGCCCGAAGATGCTGAAACCCACTCCGTGGGTCTGCTGGACGGAGCCAATCGAGACTGCTCCGGCGGCTTGGGCGGCGAGGGGAAGCCGGCGGAGGGTGAGGGGGTGGCGGGGGAGGTCCGGCGGGGTTGGACGGTGGCCGGAGGTGGCCGGGGATGGCTGGACGGAGCTGGAACAGAAGCGAACAGCAGCTGGGTCGCGCGGCCTAGGCGTGCGTGGACGGCGGGACGGCGACGGGCACTCGGGCACGGCGCGGCGGTGCGGCGAGCAGGACGAGCGGGACGAGCGGCTGAGGGGCGAGCTGCAGCTTCTGGTTCGCTCGGCGTGAAGAAAAGAAGGAGAAGAAGAAACCGGTTCTGTCGTGCAGGGGAAGAAAGAAGAGAGAGGAGAGAGAAGAGAGAGAGAGATGGGATAAGCACTGACCGGTCAAAGAAAGAGAGAGGGAGGGAATGGGCGGTGGAGAATCGCACGAGGGGGAGGGGAGAGGAGAGAGGAGAGAGAAAGAAAAGAGAGAAAAAGAGAAAAAGGAAAGGAAAAAGGGAGAGAAAGAAAAAGGGGGGGAGAGAGAAAAGGGAAAATAAAATATGCATAATGCCTTTATGCAATTTTCCTTTTCTCTTTTTTTCTTTTCCTTTCTATTTTCTTTTGGTCTTCAAATTTCTTCCGATAATTTCTTTATTGAAATTTCGGACCCGTCAATAAATTGACGAGCGATGAGACAGGATCCTAAAAATAAGAATTATGACGCGCCTAAAATTCGATTCCCGAAATCGAGTTCAATTTCGTGGTTAAAAATCGATCAGACGTGATTTTAGCTCAATCCAACCAATTAGGTAGCTTTTAGGGATTTTACAGCTGATACATCCCTTAACGGCTTCACCTAATAGGTTAGTTAACTCGTGAGTGATCAGCTCAGAGAAAAAGGGCTATAGGCACGTCGACGAAATGCCCATTTCACTTTATCGAAACGGGGTCGAATTTCAGGATGTCACAAAAGTAGTGTTGGAAATGTTATTTTTCCAAAATTTTGTAAATCGTTCCATTGAAATATATTAAAGGTAAAAATGTAACTAACCAACTATATTATTGAACTAACCAACTATATTACTTTGTCAATATCTTCTTTTACTGATGCACAGCAACAGATAAATGAAATTTGAATGTTCTCTTTGCATCCGAACGTGGGGCCTTGCTAACCTCCGCCTTCAATCAGGGGGTCTTTGGACTTTGGCATGGTGATGGCAGATCGACCTTGTCGTGGCTTAATTAGCTCTGTCGTCCTACCGTTCGTTGGGTCGGTCACGAACGAGACTTGCGCTCTTTCCATTGGAATGGGCTGGAGAGCCAGCTACCCAAAAAAACTTCATTCAAGAAACTAGATCCGAACGAACAAGATTTTCGGATCCTGTAATTCCAGATCCTAAAACCACTATACCATCCCAAGCCCAATTCAATCACTTCGCCGCCATTGCCGTTGGCCGCAAGTTGCCGCCCCCATTGGTCCCTACTCGCCAGTCGCTTATCGTAGTTGTCGCTGCCGATGAGAAGTATTCCTTTTCCAAAGATTTAAATCTCTTACAATTCAGGCAATTAAAAAGGAGAACGAGACTTCTCAATATGAGAATCCATCTGAGGAATTGCTTGCCATGGAACTGATGAACCCTTGGCGTAAGCTTTTAGTATATATATATATAATAGTAGTGGGTTATGTATCCGCTCCTCCCTCTTGATCATATGATTCAGGCAATTGAAAAGGAGAACGAGATTTCTCAATATGAGAATCCATTTGAGGAATTGCTTGCCATGGAACTGATGAACCCTTGGCGTAAGCTTTTAGTGTATATATATATAATAGTAGTGGGTTATGTATCCGCTCCTCCCTCTTGATCATATGATTTTCATAGAGAGGCTATCTAAATACATGTTAGAAAATTGTGGCAACTTGATAATTATTTTAGCTTAATTTTGAGGGAAAATTATCGATTCATTTCTCAATTTTCATTAAAAATTGCTTATGTGGTGATCTAATTAGTGTCAACCATTTGACATGTCATGGTGGGTGACCTAACGTTGACAACTTTAATTAAAATGTTTTGTGGAACCCACTTTAATTTCAGCAGGCACAATTCTCCAATTTGTCAAAAAACTCACTCTATTTGCAACTAAGTTTAGTGTTGTCTCTTTTCTCTTCCGGTGGCAAGCCCTCATAGGAATTCCCACATTTGTAAAAATACATATGTCCACCTTAACTTGTTTTTTCATATTCTAAGGTTTGAATCTTCACATTGTTCATCCTCGAATCGCAACCATTTTTAACGTTCTTCTGTCTCTCTGTCTCTCCTAGCATTCTTTGGTATGTTCTGATTCTCCATGTCATTTTGATGGTGAAGTCAATGGGGATGCTTGTATCATCTGTCGCCATTGCGCTTGTTGGTCTGCTTGTGAGGTTGGGACACCTGGAGTGCCATAACTTGGCACGGAGGGACACTTAAGTGCCATAACTTTAAAATGGTACACTTAAGTGCCGATATCGGAGTAAAATTGGACACTTAAGTGCCACTCCGGCGAAAATCCGGCCATTTGGCTGACGTGGCAATTTTCAGACGAGTTTGGTCCAAAACGGCGTCGTTTTGCATGCTGACGTGTCGGAGAAAACGCAAAAACGACGCAGTTTCGTGTCTACGTATAAATAATAATATATAAATTAATTAAATTAGATTTAAAATATTCAAAAAATTTTAAAAAATAAGAAAATTTTAAAAATTTTAAAAAATTAAGAAAAATTTAAAATTTAAAATTTAAAAAATTTTAAAAAAACAGGGGGAGGTCAAATGGGGCGGCTCCCTCGCCACCGCCGCCTCCCCACTGTCGCCGAGAAGGGCTGGCGACGGAGGGGGGAGGGTCGGCCGGGGTTGCCGGCCCCCGGCCGACCGACGGCGAGGGCTGCAAGCCCTCGCCGGATCGCAGTGAGGGCCGCGACCCTCACCCCAGATCTGGGCAAGGGCTCGCGGGCCCTCGCCGCTGGTCGGCCGGCCTTGCCGGCCCTTGGCCAAGGCTCGGCCACCCCAGCCGACCCTCCCCACTCCATCGCAGGCACTTCCCAGCGACGGCGACGGGGAGGCGGCGAGGGCCACGACCCTCGCCCTAGATCTAGGCGCGGGCTGCGACCCTCGCCTAGATCCGGCGAGGGGTCGCGGGCCCTCGCCGCCTCCTTGCCGCCGCCAAGAAGGGCCGACGACAGAGTGGGGAGGGTCAACCGGGGTCGCCAAGCCCTGGCTAGGGGTCGGTAAGGCCGGCCGACCGGCGGCGAGGGCTCGCAACCCTCATCGTCGGTCGGCCGGGGGCCCGCGACCCCGGCCGACCCTCCCCCCTCCGTCGCCGGCCCTTCCCGGCGACGACGGCGAGGTAGCCGCCCCATTCGACCTCCCCCCTTTTTTTCTAAAATTTTTTTCTTAATTTTTAAAATTTTTTAATTTTTCTTAATTTTTTAAAATTTTTAAAATTTTCTTAATTTTTTAAAATTTTTAAAATTTTCTTAATTTTTTTAAATTTTCTTAATTTTTTTAAATTTTCTTAATTTTTTTAAATTTTTAAAATTTTTAAAATTTTTCTTAATTTTTTTAAATTTTCTTATTTTTTTAAAATTTTTTGAATATTTTAAATTTAATTTAATTAATTTTTATATTATTATTTACACGTAGATACGAAACGACATCGTTTTTGCATTTTCTTCGCCACGTCAGCGTGCAAAACGATGCCGTTTTGGACCAAGCTCGCCGGAAAGTCGCCACGTAAGCCATTTGGCCGAATCTTCGTTGGAGTGGTACTTAAGTGTCCCATTTAACTTCAAAACTGACACTCAAGTGTACCGTTTTAAAATTATGACACTTAAATGTCCCTCGGTGCCAAGTTATGGCACCTGGGCTGTACTTCTGCCGTATGCTTTTCTTATCTTTGGGTTTTTACCATATGGGTCATGTGCAAAACGAAGGAACTCAGCAGCGACAGGAGAAGAGAGAAACGGGTCGCTCTTCCAAATCTGTTGTGCAAATCATAATCATCGCCCAGCCTCAGCCCACAAAAAGCAGTAGACTCACTGGAGGTTTGTGCGCATTGCCAAGAGCCCCGCCCCACACAAACCCCCCAATCCCATCCCATTCAATTCAATCACGGTCGCTCCATTAGCTGGCGCAGTTGCTGCTGCCCGTTCCTATCCCAAGATCAACTTTGGAACGGAGACATTAGATCCCTATCACCACACCACCCCCGGCCATCACAAACAACAAATTTGTCTCCACTGGAGCTGCGATTAAAGTGAGCGATCCCCCGGCTGTCCCCAGTATGATAACACGTATTTCCACCAATATCAGCGACACAACCGGGCCAACCTCATTGGGCAATTAGGCCTTCCAGGCCCATGCTTGTCTCGGTACATCCTAAGTTTCATATATTATGATGATCCATCTCATCATATTGAGTCTTAAGAAAACCTGCATTCCCCAAAAAGGCAAAATTAGAATTTTCATTATGGACCCGCCAAGAACATAACCATCCAAACTTTATAAGTTTGATGCGCAAAGTCTTCTCTTTGTAGAGGAAAAAAGAAAAGAAAATAGAAAGACTTGAGTAAGTATTTTATGTGAGAATTAACTATTACCGTCGACGTGAGGGGGGTGTTCATATAAGGCGTTAGGTCCACGGACTTAGAAATTCAACATATGAAGGAAATAAAGAGTGCCACTGGCACAAAAAAAAAAAACAAGGAGAAAACGAAAAAAGAAAGGACAACCCTAAAATAACAAGAAAAAAAAATACGTGACAAAGAAAGGAAAGAAGATCTTGGATTCCATGTTATAGATGTCACAAATTGGAGTTTATATAATTTGAAATTTCTTTTAAAAAAAAGTAACGCTGCTTTGCCGATAGCAAAGAATTACCCAATCAGTTATAAATTTTTTATACATATGCCAATTCAGTTCCAAATTTTTTCAATTTTATCAATTTAATTTTAAACATTTACTCGAAATTTCAATATAGTCATTTTGGTCAACTTTCGCTATAAATCATTGACGCAGCAGTCTAAGTATCGCTGGCCATCTTGCGACACAGTACAATGTTAGCAATTTCCAACAAAATTAGCCAAAATGATTATATTATGATTTTGAGCAAAGATTTCAAATTAATTTGATAAAATCGAAAAGTTTATAACCGAATTGATACATTTATAAATAATTTTAGAATTTGATTTGACAATCTCCCTGATAATTATAACCCGCAACCACTTTATTAAATAACATTTGGCTTCTTGTATCACGTCTTTGGTCTACTTGCAACTCTTTGCAACTCTCGCGTAAAATACTTACTAAAACTTATGAAGGGCAAAAGAACGCTTCAAGTGCCTTAACTTTGCACAAAGGGACGCTTAAGTGGCATAACTTACGAAAGGTACACTTAAGTGCTAAAATCGGAGTAAAATGGATCACTTGAGTGCCAATCCGGCCAAAATCCGGCCAAAACGCTGACGTGTCAATTTTTCGGCGAAGCAAGTGTGAAACGGCGTCGTTTTAATGCTGACGTGGCCAAAAATTTAATATAAAAATTAATTTAAAACTAAATTTATTTAGATATTTAAAAAATATTAAAAATATTTAAATATTAAAAATGTTAAATTTTTAAAAAAACTAAAAATATTTAAAAAAATTTAAAAAATATAAAAAATTTTAGAAAATTTTGTAAAAATTTTATAAAAATTTATAAAATTCTATAAAAATTTATAAAATATTTAAAAATTAAAAAATTAAAAAAATTAAAATTTCAAAAAAAATTTCAAAAAATTTTAGAAAATTTTAAAAAATTTTAGACAATTTTAAAAAATTATTAAAAAATTTTAGAAAATTTTAAAAAAATATTAAAACATTTTAAAAAATTTTAAAAAATTTTAAAACATTTTAAAAAATTTTAAAAAATTTTAAAACATTTTAAAAAATTTAGAAAAATTTTTTCAGAAAAGGAGGCGGGCCCGGCCAACCCTCCCCCACCTTGCGGCGACGACGGGGAGGCGGCGGCAGTGAGGGCTCTGCCCTCAGCCGTTGGCTGCCTTTCTCCTCCTCCTCCTCCTACATTTTTTTTAAATAAAAATAAATTATATTATTATTTTGTTTTAAATTTAATTTAATTAATTTTTATATTATATTAAAATTCAACTCATACCAAAACAACGTCGTTTTGGCCGATTTAAGTGCTCTAATCTGGCCAACACTCGAAATGATGTTATTTTGGTGCTGACATGGTAAAAAATTTAATATGTAAATTAATTAATTTTAATTTAAAAATAATTTATTTAAAAATTTTAAAAATAAAATTTTAAAAATTAAAAAAATTTGCAAATTAAAAAAGTTACAAAAAATAATTTAAAAAAAAAGAAAAGGGTGCCGGTTGAGGGCTGAAATTTTTTGTAACTTTTTTAAATTTTTGTAAATTTTTTAAAATTTTTAAATTTTTTGTAACTTTCTAAAATTTTTTGTAAATTTTTTGAATTTTTTGTAAATTTTTTAAATTTTATGTAAATTTTGTAAATTTTATGTAAATTTTGTAAATTTTTGCAAATTTTGTAAATTTTTGCAAATTTTTAAATTTTTGCAAATTTTTAAATTTTTGCAAATTTTTAAATTTTTGTAAATTTTTTAAAATTTTGTCTAAATTTTTTAAATTTTATGTAAATTTTGTAAATTTTTTGTAATTTTTTTTTGTAACTTTCTAAATTTTTTTTGTAAATTTTGTAAATTTTTTGTAAAGTTTTAAATTTTTTAGTAATTTTTTATTTTTTTTGTAAATTTGTGAATTTTTTTAATTTTTTAATTCTTTTTTATTTTTTTAATGTTTAAAATTTCTAAATTTTTAAAAATGTTTTAAATAAATTTATTTTTAAATAAATTTATTTTAAATTTAATTTAAATAAATTTATTTTAAATTTAATTTAAATAATTTTTATATTATTATAAAGTTCAAATGATGTCAAAACGACGTCGTTTTGGCCGAATTCGAGCTGACTTAGCTCTTCGGCGAGACACATCAGCAAGAAATATTAATATTTTAATGCCACATATGATTTCCAGCCAACTTCGCCGGAGATGGCACTCAGGTTTCCCACTTTTCTTAAAATGTGGCACTTAAGTGTATCGTAAGTTATGGCACTTAAGTGTCCCTTTGGCCAAAGTTATGGCACTCCAGGGGTCCGCACGTCACTTATGAAGTGTTGGGTGGGGGGGGGGGGGGAGGCGCGGGGGGCAAAAAATAGAGCTTCCAACAAAACTCAGGTGCAAAAACGGAATTTTCGAAAGAAATGAAAAAAAATATGGCTCCAGTCTCTCCCATTCTCCAACCGGCAAAAAGGCAGAGCCAAAAAACATCAGTCCCGCCATCGCTGGCATCGTTTTTCTTCGAAGAGAGCGCTTCGAGCGCGCGCTCTCTCTCGAGAGAGACTACGGGTCGATTCGATTACTACACTTGCATCATCAATCGATCTATTCGAATCGCATCGAACAAGTTGAGATTCCATGGAGCATCGGGGGTTGGAGGAGGCAGAGAATTCTCAGTTTACGGAGCTTGGCTCTCGAGTTCGGCGTCGACGAGCAGTCCTCCAGCAAGTGCTTGGGACCGTCTCGTTTCGCTTTACGGTAACTTCAATTGTTACTTTGTCGCCCATCTTTTTTTCTTTTTTCTCTTTTTTTTAATGCTGATTTGCGTTTGCAGAGGTTAGGTCGTGTAGGTATTTCATCGTCCACCACGACGACGATGATGGCTGTGGAATAGTCTGCTCTAAGTTTGAATAGATTGGAGCGGGTTTGGTGAAGTAGTCTTTATCTCTGATGATAACTGGTTACGCGGCAAAGTTTTTCTTGCTTATTGGCCAAAATGCGCTGTATCTGGTCATTAGATAATGACAGCAAATAATCAATTTATTGGTATTATGCACAGTTGCAACTGAATTTTTTATAGAAATGAAGCTCTTCTGCTAATGGATTTTTCATTTTGACTTTTAATTCCAAATTGCTGATGAGTGTACAGATTGAGCCTACCAATGGAAATACTGGCATTGCCTTTGGCATTCATGGCAGCAACAAAGAGCTACAGGCTAATCATAACAATGCCAGCATCTATGAGTTTAGAAAGAAGGATCATCCTCCGTGCTTTTGGAGCTGAGGTGGTACTGACCAATCCTGCCAAGGGCGTGAAGGGGGCTATTCAGAAGGCAGTGGAGATAATGGCAAAGAAACCTAACTCTTACATTCTTCAGCAGTTCGAGAATCCTGCTAACCCAAAGGTACATGTGTGGTCAACTGTAATGTCTTGTTGGTTGTATATGCAGGTGATGACACGAACTTGAGCTTGGCTGTCATTGTTCTGTTTAGATACATTATGAAACAACCTGACCAGAGACATGGAAAGGCTCGGGCGGCAAAATAGATGCCTTTGATTCTGGCATAGGAACTGGTGGTACTATAACTGGTGCTGGAAAGTTTCTGAAAGAGCAAAACCCTGACATAAAGGTAGATTGTTTTTATGATATTGTTTGTCATGTATTGAACTCAGACAAAATATTGTCAATTTTAGGTAATTATCAACTATGGATGCCTTGAATGAAAAACCTTGTGCCTGAACATTCTCTTTGGGTTGAGAGTGCTGCATCAGCTGCATTTTATTCCTTTTCTCCCCTTCTAGTCTAAGTTCTTTGTTGGTTCTCTTTTATTTGTCAGCTCTATGGTGTTGAACCTGTTGAAAGCTCTGTATTATCTGGAGGCAAGCCTGGTTAGTTCCCTTGAACATGTTATACCTCTCGCGATTATTAAATCTCCATGCACAATCTAGTTTATCATCCAAGTTTGTTTCATCAAGATTGGTCAATGACTTGTGAGAGATTGATATGATGAGGTTGAGATTGGTCAATGACTACGGGTTGATTATGTTGTAATATGATGAGGTGTCATCTACATCAATCTCAGCCACATCTATGGCCTTATTAAACGGTTTTGGAATAAGTAAATATTTGCATCTCTCTCTCTCCACTAGTTGTTTGAAAAACAAGCACTAATCTCTCTTGGATATTACTGTGACATCCAGATTTTCGGGTTTTAATTTAACTAGATAAATAGGATCTTGTCTCATCGCTCGTCAATTTATTGACGGGTCCGAAATTTCAATAAAGAAATTATCGGAGGAAAATTGAAGATCAAAAAGAAAATAAAAAGGGAAAGAGAAGAAAATTCAATAGGAAAAGTAATGTTATTTACTTTTTCTTTTTCTCTCTCTCCATTCTCTTTTCTTTTCTCTCTTTTCTCTCTCTTCTTTTCTCTCTCTTCTCTCCTCTCCCCTCCCATCCGTGCGAACACCCCCACCGCCTATTCTCTCTCTCTCTTTTCCTCTTTGACTAGTCAAGACTTATCCCTTCTCTATTCTCTCTCTCTTCTCTCTCCTCTCTCTTCTTCCTTCTCGTGCACGATAGAACCAGCTTCTTCTTCTCCTTCTTTCTTCACGCTCGAGCGAACCAGAAGCCTGAACCAGAAGCTGCAGCTCGCCGCCGCTGCACCGTCGCCGCCCGTCCCGCCGCCACACCGCCGCTCGCACGCTCGCTCGACGCCGCGCGTGCCCAGGCGTCCCTCTCCCGCTCGGCCCAGCTCTATTCACCTCTGTTTCAGCTCCGTCCGCTCATCTCCGGCCACCTCCGGCCACCGCCTACCCCCGCCGGACCACCCCGCAACCCCCTCGCCCTCCGCCGGCCTCCCCTCGCCGCCCTAGCCGCCGGAGCAGCTCTAATCAGCCCCAACCAGCAGACCCACGGAGTGGGTTTCAGCAGCTTCGAGCCCACTTTTGGGCCGTTTCCAGGCCCCGGATCCGCGAGTCGCTTTGGGAACAATCGTTCCTCGCGGCGCCGCCGTCGGATTGATCCGATTTGCGCGCGATTTGGTGAGTAATCTCACTAATCATGGATTAGTTGGATAATTATGCTTTAGGTTGGTTTAGTTTTAATTAATTATGTTTAGGTTGTTAGATTAGAATTAATTAGCAATTATTAGTCAATTGTGATGCGATTTAGATAAATTAATTGCATAATTAGCAAGTAGACGTGGTCTACTATTTATTGGGAGTGTCTCGGGAATTTTCGGACCCCTAATCGGGCTTCAATTTGGCGATTCGGGCCTAAGTGAGATTTTTGGGCATTTAAATATAAAATTTCGAAATTAAATTAAATAATTATTTATTTTCCGAAAATTCAAGGGAGATGGTCTGGAACCTGAATATTATGCTGATGATCATGGCGAAGTCCGTTTATTTAATCGGACTTTATTTTAAGCTAAATTGAATTTTTAATATTAATTAATTTTCGAAATTAATTAAATAATTATTTATTTCCTGAAAATTCAACTGAGATGACCTGTGACCGGAAAATTATGTTGATGACCGTGGTGAAGTCCGTTTATTTAATTGGACCTTATTTTGAGCTAAATAGAATTTTTAATATTAAATAATTAATTTTCGAAATTAATTAATTAATTAATTATTTTTCGGAAATTAAGTTTGAGATGGCCGAGGACCAAAATCTCGTGCTGATTGTCGTGGCACGGTCCGTTTATTTATTTGAGCTTTGAATTGTGCCAAATTGATTTAATTGTGGATATTTAGGATATGTTCCTAAAGTGATTATTTGGGTAAATTGAGTACGAATTAAGGTTGTGGATAATTACTTTAGAAATGGGATGAATCATCATGAAAGGCACGGGGCTTGATGATTAGATATATCACCTCGGAGAATGCACATGGCTCAGTGACGAAGTATGTCGCATTGGAGAATGCATGTGGCTCGGTGATTGGTTCTATCAGTTACGACTGAATAGCAATTTATTATCAGATTTGGGTGAGCATGTGGTATACTATATCGGCCTTCGGGCGATATGTCAACTTTGGGTGAGCAGTATACCGGTATACTACATTGACCTACGGGCGATATGTCAGCTTTGGGTGAGCAGTATACCTTATTATCAGTTTTGGGCGAGTTATGCTATCTATTTATCAGCTTTGGGTGAGCAGTCCTGATTTGATAGGACTTTATAGATAGTATTGAATATGCTGACCGAGCATGGGTCGTGATGACATGTAATCGACTAGGTCGATTGATCATTGCTTTGATTTGACGTCGTGAATTGATTGACTGATTGGAAATAACCGTGAGGGGTCTTGTTGGCATTTAATCGACTAGGTCGATTTGATCGATGCTTCGATCCGTGATATGATTGCTTAGGTGCATATTATGAATTGTACTGACTTGCAGGTGGGATATGAGGCCAAGGTACGTCTTCTGCCCTATGCGTGTATAGGCAGCCTATAGTATAATAGTTTACTAATTGGGCTTGGTGGGGTAGAACTCGCTGAGACGTAGTCTCATCCCAGTTTGGGGAAAAAAATTTCAGGACCACGCTAAGGAGCTGAGGAGGAAGAGTCGGAGAAGGATTTTTGGGAAAAGAAGATAATCCTGAGATGGGCCTTGAGTACGGCCCAGATGGACTGAGATTATATCTTCTTTGATATCTCCATTTTGATGTGAATAGAGTTTAGAATAAAAAGTTTGTGAAGTGTTCTGGTTTGTGGTTTGTATAAAAGTTTGGTTATAAATTTCAATATGAAAAATATGGCCCTGCTTTTCTATCCCATCGTTTTATTGTCTGGGGATTTTAACTGCTTCCGCATGTGCTTAATAAATGAAAGGGTCGGCGATATATTGTCCTGGGATATCGCATTATAAAATCGACCAAGTGAGACGAATGTGTGCGTGCCTGAGGATCGGGGCGTGACAATTACAGTTGCAGATTTAATCTTTTCTGGTTTTAATGATTTACGTTGTCTCATAGATTGCTACTGACTGGTTCTAGTAGGTCCTCACAACATCCAAGGGATGGGTGCTGGTTCCATTCCAGGTGTCTTGGAAGTTGACCTTATTGATGAAGTAATTCAAGTAAGAATTCTTCTCTTGATTTATTAAGTTCTATGAAAAGTAAACTTTTATGGTGACAACAGGCTTTTGAAGTGATGTGATTGGCTCTTTTACGTGTCACTGAGAGCTTTAGTCATTCTTACATTAGGTGGAACCTGTATGTTTGATTTCTCATCTGCTATTGGTCACTGGTCAGATATGAAAACAATTTGACTTAAGATGTTCCTGAGGTTTAGAAGTATTTCCTAAATCAAGCAGTTGCAAACACATGCCATCGCAATGCTGGCCTCCACAAAATGTGTTTTTACTAGCTTACCGTTTTATGTGGATGTTGATGTATTGTTGTAATCGTTATTTTGCAATGGGTACTTGAGAAATATGATAGACAATAATCATATTCTTATTCAAAAAACAGATAACAGGTTGCAATCTCATAGTGTAAGCTTTCCAATACTCCTCCTTGACTATCTAAAGGTCAAACATAGTCAGACAATTATGTTGGTTGAACAAAGACACCCTTATCTCTGATGACAACTGCGCATGCGGCAAGGTTTTTCTTGCTTAT
Source organism: Eucalyptus camaldulensis (assembly GCA_019915185.1). Classification (NCBI taxonomy): domain Eukaryota; kingdom Viridiplantae; phylum Streptophyta; class Magnoliopsida; order Myrtales; family Myrtaceae; genus Eucalyptus; species Eucalyptus camaldulensis. The sequence goes on from JAHSVA010000003.1 coordinate 24,420,320, forward strand.
TGGCCAAAATGGGCAGTATATGGTCATTAGGGAATGACATGATTGATCATGTTGCGTGGATAATTTATGAATCGATTGTGCATTGCTAATAAGGAGATTTGTTGCGGTTAGTCGCTATTCTGATGAAGGCTATAGAATAGACTACTTTGGATTTGAATAGACTGGAGCTGGTTAAATCTAGTTGACTGAGCCTTAATCTCGTCCTTGTTTGGCAGGGTGGTCCTATTGACTGGTGAGCTGTGTGGCTTATTTTTGAACTCACTGTGAATTACTTATGGTGTCTTGCAATAATACTAATATCGTGTCTCACTGAACTAAGTGCAAATTACGTATTGTAGATTGTATTTATTTGATCTCTTGTTTGCCATGGAACTTGCAAAGTCATCTTGTTCTTCTTTGGGTTTTCTTAAGGTGACCAAGGTTGAGAGTTCATCATTGTGGAGCACTGTGGCTATGACTTCCTAGCAGAACTTGCCAAAACCATGCAAGATTCTGAGAATTGGGATGATTTGCAAGCTACGGAATCAGAAGCTTGTAGAGTTTTGACTGATATGTTTGGCTAAGATATCCGTAATGATGGTACCTGCAATGTTATACAAGACGTCAATATTATTGAAGATTCTCCACAACCTGTGAAAAATCAAACTTTCCTTGAGGTGGATTCCTCTACTGACAGTGAAGACGAAGATGATGTTTTGGGCAGTAAAACGGGTAGGAAATCGGCGTGCTATGTTCCTGACCAAAGCAAAACTCTCAAATTCTGGCCAGATGATCTTTAGAATCCATGGTATGGTTCTTCCATGGACATAGACAATGCTGCCAAACCACTTAAATCAGTGTTTCACTGTTCTTTTCTCTTATAATTTTTTCTCAACTTGATCATTTCCAATTTGCTTGTGATTCTACATGCAGCACAGGACCTACGCAATGTACATGTCCAAGAGCATTTAGTAAATTGCTTATGGGGCCTCTCATCCGATCAAATGTCCAATAGACAGTCATAACTTTAGCCAATTGCTTCCACACTCTTCAAGATCCAAAATGACATATTAGAACGTTTTGGTCAATAAAGAAGTTGATTTCAGTTTTGGATGATGTACAAATACCCATTTTTCTCAAATACTTTGAGAGTATAGCAGATTGTCAAAGTGTGGATTAGCAATCAAGCATCATTGAAAGGAATGTTTTGTGTACACGAAAGCTTGTGATTTATGCTGTGTTGTGACTGTCAAATTATTAATCTCCACTTCTGCTACGCTGCCTTTTCAGAAAAGATAAACCATCATGCAAGCTATTGTATGTAACTCCCGAAAGGATTGTGGGAAACCCATCATTTCTTGAGATATTGACATAGAAAGGTATTGTTTTTGATGCACCATAACTTTTTTCTAAAAGGTTCTTTGTAAATATTTTGTATCTGACCATCATGCATTGCAGGCACTACTAGCTGGTTTTGTTATTGATGAGGCACATAACGTGAGATATGTGTAATCTTTGGCATGCCTTGGTACATGAAGAAAGATCATGGTAGAATCACTTCAGAAGGAATAATTATTTGTGATGTCACTGCAAAACTATTGTCCTTGTTCTGGATAAATATAAGCAAGTTAACTTTTATATATGCTAACTTAAACTCTTTTTCCAAACTTTTCTGCATTTTTCCGTGTTTCTCGGTGTTACACTAGACCTACTGAAGCCCAGAACCCTGTGAAGTTCTAGTATAATAGAATTCAGTGTTCCATGTTTGATGAAAAGATTTAGGTTCCGTCGTTTGGGAACACTTAGCAGCACATCGTTCATTATATTGAGTAAAGAGCACACAACTTAAATAAGCTCCAATGGAAATTACTTGCTAGACTAATTGGAACCGGCATAAGCTTGGATAAGGATCCAATCTCAACTCTATGTTTGGCATGATACTCAGTCTCTTTAGGTGGTTCTTGTGTCCCTATTTATTCTAGTAATGCTTATACTTAACGTTAACAACTTGAGAAAGGCAAAGGTTCAACCATGTGATCATTGATTGTGTTTCTTACAAGGTCTTAAATGGATTTGCTCTACCAGTTTGATCTCATGAAAGGAACGTACTGCTGGTTTGAGCTTTTCTAGTACATTTGACTGGTTAATGTTGAAAGCTCATTGGTTGTCACTTTCGTGGTTGTCGTTATTGTAGTCTATGGGGAATTCGTCCAAATTATAGCAGACTGGCATGTCTCAAGCAGAACTTTCCTTATGTCCCAGTGATGGCTTTATCTGCAACTACCACTCAGTCAGTTCGTAAGGTACTAGAATTACATGATCGCCTGATTATGTTGAAATAATCTGTCTATTCTGATTAAATTATACATCCATTACAGGATATCGTAAAAGCTGTTGGGGTTCCCCATGCTCTTGTTCTTGAGACGAGCTTTGACAGACTAAAATCTAAAATATGAGGTCATAGCTAAGACCAAGGAACCACTGAAGCGGCATGGAGAGCTGCTAAAGAATCGTTTTGCTAATTTTTGCGGCATGGTGTATGGCCTTTTGAAGAGTGAATGTGTTGATGTTATAAAATACTTGAATGAGAAGTGCCATATAAAGACGGTGTACAATCATGTTGGATTAGTAGCCTGTCAAAGAGTAGCTGTTATAAAAAATTGGCATAATGGAGTGGTCTAGATTGTATGTGCTACCATTGCCTTTGGGATGGGAGTAGACAAACCTGATGCTGGAAGTTGAAATGGACTTTGGCTTTGCCTACTTATTACATTTTAGGAGTGGATAAAACTTGCGTGGTGGAATGGCCTAGAGAAGCAGAGGAAGAGGAGGCTTGCCAGATACAAGCTTTATTTGGTCGAGGGCAAGTTCAAGGCTTGTATCAAACGAGGGTTCTGATGGTTGAAGCGCACATGCTTGAACATCATGCGTCAATTTTAATATGTAGAAATTACAGAATATCATGCTCATCGTCATCAAGAGAGAAAAGGGTGGGATCAGTCGAGAGGTAACAGAGAGATCTCTTTTGTTTATCGGGTTTTCATCTTTATATGCATCTAATGGTAATTAAGCATTCGGAAGAGTGCTACAATGTTTAATCTTTCCAATATTATGTTTGTTTGAATCATTGTTTCATTCATCGATCTCCAGCATTCGAAACATAGGAAAATGAAACGACTCATATTTGATATTCATATATATTTATATTTGTCAAAAGTTTTTTCTTTTCTGTGAATTTCCTTACTTTTGATTTATCTGCAACATGATTATGCATTCATTGCATTCCCATGCAAAGTAAAAATTGTCTACTAATTTATTCTCTTTTCAGTAAGCTCTTTGCTCAAAAACATGATGCTGATTGCAATATAAGAAGATTGCTTTCATTGGTAGGATTTGACGTTTAGAACTTTTTTTAAGGCTAAATGCTGCTTAAGCCTCCGTTTTTGGGGTTCTTTAACGCCCTAGTTTCCTCAATTTGTCTATTTCAATTCCTCTACGTTTTATGATTCATCATGGCATATATTTTAACATGCAGTTCGCAGGTGTTAAATAAATCGAAAGGCCTTCAATATTTCCATTCTGATTTGAGTGATAGCTTTCGTATTTCTCGTGCCATCCCATCAAGCCTGGAGTTTTAAAAAAAAAAAATTTGAGGAGAACCAAAGAACCTTCTCTTGTCCTTTCAAAACTTTCGTTGTTATTGTTTATTAATAAGACCTCAATGTAGTATGAGATGGAACTATCATAAACAAGCTCAAACCAAATTGTTAGCATGTAACCAAAGTAGAAGAGAAAAAGGGGAAAAACCCGTCAACAGCACCAAATGGTTCGATCGGTTTAACACGTTCATCTAATCATTTGATCGACTCACGTTCCAACTTCAAATCAATTCGATCAATAAGGTCTTGACTAATGTTGTATAAGTAGTCAAACATAAAGCCATTATCCTTTGAATTAAATGCCTAGGCACTGGTTGAGCAATAATTGACTTTATTTGTGAATCTTCTCGTGTTAGTTTTAATTAATATTCTGAAAATTAGATTATTTCATGTCTGGTATGTTTAACTAGTGTTTTGACTCTTTAACGTGACCTGCATTTTACATGAGTTAGCACTTAAAGATTCAAACTTAGCTTAACAAGTTTTACTCGGCCTTGTTTTCAGCTCGGGAAAGTATTGACTCAAAGTTCAGCTGGACAACGAGTGAATCAGACTATGATGTGAGTAGCTTTTAACTACAAGAGTTCCACCATTGTAATGTAGTACGATAAAGAGGAACATCTAAGAGTGGCTCCAAAGAAATTGCTTCAATTGAAACTTGAATGCATGACCTATGACCACAATTTGGTGTAGTATAGTCCGAGTACTAACCAATTAGATGACTCCTTTAGTGTTTTTGTCCAAACCAAATGAGTAAAAATATTGGGAGGGGCTACTTTCACCCTTCCAAAGATTATTCTCGACATTTTTATCTATCTTCAACTGTAGCCAACGCCAGAGAAAATTTGATGCCAGGTATGGACATTGTACGGCTGTGTATACTCTGCTTTATAGATTCATGCTTAAAGGAATCAAGTTTGAGATTATACACTTACAAGTGATTGCAAAATGCCAATACATGAACTTCCCGAGTCCGAGAGATGATTGTACATTGACAAACACTTTTATTTTGTGCTCAAAATTCTTCCAAATGAGGAACTTCCCGAGTCTTTTGGGAATCTTTCCGCTGAAAATCTTGCCTGCAATTGATAGATTTGCTGATTCCATGAAGTTTGCTTTTTCCATGAAGAGGTCTCTCAAGTTGACAAAATCGTAGCTTGAAGTGGACATCTAAACAGAAATCATTTAGATAAACCTCACTTCATGCTTAACTTCACGTATAGAACCGCCTACACATATGTGGTCTTCTTGCAAGCAATTTGAAATTCGGTGTTTGCTAAATAATAGCACGATTTCGAAGCTTGCAAGGGACTACTACATATTATAAGAGGTCCCTTTATATCATGAATCATAAGAAGAATATCAACAACATGGAGCACATTATAAGCACCAATGGTGAAGAACTTTGGAACGCCTTTCCATAACGTCTCATGACAAATCTCATTCCTACCCACATCTCCTTCCTGTGATGTTTGGGGATGCTATCTGAATTTTATGAAATGCAAGTCAAATCTGCACAAGAAGGATAGGATTTACTAATTATCAATGAATGAAGATAACTAAGATCGGAGCATCACAATATACACCATTAAAGATAAGGTACAAATGCACAAAGCATCATTTGCCCCAATTGAAGTTGGACAGCAATGAACAGAAACCTCATCAGCTGGCCAATGAAAAAAAAAACAACAGGCTTTGGAGATGAAAGTAACTAGCAACTCTTTTCTTGTTTGTGGTTAGGAACACAAAGATGAAAGTGCACTTCAGCTTTGGAGACGAAAGCAACTAGCAACACTTTCCTTGTTAATAAAATTATGCTAAGAAGATGAGGTGCTCAGACTGCAGAACAGAAAGATGAATTTGTTACATGGTTATTTCGCAATATCCCATCAACAAAATCAGCAGTACAATAAAATTTGCTAGGAGGTGAATTTCAACTTCACAAAGTCGACATCGCATGAGAACTGAGCTTATCAAATTGAAAAAAAAAAAAATCAGAATCCTATATAACAACTTTCAATGGATAGTATCGCATTGATAAACTGATAGAAATGGAGGAGATTGTCCTCATGCATACTTGCTTACTGATTTTCAGGTGAAATTCTATAGCTCATATAGTATAAGCACACAGGTTATTTTTTCATTGTTATGGTATGACTAGTAGTGCATACCTCCCTCTGCAGAGCCTCACTGAGTTCAGGTGTGATAACATTAGAATGCAATGGCATCAAACACCTCTGCCTCAGGATGACATACAAAAGAATCAGCCAGCTACACATTTGATTGACAGAGGTTGAACCTCGAGTGCATACAAAAAGCAGACTCAACTAGAAATACAACATTTAAATCATTCAAACATGTGCTGTTGAGATTAGATGAAGTGTTTTGGATCCTCACAATCATCAAAACTTTCTAAACACACTCCAGTTGGTCCATGAGCCTCTTCAACATTGGCACAAAAGATGGTCCTCAGCTGTTGCTAGTGCTTCCTTTGCAAAATATATCTTCTTCATTTTGATCAGTCACTGGCATGGAATTTGAAGTTCCTCAGCCAAGTTAGCTAGACTCAGATTAATCATGTGATAAAACGATTCCATGACAACAATAGGATTAGATGGGATGCAGACTTATTAGCAAGTTCTTGAGCTCCTTGCCCCTGCTTGTTTCCCAGAAAGGGCAAAAAATTTGTCCCGATTATGCAAAAGATCATCAATAAAGCTCATCAAATTTAAGTCCCAAAGTAAGCCTTGATCATCCCATAGACCAGCCAGACCTGTCGTAGAAGCAGTACCGATTTACCTTGCTTGATAATCTTTCAAAATAATAATTTGACTGCAGGTTAAGAATAGGCAGTCTAGAATCATACATGAGAGACTAGCCAAAAATACTCTCCATTTTTTTATTTATTTATCACCAACCAGAAATACTTGAACTTTGATTTTTATTTTAGCTCAGTTCTTTATACTTACTGGAATTGATACTTATCTAGAAAGGTTCAAGAGGAAAATCAAGAGAACAATAAGAAACCTGACAGGGTTCATCACAGAAAATCGAAATGTGTTTATCCCCAATGGGGTATATGCCATTAGTCAAATTTGACACATAGAAGAACTCACAAAGGAACTCAAAATGGCCAAGGATTTTTTCAAAGAAAATATGAATTTTGAACATAGGGAAAATGGATACTTGCCATAGTTTACAATATTGAGTACCAGAACATCATCGGCCTCTAGATGAAAAATTCAAATCCCAAGTTTACAGAGAGGCAAACTGTTAATCACTAGGTGATTCCTGTCTAACTATGTTGATACTCATTCTTGCCTCACAAGTCACTAATCTGTTTGCAGTCTAGAAAAGCTACCAATGGAAGGATAGATGAAAAACATTGCTATAACGTATTCAACAGCAAGTATATGTTGGCAAATCCAGAGTCTCCAAAATCAATCAAATAGATACCCGGTGTGGAGCAAATCATTCTTAAAAAATATAGCTTCAAGAAAAGTGTTACTCCATTCTCTCACGCTGGCCATTCAGGATGGAGAATCTTACTAGATAACCAGTGCCTTCTATTGACATTAGGGTCTATATTTTGATCTTGGCTGAAGCATCATGTCAGCTTCTATGACCAACTACCCTTGCTCCTTCAATTAGGTCATACTGGCAATTTAGGGAAGTCAGAACCCTGTCATGGAAAACCTTCTTGTCAAAAGAAGATAGTGATGAAAAGTAGGTCATGAATATTAGAAGAAAAATGATAGTTTACTGCTTATTTACCTCTGTCAAGGAAACATGACTCGTCTCACTGTTGTAATATAGGTATAAGATTCATCACATCATTATCACTATAGTATAATATTTCAACAGAGAGATCGAGATAGATCTCTTCATAATTTCCAGTGACGCATGTTCTAGATAATTTCAACAGCATTTCCAATGAGTTGCAACCTTGAACATCCAAAAGATCTAAATCCATCTTTTCAAGTCCCTGAAGCTGAGTAAGTTTCTCTCAATCTTTAATTACTAGAGATTGTAACTTCTCACATCCCGTCAAACTTGGCAAAGTCTCCATTGTCATGCATCTTGTAATATCCAATTTTTCTAAGAACTACACACTGTCAAAACCTTAATTTTCGACCAGATTGTTGCTCCTGATGGCCTGTAATTCCTCCAAACACCATGATTTTGGACAGGGAAGCCCTTTAATGGAATTGCAGTCATGTATAAATATGCCCTCCAAGAACTCCAAATCATCATGGGTCTGAATTTCAACTAGGTTATCGCAATGCTTGGCGCATAATCATTTCAGATGGATTAATTGTGAAAGGGCCAATCTTTCAATCAAACTGCACTTTTTTTTTATCAAAACTCTTCCAAGTACTTGAATCTGTCGAGCTTAAGCAATATCAGCTTATCACACTCCTCAATACAGAATTTCAAGGGTCTTGAGGAAATCTCATGGATGTCTTCAACTAGATGGCATGCCTTAAAATGGAGTTTTTCTGGATGAATTAGGCTAGAAAGCTGTGGCAACCTGGGACTCTGACAAGAGATCAACACATATGTCAAGCTTGAAGGAAGCTCTAGCAGCAATCGGAGCTTGTCATAGCCCATTAGGCTAAGGCATTGGAGAGAAGAAACATTCCGAATGCTTTCTGGCAGGGTAGATAGCGGCGCACAAGTGATATAGAGAATCTTGAGTCAAGACAAGTCACCGATTCCACTTGGAATTGCTTTTTCAGACAAGGCACGATAGGAGACTTATAGTGTGCAGATTTTTCAACACCTTCCAATAGCACTAGGAAGCTTTTCAATCCCGGGATCACTAATGTCCAAATGTTGCATATTCAGCAAATCTCAAATTGAGCTAGGATTTCTCTGAGTGACTCACAACAGCAGGCACTCAATTTCTCCAGCTTCATCAGAGAACTGATAGACGTAGGAATCTCAGTAATATTAGCAAAATCTAACATAAGTTCTTCTAATTTGACAGATTCACCTCTTTCAGTTCTAACTCATGTAACAATCCACTCTTGGTCCAGTCCGTTGCCACATTCTTCATCCAAGATCCCAAGTTCTCTTGTGGCTACTAAGATTGCCATGCTCTCCCCAATTTCAACTTGGTGAACCAACCAAACACTGAGACACACGTTCTCCCATCCCGTTTTGATCTTATCTTCTTCACTTTCCCCTCCTCCTCTGCAATAAACACACTAAGTTATAGCTACTACCAATAGCTTCCTTCCTTTCAAAACAACTCAAATAGCCATTTTCACGTGAACCACCGATTCTTTCTTTGTCATTTAACCCCACATTCAAAGAGAAACCTCAAATCAAGACGGTGTCAGATAATCAATGCCACTAGCTTTTATTGCAGGAAGAACTCAAAAGAAGAATAGAAAAAACTCTTTTTTCTACATCAATTCTCGTTCAAGAAATAGAGCCCACATAAACTCCATCCACACTAGAGACTCAGACAAACTTTTGAGAGAGAATTGCATAAAACAACTCTATCCTTCACTTTAGAACCCAGTGCTTGATCAGACTGACATAAGTGTACAAGAACAAATCCATAGAGAGAGAGAGAGAGAGAGAGAGAGAGAGAGAGAGAGAGAGAGAGAGAGAGAGACAGACCTGGTTTTAGAGGTGGAAACGCTAAAAACAACCATGGAGGTGCAACTCCGAGCGACATGAGTTCCATGCGTCCACCTAAGAGAATCTCGAAGGAGAAAGTAATGCTGCTCTTCAAGAACAAACTAGTCTCTCTACTTGATTTTAGGTATGAAAATGTGCATGGCTGTGTCTCTTCTGCTTTTAGATTCATGCTTAAACAAATCAAGTTGGAGATTATACTGCCAAAGTGATTGCAAAATGCCTACATATGAATATTCCGACATAACCAGACCAGAGAGATGATTTTACACTAATGAATGCCATTCTTTTGTGTTCAAAATTCTTCCAAATGGGAAACTCCTGTCTTCTTGGAAAGCTGTTCATTGAAACTCTTGGCTGCAATTTACAGATTATTTGCTGATCTCTTGGCATTTGCTTTTTCCACGAAAAAAGTCCCTCCCAGTCACAAAACTGTAGCTTAAAGTGGACATCTAAATGGTAATCTTGTCAGCAACTCTCATTTTAAGCTTGACTCCACATATAGAACTATCTACACATGCGGTCGTCCTCCAAGTGATTTATGATGCAGCCGTTGCTACCTCCAAGTGATTTATGATGCAGCCTTTGCTAAAGAGTAGCACAATTTCAAAGCTTGCGAAGGACTAATACACCACATGAGAAGAGGTCGCCTTATATCAAGAATCCTTTGAAGAATAATAACAACACAGAGCCAATGACAAACGCCAATAGCAAAAAACTCCAAAATGCCTTTCTATCCTGACATAGCTCATTCTTGCCCATATCTCCAACCCATGGTGTCTGGGGACTTTCTCCAAGTTTCATCAAATGCAGCTTTAGTCTGCACAAGGAAGATAGCACTAACTAATTATCAATAAATCCAAGATCGTAGCATCAGAATTTACCCCATGAGAGATAAGGTACAAATGCGTAAATATCAATACCAGAGTTGGACCACAGTGAACAGAGACTTTATTAGGTGGCCGATGAAAAAGAAACCAACAGGCATAAAAGGAGTAAGCAATTAGCAACACTTTTCCTTTTTGTGTTTAGGAACAGAATTGAAATTAATAAAATTATGCTGAAAGGATTAGTGCCTAAACTACAGAACAGAAAAATTTATTTGCTACTGGGTTATATTGCAAGATCCAATTAGCAATATCAGCAATACAGGATTAGTTTGTGAGGAGGTTAATTTCAACTTTACAGATCCAATGCTGCATACATGAAAACTGATCTTATCAAATCAGAAACCTATATGACAACATTCAAAGGATATCATCACACAAAGAAATTGATAAAAATGGAGGAGCCTAGCAGTGCATACCTCCCTCTACAAAGCCTTATCAATTCGGGAGTGATACCATTAGAATGTAACCGCATCGGACAACTCTGCATTAGGGTAACATACAAAAAATCAGCAGCTTAGTATTTGATTAAAGGAGAGCTAGAACCTGATGAGCATACAAAAAGCATATTTAATTGAAAAAAAATACATTTACAATCATTCAGGGATGTGATGTCGAGATCAGATAAAGTGTTTGAATATTCAGAAGCGTCAAAACTTCCTTGTAACACTCCAGTCAGCCCCAGAGCATCTTCAAGATTGGCACGCAAGATGGTCCTCAGTTGTCGCGGTAGCTTCCTCTGCAAAATCCCTTTTCTTTATTTTGATCAGCCTCAGGTATGGAATTTGAAGTTCCTCAGCACAGTTAGCCATGCCCAAATCAGTCATGCCATAAAGCAATTCCATGACAACAATAGGATCAAATGGGATGCAAACTAATTAGCAGATTCTTGAGCTCCTCATCCCAGCTTGTTTCACAGATGGGCAAAAAATTGTCCAATAATGCAAAAGGTCATCGATGCAATTAATTGAATTGAAGTCCCAAAGTAAGCCTAGATCGTCGCATAGACCAACCAAACATGTCATAGAAGCAACAGCAGTTTACCTTGCTTGATAATCCTTCAAAACAACAGTTCGCCTACTAATAATGTTAAGGTGGTCTACATTCATATATGAAAGACTAGCCAAAACTACTTTTTTTTGTCACCAAACAGAAACACTTGAATCTTGAATTTTATTTTAGCTCAGTTCATCATATTCCGAGAAGTTATGCACTTCTTAGAAGGTTAACGAGGGACATCAAGGGAACAGTAAGAAACTTGACAGGGGTTTCATGCATTATCAAAAATCGAAAGGCGTTTGACCCAAACATGATATCTACCATTAGTCAAATTTGACATATAAAAGAACTTACAAAGTAACTCAAAATGGTTTTTCAAAGAAAATATGAACATTGGACATTGGGAAATTCTAGGCGTAGTATACAATAATGAGTAGCAGAAGTTCATCAGCCTCTATGCCTTCTATTGACATTAGGGTCTGCATTTTGATCTTGGCTAAAGTATCATGTCAGCTTCTACAACCAACTGCCCCACTCCTTCAATTATGTAAGACTAGCAATTTAGGATAGTACATAACCCTGTCATAGAAAACCTCCTTGTCAAAAAAAGTGATCAAAAGTAGGTCATGAATCTTAGACAAAAAATGATTGTTCACCGCTTATTTACCTCTATTCAGGAAACATCACTCCATGAATCAAAAGACAGCTCTTGTTCATAATTTCTAAAGATGCGAGTTCCAGATAAGTTCGGTGTTGCTTCCAAGGAGTCACAACCAGAAATATCCAAATCAACTAAATTCAACTTTTCAAGTCCCTGAAGCCGTGTAAGTTTCTTGCAGTCTCGAACTCTTAGAGATCGTAACTTCACACACCCTATCAAATCTGGCAAAGTCTCCATTGATTTACATCCCGTAAAATCCAACTCTACTACGAGATTCACATTCTCAAGACACTGAATTTCGACTAGATTGTTGCACCCAACAACCACTAATTTCTTCAAACACTTTGATTCTGGACAGGAAAGCCGTATAATGGAATTGCAATCATATAAAAATATGACCTCCAAGGACTCCAAATTTATAAATCTCGAAATTCCAAATAGACTATTACAATGCTCAATGCGTAATTGTCTCAGATGAATCAATTGTGAAAGGGTCAAACTATAGATGGAACTGCACTTTTGTATTGAAAGCTCTTCCAAGTGCATGTGTCCGTTGAGCGAAAGCGATGTCAGCTTATCCCACTCCTCAAAACAGAGTTTCGATGTTATTGAGGAAAGGTCGCAAATGTCTTCAAGAAAATGGGGTACCTTAAGATCGAGTACTTCTAGGTGGATGAGGTGAAGGAGCTGTGGCAGTCCAAGACTCTGACAAGTAACCAACAGATGTGTTAAGCCCGAAGGAAGCTCTGGCAGCGACTGGAGGTTGTAACAGCCCTTTGTGTTAAGTTGTTGGAGAGAAGAAGGAAGCGTCGGCAGCGATTGGAGCTCCGTACAATAAAATAGTTGAAGGCTTTGGAGAGAAGAAAGATTCCGGACGCTTTCTGGCAGGTCAGATATCGGTGTGACATCGAGATAGATAGTCTTGAGGGAAGGCAAGTCACCGATTTCACTTGGAATTGCCCCTTTCAGACTACTGCACTTGACGAGACTTAGAAACTGCAGATTTTTCAACCCTGCAATAGCACTGGGAAACTTTTCGATCGCAGTACATTGCAAGTTAAGGCATTGCAAATTCTGTAAATCCCCAATTGAGCTGGGGATTTCTCTCAGTGACTCACACCACTCGGCACTTAGTGTCTTCAATTTCCTCAAAGAACCAATAAACGAAGGAATTGCTGTAATACCAAAGTTATTTAAACGAAGTTTTTCTAAATCTTTTAATCCACCCACCTCCTCTGGTAGCTCCTTGAGACCTCTACAGTAACTCAAGTCCAAGGTAACGAGGCTTGTGAGTTCGCCAATAGAAGGGTGGAGATGCTCCAATCCATCACAATCGCTCAATCGTAGAATTTTCAATTGCTGAAAGCTGAGAGTTCAGGAGTACATCTTAAATTAGAACAACCTTGAACGCTGAGAACTTTAAGCTGCTTTGACGCCTAATACAAAAGGAGAATAATCCGTCAAATGAGGAGTTGATTGGCTAAACAAAAAAACAAACCTCAAGATCGCAGAGAGGATGTATTCTTTTCCCAATCTTACCTTGAATGAATTCCATCCTTCCCAATTCTCTGTGATTCCTTCCCAATCCTCTTCACTCTCCTCTGCGATTCCTTCCCAATCCTCTTCACTCTCCTTTGTGATTCCTCTCCAATACTCTACACTCTCCGATAAGCACAGCACCGATAATTTCGGCAAATGAAAGTTGATCGTCGAAAGAGACGCATTGTTTCGAAGAACGCCCCACTCAAGCCATCTCACTTCAGAAAACTTGAAATCTCCGCTAGAAGCTGCCCCCAAAAAGTCGTGGAGCCAGGGGCGTCTCTGCAAGTTTTTTCACTTTTAGTTTTTGCTTTTTTTAAATCTTGAATTTGCACGATTACCTTTTTATCCTTCCCCTGTACATGTATGGATATGTAAACTCACATTTATTTCTTCTTTTTTTACGACCTTTTGAAAGTTAAACAAATGACGCAAAGATAAAGAAAAAAAATAATTATTGCTTTAAAACAACTGAGGCAAATGCACCTCAATGTCTTATCTCTTGCTTCTTCTTCTTTTTCAAAATTTTGTAGTGCATGGATTTTCACTTTCATTTAAGAATAAATACATAAAACTAGTTTACAACATACAAATGTTTACTTGTAAATTTTTAAACGACTTATGTATAATTTTTAAAAGAATTTGTTAAAGAGTGTCGACGAAGGAAGCACCCTATTTTCATTTCATTAGTTAAATGTAATAATGTGGAAGAGAAAAAAAAAAGAATTTTTAATATATTCAGATATATAGAAAAGTTTACATGGAGGGAAATTAAAAGAAATCAAATATGATATGCATTATCAAAATAAATATAGAAAATTAAAAGAAATATCCTTATCTCTAGAAGGTATCTAAATATCTTTAACGTCATTAACTATTTGCGTGGAGTGTTTACTCATTTCTTTGACAATCGAAACGTTTTTTTTTTTGGGGGGTAAAGTTTGTTTAAAAAGTGACGTGGCGACATTGGTTAGTAGTTTTGACCAGGATTGAAAAAAATAAGTCGCTTTCAGAATAACTAGAAAATGAAACGATTAACTAAAAAGTGCCGTGGTAACATTGTTTAATCATCATACGTTGGTTTCCATAAGAATAGCATCATTTCTTTTTCCATCTTATAAATCAAAAAAACATACTGTTTAACTTTCCTGCTAAAACAGATCATTTAATTAGTTGCAGACGGTGAAAGAAATTTCCTTATGGCTTTATTTGACTTTATAATAATACCTATATTTTCCCTCAAAAGTTTAATTGGTTAGAAATTCACTTTTATGGTTAGACACGTTTGTCGTTATATCTGCTTTATATATTAACCAATGAAATGCAATGGGTATATATTCTCTTAAGTCTATTCGTCTGAAAAGTCGCTAAATTGTTGTAATCACCATCCCACACTATCTTTAATAGTTTTTGCTCGTACATCAATCTATACTATGTATTACATTAAAAAAATCTATTGTATGGAAAGGGGATTTCAAACCTCAAACTTTCGTCAAAAGTTTCCACACAATTCACATATATTTCACCAAAATGAACTAAAGAAATAGGATATAACAAAATAGAAATAATCATATTTTAAATAGTCAATTGGAAATTAGTCCTATAAGTATTTCAATTTCCAAAGTTAAATCAAAATCTCTCGAATTGTACAATAATTTCATTTTTTTTTCGATGCTATTTATCATCTTTCAGCATTTTTATCCATTCAAAACATAATTGACTTTTCTTTTTCATTTTTCCAAACACCTAAATGGTGTGCTCTTTTTGCTAATGTTAAGAAGTTAGTGGATCCACAAAAGAGACTGATATTAATTCATAGGAACGAACTATTTCAAATTATATCAAGAATATAAAGCTGCTTTGTTTGCCCAACATCTCTTGGTCAATTTCTAGGGTTAATTCCTTGCCATTGTTCAGCCATGAGCTTGTGAAGCTTTTCAGATGGACGATATATAATAAAATGACATGAACATTGATAATTTAAGTAAAAGATAAAACATATTTGAGAAAATTGGCTTCATGCTGAAAATCATATATGATGAATACAAGGTTATGGATATAATAATAAGCATGACATTTCCTCCGATTAATTAATTTTTCTTTTTTTAAATTTAAAATAGTCAAGTTAGTGTAGCGAATTCTCGCACAAAAGAGGCATTGTCCCAAAAAATATAAATAATATTAAATAACTTATAGAGGATAGAAATGTCTGTCATAAGGAAATCCACTCTTTCTTATACACCTAGACCTTACCTAATCCATGAAATGAGCAAGGTCAATGCGATACATCCTTAAAAAACAGTAAGATTTTCTTGTATATATTTTTAAGGAGATTTTTGCTATCTATTAAGAGGAAATAAGAATGAAAACAGATAGATCTGGGACGGTATCTTCCAAATCAAAATGAGAAAAAAAAAATATCAAACATTCGATTCCTAAATCACAAAAGTACCACAATACATTCGGCCTTACTAGAAAGCAAACATATGTGATAAGTCTGAATTTTTGTTTTCAATCTTATTGCTTTGAATTAATTATCGGTTATTATACTATCTCTATTTATTTTTTTTAACCAGGAAATCTTCATTTATTTGATCTGTGATGTTTATACTTCGTCTCTATTCATAATTATAGCTGTTCTAATTATCAATATTTTCAACTAGACATGACAATTGCATGCTTCAAGTAAATGAGATTTATAGTCTAAAATTGTAGTTAAAGGATCTTAAATTGATTGCCAAACGAATTTTTACATATGTAATTTATATCAAGGAAATTGAATCAATGATATAACTTTGTCATCCTTGCCATACTCATGATTTATTTAGTCACACAATTAATCTACGATGTACATAAATGGATGTTTAAATAGATATTTTTTTTTTCTAGAAAGTAAGAGCATCTTTTCATGCTCCATGAAATATTAGAATAGATCAGATTAAAAATATTAAAATAAGAGGGAAAGAAAATGAAGGGAGTGCCATATTTTACCCTTCCATAGCTTCTTAGTACTTTTGGGATTCCCTCGTAGTCGTCGTCCCATGGTCCACTACGTTTCTCAAGCGGTTGTCCTTCGCAAAAATGCTCCTTCCAAGATCTCTCAGTTGATCATGCACCATGAACTCACCATGATCTCCAATTTTAATTAAGCATCTCAACTTCAACTCTTCAATTCCTTGACTTGGATAAAACCCACAGTCCTCCCACATGTAAATAGCGTATTTGCTCGTTTCTCCAATAAAGAAACAAACAATGTCGAGAAAAATCTGTTTTTGTCCATCTTCTAATGCATCATAACTTATTTGCAATATCTTTTGGACATCTCTATGTGGTTGGTTTTTTAACCGCTTCTTCACATCTTCCCATACTTTTCGATCCATTTTTTTATACAAGTAAGAACCTACAACTTGAAGAGCCAAGGGAAGCCCACCCATGGTGGATACAATATCACCAGATATACCTTCGAAGTCCCTTGGAGAATGGTCGTTACGAAATGCATGTTTGTTAAACAAAAGCAAAGCACGCATCATATCCAATTCATTCAGTTTATACTTGTAGTCTACCTCAAATTCAGATTGATCAAGAACGGCTTCATTCCTAGTGGTAACAATGATCAAACTTCCTACCATAAACCAATCACGTTTCTTAGCCAACGCATCAAGATGATTCTTATCATCTATATCATCTAGAAGAATGAGAACCTTTTTTCCTCTTAATATAGTTTTGATTATATTAATTCCATCATCAATTCTAAACACTTCATTTTTTCTTGGTAGTATATCCGATATTAGTTGATTCTGTAGATATGTAATCCCCTTTTGTCTAATAGTTTCTCGAACATCTGGAAGGAAGCTGGAGTGCACAAATTTATTCAAGAGTTGATTGTAGATGCACTTGGCAAGAGTTGTCTTGCCTATCCCGCCCATGCCATAAATTCCAATCATTCGAGCATTCATGGAAGGACTGCTTATCCAATTCATAATTTCCTTCATACGACCATCAAGTCCAACTAGCTGTTGAGGCACATCTAGCTGAAAATCTTCCTGTAACTTGCTTATAATAGTTTCAACCACACGCTCAACCAATTCTCCTTCATGCCTGTCAAACAACAAAAACAATGAGAGATTATGAACCTAGACATAGTCTTTGCGAAGCATTCGATCCTTGTCAACTTTGCTAATCCTTGTTGGCTATAGGAGGTCAATTTTATCCAGTGGTGATCAAGCTTCAAAAGACCGTGCATTGGAGTCCTTTGTACACCTATTGTTTAGTGATTGATACTATTAGCTAGAGGTATTGTCGTTTATATGTTTTTTTTTTTTTTTGCTCTATACCAGAGGAAAATATAAAATTCTTGGGCACTATGGGAAGCTTTGGTTTTAGTTGTCGTTGATTTGGTTTTCAGAGACATCTTGGGGAGTAATGGTGTTTGTTGTCTTCGAGGCATTACAGTTGTTTATTGGGTCATTTTGGGGATCTGTTCTGAGCTGCAGTGAATTAATTCATTTGCATCTCATCTCTTCTGCAAGAAGAAGAAAAGTTACTTATCAAAAAAAGAAAAGTTATATGAAGTACCCGTTGGCAATTTTCTTAGACTCCCATCCATGTAAGAAACTGACTTCATTAAGTGCCCGCTGCCCTTCCAGGATATCCTTCTCATTAAGATGCTTCTGACTTGAACGGAAGGCATCCCCAAATCTCCCTTTTAGGTACCGCACATCCGATGGCTTCACTTTGTAAAAAATTGGCAACACTATGTGTGACGTGCTATTCTTACAATCTATCATATGAATAAGCTCACGAAGGCACCATTTGCTCGTAGCATAAGTTTTAGAAATGATGGGAATCGAAATCTTAGATTGTGAGATGGCACTGAGAATCTGTGAACCAAATTCCTCACCAATTGGGATGCTGTTATCATCCTTGAACACGGAAATAGGCACAGTCCCTGCGTTGACCAATCTATGGTAGAGGTGATCGGTGAATTTCTTTCGAGTATCTGAACCTCTAAAGCTCAAGAATACATCATATTGATCATCACCTTGTGCTGTGGGCACCAGAGAGATGACCGAAGAAGTGGATGCTCCCTCGGTGCTCTCTTCCTCTACTCTCTTTCGCTTTCTTGGACTCTCCCCTCTGTCCATGGTGATCTGAGAGGGGAAGTTGAAATGAAAGATGCTTTTTTCTGCTGCTTAAAAGGATCGATGAACAACAAAAGACACTTTTAGGATGCTTTTCTGCAAATGCTTGCTGGCTTGGTCCACTCCAAACAACGTGCACGTTAATTTCTCCCCAAGGCAATGCTGAAGGAGGTTCGTATTCTTCAGAAAGACACTTTGATGACACGGCCCTCGGTTCAGTAAGCTGACGTCGTTTCACTGTGGAAGATTAGGTGGCCCTAAAGAGGCCCCCGAAAAGCCCACATCATTTACTTGTTTAGAAACACATAGTTAAAACACATATAGATATTAAAACACATATTAAAACAGATTGAAGTGTAAAAAATTGAACAAATACATAACTCCATGCACGTCTATGATATTCTAAGACTGATTCTTTCGATTCGCACCTAAGATACTGAAACTATGTAGGAAACGCTATGGAAGCATCTTCCCTTAAACATAAGCTCACATGATGCTAATCCTTATCATAATCTTCAACCTCACTGTTATTATTTCTGGCCTAATAATAAACAACCCTGACTATGTCCCCCACCTCATCATCACAATCCCTTCTCTGTCTAATCCCATTTCCATTGGCCAAACTAATGTAGTGTCACGTAATTGTTGCCCAATAACCTCATCCTCTAGATGTGTGCACTTTTCTACTCGCGATTTTAATTTTGCAGGGTTCAAGTTTAAGGCATCGCTTATATGTAAAATTAACTAAAGCTAAAACATTAATCGTGGAAAATTTTTCAATTGCCCAGTTGCTTAAATTATGAAGGAAGTCGATGAACATGATTCTAAATGAAAGACAACTACTTCCTTTTGGGCCCACATTTTCTTTTTCCCTTTCTAGAAGTGCATAGATATTAGGAAATGTAAAAGTTGCACTTTTCTACCAAAATTGGCCTTGCTTCCTTTTTTAAGGATGAATAAATGAAGGATAATCAAGTCTATCAATGAAATTAAGTTCCATTTACATCATTTCCACCCAACATGTATACGAACATATTTCAAGGAATTTTAACCTTCTCTCTCATGGTCTGCCTGTTTTTTCATTCTTCATTTTTAAAATTTTTAAATTTATGGCTTTAGTATGCTCAAAATTGGGCCTTTTGTGGGATAAAAATTTATGGCTCTGAAATAAGATTAATATTAATACAAAAGGCAGCGTCCCACTTGTAGTTAGAATACTGCGGAAAGCAATTTTGCTCTTTGCTTTAGATGTAATGCAATATGCTGCATCTTTTTGCATGTATACAAATTAGCATATCGGACGGTGTCGTGTTGACATTTCATATGGTGAAATGTTTAATATTCGCATTTGTTGTGTCGTGTTATCTGACCCGCTTTATTAAAAGAGTCGTGTTCATATCGGGGCGGTTCAATGCGTTTACTAAACACTTCTTGTTCAGCTTTTGTCATATTCATGTTATATCCTACTTCGATATGACACGACAAAAATCCCCAGCTATTATATCTTTAAACACATGACCGCTCACAAAACCAACGGAAAATAAATAAAAAGAATGTCCAAAGTCTCTGAATTTTTGTGGTATTTAAGGACCGCTTGACGAAACTTATACTTGATTTTTTTTCCGAACCAAAAAAAAAAAAAAAAAAAGAATTGCTAAAAGTGAACAAGTCTCTCGGCCTTTGTTCTCGGATCAAGGTACTCTCCCTTCTGCTTAACTTCAATCAATCTTAGACCTCTTTGTTCTCACTGCTTCTGTTTTGGTTCAAATTCGGTGATTTCATATTTTCATCTTATTTAAAATTGCTATATTCTTAATGAAGTTGTAAATGTGAGGTAGACACCAATTTAATTATATTTAATTTATCGATTGATATATTGTCTACAAAATAGAGCTATAATTTCTTAAATGACATCCAATGAGCATGACAGGTTAAAATCAAGTTACTAATGATATATGAAATATTTGTACACTGTCATTTCTTTTATTAAAATTTTGTTGGCATATTATTCAGCTCTTGAAAAATCAGTAGACCAATGAAAAAAGAAGTATGCGAAATATTAAAAAAAAAAAAGAAGATAATTTCGGAGAAAGCATAAAAAAGAAGGGAATGAAGTGTCAAATGAAATCTCCTTTAATTGAAGACTTACTCTTAGGATGATTGGTTTCAAGATGATTAGGTTCTAAGCTAAGAATTAGGAATTTATACAATAATAATCGGTTCTCCATTTTTGTATCCGAGAACCAAACTAGCAGACCCCGAACTGGCCGACTTTTATTTTTCTGATTTATTTTTCTATAAATTGATCTAGGACCTTCAAAAGGGCCCAAAACACACTAGTTCAGCCCATCATTATTCCAATAACAAAGCAGCGGATCAATAGAAACGACACGCTAATTAGACATGAAAAAGCAATTACCTCCCGCGAGCTGAGACGCAAAGAGAGGTGCGAGATCAGAGAGAGGAGACCCTAAATAAGCCTAGGTGAGAACTTTCGAGAGGGAAAAGATCAAAGAAAGCGAATGAGGACGATGGTTTTGAATTGTTCTGCAAAAGAGAGGCCAAACATGAGAATGAGAGAGAGAGAGAGAGAGAGAGAGAGAGAGAGAGAGAGAGAGAGAGAGCACAATTTGGACCAGCGTACAGAATGACCAATTCTGTTCATATCTACTTATAAACCATTTCGTTAAACAGATGAATGTGGCTCTTGCTAATTTTTCATTATGATATTTATTATCAAAGACGTACTTCCTCCTGTAAATGCTACATTCTCTCCCACCCTAAACGTGCATTAATCATTTTGTCAAATCTATGGTAGGTCAGTAACTTTCTATGCTATATATACGTAAAAGTCATGTATTTGCTGTAAGCAATTAAGTTACATGAAAACCACACTTTGTGATGAGTTTCTCTAATTCAATCTGCTAAGACACAGTCCACCTAAAAATTGTCCACATATTAAATATGTGTAAGTGCATCAAAACCAGCAGCTTTGCTCAATTTCAAGTTTTCTATGGTAACCAACATGAAAAAAAAAAAATAGTACAATTGTGTATAATTTCTGGAAAACATTTGAATTTTCTGTCATTTTCCAGAAATTACGAAAATTGCCAATATAATGGAAAATAGCTTTATGGACATTCAAAAATTCTGCAGTTGATCCGATCTGTTCAGATAATTTTTTGTTGTTGACAATTCTAATCCGTAGCCTTTGAAAGGTTTTGTGCGATTATTGAAGAGAATAGACCAGCATAATTGATATTTGAAAAAAAAATCTAGTTTTTAACTATTTCCAAGGAAAAAAAAAAGAATTACTTCTCCAAAAACTGAGTATTTTGGATGTTTCAGGCTTTATTGGGTCTACAAGGGTATTTTCGTAATCTTAAGACCGGCCTTTTGTCCCAAGGGAGTTCAGTCAACCATTAATGTTTTGCGAACAATATCGGGATGAAGGCCAGCATGTGATTCCACCCAATTCAATCGGTCTAACCATTCATAACCAATTCGTTTAAATGAGAAGATTGTAGTAAGAAAAATTAGCAATATATGTGTGCTGATGATTTTGAAAAAGTCTGAGGGAATTTCACATGTAATATTTCGTACGCCTTATGCATAATAATCAGATGTATTTTATTATTAGTCCGATCAATTGTAATAGACTGGAGAA